>CM051238.1:321578526-322957347 GCA_027917425.1 Gastrophryne carolinensis | reverse complement strand
CGCACGAAGATAGAACCTGACACAACGAACCACATCCAAGCAGTGCAAAGCACTCTCCTTGACATTCTTAGGCTTAGGACACAAAGAAGGAAGAACAATGTCCTGGTTAAGATGAAAAGCAGAAACCACTTTAGGGAGAAAATCTGACTTGTAACGAAAAACCACTTTGTCCTGATGATCCTCAAAATAAGGAGCCTGAATAGACAAAGCAGCCAGCTCTGAAACACGCCTAACCGAAGTAATGGCCACCAGAAAGGCAACCTTCTGAGTAAGAATGGACAAAGCAACATCCCGCAAGGGCTCAAAAGGAGGAGCCATAAGAGCAGAAAGAACCAAATTCAAGTCCCAAACTGGGAGCAAAGGCTTCCTAGGAGGCCGCACATGCGAGACCCCCTGGAAAAAAGTCTTGACCAAGGAATGACTAGCAAAAGATTTCTGGAAAAAAATTGACAAAGCAGAAACCTGCCCCTTCAAGGTACTCAACTGAAGACCAGAGTCCAGACCCGTCTGAAGGAACTCCAAAATCCTAGACACAGAAAAAACCCGGCAGGGCAAAGACCTAGCCTCACACCAATCAATATAAGCTCTCCAATACCTGTAATAGATGGAAGAAGAAGATCTCTTCCTAGCACTAATAAGAGTCTGAATGACCGAATCCGAAAGACCCTCCTCCTTCAAGATGGAGGTTTCAGCAGCCAAGCCGTCAAAGCCAGCGTTTGTAAACTGGGGGTAACAGAGATGACCCTGAGCGAGGAGATCTGGCCGAAGAGGCAGATCGAACTGATCTACAGCCAGACGGACGATGTCCGCGAACCACACCCGCCTTGGCCACCTTGGAGCCACGAGAATGGCGGGAACTCCTTCCAGAACCAACTTTCGCAGAACCCTGCCTAGCATGGGAATCGGAGGAAACAGATAAAGAAAGCCCAGGTCCCTCCAGCACAGGGACATGGCATCCACCGCCAGAGCCAGAGGGTCCCGGGACAGGGACACAAAGGACGGAAGCTTGTGATTGTGACGAGAGGCAAACAGATCCACCTCCGGCGTCCCCCACCGGAGACAAAGTGACCGAAACACCTGGGGATGGAGAGACCACTCCCCCCGACGGGACGCACACCGGCTCAGAAAATCCGCCTCTGTGTTTTCCACTCCCGGAATATAAACTGCCGAGATGCAAGGGACATGAGTCTCCGCCCAGACCAAAATCAGAGACACTTCCCTGTGGGCACCCAGACTGCGAGTCCCTCCTTGGTGATTGATGTAAGCAACCGCCGTCTGATTGTCTGAGCGAACCTGAACCGGCAGACCTTGTAAATGATGCGTCAAGTGAGACAGAACCAACCTGATGGCTCGCAATTCCAGAACATTGATGGGCAAGTGGGCCTCCTGAGGGTCCCACTGCCCCTGAAACCAAAGATCCTTCCAATAACCTCCCCAGCCTGACAAACTGGCATCCGTGGTGACAATTTCCCAAAGTGGAGTCAGAAACGACCTGCCCTTCAGAAGGTTGTCCGAGACCAACCACCACAGAAGGGACTGCCGAACCCGAGGGGACAACCGGAAGGACCGATCCAAAGACCCCGGACACCAGTTCCAAGACGCCAAAAGATGAAGTTGAAGAGTCCTCGTATGAAACTGAGCAAAGGGAACTGCCTCGAACGAGGCCACCATCAACCCCACCAGTCTCATCCCCAGACGAATGGACGGATGAGGATGGGAGAGGAGCAGCTGGACCAATTCCTGAATCATCAGCACCTTGGCCTGAGGGAGAAACACTCTGTGCTGGCAGGAGTCCAACGACATCCCCAGAAAGGTCACCACCCTGGCCGGAACCAGCGAGGACTTGGGGTAATTGATCACCCAGCCGAACCTCTCCAACATGGACACCACCGTGCTGGTGTCCCCTTCTGCCTGACTGAAGGAAGGAGCCATGATGAGAAGATCGTCCAGGTAAGGCACAATGCGAATCCCCTGAGCTCTGAGCAGGGCCATCACCCCTGCCAACACCTTGGTGAACACTCTCGGAGCAGAGGTGAGACCGAATGGAAGAGCCACAAACTGAAAATGCCGATCCCCCACCACGAAACGGAGGAACCGCTGATGAGCAGGAAAAATTGGCACGTGCAGGTACGCATCCTTGATGTCTATGGACGTCATAAAGTCCCCCTGCCGAAGCGAACCGATCGCCGACCGCAGGGTCTCCATGCGAAACTTCCGAGGACGTATAAACCTGTTGAGAAACTTCAAATCCAGAATAGGACGGAAGGACCCGTCCTTTTTGGGGACCGTGAAGAGATTGGAATAAAACCCGCGTCCCACCTCTGAAGGAGGAACCGGGCAAATGACGGCCAAATCCAGAAGATTCCTTACTGCCGCCAGGAGCCCCTGCGCGGCCAAAGGATCCAAAGACACCCGAGACCTGAAGAACCTTGGAGGAGGAAGGGACTCGAACTCCAACTTGTAACCGGCCGAAACCACCTCCCGGATCCATCTGTCCGGGACCTCCTGGTCCCACACCCGGGAGAAAAGTTGCAACCGTCCCCCCACCCGAACGGGTGAGGGCGCCCCCTCATTGCTGGATGGGCTTGGCAGCCGGCTTGGGCTTGGCACCCCAGACGCGGGTGGGACGGCCACGGCCTCTGCCCCTATTCCAACTGCCGCCCCTGGGGGCCGAGGAGCCCGCACCTCTACCGGCGCCAACTCCCCGAAAGGACGGATTGAACAAGACCATCCCCCGAAAGGAACGACGAAATTTCTTGCGCTGAGGTAACTTACCTCCCTTGGCAACAGAGTCCAGCCTCTCACCAAAAAGCCTCAAACCCAGAAAGGGCAGAGCCGTGAGCGATCTTTTAGAATTAAAATCGGCCGTCCACTGTCTCAACCACACACAGCGCCGGATAGCTACCAGCAAGGCAGTAGCCCTGCCACACATCAGCATGGCATCCTCCTGAGCGGCCAGGATAAAGGACAAAAAAGCATCACAGCGCTTAAGCCCAAGGGACTCATCACTGGTGGGCTCGAGATCCACCCCCAAGTCCCTGACAATAGACCTGACAGCAAAAGTCAAAAGAGCCGAAGCACAGACAGGCCGTAACACCGAACCCGCACATACAAAACCATGACGGGCAAGCTGATCAACCCGGCGATCCTCACCGTCCCTGAGCGAAGTCGTGTCAGGGGAATGCACTACCGCCGTGTTGGACAGTCCCAAAACCGGAGTATCTACCTCAGGGGGGACAGACCAACGCTTCATCAATTCCGCCGGAAAGGGATACTTCCTATCCCAGCTAGACGGCACACCAACAAGACGTGTAGGTTGCTCCCATTGCTTGAAGACAATTTCTTCAAAATGCTGTTGGCTGGGAAATTCCAGACGCTGCTTGGACACCCCAAAAAGCTGACCCTTGGGCCTGGGAGCAACCACCGGAGGCTCCAAATCCAAAACCTCAAACATCTGGCTCAAAATGGTAGATTAATCGAGAGGGAGGCCATCATCCTGATCTCCCTCAGAACCCAGCAACTGCTGAACATCAGAATCTTCATCCTCAATGAGCTCACCTTCTTCACGGGGACGATCCGACCAATCCAGATCTCCCACAACTTCCTCATCTGAATCCGGCGGAGGCGGAGACAGATGCTTCCGCTTAGCTGAAGCCTTCTGAGCGGCTATAGCAGAAAACCGCTTCTCAAGGCTGGTCAAACGGGCACATACCTCAGCCTGCGAATCCCCGCCCAGGACAACGTCACACGGGGTTCGGAATAAGCGAGGGGGAGAGGGAGATGGCGCGGCTGACGAAGTGCTAGGCACCGGAGTACTGGACTGCCGTGCAATGTTCTGCTGTGCACAAGGGATACACAAGATGACATCATCTCCCTGGAGCGGAGCCCCACAACCCCCGCACACCTTGGATTGTCCCGAAGAACCATTCCCGGTATCTGTGGCAACCTCCATGTGGTGAAATTATGGTATTTGCAGAACCCAGGGATTTATGCGGTACGCGACCCGGGATGCCCCTGAAGCATTAGACCCTTATAAAAATACAAATAAGTATATATATATATATATATATATATATATATATATATATATATATACCCCCCACGAGCCAGGTATATATGACCGGGAGAGCCCTGCCAGACGGGATCCCAGGATCTGAAAAACACAAAGGGAGAGAGAGACAGGCGTCAATCAGCACCATGCCAAAAAACACCGCATATATACAACAACCCCCTTTACACCACCCCCCCCCCCCCCTCCTCATCAACCAGAGCCACGGAAATGGTTAATGCCAGCCAGCCCATCAAGCTGCGCCGGGGCGAGGAGGGAGGCAAGGGAGAAGGAAGGATCCGAGGGGTCACTGACATAGCCAAAGAACAGCCTACCTGGAGAGAAGAGGAACCGCGCAGCCAGCAGAAGATGGCGGCCAGCACACCGAGGACGGAGGAAGAGAGAGGCTCCGTGAGCGCGGGAGCCGAGAAGGCCCCGCCCCTCCGGGCGTCCAATCCGAGCGCGGCCCTGCCCCCAGGCAGCGTCAACGTCTGCCTGCGGGGACCGCAGTCAGACCTCGATCACGGGGCCGGCGGCGCCACCCGCCGGCTCCCGGAGAACAGCGCCGGAGTAACGCAGACCCACACACTGATCAAAATTCCCCCCCTGAGCAGCCGGGCAAACAGGCTACAGGCGCCGAATACGGCGCCCGGCCACCAGCGGGACCACGGCGCAGCACGCCGCGAGGCCCCGCCCCCCCAGCTCCTGAGGGGAGAAGCACACACACACACAGCCATGGGAACAGACAGTGAAATCAGAAGTAAAACCGCAAAGTAAAATCACAAAGTAAAATCACAAAGGGAAAGCGCAGCAGCACGCTCACACAGCATGTACATAGTAAAAGCATGACACTGTCCCCAGCGCGTCCCACACCCCGGAAGAGACACAAACACCCCAGGGCAAGGACAACCTGACCACTAACTCCTATAAAAAAAGGGGCATCCCACATCCGGATCACCACTCCGGGAATCCCGCTATGCCCCGCAATGAAGGGTCGAGCGGAGGAGCTAATCTCCTAGGCACCAATGGTGCCGGCTACCTTATTGCCCGGCCTACAGCCGAAGCTGGGAGGCTGCCATTACATAGAACACATTCAAACAAAAGCCGGGCAGAAATAGACCACGGGGGGGGGGGGGGCGGGGGGATACCCCGGCTACCTGCAAGCAGGAGACTTCTTTCTTCTGTCTTGTCGCCACCTTGCAGAGAACAACACTGGGAGGTTCTTGGGAGGTACCAGGTATGTATAGACCGGGAGGGGCCTGTTGAAGTTTTTTGGAGAAGTCCTCTGCAATGCTGCCACCTAGAGGTGCGTTAACCCTAGTGTAATTATTAAGTCTGAAGTGGGGTGTGTGACATACTTAGAATATAAGGTTTTAGTATTAAGTTGGGCCCTGGTACAATGGATACTTATGCTTTATTAAATAAATAAGTTCAGTCAAGTTTTGATTGTTAGCTGTGAATGTGTCCTCTTGTTCTCAGTCATGGATATCTCCAAGCCAAATTGAGATTCTCATTGGGGGTCATGCTATTTATTTTTTGAAGTAGGTTTACTTTTGAATGCATATTTGGGCTTAAATTGCAGCCTTTTTACTTTAAACCGGCTCCACACCCAAACCAGGGCCGCATTGTGAAAGCAGGGGCATCAAGATTGCTGGACCCTCCCCCTCACCTCTATCCTTGGCCAAAGTTTGCTCCTCCAATTGGCCGCCAGCGGTCACGTCAGCCGTCCTTCACTGGCGACCAAGAGAGATAGCCCATGTTAGGATCAAGGTACAGGTATAGCCTTCGGGGAGTTGCGGGGGATATTGCCCGGGGGGGGGGGGGGGGGGCTTCAGCTGGATGCATTCCCGAGCCTGTCACGATGCACCCCTCGCTAGGGACCTGGTGCAGGACTGCTTAAGGCGGAACAAAACCGAGGATTTTGACTATCCTGAGTTTTGTTCTGAGCCCGGGGACATTACATTTAGGGATGCCCCAATGTGTGAAACCCCGAAGATCACCCACAATAACTCACATCTTCCCCATTCAACTGCACCTCTCGTCCAATCAGAGCCATTTGTTGCGACTATGTAATTTGTGCGCAAGTGGGCACATACGCAGCTGTGTGCGCACAGCCTGAAATTTGAGGGAATGTACCCACTTCCGCTCCCCACTGAAAACAAGCAGAGCCATTTGTACAGTCATGAGAGAAAGAAAGGAGGGGTGGCAGCCGCTCAGACCAGTTTTTAACTAGCCTGGGATGTGCACGTGAGCAGGGCAATTAGGACACACAAGTCTTAAAGGGGCCAAAGCACTCAACCCTGTTAGCTTGCAGTCAAACCTATAATCTGTCTCTAAATCAAATTAGAAATTTGATTGGACGGGTGAGAGGTGAGCTTAATTTGAGCTATCTGGGGGGGGGGGGGGGGTCATGCTCATACCCCCAAGATCACTCAAGGATTTTGTTCAATTTTAACACACAAAAACATGCAATGAAAAAACATTTGTGCGAATTTCCCCCCTCCCCCCAAAGAATATTACTTGTCCCTGCGGAATGGGGAATTTTTACATATGAGGTAAAGGTAATTTCTTGAAAGTTTAAAAACAACAGCACCCTATGGGCTATGTTAAAGAAATTTCAATTTTTCTGCATATCCCATAGGGTGCTGTGGTTTTCAAACTTTCTAAAAAAAAATCCTTACCCTTCTGGAAAAATGACGCACCTTGCCTGTAAAAATCACAGACACAAGTTTTTTTTGTTTTTTTTAATGTAATGCACTTATTTGTGTATCAAAGTCAAAAAGCTCACACAGATGTAAGTTTCAGTTCACATCCAAAAGTGCACCCAAAGGTAAACTTGATTTTTTTGCATGCAAATTTTGTAGCATGAGCCCCACTGATCATATAGTCATAATATAAAACAACTGGATTTTCCTTGAAAACCTTCTTTTATGAGCTACTAAAAATACTTCTTTTTCTCTTTAGTGAGTTTAGAAATTGTCTTATTTGAAGCATTTAAATGTACGGCACATGCAGAAAACAGATGTACTCACCCTTAAAAATGCTGCGCAGGAGTGCTCCAGACTCTTTCCCTTTTATCGCATGCTTTGTGATTAAACTTACAAGCTAAAAGGAGACAAAAGACATTTTTACCACACAAAACAATTAAAAACGGACCAACAGCCTGGCACAGATGGAAAAGATAGCGCCATTTTCTTTCCAATCCATTCCAGGCCGTCCAGATAGTATTCACGGTTGGGGAGGGAAGGCTCCAGAAAGGGATTGCCACCAGCCAAATCCACACTCAGTAAGTGGATTAGACAGGCGGTGGTACGAGCCTATTCTACCAAGGGGAAGGAACCCCCTTTTCGAATCACAGCTCATTCTACTAGCGCCATTGGTGCTTCTTGGGCCTTTCAGCATCAGGCCTCGGTGGAACAAGTTTGTAAGGCTGCCACTTGGTCTTCAGTTCATACTTTTACTAAGTTTTACAAGGTGGATGTTAGGGCCTCAGCTGACGCCGTTTTTGGCCGAAAGGTGCTTCAGGCGCTAGTGAAATGAACTACATGCTGTTCCGCACTGGGGATCCCGCCCATATTAGGCACTGCTTTTGGATGTCCCAACCGTGAATACTATCTGGACGGCCTGGAATGGATTGGAAAGAAAAACGCTATTCTGTGAAACTCACCTGTAGAATTGCTTTTATTTCCGATCCATTCCAGGCTGTCCAACCCGACCTTTTGAGGTTTATTATGTCCTGCATGCCTGTTTATGGTGATTGAACCATTATTGTTCATAGGACATTAGTTTTACAAATTTAAGTAACATGGTCTCCTATGTTTTGGGCCTCCTGGCCTGCCTCTTTCTTATTGAGTTTCTGCTTTTGAATTACTGGGCATTGGTTGAGAGGCAGCTGCCTTTATAGGGGGCAGGGAGGAGCCACATCTTTGATCTTGCAGTCCACGTCCCCTTTGGGGCGGAGTTACCCAACTATGAATACTATCGGGACAGCCTGTAATGGATAGGAAATAAAAGCAATTCTACAGGTGAGTTTCGCAGAATTGCGTTTTTGGAGCTTCCTCTACCAGCAACTAATTTTTTTAATTTTTATCAGTAATGCACACCATACCAAGTCAGGTTCTAATGCAAAAAAATGTGAGCTGTATTTACACATGTAGTCAACAAGAATTTATAGATTTGTCATCATTCCTTGCAGAACACCATGATGTATAATATAATGTATTACATAACTATATTTACATTACATCATTATGTTTTGGAAGGAATAATGACAAATCTGAAAATTCCTGTTTGAAAGTGGCCTGTAAATGCACGAGCCGCCATCTTGTTTTTAAAATTTACTACAGCAAGAGTTGGAAATGGGTAAATGAATTATTCTAAGTATGTCACACACCCCGCTTCAAGATATTCATAACCTGTGGGTATACTGACCTGAAGAGGGCGATCTGCAGAGATGATTGGAGGAAAGAAAGCCCCTCCCGGTCCATAAATACCTGGGACCTCCCACTCATTACCCAGTCTTCATCTCTGCAGGACGGCGAGCAAGCAGAAGATGATCTCTCCTCCTTGCACAGGGGGTTTTACAAGGTAGCCGGGTCTACCCCCGGCCTATATTATTTTATTCCCACTCTGACTTTTTTCTCCCCTATTTAATATATTTATATGCCTCCTCAGTTTTGACTGCGGTCCGGGTGATGGTACTCTAGCACACACGTGCTTAGGAGCTAGGCTCCGCCGCGAGACCCTAGTTAGAGGGTAGGTGGTTATACCGGGTTGGTGACCCCGGTTTGGGATGCCCTGTCCTTAATAATTTTCCCTTAAGATTTTCCCTTAATTGGCCACCCCCTCCCTCATAATTGGGTTGGGGGTTCTCTTTTTACAATTCTGAGTGGAACGTATAGGAGCAATCCCTCAATGACTTGGTTACACTGCTCTTTATTATATGTGTCTGCCGCCGCGGTGCTGTGATTTACCTCAGAAGGCGGAGGGGAGGGGCTCTCCCCTCACGCTCTTCTGTCAGGGGCGGGGCCGGGCCTCTTGCAGAGGCCATGGCCCGCGCCCTGTCTTACTAGCCGGGCAGCGGCTCGCAGGCAGCGGGCCGCTGCCGGTTTCAGGTACGTTGTGCGGGGCCGCGGGTCCCCGCGTCTCCGGCGGGCTATGTTACAGCGGAGGGGAGTTTTCTCCCCTCATGCGCTGTGTCATTTGGGGGCGGGGCCGGACTTGCGTCGCGTCGCCGCGGCCCGCCCCCTATCTTTTCCCGAGCACCGCTGAGGAGCTTTGACTCCTATCTGCACTGTGACGAGGGGGGGCGGGGCCGGTAAAGCGCGCGATCCGCGCAGGCCACGCCCTCTTCTCCGTCTCTCGCTCCGGCTGCGCTGCTCTGACTAGTTACCTCACGCACTGGGTTGCGTGCTGCCAGGCCCTGTACTGGCCCGGAGGTTCTGTGAGTGGCCCTGTGGGCCTTTGTTTTATTCTATTAGTTATTCAGTTTTATAGCTTCTAATTATTTTTTGTCTGTGTTTTTAGGTGATTCTTCAGGGAATTGTTATAAGGGGGTTTCTCCCGGTCCCAAGGTCCCTGGGTACTTTCACTGGGTTTCTTTCCTACAAAATTCCTCCCACTACAGGACACTACAAGGGCATCCCGGGTTGCTTCATAGCGTAATTCCCTCAGTCATAGCGACTCATTTAAGTTCACCTTATGGAGGCATCCCAGGAATCCGGGCTCCCCTCGGGACATTCTCGGAAGTGTTTGGGTTGTGGGGTATCCCTAACTGGGGATGATTTCTTTTTATGTATATCTTGTGCACAACAGACTATTACGCGGCAGTCAGGACCCCAGGCTTCTGGGTCAGCACCGCTGGCGTCATCCTCTCCCTCTCCCATTTTAACCCGTACTCCATGCGATGTTGTCATGGGGGGGCAGTCGCAATCTGATGTATGTGCCAGATTGGCCAGTATTGAAAAATGTATTTCCTCTACGGTAGCTAAGAAGGCACCGGCTAAGAGAAAATTTTTGTCTACGGTTTCTCATTATGAATATGATGATACGGATGGTCTGGATTGGTCAGATTATTCCCCTCCTGAGGAAGGGGAGGTATTTGAGGATTCGGATAATTCTGAGGATCAACAAATTGTTGGCGCTGATTCTGATCGGGGGGTCAGGAGGTTCCTCGGACACCCCTAATGTTTTGACTCAGATGTTTGAGGTTTTGGCTATCTCGCCTCCGGCGGAGGCCCCTCAACAACAAGGGGAGTTTTATGAGGAATCCAGACTGCGCTTAGAATTTCCTAATCAAAAGCATTTTGATAATATTATTTCCAAGGAATGGGAGAGGCCAGCTCGGCTCCCAGGCATTCCTCAGAGTTGGGATAGAAGGTATCCTTTCCCTGCGGACACGGTTAAGCGCTGGGCTTCCCCCCCGGAAGTGGACGCCCCAATTTTGGGGTTATCCAACTCTGCCGTTTTGAATAATCCTGATTGTTCCTCTCTCAAGGATGGTGAGGATAAACGCATTGACCAGATGGCTTGTCATGGTTTTGCCAGTATTGGGGCAGCTATACGGCCAGTTTGTGCCTCATCACTGTTGGTGGTGGCTACTAGAAAGGTGGTCAGGGATTTGCTATCCTCTGGCTTGGATCCGGACAGTGATGAATTTCTTGGACTGAAACATTGTGAGGTTTTTCTGTTCTTTATTTTATCTGCTCTGGATGATTCATTGATGATGAACAGCAGGGCCTCTGCTTTAATGGTGACCATTAGGCGTTCAATTTGGTTGCGCCAGTGGGCGGCCGATTTTGGGTCTAAGAAGTCTCCGATGTCTCTTCCCTTTGGTCTAAGGCTTTTTGGTGAAAAATTGGACTCAGTTGCTAAAGGTGGAAAATTACCTCAACGTAGGAAGCAACGTCGCCCCTTTCGAGGGGCAGCTTCCTTCACCCCTTCCTTTCGGGGAGCTAGAGCGGGAAGAGGTTTTGCCTTCCCTTCTACAAGAGGAGACTCCTGGAATAGGGGCAGAGGTCGTGCCCGTTCAGGATACAGTTGGGGTTCTAAACCCAAGCCCGCGGCCAAGCTCGCTCAACAATGAGGGGGCGCCCTCACCCGTGCGGGTAGGGGGACGGCTGCGACACTTCTCCCAAGTCTGGATTCGGGAGGTCTCGGACAGATCGATAGGGGAAGTGGTGTCTTCCGGTTACATGCTGGAGTTCGAGTCCCGCCCCCCCCCCCGCGTTTCCTCAGGTCTCGGGTGTCCCCGGACGTACAGGCTGCACTGCAGCTCCGGGCGGCGGTATCGAGTCTTCTAGAAATGGCGGTCATTTGCCCAGTGCCCCCATTAGAACGGGGTCGAGGTTTTTACTCAAATCTGTTCACGGTTCCCAAGAAGGATGGCTCCGTTCGGCCCATCCTGGACCTAAAGATTCTCAACAAATTCGTCAGGCTGCGAAAATTTCGCATGGAAACGTTGCGTTCCGCTATCCACTCTCTTCGTCAGGGGGACTTCATGACGTCCATAGACATCCAGGACGCTTACCTCCATGTTCCCATTTTTCCCGCGCACCAGAGGTTCCTAAGGTTCGCTCTGGAGGATCGGCACTTCCAATTTGTAGCTCTTCCCTTCGGTCTCACCACAGCTCCAAGGGTTTTCACCTAGGTACTTGCTGGGGTGATGGCTCTTCTCAGAGCTCAAGGAATTCGCATAGTGCCATATCTGGACGTTCTCCTCATATTGGCATCGTCATTCAGCCAAGCGGAATTGGACACCAGGACGGTTCTATCCACTCTGGAGAGATTCGGCTGGGTGATCAACTACCCCAAGTCCTCCCTCCACCCGTCCAGGTTAATATCCTTTCTGGGGATGTCTCTGGATACAGATCAGGCCAGAGTGTTCCTTCCTCAGTCCAAGGTTCTTCTGATTCAGGAGTTGGTTCGGTCGCTCATGTCCATTCCTCGACCGTCCATCCGGCTAGGGATGAGACTGGTGGGTTTGATGGTGGCCTCCTTCGAGGCAGTCCCCTTTGCTCAGTTTCACACAAGGACACTACAGCTCCATCTGTTGTCGGTCTGGGACAGGTCTCCTCAGTCGCTGGATCAATTCTTTCAGATGTCCCCCCGGGTTCGCCGCTCGCTTCGGTGGTGGCTGAACTGGAGCCAACCTGCTGAGGGGCAGATCCTTTCGGACTCCCCAGTGGGAGATAGTCACCACGGATGCCAGCCTCTCAGGATGGGGGGGCTTCTGGAAGGATCTGCAATTTCAGGGTTTGTGGGGTCCCCTGGAAGCCCACGAGCCTATCAATGTTCTGGAATTAAGGGCCAACAGGATGGTTCTTTGTCATTTGACTCATCAACTGCGAGGCTTGCCGGTCCAGGTCAGGTCGGACAATCGGACGGCGGTGGCCTGCATCAATCACCAGGGAGGGACCCGCAGCAAGAGTGCCCTCAAGGAAGTGTCTCTGATTCTGGACTGGGCGGAGAGCCATGTCCCGTGCATCTCGGCAGTTTACATCCCGGGAGTGGAGAACACGGAGGCGGACTCCCTGAGCAGGATGTCAGCCCGCAAAGGGGAGTGGTCTCTCAATCCCAAGGTCTTTCACACAATTTGTCGCAGGTGGGGGTCACCGGAGGTGGACCTCTTTGCCTCCCGTCACAATCACAAACTTCCGTCATTCGTGTCTCTGGCGAAGGACCCTCTGGCTCTGGCAACGGATGCCATGTCTCTGAATTGGAGGGATCTGGGTTTTCTGTACCTGTTTCCCCCGATTCCCATGGTGGCCAGAGTAGTGCGCAAGCTTGCTCTGGAGAGAGCACCAGCAATCCTGGTGGCTCCAAGGTGGCCAAGACAGGTCTGGTTCGCAGACGTGATAAGGTTGGCAGAAGATCAGTTCGTTCTGCCCCTGCTGCCAGATCTCCTCACACAGGGTCTTCTTCGTTACCCCAATTTACCAACGCTGGCTTTGACGGCGTGGCTGCTAAAACCTCCATCTTGAAGGAGGAAGGTCTTTCTGATGCTGTGATTCGGACTCTTAGTGCTAGGAAGAGGTCTTCATCGTCTGTGTACTATAGGACTTGGAGGTCTTATATTGATTGGTGTGAATCTAGGACCTTCCCTTGTAGGGAATTCTCTATTTCTAGGATTTTGGAGTTCTTACAACATGGTCTGGACCTAGGGCTCCAACTCAGTACTCTGAAGGGACAGGTGTCTGCCCTGGCGGTGTTTTTCCAAGAGTCTTTTGCGCTACATCCTTTGGTTAAGACTTTTTTCCAGGGGGTTACACATGTGCGGCCTCCTAGGAAGCCTTTGATTCCGGTTTGGGATTTGAATTTGGTTCTTTCTGCGCTCCAGGGTCCCCCCTTCGAGCCCTTGCATGATATTCCTTTGTCTTCCCTTACGCAGAAGGTGGCCTTTTTGGTAGCTATCACTTCCGTTAGACGTGTTTCTGAGTTGGCGGCTCTGTCTATTCAAGCTCCGTATTTTGAAAGACATCAGGACAAAGTCGTTTTAAGACGGACTTCCTTCCTAAGGTGGTTTCGTCTTTTCATCTAAATCAGGATATTGTTCTGCCCTCTCTGTGTCCTAATCCCAGCAATGACAAGGAGAGGGCCCTGCATTCCTTGGATGTGGTTCGTGTTGTGAAGTATTATTTGGTGGTAACGTCTGCCTTTCGCAAGACTGATGCATTCTTCGTGGTGCCATTTGGGCCCAAGAAGGGTCTAGCACCCACAAAGTCTTCCATCAGCAGGTGGATTCGTCAGGCCATTGTTGGGGCCTATTCTGCTAAAGGGAGAGATCCTCCCTTTTGTGTTACAGCTCATTCTACTCGTGCGGTTGGGGCTTCCTGGGCTTTTCAGCACCAGGCCTCTGTTGAGCAAGTTTGCAAGGCCGCTACCTGGTCTTCTGTTCACACTTTTTCTAAGTTTTACAAGGTTGATGTTCGGGCCTCAGCGGATGCTGTTTTTGGCCGCAAAGTTCTGCAGGCTGCAGTAGTTTAAGTTGTGCTTTATGCCTTGTTTTGGATCCCCACCCATTATGGACACTGCTATTGGATGTCCCACAGGTTATGAATATCTTGAAGCGGGGTGTGTGACATACTTAGAATAATACCATTTTGTGAATACTCACATTGTAAAATGGGTATTGTAAGTATGTCACACACCCCGCTTCAACCCGCCCTTTTGTATTCTGGATCCTTCATTTTGTGAACTTTGCGTTGTTATGACTTTGGCTCTTCCTGGTACCTTACCTTACTGCTTTCTTTATACTGGGTAATGAGTGGGAGGTCCCAGGTATTTATGGACCGGGAGGGGCTTTCTTTCCTCCAATCATCTCTGCAGATCGCCCTCCTCAGGTTAGTATACCCACAGGTTATGAATTTCTCGAAGCGGGGTGTGTGACATACTTACAGTACCCATTTTACAAGGTGAGTATTCACAAAATGGTATTTTTATGTGCAACAATCTAAATTGCCCTGGGAAGGGATGCATGTGTGCACTGTTTGATGTGTTGGTCTAGTTTAGATCATTTTTGGACTTTTGGCCGGTTTTAAGATGTATTTATTTAAACCTGACCATCAGCTTGGCACAGTTGGAATAAAAAAAACTCCCCAAACCTTACTTGCTCCATCTGCATGATACTGAATCATTGTCAGCACTTATATTTGCTCCTGCATCTGCTCAAAGCTGAAACGCCACCTCACCAATATTCTTCTGGTAGCAGACGTCCATCTTGCAGGACCTGGCAAGCTTCCTTTCCCAGCCATGCTGCCTGGATTTAACAGACATTACCCACAATGCACAGCAGCAGGAAATGTAGCAGCACTTCCTCTTTGCAAGCTACCAGCAGATATATATGATGCCATTTTGGTGGTACAACTGACCACAGCAGAGTTACAAAAAGGTAAATACATTTTTACGGGTAGCAATCTGAATTGCCCAAGGGAGGGGGGCATATGAGCACTGTTTCTTGTAAGGCTATTAGTCTGGTTTAATGTTGTCTTCTGCTGTAGCGCTGACTATTAACACAACTTCAAACTGCTTTAAACCATTGGTGCAAATATTCTACACATCCAAATAGAAGTTTACAAATTAAAAGCAAAACAAAACCTACTGGGCCCATTCCTGGAATCAGGAGGCTGCTGGCCTTCCCTTGGGGCATTCCGATTTGGGATGCCTTGCTTTGTGAAACCCCCCCCCCCAGGGCAGCGGTAATCACTCACCTTTACCCAGTCCGACGGCGCCGACAGGCTCTTGTCTAATTAGAGCCACTTGCTTAACTGCTATAATTCGGCGAGGCAGCCTTTTGTTGTGAATGGGGAGCAAGAGCAGCAGCATCCTCAAGCTGTGTATTTGGTATGCGCCGGAGGAAACTATCAAATTCCAGGCTGCCCACTGGTGTGTTTTGTTCCAGTTTAATGGGTTCTACATGACCTCTATTGAGTGCTACTGGTCACCAGACAAGGGGGTGATGCCAGATTTGCAGTGGAAACAGGGCTGTTTCTAGGGGAGGACGAGCCCTGGGCAACAAAGCCATTGGGTGCCCGTTTATCCCAGCCCTTCTGTTTTCTGCAGGTCGGTCAGGGCCATGGTTTGTGGTGGGCTCTGGGCTCAGTCATGAGGAGGAGGCACTCTGGTAAAGCATGGCCCATACCTGTATGGGACAGCAGGAGGAGGCAGATTTTTTTTACCTTCCACACTGTGGCCGCTGCCTGCGCATGGGCTGTTGAACAGGGAAAGAAGGTGCGTTTTCGGTCGACCTGGGGGGTTTGACACAGCGGGGCATCCTGAATTCAGTAGGGGGGGGGGGAGCGAGTATGCCTGCTCTGGAGTCTCACAGACTTCAGGGTGGGATTTGGTCCACTTTCTTTCTGAGCTATTTTTTCACATTGTGTGTTTCACTTGAGTATTAAAAGCTACATATTAAACCGGACCTTCAGCGTGATTTAATGAAAAGCCCAAACTCTTAAAAAACGGTTCCCCAGCATCTAAAATTAATATATTTTACGTTTTTAGTCACTAACTTATTATTCTTTCCCCCACTGGGCTGCAACTCTGTTCAGGAATTTAGGATACGGGCACCGCCATCTTGAATCAGAAGCATTACACTTACTGAGGAGAGGAGAGTGGGATAAGGTACAGGGGGGCGTGTTATAGCTGTGCTTTGCTCAGACAGAGCAGAGCTGGGGTCAGGTAAAGGTCAGCAGTCCCAGAATGCAGAGCAGCACAGTCAAGAGGCACTTCCTGTTTGCAGGCTGCCTGATAAGATGGCGGCTTCCATAAGCCACCATCTTGGATGTTTAAAGGCTCATAACATGCAGTAGATGCAGGTAGGATGATTTTTAATGTCGCCAATCTGTATGTACAGGGTGTGGGAAACATATAAGATAGACTCTTATTCGGAGTGAAGGACCGCTTTAAGCATAGTCTTGTTATCTGGGTGTTCATATTATACAGCTACTTTTGTTACAGTTCTTCTAATGGTGTGCAGTGAGTGGGCACACCTTGACTGGTACTTTGAAACACTTATGTTTATTATTCTAAGTATGTCACACACCCCACTTCAATCATTATTACACTTGGGATATACCTACCGCTAGGTGGCAGTCTTGCAGAGAAGTCCAGAAAAAGACAAGCCCCTCCCGGTCTATACATACCTGGTACCTCCATACAAATCCCCAGTCTTCTTCTCTGCAAGGTGGCGACAAGACAGAAGAAAGAAGTCTCCTGCTTGCAGGTAGCCGGGGTATCACCCCGCCCCCCCCCCCCCCCGTGGTCTATTTCTGCCCGGCGCTGTTGTGTTAATCCCCTTGTTTATCTGGTAGCCTCCCAGCTTAGGCTGTAGGCCGGGAGATTAGCTCCTCCGCTCGACCCCATATTATGGGGCATAGCGGTGTTCCGGAGTGGTGATCCGGACGTGGGATGCCCTTACACTCATTTCACCTTAGGTAGTGATAAAGCCATTTCAGTTGTAGTACTGTGGGTATATATCCCTTCCTGTTCAGAATGGCTGTCTATTGTGTTTGTCTTTTGTGTGTGCTGGGACGGGTGGCCCGTGCGCGCTGGCCTGCCCGTCCTTTCTGCTGATTGCTCATGTGATTGTTCCAGCCTTTATTGCTTATGGGCGGGTCGGGCGTGTAGTGCTGGCCCGCCGTTTAGAGTTTGTCTCATGATTGGGGTAACTTGGAGGGCGCCATGTTTTTGGTGCGGGTTCTCGCCGGGATTCCTGTGTGGAATTGTGGTGGGCGGCCTTGAATGTGGAGCGCCGAGGCCCTCCCGGCGCTCGCGGGGCGTGTGTGCTGTGCTTTGGTGACCTCCGCCTGTGCGGTTGTGTGTCTGTGTGGACCGGGCGGTTTGTGCCGCCGGTCCGTCGGTAGTTTCATGTGGGCGCCATCTCGCTGGCGTACGCTGCTTGGCGGCGTAGGAGAGGGGCGGGACCGCGTTTTGCGCGGCCCGCGCCGTGATTGGTCGGTTGGGAGGGGCCACTGAGGCTCCCGCGCTCGTCTCTCCTCTCTCCTTGGCGGTGCAGTCTGGGTGCCCACAGAGAGGTGTCTCTGATTCTAGTTTGGGCAGAGACTCATGTCCCTTGCATCTCGGCAGTGTACATTCCAGGAGTGGAAAACACGGAGGCGGACTTTCTGAGCCGGTGTTCGTCTCGCCGGGGGGAGTGGTCTCTCCATCCCCAGGTGTTTCGGTCGCTTTGTCTCCGGTGGGGGAAGCCGAGGTGGATCTGTTTGCCTCTCGTCACAATCACAAGCTTCCGACATTCGTGTCGCTGTCTCAGGATCCTCTGGCTTTGGCGGCGGATGCCATGGCCCTGAGCTGGAGGGACCTGGGGTTTCTTTATCTGTTTCCTCCGATTCCCATGCTAGGCAGGGTGCTGCGAAAGTTGGTTCTGGAAGGAGTTCCCGCCATTCTCGTGGCTCCAAGGTGGCCAAGGCGGGTGTGGTTCGCAGACATCGTTCGTCTGGCCGTGGATCAGTTCGCTCTGCCTCTTCGGCCAGATCTTCTCACTCAGGGTCAATTGTGTTACCCCAGTTTACCAACGCTGGCTTTGACGGCTTGGCTGCTGAGACCTCCATCTTAAAGGAGGATTGTCTTTCGGACTCGGTCATTCGGACTCTTATTAGTGCCAGGAAGAGATCTTCTTCTTCCATCTATTATAGGTCTTGGAGATCTTATATTGATTGGTGTGAGGCTAGGTCTTTGCCTTGCCGGGTCTTTTCTATTTCTAGGATTTTGGAATTTCTTCAATCAGGGCTGGACTCTGGTCTTCAGCTGAGTACTTTGAAGGGGCAGGTTTCTGCTTTGTCTATCTTTTTTCAGAGGTCTTTTGCAAGCCATCCTTTGGTCAAGACTTTTTTCCCAAGGGGTTTCGCATCTGCGGCCTCCTAGGAAGCCGTTGCTCCCTGTTTGGGATCTGAATTTGGTTCTCTCTGCTCTTCAGGCTCCTCCTTTTGAGCCTTTGCGGGAGATTGCTCTGTCCACTCTGACTCAGAAGGTTGCCTTTCTGGTGGCCATCACTTCGGTTCGGCGTGTTTCGGAGTTGGCAGCCTTGTCGATTCAGGCTCCTTATTTTGAGGAACATCAGGACAAAGTGGTTTTTCGCTTCAAGTCAGACTTTCTCCCTAAAGTGGTCTCTGCTTTTCATCTTAATCAGGACATTGTTCTTCCTTCTTTGTGTCCTAAGCCTAGGAATGTCAAGGAGAGTGCGTTGCACTGCTTGGATGTTGTACGTTGTGTCAAGTACTATCTACGTACTACGTCTTCGTTTCGTAAGACTGATGCCTTTTTCGTGGTGCCCTGTGGGCCTAGGGAGGGCTTGGCTCCGGCTAAGTCTTCCATTAGCAAATGGATTCGTCAGGCGATTGTTGGAGCCTATTCTGCCAAAGGGAAGGATCCCCCTTTTCGTGTTACTGCTCATTCTACTCGTGCGGTTGGTGTGTCCTGGGCTTTTCAGCACCAGGCTTCTGTTGAACAAGTTTGTAAGGCTGCGACTTGGTCTTCGGTTCACACTTTTTCTAAGTTTTATAAGGTTGATGTGCGGACCTCAGCGGATGCTGTTTTTGGCCGCAAGGTTCTGCAGGCTGTAGTGGTTTGAGTTTTTTCTGCGTTATTGCCTGGTTGGATACCCGCCCTTTTCTGGACACTGCTGTTGGATGTACCAAGTGTAATAATTAATGATTGAAGTGGGGTGTGTGACATACTTAGAATAATACCATTTTGTGAATACTCACCTGTAATATGGGTATTATAAGTATGTCACACACCCCACTTCACCCGCCCTTTTTGGTATCCTGGTTCTTTATATGGTGATGTTTTCTGGTTATCTTTGAGGGTTAGCGTTTGGTTTTTCCTGGTACCTTGTCTTATTGCTGTTTGAATTACTGGGGATTTGTTAGGAGGTACCAGGTATGTATAGACCGGGAGGGGCTTGTCTTTTTCTGGACTTCTCTGCAAGACTGCCACCTAGCGGTAGGTATATCCCAAGTGTAATAATTAATGATTGAAGTGGGGTGTGTGACATACTTATAATACCATTTTACAGGTGAGTAGTCACAAAATGGTATTTTCAGCTTCTTTATTGTATTTCCTCAACTTTGGTGTGCAACCTCAACCTTATTAATATTTTTTTTGAACCACCAAATTGGGATGCCATCAGAGCGGGCAAACGGACCTCAAGTCATTTATGACTGAAGGTCCCCTTTCAGATATGGAGGTAGCAAAACTTTAATAGTAAGAGATTTTTTTTTGTATTATTAAGGGTATGTATTATTAAGGGTCTTTCTTCATGGTTTGGAAATAGTTGTTGGGGATTACAAGGTGTAGTCTGGTTCTCATGTCTGCAGGATGGACCCTAGCAGCTCTCTGGGGCACCATACCTCGGCCTCTTTCAGCGTCTGCAGATAATTCTGGAGCGGCTCTGGTCTCTTGTCAGTGGCCAGGTCCAAGATCTTCTGCGCCATGATGGGGAACCACGAGCCCTAAGGAATGAGCAAAACTGCATTAGAGCAAACACAACACAGTGACAGAGTGCTGACCAGGGGAAAGCTGTTGGGGTTCTCCTCATGATTATCGATTTATAAATACAGCTAGAAGCAGGGGTGTAACTATAGAGAGTGCCGTTTAGTTACCTAGCAAATTTCAATTGAGTTGAATTGGACCAAAACCCAAGGCGATTGGCTATGTTTTGAAGATTCCTGGGCCAATATATTTATTTCCCGCTTTATGAAACCCACCAGGTCGCCCATACACTTACCTTCTTCTCTGGTCCAACGGCGCATGCGCGAGCCATGGCTGCATCCCGGCTATCCCTCTAGCAGGGCGCATGCCCGCAACAGGCATTTGTGAAAGGCTGGTGCTGGCACACTCCCTGTTAGAGGGTAGTGGGGGATGTGGCCCTCAGAGCTGCTCGCCTTAGACTTCGTATGACCAGGAAGAGGAGAGTTTGTTTCGGCGACCTGGGGTAATTCACAAAGCGGAGCACCCCTGATCGGGGCCTGCTATACGCTTAGCACGGCGTGTCCCCAACACCAGGGATTTATGAGTGGCCAGTGCGGACACGCATTCTGTTAGATTAGAGGGTATGCAGACGCCGGTGTGCTCGGCTCAGCTGGAGCCCAGTCTTTGACGTCAGTGGAGCTGAGCACACCGATTGGAGAGGCCGTGCATGTGCGGTAGCACTGGAGAAAAGTGGTTTGGTGGGTGACCTGGGGGGTCTCACACAGTGGGGCATCCCGCATTAAAATGCCGCAAGGGAAGGCCCAGAACCCAGGATAGTCACAGTCCCAGGTTTTGGTACAATTTAAAGTGGACCAACACCCAGGATTTTGACTATCCTGGGTGTTGGTCCACTTAGGTGGGGCACCCCGATCGGGGGTGCCCCGCTGTCTGAAACCCCCCCGATCGCCGCAAAAACTCACCTCTCCCCGCTCCCACGTGACCTCGTCCGGCCAATGACAGCGCTCAGAGCAGCTCTGGTATGCGCGTCCAAAGCCGCTTGGACGCGCATACCAGAGCGCTGTCATTGGCTGCGTCTCTCGCTTCCCTCTAACAGGGAGCGCTCCTGCGCCGGCCATTCACAAAACGGCCGGCGCGGGAGCGCGCCCTGCTAGAGGGAAGCGAGAGACGCGGCCGCGTCTCGCGCATGCGCCGTTGGATCGCCGGTAAGGTGAGGATTGTGGGCCTCCTGGGGGGTTCCTCCCCGCGTGACATCCCGATTTCGGATGCCCCGCGGGGAGGGATCTGATCGGTCCGGGAATCTTATAGATTTCCGGGCCGATCCCCCCTGGGTGTTGGTCCACTTTAATATTCGCACCAGGGCCTCATCACAATTATTCATGCCACTGGCTAGAAGGAAAACCAGAGCAGCCACCCACAGCAACAAACATGTCCTCCTGTGAGGAGAAGAGACAAAATGGTGCTTGTTTTTGGCAGTGTTTTGGCGTTATTCCTCATAAATATGTCCCAAAACAGAAACAGCCCTTAGCTTCAGTCCACATGCCCCCCCAGGGACACCCACTGAGGGGGTCATTATAGCACTTACTCTAAATTATGAATAAAACGAAATGTTTAAACACATTCTGCTATTATTTATATTATTTTTTTTTCAAAAGCCTTTTTGTTTCATTATTAAGTAATGGCACCGGCAAAGCAGTAGCGCATTGTCACCGCGTGCGCAGGCAGGGTGCCTCTGTTATTGCCCCTCCGTGCTCACCCCTCTGAGGTAAAATGTCACAGCTCCGGTTGTCCCGTACCTAGCAGTGTCCCGCCGCCTGAAACCCAGCCCCGGCCTGCGAATCTCCCGCGCCAAACGTCACTTCCGCCATGTCTCCGGTCACAGGGGAAGAGTAGCTCCAGCGCGCCTCCCGCTCCTGTCATGTCCGGTCTCCTATTAGACATGTCTGTACGGGGAAATTCATCACAGTCACATAAAAATGACCCCAGCACCCAGGAAAACCATATCATAGGGTGGTGAACAGGACCATTGAAAGCATAGTAGCTACAGAACCATATGCATCTAGTGGTGAGCATGCGGGCCAGTGGCGCAATGGATAACGCGTCTGACTACGGATCAGAAGATTCTAGGTTCGACTCCTGGCTGGCTCGGCTGATTTTTTATTTTAAATTCTTCTTACAGATTTCCAATATTATAGCTCTCAGTACTTACACAGTTATCATGTTACAAAGAAGTTTATATATTGTGCTCCAGAAGTTACTTTTCTGCCTAAAGAGATGCTCTTCTCTGTCATGATATCCTAAATTGGGATGCCCCACTATGTGTATCCCCCAGAAGGCCTGTAAACTCACTATTTCCCTTTTGTCACAGTACATACATAGGCCCCTCAGCCAATCAGCAGCGCTCACTCCATTCAGATTTATTTGGTTTGGGTACATACTTCAGAGAGAGGCTTTCTCTTTACAGTAAATGTTACTATCATGAGTTATGTTTGGGATTCTTTGGGATGCCCCTCCACTGTCCTGGCCACTGGCCTCTACCCTCATGCCTGCTATTGATACGCGCCTCAGCTAGAGGGAAGCGGGGGTGCGGCATGTGTATGCACCAAGGGATCACCAGCAAGGTGAGGATACAGGGAGATCCCAGGGAGTTCTCCCAAATCTGGATGTCCCACTAAGAGGGAAATCACTGTCTGAGTCCACGATGGTGGCTGCTCCTCTTTAAAGTGGACCAACACCCGATGCTGATGGCCGATCTGTGTGAAACCCCCCAGAAAGCCCCGAAATACCTACCTGCTCCTCGATCCAGCGGCGCATGTGCGAGCCGCCACCGCCGCTCGCGCATCCCTCTAGCAGGGCACGCACCTGCGTCGGCCGTTTGTGAATGGCCGGCGCAGGCGTGCTCCCTGTAAGAGTGACGCGCGGGAGGCGGCGGCGGGCGTGCTCGCTTGTCTGTCGGCGGGGATTGGCAGCAGCGGTCACGTGGATGCGGGGACAGGTGAGTTTTGGGGGCCTTCTGGGGCGTTTCACACAGATCGGGGTGCCCCACCGAAGTGGACCAAAACCCAGGATAGTCAAAATCCTGGGTGTTGGTCCACTTTAAAGCAGAACAAAACCCACCAGTGGCGGGGATCTAAAAGATTCCAATGCCGTCCGCTGGCTTCCCCCTGGGGCATCCCAATTCGGCAGTTGTGTGAACCCCCCCATAACCCCTATAACCTTTCCCCAGTTCAATGGTGCATCCGTTGGCTCTCATCCAATCAGAACTATTTGCTTTTTGGCAAACGGCTCTGATGGTTTTAATTTGGCTGGGGTGGGAGCGCGCGTGCCATGGGGGATGCAGCAGCGCATGCTCCCCATTCAAGGCAATCTGACCCCTCTGATTAGTAGGAGAGCCGTGGGAAGGTTGCAGCGGTAACAATACCGAATGACCCAGAGGGTTTCAAGGGACAACCTGTGTAGGGTAAAGTGGCCCAAAACCCCAGCTAAGTGACAACTAAAACCAAGCTTTTTCACTCAGCTAAGTTTTGGTTAGCTTTATAGTGCCGTGGCCAGATCTGGAGCTTACAATTTTTTATACAAGGGGGAGAATATAGTCTGTAGGGTGAGCTTAGAAGTTTATAAATGGAAGTAATGGCCTGTAACAATCTGCTGACAAAAAGCAGACGAGCCAGCCAGGAGTCGAACCTAGAATCTTCTGATCCGTAGTCAGACGCGTTATCCATTGCGCCACTGGCCCGCATAGAGGAGGTCTCGGGAATTACATGATATGGCAGTACTAGTGGAGGCAGAGTCTAAGTACACTGTTTTTGTCAATGAGTGAAAAGCACGTGCAGACATAAGGGTTTCCCGAGCCAGTCCCATTAAAGTGGACCAACACCCAGGATTTTGACTATCCTGGGTCTTGGTCCACTTCGGTGGGGCACCCCCGATCGGGGTGGCCCGCTGTGTGAAACCCCCCCTAACCCCCGAAAAACTCACCTCTCCCCGCTCCCAGCGCCGACGTACAAGGGAAGATCTGGAACGTCTAAGGGGCGGCGGCCGCCGCCGCCTCCCTTGCGTCACTTTTGACGCGCGCGCGCCCGCGCCGGCCATTCGCAGACGGCCGGCGCGGAGGCGCGCACGCCTACAGGGGCGCGAGGGAGATTAGGTAGGTGAGTTGGGGTGTTTGGGGGGTTTCACCCCGCGGGACATCCCGATCTCGGATGTCCCGCGGGGTGGGGGGTGATCGGCCCGGGAATCTTATAGATTCCCGGGCCGATCACCCGTGGGTGTTGGTCCACTTTAACAGTACAGTATCGTGTCGCCGCTAAGATAAGTAGTGCAAAGCGCGTGGCATCACTATTCCTCCATCTCACTGACTTGTGAATTAGCTTTTCTATAGGAATTGCGATCTTTCTTATCTGTCCTTCAGTACAGCAGCTCACGTGTGCGTTCAGTGCACAGAGCAGCAAATGGGGAGCTGGGCCCAGCAATATAAGAGCGCTCCGGTACATCCATTATAGGAAACTTCCCATCACTGTGTGACTGTGAAGTATGTCTAAATGTATTGAACGCTCACGTCACAGACAGGGCCAGTGGCGCAATGGATAACGCGTCTGACTACGGATCAGAAGATTCTAGGTTCGACTCCTGGCTGGCTCGGTTGCATTTTTATTTCCTCTGAATGATTGTAAACACAGCTGACTATTTGTTGTATTACAATGAAGAGCTTTGCTGAGCTTCTCTGGAAGGATTGATGTTATATTTCTACGTATGATGTTGCAAAGGATTTGTTGGAGGCTCACAATTTTTTCACAGGGGACACAGCTGCAAAGAAACTGCTTTTCTTCAGGTCACGTGTAGAGAAACTTGAAGGGGGTGGGGCAGGGTCACAGCTTTCTAATCAGTAGGGCCAGTGGCGCAATGGATAACGCGTCTGACTACGGATCAGAAGATTCTAGGTTCGACTCCTGGCTGGCTCGAAACTTTTTTCAACTTTGCAATTACCCCAGAGTATTATTGTACTGCTTAACATATTGTGCTGTCTTTTATTATTATTATCATGCCTATATCATATTATTGTGCTGTATTGTCACATTATTTTATTGTACTGTCTTGCCATATTATTATTGTCCTGCCTATATAACATTATACTGTCTCGTTATATCATTGTACTGTCTTGTCATATTATATTATTGTACTGCCTATATAATATTATACTGTCTCATATATCATTGTCCTGTATATATCATATTGTTGTACTGTCTTGTCATATTATATTATTGTCCTGCCTAATATCATACTATTGTACTGTCTTGTCATATCATATTATTGTACTGTCTTGTCATATTATACTGTCTCATTATATCATTGTCCTGCCTATATCATATTATTGTACTGTCTCGTCATATGATTATTGTCCTGCCTATATCATATTATACTGTCTCATTATATCATTGTCCTGCCTATATCATATTATACTGTCTCATTATATCATTGTCCTGCCTATATCATATTATTGTACTGTCTCGTCATATGATTATTGTCCTGCCTATATCATATTATACTGTCTCATTATATAATTGTCCTGCCTATATCATATTATACTGTCTCATTATATAATTGCCCTGCCTATATCATATTATTGTACTGTCTCATCATATTATTATTGCCCTGCCTATATCATATTATTGTACTGTCTTGTCATGCTCTTTTAGAGCCTGTGTTACAAGTATTTCATGATTGGATGAAGTTCTGTTGTCACATATGTTGCCACCCTAATATGCGGAAACAATATCCAATCTATCTTAAAGAGGACCTTTAATCGAAATAAACTGCCGGTCTTTTATTGTCGACAACATTCTGATTGGATGCCCCACTGTGTACTCCACCCCCCCAGGGAGGGCCAAATATTGGGAAACTGCTACACACCTCACCCTCAATTTCTGCAGCCAATTAAATTGGACCACCTGATTCCGTCCTCTGGAGTATCCATATTTGGGATGCCCCGCTGTGTAACCCCCGAGTCCCCTGTAAACCTTTTCCTTGATCCAACACATATGTGAGCCGCAGACACATTCATGCATCCACTTACTAGGGCACACGTCAGTGCCAGGCATTGGTGGATGGCCGGTGCAGGCACACACTCTGTTAGAGAATAGCGGGGATGCAGCTTGGCTCTTCTCGACTAGACTGCCTCCTTTCACATGTAGAACATTCTGGCACCTAGGCCACACCAGAACATATTGTGGGGGGGGGGCTCCCCAATCTTGATTTAGGGGTCCACTGGGAACAAGTGGTGTAGACCCCGGAAACCGTTGTGTCTCTGGGGTACATGTCCCAGGTGTGCCCTCTGTAATCTGGCCCTGGTTTTGTACCCAGGGTAATAGTGCCCGGGGGAGGGGTCATCTGAACTGAAAGCACCTGCAGCAGGTGCTGCATTGTATCAACTATGATCGGGCCCTGGTTCAGGCACCCGGCGCTGAGTCCTCTTTTTACTTTAGAGTGCCCAAATTGTGTCATCGAGCAAGGGATGGGTAGTAAGTGGGTGTTATCAGGCTGAATGTCAAAAAGAGTCTATAGTCTGGTTTATCCCACACATCCCAATATGGGATGCTCATCTTCTTAAAAATGACTGTTCTTTTGTATAGCAATAGGGTGAATTGTGAAAACAAACTTTAATACTTACCATTCCAGGATCAGAGGCGGCAGAGGGTTAAGCTAACCTAAGCTCTGTTTTAACCCCCCACTGAAATGCCAAAATATTACATCAACACATTGTCTTGTTACTCTGTGGGTGTGCACACCCTGTGCATTGCACAATGCTCATAGACCCATCATGATGGACCTGCAAGCACCTCTGAAGTGCAATGCCCCACTGCTCTAGTAATAAAACAAAGCTCTAAATCTTGCAAAAGTACTAAAGGGATTATGCATCTATGCTGGTCTTGTGGGGGGTTAATAGAACATTGGACGTTCACTCTAAAGCAGAACAAACTCCTCAAGGCACGGCCCTGGAATGTAACAACTGTGTGATGAATCGACCCCCTGGGACACCACAACCTCGGCAATGTAAACACTGGTGTCCACATTCCCTGCATATTTGGGCTGTGCATGCCCTCCCATGTCCAGCCATTCAGACATCAGGCTGGGGATGGGGACACTGCAGGGAATGTGGCCGCTCTCGCTTTCCAGAAACAAGAGCTGTTTGCCGAACATTTAATATGCACGGCAAATGGTCCTGATTGGATGTAAACCCACACATGCGCCGTATGCCCCAGGAAGAGATGAGTTGTTGTGGGTGATCTGAACATTTAACACAGTGGGGTATCCCAATTCGAGATGCCCCTGAAGCAGGGAACAAAGCCCAGTCAGAATCCTGAGCTTTGTTCCACTGTAAAGGGTTTCTAAGCATAAAAATACAATTCTGTGATTACTCACCTGTAGAATTGATTTTACTGTGTACAGCGCGGCCTGTTTCATATCAATCATTACTTCTGGGTATTCCGCCACAAGGTGGCGCAGTTGACTGCAGAAGAGTTGTGGCTCCTCCCGACCCTATAAAAAGCCAGCCAGTGTTGAAAAGCAGTTATGCAAGAAGCCGGGAGATGAACATGATAAATACACAGCCTCACAAAAAAACACTTTTGAACAAATCACCATAGAGAGGCAACCAAGGACAACGATAACAAGGGAGGGATGAAGCAGGCCGTGCTGTACACAGTAAAATCAATTCTACAGGTGAGTAATAACAGAATTGTATTTTTCCAAGTGTACAGCACGGCCTGTTTCATATCAATCATTACTTCTGGGACATTCAATAGCAGTGTCCGTAAAGTAGGGTGGGATCCCCAATGAGTAACGGCAGGCAGTTCAAGCCACTACAGCCTGAGGCACCTTGCGGCCAAAAACAACATCAGCTGAGGCCCTAACATCAACCTTGTAAAACTTAGAAAAAGTATGAACAGAAGACCAAGTAGCGGCCTTACAAACTTGTTCAACAGAAGCCTTATCCTGATGCCGCTCAAAATAAGGAGGTTTCATGGAAAGCGCCGCCAGCTCAGAGACTCAACGTACCGAAGTAATAGCGACCAAAAAGGCTATCTTAAGAGTCAGAATGGGCAAAGCAGCCTCACGCATAGGCTCGAAGGGAGGACCCTGTAGAGCAGACAACACCAAGTTTAAATCCCAAACCGGTAGCAGAGGCTAACGCGGCGGACGCACATGAGTAACTCCCTGGAAGGCAAAAGATCTTTGAAAAAAAATTGCCAGAGCCGAAACCTGTCCTTTGAGAGTACTAAGTTGAAGGCCCGAATCCAGACCATGCTGTAAAAACTCCAGAATCCTGGAGATAGATGGAAAAGTCAGGACAAGATAGAGACTTGGACACACACTAAGCAATATAAGCATGCCAGACCCTGTAATAGATAAACGACGAAGATTTCTTCCGAGCCTGAATCAAGGTATCGACAACAGAGGCCGGCAACCCCTTGCCCATCAAGATGGAGGTTTCAGAAGCCAAGCCGTTAAAGCCAGTGTTAGTAAATTGGGATGGAGCAGCTGTCCCTGCGTGAGAAGCTCTGGATCGTCGGGCAGGACGTACCGATCTACTGCCATCTGTACAATGTCCGCGAACCATACCCTCCTCGGCCAGCGGGGGGCCACCAGAATGGCCGGTACCCCCTCCTGGGATATCTTGCGCAGCACCCGACCCAGCAGAGGAAAGGGAGGAAATACATAGAGAAGCCGAACTCTGTCCAGGGAATTGCTAGCGCGTCAGTTGGCGAAAGCCAGAGGATCCTTTGACATGGAGACAAATCTTGGAAGCTTGTGATTGTGACGGGACGCAAACAGGTCCACATCCGGCAGACCCCAGCGGCGACACAGGGCGTGAAATGCCTTGTTGCTGAGAGACCATTCCCCCAGACGAGACGTCCCCCTGCTCAGGGAATCTGCCTCCTTGTTCTCCACCCCCGGAATGTAAACCACCGAGATGCAGGGAACAGTCTCCTCCGCCCAAGACAAGATCAGGGACACTTCCTTGAGGGCTCGCTTGCTCCGAGTCCCTCCTTGATGATTGATGTAGGCAACCGCCGTCTGATTGTCCGAGCGGACCTGTACCGCACGACCCCGAAGGTGGGGATTCAACTGGGAGAAAACCAACCTGATCGCCTGCAGCTCTAGGATGTTGATGGGCGCGTGGGGCTCCTGGGGACCCCACTGACCCTGGAACTTCAGAGACTGCCAAACTCCCCCCCAGCCGGTCAGACTGGCATTCGTGGTGACAATTTCCCAGCGCGGAGGCAGAAAGGACCTGCCCACTAGAAGATTCCTCGAGTTCAGCCACCAGGAGTGGGACTGCCTGACCGGAGGGGACAGAACAAACTCATGATCCAGGGACTCCTGATTCCGATCCCAAACCGACAAGAGATGTAACTGAAGAGGTCTCATGTGGAACTGAGCAAAGGGAACCGCCTCAAAGCAGGACACCATGAGGCCCACCCACTGCATCCCCAGACGGATGGAGGGGTGAGGACATGACAGCAGAGTCCGCGCCTGCATCTGAATGCCCTCCACCTTCTGCTGAGGGAGAAATACCTTGACCTGAGAAGTATACAGCGTCATGCCCAGGGAGGACCTCGCCAAAGACGGAGATAGTGAAGACTTGGGACAGTTGATCACCCAGCCGAAGGACTCGAGAGTCGACGTCACTACCTGAGTATCGGCCTGATGTAGAGACTGAGCAGCAATCAGAATGTCGTCCAGGTAAGGGAGGATGCGAATGTCCTGGTTCCTCAGGAGAGCCATGACGACAGGCAGCACCTTGGTGAAGACCCGAGGAGCCGAGGTGATACCGAACGGCAAGGCCACAAATTGGTAGTGTTGATCCCCCAGAACCTCAGAAGATCGGCACGTGAAGGTAGGCATCCTTGATGTCCACCGTGGTCATGAAATCGCCCGGCCGAAGGGAACTTACGGCTGAGCGTAATGTCTCCATGCGAAAGTACTTGAACCTGACAAATTTGTTGAGGCCCTTTAAGTCCAGGATGGGCCTCAGGGAGCCGTCCTTCTTGGGCACCGTGAACAGGTTGGAGTAGTACCCCCGACCCTGTTCCTGAAGAGGTATCTGACAAATGACTCAGGATGCCAGAAGGCGTTGTAAGGCCAAACGCAGTCCCTGAGCCGACACGGGGTTTCAGAGATATCCGGGACCGGAGGAATCTTGGGGGTGGCCAGGCTGCAAACTCTATCTTGTATCCGGAGGAAACCACCTCCTGAATCCACCGGCCTGAGATGCACACTCTACAGACGTGAGCAAAAAGCCGAAGCCGCCCCCCCCCCCCACCGGGTCGGGTGAGGGCGCCTCCTCATGCCTGAGGGGCCTTGGGAGAGGGTTTGGGCTTGGTTCCCCAGGAGAGACCGGGGCGACCACGGGATCTGCCTCGACCCCAAGAGTCTCCGCGACTATCTGAGGAGGACCCTTTACCTCCCCTTGAAGGACGAAAAGAAGAGGATCCCCGAAAGGGCAGAGCCTGCTTTCTACGCTGGGGGAGCCTACCATCCTTGGTCAGAACATCGAGACGCTCACCGAAAAGACGGAGTCCAGTGAAGGGAAGCCCAGTGAGAGACTTCTTAGCGGCGGTGTCAGCCGCCCACTGATGCAACCAGACGGACCTATGCATAGCCACCAACAGGGCCGAGGCCCTACCGCCAAGCCGGGCGGTGTCATCCATGGCAGACAGCACAATAAAGTCAGAGCAAAGCAAAAGGTCCTTATAATCCTCCATTTTCTTGCGAGACCGGGCAGTCTCAGCAAGACGCCTGACCTTCTTTTTAATAGCAATGGCCACAATAGCCGCGTCGCAGACTGGACGCAGCCCGGCCCCTACAAAGGTGAAGGCATGGCAAGCCAGCTGATTCATACGCCGATCCGCGCTATCACGCAAGGTGGTAGTGTCGGGGGACGGCATGACCGAAGTGCTAGATAGCCCCAGGACCGGAGCGTCCACCTCAGGCGGGCACGACCAGTGCCTAACCAAATCCGCCAAGAAGGGATACTGTCTATCCAACCCTTTGGGTACCAAAGGTAACCTGTTAGGGCGCTCCCACTCCTTTAGGACCATAGGGTTGATTCAGAGCCCCTTTCTCATCATTTTTATGGAGGTCTTGCTACCAAACGAAAAATCATGCAAAAATGAAAACATTTCACACTAAAGTTCCCGCAGAAAAAAGGCTTTGCTGAATGAGACCAGCGGGAAAAAATTAACGAGGATGGAAATATTCATGCAAAAAAAAGGTGAGAAAGGGGCTCTGAATCAACCCTAATATTAGAGAAATGCCCTGTTCCGGGAACTCCAGGCGTTGCTTGCCGGGGCAAAAGAGCTCGCCCTGCTTCTTCGCCTCCTTAGGGGGAGCGATATGTAAGGTATCAAAAACAGCCGACAGAAGCCTGTCGGTATCATCCGGGAGCCAGGTATCCTCGTCCATGGAAGATCCTAAATCACTGTCATATTCGCCCTGACGACCCCCAGAGGAATCCGAGTCACGGAACAACTCCCCTTCCTTCGGGGAATCACGGCCACCATACATATCAAGGCCCTCATCCTCATCGGCAAAGAGGGACAAATCCACATCAAGGTGCCTCTTTTTGCTAGAGGCCTTGCCCGCAGCCGGCCGGGCAATTTGTCGCTCAATGCCCCTGCTAGCTTCCCCCTCGCTGGGGGCTAAATGCAGGCGCGGGGGAGTAGGAGATGCTGTAGGGAGGACAGGGCTGGAAAGAGATGCGCTCAGCCCAGCCTGTTTCGCAATGTAGCGATAACCCTTATCGCCAGAGGGCTTCACCGCCCGAGACGTCCTTTTCCCAATCGTAAGAGGTGCTGCTGGAATTCCAGAGTCGTCCGTGAGGAAACAGGAACAGCCCTTACAAGGGCTAGTGAATTGTAATATAGCATTTCCCCCAATAAGAGACAGAACTTCAGTATTGAGGGTGAAGGTAAAGTGTCTTTATTAGTGCCACTCTAGGCCTTATATACACAAGTCTCCATGCAAGGTGGACCTGATGGAGAACTGCATAACACACACACCGACCAATAGCAGCAGGGCACACAATCCCTCAACTCTGCCAGTGACGCAATCAGCAACACAATAGACGTCTGTAACACAATCAATCAGAACAATGCCATTGTCTGTGACGTAATCAATCAACACAATGGCAGTCTATAATACAATCCAAACTACAATGACATTGCCTGTAACAGTATCAAAATACAATGACATTGTCTGGAACCTAATTAAGAAAAGGCCAGTGAATGACCCGGTGGGCAACTGAATAGTGATGACATCCAAAAGACAGAGCGTCTGTCACAATGCCCCCTTTTTGTGGAACACCCGGCAGACCCGGATTGACCCTGTTCGGGTTAACGTGGGGCTGTCCGGACTCTTGTTATGGGCAGAGTTCTGTGTAAGGACAAGTCTGCAAATAGTGAGTAACAGGGCTAAACATTGACGTGGGCTGTACATAGGAATCGGTCATGGGTGGGGTCCAAACACTGGGATATTGTGGCGTTGGTGAGTTCAGCACCAAAGTCCTTGGTTGGATGTGTGCACAGGTTCTTTCGCTTTCTTATAGCTGGCCCAAGTTTCAATCTCTTTCCATGGAAGCTGATCGGAGAATCCACAATCTTCTGCACATCTACATCATCGTAAAAGTAGACAAAACCATAACCCTTAGAAACGCCAGAGGCATCCCTAATAATTTTGACATTCTTTACAGCGCCATCCTTAATTTCAGGCTGATTAATCCGACGGTCAATGCGCCCAACAAAAATAGTGTTTGGCATAAGTTTCCCTTCTGGAAGGACGTAACCTGATGGCTGATACTCTTCTTGACTTCGTGTAACAGACATGACGTGATGCAGACGAAACCCCTGGGTCTCCCCGACCAGTGGGCTGGAGTCGGCAGCTCGGGCTGGAGACCGGGTTGTAACAGGGTTGACGCTGGCTGGCCCAGAGGTAGCGTAGGCAGAAGTCATTGGTCCTAGATCATTTCCCAATAGTACTTCTGCTGGTAAGTTGTCCATAAGTCCCACCTGTACCCTGCCGGATCCAGCGCCCCAGTCAAGATGTACTCGGGGGGGGGGGGGGGGGGAGTCAAAACACAGCTCCCCCGCCACCCTTACTGCAACGGTGTGCCCAGTGCAGTCTTTGTTCTTGGCCAAATGAGGTTGGAGCAAGGTAAGTGTGGCTCCAGGGTCGCGTAATCCTTGTGCGGTGCGCCCATTGACTCGTACCTCCTGGCGATGGTGCTGTCGGTTGTCTTGGATGGCCGCTTGTACGGGATCAGCTTCATACAGTACCCCCAGATACTCTTCCGAACTGCTCTCAGCTTCCAAAGAGTGTGCCACAGGAGTACGGGAGGTGGAAGGTTGCTTTTGCCCCCACGTGTTTCGGGGAAGCTCTAGGGCGCAATCACTGCGATAATGTCCCCATTGTTTGCAACGATGGCACTGAACTGTGGAGAGGTTCGGTTGCTGCACTGGCCTATGTGGCCCAGAGTCCCGAGTTGGCGCTGAAGCCACAGGTGCTTGAAATTTGATGGGAGGTTGTGGTTTTGGAGCGGACTGTTCTGTCCGGCGCGCAACGGTGTACTCGTCGGCTAGACGAGCAGCCTCAGGTAGCGTTAGAGGCCTTCGGTCACGTACCCACTCTCTTAGCTCTGGTTGAAGGGCATTGAGAAAATGTTCTAGTAAAAACAACTGTAGTACATCCTCCGCGGTCGTGGCTTTGCATCCAGTGACCCAGTGTGATGCTGTACGATGGAGGCAACATGCCCACTCCGTGTAAGAATCCCCTCCCTTCTTTTGGGATTCCCGAAATCGTCGCCTGTAGGCTTCCGGGGTGACAGCGTACCGGGCTAACAAAGCCTCCTTTACCAGATGGTAGTGTGGTAAGTCCGCATCAGGGATGGCCCGGAAAGCATCGGAAGCTTTCCCAGATAGTTTCCCTGATAATATGGTGACCCATTCCTCCGTGGGTACCCGGTGTAAAGCGCACTGCCGTTCAAAATCGGCCAAAAATCCGTCAATCTCGTCGTCACTTTCCTGGAAGGACTTAAATGCTGCAAATGGAATCTTTTTCCCCCCAGTGTAACTGAGGCTGAGAGGCTGCTGGGTTGAAAGTCGCCGATCTTCCCTTCGCTTACTGGCCTCTGCCTCCGCTGCGGCGAAGACTCGGTCGATCAGTTCCTGTGATGGATTCGAGCCATAGACCGACAATCTGTTCCAAACCGCTTGAACGAGAGCAGCGTCTTCATCAATCTCTATATTGGTTTCGGTCCTCACTGCTGCACGATCCATTTTGATCAGCTCGGCTATCAGTTCCTGATGTGGGTTGTTGCTAGCTGACCTTCCCCGGCTCTCGAGTAGATCCTTCAGGGTCAGCCTTTTCAACTTGTCATACTGACTCACCATCAGGGTAGCACTCTCTCTGGGTAGAAAGGACAATCCGACCGCTTGCCACCAATTGTAGCGATAACCCTTATCGCCGGAGGGCTTCACCGCCCGAGACGTCCTTTTCCCAATCGTAAGAGGTGCTGCTGGAATTCCAGAGTCGTCCGTGAGGAAACAGGAACAGCCCTTACAAGGGCTAGTGAATTGTAATATAGCGTTTCCCCCAATAAGAGACAGAACTTCAGTATTGAGGGTGAAGGTGAAGTGTCTTTATTAGTGCCACTCTAGGCCTTATATACACAAGTCTCCATGCAAGGTGGACCTGATGGAGAACTGCATGACACACACACCGACCAATAGCAGCAGGGCACACAATCCCTCAACTCTGCCGGTGACACAATCAGCAACACAATAGACGTCTGTAACACAATCAATCAGAACAATGCCATTGTCTGTGACGTAATCAATCAACACAATGGCAATCTATAATACAATCCAAACTACAATGACATTGCCTGTAACAGTATCAAAATACAATGACATTGTCTGGAACCTAATTAAGAAAAGGCCAGTGAATGACCCGGTGGGCAACTGAATAGTGATGACATCCAAAAGACAGAGCGTCTGTCACACGCAATAATACTTTGGGCGCACAGAACACAGACCGCGCCGCCACCACTCAAAGGGGATGCCCCACACATTACACACAGTCGAGCCCCCCCAAGCTCGCTATCCCCAGAAGCCTCCATATGGTGATTATCAACAGGGCACAATAAGCCAACACGGAATAAGGCTAAGAAAGCCCACCCAGGATGCCCCCAAGGGATGCCCGACAGAGAAGGGACAGGGGGAGGGGGGTTATTGGACCGGGAGAAACCACAACACTGCTATCCTGTCTGTAAGACAAACGTGAAAAACACCATGAGTATCCCACAGCACATGCACCAAACATTGGAAACAACCCCCGCAGAAAAACTCACAGACCAGCTGCAATGGTAATCACAGCGCGCACAGAGGGAGCAGGCAAAGTCACCGCTGAGCAGACAGCGTCCCCAGGGTCCCAGCAGGCCAGGCAGAAGGAGCAGCAAAATGACATGAAGAGGAACCTTGAGGGGTGGGCCGCGGGAAGATGACGCGATACGTGATAAGCAGAAAGCACCACCCCCAACAAAAACAACTCACCCCAAGCACAGTGACACACAAACATCAGTGGTTTCTCCCAACCCCCTATAGGCTCACCATATGACTATGGCCGGCTACCCTTTGGCATAAGGTCTGCGGCCTGGAGCAGAGCTCACCGAACACCCGACCCAGGTGTTCCCCTACCATCACCCGATCCAAGCAGCCTAGGCTGGGAGGCAAGAGGGTCCAGAAGCGGGTGGAAATAGGCTTACAGGGCCGCAGGCTTGGTTGCCCCGCTCTTCGCAGTCATGAAACACTGGGGTCTATGGTTGATTCCTGGATTTTTATAGGGCCGGGAGGAGCAACAAATCTTCTGCAGTCAACTGCGCCACCTTGTGGTGGAATACCCAGAAGTAATGATTGATATGAAACAGGCCGTGCTGTACACTTGGAAAAAAGCTCTATTGGTATCAAGGAAACCGAATGGCCAAAAGTCAGTTTCAGTATGTTGATGAAGGTTCTCAATTTATCCAGGTCATGTCATATCTGTAGAAATAAATCAAAGCCACTGGATAAGACAAGACAAGACATTTTGTTTCAGAGAATTCAGAAAGCCAGTCGGATGACAAACGCCTTCAAAAAAAATAAAACAGCAAGTCCAGTTACCCTGATTTATTTCTAAAGATGGACCATGACCTGGATGATTGAGAACCTTCACAGACATAAGAAGGCTCTATACTTACTCCACCTCCTGCTGGATCGATGTATCACTGCCCCCACATAATTCACAGAATTAACCCCAAATTACGATAGTTCCGTATTCAATTGGATGTAACCCTTTATTGGCCAGCCTACATAGAGATTTTGTCACCCTCTGTTGCCAGGCCATTTTTCAACATTTTGTGCTATTTATGTTTAACTGAAATTTTAGCAGGAGTGACCAAGGATTTCCCAGGTAAATTAGATATTGTTTTGGGCTTTAAGATGAAATGTTTCGTTGCTATTTTTCTCAGTGCTTTCTCAATATCTTTGTGTCAAATATGTGGAAAAATTAATAATGTAAAAATGGAAGTTTTACAAGAAAACCATTTTGCTTGTAAATCCCCAAATCCCCATTTCTACTGATTACAATAGTACCACATTTGTGGACACTCGTTACTGCCCAGGAGAACTGAAAAGAGAACTTTATTAGAACTTTATTTATGAGAAATTTATTAAGATCTTCAAATGAAATACAACTACAATGGGCAAAATAAAGCGTAAAACCCTTAAAGTGGACCAACACCCACGGGTGATCGGCCCGGGAATCTATAAGATTCCCGGGCCGATCACCTCCCTCCCCGCGGGACATCCGAGATCGGGATGTCCTGCGGGGTGAAACCCCCCCCAAACACCCCAAACCCCATTATCTTATCTCGCCCCTCTAGGCGTGCGCGCGCCCGCGCCGGCCGTCTCTGAATGGCCGGCGCGGGCGTGCGCGCGTCAAGAGGGACGCGCGTGAGGCGGCGGCGGAGGAGCCGCTTGTCCGGAACTGTCAGATTCCTTGTCCGTCGGCGCTGGGAGCGGGGAGAGGTGAGTTTTTCGGGGGGGGGGGGGGTTCGCACAGCGGGGCACCCCGATAGGGGGTACCCCACCGAAGTGGACCAAGACCCAGGATAGTCAAAATCCTGGGTGTTGGTCCACTTTAAACATGTATTAAAAAAACGTGTTCTCCCCTCTCCAGCAAAAGGAGACCGGGAACTAGCTATGGGGGCTGGTAGACCAGGGCAGGCAGGTCGAGTAGCCGGCCCCTTGGCCCAGAGGGCTACCAGGCAGCATCAGCACCGGGCTTTTCTGCACTCTCCAGAGCTTTGGGGATGCAGGTAATGGGGCCGGGGTGGAGCCGATGCTGGCAGCCCCTCCTGCCATTTGAACTGTTGTAAACAGTGAACAGACAGAGAAGAAGCCACGTAAATCTTCTATGCATGGCACTCAAAGGATTAAATGACCTCTCTGGTCCAAAAAACCTAACAACTAACATTTAATCCCTCAAAGCATGGGGGAAGGGGGGGGGGGAGGCTCACCTGCAGCGAAGGTCCAACCCTATGATGTAGACACAAGACCTGACAGCTCTCCAGCAGACTCCACCACATGTGTAAATTGATGAATGTAACTCCTGCGGCCAGACATTCGGGTTCATGCTAAAGAATGTGCACCGAAAAATGTACACTGGGTGCACAGTTGGTTGTGAATTGCAACAGACATCTTAGTGAGCTTTTTACCTTTACTGAATACTGACTGCAAATTGTTAATTGAAACTAAAGAGGAACTCAGAACTTTATATGATCATCTGGACAAATTGTTACACTGGTACATTTTCCTACAAAACCCAAAACTGAAATTAATATATATCAGAAACGTTTTATTGAAAACAAAATTTCGGAGCAACTGATCATAATTTGATTCCAAATGGGCCTTTGGGTGGCTCCATCAGAAGAATGGCAGACAATGGCCCAACCAATATTACTCTTTTCAGAGATCACAGGGAATACAGCTCTAGTTCTAGGATCCCCCATGAGCAATCAAGCTTTGACTTTTTAGCAGAGGACAGTGACATAGCGGATACTCTGGCAGATCTACTTAGAGCAAGCAACAGGAATACAGTTTGGCAAATCTGGCAATCCAGTGTCTAAACCCAATGTGCAGCAGAAAACAAACACAGCAGAACCGAACCTGTGACTCCTCTGAGGGACTAGCAATCGTTAATCTTTCCACCTGTGATCTAACGCCGGTTGCACAATCAGTCCTGGCAAAGGGCCTATATTTTTTTTTTACCTACTCCGTCCCCCAGACAGATTTACTGTCATTAAGGACCTAACTTGATTTTGTCGCAATTACTGAAACAGATGACTGGTAAACAGGGAGACTCCAAACATTGGGAGTTTAGTGAGACACGCCATCCTCAGTTTTAAAAATTCCATCTCTGCTAATATGGAAATTGGAACATTCCATTCTATTTGTCACAAATGCTCTTCCTTTATGCCAGCCATGGACAATTGTCCAGTGGTCAAGATCCTTGACTGGTTCTCAGTGAAATAAAAGGCAAACAGGGAACACCATACAAAAACCAGAATTTCTCTGAGAAATAGTTGGACCTTAAAATATGCAGAAAAATCCACAACTCCTAGGGGACAGATAAAGGGGGCAATGTGGTTCTCTGGGGCAAGGAACTAGAAGAAGAGGCCAAATGACAACTTAGTATAAGGGAACATTATACCAAATTAGCCCCTGATTCACGACTCTTGACTCTCAGATTCTTGATGCTGCCTCTGTGAGGAGGTCTTATTGACAGAAGAATGTGAATTTCTATAAAGTAGCACGATCCATCAGTCCTAGCTACTTTATGCTCCCAAAAATACACATAAACCACTGGGAGGTCCCATCAGGAATTGGTGGCCTTACAGAAAATTGCAGCATTTTTGTAGACCAATATTTACAAACACATGCGGCCCATCTAGAGTCGTATGTGCAGGACTCCTCCCATTTATTATCTAGAATTGAGGGCGTCACTTTACCGGCTGGAACATTGCTGGTAGCTTGTGACATTGAATCCTTGTACACGATTAGTGAACACAATAATGGTCTCCAGGCTGTACGATTTTTTCAGAACACGCAAAGCACAATTAGAAGATCTAGGCAGCAATTCATTCTGAATCTACTTAAATTCATTTTGAACCATAACTATTTAATTTTCGATCATAAGTTTTACCTTCAAATATAAGGTGTAGCTATTGGGGTGTACTGCAAAAGCTGCAGCAGAATCACCCCTACATTTTGGGGTGACACCGCTATATAGATGATATTCTACCACTATGGCAAGGTCCAAGACACTTATGTAAACAATTTAGCAGTGCTCTGAATGAGAATAATCTACATATGTATCAGACCAGCTGTATTTATACTGAATCAGTACATTTTTGGGCTTTGGCATTGCACAAAACTGTCACTGGAGATATTCTTTTTGAAACCTTTTGCAAACCTACAGCGAATAACAGTCTTCTCCATTATAAAAGTGCACACTCAACATAATTAAAACAGGGTATACCTGTAGGACAATTTCTGCTTATTAGGCGCAATTGCCCCGCCGATAATACTTTTTGTGCCCAAGCAAGGGAGTTGACAACAAGATGTCAAGGGTGACAGGGTGATGACAGGGTAAGGTCAAGGTCGCACAGATTGTGGATAATTTTTGAGTCGCAAACAAAAGCAAAAGATACGATTTATCACAACCTTTAAAGAAGAGATAGAGATATCTGTGATGCTTTGGGGGAACATGACGGCCAGAAGGGGCCAGAATATTTGTGATCTATATACACGCCCCACAATCAGAAACTTATATTAACTAATATTAACTGCAGAACCAAGGGAGTCATATATTCTATCAAATGTGTTGTGCCCACTAATGTACATTGGTAAGACACAGCAACGCAGGATACAAAAACATATATTCACCATTGCACTTGTAAAGAGAGACATGACAGTAGGAAGAAAGCCCCTCACCAGTGGCATTCCATTGTTTACAAAAACATATTGGACAATTGGGAAATTTCCAGGTATTTGGCATTAAGAGGGTTAAAACTGAAATTAGGAGTGCCCTGATAAAGAAAAAACGTAGACAACAGGAGCTGCGTTGGATTTTTAATCTTAAACCGGACCTTCAATCTAAATAAGAGCATATGTTATATGTTTCCCCCACACTCTACATACAGATTGCCCGCATTAAAAACCATCCTACCTGCATCGATTGCATTTTCTGAGACTTTAAACATCCAAGATAGCAGCCCATGGAGGTGCAGGCTGCCTGCAAACAGGAAGTGTCTTGACTGTGCCGATCTGCATTCTGGGATTGCTGACCTTTTCCCGACCCCAGCTCTGCTCTGTTTGTGCAAATCACAGCTATAACCTCGCTCCCCTGCAATATTGACCCCTCTCCTCTCCTCAGTATGTGATGCTACTGAGCCAAGATGGCGGCACCCATATCTTAGAGTGCTGAACACAGTTGCAAGCCAGTGAGGAAAAGAATAAAAAGTGACTAAAAACGTTAAATTGATTAATCTTAGATGCTGGGGAATAGTTTTTTTTAAGGGTTTTGGCTTTTCATTAAATGATGCTGAAGGTCTGCTTTAAAACCCAAACTCCATAAGGGCTCAATGAGAATATTCATTTTGCTTACCTATAATACTTTAGTACATCCACAGAGTGGCTTTATATTGCTGCATGCTTAGCACTAGTTTACCACTAGTTTACCATGAGGTGTACTATCATTATTATTATTAGATATATACTTAAGATATATTTTTTATATATATATGAAACACATCCCCCCCCCTTTTTTCTATATATAAAATACATATATATATATGAATACTCACCTGTAAAATGGGTATTATCACACACCCCGCTTCAAGACATTCATTACATGTGGGTATACTGACCTGTAGATGGCGATCTTGCAGAGATGTCAATAAAAAAAAGGTAAGACCCTCCCGGCCCATAAATACCTGGGACCTCCCACTCATTCCCCAGTATAAAGATAGCAGTAAGGTAAAGGGACCAGGAAAGCCAATTAAAACTAACAAAAGTTCACCATATAAAGGATCCAGAATACAAAAGGGCAGGGTGAAGCGGGGTGTGTGACATACTTATAATACCCATTTTACAGGTGAGTATTCACAAAATGGTATTATTCTAAGTATGTCACACACCCCGCTTCAAGACATTCATTACATGTGGGACATCCAATAGCAGTGTCCATAAAGGGCGGGGATCCAAAAAGCAAGGCAACAAGGCACAGACTTAAACCACTGCAGCTTTGCAGCCAAAAACAGCATCCGCTGAGGCCCGCACATCAACCTTGTAAAACTTGGAAAAAATGTGAACGGAAGACCAAGTAGCAGCCTTACAAACCTGCTCAACAGAAGCCTGGTGCTGGAAGGCCCAGGACGCCCCAACAGCACGAGTAGAATGAGCAGTAACACGAAAAGGGGGAATCTTCCCCTTAGCAGAATAGGCCCCAACAATGGCCTGGCAAATCCATTTACTAATGGAAGACTTGGCGGGAGCCAAACCTTTCCTAGGCCCAGAGGGCACTACAAAAAGAGCATCAGTCCTACGAAAAGGGGAAGTAGCCACCAAATAGTACTTCACACAGTGAACCACATTCAAAGTATGCAAAACCCTCTCCTTGTCATTGCTAGGCTTAGGACACAAGGAGGGTAGAACAATATCCTGATTAAGATGAAAAGCAGAGACCACCTTAGGAAGGAAATCTGGCTTGAAGTGGAAAACAACCTTGTCCTGATGCCTCTCAAAGTAAGGGGCCTTGATGGACAAGGCTACCAACTCCGAAACACGCCGAACAGAAGTGATGGCAACCAGAAAAACAACCTTCTGAGTAAGCGCAGAAAGCGCAATATCCTGCAAAGGTTCAAAAGGAGGACCCTGCAAGGCAGAAAGAACCAAGTTCAAATCCCAAACTGGGAGATGACCAGTGCCTCACCGCGTCCGCCGGAAAGGGATATTTTTTGTCCCAACCTGGAGGGACACCCGGAAGCCTAGTCGGCCTCTCCCATTCCTTGAAAATGATACCATCAAAATGCTTTTGATAAGGAAATTCCAAGCGCGGCTTGGTCACCTCAAAGAACTCCCCCTTCAGCGGAGGAGCCGCCTCGGGGGGAGAAATAGCCAGGACCTCAAACATATGAGCCACCTAGAGGTATCCAAGAAATCCCCCTGGCCCTGCTCGTTATCAGCGCCCACAAACTGCTGATCATCGGAGCCCTCAGACTCCTCATACAGCTCCCCTTCCTCACGCGGGGAACAATCAGACCAATCCAGGGAGTCAAACTCCTCCATATCAAGGGCCTGCGTGGCTGTATACAAATGTTTTCGCTTTGCCATGGGCTTTTTAGCAACGGCACTGGAAAAATTTTTTTCAAGATTGGCCAATCTGGCACACACCTCAGATTGCGACTCCCCGCCAATGACCACATCACATGGGGTACTTGTCAAGCGAGGGGGAGAAGGAGAGGAGACTGGTGGAGCAGAACCGGACGCCTGAGATCCGGTCTGCCGCGTAATAGACCGTTGCGCACAGGGTACACAAAGAAATACATCATCCCCCAAAAGGGATACCCCACACCGCAAACACAGCCTGGATTGCCCCGAGGGGGGCACAAGCCCAGTATCCGGGGGAAGCCTCCATATGGTGATTTTTAATATATATATATATGTGTACAATGCTCCAAGGGAATTACGCAGTAATGCAACCCGGGATGCCCCTTTAAGTCCCGAGTGGGAGGAATTTTAAGCCAACTAAATTTAACCAGGGACCCTAGGACAGGGAGAACCCCCCTTTAATAGGATCAATGGTCCACCTGGAACACACAAACAAACACACAATCAGACCATGCTAGCAAATGTCCAAAGAGTTAATAACAGAGCATTGCCCAGCAACCCCAGGGAGGGGCATAATCAATAAAGAAAACTGATGGGCCACAGGCCACTCACCCAACCGTCACCCCACCGGAGTCCTGCACGCCAGGCAGTAGGGGGTGGAAGGCGCGTAGTGTGCAGAGGAAGAGGGAGGGAGGGCCGGCGCGGTACGCGCGTCGCTCCCGGCCAGAAGCCGGGACCTAAAAACGGCGCCCGCAGCACGGGGGCGGGCCATAGGCGCGCGAGCGCCCGGCCCCGCCCCCCGCCCTGAAGGGAAGAAGCTCCACTTGGGCGCCTACAGCCGCCATTGTCAAACGCCGGAGGCCGGCGCCAGTCTGAGTAGTAAAACATGCACAGTAAAGCACCTCACACACACACAATTATAATAATATGAATCCATAAAGGACCCGCCCCCCCATCCCCCCCTCTCTAAGGGTATCCGGGAGAGGGGGAATCCATGCTAGGGTAGGGGCCAAGGGACGGGGCATCCCAAACCGGGGTCACCAACCCGGTTAGCCGCCTACCCCTTGTTATGGGGTCTCACGGCTCCTGAGCACCTAGGGTGCCATCTACCATTGCCCGGACCAGCAGCCTAGGCTGGGAGGCAGGTAATGTAAATAAAGGGATCCGGGCAGGAATAGAAGCATAGAGGGCCAGGAGTCATCCCGGCTACCTGCAAGGAGGAGACATCCATCTTCTGACTTGCTCGCCTCTGCAGAGATGAAAGACTGGGGGAATGAGCGGGAGGTCCCAGGTATTTATGGGCCGGGAGGGTCTTACCTTTTTTATTGACATCTCTGCAAGATCGCCATCTACAGGTCAGTATACCCACATGTAATGAATGTCTTGAAGCGGGGTGTGTGACATACTTAGAATAAGACAGTTCACAGTGATCACATTAGATTACCAGTAGTTGGTATTTAGAAATGCATCTTTTCAGTGACTTTTGGCCTCTTTGGTCTTATATTTCACTTTTTCCAGTTATTAATGTTTTGGGTTTGTTTTCAGTTATTTATATAGCACCTAGTATAGTTTTGCATTCTAATTTGTTAGCTGTTATTCATGCACGCATTTTTTCATGTCATTATAGGAGCACTACTGCAATGTCTATATTAAAAGACAGTATTGGTCTTCATGTATATCAGATATATGAAGGATAACGAAGAGATGGATGGCACAAACCAGAAAGAGGCAGGTCTTTGAGGGGACATCCACTGAAAATGCACCAAGACATTTAACCTGGATACATAGGACATTGCAGGTTGTGAGCGGATTGGCTGGACATTCGATCATGCAGCTATAATCTTCAAATGGAATTCATCTTACATCTGGCTCCTCATGGTCATTTCCTTGCATATATTGGACTAGGCACTTATCACAGAAATGTTATTAGTTAAGCCTAGTACATGTTTGCCAGTGTCAGAGAAAATTGGGTCATCTGAGAGAACACTTACTAATTACTGGGTATTGGCTGCTCACTGTGAAGTATTTGGAGTTTGACACTGTGAAGGGATGTTATCTCTTTTTCAATGGACTAGGCTCTCACAACTACGTGGCAAATATAGATTACAGTTCCACCTTACCCTGATCTAAGAAATATAGGTTTAATTCAATATGTATCTCCAACTGCTGAAACGGTGACAATTGCCATATATGGTATTTTATAAACATCTGTGTCAGGCTTAATATTTTTTGTAATAGAATTGTATTAGTTAACTTGATGAGAAGCACATGAAGTCAAATATCTCCACAGTGCCTTGGTTGCTGCAAAGTCTGCCGCGTTCTAACAGTTTGAGCATGCGCTTCTAAACCGTTTACTACAGCAGGGGAACGTTATCGGCTTTACTCCACCTCTTTAATTTTTCATTAAACCACTAATTCACCTTTTACTTTGTGCACATGGGTCTTTCTTCACTCCCTGGATCTTTTGATGATCCGGCACACTGCAGTGTTTCATAGAGTGGGCAGCTGAAGTGCCTTTTAAATCAATTCTGAACTGCGTTTTTCTGCCTTTTAAACAGGAACGAGGGCGCTGCTTACCACTCCCCCTTGAAGCAGACATTTTTCTGCTACCTATGTCGGGCCAGCTGGCTGGGTTCACAGCAGGAGGTTCAATGAGAGTACTTTGGATAGTGGCAACTTTATTGTTTATCATCTTGCACCAAAGAGCTGCAGAGCATTTCCCTATTGGACACCTCGCAGCTCATATGCAATTGTTACAGCGTAACCCCTTTTATTACCATCCTTTCCTATAATTTGGGTGTTCATTTGATTAATAGGATTTGTTAATAGGGGTTGAATATTATATAATTTCTACATCATTCACCACCTTTACTATTCACTCCATTAGACGGTGACCTCATATCATCACCAAGTTGCCTGAATTTGTCTAGCCTTTTAGGTGGTTCTAACCTTGTCTTAATTTGTGCATTTGACTGATTATTTTTCAATAAATCCTTTTATATAGTATTTTTTTTAGATTTTTTATGATTTATAGGGAATTTTCCATGGTATTGTTTTGTAGTTTTTGTAGCACTTTTTTGCTTACAAATTAGACTTTGTGTTTGCTTTTATTTATTTTATTTTTTTTACAGATGAGGTACATCATTTTTCCAATGAGTTAAAAATGAACAGCACCCTTTGGAGTATGCTAAAGAATTCACATTTTTCTGTATGTGTATGGAGTGCTATGGTTTCCAAACGTTCATTAAATGATTCTCTCATCACTGGAACAATTATGGACCTCACCTGTAAAAATGTCCCATCACAGAGGTAGGTGCGATTTGGGGAAATATTAGAACAGAAATGTTTTAAGAATTTTTATTGTGTAATCAATTTAAAAAGCTCACTCTAAACTTCAGCTCACACCGAAAGAACCCCAAAATGCTTTCCCCAGATCAATTGTATGACCCCAACAGCCTCATCACACTCCTTTTGTAAGACTGACAGTGGTGCGCGCTGGACATAAGGACTAAGATCTTGTGAACAGACCTGGCACCTTGTACTACATATTTTCCAAGAGATGGGAAGCAGCAGAAAGCACAATAGGCCACAACATGCAGGTTATTTAAATAGAAGTTTAATGTAATACAAAATTACAAAAATATGAAAGTAGAAAAACCATAATTTACAAATATAAAATTACATATGTACATGTAAACCAAAGTTAAACCTGGATTTGTGTTTTTGTCTGTCAACTGACAGCTGGGGAAAAAAGGTGATTTGCAGGAGACGTGAAGGCTTCTTTAGTATGGCTATCGCCATAGACAGCCGCATCCCCCATTTCCCTCACTCCTCAGCTGCAGGGATGCGGCTGCGGACACGGGGAGGGACCAGCAGAAAGGCAAGAGATCATGGATCATTGCGGTGGAGTTCACACAGTAGGGGAAACTGAATGGGAAGGCCCCAGGGGAACTTAATCGGCTGGCCCCAGAACCGTCCGAGTTGGTGATTGGTCCATTTTAACACTACCACGTTCCTTGCCGTTTATGTGACCAACGGTATCCTATCTGGTTCACCCAACAGCTTTTACATGCCAACTGGCCCAGCAAACCCGATTGGCTGCTAGTTATGTCAACAGCAGCCATTGAATACGGGGTAGAACTGATAAGTAATGGGCTGTTGAAACTCAGGCTGCCAGGCAGTGATACATTGTAGGGCATCCCAAATGTAGATGCCCAGTGCCATTTGATCAGGGGAACTTCCTGAACTGGAGGTTCTCTTTAATGTGAGAAACCACCTGTAAGTACATAAGAGCCTTTTAACACCAATTATTTTGTTGATAACTTATGCTATATACAAAACCTGCCCACTCTTATAGCTTGAAAATGTATCACAAAACAATGTGTACTGGAATACGTTAAAGCAGACCAACACCTGTGCTATAAGAAAGGCTGGGGGGCATCCAGAATGATGGATACCCGATATTCTTACCTTTGCCTTGATTCCCCGCCAGGAGGATGGGGCATTCCGGCAGCCAGAATGTCACTACCCACATGTGCACTGGGTGGCCAAGCACGGTGCTAGATTCCCGGCGAGGATCCTGCACAAGTGTTAGTCCACTTTAACATGTCGTTTTAAATACTGCTCAATGTTTTAGTCAACAATACAAACATTGCCCTAGATCAGACTCTGTTGAAATTGAGGTCTGCTTTAACCAGGGTTTTTTCTTACATCAATCATCTCCAAATTAGACATCAGTGGCATGACCCCTATATTAGACCTACGAACATCTCTCCGGGATTTAGGAAGGTACATAGGAGGTCTCTGGCAAACAGCATTTGGTAGCATGACTCTGTTTAGAGGTTCAACGCCAGTGTCCCGAGGCCTAAGCTCTTCTAGGCCTGATTGATCTTCAGAAGGAAGGGAGGAGCGCCTCCATGTTGGGGGTAATGGGGCATGTATAAAGTCCTCTCTAGGCCTCGTGTTGCGCTCTGGAGCATATGGTTGACCGGTTAGGATAGCATTGCTTTCTTCAACACATCCAACAAGTAATGGGACATGTCTCTCAGTGTTAGGAAGTAGCCCCTGATGAACTTAAGGAAGAAACAAAATACATATTAGTATGAAACCAACAAAACATCACCTAACACCACATACTGCATTCTGATACTATAGACAACTTACCTTTAACATGGTTACCGGGTAGGTTTAGAGGAGGGAAAGCCATTTTATTTAGTCTTTGACTAAGCTCCTGATGTGCCCACATGTACCAGCCAAGTTCCTTCTCAAGGATTTGGATTCGACCTTCATATTGTCTCTTACTTCCAGCTAGCCCTTCACCCATTTGATCTGAAAAACAAGGTAAACATATTAGTTACAGTATAAAAACATTTAAAACAGAAAATCTGCTAAAAGGACCATTTCCTTTTTTGTACTGATTGCTCCCATGTGGATTGTGAGAATACGAGGAGGGAAGGGGTATTTTAAATGAAAACTTTCAAATCCACTTTAGAATGGGGCTTTTACTAGGTGTCAATGAATTTCCCAAAAACCTGACCACCCACAACCAACCCAAGGGTAAAGCACCTAGGTTACTTTTGTAATTAGTGTTTTAGCCATATTATCCTCTATTTCAACATTTGCTGCCGCTTATAAAACAAAAAAAAAGTATCCCTAACTCCTTCCTGCTACAGTGAGATCTTCTTCTAAAGAAGGCCCCCAAACAAGACCCTATCTTAAAGTGGACTGAAACCGAGACGGATCAGCCCGGGAAATAAGACTTCCGGGCTGCCCCCCCCCCGGGGCATCCAAAAATCAGGATGCCCCGCTGTGTGAAACCTCCCAGGTCGCCCGCTACATTTACCTTATTTCCCGGTTCAATGACGCATGCGCGGGCCACGGTCGCATCCCCGCTATCCCTCTAGCAGGGCACGTGCACAGTCCCTCACAAATTATTCACCAATGGCCAGCACGGGCACAGTCCCTGTTAGAGGGAAGCGTGTGATGCGGCCGCCAGCGTGCTCGGAGCCCACATTCGTCTCCTGTCTTTTAACAAGATGACCCTACAGTAAAGAAATTAACCTCCTAGCAACTCGGGATGAGCTACCTGCCAAAGCTAAAGAGGTCTTCACATATGATGGATTGTAAACACACTGAAGCTGGCAGGGGAGCTTGTGCTAATAAAGATAAGCTGATAACAGAAGTAGGCAAGGTGTTTTGCTAGCAGCTCAGCGTTGGATCAATGTAGCCCAGGGATAAAGCCAGTATAGGTTGTTTATTGTTTGGAATTTCACTTTCCCGTGTGTTGTTCCTCTCAGGAGGAGGAGGGAGCATCGCAATCTGGGATGCCCGGTGGTGTGTACCCCCCCAGGTCGATGTAAAAACTCATATTCATATGAGTACTCATATGTCGTTCTCACGCCACAGGCTTGATGGAAACCAAGTCTGCTGATTTGCTTGCTCAGCCAATCAGTGCGCTCTATTTTAATTGTCTCCCTTTGGCTCAAACAGCAGCTAAGAGCAGATTGTGCTACCTTCCGCACCCCCCTGCTCAGCTTCTAGCTGTGGTGTGCCTGTGCCGCCCATTCAGATAGGCCTGGTGTGGGTGCGTGCACGGCTAGAGGTGAGGAAGGACGCAGGCTCCAGGAGAAGGTGAGTGGAACAGTGGATCTGGGGTGTTTCACAGTAGATCATGCCGATTCACACAACGTTCCTCTTTTAATTTTATAATAATCTTTTAAACTAGCATGGGAACAGAGAGTGAGATTTTAAGGCCATCCTAAAGTCAAATGACCTGCAGTGCCAAGTGGTCACACGTGCTGCTGTGACTCTAAAGTTAGATTATGAACACGATTTGCCAGTAGGTGCCCATACACATACAACTACTACAGCATTAGGTAAAAAAGGACACAATTGTAAATTTTGATTTGTTTTAAATTTAGTATATAAAAGAAATAGGCACCTTGGCATTGCTTCAGTAGGAGTTGCACATTTCGTTCATGTTCCTTCTGCTGCAAAGTTAGCTGCCGATCCATTTCCAGGCGTTGGCGTTCTAATGCTACCTCCAGCCAGCACACTAGCTGTTGCTGCTCCTCCAACTTCATTTCCAGCTCAGAGAAAGCAATCTGCAGCTTGTGCTCCTCCTCACGCAGTGTAACTACCTGTAAAAAAAGTTTACCATGGTTGATGATAGACAGATAAACGGGGTCATGCAAATACTGTAAGTAGTGGAACCATTTAGGTTCTGTACAGTGACCCTAAACAGCCAGTGCACTCAGCCTATGATTTGTTATTGCATGAATCCTACTCAAGAAGTGAAGCTGTTCATACACAGTGGCTTTCCAAAGCTTCTGTCAGCTGGTTACAAACTACAACAATAGGGATGTGAGAGACTTGATAGAAGAAAATACTTTATCGGTCTTGAGGGGCCATCATAAACATGGATACGCTACAGTGTAAAACTTTCATAGAACCCAGTGTGTGGCGATAATATCAGCAATCACCAGAGCACACTCCTAATGGTCTGCTGGAGGGTGCAGGGTTGCAGAATCTTTGATCGCTGTGGGATCTCAGGACATAATTTGTGATGCCCCCCCTAGAGTAGGATTTCGACTAGACCCAGAATCCTCGAGACTTTAGGTGTTGGTCCATAGGTATAGGTTCATAACTTCTTTAATTGCAAATAATTGGTAGTCTATAGAAAACCCATGGCATTCATTTCTAAATTAAATACATGGATATGTTGATGAGAATAGAATAGATAAGAATAGATTTTAACAAAAAAAAAATGACTGCCATTAGGTTCAATGCTAAAATCAGAGTTTGAACTTTGTTAGTTGGCTCCCTTGCAAACCCTATCCCCCTCTCCATAACCATGTCATCCTCCTTTTTTCACATGCCCTTTTTTTTTTTTTTACACAATACCTTTTTTTTTTAAAGTGTACCTATACCCAGATTAGTTTATGTTGTCAACTTCCATACCCAGCGCCCCAAAACAGCCTCCGTTTCATTATCACTAAAGCATTTGCCCAATATTTATAAAAACACTAACAGTAGACGGTATGACATCCGAATGGCATCCAGTTACAAGCTAAATTGTCACATAATGACAGTTAGGTTGCAGTGCTTTCAGATTTATTACAATTATTATAATAACTGTTATTACAGCCGCGCTGTACACCGTAAAAACAATTCTACAGGTGAGTAATCACAGAATTGCATTTTTCCAGGTGTACAGCACGGCTTGCTTCATTTCTATTCTTTACATATGGGACATCCAACAGCAGTGTCCATGAAAAAGGGTGGGATCCCCAGAGAGCAACAGCAGGCAGTTCAAGCCACTACTGTCTGAAGCACCTTGCATCAGCTGAGGCCCTAACATCAACTTTGTAAAACTTAGAAAAAGTATGAAAAGAAGACCAAGTAGCGGCCTTACAAACCTGTTCAACAGAAGCCTGGTGCTGAAAAGCCCAAGAGGCACCAATAGCCCTAGTGGAGTGAGCTGTCACACGGAAAGGGGGTTCCTTCCCCTTACCAGAGTATGCTTGCACCACCGCCTGTCTGATCCCCTAGCTGATAGTGGATTTGGCTGGAGGCAAGCCCTTCCTAGGCCCGGCAGAAAGGACAAACAGAGAATCAGACTTCCGAAAGGACCAAATAATACTTGAGTTCCCTGACCACATCCAGAGAATGAAGGTTCCGTTCCTTAGAATTTGAAGGGGCAGGACAAAAGGAAGACAAGACAATGTCCTGGTTGAGATGAAAGGCAGAAACAACCTTGGGCAAGAATTCCGGTTTAAGACGGAACACCACCTTATTCTGATGCCGCTCAAAATAAGGAGGTTTCATGGAAAGCGCCGCCAGCTCTCATGGTCCCTGGAGAGCAGAAAGCACCAAATTCAAATCCCACACCGGTAGCAGGGGCTTACGCGGTGGGCGCACATGAGTCACTCCTTGGTCTTGACCAGCCTATGATTGGCGAAGAATCTTTGGAAAAATATTGCCAAAGCCGAAACCTGTCCTTTGAGGGTACAAGGAAAAGGAAACACACCAGGCAATGTAAGCATGCCAGTTCCTGCAATTAATAATGGAAGAGGATTTCTTATGAGCCTGAATCATAGTACTGATGACCGAAGCCGGTAAACCCTTATCCATCAGGATGGAGGTTTCAGCAGCCAAGCCGTCAAAGCCAGCGTTTGTAAATTGGGATGGCACAGCTGTCCCTGAGTGAGAAGCTCTGGATCGTCGGGCATGACGTACTGATCCACCGCCATCTGGACGACGTCTGCGAACCATACCCTCCTCGGCCAGCGAGGGGCCACCAGGATGGTCGGTACCCCCTCCTGGGCTATCTTGCGCAGCACGCGACCCAACAGAGGAAAGGAAGGAAAAGCATAGAGGAGTCGAAACTCCGTCCAAGGAACAGCTAATGTTTCCGTGGAGAAGGCCAGAGGATCTCATGACAGGGAGATGAATTTGGGAAGCTTGTGATTGTGATGGGACGCAAAGAGGTCCACATCCGGCTGACCCCAGCAGCGACACAGGGCGAGAAAGATCTTGTAGCCGAGAGACCATTCCCCCAGACCATTCCCCCCTGCTTAGAGAGTCCGCTTCCTGGTTCTCCACCCCTGGAATGTAAACCGCTGAGATGCAGGGAACATTCTCCTCTGCCCAAGACAAGATCAGGGACACTTCCTTGAGGGCTCGTTTGCTCCGAGTCCCGCCCTGATAATTGATGTAAGCGACAGACGTCTGATTGTCCGAGCGGACCTGGACCACCGACCCCGTAGGTGGGGAGTCAACTGGAGGAGAACCAACCTGATCGCTCTCAACTCCAGGAGGTTCATAGGCACGTGGGCCTCCTGAGGGCACCACTGACCCTGGAACTTCAGCGATTGCCAGAACCCTCCCCAACCGGTCAGACCGGCAGTCATGGTGACAATCTCCCAGCACGGAGGCAGAAAGGACCTGCCCACTAGGAGATTCCTCGAGTCCAATCACCACGAGAGGGACTGTGTAGCCAGAGGGGACAGAGCTAATTCCTGCTCCAAGGACTCCTGATTCCGATCCCAAACGGTCAAGAGATTCAACTGAAGAGGTCTCATGTGGAACTGGGCAAAGGGAACCTCCTCGAAGCAAGACACCATGAGGCCCACCAACTGCATCTCCAGACAGATGGAGGGATGAGGACACGACAGCAGGGAGCGTGCCTGCATCTGAAGGCCCTCCACCTTCTGCTGAGGAAGAAACACCTGAGAAGTATCCAGCGTCATGCCCAGAAAGGACCTCACCAATGACAGAGAGAGTGAAGACTTAGGATAATTGATCACCCAACCGAAGGACTCGCGGGTAGACACTACCACCTGAGTATCCCTCTCGGCCTGGTGAAAAGATGGAGCAATCAACAGATCGTCCAGGTAAGGAAGAATGCGAATGCCCTGGCTCCTCAGGAGGGCCATGACACCCGCCAGCACCTTGGTGAACACAAGAGGGGCCGAGGTGATACCGAACGCCAAGGCCACAAATTGGTAGTGTTGATCCCCCAGAGCGAACCTCAGGAACCTATGTCGTCTCAGGAAGATAGGAATGTGCAGGTAGGCATCCTTGATGTCCCGTGGTCATGAAGTCGCCTGGCCGAAGGGAGCTCACCGCCGACCGTAAGGTCTCCATGCGGAAATGTTTGAACCTGACAAATCTGTTGAGACCCTTTAGATCCAGGATGGGTCTCAGGGAACCGTCCTTCTTGGGCACTGTGAACAGATTGGAGTAGAAACCCCAACCCCGTTCTCGAAGAGGCACAGGGCAAACCACTCCACATGACAGAAGATGTCGGACAGCCAACCTCAGGCCCTGCGCCATCACGGGATTTTGAGGGATCCGGAACCGAATGAATCTTGGGGGAGGCCAAGCTGCCAGCTCTATCTTGTATCTGGAGGACACCACCTCCTGAATTCATCGATCCGAGACGCGTTGTCTCCAGAAGTGAGCAAAGAGCCGAAGTCGCCCCCTCACCCGGAGGGGGGAGGGCGTCCCCTCATGCCTGAGGGGCCTTGGAGAGGGGCTTAGGCTTGGATCCCTAGGCGAGTCCGGGATGACCTCGGGCTCTACCTCGCCCCCATGGGTCTCTGCGGCCACCAGAGAAGGAAGATCCTCATCCTCCGCGAAAGGAAGAAGACCCCGAAAAGGTTGCACCGTCTTCCAGCGCTGAGGAAGCCTCCAATCCTTAGCCAGGTCTAACCATTCCCTGAACAGCCGAAGTCCCAGGAAGGGAATACCAGTGAGAGCTTTCTTGGCGGCAGCATCCGCTACCCACTGCCGCAACCAGATAGAGCGACCAGCACAGCCGAAGCCCTACCACCAAAACAACATGACAAAGACAAGGAAGTCTGCACAAGCTAAGAGCTCCCTATACTCCTCCGCTCGCTTGTGAAATTTGGCGATATCCACGAGACGCCTCACCTTCTTTTTAATGGCCATGGAGACAATGGCCGCATCACAGAAAGGGCGCAGACCAGTTCCCACAGAAGTGAAAGCGTGACAGGCTAGCTGATCCATGCGCCTGTCAACATGATAGCATAAGGAGGAAGTCTCAGGAGACGGCATAACTGAGGTATGGGAGAGCCCCAGAACAGGAGCATCCACCTCCGGAGGATGGGACAAGATGCAAACCAAATCCTCCGAAAAGGGATACCGCCTGTCCAGACCCCTAGGCACCGACGGCAACCTATTAGGCTTCTCCCATTCCTTAAACACCATCTTAGAGAAGTGGCCTTGTTCAGGAAAGACAAGGCGCTGTTTTTCCGGCCGAAACAGGTCCCCCTGCTTCTTCTTGAGGAGGAGCAATGTGCAGGGTTTCAAGTACAGCCGACACACAGCTGCTCTGTATCATCTGGGGGCCACTCGTCCTCCTCAGATGAAGACCCGGGGCAACTGTCAAGGTCCCCCCGACTGCCCCGGGAGGAATCAGAGCCTTGGAGCAACTCACCCTCCTCAGTGGAAACTCGGCCACCGAAGGCCTCATAATCCTCATCATCATCGGCAAAGATGGCGCGAGCCAGCTCCAAATGGCGCTTCTTACGTGTGGCCTTGCCAGCAGCCGAACACGTCAACTGACGCTCAATGCTGGCCAGTCTGAGCTCAAAATTACTCTGCGAGTCCCTGCTGGCCTCCCCCTCACTAGGGGCCAGATGCAGACATGGGGGAGTCGGCGAAGCCGTTGGGGCAATGGGACTGGACCCGGCAACACTGGCCCCATCCTGATCCGCAATAACACTCTGGGTGCAGGGCACACAAACCGCGCTGAGACCGCTCAACGGGCATGTACCACACACAAGACAAAGCTTAGCAAGTCCAGGGGGGTTCCCAAGCCCGCTATTCCCAGAAGCCTCCATTATGGTGATTATGGCAAGAAAGACTGGTCGCAAGGCACTAAGGCGGCCCAGAACTGTACAAAAAACCCAATCTGACCCTCCGCACCCTAACCCACAGGGCAGGAAGGGGTGGGTGGGGGCGGTGATGAATGGACCGGGAGGAACCACAGAATCACAGTATGGGACCCTGAAAGACACAAGGGGGGACAAAATGAGGGTCCCGCAGCGCATGCACAACAATATAAAGCAACACAAAAATTAAAAGGCACTAATAAAGACAAGGACCGGACTCACGGACCAAAGGGCACCTGTGAAATGAAGTGATGAGCCCGCGAAGCCCTGTCAGACCCTCTGAGCGGAGCGACGGTGTGAGGCGAAGAGCTCAGAGAGAAAATGGCGCCGGCTGGCCAGTGCAGCCCCTCGAGGGGCGGGCCGCGTCATCGTGCGGCCCCGCCCCCCCTCCCCCCACCAAAATACTCCAGGCGCCAGAGAGGGGAAAATGGCACCATGATCCGTCGTCCTCACAAACAAGGGCGTGCCCCCCCCCCCCGACGCCCTAACGTACAGGAGGCGAGAGGAGCTGGAGCGGGGAAGGTAACTAAAATAAGTAAAAAACATAAGTAAAAAACACCACAGTTAGGACACAAAAATAAAGTGGGATAAATAAATGAAATAGGGTCACAGGGTGGTTCCTCCCCCCCCCCTCCTATAGGCTCACCATAGCCTATGGCCGACTTACCCTGAATAAAGGGTCTATGGCCCAGAGCATAGCTCTGCCGAACGCCTGATCCTCGGCGTTCCCCTACCAGCACCTGATCCCCAGCCATGGCTGGGAGGCAAAAAAGGGTCCCGGAAGCAGGTGGGAAATAGGGCTTGCAGCGGCCGACGGGCTTGGGATGCCCCGCGTATCTGCGAAGTCCATGGAGAGAGAGAAATAGAGAACCATCTTCGCAGCCAGACTGCAGGAGAAGACTGGGTCTTTCTGGGTAATTCCAGCCCTTTTATGGGCCGGGAGGAGCCACAAGTCTTCCTGCAGTCGACTGCGCCACCTGGTGGCGGATTACCCACATGTAAAGAATAGAAATGAAGCAAGCCGTGCTGTACACCTGGAAAAACCGATAAGACTGATGCTCAATGCTGAGCTGTGTGTATTGTAACTGAATGTACGGTCAACTGCACCCAGTTCGTGTTGTTATAAATATTGGGCAATGGCTTTAGTGAAAAAGAAACACAGGTTGTTTTGGGGCACTGGGCTGTGATTGCAGGTGATGACATAAACCTCCTTCCTGGGTACAGGATCACTTTAAAGTTCAATCTATCTACCTGCCTTAGACAATAGCCGGAGGCAAAAATACCATTTTGTGAATACTCACCTGTAAAATGGGTATTATAAGTATGTCACACACCCCGCTTCAGATAGTCATTACACTTGGGTTATACTGACCTGTAGATGGCGATCTTGCAGAGATGTCAATAAAAAAGGAAGACCCTCCCGGTCCATAAATACCTGGGACCTCCCACTCATTCCCCAGTATTAGAACAGCAGTAAGGAAACAAAGGGACCAGGAAGAGCCAAAATAACCAGTAACAGTAAAAAAGGTTCACCATATAAAGGATCCAGAATACCAAAAGGCGGGGTGAAGCGGGGTGTGTGACATACTTATAATACCCATTTTACAGGTGAGTATTCACAAAATGGTATTATTCTAAGTATGTCACACACCCCGCTTCAGATAGTCATTACACTTGGGACATCCAATAGCAGTGTCCATAAAGGGCAGGGATCCAAAACAAGGCAACAATGCACAAACTTAAACCACTGCAGCTTGCAGAACTTTGCGGCCAAAAACAGCATCCGCTGAGGCCCGCACATCAACCTTGTAAAACTTGGAAAACGTGTGAACTGAAGACCAAGTAGCAGCCTTACAAACTTGCTCAACAGAGGCCTGATGCTGGAAAGCCCAGGACGCCCCAACAGCACGAGTGGAATGAGCAGTAACACGAAAAGGGGGAACCTTCCCCTTGGCAGAATAGGCCCCAACAATGGCCTGGCAAATCCACTTACTAATAGAAGACTTGGCGGGAGCCAAACCTTTCCTAGGCCCGGAGGGCACCACAAAAGGGCGTCAGTCCTACGAAAAAAAGGAAGTAGCCACCAAATAGTACTTCACACAGCGAACCACATCCAAGGAATGCAAAACCCTCTCCTTGTCATTGCTGGGCTTAGGACACAAGGAGGGTAATACAATGTCCTGATTAAGATGAAAGGCACAGACCACCTTAGGAAGGAAATCTGGCTTGAAGTGGAAAACAACCTTGTCCTGATGCCTCTCAAAGTAAGGAGCCTTAATGGACAAAGCCGCCAACTCCGATACACGCCGAACGGAAGTGATGGCAACCAGAAATGCAACCTTCTGAGTAAGCGTAGAAAGTGCAATATCCTGCAAAGGTTCAAAAGGAGGACCCTGCTAAGCAGAAAGAACCAAATTCAAATCCCAAACTGGGAACAAAGGCTTCCTAGGAGGCCGCACATGCGTAACCCCCTGGAAAAAGGTCTTAACCAGAGGATGAAGAGCAAAAGACTTTTGAAAGAAAACCGCCAGGGCAGAAACATGCCCCTTCAGCGTACTGAGCTGCAAACCTAGATCCAGACCATGTTGCAGAAATTCCAAAACCCTAGGGATAGAAAACGCCCTGCAAGGCAAGGCCCGGACCTCACACCAATCAATATAAGACCTCCAAATCCTGTAGTAGATGGCAGAGGAAGACTTCTTTCTAGCCCTAACCAGAGTCTGAATGACAGCATCAGAAAGACCTTCCTCCTTCAAGATGGAGATTTCAGCAGCCACGCCGTCAAAGCCAGCGTTGGTAAATTGGGGTAGAGTAGTGGACCCTGAGAGAGCAGATCCGGCAGAAGGGGCAAATCTAACTGATCCTCTGCCAACCTTACCATGTCTGTGAACCAAACCTGTCTTGGCCATCTTGGAGCCACCAAGATTGCGGATGCGCCCTCTATGGCCAGCTTGCGCACCACTTTGCCCACCATGGGAAACGGAGGGAACAGGTACAGAAACCCCAGATCCCTCCAGTTCAGAGACATGGCATCCGCTGCCAGAGCCAGCGGATCCCGCGAGAGAGACACAAATGCCGGAAGCTTGTGATTGTGACGAGAGGCAAAGAGGTCCACCTCCGAGTCCCCCACAGGCGGCAAAGCGACCATTCCCCCCGGTGAGATGACCCCCTGCTCAGGGAGTCCGCCTCCGTGTTCTCCACTCCCGGAATGTACACTGCCGAGATGCATGGGACATTGCCCTCTGCCCAAGCCAGGATCAAAGACACTTCCCTGAGGGCACGCCTGCTGCGAGTCCCTCCCTGGTGATTGATGTAGGCGACCGCCGTCCGATTGTCTGACCGATCTTGAACCGGTAGGCCCCGCAACTGATGAGTTAAGTGAGCCAGAACCAACCTGATGGCTCTCAGCTCCAGAACATTGATGGGATCGTGAGTCTCCTGAGGCTCCCACAGTCCCTGAAACTGAAGATCCTTCCAAAATCCCCCCCAACCTGACAGGCTGGCATCCGTGGTGACCGTCTCCCAACGAGGGGTCAGAAAGGATCTGCCCCTCGTCAGATTGCTTGGTTTCAGCCACCACCGAAGGGAATGCCGCACCCGGGGGGACATCAGAAAAGACAATCCAATGACAGTGGGGACCCGTCCCAGGCCGCCAAGAGATGGAGCTGGAGCGTCCTTGTGTGAAACTGGGCAAAGGGAACCGCCTTGAACGATGCCACCATCAATCCCACCAGTCGCATCCCTAGCCAGATGGACGGTCGAGGGATGGATAGGAGACGCTGAGTCAATTCCTGAATCAGAAGAACCTTGGGCCGGGGGAGGAACACCCTGGCCTGAGAAGTATCCAGAGACATTCCAAGGAACTCCACCACCCTGGAGGGAGAGAGGCAAGACTTGGGATAGTTGATCACCCAGCCGAATCTCTTCATGGTGGCTACCACAGCCCTGGTATCTAGCTCCGCCTGGCTGAGAGAGGAAGCCACAATAAGAAGATCGTCCAGATAAGGCACAATGCGGATACCCTGGGCTCTGAGAAGGGCCATCACCCCCGCGCCAGCACCTTGGTGAAAACCCTTGGGGCCGAGGTGAGGCCAAACGGAAGAGCCACAAACTGAAAATGACGATTTTCTACAAAGAACCTGAGAAATCTCTGGTGTGCCGGAAAGATTGGAATATGCAGGTAAGCATCCTTGATGTCTATGGACGTCATGAAGTCCCCATTGACGAAGTGAGTAGACGGCTGAACGCAGAGTTTCCATGCGGAACTTCAGGGGACGGACGAACCTGTTGAGCAACTTCAGATCCAGAATGGGACGAACGGAACCGTCCTTCTTGCGCACCGTGAACAGATTGGAATAGTAGCCCAGGCCCCGGTCCGAGGGGGGCACCAGGCAAATGACAGCCATGTCCAGAAGATTTGCTACAGCCGCCCGGAGCCCCTGCGCGGCCAGAGGATCTGAAGGCACCCGAGACCTGAAGAATGTGGGAGGGGGCCGGAACTCAAACTCCAGCTTGTAAGCGGAAGACACCACTTCCCGAATCCATCTACCCGGGAGAAGAGTTGCAGCCGTCCCCCCACCCGCAAGGGTGAGGGCGCCCCCTCATTGCTGAGCCGGCTTGGCAGCGGCCTTAGGCTTAGAGCCCCAGATGTGTCCTGGATGGGCACGGCCCCTGCCCCGGTTCCAGGAATCACCTCTGGAGGAGAAGAAGGCCACTCCCCTGCCAACTCTGGCCCTACGAAAGGAAGGAGTGAAGGAAGCTGCCCCCTAAAAGGGACGACGCTGCTTCTTACGCTGAGGTAACTTACCACCCTTTGCAACCGAATCCAAATTTTCTCCAAAGAGCCGCAACCCCACAAAGGGAAGGGCCGTAAGCGACTTTTTGAACACAAAATCAGCCGCCCACTGGCGCAACCAAACCGACCGCCGGATAGCCACAAGCAAGGCCGAAGTTCTACTACACATCACCATTGTGTCATCCAAGGCGGCCAGCACAAATGACAAAAACAACTCACATCGCTTAAGGGCGGTGAACTCCTCACTAGCCGGGTCAAGCCCGGAAGAGGTCAACAGTCCTCTAACAACCGACCTAGCAGCTACTAATAAAAGCGCCGAAGCACAAACAGGCCGCAAGGCCGACCCAACACTGGCAAAACCATGAGAAGCCATCTGGTCAATGCGTTTATCCTCACCATCCTTGAGAGTAGTGCAGTCCGGAGAATGCAAGATGAAGGTGCTGGACAACCCCAAAACAGGAGCATCCACCTCGGGAGGGGACGACCAGTGCTTCACCGCGTCCACCGGAAAGGGATATTTTTTGTCCCAACCCGGCGGAACACCTGGAAGTCGAGTAGGCCTCTCCCATTCCTTGAGAATAATGCCATCAAAATGCTTTTGATAAGGGAATTCCAAGCGCGGCTTGGTCACCTCAAAGAACTCCCCCTTTTGCGGAGGCGCCGCTTCAGGAGGAGAAATAGCCAAGACCTCAAACATATGAGCCAGACCTTAGAGGTATCCAAGGAATCCCTCTGACCCAGCTCGGTATCAGCACCAACAAACTGCTGATTATCAGACCCATCCGACTCCTCAAACAGCTCCCCTTCCTCTAGCGGGGAACAATCGGACCAATTCAGAGAGTCAAACTCATCCAAATCAAGGGCCTGCGTGGCTGTATACAAATGTTTTCTCTTAGCCGGGACCTTTTTGGCAACAGCACTAGAAAACAATTTTTCAAGATTGGCTAATCTGGCACACACCTCAGATTGCGACTCCCCACCCATGACCACATCACATGGGGTATGTATCAGGCGGGGGGCAGTAGGAAAAGGGACTGGCGGAGCAGAGCCAGACACCGAGGATCCGGACTGCCGCGTAATAGTCCGCTGCGCACATGGTACACAAAGAAATACATCATCCCCCGCAAGGGATACCCCACACCCCAAACACTGCCTGGATTGCCCCGAGGGGAGCACAAGCCCGGTATCCGGGGAAGCCTCCATATGGTGATTTTTTAAAAAGTAGGTCACAATGACCAGAGGGAATCACGCAGTAAATGCTACTCGAGATGCCCCTTTAAAGTGGACCAACACCCAGGGGTGATCGGCCCGGAAATCTATAAGATTCCCGGGCCGATCACCCCCCACCCCGCGGGACATCCGAGATCGGGATGTCCCGCGGGGTGAAACCCCCCAGAAACCCCAAAAACACCTTACCTGATCCGCCGCCGCTTCCGCCGCCGCCGCCTCCCGCGCACCCCTCCAGACGTGCGCGCGCCCGCGCCGGCCCTCTGTGAATGGCCGGCGGGGGCGCGCGCGCGCCGAGAGTGACGCGCGGGAGGCGGCGGCGGCGGAAGCGGCCTGGACGTTCCTGATCCCCGCCTGGACGTTGGCGGGGATTGGCTGCGGCGCTCACGTGGGAGCGTTGAGAGGTGAGTTTTTTGGGGTTTCTGGGGGGTTTCACACAGCGGGGCACCCCCGATCGGGGTGCCCCGCCGAAGTGGACCAAAACCCAGGATAGTCAAAATCCTGGGTGTTGGTCCACTTTAAGTCCCACGTGGGAGGAATTTACAGAACCCAATTTTAACCAGGGACCCTAGGACCAGGAGAACCCCCCCTTTAATAGAAAACAATGGTCCACCTGGAAAACAAACCCCCCCCCCCCCAAGGGTATCCAGGAGAGGGGAAAACCACGCTAGGGTGGAAGGCCAAGGGACAGGGCATCCCAAACCGGGGTCACCAACCCGGTTATCTGCCTACCCCTTGGTATGGGGTCTCACAGTGGAGCGTAGCTCCTAAGCACCTAGGGTGCCATCTACCCTTGCCCGGACCAGCAGCCTAGGCTGGGAGGCAAGGCAATTCAATAAGAGAATCCGGGCAGAAATAGATCAAATAGAGCATCCCGGCTACCTGCAAGGAGGAGACATCCATCTTCTGACTTGTTCGCCGTCTGCAGAGATGAAAGACTGGGGAATGAGTGGGAGGTCCCGGGTATTTATGGACCGAGAGGGTCTTCCTTTTTTATTGACATCTCTGCAAGTCCCACGTGGGAGGAATTTACAGAACCCAATTTTAACCAGGGACCCTAGGACCAGGAGAACCCCCCCTTTAATAGAAAACAATGGTCCACCTGGAAAACAAGCCCCCCCCCCCCAAGGGTATCCAGGAGAGGGGAAAACCACGCTAGGGTGGAAGGCCAAGGGACAGGGCATCCCAAACCAGGGTCACCAACCCGGTTATCTGCCTACCCCTTGGTATGGGGTCTCACAGTGGAGCGTAGCTCCTAAGCACCTAGGGTGCCATCTACCCTTGCCCGGACCAGCAGCCTAGGCTGGGAGGCAAGGCAATTCAATAAGAGAATCCGGGCAGAAATAGATCAAATAGAGCATCCCGGCTACCTGCAAGGAGGAGACATCCATCTTATGACTTGTTCGCCTTCTGCAGAGATGAAAGACTGGGGAATGAGTGGGAGGTCCCAGGTATTTATGGACCGAGAGGGTCTTCCTTTTTTATTGACATCTCTGCAAGTCCCACGTGAGAGGAATTTACAGAACCCAATTTTAACCAGGGACCCTAGGACCAGGAGAACCCCCCCTTTAATAGAAAACAATGGTCCACCTGGAAAACAAGCCCCCCCCCCCCCCCAAGGGTATCCAGGAGAGGGGAAAACCACGCTAGGGTGGAAGGCCAAGGGACAGGGCATCCCAAACCAGGGTCACCAACCCGGTTATCTGCCTACCCCTTGGTATGGGGTCTCACAGTGGAGCGTAGCTCCTAAGCACCTAGGGTGCCATCTACCCTTGCCCGGACCAGCAGCCTAGGCTGGGAGGCAAGGTAATTCAATAAGAGAATCCGGGCAGAAATAGATCAAATAGAGCATCCCGGCTACCTGCAAGGAGGAGACATCCATCTTCTGACTTGTTCGCCGTCTGCAGAGATGAAAGACTGGGGAATGAGTGGGAGGTCCCAGGTATTTATGGACCGAGAGGGTCTTCCTTTTTTATTGACATCTCTGCAAGATCGCCATCTACAGGTCAGTATAACCCAAGTGTAATGACTATCTGAAGTGGGGTGTGTGACATACTTAGAATAGTACTGGGTGATGATATATAAATGCAAAGCTAGCAGCTAACCACCTCTACAAAGTTTGCCTAGTGGTTAACGTTATGTTTATTCTTAATTTTGAAGCGATTTACTCCACAACGTTACAGATTCCACTGTATTGCTGTCCACTCTCCCGTACAGCGATGGCATGTATTAAAAGGATAAAAATATTAAAAATAAAATACATTCTAACTGAACCTCTCTCACTACAGACCCAGCTCCTTGCTGAGGGTAAAAGCCTCAGTGAGTCTACCAACAGCTTCCAAAGCCAAGTTATGTGGTGACCAATAGCTAAACATGCAGCTTATGGAGACTCAAACTGTTGTTTTTTTGCAATACATTTGTGTATTGTCCAAATGTTAAAAAATAATCTGATCAAATGGAATAATTAGAGGTCATAAGCTTGCAGTTAGGTGGTACCTACTATGATAGCAGGACACTTTTGACTTGCAGGCTGCAACGCCTGCAATATCAATGCCTAAATATTAGTACATTTCCCATCAAAATAACAGTCAAAAGCTTCTGCACTTAGGTTACCAAATCGGACCCCAATTTCAGTATATTTGAATAAATGTCCCAACTTCTTCTGAAAACAGTGGGACCAGTAAAAATATTCCAGTAAGAACCTACATTTTGCTGAATGCACAGAGAACCTGTAATGCAACAATCATTCTGAGACCTCTGTTGACAGGTTTACTTTAAAAGAGACAGTAAACCCAAATCAAAAAACAAGCAAGCACTTACCTTCTCTACCATGCAACAGCTCCTTGGATGGTTTACAGGCCCCTTAAAGTGGACCAACACCCAGGATTTTGACTATCCTGGGTTTTGGTCCACTTCGGTGGGGCACCCCGATCGGGGGTGTCCCGCTGTCTGTAACCCCCCGGAAAGCCCAGAAATACTCACCTCACCACGCTCCCACGTGACCGCGCCAGCCAATCACAGCGCTCATAGCCGCTGTGGTATGCGCGTCCAAGGCCGCTTGGACGCGCATACCAGCTCAGCTGGCTCTGAGCGCTGGAGGCCGCGTCTCGCGCTTCCCTCTAACAGGGAGCGCGCCTGCGCCGGCCATTCACAAACGGCCGGCGCGGGTGCGCGCCCTGCTAGAGGGAAGCGCGAGACGCGGCCGCGGCTCGCGCATGCGCCGATGGAACGGGGCTGAGGTAAGGTTTGTGGGCCTCCTCGGGGGTTCCTCCCCGCGGGACATCCCGATTTCGGATGCCCCGCGGGGAAGGAATCTGATCAGTCCGGGAATCTTATAGATTTCCGGGCCGATCCCCCCTGGGTGTTGCTCCACTTTAAGCTCCCATCAGAAATAACAGACAGGGCTGAGAATGTTTAGAAAAGGGTCAGATTTGGGGACGTGTACTGTATTACGTTAGGCTTGCCTGCATGCTTTGTGTGTGGAAACTTGTAGCCCAACTTTCTACTGGCAGAAGAACATAAAGCGCTAGCTGTGTCCCTCAAAAGATTCACAGCAAATGTTTTGATGCCAAATGTATGACAGCCACACGGTTAATAGGTCTCTGCCAGTGCAAATATACCATTGTAAGCATTCCCTTTAAGACATACTTGCTTGTGTCTGTCAATGAGAACTTTTACCTTGTCAAAATATTTACAGAGCAGTGCCCGGGTTTCTGAGGAAGACAGATAACTCAGCTTTGCCATGAGGTTCATTTCACACTGGGAGAGCAGACTAGCCGAGGCTCGAAGAACCCGCTGCCGGCGCGTGATAGACTCATTCTTGTACTCAATGGCGGCATCAAGAGCTTCTATTGCTTCATCCAACTGGAATAGAATCCTCTCTTCCTAAGTATGGAAAATAACAGAATTTATTAAAGGTTTACGATTTCTAGTTACAAATACCTTGAGATATGTTGAGATATCTACTGTTGTCAGCTGTAGGTGAGCAGGTAGATCCCATATACATATAACATAGCTCCTATTGCAGACAGACCCCACCTAGTAGTTAATGCCAATCATGAATCTGTTGTTGAACCACAATCTTACTTTACTGCTGGGAACAACTGTCTACGAATGAGACCTAAGTAACTGAAGAACTGAAAAGATACCGGACCAAAAATGCCACAAGTTTGTCCCCCCCCCCCCCCCCCCGGTGTCACATTCTATCCGATGCAGTCATGTGACAGTAAAGGGGAAGAGGTAATCGGAGATCTACATGCTAAATATTGGGAATATCGAGTACAGTCGCCTTATGCTGCTGCATATATATGCAATCGACACCCCTGCTCCCCAGGCAGCTCCCCCCAGCTCTCCGCAATCCCCCCACCACAGGGACCAAAAATACAACTCTGTGAAGTACTCACCTGTAGAGTTGATATTATACGCATACAGCACGTCCTGCTCCAGATATAGTAATAACATGTGGGTAATCCTCCGCCTTCGGCGCCATGCACTGCAGACATGTAGAAAACAAGCTCCTCCCGGCCCTACATATACCGAGGGACCTCCCACAAATCCCCAGCATTGACAAGCAGTGAGAAAGAGAAGCCAGGAGGAAACAACCACCCAGAGACTAGCAATAATTCTCAGAGATAATAATCACCATACAGGGGATCCAGAACAAGGTGAACCAGGGTGGGGTGGAGCAGGACGTGCTGTATGCGTATAATATCAACTCTACAGGTGAGTACTTCACGGAGTTGTATTATTCTAAGCATACAGCACGTCCTGCTCCAGATAAAGTAATAACATGTGGGACATCCAATAGCAGTGTCCATAAAGTAGGGTGGGATCCCCATGAGAAAAGGCACAGCCAACCGTAAAAGCGCTGTCACCCGCAACCTTGCTACCAAGAGCAACGTGAGCAATGCTCTAACTCAACTTATGAACCTTACAAAGGCTAAGTGAAACACAAGCAGCGAACTAGTCAGCCTGCTCAACAAAACCCAGTGCTGAAGGCCCAAGCCAAGCACAAGTAGAAGAGAACAGAATCCAAGAGAGAAAAAAGAATCTCCCCTGAACAAATAGGCCAGAGTAACAGCCTAACCACGCTACTGCAAACAACAGGGCAGTCATGGCAACCTTAGAACCTTCCCCGTCAGGGAATACGAAGCCTGGTCTAAGCGAGACCAGCGGAAATACTGAAAAAACAATGCTAACAAGGCTCAGCAAGGCCGAAACGTTAACTTTAGGCTCGGAAGGACAACCCAACCGAGCAAGACCAATCCAAAGGGCTCCTACACCCGTGTAGGCAATCAGAACCCGTTGCATAAAGGATGGAACGCCGATAAGCCCCAAGGGGCATAGTCCCGACCATGGACAGGGAACAGTCCAGGAGTCTCCAATGCCTGTTGAGGGATACAGATCCCTTTAAGCGCAGAGTAAGCAAGACACTAGCCCAGAGGCCGGAGGGTCTGGAATAAAGGAGAATAAAAAACTCCGCCTGGACCCAAACTCGGTGTAAGGCGGAACATCCTCACCTAATGGTGCACAGATAAGAAACATATGTATATACATATAGTGACTAGGCTAACAGAGCCATCCCCTATGGCATACCTCTGAATGAAGTAATCGCCCCGGAAGAATGATGTGAGGGAAGGAACAGTTCAGACAAGAACCTGAATAAGACCCAGGGGAACCCTTAGCAGGGCATCAGGATAAGTAACCCCCCCACAGGGAGTTTAGAAATCCCTGGGGAATGCACCTGAGCAACCCCTGAGGAATGCTCAACACAGAAGATTGAACTAGGCTCTGCAGTGGGCGAACAGGGCGAGCCCTGGAACCCCCCAGAGCACTGAGTTGAGGAACCAACCTCAGCCATGCTGTAAGAACTCTAGGACCCAGGGATAAGGCAACATCCCGCAGGAGAGAGAGTTAGTCCAAGCACGCAACTAGAGCGACATCTCCCAACATAGCCGGCAGGAAAGGGAGAAGAAGAAGAGGAGGGAGCTAGGTCTAACCCTCCAAAAAGGAAAGGACACCCAGAGAAATCCATCTCCAAGAGGGTGAAGAACAAACCGCCCGATCCAGTAGATAGGGGCGACGTAGTAAGGAGCCTGAATAGGCCGAACAGCCCTCGTGGGAGGGCACACAGTACAACTGCCGTCAGCAGAATCTGCGAACCGCACTCCACTGGTCCACCATTGCTACAGCAATCTTGTGCAGAAACCCACCTAGAGGGGTGAAGAAGTTAAGACATATAGAGAATAATGTCCTGACAGAGCCAAACTAGGTCCCCATGACCAAGGCCAGAGAGTCCTGGAACAATAACCCAGAACAATAGACCAGGACAAAAACCAGGACAATAACCATGACAATAACCAGGACAGAGTCCTTGTAATATCCACGGGGCCCCACGGGGCCACCAGTAGGGGTTCAGCTAGACACTAGAATAGGCCCTCCTAACACAGTAGGACAGCCAACAAGCCAATACTAATGGGGTGCAAGCAATGTAAACCCCCACTGAGATCAGAACCAGACCCCTCTTGAAGGGTCACCTGTTCAAGACCCTAACAGATAAAAAAGGACAGGCCACTGTCCTCAGACAGACCGTAAGTCCCCAAAGAGACAAGTCCCGAAGGGAAGTAGTCCAGCAATTTAGGGCCCAAAGGGGCTCAATGTGATAACCGAAAGACAGTACGAAATTGGACCCCCTAAGGGGACCCCCCTTTTGGAACCGCGGGAAATTTCAGAAGAAATAGAACCCCCTAGTCAACCTGCCTGGCAAGGTCCCCATGGTGACCATCTACAGGGATAGGCAAGAAGGAAGGGGATGGTCCCTGACAACTTCCTTGACTTTACAAACTCAAAAGGAACCCCCTCACTAACAGGAGGGGCGTACTGACCCATTTCCAGGGGTGTTGGAACCCCCTCCAGGATAAATGTCACATGGTCCAAGGGCACCAGTGAATAAAGAACAGCGTCCGGGCCGCCACCAACAGGCCCACCAGCTGCAAGGTGAAGTAGTGTGACCACAAGGAGGGCAAGGCCCCTTCATACTAAGGCCACAATAGCAGAAGGGAAGGTTTTAACCTGAACCCATCTAAATGCCACCCCGTAGGGATATACCGAACCAGGGTACACTAAGAAGGTGATATGCCTGAGCACCAATCCAAAAGACTCCCTAGGAGCCCCAAGTCAACAGCCAACGCGGCCTGATGCAAAAATTGGAAAAGAATGACAATCAAGTAGAACTAGCGCGGACGTCACAGGTGCACGTCCAAGAAAACACTCCCATACTCGCCTTGGCGAGCCGTCTGGGAGCAGGGGAGGGACCCAAGACAAGACCCTAATCCGCAGAATTGGTCCTGTAACACTGGCTGGAAATGGCCTGGGTGTCCTGAAGGCACCAGGGACTCCAACGGGATATATATCCTTGCAGGCTTCAAGAGGTCCACTGGACAAGGGCGCCCGCGGCCCAACAGTTGGATACCATGTAGGAACAGCCTGTGAAAACTAAAAATGCTAGACCCTGAATGCCGGTCCTGGTCAGACTGCTTCATCCCAGAGGGAAAAGGTAATGTGGATGCAAACACCAGCCAAAGGCCAACCTGAAAGAGAGCCCAGACCCAGCCCGCCGAACTCGGCCTGCGTCAACTCCCGAAGGGAAAAAACAGGGACTAGAGGATCCCTGACAACCTCAGAAAGGGACCGCCCAGCAACTCCATTCTGCATCCAAGGGGACTATCTCCTGTAACAACCTGAACGAAGCATGGCGCCCTGCGATAGGAGCCAAGTGCTGCGGCAGCCCCCTCGCCCTGTTGGGTCCCTTCATGCTTGAGTGGTTTTGGCAGACTTTGGTTTCGCCCTGCCAGAGGTCCCAGGGCGTTGCCTGCCCCCTCTGGGGCGGGCCTCCACTCCAAAAAGTTGGAAGCACACTTCTGGTTCTCGCTTGACACTAACGTAGGGAGGGGGAGGGGTGTCCCTGCCCCTGGGCGGCCGGGACGGCCTTCTGCACGAGGGCGCCTTACCCTTTCTTCCAAAAAGGTCCAACCTGGCCCCGAATAAAGGGAAGACCAGTAAGAGCCTTTTTAGTCTCATTGTCAGCCCCCCACTGTCGCAGCCAAAGCAGACGGCGAATAGCCACCACAAGAACCGAGGTTCTAGCACACATTTTAATAGCGTCATCCATCGCTGAGAGAATAAACCTCACAAAAACATCACAATCAGACAGTGCATTAAAGATCTCGCAAGGGAGATCCTCCGGTTGTTGGTCAAGTACCTTCCTAAAAAGGGTCCTGGCGGCCACCGCGGTGACGGCCGCAGCACAGACCGGACGCAGAGCCGTCCCTGCACTCGAAAAGGCGTGGGAAGCCAATCTGTCAATGCGCCGGTCCTCAGCATCCCGAAGGGTACGAGGGGTAGAAGCTGTCATGAAGGGAGGGTTAGCAACCCCAATAATAGGCGCATCCACCTCGGGAGGGACTGACCATCGATCAACCGGGAGGAGCTTGTTTTCTACATGTCTGCAGTGCACGGCGCCGAAGGCGGAGGATTACCCACATGTTATTACTATATCTGGAGCAGGACGTGCTGTATGCTTAGAATATAAAGGTTTTTCAACTACTTGGGTTTTGGTCCACTTTACGAGGATGTCCCCGTGTGTGAAACCCCCAAATTAGTCTGATATTCTTACCTCTGGCAATCCCGTGGCCAATGTGTGGGGCTCTCCTCCAAAAAGAATAGATTCTACGGGTGACACCAGCCATCAGAATGGATTGCATCATCCGGCAATCTATTCTGTATAAATGGAAATCCAGACATCTGCTGCTAGCGTTTCCCTCTAGCTGGGACATGCCCATGCCAGCCATTCAGAAATGGCTGGGGCAGGTGCATGCGCCAGCTGGGGCAAAGCCGGTCCCTATTTACAAGCCATGGGATTGTTGGAACATTAAATATGCAAGGTGGCTGGGATAGGGATGCCCCAAAGACATTGCCCCGTCTTTTAGACACCAAGGTCCAGACAAAAGATTCTTTGTCTGCTTTAATAGCCCTATGTACATAATTTGGGAAACCACAATAGCAGGGGCTAAGGCTACTGGGGGGAGTGGGGGTGATTTCTGTCCGTGGTATAAAAACTTTCAAATGATACAATGCAAATCTTATGAGTCTTTCAGCCGAGGCACAATCAGGAGCTCCAACTATCCCCCAATGTTCCCCAGACAGGCATTCCGTATGCTAGTCTGAATTTTACCAACAGTGTCCCTGCAGTGTCTGAGCCATTTATCCTGGTTGCTTCTATTTCAGGTAAATATTCCAAAAGTAAAATAGATTTTTACCTCGGCAGAAAGGAGGTTTCCTTGCCGCAGTTTATCATCTATTTCCACCCTCTGCTTTAACAGCAGATCCTTCTCTTGTCTTAAATTGTTGATTTCATCTCTTATGCGTTGCTGGTCATAGGCGCTGCCTTCGCGGAGTTGTCCGTTCTTCTCAGACAGCTCTTTCTCCAAATCCTCTATTCGGCTGGACACCCTGACAATGTCATTACTCAATGCCTATTGAAAACAATTTATCATCATTCAAAAAATAATTAAAATAAAATATAAGGTCAAACAACCTTTACTCTGTTTAGTTTGTAAGTTGTGCTACTGTAGTCAGTCTGCCTTTTATTTTGCAATTCATTTATTAAAGAGCCCCTTCTTCCACTGAAGAAAAGTATTTTTGAAAATTGTCCCATCGTCATAAAATGCAGTGAACTGAAACTAAATTAGCACTAGGTTTCCTTTGTCACTTCCATGAAAACTTACCTGGCTTGAGCGAAGCCTTTTTATCTCCAAATCATTCTTCTCCTGAAGCAGTGCCTCCTTCTTAGTTAATATTCCTTCTCTCTTTATAAGTTCCTCTTCTAACTCCCCCAAGGCACGTCGCTGCTCAAGGACCTTATCAATCTCACTGTCCAACCATTTCTTCTGTTCCTCAATTTTCTAAGACATAAAAGAGACAACAAAAAATGATGCATGTTTGGGACAGCTGAGGGCTTACTTTATGCATAAAACACACTAAACAGCTGTAAAAAAACAACAACAATGTGGTTGGTGTTTGGATGAGGCATGAAATCCATGCATCTTACCTGCTGCTGCTCTAAACTGATAACGGATCCGTTGCTACCACTTCGCCTTTTTCTTTGAAAAGCTGCTATTTCTTCTGTTTTGATCTTCAGTATCTTTTGTTGTTGTTCATGCTTTAACTCCAGCTCCTAAAAGCAAATTGGGAAATCTTTTGTTTACTAGGCTTCTTACTGGCCGCCACATGCTGAACTATTGTAAGCCCAGTTTCTTAAAGCGGACCTTCACTCTGAATAAGAGTCTATCTTATATGTTTCTCACACCCTGTACATACAGATTGTCCACATTAAAAACCATCCTACCTGCATCTACTGCATGTTATGAGCCTTTAAACATCCAAGATGGCGGCTTATGGAAGCCGCCGTCTTATCAGGCAGCCTGCAAACAGGAAGTGCCTCCTGACTGTGCTGCACTGCATTCTGGGACTGCTGACCTTTTCCTGATCCCAGCTCTGCTCTGTATGAGCAAAGCACAGCTATAACCCGCCCCCCTGTACCTTATCCCACTCTCCTCTCCTCAATAAGTGTAATGCTTCTGATTCAAGATGGCGGCGCCCGTATCCTAAATTCCTGAGCAGAGTTGCAGCCCAGTGGGGGAAAGAATAATAAGTTAGTGACTAAAAACGTAAAATATATTAATCTTAGATGCTGGGGAACCGTTTTTTAAGAGTTTGGGCTTTTCATTAAATCACGCTGAAGGTCCGGTTTAAGGAAAAAGTGGGTATTATAAAAGGTTTCTTTTTGGTGCTCTTATGGACACTTTTACCTTAACCAGACCAAAAGTCATATTTAAGCTTTGGCCTGGATTTAAAGATTCCTATGGGGCATACAGGTTTGGTGTGCCCTATGGTCAGATTTGCTGCCTATCCCCTTGTCCAAGTCTGTGATCCAAAGCTGTATTCAAATGCGGCACAGCGATCCCATGCTTCCCTACTATGTACGCTCCCACATGGCAGACTATGGAAGCAATGCAATAGCGAACTAGGGGATGTCACAGCATGCACTTTCTGCTTCCCCTCGGCAAACAGCATGGATCTCTGCTAAGTAAGAACAACCTGGGGGCTTCCCGATTTGATATGTCCTCCTTATGTTAAGAGACTGCAAACCCAATGGCAATAAGGCAGCAAGCAGCTCACCTGTCCCATGTGCCTTGCCTTCATATCCTGCAGAACAGGGTAAAAGGCTCCAAAATTTGCCATCCTTTTAATTCGTTTTCTAGGGACTTAAAAAATACTCTGCTCATTCCAGCAGACTGGAAAACCACAGTTAGACTTACTGGTAACTGATTTTTTAGGAACCCTTCAGCATAAACACCTAGTACACTCTCCGTGTTGTCATGCTGAAGGATGACTTGGAAAAAACCTACAATCTTGCACAGCACATCATCCCTTAATATCAATACGCATGCCCTTCTCTGTGTGTTGCAGCAGGCAAACCAATCATCCAGAAGAGCATGCATCGAGATACGCAGGGCCGCCTTGCTCTGCAACACAAATATGTAGTTTCTTTTACTTTCATATCAAAAAGTATTTGAATTTACCATCTTTCTCATTAAAAACTCACCCGTAGAACTGCCCTATCTCAGGTGCAGGGATTTTTCCTAATAAATACACTTTAAAGTGGACCATCACCCTCGGGTGATCGGCCCGGGAATCTATAAGATTCCCGGGCCGATCACCTCCCTCCCCGCGGGACATCTGAGATCGGGATGTCCCGCGGGGTGAAACCCCCCCAAAACCCCCTTACCTTAGCTCGCGCCCCTCTAGGCGTGCGCGCGCCCGCGCCGGCTGTCTGTGAATGGCCGGCGCGGGCGCGCGTCAAGAGGGACGCGCGGGAGGTGGCGGCGGAGGAGCCGCGGACAAGCGGCTGTCAAATCCCTTGTCCGTCGGCGCTGGGAGTGGGGAGAGGTGAGTTTTTAGGGTGATCGGGGAGGTTTCACACAGCGGGGCACCCCGATCGGGGGTGCCCCACCGAAGTGGACCAAGACCCAGGATAGTCAAAATCCTGGGTGTTGGTCCACTTTAATGTGTGTTGCATTGGACAGCCAGCCTCTGTCAAATTCATTATAGCAATCTGATTTTGATAATAGGACACATTAAAGGTAAACCTTTGGTGCTTTGTTTTACATAACCACTGTGCCCCAAGTATCTGGACCAGCAGGCCCCAGCAAATCCTGCTACAGAAGAGGGTATTGGGCATGACTGAACCTGTAGATTCATTATAGGAGATGACAAACTAATGCTCCTTGTCTTATACACACAATTTATATTGTAACCATCAAGGGGCCGACACAGTTACCTTTACTCTGTGTTTTCTTTTCTGCATCTCAGTCTCCAGTCTCCGTTTCTGCTCAGTCTCTTCTTTGAGCTTCTTTTGTAGCTGCTCTTGCTGCTGTTTCATCTGATTAATGTTTTTCTCAAGCTCTTGTACCCGCTTCTCACTTTGGACAGACAGAGACGCCAACTTTTCTGTAGCTTGTTTCTTTTCTTTTAAAACCTGCAGAGATAAACAATAAGCCAGGGTACAGTGGCAACACAATGCTGTTCTTTCTGGCATTTAAATCGCAAACTAAATGCCTGTTATCCGTTTACCTCTACTTCCTGGAAGGTGTGTAGACTGTTACTAGAACTACCTCTTTTTAAGGTATGTCCAAATCTGCAATGACAAAATGCTTAGTGGCAAAACCTCTACGTACCTGCACTTTGCTTTTAGCGGCTTCTATCTTCTGGCGGTACTCTTGCAGCTTGGATTTCACTGCTGCATTCTGAGACTCGTTTCCTTCTAATTCCTGAAGATGCCGCTGGTTCTCACTGACCTCCATCCGCACCTGCTCTGCTTCAGCCTCCAATTCAGATATCTTTAAACAGTACTGTTTGTTCATGGCCTGAGCTTCTTGTCCTGTTAAACAAGATTTCATAGTTGATACATACTAACTTAGGTGACTGTTTTGCAGTTATCACTGAACTATTCTTTTACTGATTCCCAACAGCAAGAATTGAGTTGAATTCAAAATTTACAGAGCTACAGGGAATTTTACCTGTTAAAGACGAACAACACAAAGAAATTTCACTTTCACGTGTTTTCCTCTGTGTGGCGGCATCCCAAACTGGGACGCCCCACTGTGTATACTCCCCGTCCTCCGGTCACCCTATTTCCTTTCCATTTCCTTCCTTCTGCTCCCTCGGGCAAGAGCAAGTGAGCTGATTGGCTGAGGGTGCCGTTCAGCCAATCAGCGTGCTTGCTGTCACTTGGCTCCTTTCAGTGCCGCCAGCCGCATCCCCCGCCCACCTTGCAGCCGTGGCGTGCCCGCGCTGCCCACTCAGAAAGGCCAGCGGAAGGTGCAGAACGCGCACAGCGGGGTGAGGTGAGCTGGCATGTGGCCAGAGTGCACAGATGCGGAAAGGGCTCCAGGAGAATGCTTCACACAGTGGGGCATCCCAATTCAGGATAGCCCAAGGAGTGAAACTTGGACAGCCCTGGAGCCTTTTAGACTCCAGGGCTTCCAGTGTTCCTCTTTAAGGGGGAACCTGTGGGAAGAAAAGACAAACAATAGCTTTACTAACATAAACAACACCAGTCTTGTCCCCCACAGCAGACTCCAGTGCTCACCCCTTAAAGGACAAGTATCGTTTGCCAACTGCTCTGGCATTGAGCTGTGTGTATTTTCATTAATAAACAGAGCTGTGGAGTCCGTAAGACAAAGCCCGACTCCGATTCCTTAAAAAATAGCCAATAATTATTAAGAAATGTCCTGTAGTAAAATCATATCATCGGGCTTTTCTCTCTATTATATAGATAATAGGGCTACAGTACTTATATACAACATAAAGTATATTTAATGGAATACAAATTCTGAACAAATAACTTAAAATACCATTTTGTGAATACTCACCTTGTAAAATGGGTATTATAAGTATGTCACACACCCCGCTTCAAGATATCCATAACATGTGGGTAGTATCGACCTGAAGAGGGCGTTCCTGCAGAGATGATAGCAAAAAGAAAGCCCCTCCCTGATCCATAAATACCTGGGACCTCCCACTCATCACCCAGTATACAGAAGCAGTAAGGTAAGGGACCAGGAAGAGGCAAATATAAACCAAAACCACGCAAAGTTCACAAAATAGAGGATCCAGAATACAGAAAGGGCGGGTGAAGCGGGGTGTGTGACATACTTATAATACCCATTTTACAAGGTGAGTATTCACAAAATGGTATTATTCTAAGTATGTCACACACCCCGCTTCAAGATATCCATAACATGTGGGACATCCAATAGCAGTGTCCATAAAAAGGGCGGGGATCCAAAACCAGGCAACAATGCACAACTTTAAACCACAACAGCTTGCAGAACTTTGCGGCCAAAAACAGCATCCGCTGAGGCCCGAACATCAACCTTGTAAAACTTGGAAAAAGTGTGAACAGAAGACCAGGTAGCGGCCTTACAAACTTGCTCAACAGAAGCCTGGTGCTGAAAAGCCCAGGACGCTCCAATTGCACGAGTAGAATGAGCAGTAACACGAAAAGGGGGACTCCTCCCCTTGGCAGAATAGGCCCCAATGATGGCCTGACGAATCCATTTACTAATGGAAGATTTGGCAGGAGCCAAACCCTTCCTAGGTCCAAAGGGCACCACAAAAAAAGCATCAGTCTTACGAAAGGAAGACGTAACCACCAGATAATATTCCACAACACGAACTACATCCAAAGAATGCAACGCCCTTTCCTTGTCGTTGCTAGGATTAGGGCATAGAGAAGGCAGAACAATGTCCTGATTCAGATGAAAGGCAGAGACCACTTTAGGAAGAAAATCCGGCTTGAAACGAAAGACAACCTTGTCCTGATGCCTTTCGAAGTACGGAGCTTTAATAGATAAAGCTGCCAACTCAGAAACACGCCTAACCGAAGTGATAGCCACCAAAAAGGCCACCTTTTGAGTAAGTGAAGACAAAGCAACCTCATTCAAGGGCTCAAACGGAGGACCCTGAAGAGCAGAAAGAACCAGGTTCAAATCCCAAACTGGAACAAAAGGCTTCCTAGGAGGCCGTACATGCGTAACTCCTTGGAAAAAGGTCTTGACTAAGGGGTGAAGTGCAAAAGACCTTTGAAAAAATACCGCCAGGGCAGAAACCTGCCCCTTCAAGGTACTAAGTTGAAGCCCCAGATCCAGACCATGTTGAAGAAACTCCAGGATTCTGGAAATGGAGAACTCCCGACAAGAGAAAGACCTACCTTCACACCAATCAATATAGGACCTCCAGGTCCTATAGTAAACAGTAGAAGAAGACCGCTTCCTGGCGCTGATAAGAGTCTGAATCACCGCGTCAGAAAGACCTTCTCCCTTCAAGATGGCGGTTTCAGCAGCCACGCCGTCAAAGCCAGCGATGGTAAATTGGGATAGCGTAGCCGACCCTGGGTGAGCAGGTCCGGCAGCAGAGGCAGAACGAACTGATCTTCTGCCAGCCTTACAAGATCTGCGAACCAAACCCGCCTTGGCCACTTTGGAGCCACCAGAATCGCCGACGCGCCTTCCAAGGCCAGTTTGCGCACCACTCTGGCTAACATTGGGAACAGAGGGAACAGGTAAAGAAACCCCAGATCCCTCCAGTTCAGAGACATGGCATCCACTGCCAGAGCCAGAGGATCCTGCGATAAAGACACAAAGACTGGAAGCTTGTGATTGTGACGAGAGGCAAAAAGGTCCACCGCTGGGAACCCCCACCTGAGGCAAATCGAGCGAAACACCTTGGGACTGAGAGACCACTCCCCCTGACGAGAGGAGGTCCTGCTCAGAGAGTCCGCTTCCGTGTTCTCCACTCCCGGAATGTAGACTGCTGAGATACACGGAACGTGGCTCTCCGCCCAGTCCAGAATCAAAGACACTTCCCTGAGAGCACTCCTGCTGCGAGTCCCCCCCTGGTGATTGATGTAAGCAACCGCCGTCCGGTTGTCCGACCGGACCTGAACTGGCAGGCCCCGCAACTGATGAGTCAAGCGAAACAGAACCAACCTGATGGCTCTCAACTCCAGAACATTGATGGGCTCGTGAGCCTCCTGCGGGCCCCACAGACCCTGAAACTGGAGGTCCTTCCAAACACCCCCCCAACCTGACAGACTGGCATCCGTGGTGACCAATTCCCAACACGGTGCCAGAAAAGATCTGCCCTTCAACAGATTGACAGACCCCAGCCACCATTGTAGGGATCGACGAACTCGGGGAGTCATCCGGAAGGACTGATCCAACGATAGCGGAGACTTGTCCCAAACCTTCAACAGATGAAGCTGAAGCGTCCTCGTATGGAACTGCGCAAAGGGAACTGCCTCGAATGAGGCCACCATTAGCACCACCAGCCTCATCCCTAGCTGAATGGTCGGATGAGGGGCCAACAAGAGAAGCCGAACTAACTCCTGAATCAAAAGAATCTTGGCCTGGGGCAGAAACACCCTGGCCTGCGAGGTGTCCAGAGACATTCCCAGAAAGGTCACAACTCTGGACGGAGAAAGAGAGGACTTGGGGTGGTTGATCACCCAACCGAACCTCTCCAGAGTGGACACCACCACTCTGGTGTCCAACTCCGCTTGGTTGAAGGAAGAGGCCATGATCAGTAGATCGTCCAAATAGGGCACAATGCGGATACCCTGAACTCTGAGCAAAGCCATCACCCCCGCTAGCACCTTGGTGAACACCCGAGGAGCTGAGGTGAGACCGAAAGGAAGTGCCACAAACTGAAAGTGCCGATCCTCCACCACGAACCTGAGAAACCTCTGGTGTGCAGGAAAAACCGGAACGTGTAGATAAGCATCCTTGATGTCTATGGACGTCAGAAAGTCTCCCTGACGAAGGGAGTGAATAGCCGAGCGCAGCGTTTCCATGCGGAATTTCCGCGGCCGGATGAGCCTGTTGAGAAACTTCAAATCCAAGATGGGTCGGACCGATCCGTCCTTCTTGGGCACGGTGAACAGATTGGAATAAAAGCCCCTGCCCCGATCTGAAGTGGGCACTGGGCAAATGACAGCCATATCCAGAAGATTCTCCACTGCCACCAGGAGCCCCTGCGCCGCCAGAGGCTCCGAAGGCATCCGAGACCTGAAAAATCTGGAGGGGGGGCGGAGCTCGAACTCTAGCTTGTAACCGGAAGACACCACTTCCCGGATCCATCTGTCCGAGACTTCTTGATCCCAGATCCGGGAGAAGTGTCGCAGCCGTCCCCCCACCCGCATGGGTGAGGGCGCCCCCTCATTGCTGAGCCGGCTTAGGAGCCGGCTTGGGCTTAGAGCCCCAACTGTATCCTGGACGGGCACGTCCTCTGCCCCTGCTCCCAGAATCTCCTCTGGAAGAGGGGAATGCAAATCCCCTGCCAGATCTGGCCCCACGAAAGGAAGGGGTAAAGGAAGGCGCCCCCGAAAGGGACGGCGTTGTTTCTTGCGTTGAGGTAACCTACCACCCTTGGTAACAGAGTCCAAAGTCTCTCCAAAAAGCCGTAAACCAACAAAAGGTAGAGCCGTTAGTGACTTTTTGGACATAAAATCAGCCGCCCACTGGCGCAGCCACACTGACCGCCGAATAGTCACCAGCAGAGCCGACGTCCTACCACACATCATCAAAGTGTCATCCAAGGCTGTTAACACAAAGGATAAAAACAGCTCACACCGTTTAAGGCTATGGAACTCGGTACTACCAGGACGAAGCCCGGAAGAAGTCAACAGGTCCCTGACCACAGACCTGGCAGCCAACACCATAAGTTCCGAAGCGCACACAGGCCGTATGGCCGACCCAACGCTAGTAAAGCCATGACAAGCCATCTGGTCAATACGTTTATCCTCTCCATCCTTGAGGGTGGAACAATCAGGTCTATTTAAAACCGAGGAGTTAGACAACCCCAAAACCGGTGCATCCACCTCGGGGGGAGATGCCCAGCGCTTAACCGCTTCCGAAGGAAAAGGATATTTCCTATCCCACCCTTGAGGGATGCCAGGGAGCCGAGCCGGCCTATCCCATTCCTTATCAATGATTTTGTCAAAATGCCGTTGCATAGGAAACTCCAAGCGCGGCCTGGATTCCTCAAACAACTCACCCTTCTGCTGTGACGCCTCCTCGGGAGGGGAAATATTCAGAACCTCCAACATCAGAGCCAGAGCGTGAGAAGAATCCAAGGATCTCCCTAAGTCACCAAGCTCGGCATCAGTGCCAGCAGACAGCTCATCTTCCGAAATATCTGAACCCTCATAAACCTCCCCTTCCTCTAGCGGGGAATAATCAGACCAATCCAGATTATTAACGTCATTAAAGTCATCCACCGGCGGAGCCGGCGACAAATGCTTTCTTTTAGCCGGAGCCTTACGGGCGACCGAGCTGGAAACAATTTTCTCAAGGTTGGCCAATCTGGCGCACATCTCAGTTTGCAGATCCCTGCCCATGACGACGTCACACGGAGCGCGCGTCAAGGCGGGAGGGGGAGATGAATCGGCCGGCGGTGCTGACCCAGACGCCTGGGGTTCGGACTGCCGCGCAATAGTTAGCTGTGCACAAGGAATACACAGAAGTACGTCGTCCCCAGTAATGGATACTCCACACAACATACACTTCCGGGGATGCCCCGAAGGGGTCCCGAGCCCAGTATCCGGGGATGCCTCCATAAGGTGAAATTTTAGTGGTCGCTAAGACCCGGGGAATTAGGCCAGTAAGCAACCCGGGATGCCCCTTTAATGTCCCGAGTGGGAGGATTTATGATAAAAATGAACCCAGGGACCCAGGACCAGGAGAGACCCTCTAAATACTAATGATGATCCTCCTGAGTAACATCCGTATCCCTAAAAGACAGAAAGAGCCCAATAAATGTCAATAAATGCTACAAGAGACAAATAAAAAAGAAATGAATAGGCCACTCACAGATCCTTAGGAATCAGGAACAATGGCGACCTTGCAGCGTTCATGAGGGAAGAAGCAGGCCGAGATTGGGGCGTGGCCAGCGCAGCCCGCGCTAATATCCAGTTCTGCCCCTTTCCTCCACCAGCAAGGAGCAACAAGCTCCGCATCGGCGCCAGAACAGAGGGGGCGGAGCCGCGGCGACGCGCCGAACGCTCGGCCCCCCCCCCCCCTGAAGTAGAAGCGAGGGAGAAGCTCCCTCACACACTGCCCCTCAGAGACCGGCGCCGCCGAGAACCCGCGGCGCGGGACTAAAGAGACAGACAACGGGTGCATCCGCGCAGACCTGCGGGGCACCCGCCCCGCTCGCTGCGGGAGGCACAGAGAACGGGGGCTGGCCGCGGCAGTGCGCCGAGTGCCAGCCCCGCCCCCCTGAAGTACGTGAGGGGAAACAAATCCCCTCACAAACATGAATACACCGGCGCCCGGCTGTAATGGCGGCCGCGGTGCCGCACAACAAAAAGTAAAATACACCATTACATACAGACACAGAATAAAGTGAGGAAACACCACACAAGACAGAGAATAAGGACTAACCCTAAGAGAGAGACCCCCCAACCCCATTGTACAAAGGGAGAATGTGGGAGGACCCCCCAGGGGTAGTATCCAGGGACGGGGCATCCCAAACCGGGATCACCTACCCGGTGTGACCACCTACCCTCTTATTTAGGGTCTCACGGTGGAGCTCTGCTCCTAAGCACCAGAGGTGCTGATATACCCTCGCTCGGGCCAGCAGCCGAGACTGTGGAGGCATGTAAAGGTCAATCCGGGGAAAAAAAAGGGGGTCCGAGCGGAAATAATCAAATAACAGGCCGGGAGTTACCCCGGCTACCTGAAAATCCCCCTGTGCAAGGAGGAGCCATCATCTTCTGACTTGCTCGCCTTCTGCAGAGATGGAAAACTGGGTAATGAGTGGGAGGTCCCAGGTATTTATGGATCAGGGAGGGGCTTTCTTTTTGCTATCATCTCTGCAGGAACGCCCTCTTCAGGTCGGTATTACCCACATGTTATGGATATTCTGAAGCGGGGTGTGTGACATACTTAGAATAATCCGATTTTCTCTATTCTGCTGTAATCTGTACTGTGAACCAGCTTTCTGGCATCTAGGAGCTCTAAGGACTCATCCTCCTGTTCTGACTAAGTCTTCTCTAAAGCTGGCAACACAACCTCCTGTGACCTGTGAAATTTTAGGTAAATATAAGGGAGCTGGTCTTAAAAGAAGTCTGTCTAGTAACTTTTTCAGGTAGGGTTCTTTAATAGACAGGGCATGCAGGTCACTAACCTGCCTGGCTGATGTAACTGCTTGGATAAAATTACTGTATTTTTCGCCCTATAAGACGCACTTATTTTTCCCCAAAAGTGGGGGAAAAATGTCCGTGCGCCTTATCGGGCGAATGTAAAAAAAAAAAAAAAAACTCACCCGTTCCCGGCGCTCCCGCGTTGCCTGTCACACTGCGGGAGCTCTGTCCCAGCCCCGCCGCTGCAATCGCTGTCTTTTACTGGCAGCGATGACAGCGGCGGGGCCAGAGACAGCCCCCAGGTCAGGGCAGCGGGTGGGCGCGGCCTGCACCAAGTCAGTGCAGACCACGCCCCCCTGCTGCCCTGACCTGGGTGCTCGCATGTGCCCCAGGCAGAAGAAGCAGCAGATGGAGGAGCGGCGGGGGCGCTGTCTCTGGCCCCGCCGCTGTCATCGCTGCCTGTAAAAGACAGCGATCGCAGCGGCGGGGCCGGGACAGAGCCTGCCGCTGCCTCTTACGGCCAGCTCCGTGAATGGGGTGGGCTTGGCCTGTGCCGACGCGGCGCAGCCCACGCCCACCCCATTCACAGAGCCGACCGCTCAGCGGAGCGGTGTCAGTGGAGAGGTTTTACTTTTTCATCAGGCCTTGATGAGCAGCAAATACTGGCCGTGAGCAAGAGTCCATTCGGGACTCGAAGCACGTTGGTTCCAGCCGGGGGGGCCCTCCTCTTCACGGGACACAAGTAAGCACGTCTTTGTTATGTGTTTGTTGTGCCTGCTCTTCTACTCTGAGTGGGTTTGAATACTCTTTGCACAGATCCTAATTGTGATGTAAGCACTGACACTTTGTTAGGTATAGGTTAGGGATAATCAATAGATGTATCAATTTATAGTTGGGGTAGGTGGTTTATAGCTGTGTATATAATATGTATATATAAATTTTTTTTTATAAAATCACTATAGGTTATATATTGGAGTTACACTGTATTGATTGTGAGGAAGTGCGCCCCCTGGTGGTTAATCATGCATATGGCTCAGTAGTACTGTTTTTAATACATCATAATAAAATGTATTTGTAAATTTACCTTTTGAGTGCAATAGTCAGTCTCTGTGTGGGTGTATGATAGGGTGTTCAGAGGTCACCCTACACAATAAATTAGGTCCCCTTTTATGTAGATCGCTTGAATGGACCCGACATTTCCATCCAGGCTTTCCAACAGGGATCTGGTCAATCTGGAAAGTTCCCAAAGTCTTGTTCTTCCCTGGAGGTTTAGAAAGGCAACTACTGTTACGTTGTCAATCTGGATGTGTCTGCCCACTACTTCCAACTCTAGTTCCCTCAGAGCTTCCTTTACGGCTTAGACTTCCCTGAAGTCGGAGGACTTCTGGGCCCCAGGCAATGTGCTCCCGAGCCAAAGGAACTTGAGTCTGTCATTACCACTAGGGGTAATATCTGGTGTCAAGGCTTCCCACATGCCACATTCTCTGACAGGGTCCACCATACCAGACTTTCCCAGACTGATCCAGGGAGAATTGATCCTTGTCCCATGTGTCCAAAAAGAAGGCCTGCAAGGGACGAAAATGGAGCTGGGCCCAGGTAACTAATGGCATGGAGGAGGTCATTAGACTGAGTATGACCTCACAGAGATTGATTGGTGGGAGGGAACTCGTTTCACATACTCCCCCATCCTTTCTGTTTTGGCCCTGGGAAGAAGGATACATGCATCTGCTTTCGGGGATGAGGCCGGACTAGATTCAATATCCAACCTAATCCTGAAGACAAAGTAATGTCTTTTGCAAGGCTGCTAGACGGGAGGACCTGTTCCTTGCAAAAAGATGCAGGTCTTTCAAATAAGCTATAAAGTTCACCTGATGAAGTCTCAGGTGAGCCATTGCTTCTGATAGAATATTTGTAAAGATTAGAAGTGCTGAAGAAAGGGTGAATGGCAGAGCCCCCAAAATTGCTTCACATTGTCTTTTAACAGGATTGCAAACCTCAGAAAGCTTCTGTAAGCAGGATGGATAGGAATCTGGAGGTAGGCATCCTATAAGTCGACTGATCCCATCAGTGCCTCCTTCTGTAAGATATCTCTTATGGAGTAAATTGATTCCATCCTGATCTTTTTTTGTATTTTATTTTTCTGTTTAGATTTTTAAAATCATGCGGAAATTTCCTGAAGGTTTTTGAACCAAGAAAACATGAGAGTAAAATCCTTCTCTCCTTTGGAGACTCGGAACTGGTTCTAACACTGCCTTGTGATAGAGTTCAGTAATGTTAGACAGGAAGGCCTCTCTCTGGACCCAGTCAACAGAGAATGTTGCCCATGATAAATGAGGTGGCTTTAGAGACATTAGGTCTCCTCCCCGGGGGCTCCCTGAATAAGGCCTCTACTGAGATTGTCAACCCATATCTCTAAGACACGGCCCACATATATCTGCCCATTTATCCATAGGGTCCTTTAAAGGCCCCATGTCTTCAAAGGACAGGTCAGACCTTTTAGAGACATGTACTAAGGGAGCATCTACTCTGGGAGCCTTAGCCCTTTGTCATGGGCAAAAAACCTTTAGAATCCATTAGAGACATAGGGTGGACAGGGGTTTCAAACTTTAGCGTGGTATAGGTAGCCTGAATGAGATCTACTGCAAACCTGAATCTAGAACTGCCAGCTGTCTCCACCTTAGTTGATTGTTCTGTGTGGCAGGAGTGAATAGATTCATCTGAAGAAGCTAACTCTTCTTCATTCGATGCTCTCGCCCTGGGGGGAAACTCTGGGATCACCCTAGATGATCCACTTGTTTCCAGACACTTGACCTGGGCAGCCCCACTGTCCTCTGCATAAGCTGGGTTGGTAGCTCAGAGGGCAGGTAAAAACTGATTTAGACTGGATTTGTATAAAGCAAATGTCCTATCCATTCCCCCTATCAGGCACTCCAAAAAACCTGAAATCAGGGGAATAAGATTAGGCGTAACCGCATGCTGGAGACAACATGTACATAACGGATTGTTCCAGTTGTCGTGTAGGGGCATCTGGCAATATTGGCAGGATCTAGATAAGGGCCTGTCTTTAACTTCCATAGGGGTCTTAGGCTCCTTAACATCCTTATTTCCCTCTAGGCTTGGCATGCTTCTCTTTTCCCTCCTTAGCCTGAAAGGGAACAACTTAAAGTGGACCAACACCCATGGGTGATCGGCCCGGGAATCTATAAGATTCCCGGGCCGATCACCCCCCACCCCGCGGGACATCCGAGATCGGGATGTCCCGCGGGGTGAAACCCCCCCCAAACACCCCAACTCACCTACCTTATCTTCCCTCGCGCCCCTGTAGGCGTCTGCGAATGGCCGGCGCGGGCGCGCGCGCGTCAAAAGTGACGCGAGGGAGGCGGCGGCGGCGGCCGCCGCTTAGACGTTCCTTGTACGTTGGCGCTGGGAGCGGGGAGAGGTGAGTTATTCGGGGGGTTAGGGGGGGTTTCACACAGCGGGGCACCCCGATCGGGGGTGCCCCACCGAAGTGGACCAAGACCCAGGATAGTCAAAATCCTGGGTGTTGGTCCACTTTAAGGTCATTAAGGTCATTAAATAGGGACCTCCTTCCCCCTGCACCAATAACCACCCCGGGGTAAGGAACACATACGGAGTCCTTAGAATCATCACCGCCCTTAGTTGTTGAATTGCGGTCGGTGCCCCTATAATCCTTTAGCGCGTTTCTCTGCTGTGCTTCTCCTTTCCCTCCTTGGTCCCTAGCAGAGAAATTCCAGGAGCTCCTTCCTCCAGCATTCTGGCGCCTAAGGACATCATGCACACCCGGCAAGATGACACGTCCCCCACCCCCCCTTTGCCTTCAGCGCTTTCGCTTACCAGAAGAGAAGGAGCCTGACCCAGAAAGCCATACTTACCCTGACACTGCTGCGAACTAGGTACCCGACCTGCATTCCGCAGCAGCCAACTGTCCCATGTCCCCTGTCCTGTGACCTGCCAGGGACCACCATACCTTGGAGCCCTTGTGTAGGGAGCCTGGCACCTGGCCAGGACCAGAAAAAACTCTTATTATCTTGTTATGGTGCCACACCAGTTGGCTTGAGCATATGTGATTTAAACGGACATTCCAAGAAAATACTTAAATTGACTGGTAAGTCAAAAGTTAAAAAATACCATTTTGTGAATACTCACCTGTAAAATGGGTATTTTAAGTATGTCACACACCCCGCTTCAGATAGTCATTACACTTGGGTTATACCAACCTGTAGAAGGCGATCTTGCAGAGATGTCATGAAAAAAAGGGAGCCCCTCCTGGTCCATAAATACCTGGTACCTCCCACTCATTCCCCAGTATTAAGACAGCAGTAAAGGGACCAGGAAGAGCCAAAATAACCAGTAACAGTAAAAAAGGTTCACCATAGAAAGGATCCAGAATACCAAAGGGCGGGGTGAAGCGGGGTGTGTGATATACTTACAATATCCATTTTACAGGTGAGTATTCACAAAATGGTATTATTCTAAGTATGTCACACACCCCGCTTCAGATAGTCATTACACTTGGGACATCCAATAGCAGTGTCCATAAAGGGCGGGGATCCAAAACAAGGCAATAGTGCACAAATTAAACCACTGCAGCATGCAGAACTTTGCGGCCAAAAACAGCATCCGCTGAGGCCCGCACATCAACCTTATAAAACTTGGAAAAAGTACAAACAGAAGACCAAGTAGCAGCCTTACAAACTTGTTCAACAGAGGCCTGGTGCTGAAAGGCCCAGGAAGTCCCAACAGCATGAGTAGAATGAGCAGTGATCTGGAAAGGGGGATCCTTCCCCTTGGCAGAGTAGGCCCTAATAACGGCCTGACGAATCCATTTACTAATGGTAGACTTGACGGGCACCAAACCCTTCTTGGGCCCGGAGGGCACCACAAAAAAAGGCGTCCGTCTTCCGGAATGGTGAAGTAGCCACCAGATAGTACTTTACACATCTAACGACATCCAGAGAGTGCAAAGCCCTCTCCTTGTCATTGCTAGGTTTAGGACACAATGAAGGAAGCACAATGTCCTGATTGAGGTGAAAAGCAGAGACAACCTTTGGCAGGAAGTCTGGTTTACAGCGGAAAACCACCTTGTCCTGATGTCTCTCAAAGTAGGGGGCCTGAATAGACAGAGCCGCCAACTCAGAAACACGTCGAACAGAGGTGATAGCCACCAAAAAGGCAACTTTTAAGGTGAAAATGGATAGTGCAGCATCCTGCACTGGTTCAAAAGGAGGACCCTGAAGGGCAGACAACACCAAATTTAAATCCCAAACAGGCAACATGAGTCTGCGAGGAGGGCGCACATGAGTGACTCCCTGAAAAAAAGGTCTAAACCAAAGGATGAAGAACGAAAGATCTCTGAAAGAAAACCGCCAGAGCGGACACATGCACCTTAAGGGTGCTAAGTTGGAAACCCATGTCCAGACCATGCTGAAGAAACTCCAAAATCCGAGGAATGGCAAAACACCCGACAAGGAAAGGCCCTAGCCTCACCCAATCAATGTAGGTCCGCCAGGTCCTGTAATAGACATTAGAGGAAGAATTCTTCCTAGCCCTGACGAGAGTCTGGACAACGGCCTCAGACAAACCCCTTTCCTTTAAGATGAAGATTTCAGCAGCCACGCCGTCAAAGCAAACGTTTAAATTGGGGTATCAAAGTTGACCTTGTGTGATCAGATCCGGAACCAGAGGCAGCGTGAATTGATCGACTGCCAGCTGGACGACGTCTACGAACCACACCTGTCTTGGCCACCTTGGGGCCACCAGGATTGCTGGCACATCCTCTTGAGCCAGCTTGCGTACCACCTTGCCCACCATGGGAAAGGGAGGAAACAGATATAGGGGACCGAGCTCCCGCCAGGACAGAGACATGGCAACCACTGCCATAGCCAGAGGGTCCTGGGACAGAGACACAAAGGCTGCGGGCTTGTGATTGTGAGGAGAGGCAAACAGATCCACCTCCGGCCTCCCCCACCTGGAGGGGTAGAAATACCTTGTTGCTGAGGGACCATTCCCCCCGGCGAGAGGTCCCCCTGATCAGGGAGTCCGCTTCCAGGTTCTCCACCCCTGGAATGTAGACTGCCGAGATGCACGGAACAATGCTCTTGGCCCAGGCAAGAATCAGAGACACTTCCCGGAGGGCACTCCTGCTGCGAGTCCCTCCTTGTTGATTGATGTAAGGAACAGCTGTCCGATTGTCGGGGCGAACCTGAACTGGTAAGCCCTGAAGGTGATGTGTCAGGTGCGACCGAACACCGACCGAACAACCCTCAGCTCCAGAATTTTGATGGGGGCGGGTGGCTCCTGAGGGCCCCACAGCCCGAGGGATTGGAGGGCTCTCCAGTAGCCCTCCCCAGAACAAAGGACTGATCCAAAGACAGGGAACACTTGTCCCAGCCCGATAGGAGATGGAGCTGAAGAAGCCTCATGTGAAATTGAGCCAAAAGGCACTGCCTAGAAACAGGCCACCATCAGTCCCACCAGTCTCATCCCTTGCCGGATGGACAAATGAGGGATCGTCAGGACCATACGAATCAGCGCTAGGAGAACATCCACCATCTGCTGAGGCAAGAAAATCCTAGCCTGAATGGTATCCAGCGTCATGCGCAGGAAGGAAGCCACCCGTGACAGGGAGGGTCACCCGAACCCTTCAGTGTTGCCACCACCGTCCGAGTGTCCAGCTCCACCTGATGGAGCGAGGGAGAAAGCGAAAGCCCTGGTTTCTTAGAAGAGTCATCACACCCGCCAGCACCTTGGTGAACACCCTGTGTGCACAGGTGAGTCCGAACGGGAGAGTCACGAATTGGTAGTGCTGCTCCCCTACCACAAGCCTGAGAAACCGCTGGTGCCCTGGAATGACCGGCACCTGAAGGTAAGCGTCTTCGATATCTATAGATGTCATGGAGTCCCCCAGGCGTAGGAAACTGACAGCGGAGCGCAGCGTCTCCATGCCAAACCGTTTAGTGCAAATGAACCGGTTAAGGAACTTCAAACCAGAAAGGCCTTTGATGGAGCTCTCTCTTTTGGAGAACCGCAAAGAGACTGGAATAGCAGACATTGACCTCTCTCCCTGGTGGGAACCTGACAAACGACCCCCATGGCCAGACGGCCTAGCACCGCCGTCAACAGGTCCTAAACTGCCCAGGGACCCAAAGAAGTCCATGATGAGAATCTGGGAGGAGGAGTGAAGAACAGCAGCCGTCCCCCACCAGAGGGGAGAAGGCACCCCCTCAATGCTGAGCGGGCTAGCAGTGGATTTAGTCCTGGCACCCCAGAAAGATCCAAGTCGGGCACGGCAACAGCCTATGCCCCAGGATCTCCCCTTATCCCGTGAGGGTACCCCCCTGCCTGACCCAGGCTCAAGAAAGAGGTAGTGAAGGACCCTGACCCCCGAAAGGGTCGTGGCTGCTATGTGATGTCGTAACTTACCACCTTTAGCCAAAGCTCCACCATCACCAACAGGCTCAACCCAACATGGGGAAGCCCCTAGACCGCCTTCCTGACAGCCTTGTCAGCCGCCGACCGGCGCCACAAGACCGGGCGACTGGATTAGACTATCCAGCCGAGGTCAATAATACCTCTTAGGAGATAAATAGCTCACCTAGCGACAAGCTCTAAAACCAGCACCAGAAGGGTCCAAGGGGAGCCTAAGGCCGACCCCTAAATAAGGTCCTAAAAGCCGCGGCCGTAATAGCGGAGACCACCACAGGGCGCCGGGGCACACAGACAAGGGCATGGGAGGCCCGTTAGTTGATACGTCAGTCCTCACTAACCATCAAGCAATGGAATGAGGGAACGCACCACAGACGCAATACACAGCCCCCGGATGGGGGCATCCACCTAATGGGGTAATTGACCAATACGCGGGGAGGGTATACCTCCTATCCCACCCCTTAGGTCAAGCGTCGGTTCTGGTAATGCCAACAGTGGATTTGCAGTACCAAAAAAATCTTTCCCCTGCTGCATAGGAGTCACCACGAGGCGAAAAAAGGGGGCCCGTACTACTAAAGTAAGGGGTATAGGGGGACGTCAGCATCCCACAGCTCTGAGGCGGCATCAGTGCCATGGCAGGCTGATCATCAGAGGGACATAGTCTGAATAATCAGAGGGACATAGTCTGAATAAAATCCCTTTACACAAGGGGTGTACAGTAATAGAATAATATTAATCATGATGTTAATGCATAGGCCAGCGCAAGGAGCGCCATGTGCCGACATTCAGCTGAAGCCTTCCGGCTGCAAGGCTAGCAATCAAAATCAGTGTTGTCTAGTCTATCACAACCATCAAACACGACTCCCCGCTAGTGTTAAGGACACTAGGGGTCATACCCAGGTGCGGGGGTGTGGGTGGTGAGACAAGCCAAACTGATCCAGGGGCACGGGCCCAGATTGCCGCGCCAGGACCTGCTGCACACAAGATACACAATCTAGCACAATAATGCCCACAAGGGATGCCCCGCACACCACACACAGCCGGGGATGCCCCGAGGGGCCCCCCCGAGCAGCCTCCATAAGGTGATTTTTGGTAGCCGCAATGACCGATGGGAATTATGCTGTTGAGCTACCCGGGATGCCCCTTAAATGTCCGTCAGTGGGAGGATTTTTATATATATATACAATAACCATCACACGCATAACATATATAAAATACATGCACAAGAAGACAATAAACCGCCCGGCAGGGGGCACTCACCCACGCTATGGGTGACAAGATGGCGACCAGAGGGGGTAGATGAAGTGAGAGAGCGAAGGGGGCGGACCGTTTGCACAGCGCCAAGCGCTAGGCCCCGCCCCCTCCAAGCGCGGGGAAACTTACAAGCGGCCGAGCTCCCCATCCAATGCGGGAGCCTGCCTGGTCTACAATACTAAGCCAAAGGGGCGGCCGCCAGAGTAGCTCGCCGAGCGCTAGGCCACGCCCCCTTTCAACGCCGGGATTAATAGATGCTGCTCCCTGGCGCCATTACACATCTTCTCACCCCGTAGTTAATGTGCCTGTGTAAACAGGATCGCTATGACAGGCAGGTAATTGATTGCTGTTCATATATAACAGTTAATAATAATAATAGAGACAGGAACACCTCTGAGGGAAGAAACATGGCGCCGCATGGCAGCTCTAGGGACCGCAAACAGGCCCCCCACGATACAGCCGCGCTCCCCTGTCAAGCGGGAGCCGGCCTCAGTGAACAAAGAGTAACAATCAGGATCACCAACCTGACCTGCAGGTGAGTATAGACTTTTTTTCTGCCTGGAAGATAGCTGTCTGAGGCAAACTATAGAAAGACGCCCCAAGACGTTTAGCTCTCCACCTCATTAGAGCAATCCGTGGAGTGGGGGTCAGGCCGAGGCCGCTGAGCCACCAATGATTGACTTAAAAACATTACAGCGTACCCCTGATTGCCACTGAACCACTAATGAGTGAAAATAATAATAAAAAACAGATTGCTCCCCTCTGCAGACATCTCTGCCTCTCAATGGATACATTTGTTACTTCTAGTGAAACTTGTTACATTTAGATACAGCTGGCTGTTAGTTTCTAATACATATGTATCTGAATGTAACAGGCTTCTGGACTAGGAGAAGGTGTCAGCTGAGAGGCAGAGAAGTGTCATTGCTAAAAATACACACAGCCTGTCACCAGAGCAGTTGGCAAACAATACCTGTCCTTTAATCAGTAGGCCCCCCCCAGCAGCCTCCATAAGGTGATTTTTGGTAGCCGCAATGACCGATGGGAATTACGCTGAATTACTACACCCCGTAGTTAATGTGCCTGTGTAAACAGGATCGCTATGACAGGCAGGTAATTGATTGCTGTTCATATATAACAGTTAATAATAATAATAGAGACAGGAACACCTCTGAGGGAAGAAACATGGCGCCGCATGGCAGCTCTAGGGACCGCAAACAGGCCCCCCACGATACAGCCGCGCTCCCCTGTCAAGCGGGAGCCGGCCTCAGTGAACAAAGAGTAACAATCAGGATCACCAACCTGACAACCGCCTACCCCTTGGTATGGGGTCTCACGGTGGAGCGTAGCTCTTAAGCACCATAGGGTGCCGTCTACCATTGTCCGAACCAGCAGCCTGTGCTGGGAGGCAAAGTAAAATCAGTTAAAAGGCATCCGGACAGAAATAGACTCAATAGAGGGGCCGGGAGTTATCCCGGCTACCTGCAAGGAGGAGACATCCATCTTCTGACTTGCTTGCCGTCTGCAGAGATGAAAGACTGGGGAATGAGTGGGAGGTACCAGGTATTTATGGACCGGGAGGGGCTCACTTTTTTTTCATGGCATCTCTGCAAGATCGCCCTCTACAGGTCGGTATAACCCAAGTGTAATGACTATCTGAAGCGGGGTGTGTGACATACTTAGAATAAATAAGTATCAGTAGCCTGCCTTACATTGAGTCCCTCTAGCACTCTCCTTCCTTTGTCTTCACCACACTGACCTGGTCCTTCAATCAACCTTCAGTGTACCGAGAAAGAAAACACCCCCACGCCCTGCCTAGACTTCCTGATTGGCTGCGTCTCTGTCTGCAAGTATGGGCCCTTGTTCTCCCTCCTCTCTGATCACACTATGTGCTGGCAGTAATAGAGGCACAACAATGCACTCATTTTTTTTACTATGAAATATGTAAAGCACACAGTGTGCTTACATCACATCTCTGTTGCCACACCCATATTTCTCCTCATTTTTTCTTTGGATCTCCAATGCCCTAATACTTTTACAAATAACTTAGGAACTACAGGGTCATTTTGAAAAAATAAATGAACTTTAAATTAACGGATTTCTGCTTGCCCCATGTTGGCTGTTAAGGGGGTGCATTTTTCATTCACCAGCCCTTATCTGATAAACCCTGCTGAACTTGCTCCTTTCTGCAGACTCATTTCTCAGTCCCGAAAATAAATTCACTTGAGAGGGGACTGTTACACTAAAGAATGCATGGGTAAGTCATTTACTGCTGCTAAGGAGGCCCAGCCGAAGGGAGGGAGTTCACAAAGAAATATAATGCAGGCGGAAAAAAGATGTAGTTCCTCACATTCAGCATGGAGAGAGAGTAAAAAGAGCTAATGGATCCCTTTGCCTGGAATGTCCCGTTAAAGTTCCTGTGCAGGCAGTAACAGAAAAACATTATACTCAATACTTTTCCCCCCACATGTCCTCCACATCTTCATACTTACCAATGAGGGAGAACAAGCAATTCCATCCTGCATCACATCTCCTAACACTAATCCTCCATTTACTACAATGGAAGGGGCGTGCTGAGGCCACATGCACGGAACACGCTTTGGGACGATCCTTCTATTGCAATGAATAAAGAAGGCTCGTAAACAAGGCTCCAAGGACACCTCCATGTGAGGCTGCCAGCGCCTGAAGATGAAATCACTTGCTCTCCACCACTGGTAAGTATGAAGATGCCGGCACTGCATGGAGAAGCTGCACAGAAGAGCTGCAGGTGAGTATAGACTTTTTTTCGGCCTGGAAGATAGCTGTCTGAGGCAAACTATAGAAAGACGTCCCAAGACGTTTAGCTCTCCACCTCATTAGAGCAATCCGTGAAGTGGGGGTCAGGCCGAGGCCGCTGAGCCACCAATGATTGACTTAAAAACATTACAGCGTACCCCTGATTGCCACTGAACCACTAATGAGTGAAAATAATAATAAAAAACAGATTGCTCCCCTCTGCAGACATCTCTGCCTCTCAGTGGATACATTTGTTACTTCTAGTGAAGGAGAAACTTGTTACATTTAGATACAGCTGGCTGTTAGTTTCTGATACATATGTATCTGAATGTAACAGGCTTCTAGGAGAAGGTGTCAGCTGAGAGGCAGAGAAGTGTCATTGCTAAATATACACACAGCCTGTCACCAGAGCAGTTGACAAACAATACCTGTCCTTTAATCCAGGCATGAGAGACAAGCCTCCCTTGCTAAATAGAGGAATGAGAGTAGACACTGACTTCACACTCTGGCCGAAATCTAAAGATCTACTGCAAGGAAGCAAGGCTGCGGGAGGTTAGGAAAGTATATTTATATATTGCCCTTTATAGTGGACCAAAACACCCGAAAGCCAGCCAACGTATTCCCTTTCCCCAGACGATCCAACATTGAAAGTCCTCTAAAACTTTGCATTGCAGTATTGTGGTAAAAAAGTTCCCTCCCCTCCCCAGAGATCTGGATAGAGCAGAGAGAGGGACAACAGATGTTACCCCACCCCCAAGCATGCAGTGTATGGGACAAAGGCGTGTCGTGGTTGGCAACAAATGGCAGGACAGGTAAGCAGAAAATGCTGGGGTAATCATCAGAAGCCTATGTGGCAGCATCCACAGCTTTATGTGATGACAGGTTAATGGATATAGTATGATTTTGAGTGTACATGACATCCAAAGCCTGTCAGTGTAATGTCTGAATTTGACTGTAAGTCTGCTTTAATAACCAGAATGGACTAATGATGTTATGAATAATGATGTGATAAGAGCATCCTGAGTCTTACCAGTTTTAACCAGCTCTTTAATAAGCTCTTCCTTCATGCGGATGTTTATAGCAAGCTCCCGGATCTTCTGCTCAGCCTGGCGCAGTCTCAGTTTGGAGTCTCTTCCTGGGCTGGAAAGACCTCTTAAAACAAGATTTTCTCTCTTCTTCCCCTTATCTGTGAGGGACACAAAGTGTACATTTATTTGATCAACTTACCACAATAAATACTACAGAAACAGTATATTATCATAATCTTATTAATAGCAATATTGATGCCCCCATTCCTGCTTGTCACTCTGCGGTCCAGTACATCTGCACCAACAAATCATTGTGAGCAATTTAAAACGCAAATATGCCGTTTTATTTTAGACAGACATGCAAATAAAAGCAGCCTGCAAGTCCCTAACCCCCTGAACGTACACAAGTAGAAATGTCTTCTTCTGTTATCAGCTGTCCCCCGGCTCTAGTATGCCCAAGACTAGCAAAAGTATGAGTACTCACCTACCCTACCTTCAATTAGCAATGGAGCCAGTTGGGATGCATGCATTGCTGATTATCACCTCATTACTGAACGGGGAAGACCTGCTCTGCTCTCAGCACAGCCCTTACCCAGCTGACCTAGAAGTATGCTTTAACCCCCCCAACCTTCTCACATTCCATTTCTTAGGCTCTGTTCACACCTATCCGTTGTGTTAAGAGGCCTTTTGTAAGTATGCCAGAAGTGCATTGTATCAAAACATATGCTGCAATTATGATGCGTTAGTGTTGCATTTTTGAAAAGAAAAATATTTTTTGCACACTATGGCAATGTAAATGCATTTTTTTTTCTTTTATGATTTTTTTCCTCCGTGTAATTCAACACTGTTCTTTGGTGTTCAAATAATTTAATCATTTGCAAAGCTAAAATGGTGCTGAATTGCACCAAGGGTAAACATGTCTCTCAAAGAGTGTTTTCAGTAAAAAAAAAATTCTGTGAAACTCACCTGTAGAATTGTTTTTGAGTATATCCAGTCCAGGTCGCCCCAGTGATGACATGTGGGCATTGAGCGCCCCCTGGGGGCGGAATACCCACATGTCATCACTCGGACGACCTGGACTGGATATAGGGAAAAAAGAAACCTGAGAAAGAAAAATTCTCATGGTGCTGAATCAACCCTATGACATGCTTGCTCCATTGCAGTGAATGGTGTAGGCGTGGAATAGTCTCTGTGACAGACGGGAGGGGACAGTCCAACATTCGAGCTAGGAAAGTGCCTAACATTCGGGGTAGATAGCACAGGACTTGGATTGGGTGATCAGGTGAGTGTCAGATTGCCTAGGAGCAAGCTGACTATAACCTTTTTTATAGTATTGCCTGGACAATGACTTTCAGTGTGCTTTTAGATGTAAACTGAAATTTACATATAGTGAGTTTTTGTTTTTTATCTTAAAGGCTACAAAACCTGGTGGCATGGCCCTGGAATCTAAAAGGTTGCCCTGAAAAGTTTGCAATTTACACCCTACAGGTAAACTTGTTTCACCAAATAATCAGCATGACCCCCAATGTTTTTGTGTAGCTCAGAGCTGAAGATTCAGCAAACTGTCTTAAAATTGACATTTTTATTATCCTGATCATAGGTCGTTGTCCCTGGGCAGCTGTGTGAAACCCCCAGATTTGCATGTCCCACAGTGCATGCGCTCATCTAATTTACAATTACTAGTGCACGGCTTAAAGCTCTGTTTTGAAGTCAAGACCCGGCATACGAAGAGGGGAGCGGCTGCAATGCCGGGCTCCCTGCAGTCTCCATTGTGCTCCCAGCCCACAACTATAATTAAAACAGCATTAAACATTGAGAAGACGCATCCAAATTAGCTTAGAAGAGCAGGTGAAGTGATGTTTCCAGTTCCTCCCCACCTACTTTGTTTTCCAGTTTTCACCTGGTATATGAAGGGACATTACACGTGGGTTGCATTAAGCAAGTTGGCTTATGTACAGTTAGGGCTATATACATTTATACCAGATGTGTACTTACCTTCATTTTCTAATGCAGATTCCTCCTCACTGTCTTGCAGTGAATTTCCACTATGAGGTATAGCATACTTTTTACACCTATAAAACATTTATGTTTAATGTATTACTCAATGTATCTAACAGGCTTCATGTAATGTCAAAACACAAATCAGAGGCCCAGTATTAATATGCCCTGGTTCCAACCACATCAAACCATCAAACCCCCAACTCCCTGTTTGATGCTGAGGTGGATTCGGGCACTTATATTTTGATTTTTTTTAAACAAAGCTTCCCTGTAGGCCCAAGTTTAGTAAAACGCTTCCCTTCTTTTGATCAGTGGCATAAGCAGTTTGATAGGGCTTAACCCCATGCAGATATTGTGGAATGACAAGGATTATTCACTCTTGAATTACATGGGGGCAGCCATCTTGCCACACACCTGATAGACTTGCTTACACATGCAGCAATTCACACCAAACTTATGCCTCACATAGGACATATGCCTCAGAAACAAGGAGAAGCTTGCCTGTCATTTTTCACACAAGCACACACTGTGAGGGAAACTGTCACAATGTATCTCTATGGCGGCATCCGCCACAAAAGCATTCAGTCAGGGGATACAATGTAGTTAGAAAGTATCAGCAGCTAGCAAAGCAAAGATGAGTCATTCCAGCAGAAGGCTTACTACTTCTGTCTAGAAATAAAGGATTGCTCACAGCTATGACGAGGGGATTTCTATTTTGTGTGTGGCAAGCTGCCACTGCCATGCATGCTTCAGCGGCAGGATCTGCATGCTATTCCAAAAATCTGAATGTTTTTAATACCTCTCAAAAAGCTTATGCCACTGATTGTCACAAAGGGGTCTTAGGGGGGGAACTTTCTAACAACACCCAGGTGTGATCGGCCCGGGAATCTATAAGATTCCCGGGCCAATCACCTCCCTCACCGCGGGACATCCCGAACCCCCCCAAACCACCTTACCTTATCGGCGTGCGCGCGCCCGTGCCGGCCGTTTGTGAATGGCCGGCGTGCGCCCTGTAAGAGTGACGTGCGGGAGGCGGCGGCGGACGCCGCTGTCACCCGCTTGGACAGCGCGGTCACGTGGGAGCGTGGTGAGGTGAGTTTTTGGGGCTTTCTGGGGGGTGTCACACAGCGGGGCACCCCCAATCGGGGTGCCCCCCCCCCGAAGTGGACCAAAACCCAGGATAGTCAAAATCCTGGGTGTTGGTCCACTTTAATTACTTCCCTGTATGTCTAATTCTAACCCCAGGCCTTTCACTGAGCTGCAACCTAAATCATATATAGTACATTGCGCAACCACATCCCCCAAAATGACTGCAGGTAATCAGGGCATATTGTGCACAAGTACAATATAAACCCTAGAACACCGTTTCTCAACCTGCGGTACACGTGCTTCAGGCGGTACACGGCGGTGTTCAGGGGCACACTAACAAGGGGTGTCTGTCTGACTGGTCTGGTATATTATTTTAACGGTTAAACAGCATCGCTCCTTGATTTAAAAGTTCTACAAGGCATGTGGACTACTACTAGGTGATGACCAGCTTGGGGGTAATTGGTTGCAACTTCTTGTCACTAGGGAGTACTTGACATAAAAAAGAAGCACTGCCATAGAATATTTTAGGACTACTCACCTATAGGACCTGTGGGACTCACTGTCAGACTTCGCATTCTCCTTGTTTCCTTCCTCATCAGAATCTGTTGTAACGTCAGAATCCTCAATGAAATGCCTGTGAAGCACCGTGTCAGCCTCCTCCAAGCTGGAGACCAGCTTCTGTGTTCCACACTTAAAGTTCTTTTTAAGCTCCATAGACAATGATACGACACTGTCTGAAACCTGGGGAAAAAGTATTGCAATAGTACAATATTTAAGGCTGAAACATTGAAAATATCACCTTTTCATGTAGCGGCTGTGGTCCTAAAAGGTGGCTTGATAATGTAGACATATTGCTGGTGTATTTTGTGCTTTTTTTTTTTTTTTATAATCTTAAAATTGGGTACTGTAAACTGGTAGTATATCCAATAATCATAAATTTAGCAAAAAAAAAAAATATTCTCAGTTTTATTGTCGATTAGATGCATTAATCTACTCAGAAATTGTAGAAAACTTCAGTCTGGACACAAATATTTATGATCTGTACTATTTAAAGGGACAATTCCAGGCAACGGCAATAAAGCAGCAAGGAACTCACCTGAAGCCTGTCCCATGTGCCTCTCCATTTCCTGCAGAATGCTGAAGATGCTGTAGTAGGTATCCAAAGTTCGCCCCTCCTTTATTTACATATTTTCATAACCACGCTGAAAATGTAGTCACAGGGGTGTCCCTGGCCACCCCAGTCTGTCAGCACTTCCAGCCTGAACGAGCTTGGCAAATGTGACCACTATGGCTTGCTCATTCAGGCAGCAATGAAGGACAAGAGAGGATATGTGACCACATTAGGAGCATGTTTGTGGAGGAATGGAATTGAAAGGAGTGAAAAACTATTGAGACCCGCTACAGTGTGCTGCAGGAAATGGAGGAGAGGACATGGGACAGGATTAAGGATTGCCATCACCTGCACTGTTGCTCTAAAGTGGACCAAAACCCAGGGTTTTGACTATCCTGGGTTTTGGTCCTTGCCCCGCTGTGTGAAACCCCTCAGGTCGCCTGAACAAACTCACCTCCTCCCGGTCCTACGGCACATACGCGTCCACTCTTCCAATCAGCACGCTGGGGCTCCTTTATCCACCTAATGTGAGTGGATCCGAGCACGCTGGTGGCCGCATCCCCCACTACCCTCTAACAAGGAGCGTGCCTGGCGCGGTCACGCACCCTGCTAAAGGGAGAGCGCAGATGCGACCGCTGCTGAGTGAAGGCAAGTCTTCAGGCGACCTGGCTGATTTCACACAGCGGGCAGCGAAGGTGTATGCCCTGAGTTTTCGACTCCAGGGTGGGTTTTGGTCCTCGAAGGATAATTTGGAATGTAAGGTAGCCTTCTGCTATATATATATATATATATATATATATATATACATATATATATATATATACACACACACACATTCAAAATCTTTTTCTTACCTTTCTTTGACTAGGGTTTAAGTATTTTAGTGGTAAAAGTTTGATTTTGTCCACTGTTTGAGAGTGTTTTTTAATCAGAGGAGCAGTATTAGGCCTCCCACCGATCTGTAACAAGTGAACTTCTTCCAGCACGGCTGTGACAGAGAGATCTGGCTTCAGGTGTCCCGGTTGGACTTGCAATCTTTCAATCTCATCTTGCTTTTCTTGCAACTTATCACTCTGAAAAAACAAAAAGGCGGCTATAAATTTACACTCTGTATTCCAAGCAAAGTAAAAACAACCCTGCACCACCCCTCTAACGATAAATGGGTGTGAGGTGCCGGCTAGGTGTCGTCCTCACACAGAATGTCAATATGAAAAATACTGTGGCCCCAGCTACCACAAAATAGACAAACCTGTAGTCAGCACCAATCACCCCAAATAATCACATAATGATTAATCCATAAGTTTATTGCATTAAGAGCATAACAAACAACATATAATTAAAATCCTCAGCAGGGGCCTCTCCACCAATAACGTGAAATAGCCATGCACAAATACAAATTCTAATACCATCCAAATGCTAGACACTGGCACCTTGAGGAAGTGGTTTCACTACGGAATGCGTGGGTGCAGCAGTGACTCAGCAGGGACACCATTCACATCTATATGGGTGAATTCATTCTATATAGTTGTATTGTGTCTATTGTGGTTTTCTCTTTCCTGATTTATTGATAAATACACTTTATTTTCAGCACTGATGATTGGTATTCATGTATTCACTTGTGAAAAATTGTTACTGGGATTTGGATGGTATTAGAATTTGTATTTGATCTTGTGCTTGGCTATTACACGTTATTGGTGGAGATGCCCCTGCTGAGGACTTGATTTTTTTTTTTAAATTCTTTATTTTTTTTTTTTTTTTTTAATACCATTTTTAAGAAAACATATCACAGTTCACAAGGGTATAAAACAGAGAGAGTAAAGGTTGTACATCGAAAGCCATAATAAACATTTCAGATCTTCTCACAGTTTGTTGTTCCCATTTATTGTGGTCATCGCCGGGGTCCTCTACCAGGGCACCTCCGACTTCTCAGCAACTAACAATCGCCCCAAGGAAAGTGGGGAACGCGGATGTCTCATAACACTCTCGTAAATTTTAAAGGTAAACCCGTCAACAACAACCGTTAACAAGTACAACCAAGGAGAGTGATTGAAGGAAGAAAAAAAAAAAAACGACAGGGATAGATAAAGGGGGTGGGGAAGGAAGAAAGAGGGAACACAGAAGGGCACACTCCTGCTAGTTCGGACACCTATATTTCAGCGAGAATGTTCTTATAGTCCTCGGACTCAATGTACTGAGTCCAATGGTACCAGGTCGCTAAGTATTTCTCAAAGCCCCCCTCACCAGTTGTCATAAGATCCTCATACCTCATTATCTCGTTAACTTTCAACGCCCATAGCGCTAGGGTGGGGGGGTCCTCCTTTTTCCACAGGAGGGGAACACAGGACTTGGCTGCGTTAAGGAGATGGCATAACAACGAGCAACGATATTTTTTAAGTGGTTTATTTGCCATATGGAGCAAACACAAGGCTGGATCATCTGGAATTTCCTCACCCACCACCTCCCCAGCCACTCTCCTGACCCCAACCCAAAATGACTTCAACCTGGGGCACGACCAGAAAATGTGTAGAAGGGAGCCCTCATCATCCCCACACCTCCAGCATCTAGCCTCTACTTCAGGTAACCATTTGTTGATTGTTTTCGGTACTCTGTACCATCGCGTCAGAATTTTGTAACTGCACTCCTGGATCTTGGTGCAGATTGACGTTTTGTGGGGTGCTTGCAGAAGCCTGCTAACTTGCTTCGGGGTGAAGGTCCTACCTAAGTCTCTTTCCCATTTTCCCACAAATGGTGGCAGGGTCAGGTCTGGGGGGTTGATCAACATTCTGTAGATGTAGGACAGGGTGTGGCTTTGCGTGCATTTACTTGAGCATAACTCTTCAAATGGGGTGAGTCCCCTTTGTTCCACCCTGTGGTCTTTGAGTGTGTAGAGGAAGTGGGAGAGCTGCTGTTGCTGCCAGGCCGACCAGCTGGGGATCCCTCTTTCATTAGCTATTCCCCTCACATCGCGCCATTCCCCCTCTCTCAAAAAATGGCCCACTCTATAAATCCCGGCCTCCCTCCAGGCCTCCGGGATCGAGCCCCTACACCCCGGGGGGAACCCCGGGTTGCCCAGTACCGGAACCATTGGTGAGGGGCCTGGGGAGAGACCCATCTGTTCGAAGTATTGATGACACACTTTCAACGTGGTCCCCACAAGAGCGTGCCTGGTTGCGAGTGGGACGTCCCTCCGGTCCGCCCATGGGATACAGTCCAGCCGAGCTCCAACAAGACTCTGTTCTATGGACACCCAATGCTTGTGGTCTCTATGCAAGCACCAGTCAACCACTCTGTTGAGGTGGACCGCGGCGTAGTAGAGTCTAGGGTCAGGGAGTCCCAGGCCCCCCCGCTCCTTACTCCTTATGAGGGTGGACCTGCTTATTCTCGGTCTCCCACCCCCCCACACAAATCTATGAAAGAGGACGTTCACCTTCCGGAAGAAGGACTGTGGTATGGTCACAGGGAGAGCCTGCATCAGATAGAGGAGCTTGGGCAGCAGCACCATCTTCAGTGCGTTGCACCGACCGAACCACGAGAGTCTCCTAGTCGACCATCTGGTGATGTCATCTTCAAATTTTTTAAGCAAGGGAGGAAAGTTTAAAGCGAAGATGTCGGCCAAATTTTTACACATCTTTGTTCCCAAGTATGTCACACTGTCTCCCGCTTGCTTAAATGAGAAGGAACTCTGGATGGCGTTGAAGCTTTTCACAGGGACATTTAAGTTCAAGACCTCTGACTTCTGGCAGTTGATTTTGTACCCTGACAAGTCTCCATACTGCTTCAATTCCCTTAGCAAGTTCGGCAGGGAGACCTCGGGGAGGGTCAGCCCAAAGATCAGGTCGTCAGCAAAGGCGGCGACTTTATAATTACCCGAGGGACCCCCCATGCCGTTTATGTCCCCGTTCTTCCTAATCATACACAGGAGGGGTTCCAGGGTGAGGATAAAAATCAGGGGGGATAAGGGGCAACCCTGTCTCGTCCCGTTAGAGATACTGAACGAGTCCGAGAGTACTCCATTCAATCGCACAGACGCGGAGGGGGCACTATACAAGCCACTTATCCAGCCCAGTGCGTTAGGACCTAGGCCCAGGTGTCTGAGGGTGGCCTGCATGAAACTCCAGTTCACTCTGTCAAAGGCCTTCTCCGCGTCTGTGGCCAGCAAAAGGGATGGGACGTTGGTAGTTTGGGCCCATTGGATCCAGTTAAGGACTTTGACAGTATCGTCTCTTGCTTCCCTATGAGGCATAAAGCCCGCCTGGTCCAGGTCTATGACGTAATGCAGGTGGGGTGCAAGCCTGGAGGCCAACACTTTTGCAAAGATCTTAATGTCTGTGTTGAGGAGCGAAATCGGCCTGTAGCTGGCACAGAGACTAGGATCCTTTCCCTCCTTTGGGATGACCGATATGTGGGCTCTCAAAGCGTCCGGGGGTAAGTGGCCCCCTGTTTTAAAGGAGTTAAAGGCCTCTAATAATCTGGGGGCCAGCAAGGGAAGCAATCTTTTATAGTATTCAATACTATAGCCATCAGGCCCCGGTGCTTTTCCTCCCGTCGCTCCAGAGACCGCTTTCTGGACCTCCTCTAGTGTAATTGGTCTCTCCAGTTCCTCCACAATGTCGCCCGGCAGCTTGGGCATCCCTGACTCCCTCAAGTAGTGACGTATCGCTTCGTCTCTCTCTGGACCCTCCTCCCTGGGGAGATTGTATAGCTTCTCATAAAACTTTTTAAAGGCCTCCGCAATATCATTGGTCAGATGCGCCACTCTCCCCTTTTGGTCTATGATTCTTGGAATGTAGGTCCTCAACCTCTCAGCCCTTAGGGCCCGCGCCAAAAGTTTCCCACATTTGTCGCCTGACTCATAGAATTTCCCGCGACACTTAATTTTCTGTGCCTTGAGCTTGTCGCAACAAAGTGTTTTAAGTTTTTCTCTGGACGCTGTCAGGGCTGAGAGGTGGACGACAGAGAGGGATTTCTTGTGAAGGGTTTCCAACCTCCTGATCTCACTGATGAGCCTCAGGACCGCCTCTGCTTTCTCTTTCTTTAGTCTTGCGCCCAACTTTATTATGGATCCCCTGATGTAACATTTATGGGCCTCCCACAAAACCCCTGGGCTAATCTCAGGAGACAGATTGAGTTCGAAGAAGTCCTTTATGTCCCTCTGAATCTCTGTGAAAACCCCTTGATCATCTAGGAGGGAGTTGTTCAAGCGCCAGGTCCATCTCTTGGGTCCTGGGTACGGCAGCGCTATTTTGATCATGACCGGCGCGTGATCCGAAATGGTTATGCAGCCTATGTCTGTATCTATAACCCGGCCCAGCGCGCCATGGGGTACCAGGAGCATATCGATTCTAGAATATGAACCGTGTGGGGGAGAGAAAAAGGTGTAGTCACGAGTGTCGGGATGGTGTATCCTCCATGGGTCCACTAGCTGGTGTTGGGCGAGCATTTTCTTAAGTCGTTTCAACTTAGCGTACGACATATGGGGGGCTCCCCTGGAAGTGTCAAGGAGGGGGTCAAGGGCGAGGTTAAAGTCTCCACCCATAACCAATTCGCCCTCTCTAAACATCGCAAGTTCCTCCAGGACTTTGCTCAAAAACGTTATCTGCTCTGTGTTGGGTACATATACATTAGCAAATGTAAATAATGAAGCTGCGATCCTACCCTTCAGGAACAGCCATCTCCCCTCCTCGTCAGATTTAAAATCCACTAGTTCCCAATGAAGGGATGCTGAAATGGCTATACTCACTCCCCTCGACCTAGAGTCAGGGGAGTGGCTGTGGTAAGTTTTCGGGTAGTGTCTGCTGCCAAAGGAGGGTGGATTGGATGACCTAAAATGGGTCTCTTGAAGGAACGCAACTTGAGCCCCAAGGCCTTGCAGGTTCCTAAGTACCAAGGACCTCTTTTCAGGGCTATTCATCCCTTTTGTATTTAATGAGATTATTTTAAGATCGGACATCTCGGCTCAGGAGTATGCCGGGGAGGGGGGAAGGAATGGATAAGGGGGTGAAAACGGGACCAGAAGGGAGAGATCGGGGGGGGGGGGGGGGGAGAACACTAAACCTTCCCTAAACCGGGAACTTATTGGTTCCTACCGGCGACTAGCGCCTGTAGAACCGTCCTATTGGGGGGGATGCGAGTCTGCTCTGGGAAGAAAGCACCCCAGGAGTCTCCACCCGCATGCCCACGCCGGAAATTTACAACCGTATTGGCAGCCAAAGAACAATGAGAACTAAATTTTCGCAGTATAACAAAACAATGAGCCACCCCCTGGGCCCTGCCGACGAACCCAGGGGCGGCTAAACAGTAAGGACAAGGGCAGTCGAGTAACCAGCTGGCCTGTTGTCCTTAGCGTCAAAAAGGTTAGGAAAAAGCAAACGCATATAACAAGATAACCAGCAGTGTTGGCCTCACCTCTCCCTAGGCCCCCCCTACCCCCCGACCCGATAAAACCTCAGGGGAGAGCAAGGAGAGCCAGGGAGCCAACCTAACCCCACAACATCAACAGCACTATAAAGTCCTTTCTTATTCAAGGATCTGTATCTCGAAACGGTCACATCTCCTCTTCATCTGGTCGCCTCGGCGGTCTCTTGAGCCTTCTAAGGTCTCGGAAGCTTCTTGGCCCTTGGCGCTTCTCCCTCATCGGGAGTCGCGGGAGCGGCGGTACTTCGCACTCAAGCCAATTCATAATTTGAATCGGGTCGCATTGCAGAAAGGTAAATAGTCCACCCAGTTCCTGGTAGGACTTCAGCACATAGGAACTCTGACCTTTCCGGACGATCAGATGGAAGGGGAACCCCCATCTGTAGGTGGCCCCCCTTTGCACAATAACTTCGAGTAGAGGTTTTAGAGATCTCCGCATCTGTAAAGTCCTCCGCGACAGATCAGGAAGAATCTTAATTGTCGCTCCTTTATATTCCACTGAACCTTTATTCCAAGCTTTCCTTGAGATGTCTTCCTTCAATGCGTAATGATGGACCCGACAAATAACGTCCCTGGGAAAGGCAGGATCCGGATTCCGTGGCCCCAGAGCTCGATGGGCCCTGTCCAGCTCTATGTTGGAGGACAAGTCTCTGTCTAGAACCAGGTTGAAAATGGTGGACACAATTTGTTTTAGATCTTCGGCCGCCTCGCCTTCCGGGATGCCCCTCAACCTTAAGTTGTTCCTCCTACTTCTGTTTTCTAGGTCGTCCAGGTGGAGATGGCATGCCTGGATCATGGCCTCCTGACGATCACATCTGGCTTCGAGTGCCTGAATGCGGCTCGCCTCCGCAGATCCTCCGGATTCAAGAAGGTTGACTCTGGACTCTATGGCCGACACCTGGTTTTTAACCGCCATCATTTCTCGTTTATGTGCCGCTTCATATTTTGAGATCAACTCCGCAATATCAGCTTTAGTGGGGAGGCTTTTGAGAAGGGAGATGGTCGCCAGGTGTATCTCGGGATCGCATGTTCCCCCAGCTGCCGAGAGGGCTGGGGGACCCAATAAGTCCCAGTTGTCTTCGATCTCTGGCGGCTTGGAGGGCGCAGGGGTGGGAAAAGGGTCCACAGGGGACATGGGCAAGGGGCTTGATGACTGGGGGCCTGTCGCTCTCTCGGGGGATGGAGATAGTGAGGAAGGCGGTGAGCCCCTTAATGCAGGTTCGCTGCTGACCATCCTCTTTAAGGTGCGGCTGTCATGCCCCTGTCTTCGGTGTCTCTGCATTTTTGGGGGGGAGTCTCGCACATCTGCACCAATGCTGCTCCTTATTGTGGGCAGTGAGGCAGCATGAGCATATGACAGCTGCGGGCCCCTAGGAACGTACGCAAATTGCTGCAGAGTTTGTGGGGCCACTTTTGCCTGAGGGGATGTGGGGTCCCTGCTCATATTGCCTCCTGCACCTAGGGCTGAGCCCTCGCCAAGGGGATCCAGGACGTCTCTCTCCCCCTCCCCGCCCCCTCTCAGGCTCTTCCCTCCTCCATCAATGATGCCCAGTGTGTTGGTATGCTTATGACTTGAGGGGCCCTGCTTCGTCCCCGCTGCAGCGCCATGTCCCGCTGCGTTACGTCCCCGGCCCCCCACTGACTCGGGGTCAGCCGGCTGGCACACAGCTGTGATCACCGCCTGCGGCCCGGGTGTCTGTGACGCGGCAGCGCGGAGCGCGCCCGCCGCCATCTTGGTACACCCACCGCCGTCTGGGTGTATGCTGCTCTCCGCGGGGCTCCGGGATTGATGCTGCTGCTCTTCGGTCACGTCCGCCGCCGGTCTCCTGGCAGGACTGCTTCTGCCTTCACTCCCGTCTTCAGTCACCTCTCTCGGCATCTCGGTGAGTAGTGACTCCGCCGCCGAGCTCTCCCCCTCACTCACTGGCTCGGGCGCCATCTTGCTGGGATCCATCTCCTCTCTCCTCAGCCACTTTCCTGCTGTCTGCCACTTCGTGGGGCTCCTCTTGCTCCCTCCATCGCCTCCCCTCTTGTTCTTCTTCTTGGTCATTGTTCTATTTCTCGGCTGCTGCTCGTTAAAGGGGTATTCCGGCTTCGGGTTGCGGGAGCTCAGCTAGCTGCTTCCACTCCGCATCACAGTCGGGACACGCCCCCTCCTGAGGACTTGATTTTAATTATATGCTGTTTGTTATGGTCTTAATGCAATTAAATTATGGATTATTTGATCAATATGTGATTATTTGGGCTGATTGGTGCTGACTAGAGGTTTGTCTATCTTGTGGTCGCTGGGGCCACAGTATTTTTCATACTGACAAGGTTAAAAATGTAATCATCCACAAAGTCTCACAAAGCTACCACTGGGAAGTGTGTGTTGGGCATGGGGATATATGTGCATTTGTTAAGATTACTTCAATAAAAGTGTTTAAATAAAAAAAGATACATGCACTAGAACAAAAGTTAAAGTGAGTCAACACCTGCAACTTGTACTGCTCCATCGCATCTTCTAAGGCAGACAGGAAGTCCCTGTTCTCATCCTCTAGCCTTTGGATTTTATTCTGGAGATCTTCAATACACTTTTCCTTCTCAAAGTCACTGCGATTTTCAAGCACTGACACCTATAATTATAACTAAAGATTATTTGCTAGGTACTCTTAATTGTACTCAATCAATAAGGAATCAGGTATGAAAAACCCTAGGTGTACAAAAAATGCATTTCGCAAGCAGAGATGGAAAGGTAGCAACTGGAGAAAATCAATTCCTAGACTATGACCAAAAGTTTTCAGCATATTTGTGAGCAGACAGAGGCCATAGCGGAGTATACCTTGCTTTTTGCCTGCTTTCTCCTAAGCTCTGCAGTGCTTTCCTCAACAGAAGAGCTCTCAATTCCACTGTCTAAACCAGAAGCTGAAGTCACTTCACTCCTTTCCTCTTCTACAGTACACATCCAGTCCTTCACCCTCTGGATTTGACAAGTTGAGAGGCCTCCTTCGGACAGGAGGTCCATAAGGAGGAGATAGCCTGTGTCTGTGCAGGTCCTGTAATGAGCGCACTCTGCCATTAGCCTGGACACATGGTCTTCTGTAGATCTCCGAGATAAAGACTTGGCAGGGTCAAACCTACTGAGTATCCGGGTTTCTGAGCGATGCCTTTGTTCTAGAGCACGCTGCAGAGCCTTGATCTGCTGCTGAAGATCTTCTACATGGTCGGCTTCTTTCTTGCAGTTGACCATTGCTTTATTTTTTATATTCTGAGCTCGACTGGCATAGTTTAGTGTATTTAGAGTTTCATCAAAGTCTGAAGCAGAAGGACTTATGCATGAAATCATAACCGTCTTGGCATTTCCTCCCAGGGAATCTTTTAGGATTCTACAGACAAAAAGAAAATAAGACTTAGGGTGAAAGGAATGTTAAAAATATAACACACACACAGCTAACGCCTAGATTATGTTTTCTTGTTATTTAAAAATATAGCTTACTTGCAATGGCTTTAATGCAACACACTAGATCAATTCTACTTACTGGAAGCTGCAGTGACCCTTTACAGTGTCCCCTTCAATGACATTTTTTTTAAAGTGGACCAACACCCAGGATTTTGACTATCCTGGGTTTTGGTCCACTTCGGTGGGGCACCCCGATCAGCCCCGCTGTGTGAAACCCCCCAGAAAGCCCCGAAAACTCACCTCTCCTCGCTCCCACGTGACCGCTGCAGCCAATCCCCGCCGCCGGACAAGCGAGGTCCATCACCGGACAAGCGAGCGTGCCCGCCGCGCGTCCCTCTTACAGGGAGCGCACCCGTGCCAGCCATTCACAAACGGCTGGCGCGGGAGCACGCCCTGCTAGAGGGACACGCGGGAGGCGGCGGACGCGCACGTGGAAAAGGTAGGATTGTGGGCTTCCTGGGGGGTTTCATCGGCCCTGATCGGGCCAGGAATCGTATAGATTCCCGGGCCGATCCCCCCTGGGTGTTGGTCAACTTTAAAGTGTTTATTTTTGTGTGGCAAAATGATGTCTTGAAGTTGCTGAGCTTATTTAGCATTTTTTTTCTAATGTCAGCAATTGTGTGATTTATGGACACAGTTTTCATCTGTTGCTGACTCAGTGACACCAAGTGCAGACTGAGTGTACGTTGCCAATAGCAACAGATTGCAGATAGCAGCACAAAACACTGCTGCTGGACATGTGTAAGATGAGTGAGCTCCCTCACCTCAGCAGCAGTGTTCTGTATGTACAGGACCCACTTCTCTTTCTTTGGTGTACAGACTTTGTGTACGTTGCCAATAGCAACTGATTGCAGCAAGGGAAAAATGCTTCCATAAAAATACATTTTCTAACATAGGAAAAAATGTTAAAAATTCTACATCAGCTCAGAACCTTGAACACATCCCTTTGGCACAAAAATTCAAACTTTCAAAAGGGGGGGCAGGGGCACGCAATGCTGAGGCCGCCAACGGCCAGTCTGGGTTTCAATAAATTGGCAGTGGAAGATCAAGCTGAATGTGCGGCATCGTCCAGCTTTGCTGCTGGATTCCGAGTGCAGGTTAGTGTCTTTTGTTATTTTATTTATTAGCCATACTACAGCAGTTATAGGAGGTGGCAGGGTAGGGGATATTTTATAATGTTAAACTGGGGATGGAGTGACCCTTTAACGCAGAACAAACCTCTTTTAGACTGGCCATTCCCTGTGTGAACTGCAAAAACTCACCTTTGCCCAGGCTCCCATGGCGAGGCAAACAATGCCAGCCGCAATCCCTAGCCATTCAGATTGGGGGGGGGGGGGCGACATATGGTGCTGACTGGACGAGAGCCTGCGCATGATGAAGCTGCTTCAAGGAAAATACTGGTGAATAGGAGCAATTGCTCAAAACAAGAAATGAGAAAGAAACTCATCATCTATCCTGGGGGATCTTACCATTCAAGTCATATTTAGATTATGATTTATTCGTTTGCAGATATGTTTATGATACTAGAAAGAGATACCCTGAACAGTCTTCTGTAAGGGATTTTGAATAACCAAAGTAAGACAAGAAGAGGTTAAAGGGGACACACACCAAGCCATACCTGGTGATCTTTGAATCCCTGTATGGAATATGGCTGCTTTTCCTCTTTGGGTCACCCAGAGCACTTACAACATTTCCCAAAGCCAAAAGACCAGTATTAATTTGAATGCTTTCTTTCAGCCGCTCCCCAGTGTTGCCCGTTTTCAGTATCCGTTCCGAGCCAGCCAGGTCTACGAAGTGGAACTTGGAAGATAAAACCTGACCAAAAGCGAGGCTGGGGCCGTCCTCCCCATTGGTCATTCTGGTGATTCGCCCCACCACTCTCCTCTGTTCCATAGTGACAGTGAATATTGTATGTGAACGGCTGGATAGACTGTTGACTTGTGTGGCTCCCGTGTGCTTGGCAGCATTACCCACTTCTAGCAGACTAAGGACCTCATCCAGTCCTTCAACTTCTGTCTCCTTCACGCCACATAGCACTGCAGGAAATGGAGATAAACATAAAATATGGGCCACCTCGAAGTATACTTTAATAGCAAAGCCTGGCAAACATTACAGTAAAATAATATGTATTTTTTTTGCAATATATCTTTATTGAAATGTTAACAATACATAGAATAAAAGAAAATATAAACATGTAAGGCGAGCATGACAGCACAAAAATCACTATAGACCCCTTTCAGGACTGCGAGACCATACCATCTACCCACCTAGGCCCTGGAATAGCTCCCAGGCCCTGGGGGCTAAAAACCGGTGTTTACCGCCAGATGTACTGTAAACTACCTGACTCCTCTTAGAATCTTATGGTCCTCCTATTTACCTTGTGTCGGCCCAGTTAAACTACTTATTAGAGCCTGCACTGCCACGTCCGTCCGCCTGCCCCCCCCTATGTGAAGGAAGAAGAGAGGAAGGGCAGGATAGAGGAAAAGATTATAGCCAAAGTAGGGAAAAGAAAGAACATAGGGTCCTGGAGCACCGTACCTCTGTCTCCGTCCTGAGAACGTCCAGCTACACCCCTCTGTATCCGACCCTATCTGTCCCTGCCCGTTAGCCACTTCCCAACCCTCAATCCTCTCCAAGAGAGCCTGGAAACCTGGGGTTCCCCGCAAGACCAACCCATAAGGCCCACGTACTGGAGTACACCCGAGACCCCCCCCCCTCTCGACCCCTTCCAATGCCATCTCCTCCATCCTCCTGATGTTCTCTACTTCTCCCATACCATTTCAAACAGGCAAGTCCTTTAGTTTTGCAAAGCAGCAGCGCCCTTTCCTAAATTTGGAATTTCTGACACCAATGTTGAGCAACTTTCCTCAAAATTGGTGGCAGAAATTTCAAATCAGCACAGTAGCCATTGTGCTGACATCGCAAGTAAAAGGAGGCTGCGTAGTAAGGCATAGTTTACTTATCAAAATGGTGGTGCTAAAAGAGGTTGCTGAGGCTCAGGGTCCATTTCCATGAACAAATAAGCCGCTCACTGAGTGAGTAACCACACAACTCGTATGCGAGTGGATGATTTGTGTTTGAATGCGGAATATTGCTTGGCTAATTGTTCGTTCGTGAGATCGCTCGTGCTGTGCGCTTCACCTAGAAATTTGAGACAGTGGGGTGGAGGGCCGATTTCTGTTTCCACATGTCAATGGTTATGCGACAAACAACACATTTTAACCAAAACGATGACGGTCTACCAACAAAATCTCATTCAACATTCAATTGCAGGAGATATTACCACAGATCCACTCCTGTCTGACTGTGGTCGATTTAGCGATTTTTCTTTCACAATTCTTTCGATTTGTTTGCTTATCTGCCAGGCAGAGCAAAAGCTGTTGTTCTTGGGATTAAGCCCCTTTCCAGTAGCACAGCCCTTAGATTGTATATATTATTTTTTAGCAATGAAAGGTGGTGTGTGGGGTGCTATGATTCTTGTGTGTGCAGGGGAGGGTATCTGGTCTTTGCTTTGCTTGTCTGTCTTGTCCTTGCATCATAACGTCCACCTTTCACTGCTAAAAAAAGGTGGTCATGAATAAATGAAATCCTGGTGCTGGGCTACAGGAAAGGGACTAGATCTCAGCAAGAAAAGCTTTATTCAGCAGATCATCAGGATGACTCTTCTGTATGGCAGGTACGCAATCAATGTTTATTTTTCTACTCTAGTTCTACTGGATAACGCCTTTACCAGCTTCAGAAGACAGACCTAAAAATGTAACTGGATCTTAAAGGCCTTGTTGAACAGTGAACCGGCCCTCTGCTGGGACAGCCAATAGAATTACTTTGTTTCCAATGCTGCTGTAAACATAGTCCTTTCCTGCTGCATATTTGGCAGAACGAATAGAAACCATTTTCTTCTATAACAACAAAAAAGAACATTCCTGTTTTACACACATAGAATTGTAATAAATGTATCGAACCAAGTCTTACCGACATTGCCTTTATCATCTTCCCGGATAAGAATGTCTTTGCTAGAGGTCTGTACCTCTAAGAGATCCCTGAACTCCTCTTTGTAGACCTCCAGGTAAGACACTCGGATGGTGTAGTCAATCAGGTCATTTTCATCGACCAGTTTAAAGATTTCAGCCATAGAACGAGGAATGATGCCCTGCTCATCTTCTGAGATCGAAGCTGCACCAAAAAAAGAGATCTGGATCAGATATAAACCTACCTACATTAAATAATTCATATTTTAAAAATAACCCCAACAGCAACCATGGCAATTGTGGCCCACTGAAGGATCAGCACATCTTAAAGGATCCAGGGTTGGCCGAATAGGTGCCCCTGGAGCTTCCAGATACAGTATGCCCCACTGTGCGAGCCCCGACAGTGGCCCGCAAGGCCCTTAACTTTCTGGTGGTCCCTCGCCATGATCGCGTGTGGCATCCCTAGCATACCTGCAAATGAGTTGTGCTCCTGCGCCCAGCCATTCAGGTAGGCCAGAATAAGAGCAGAAAGGGAATGACAGAAAGGTGAGCAGACTGGCAGAGTAGGCGATCTGGGGAGTTTCACACAGTGGGACACCCCAAACTGGAATGCCCCAGAAACAAGGATATTGAAAATCCTGGTGATTGGATTGGTCCACTTTAAACGGTACATCCCTATAGTAATCCAGAGTTACAGGTCAGAGCTGAATGGGCCAGGGGAGCATATCTGGAGCCTGCACGTAAAGGGCAGAGGAGCCAGGCAATTTTAAGAGCCTGTGCTGCCCTGTGTCAGTGGGAAAGGGGAGTCATTTTTGGAATTGGTTGACTGCAACACAACTTTAAAGTGGACAAAAAGCCTGATTCCTTCTCCATGGGGCATCCTGATTTGGCATGCCCCACAGTGTAAACCTCAGCTCAGTAGCCCGATTTGCTTACCTTACCAACAAGCCCATGGTGTATGTGTCAGCATCACTCGCATCCTTTTCTAGATGTGCGCAGCCAAAGAAACTGATTGGAGAACCCTGCCTGTGCCGTAGACTCGTAGAAGGTAAGAACAGCGGGCTAATGGCGGGGTTTCACATAGCGGGGCATGCCAAAATGGGGTGCCCCAGGGGCGGACCAAAACCTGAGAAAGAGAAAACCCCAGGGTTTTGGTCCACTTTAATATGCACTTACATTTTAACTGGAAAAAAAATAAGTACCACACTTTTGCCCATTTACTTCATAAACTTGTGTTTGGATTGTACTTTAACAGATGCTCAAAATTAAAACTTTCTATTAAAAAAAGACTATATTGACTCCACCAAATACCCATTCAGGGGATCTAGGTTCTGGGTTGCACAGGCTGCTCAGAGGGATTCTGCCACAGCATTCACTGCAATGTTAGTCCCTAGCAAACAGTGGGTGAACATGGAACTCAGGGCCTGATCTCCTGAACAGGTAAGTATTGAAAATAATACCATTTTGTGAATACTCACCTTGTAAAATGGGTATTATGAGTATGTCACACACCCCGCTTCAAGAATCCATAACATGTGGGTAATATCGTCCTGAAGAGGCGTTCCTGCAGAGATGATAGCAAAAGAAAGCCCCTCCCCGATCCATAAATACCTGGGACCTCCCACTCACCACCCAGTATACAGAAGCAGTAAGGTAAGGGACCAGGAAGAGGCAAATATAAACACAACCACGCAAAGTTCGCAATAAAGAGGATCCTAAATACAAAAGGGCGGGTTGAAGCGGGGTGTGTGACATACTCATAATACCCATTTTACAAGGTGAGTATTCACAAAATGGTATTATTCTTAGTATGTCACACACCCCGCTTCAAGAATCCATAACATGTGGGACATCCAATAGCAGTGTCCATAAAAAGGGCGGGGATCCAAAACTAGGCAACAATGCACAACCCTAAACCACAACAGCTTGCAAAACTTTGCGGCCAAAAACAGCATCCGCTGAAGCCCGAACATCAACCTTGTAAAACTTGGAAAAGGTGTGAACAGAGGACCAAGTAGCGGCCTTACAAACTTGCTCAACAGAAGCCTGGTGCTGAAAAGCCCAGGACGCACCAACTGCACGAGTAGAATGAGCAGTAACACGGAAAGGGGGACTCCTCCCCTTGGCAGAATAGGCCCCAATGATGGCCTGACGAATCCATTTACTAATGGAAGATTTGGCAGGAGCCAAACCTTTCCTAGGCCCGCAGGGCACCACAAAGAAAGCATCAGTCTTACGAAAGGAAGACGTAACCTCCAGATAATGTTCCACAACACGAACTACATCCAAGGAATGCAAAGCCCTTTCCCTATCGTCACTGGGATTTGGGCATAGAGAAGGCAAAACAATGTCCTGATTCAGATGAAACTCCGAGACCACTTTAGGAAGAAAATCCTGCTTGAAACGAAAGACAACCTTGTCCTGATGTTTCTCGAAGTACGGAGCTTTAATGGATAAAGCTGCCAACTCAGAAACACGCCTAACCGAAGTGATCGCCACCAAAAAGGCCACCTTTTGCGTAAGAGAAGACAAATCTACCTCATTCAAGGGCTCAAACGGAGGGCCCTGGAGAGCAGAAAGAACCAGGTTCAAATCCCAAACTGGAACAAAAGGCTTCCTAGGAGGCCGAACATGCGTAACACCCTGGAAAAAGGTCTTGACTACGGGATGAAGTGCAAAGGACCTTTGGAAGAACACCGCCAGGGCAGAAACCTGCCCTTTCAATGTACTAAGCTGGAGCCCCAGATCTAGACCATGTTGAAGAAACTCCAAAATTCTAGGTATGGAGAACTCTCGACAAGAGAAAGACCTACTTTCACACCAATCAATATAGGCCCTCCAAGTCCTGTAGTAAATAGAAGAGGAAGAGCGCTTTCTGGCACAGATAAGAGTCTGAATCACCGCGTCAGAAAGACCTTCTTCCTTCAAGATGGCGGTTTCAGCAGCCATGCCGTCAAAGCCAGCGATGGTAAATTGGGATAGCGTAGCTGACCCTGGGTGAGCAGGTCCGGCAGCAGAGGCAGGGCAAACTGATCCTCTGCCAGTCTTACAAGGTCTGCGAACCAAACTCGCCTTGGCCACCTTGGGGCCACCAGAATTGCCGACGCGCCGTCCAAGGCCAGTTTGCGCACCACTCTGGCTAGCATTGGGAACGGAGGAAACAGGTAAAGGAACCCCAGATCCCTCCAGTTCAGAGACATGGCATCCACTGCCAGAGCCAGAGGATCCTGCGAGAGAGACACAAAGACTGGGAGCTTGTGATTGTGACGAGAAGCAAAGAGGTCCACCGCAGGGACCCCCCACCTGAGACATATTGAACGAAACACCTTGGGACTGAGAGACCACTCCCCCTGACGAGAGGAGGCCCTGCTCAGCAAGTCCGCTTCCGTGTTCTCCACCCCCGGAATGTAGACTGCTGAGATACACGGGACGTGGGTCTCTGCCCAGTCCAGAATCAAAGACACTTCCCTGAGGGCACTCCTGCTGCGAGTCCCTCCTTGGTGATTGATGTAAGCCACCGCCGTCCTGTTGTCCGACCGGACCTGCACTGGCAGGCCTCTCAACTGATGAGTCAAGTGAAACAGAACCAGCCTGATGGCTCTCAACTCCAGAACATTGATGGGTTCGTGAGCCTCCTGCGGGCCCCACAGACCCTGAAACTGGAGGTCCTTCCAAACACCCCCCCAACCTGACAGACTGGCATCCGTGGTGACTGTTTCCCAACACGGAGCCAGAAAAGATCTGCCCTTCAACAGATTGACCGACCCCAGCCACCACTGCAGGGATCGACGAACTCGGGGAGTCATCAGGAAGGACTGATCCAACGAAAGAGGAGACTTGTCCCAAGCCTTCAACAGATGAAGCTGAAGCGTCCTTGTGTGAAACTGCGCAAAGGGGACTGCCTCGAATGAGGCCACCATTAACCCCACCAGCCTCATCCCTAGCCGGATGGTCGGATGAAGGGTTGACAAGAGAAGCCGAACTAACTCCTGAATCAAAAGAATCTTGGCCTGGGGCAGATAAACCCTGGCCTGTGAAGTGTCCAGAGACATTCCCAGAAAGGTGAGAATTCTGGACGGAGATAGAGAAGACTTGGGGTGATTGATCACCCAACCGAACCTCTCCAGAGTAGACACCACCGCTCTGGTGTCCAACTCCGCTTGGTTGAAGGAAGAGGCCATGATCAGTAGATCGTCCAAATAGGGCACGATGCGGATACCTTGAACCCTTAGCAGAGCCATCACTCCCGCTAGCACCTTGGTGAACACCCGAGGAGCTGAGGTGAGACCGAAAGGAAGTGCCACAAACTGAAAGTGCCGATCCTCCACCACGAACCTGAGAAACCTCTGGTGAGCTGGAAAAACCGGAACGTGTAAATAAGCATCCTTGATGTCTATGGACATCAGAAAATCTCCCTGACGAAGAGAATGAATGGCCGAACGCAGCGTTTCCATGCGGAATTTCCTCGGCCGGATGAACCTGTTGAGGAACTTCAGATCCAAGATGGGTCGGACCAGCCCGTCCTTCTTGGGTACCGTGAACAGATTGGAATAAAAGCCCCTGCCCCGATCTGAAGGGGGCACTGGGCAAATGACAGCCATGTCCAGAAGATTCTCCACTGCCAACAGGAGCCCCTGCGCTGCCAGAGGCTCCGGCGGCATCCGAGACCTGACAAACCTGGAAGGGGGGCGGAGCTCGAACTCCAGCTTGTAACCGGAAGACACCATTTCCCGGATCCATCTGTCCGAGACCTCTTGACCCCAGATCTGAGAGAAGTGCTGCAGCCGTCCCCCCACCCGCATGGGTGAGGGCGCCCCCTCATTGCTGAGCCGGCTTAGCCGCCGGTTTGGGCTTAGAGCCCCAACTGTATCCAGCACGGGCACGTCCTCTACCCCTGCTTCCAGAATCTCCTCTGGAAGAGGGAAATGCAGAACCCCTGCCAGATCTGGCTCCCCGAAAGGAGGGGTTAAAGGCAGGCGCCCCCCGAAAGGAGCGGCGTTGTTTCTTACGTTGAGGTAACCTACCACCCTTGGTGACAGAGTCCAATGTCTCTCCAAAGAGCCGTAGACCCACAAAGGGTAAAGCCGTCAGTGACTTTTTGGACATGAAATCGGCCGCCCACTGGCGCAGCCACACCGACCGCCGGATAGCCACAAGCAGAGCCGACGTCCTACCACACATCATCAAGGTGTCATCTAAGGCAGTCAACACAAAGGATAAAAACAACTCACATCGTTTAAGGCTAAGGAACTCGTTACTACCAGGACGAAGCCCAGAAGAAGACAACAGGTCCCTGACCACAGACCTGGCAGCCAAAACCATTAGTTCCGAAGCACACACAGGCCGGATGGCCGACCCAATACTGGTAAAGCCATGACAAGCCATCTGATCAATACGTTTATCCTCTCCATCTTTGAGAATGGAGCAATCAGGTCTGTTTAAAACCGAGGAGTTGGATAACCCCAAAACCGGAGCATCTACCTCGGGGGGAGACGCCCAGCGCTTGACCGCCTCAGGAGGAAAGGGATATTTCCTATCCCACCCCTGAGGGATGCCAGGGAGCCGAGCCGGCCTATCCCATTCCTTGTCAATGATTCTATCAAAATGCCGCTGCGTAGGAAACTCCAGGCGCGGCCTGGATTCCTCAAACAATTCACCCTTCTGGTGTGACACCTCCTCTGGAGGGGAAATGTTCAGAACTTCCAGCATCAGAGACAGAGCGTGAGGAGAGTCCAAGGATCTCCCTAAGTCAGAAAGCTCGGCAACAGCGCTAGCAGACTGCTCATCGTCCGAAAATTCTGAACCCTCATCAACCTCCCCCTCCTCTAGCTGGGGATAATCGGACCAATCCAGATTATCTCTGTCATCAAGATCATCCACCGGCGGAGCCGGCGACAAATGCTTTCTCTTGGACGGAGCCTTACGGGCGACCGAGCTAGAGAGCATTTTCTCAAGGCTAGCCAATCTGGCGCACATTTCAGATTGCAGGTCCCTGCCCATGACAACGTCACACGGGGCACGAGTCAAGGCGGGAGGGGGAGTTGAGGCGACCGGCTGTGCTGACCCCGATGCTTGGGGTTCGGACTGCCGCGTAATAGTTTGCTGTGCACATGGTATACAGAGTAACACATCATCCCCAGCGATGGAAACCCCACACAACATACACTTTTTGGGATGCCCCGAAGGGGTCCCAGTCCCAGTATCAGGGGATGCCTCCATAAGGTGAACTTTGAATAGTCGCTAAGACCCAGGGAATTACGCCAATTAGACAACCCGGGATGCCCCTTTAATGTCCCGAGTGGGAGGATTTGTGAACATATAAAATGAACCCAGGGATGAGGACCGGGAAAGAACCTCTAATACTATAGAAGATCAGAATTACAAGCCTCCGTTCTGAAAGAAGAAAGAAAGAACTATGAGAAAAAGTAGCAACAAGAAGCAAAGTAAAAAAGAGAAAGGCCACAGGCCACTCACAGCACCGCCGGGACGTCACACGGCCACCCGATCGTGAGGAGAAATCATTTCTGACAGAAAGAAGAGGAGGAGGGGGCGTGGCCAGCGCGGGACACGCGCGTTGTTAAGGTCACGCCCCCCCCCCTCCTATGCCTAGCAACAGTCAACCGCAACTCAGTCAAGCCACAACTCAGCGGCGCTGGGAAGGTAGTGGGCGGGCCGCGATTGCGCACCGCAAGTCCGGCCCCGCCCCCATAAGAATCGTGAGGGGAAAAAATCCCCTCATGAAAAGAGCGCCAAACCGGCCGGCGCCGCAGCTAATGTACTGCTGCGGTGCTTGGCCAGTGTTAACTACAGCAATAAAAGAAGGCCGGGAGGAACGGACCTCGGCCTCGCGCCGAAGGTCCGGCCCCGCCCCCTCCTATACCTTACAAAGAGAGACCCTGAGGTAAAAAACCTCCATTTTGAGCAGGGAACCGCAGCACAGCACGGAGGCACATAATATAGACGGCCGCGGTGCAGATAAAATTAAAGAAACACACACATAACAAAAAGTTAAAAGACAGTGCAGGAAGTAAGAGTGTAATAAAAAGGAGAACCCACTCCCCCCATCCCCATAGTGGAACAAAGGGGATCCTGGGAGGGCCATTCCCATATTAAGGCTAAGGGACAGGGCATCCCAAACCGGGGTCACCAACCCGGTAAAGCCGCCTACCCTCTCGTATAGGGTCTCACGGCGGAGCGTTGCTCCTAAGCACCAGAGGTGCCAATATACCCTCGCCTGGACCTGCAGCCACGGCTGGGAGGCATATATATTAAGGGGAAAAAGAGGTCCAAACGGAAAAAAATACATAACGGGCCGGGAAACATCCCGGCTACCTTAAATCCCCCTGTGCAAGGAGGAGCCATCATCTTCTGACTTGCTCGCCGTCTGCAGAGATGGAAAACTGGGTGGTGAGTGGGAGGTCCCAGGTATTTATGGATCGGGGAGGGGCTTTCTTTTGCTATCATCTCTGCAGGAACGCCTCTTCAGGACGATATTACCCACATGTTATGGATTCTTGAAGCGGGGTGTGTGACATACTAAGAATATGTAACATGCACAATGTAGAGGAGGTTTGATGAGTATTTTTTCCCTTTACTACAGAAGATACATCCAATACCTGGGATTTCTCTCCCTGTACTCACATATGCTTGCCTCTCCAATGGTGTATGTTTTTCCGGATCCTGTCTGTCCATAGGCCACCACAGTGGCATTGAAACCTTGAAAGAACGCTTCCAGTAATGGCTGCACACAGGAGCTGTACACCTCCTCCTGGCTACATGCTTGATCCAGAATGTCTTGGAACTGGAAGTTTCTGTTGGTTCCCAGCGTCAGACTCTGCTTGTCAGCGCTGATGTGGACACAGGACTGCTGCCCATGGAGCACTTCTTTTGGAAGCAACGGTCGGACTCTGACAGCCACCCGTACGGCTGTCTCCTCAGCTCGAACCGGTTGGGATTTGGGACCCATGATGGAGCAGTGGTGCTGTAAAAGAAAAGAAAAGAAAAAAGAACAGAAAAGAAAATATCAGGTGTTTTACATTTAAAGCAAGCCTAAAAATAATTATTTACATCCTTTATGTACCTCCAAAATGAGGTTTGAACATCAAGTTTTATTTATAAAAATAAAAAAATATCATCCCAGCAGCCCAGGTCACCTCGGTACCACCCTTTTTCAGCTCCACCAAGAGACAATGATGCAGTATCAGAGCCTGGACTACAGAAGCTGACAGCCGATACGCTGCCTTCTGGACCTCATTCCTTGTCATCTTTACAGTGACTGGAGCACACACCTTCATTTAGTTTAACAAAGGGGACTAGAAGGCACTGTTGTGGGTTCAAAGACTGATATGTTTTAAATAACTGGACTATCTCTTACTGTCCCCTCAACAGTAAGACAGAGGTCAGGGTTGGTAAGTTCATACCAGATAACATTGTCCAGTGTCGAGGTGCAGCTACTGTTCCTAGGCATTTGCTACTTGTCAGCCATTGGTGAGCCCTGTACAAGGCTGCTGACTTCACAGGCAGCTTCAAACAGACATTATGGTTGAATGTTGGAAGTGAGTATATCCACCTACTATTTAAAGTGGACCAAAACATAATTTGGTCCACGCCAGGCCCGCCTGCCTGAGCACCCCAGGGAATGCAACCAGCTCATCTATGGCCCGGTTTTTAAAACAAACAAAGAATGCCAGCATCCCTGGCTTCCCTCTATTCAGGGAAGCGCTCCCGTCCCCAGCCTATATGAGTGGCTGGCAATGGGAGTGCACCTCGGCTACAGGCAAGATAGCACTGTGGGAGCTGCCTGGAGAGTTTACTGGCAAACCGGGGGTTTCACACAGGGATCCCACATAGGGGGAGCACATAGAGGAAACAAATGTAAAATGGATATCCAGTCAAATATTTGAGTTTTTTAGTTAAGTTTAGTTCACAGTTACTCGCAGGGAATCCTGATAAAAGGTTAAATATACTTAGAAAGACGATGGAAACAAAAATTGCTGCTTACTGTAATCAAGCATATTCCCTATGCGGGAGGAGGTGAGGCTGCTGCATGCCCTAACTGTTGGAGCTCTGATATAAAACAAGGAGTATAGCTACGATTCAAAAGTACTTGAAAAGAAGTCTCATGGAAGTAAAACATTTACTTCATGAGAAAATGTTACTGTTACTGAATCACCAGCTAGGAAAACAATGAAAGTCAATGGCACTTTTTTACTCATAAGAAAAGTAGAGAACTGTTTACTCCTTTCTACACTGTAGTAAAAAGTGCCATTGCCTTTCATTGTATTTTTATCCGGTGATTCAGTAATGTTTAAATTCTCAAGTATATAGGCATTTACGGTGGGGGGTTCACACAGTGGTGCGTTCCAAATAAGGATGGGATGGGATGGAATAACCTTTATTTGTATGAATTATGATCCCATTTGGGGAAATGTGCTTCCAGTCTGGGCTGATCAAACAGATCTTACAGAAAAGTTAGGGGGTCAAAGGAGGACAGTGAACCCTTCTGCCAAAGCAATGGTAAAAATACAAGAGACTAACTGTGTCTGATCATACATGACACCCCCAGCCTCCTGTACCAGCAGCACATAGAGCCAGAGCCATGGAAGTCAAATTATCAGATTGTGTATAGTCTGATCGTACACATGACACCCCCCCCTCCCTCTTTACCAGCAGCACACAGGAGAAGAGCTATGGAAGTCACTACACGATCACATTGTGTATGGTCTGATCATACATGACACCCGTTCCCCCCTTTACCAGCAGCACACAGGGGAAGAGCTATGGAAGTCACTACACGATCAGATTGTGTATGGTCTGATTGTACAAATGTCACCCCCCTTTACCAACAGCACACAGGGGCAAAACTATGGAAGGCACACCATCAGATTGTGTAAGGTCTGATTGTACACGACACCCGCTCCCCCTTTACAGGCAGCACACAGGGACAGAGCTATGGAAGTCACTACACGATCAGATTGTATATGGTCTGATTGTACACGTCACCCCCCTTTACGAGCAGCACACAGGGGCAAAACTATGGAAGGCACACCATCAGATTGTATAAGGTCTGATTGTACACATGACACCCGCTCCCCCTTTACAAGCAGCACACAGGGACAGAGCTATGGAAGTCACTACACGATCAGATTTGTATGGTCTGATTGTACACATGTCACCCCCCCCCCCCCCCCCCCCCCTGTACCAGCAGGCAGCACACAGGGGCAGAGTCATGGAAGTCACACAATCAGATTGTATATGGTCTGATCGCACACATGACACCCCCCCCCCCCCTTTACCAGCAGCACACATAACATTCGCCTTCCCAAGAAGCAGCAGAGCTTGCTCTCTAACGCCTAACGTAACGTGTAACCGTTGACTGTAAACCTAGGCGAGGCTGGAGCCGTGCTGGGCATGCGCACTCCGCTGCCGCTAATTCCATTTCTCTCAAGAACAAGGTTTACCTGAACCGACGCTGTGACCCCAAAATCCCGCTCCCGGGAGTCTACAGTGGGCCGAGCATCACCGGGGACCACCGCCGCCGCTGCACCATCCCAACCTCGGACAACTGCCGCAGCGCCCTCTAGCGGGGTGCACCCACCATCCTGCCCGGCCGGAAACTCGCTACAGAATATTTTTGGTCCTGTCTGGCGTCGCTCAGGGCTCAGCATCCAGCCTGAGGGCATTTTCCAAATGCCGGCTCCCGTGCAGGCGGCGGAGGCCTGTACAATACCAATCAAAAAACCTTTCTAACACAGATATCCATATGCAGCCGGGTATTGCACACGCAGCTCCTGGCTGAACCCAACAAGATTATACAGTGTATAAGTCCCTACCACAGAACAGTGTACCCGAGGGCACCATCCTGGTAGGGATAGCTGTCAGCAGTCACCTACCCGAGAGCACCATCCTGGTAGGGATAGCTGTCAGCAGTCACCTACCTGAGGGCACCATCCTGGTAGGGATAGCTGTCAGCAGTCACCTACCTGAGAGCACCATCCTGGTAGGGATAGCTGTCAGCAGTCACCTACCTGAGGGCACCATCCTGGTAGGGATAGCTGTCAGCAGTCACCTACCTGAGGGCACCATCCTGGTAGGGATAGCTGTCAGCAGTCACCTACCTGAGGGCACCATCCTGGTAGGGATAGCTGTCAGCAGTCACCTACCTGAGGGCACCATCCTGGTAGGGATAGCTGTCAGCATTCACCTACCTGAGAGCACCATCCTGGTAGGAATAGCTGTCAGCAGTCACCTACCTGAGAGCACCATCCTGGTAGGGATAGCTGTCAGCAGTCACCTACCTGAGAGCACCATCCTGGTAGGGATAACTCTGAGAGCACAGTGGTGGTAGGGATATAAATACAGTAGACAGGGCCCCCGACTGTCAGTTCTGCTGAAGCTCTTGTACTGTGCTGATGCTTCTACCAGATTTATTGCTACTGATTACTTGCTTGGAATTTGGATCCTGATTTGGTTCTGATGACCCTTTTTAAACTAGATCTAAAGGTTAAACACTTCTGTTCTCCAGCACTGGCTCTATGTTTGCCAGAATCGTTGTGCAACATGAGTGCCACAGCCCTGAAGAACATCTTTGCTGGAAGGCCTGATCCATGGTGCATGTGCTGTCATCTGTCACTTCCTGTCTATGGTGCTACATTACCAGATACAGGATCGACATATTTATTGGCGAACTCTTCCTCCCCATTACTGAGTTTGAGAAGATGGAAGCTGACAGCCAGGGATAGGACCATGCCATTCAGAATGCCAGTGCCCTGGTCTATCACCTGACAGAGGTCTACAGAGAGTCTGTGCTCCATCCACTCCTTGATCTCTGACCTGAGACACCAGCTGCCATCAAAGGCCCTGACGCTGCTCTCCGTTGTTATATTACACCCAGCAATGCCCGCCACACAGTAATTTACACCGTGACCTTCATTGTCATCTTACTGGAGGGTGTACAGATGCCCACACCCAGAAAGTACTCTCTGGCCTCATGATCAGTATTTTGGGTGCCCTCTAGATACATACCTCTAATGACCAGAATCCACACGATGCAGCTCAGAAAATCTCACTTTATTTAGAGTTTACAGTTTATTAATTAGTGTGGCTCTGCATAGAGCAATGGATATTGGTAATTACCACGCCGTGGATAGTATTATCAGCTTGCTGAAGGGTGATGAGCCCTACAGAGGCTATGTCCAACCTACTACAAAAAAGAAGCCCCAGATGGAACCTAACTGAGCTCCCTAAAAGTTGGCTATTGAGACCTCATAAGACAGAAGATAGGCCAACATATTCCATTATGACCAATGGACCAAGCTATCGCTCTGTAGTATATAAATGAACTCTTGCTAATTGGGTCCTGATTTCAGAAGAAAGTGTCACCCTCCTGGGCAAATTAATTCAACTTCTACATGACTAGAAACATGCTGCCCTCCACTCGAAGTGTGCAGAGCTCCTGGTTGTGTATGTTACCAAAGAGGCTGTCATGTATATAAAGAACCTGTCCCCTCCCGTGTGCCAAAGAGGCAATTTAAAGTGGACCACCATCCACATCAAAGAGAAGAGATCATGTGGTGGCTGTATAACTGAGTCTCTGGTGGTCTGATTGACCAGTTTGATGATCACACAATCCAGGAGTTTGAGAAATCTCCTTCCCCCCAACCAGTTTGTTAGGTTAAATTTAGCAAACAGCAATTATAGTCTATTTAGTTATTAATGTGGTTAATACTGAGTGAAGAAGAGAGCTGAGGCTCATTTGGAAGCACATTTAGGATGCACTAAGTTTTGGAGAGCCTTTCTTACTCAACACACAACAAATTAACTGATATTCTACATGTGATTGGGCGTTGTGATGGGGTAGTTTTACAGATGAGGTGCACATTTACAGATTTTCTCTTACAATTGTACATTTGTTAATAACAGCCCCTATAGAATTAGCTTACTATCTATCAGAGCATAAGGGAGGCTACAGAAGGGGGCAGAGCTATTAGGGATTAAGTGAGGCTACAGAACAGCTCAGCCCAGATATAATAAAACACACTGAGCGCCAAGCCCCATTTAGGAAGTTAAAAGTAAAGTAGGGCTCACCTTTACAGCCCCTGACCACCTGGTAGGAGCATTGCCTTCAGATCTGAAGCTGCTACACATCACTGATTGTTTAGTCAGTCAATCAGAACAAATTTTCCCTAGCACAGGGGTGTCAAACTCCTTTTCATCAAGGGCAAATCAGCATTTGGATTAGCTTCAAAGGGCCTGTTAAAGTGGACTAAACGCGCCTGATTCTCTCATCCAGATTCAGGATGCCTCGCTGTGTAAAACCCCCCAGACGCCCAGTAAGCTCACCTTCCCCCTGATCCACTGGCGCAAGCGCGAGCAGTGGCTGCCACCTGCTGTACCTTTAGCAGGGTGCACACCCGCTTCAGGCATTTGTGAATGGCTGGCGGGGGGACGCACCCTGTTAGAGGGCAGTGGGGATGCGGCTGCCTACGAGTCTTAGATGATTTGACGTCAGCGCAGTTGAATGGGCTGATTGGACGAGAGGCAGCGTATGCGCCGTAGGACCAGAAAAGGTGAGTATTGGTGGGTGACCTGGAAGGTTTCACACAGTGGGGCCCAGGGGTTGCCCCAGTGCAAGGGCCAAAACTCAGGATAGTCAAAATTTTGGGTTTTGTTCCACTTTACTAGCAGTGATAGCCTGGGGGGGGATTAAAGGTGAGTATAGAGTTCTTTTGTTTCACGGAGGTATGACTTTAAATATGACTTTAAAAATAAGCCCTAGTTACAGTTACATGACCAAATAAGTCAATTGCCTGGGGCCCCAGGATCAGAAGGGCCCCTCACTGTCAGGACCATTTCTTGCCCAGACGTCAGGTACCTCTGCATGCTTGCAACCCGCCAACGTGATAGCCTGTATCATATTGTGGTGCCGTGCAGATGCCAGGGATCTGCATGCAAGAGCCAGGACTTGTAAGTATACAGAGCTCCTTGCACTGCACACTCTGCAGCGGCACTTGTCCGCCCTCTATGAGTGCAGAAGTGCCCATAGCAAATATAAACATTCACAGAGGTGCACCCCAGCAGGAACATGGGGAGGGGGGGGTGAGCTGCTATATCACGGTAGGCTCTATCAATTTAGTAATGAAAATGAAAACAAATCTCACAGGTGCACCCAGAATCAATAGCATCCAAAAAACACAAGCCACTACAGCTTCAGCATTTATCATTTCCAAGTTCCATCGTCCTCCCTGGTCTGCAGCCATCAGGTTTCAATGCTCATTGACACTTTTACCACCCAATCACTGATGTAGCCACAGAAAGTGTTACAGAGGCCAATACGAATAATAAACTTATAATCCTCCACTGGCTACCAATATCTGAGAGAATTCAATTTAAAATACTAACCTTAACACACACAGCTCTCTACAATCAGGCTCCTGCCTACATTTTTTTGCTTACCAACAAATATCAACCCAGACACAATCTCCGCTCTGCCCAGGACCTCCTCCCATTTCCACATCTAGGACTTCACATGTGCCACCCCATTACTCTAGAATGCCCTCTCACATACAATTCACCACTCCCCAAGCCTTTAATGGTGCCCTCAATACCCACCTATTCAGACGAGCATATCACTTGGCCTAAATAAAAGACATAAGCAAGCAATGGCCAGCTCACCCTCAGACCCAAACAGCACGGACCTCAGGATCTCCTGAAAAACTCCCCAAACCGTTACAATTGCAATGTCCAGCTTAAAAAGGGTTAAAACTTAGCTTTTACTTCATAGCTTAAAATGAGGATAATTCCAAACACAGCCGTCAAACATCTTGCAAGTCAGAAAGTGCTCCCCTCCACCATTGGGACCAGGTAACGCGTTTCAGGCTGTTACTAGCCCTTAGTCATACAATTTGCCCAAGAGATGTTTGACGGCTGTGTTTGGAATTATCCTCATTTTAAGCTATGAAGTAAAAGCTAAATAAAAGACAGGCTGAGCCACTTCAGGTCACTTGCCATCATACCGAGTATATATTGTGACCTACCTTTTGTTTCTACTGTTATCCTTTAGATTGTAAGCCCACGGGGGCAGGGGCATCTCTCCTAGTGTATTTCAGTATAACTATGTATTTGTGCTTTTCTGTCATGTATTGTACGTTTTACCCTGTTTGGAATTTCACATTGTACAGCACCATGGATTATTATTACTATTATTATTATTATTATTATATACAGGTTATAACGGGGAGTAGGATGTGACAGAGATGCACAAATACAAATTGATACCAAAATACACTAGGAGTGAGGGCCCTGCCCTTGTGAGCTTACAATCTAAAGGATAAGTGAGTGAAGACAAAAGGCAGGTCACAAACAGTATGTGCTAAGCATAGAGACAAGTGCTTTGCAGGTTTCTGTAAAGTGGTTTGCTTATGTCACCTGATCTGTACTCCTTACAAGCACCTTTCTATGATGTTCAACGTGTGGACACATGGTGGGGCTAGAGGTCATTGTTGTGCAAACTAAATTCTCTTGTAGCATTTAGTCATCTACTGCGTTTTTCTGCATGATTATAAAAAAAACTAAGGATAAACTAATACGTTTAAATATGTCATATATATTGTGTTTTGAAAGATGTATTGTTTTCTTTCAGTGTTATTCATTATTTAGATTTCATACTGTGTCCTCTTTCAGCAGATGCTTTGTAAATAATTTACTTCTCAGGTGCCAGGTTAAAGTGGACCCACTTCGCCTGTGGATCCTATTCTTTTATCCCAGCCAGCCCTGTGACTTTTTGCTTAACAATGGGGTTCATCAGGATGTGAATGGTGCCGCATCATTGTGTCGTGGGTCCCACAGCTCCGCCATGGTGTATGGAGGGGTACGTAAATAGACTCCAGAAACACTGTTGCAGTATAGGGCATCCTGATTAATGGTATCCCATGTGTAGGCTCACTTGAATTTAAAGCGGACCAAAACCTGAGATTCTGACTATCCCGCATTTTGTTCCGTGCCACGGGGGTATCCTGAATTGGGTTGCATCACTGTGTGAAACCCCCCAGAAAGCCTATACAAACTCACCTTTACCTGGTCTTATGGCGCATGTGCAGGCTCTCTTCCAATCAGAGCCATTTGCCATGCACATGTAATGCTCGGCAAACAGCTCTGTTTACATGTAGATGCTTCGGTAATGCACAGCGGATGCATCCTCAGCACCACGCACTCCCTTAGTCTATCTGAATGGCTGGGGCGGACGCGCTCTCACAGTCCGAAGATGTGGGGTTTTGGCCACCGGATCTTTACATCGCCAAGGGTGCCAGGAAGCAGGTGAGATTTGCAGCGCCCTGGTAGGGGGGTTCACACAGTGAATTGTGATGCCCCCTGGGGAGACCAGCGGTCACAGTGGGTTTTGTTCCACTTTAAGTTAATGGGACGGCAGGCATAGGGAGTGGGATGCCACTCTGTAAACCCGCCAGTGGGAGAGGGAGACATAGCGCCAGGTGAGAATGCTCTCCAGCCTATGGCTCGAGTTTCTCTCTGAAGCGTACCAAAACCCTTTTTGACCGACCAGGATGCCCCACTTTGTGAAATCTCTCAGATCAGCCAAAAAACTCACCTTTCCAGTGGACCTGCGGTGCATTCACAGCCCACGGCCACATCCTCACATCTCTGGGCTGAAGCGTGCTCTGATGCCTAGCCATTCAGATTGGGGTCAGGAGAGTGCCTCAAACTTCAGGGAGGCTGGGGATGCTGCCAGTAGACATGACCCAGTAAGTTTCAGATCATTCAATCAGCGATCACAAATTTGCTAGCAGACAAGCCCAATCATTCAGAAACCGAGCAATGTGGGGCTGAAAAAGGAAAAATCCACTTGTCTTACTGGCACTCCCACACTGCTGATCGTACTTTCCTAGCCCTTGTTCCGGTGGGAGGGCATGGCCTATGTACAGCCAGTATCTATTGAAAACCGTACAGGCCACGCCTGTCCACCAGCTGGAACCAGATCTGCTAGAGGACCACCAGCAGAGGCGGAGCACTAGTAAGGTGAGTGGACGTGTGTGTGTGCATGTGTGTGTGTAGGGACAATGGAGGATCAGGGGAAAGGTGGGCAGGGAGCAGTTACACTTACAAACAGGATCTAAGGGCTGCTTGCTGCTTCTCATCCTATGTGGCTCTGTCACGTGACAGCTTATGTCACTTGTGTGAGCCACACAGGAAAGGAGGCAGCAGGCGCTACTGATACCCTGTCCCCCTGTGCTCCATACACACAAATACATGATGCAGGGCTCCCCCACAATAAGGGGGCTCGCTGCACTACCTTTGGGAGGGGGTGATTTTGCACACGCACACTGCCTGTTATGGGGTGATTGAGGGGATTTTGCACTCTGCCTGTTATGCAGTTCTTGGGGGGGGGGGGGTACTGCATTCTGCCTATTGTGGTGGGGGGGGGGGGTTGGGAGAGGGATTCTGCATACTGCCTAGTATAGGGTTCTTGGGAGGGATTTTGCTCACTATTTTTTATTTGGGGGGGGGGGGGGGGGTCTGCACACACTGCTGGCTGCTAATGGGTTCTGGAAAGGGGGCATTTTAGAATATTTTTTTTTCTTCTTTTTATTACTCTAAACAAGCGGTTCTCAACCAGTGGGTCGGGATCAAAACACAGGGGTCACCTAAAGCCATCGGAAAATACATATTTCCGATGGCTTTAGCCGCTGAGAAGTCGCGCTACCGTCTGCAGCAGCGCTATTCAGCTGGAACGCACGCCGTTATGGATGCGTGTTCCAAGTTGAATGCCTCTGCGCATGCGCAGAAGTGATTGCATCATCCGTCCGTGGCCTAAGGGGGCGGGGGGAATGCTCCACAGTCTATAGCAGCGCATTACGTGTGTCCGACGCTTGCTGACATCATCCGTGGGCGGACGCAGCAAGCACCGGAGGACAGAAGCCTAGGAGGCGGAGAGGCAGGAGAGCCTGCGAGACAGCCTGCTGGTGTAAAAAAGGTTAATAATGTAAAAACAGTACACACACCATACACACAGTACTGTGTAAGTGTAAGGTGCATTGTGTGTAATCATTACACAGAACACAAAGCAGCTTACACTTACACAAAGCACCATACATTTACACAGTGTGAACTACATTGGTCTTATACTATAAGAGACCACTATAAGATGTAGTTCACACTGTTCCCCAATGTATAATTATCTCCTATATCTCCCACTATTTTCCCATATTCTGAATGAGGAAACTGCTGAAATCAGCGGTTTCCGGCATTGAATCCGCCTCCTATTGATTTCATTGTGAGTGCGGCGGATTTTGTGGAAGAGAGCTCCCGAGAATCTCGAGTTACCACACAATCTGCCGCAGCCTCCTATTAATTTCAGTAAGAGGCGGAGAAATGACAGTTTCCGACACATGCTATGCCATGGTGAAATGTTATTTATTGGAATTAGAAATAAATATTTCTCAACATATAATTAAATATTGTTTTTGTGATAAATCACTATGTTTAAATTATGTTTGATTTGTAGCAATGAGAATACATAATGCATATCAGGTATTTAAATTCCGAACCATAACTGTAGCAAAATTACAGTTTTGAAGTAGCCACCAAAATTATTTTTTGGTTTGCGGTCACCGCAACATGAGGAACTGTATTGCGGGGTCACGGCATTAGAAAGGTTAAGAACTACTGCTCTAAACCCTATTTGCATCTTATAGTGGGAAAGGTATTCCCCCTCTGTACTTTGTATGGTACCTTCCCCTCTGTACTTTATTCCCACTTGAGGTTTGAAAAAAGCATCAGCAGAAAGTGATAGCTGTCAACAGAAACTGACGAAGCTTAACCACCCGACAGAGGTGGGGAGCATGTGTCTGCTCACAAACACCTATCACAGCTATGTTTGTGTACCTGGAAAAAACAGGTACACAGCTGAAACCTATTATGGAACTGGGCTTGAGATTTGTGTGTCTTAAAGAGGAACAAACACTGGAATTTGACTTTCCTGGGGTTTGTTCCGTGTCCCTGGGGCATCCCAAAGCAGGATGCCCTACTATGTTAAAACCCCACAGGAAGCCAGAAAAACTCCCCACCTGTCTAGGTTCCAACAGTGCATGTGCGGGCTCTCATCCAATGAGAGGCAGCTGCTGTAACTACGTCATTCAGCAGGTGGCTCTCATTTACTAGAATGGGGATCTATCTGAATGGCTAGGGCGGGAGCATGTAAACAATGCCGGGGATGCAGGGGATGTGGCATCTGCTGAATGACGTACTCATAGCAAGTGTCTCTCATTGGACAAGAGCCCACATATGCGCCGCTTGAGCAGGTAAAGATGAGTTTTTATGGGCGAACTAGGGGTTTCACACAGCAGGGCATCCAAATTTGGGGTGCCCCAGGGGAAAACTAGCGGCCAGCCCTGGAATTTTCTAGATCCCAGACAGTCCCACTGCTGAGTTTTGTTCTGCTTTCAGACACATTTCTGGGCTTAAAGTGGACCAACACCCAGGATTTTGACTATCCTGGGTTTTGGTCCACTTCGGCGGGGCACCCCGATCGGGGGTGCCCTGCTGTGTGAAACCCCCCAGAAACCCCGAAAAACTCACCTCTCCTCGCTCCCACGTGACCGCCGCTGCCAATCCCCGCCAACGGACAAGCGGGAGGCAGCGACGGACAAGAGAGCACGCCCGCCGCCTCACGCACGTCACTATTACAGGGCGCGCGCCGGCCATTCACAAACGGCCGGCACGGGTACGCGTCCTGCTAGAGGGACTCTCGGGAGGCGGCGGCGGGCGCCGCTGGATCGTGAATAAGGTAGGGGTTTCTGGGGGGATCGGGGTGCCCCGCAGTCAGGGGTCTGATCGGTCCGATCATGGGAGGGTGTTGGTCCACTTTAAAAGCTTTGTGAGCAGACACATGCTGCCTCTCCTGCCCATGACTCTCTGCTGACACCTACCATTTTCGGCTGCATGTGGGGGTAATGTTTCTCTTTTATCTAGCATATTATAAAACAGAATTTATTTTTACACGTATCTAATGATAGTTGTCCTGTATTTAAATATTCACTTTTTTAAATAATAAAACCAAAATGAGAAGACAGGAAAATTGTGACTCGAGAACATGGAAAACAATCACGAGAACATGGAAAACAATCACGACCTTTGGAGTGGCCATCCAGGTTTGCCCATATTGCTGGCTGTTGAATATTAACAGGGCTACAAAAACAAGCAAACAGCCATGTAATCTTCTCAGACAAAGATGCTCATTAAAAAAGATAAGGTGCAGCTCAGTGCCTTTCAGCATGGCACGGCCGCAGAATGGCACCTTTCCAACAAATCGGCTTATGACACTTTCATCATGATACACTTGTGCTGGACACCTATTCGTTCTGTTATTGTGAAGTGGAAAATATCCAAAAGCAACAAAAGGTCAACCACCATGTGGCTCACTGAATAATACTAAGGGGGTTATTTAGGAAGGGATAGCGCCAGGTACCAGCGCCAGAGACCTTACCTGCAAAAAGACATTATTCAAATAGAACGCATCCAAAGGCGGGCAACGAAAATGGTGGAAGGACTTAAACTTAAAACTTATCAGGAAAGACTTACTTAATTTGTACAGTCTGGGAGAGGGGGGCATTATTGAGACCTTTAAATATGTGAAAGGATTGAATAAGGTTCAGGAGGGAAGTGTTTTTAAGAAGAAGCTTAATGATAGAACAAGGGGACACAACCTGAAGCTAGTCGGGGGGAAGATCAGGAGCAATGTTAGAAAATATTATTTTACAGAAAGAGTAGTAGATGCTTGGAACAAACTTCCAGCAGAGGTAGTTGAAAAATCAACAGTCACTGAATTTAAACATGCCTGGGATAAGCACACATCTATCCTAAGATAAAGAGTACATACAGTATACACATAAGGGCAGACAAGATGGATCGTATGGTCTCTTTCTGCCATCAACCTTCTATGTTTCTATGTAGGTAGTGCCTCATAGCGGCAGGCAGCGTCTGGTGAACGCTGGGCGCTGTAGGCAAAACCACATTTATGAAAGTGAATCTGGCGAGTCTTCATTAGTTGTGTATAAAAAGCGTGTTTGGCATTTTTTATTATTTTTTACTCACATCATTGTGTGACCTCGCCAGGAGTGTGTAGCTTTTTCTTGAATATGGTGTTGAGAGCTGAGTTCCGGATGCACTGAGTTGGCGCTGCCTCTCGCTCACTGCACCGCTGTGCTTGTTACAGCGCCCAGCATACATCACATTCATCAATGCCGGCCAGGTTACTACAGCAACTGAGACGCTCCGTTACAGTGCCGATACCCGCTTACAACATCTACAAGCGGTCGCTCTAAGCGCTGCTATACGGACGCTCATCTGGCTATACGTGGCGCTAGTAGTGAATCAACCTCCACGTGTTAAGTGTGTTGTGTAAGAATGACCTGACCATATTTACATTATGTAATACCATACCTACCAACTTTTCAGGGTGGGAAAGAGGGACACTTGTTAAATTAGGCCACACCCCCTCATTGAGGGATGGATAGGAGATAGGTTGTAACAGTTAAAACAATATAAACACTTTAAATAGGCAAATGAATCATTTATTGATGCAGATCTGCATGTTATACCTCAAAGAGGGGCAAATAAGAACAAAGAGAGACAGGGGCACATGGACTCAAAATAGGAAAGTCATTCAAATCAGACACTTGGAAGGAATGTAATACCATGTCCCAATCTGTCCTTGGAAGCAGCTACAGTATAATAATCTTTCATTGTAAACTCCGTGGATTTCATAGGTTGCTATGGCCAAGCATTCGGACAAGCCTAAGATCGGTGGAAGGCACCATGTGGAAAGACTCATGTTAGGCTAAATATAGGGGGCTCTGCTCAAAGGTAAAAGAAAAGAGGTGATTTCCTAGAACGAACAACAGTGCAGCAACACAAGGAATATTAGAATTAGCCATCACCCCTTGCAGTGGGCGGAGCTATGCAAATTATCTCTTTATGTCTTAGAGCCATCCAAGGCATTCAGAAGCCGCTGAGTGTGCAAGGCCAAGGATTACCTTTAAATTTACACAGCCAACCACTTGAGGTGGTGGGTGAGATGACGTCAGTTCACTGCGTCGGTATCAAAAGCCCTGCAGGGGGAGTGAGCAGCGGAAGCTGAGAGTGGGTCAAAGGACACAGTTTCTCCAGCTATGGAAGGGGGTAAATACTAGTCTGAAAAAATAAATTATAATAAAGGACCTTTGCATCTGTGTTTTTTCACTTAACCCTTTGTGAACTGGTAAGGGGTCATTGAGCCCCCTATACCAATTCAAAGGGCAGGAGGGGCCCGCAAGTCATCTGGTGACTTGTCAAACTCCTCCACCCAATTACCTGCATCCCAAATGGCCAGGGGCCTGTGTGAGCTATGTGGGCTGGTAGCCTTTAGGGCTGGGGGGCTGCCCTGGGATACCAGCCCATGTAGCTGGTGCACAGCTGGTTTTGGGAGACCCCATGGCATTAAAAAAATGTTTCAGGGTTTAACCCTTATGCAGGCTAGTCAGTGTTAGCCAGTGTCAGATTGGGGTGTCTTGGACCCGCCAGGAGAACTGACTTTGGAGACCCACCCTACAGCTCATACTCACAGACATAGGCCTAGATTCAATAAGAGTTGAAAAAATTCTCATGGTAGTAAAAAATTCAATTCATGAGAAAAAAGCCTGAGAATGTCACTGAATCACTAGATACAAAGACAACGAAAGTCAATGGCAGCTTTTACTACAGTGTAGAAAGGAGTAAACAATTCTTAGGAGTAAAAAAAATGCCATTGACTTTCATTGTCTTCCTGACTTGTCAAACCCCCCCACCCAATTACCTGCATCCCAAATGGCTAGGGGCCTGTGTGAGCTATGTGGGCTGGTAGCCTTTAGGGCTGGGGGGCTGCCCTGGGATACCAGCCCATGTAGCTGGTGCACAGCTGGTTTTGGGAGACCCCATGGCATTAAAAAAAATGTTTCAAGGTTTAACCCTTATGCAGGCTAGTCAGTGTTAGCCAGTGTCAGATTGGGGTGTCTTGGACCCGCCAGGAGAACTGACTTTGGAGACCCACCCTACAGCTCATACTCACAGACATAGGCCTAGATTCAATAAGAGTTGAAAAAATTCTCATGGTAGTAAAAAATTCAATTCATGAGAAAAAAGCCTGAGAATGTCACTGAATCACTAGATACAAAGACAACGAAAGTCAATGGCAGCTTTTACTACAGTGTAGAAAGGAGTAAACAATTCTTAGGAGTAAAAAAAAGTGCCATTGACTCTCATTGTCTTCCTAGCTGGTGATTCAGCAAAAGTGAAATTCTCATGTTTTTTCTCATAAATTGAATTTTTTACTACCATGAGAATTCTTTTCAACTCTTATTGCATTGGGGCCTTTCTGTCAAACTATGCCACATTGGGATGCCTCGCCAGAGAGAAAACACACGGGAAAGGGAAAATTCTTGTTCCTCTTTAATATCATTCTGCATTTTTTTACAATCTATAATTATTGTTGGCTGGTTATTACCCATATGGTTTGTATTTACACTGTAAACTTTGAGCATTTTGTAGTGTGTGAAATGTACATTTTATTGGAGCGTGTAAAATATATTACAACTAGCTTCTCTATCTGTTGTAGAAACAAAGCAGTAGGGGGTTGATGGTGATAGTGCATGCATGAAATCCATTTGGTGAACCCTTCATGGGTGTACTGTCTTTTCTCCTGTTTCATCCCACCCCTAATCTCTAGGTTATCACTAAAAGATCACTGCATGAGCACATATTATCTATTTTGGGAGGTTCATTTTATGGTGAAGTAACAATTATGTTGTACCTATGAGCATTTAGCAAGCCAAGCTTGACAATTTGATTGCTGTTTGCTTGTTTAAACTGCGTACTAAGGAATGAGAACTATGCAATCCTATAATGAGTGATAATAAAACATACAATGAGCGCACTTATGAGGCCATCTAATAAATATGGAACATAACTGGAGACTTCCAATCCAGAAGCAATTACCTGCTCTTCATCTTTCTACTTTAGTAATGAGTTACCATAAACAGCAGCGAGAATTTATAAAGATGGGTTGCATAGAAGTTTAATAGGCGAGTTATAAACTTGTGACTCCAAAGCAATTTAATAGGGGCATTGTTAAAAAAAGTAGTACAAAGCATGACACCCAAAAGCATTTTATTAACTGTAATTTCTTGTATAAATGAAAAGCTAAAAGCAAACATCTACCTGGTTACCATGGGTACACGCCATAACGCATTCCTCTAGGTTCATATAATATATATATATAACTCTATTTCAAGGTTTTCCTGGATACGCAGATCAAATATGTAACCTTTCATGGCAGTGTTTCAGTTTGCTGAAATAGATTATTTCTGTTAATTGTACACTCATCCTCTACTTAAAGTGGACCAACAATCAAAAATGACTTAAACCAGAACAACACAACAAACAGTTCTCATATGCACCCCTCCCCAGGGCAATTCAGATTGTTTACATAAAAAGGAATTTACCTTTTTCTAAGGCTGCTGTGGTAAATTTTAAAAACAAAATGGTGGCTTATGGATCAAACAGGAAGTGCTGATGGGTTTCCTGTTACCGTGCATTGTCAGTTATGTCAGTTGAAACCAGACAGCAGCATGACTGAAATGCTGGGAGAGAAAGCTCCAAAATGGCTGCTACCACTAGAAAATCAGGGGGCAGCTAATCAGCTTTGAGTGGATGCAGGAGCAAATGTAAGTGCTGACAATGATTCAGTATAATGAGTGCAGATGGGGCAAGATAGTTTTGAGGAGTTTTCTTTTCTAACTGTGCCAGGCTGTTGGTTCAGTTTAAACAGAACCTTCCCCCTGAATTAGAGCCTATCTTATATGATTCCCCCCACCCTGTACATAGATGCCCACATTAAAACTAATCGTACCTGCACCTATTGCGTTTTCTAAGCCTTTAAACATCCAAGATGGTGGCCCATGGAGTCTCAGGCTGCTTGCAGAAAGGAAGTGTCTTCTGACTGTGTTGCTCTGCATTCTGTGATTGCTGCTCTTTTCCTGACACCAGCTCTGCTCTCTCTGAGTAGAGCTATAACCCATCCCCTGCATTTGTCCCCCTCTCTTCTCCTCAGCACATGATGCTGGGAAGCAACAAGTTGTAGCTTTTGTGGCGAGATGGCGGTGGCCATGTTCTAGAGTCCCGAGCAGAGTTGCAGCCCAGCGTTGATGCCGTGAAATAGTTTTTAAGGGTTTGGGCTTCTCATTAAATGATGCTGGTGGTCCATTTTAATTGATGTGCATAAATACATAGAGAATAAAAATCCCTTTCTTTCTCAAAGCAAATCAGGATATTGTCCGCATAAATAAACACATAGATCCATCTGTCTGCCAATAACTTTGTGTATAAGCAGGGGTCTGCTTTACTCCTCTGAAAGTCCTTATATGTAAGCATTTCATTTATTTTCATATTCCATGCTCTGGTGGATTGCTTTAGCCCATATATACTCCTCTGAAGTTTGCATACTAGGCCTGGCCTTTGTTAATCTTTGAACCCTAGTGGTTGTTCAATGTAGGTGTCTTCTGATAACTTGCCATGTAGAAACACTGTTTTCAAAGTGTTTCACTTGCATTTCCTTGTGGCGGCTACTGTCAGCAAAATCCATATTGTAGCATGTTGACTACTGGAGCAAAAGTCTCATCATAGTCCTTTCCATATTTTTGAGAATATCCCTTGGCTACGAGCTTGCTTTGTATTGCTTCACTGTGCCATCTGCATTGTACTTCACTTTAAAAGTCCATTTGCAAGCTATGGCTTTCCTTCCAGGTGGTAGTCCTGTAAGTGTCCATGTTTTGGTGTCATGCATGGATTATATCCTTTGTAGCCTTAATCCATTTACTGGATTCCCCTACTGAAAGCTGAGGTATGTCTTCCCAAGATGCAGGTTCATTGGTACTGGCAATGCTTGCCTTGTATGAGAGACGTACAGGTGGTTTACCTCTGTTTCCTCTCATTGAACGTCTAGGTTCTGTGTCTGAGCTTGCTCGTGTCTACTTTTCAGTACTTGTAGGTTCTGCACTCACTTTAACTGTTTGTTCAAAAGCTACAGATGATGGCTGATCAGTGTTTTTACTTCAGTTGTCATCACATTGTCTCTCAGATCTTCAACAAAAGTTATGCTGTAAGGGACCGCCGGACACCCTTCTCTCTTGAGCCAAGCAATCCCCAATCTCCACCGCCTCTTCTGCCTATAGACAAGCCCCCGCTCGACACGGGATATGCCTCTCCAGACTCGGTTGCCCCCAGGTCTTATTTGGCGCAAAGATTGCTGGCTTAAGTGGAGACGGATGAACGGCAGGGTATCCCAAATTGGTAGTTAGAGTGGGCAGAGTCAAAATGTAGAGTAGTCGAGACAGGCCGAGGTCAAAACCAGGTGGTCACCAAGACACGGTATCAGAAGGGCTAGACAAAGACGTGGTCAGACAGGCGGATGGTCGGTGCGGGCAGCAGACAGGAATGGTCGGACAGGCGGATGGTTGGTGCGGGCAGCAGACAGGGATGGTCAGGAACAAAGCCGGATAGTAACTTTAAACAAGATCCAAATGCAAACCCTAGCTATCAAAGGCTATAACGGGCACTAGTGGACGGGACCAAAACATATTTAAAGGGGAACTGGCCAATGGGAAGGGGGGACTGGTGATTGGTGCAACTGTGATTTGGGGGGAAATGTAGTGATTGGTGCTACTTAGGATGTAGCTCCCTATTGGAGCAGCCCCAGGGACTGGACCGCCCTGGCCAGTCAGGCTGTCCAGTCCCTGGGTTCATTCCCACCCAGGCTATGGACCTGACTGGTCTATTTGAATCTGCCCCCAGCGAATGCGCAGGGAGCAGCGCCGCCGAGGGGCATATTGGAACTGTGCTCGCGCGCGAGCATGTGACGGAGGGCCGGGCGCGCTCCCCGAGAGGGAAGGGGAAACCGCGCCGGCCGGAGAGGTGATGGAGCCACCAGAAGGAGCGGAGGGGGCCCTGCGATGCCGGCCACCCCCGCCAAGGTAAAGGGAGCGGTGGCGGGCGAGACCGCAGCAGATGCGGCGGCGGTGGCCGCCCGAAAACCGGAGCCACGCGCCGCCGCGGGACCGACCGCTAGGAGGAGGTAAGGAACTAACATATGCTGTTACTAATGGTAACCTTATCTGTTTTGGGATTTAAGCTTCTATAGCCCTAAAATTGTCACTGTATCCAACATAAATGCCTTCAAATGCACTGTTTTCCATTTTGGTGAGTTTTTCCTCTGGAATGTAGATAAATGCTTTGAATCCAAAACTTGTAGGTGTTTTACAATTGGCTTCTTACTGTGGCACAGTTTATATGGAGTTTTCTCCACTGTTCTAAAAAAGAGTCTGTTCTGCAAATAAACAGTTGTAATTGCTGCCTCACCCCAGTATTTTTGTGGTAGTGCAGAGCCTGTCAGCATACATCTGATCATTTTATTTAGAGTTCTGTTCTTTCTTTCAGCTACCCATTTTGCTCTGATGTGTATGCCACTGTCTTTTGATACCTTATTCTCTTCAGCTTTAGGTACTCTTGTATTTTGTGTAAATTCACCTCCATTGTCACTTTGAAGTATGAGAGGTTTACTCTGAAACTTGTTACTTGTCTTTACTACCTTTAATTGCAATTTGTCAGGAATGTCACTCTTGTATTGCATTAGGTGTGTGACTGTGTACCTTGAATAGTCATCTATGAAAGTCACTATGTACTATGTAGGTGGGTTTTTGGGACTGTGAACTAGGTAAAGTAGTCTTGAAGTTCTATTCTGACTGACTGTAGGAAGTGTTGCTCTTGTAGCTTTGGATTTGATGCAACATTCACACTTAACAGTAACTGGACAAGGGGATACCGTTATATCATTTTTCAGATTCCTCTTTTATAGTTCCTGTATGCACTCTGTATGGTCTGCTTGCCATCCAGGATAGAACACTTGTCGCCTTAGAATTTTACAGTGAGTACTTTGGCAGTCAGCTGCTTCACAGACCCTCTTAGAGCAGGAACATAAAGCACATCCTTCACTGGTATAGCTAAATTGTGCCCTGCATCATTAGGTGATACAAGGGTTCCGTGCCCATATCTCTCTGTATGTATTAAATAGTCTCTCTGTTATTCAGATTGTCTGACATATAAAAGTGGCATTCCAGTTCCTTTTACATGGATCAGTTTAGTATGTGGGATGCTGTCTTATTTGCTCTGCTTTCCATATAGTACAGCCCCCCTAATATGTCCCTGTTTGTTGCATCTAAAGCACACCATGGTTTCCTTCCTGTGTATCTTTGTGTCTGTAGCTTTAAGAGCAGTTCTGGTATCGGCTTCTGTGGAGTCAAGCTCCTTTCTTTGCTGATAGTCATCCACAAATCCACATCCACATTTACAAATGCTAGTGTCATGCTGGATCTCTTATTCAGTCATTTCAGTACATCCCACATGCCTTTTGCTGTATTCTCACTGCATATGTGAATACGCTGATTGTCTTCTACTAGTAAGCTTATGGTGGCCTGAACCTGTCTGTTTTTCCTGTCCCAGTCCTGATAATTATCCTGTGGCCTCTCTGTAATGATAAGCTCCCACAAGTCATCTCTGGATAACAGCATTTCCACTTTAAACTTCTATAGCTGATAATTGTCATTGTTCAGCTTGACCACTGAGAGTTTAAGCTCTGAGCTGCTGGCCATTCTCCCTCCTTTACATATAAGAACAGTCTTACTTGTATACAGGAGATGTCTCTCTGGAAGCTTCCTTATGTCAATCTCCACACCGGCCGCTCTGTTTCCCGTTCAGGGATTTGCTCTGCCTGGGCCGCGTCTGGTCACTGGGCTTTATCTGTTCGCTGTGGCTTCATTCAGTCACTAGGCTCATAACCTGTTGCAGAGAGTGAGTGCTGGGAGCAGTGGAGTTAAATCCAGATAGACCCTTAGAAAGGGTTCTAGGACCTGTAGTCAGTAGTTTTTACTCAAGGCCAGGAAAGATGCTCCCAATTTAGCAACACAGAGCCACAGGAATATAAGGAGCTTGGATTACATGCTTTAAACTACAGGTCGGGAAGCACAATTATAACACAAATGTTTATTTGACACTACAGAAGAGGAAAACAATAAGGCATAAGACCAAAAACCTGACAAAAAGGGAGTTTTTCTTAAAATGCAGCAAATGAATTATTAATGCAGGCTGGCGGTGACAAATAGATAAGCATAGTAGAGGATAGTCATAATTCAAAAGTCTAGCCAGGTAGTAGTGTAGTAGGAAAAACCACACCCACACCACTTTATTCATAAAAAGAGGATTTATTTAGGGAAACAGGAGGGTAGAATGGGTAGGACACAGTTAGTATAGGGTTAACGGGGTCCACCGTGGTTTTCTCATCTGGGAATGGGAAGGCAGGTGCCTATCATGGGTAAGAAAGGGACTCAGTTACTAGGAAACAGGATTTAGTGTCCCACCCAAGGGCATACCAAAAAATTTCATTTACATCTTCACTTACCGGTTGGGTGCAGGAACACTGACATGGGCCCAAACGTGGCAACACCTCGGCGATGGGTGGTCCTGGGGGGATCATTATTCTTGGTCTTCCAGAGGATCCCCGTGCCATCCAGGCAGGTCCTGGTCCACATCTGTGAATAAAGTGGGAAAGGATAGTAAGGAGGACATAAAGGGTTCTCTAGGCTGATAGAGGAGTAGCGAGAGTGTAGCTCACCTTGGTCCTCGGTCCTTGTCCCAGCAGCGGTGGTCCTTGCTGCATGAAGCTGCGGGGCCCCCTGGATGTCAGATGGGGCAGGGCTGTGTCCGGCTGGATGGCTTCTTCCAGGTCTGGGGAAGAAATCTGGTCCATTCTAAAAACACTCCTACTTGGCTACTTGTGTACCTCCAAGTACTTGCGTGCACACGAAAATATCTGTGTGCCCGAATGTTCTCTTTATTGATAGCATATAGCATACGAGCTTCGAAATTCCTTATTCACACACAGAGTTTGTAGTAATTGTATGAACCAAGAAAACGCTCATAGTTTGAACAATTACTACTAGACTCCTTTTGTCCCTGCAGAGATGTCTAGGGCCTGGGAAGTAGGGCAATTTTCCTGGGTGACAAGGCCATTGTGTATGCAGGAAGGTGCCTTTATATTAGCCATAGTGTTTTCTGTACATGGTTTGTACATGTTAATGGTGATGGCCATATGCTTTTTCACACATATTAGGGTACAGCCTGTAGCTAAGGAAGAGGCTCAGCATGGCACATATCAGTATGGGACAACAGCAGCACCATAGGATGGGTGAAGAGGAAAAAAAGGGTAACAAAACCAACCCGGGTCGGCCCTGGAATCTAAAAGAACAGGCCTTCCCACTGTGTGAAACCCCCTGGGGTGCCCGCAAACACTCACCCTTCTCCGCTCCAATGAGCGCCGTCTGCCGTGACTACATCATTTGGCAAACGGCTCTCATTGTTGTCAATGGGGGGCTCATGCTACCACATCCCCTGCATCCCCGGTGGCTTGCGCACACTCCCACATTAGCCATTTTAAATGCAGGGGATGTGGCAGCCCACACATGTGCCATTAGAACCAGGAAGCGGTGAGTGAAAAGTGGTGTTCTGGGGAGTTTAACACAGCGAGCCCCGAGGGAAACACAACAAAAACCAGGAAAGTCAAATTCCCAGGTTTTGTGCCTTTTTTAAAATTACAAGGTGTGATTGGTAATAATATCTAGTAAATATCTAGTAAATATATTGAAGTCATACTTGATCTGATAAAACAGACAAATACCTACTGGTTGTCAAGACAAAATCAATAAAATTGCTTTCAAACCAAAACAGAACCATAGCATGTGGCAACTTTGGGGTTTATTTCAGAAACATAGCGGCAGGTATTTATCATGAGCACCACTAGCAAGTCATATTTATGAAGCAAAAAAATGTTTAGCGCCTCTCCTAGCACCATGTAGCTTTCCATGTATCAAAAGCGCTGGGTGCTTTCTTAGCGCCGGCGCTGTGTTCCCTACAGCTCTACATCACATCAGGTGCTCAGTGTTGTTCTCCTTTTTTTGCTCAGTCAAGTGACACGGGATCCCTGGCCTGTTCAGTTTTTTTGTTCATTATTGTACTTAGGTTACCTGCTGCTAACTTGCCAATCAACCTGCCAATCACGTGTCATGTGTCATGTAATTTGTATGTTCCCAATGTCAAGTGTTTTTGCTTGCATTTTGTATTGCACATGGTGCTGTATGCCTGAGTATCGTGGTTTCACAGCACCCGCGCTGTTCATTTCCATGTTAAATATACAAATGATTTCTACGCCCCCCCCTTGCCACTGGCGCTACCTGCCGCTAGCTCCACTGGAAAAAACAAACAAACAAGACACAGCGCCACAGGAAGCCTACAGCACGGAACACTAACAGTGCCATCTGTCTGTGGCTGATGTCGCGGCTGAGGTGCTAATTGCATCTCTCCGCAGACACTGAACTGACGCTACGAGGTGGTAATGATAACTGGGTCATGACATATCACCCTAGGGCTGAACTGTGTTTAACTGTCAGTGTATGGTGACTGCCACAAATTGGCCCTCTGATAAGGAAGTGATAACAGAAGAAAATCTAACATGGCTCTCTTTATGTCTGACCTGCTTATCTCTGCATCTGATCTTTTTATGATCTTTAGATGTTAACTGTACTGGGTTTATAAGAGTCTGTGATATTTCTTTTTGCCCAGAACAGTTTGTCCCCCAGTTCTGTCCACCTCCCAGTTTACCCATAAAAACTCACCTTGCCATGCTCCAATGGCACATACGCGGGCTCCCATCCAATATGCAGGCAGGCATCTCTCACTGAATGGGGAGCACTCTATTTAAATGGCTGGTGATGAGAGCGTGCGCATAAACAATGAGAGACACCTGCCAAATGACATAGTCACAGCAGGTGGCTCTCATTGAACCAGAGCCTGCGCATGAAGTGTGGTAAGGTGAGCTTTTATGGGCGAACTGGGGGGGATACACACAGAGGGGCATCCCAATTCGAGAAAAACCAATGGCCAGTCCTGGAATCTTTTAGATTCTAGGCCGGCCGCTGGTGGGTTTTGTTCAACTTTAAATATACTTAGCCCTTAGCTCTGCTGCTCTCAGTGATTAACACGGTATAACATATAAAAGTGGATTCAGTACCAGGTGAGAAAACTCATTCACTTTCAATGGGTTTAATTATGTAAAATCATTTCAGGAGAAAAATCATAAGAATATCACTTACAGAATCACCATCTAGGAAGACAATGCAAGTCAATGGCACTTTTTACTACAGGGTAAAAAGCAGTAAAAATTTTTAGGAGTAAAGAGTGCCACTGGATTTCATTGTCTTCCAAGATGGTGATTCTGCAACAGTGATTTTATCATGCTCTTTTTCACCTATAGTGATTTTTTTGGCATCAAGGATTTTTTTTTTCTAATTACTCATTTATTACTGAGTCAGGGCCATTGTTTAACTTGGGGCTGACTCCGCACCAGGCGAAAATGAACATCTGGCTGCTGAATCAACCCCCAAAAAAGTGAATTAATGTTTTCTTTCCTAAAAAGTGGTAGAGTTTTCTCACCTGGTGCTGAATCAACCCTACAGTTTCTCAAAGTGTGGATAGAGAGTGCTCCTGATTATATACAAGATGAATGAGTTTCAGAGACATGGCAAGTTCCGAAGGCAAATACTGGTCTGAACATGTCTGCAAAGTTGCATCTTGACAAAGAGACTACAAAAATGTGTGCTCCTGATAAGGAGACTCAACAGCTCTGTTAGACTATTTTCCAGCCCACAAGGGGTTGCTGCTGCAGGAAAAGGAATGTGAATTGCTGGGTCTGAAAGGCCCAGTATGGCTCACTGGCCCTGGAAACGATCCAGGATTTGGCTGGTTGGTGAAATGTTCCATGAGAATTTCACAGTGAGTGATTATGTTATAGATTTATACTAGAGAAGCAAGTGGTTGGCAGCCCTTGTGCCCTGTGTGCCTAGCATGGCATAGTCTACATAATTTTAAAGTGGACCAACACCCAGGATTTTGACTATCCTGGGTCTTGGTCCCCTTCGGTGGGGCACCCCCGATCGGGGTGCCCCGCTGTGTGAAACCCCCCCGAACTCACCTCTCCCCGCGCCGACGGACAAGCCGCGGACAAGCGGCTCCGCCGCCGCCGCCTCCCGCGCGTCCCTCTTGACGCGCGCGTGCCCGCGCCGGCCATTCACAGACGGCCGGCGCAGGCGCGCGCACGTCTAGAGGGGCGCGAGGGAAGATAAGATAAGGAGTTTGGGGTGTTTGGGGGGGTTTCACCCCGCGGGACATCCCGATCTCGGATGTCCCGCGGGGAGGGAGGTGATCGGCCCGGGAATCTTATAGATTCCCGGGCCGATCACTGGTGGGTGTTGGTCCACTTTAACCCCTAAAAAGTTGCAGCAGACTAATAGAGGTACAGATCTTGAATGGCACACCAGGGTTTTGGTCCCTTCCCCTGGGGCACCCCGATCGGGAGTGCCCCACTGTGTGAAACCCTCCAGATCACCTGAATAAACACACCTCTTCCCGGTGCTACAGCTCCTGAGTGGCTGCTCATCCAAATAGTGTGCTCGGAGTTGCTGATGTCACTCCATCTAAGACGTTAGAAGGATAGCGGTGATGCGGCTGTGACCCACGCAGGTGCCGTTGGACCGGGAAGCAAGGTAAGTGAGCGGGGCGACCTGGGGGGTTTCACACAGCGGGGCATCCCAATTTTGGATGGCCCGAGGGGGGGGGGGGGAGATCGATCGGCCTTAGAATCTTATAGATTCCTGGGCCGATCGAGCTGGGTTTTGGTCCACTTTAATACCCTGGGGAAATTCCAATTTAGCATGCCTCGCCCCCCCCCCCCCCCGGCGCTCTCATTCCTGTCCCATCCACACACACTTGGCCAGATTAGAGAAATAAAATAAAGAACCCCATTGGTCTTGGTTTTTGCCCACTTCCATGAATGGATCTAGGCACTGTAGCCCTGGCTTCTGGTCTGCTGAGCTACATGGGCAAGTGAAAAGCAGCGTCCAGTTGTAAGTTGTGAACCATGCTTTCATAACTCACCTTTTCAGAATCCTCCAGCTTGGCAACCACAGCCTTACCTCTGACAGCCAACCAGGGTCAGGCTGGTATGCCTACTCAGCTTACACCGGCCTGGCAGGCTTTATTGATTTTCAGTAGACCAACTGTAGGCAACAGATGCCATAGGGTCAATTTACAGCTGAAATTTTCCGCTAGCGCCATTTTGGCGCACCAAACTGTCTCTGGGGCCTGATTTATGGTATGTTTAGCGGGCAGAAAAGCATGTGCAAACGTGGCAATTTGAAGAGTGAATTTCCTCCAGCAAATAGGTGGAGGAAACTGTCGATTCCAATGATTAACAGCCTTATTTCATTCTGAAAACACATGTCATCAGAGTCCGGCATATTTTTGAACAAAGAAAGTGTCAGCCGCAAGTTCTTTTTAGGGATTGAACCTTTTTTTCTATTTGAAAAGCTGTCAAAACTCACAAAAATTAAGGTCCAAACAACCTTAAAGTGGACCAACACCCAGGATTTTGACTATCCTGGGTTTTGGTCCACTTCGGTGGGGCACCCCGATCGGGGGTGGCGAAATAAACTCCGAAATGGCGAATAGAGCTTCACAGAAAACACAGAGGCTGCAGAGATCAAATCATTATGGAGAAACAGTAAGGAAAGGGGAGAAACATGGGGCACCAACGGGAGTAGGTAAGCTATTACCAGCCATTTGCGCTTCAAAGCAGGAGATTTTTATGCGGCAGGCGCAAATTGGTGCAAGAAGACGCAATTTGAGTTTCTCCCATGCACTTGCCATTTAATGCAATCTGCAGCCATGAATCATGCGCATTGGCGCATGAGAAATGTTCGTCTTTTTTTTGTGCACTGACTATTAATCGACCATATTGTTAGCAGAATGGGTGAGTAATTAAACCGGACCTTCAGTATGATTTAATGAAAAGGCCAAACCCTTAAAAAACTATTCCCCAGCATCTAAAATTAATATATTTTAAGTTTTTAGTAGCATATTTATTATTCTTTCCCCCACTGGGCTACAACTCTGCTTAGGACTCTAGGATATGGGTGCAACCATCTTGACTCAGAAGCATCACATAATGAGGACAGGAGAGCGGGATAAAGTACAGGGGGTGGGGTTATAGCTGTGCTTTGCACAGACAGAGCAGAGCTGGGTTCAGGGAAAGGACAGCAATCCCAGGATGCAGAGCGACACAGTCAGAAGACACTTCCTGTTTGCAGGCTGCCTGATGCTCCATGAGCCCCCATCTTGGATGTTTAAAGGCTCATAACATGCAGTAGATGCAGGTAGGAGGATTTTTAATGTGGGCAATCTGTATGTACAGGGTGGGGGAAACATATAAGATAGGCTCTTATTCAGGGTGAAGATCTGCTTTAAGTTTATTTTTGGACTTTCTAGCCCTCATTCACCAGGACGCATCCCAAGTCGGGATCCCTGGACATATTTGATTTTGGTCCTCTAAATGATTGTTGTCCTTTGAGTCTGTTAAGGGTAATAATGTGTATAGTAATGTTATAATACACACAGGCTAAATCTCTGCAATCATTTCATTATTAAGAAATACATGACTTTCAAACTGGACCTTAAAAATAACAATAACAACAATTGACAATTAATAACAATGGCATGTCATCATTACAGTTGTACTGGATAAGACAGGAGACATATTTTCAATGTAAACACCTGCCTCGCTCCATGCCGCTGGTAGGAGCCACCGGGTAGTGCTCTAGTACACCCGGCGGCCAGTTGCATCCCTGCTCGAGTCTACTCTCGCTGGCATCTCATGACGCTGGTGCGGGAGCCGGGGCCGCTGATGCACTTCTGGCCAGGGAGCGTGCAGCGGCGCGGCAACGAGCGCTCGCCATTGGCGTGGGAGTGGGGCAGGCCAGTATATAGGGGGGCGGGCTGAGATTAATTTTAGGACCTTTTGCCCAGAGGAAGTAACGGGTGCCCTACTGTTACGAAACGCGTTGGCTGGGGCGGGGGTGACAGGCGGTGATGCAGGCTATCCTATGGGTAACATATTAATTTGATTGGCACATATGATTATGTTTTGAGCTGTTTTTCTTTTTCTGCTTCTGGCGGTTCTCACAGATAAGCCATTTGGCCTTGCACTATTTGCACTTTATATGCATTACTTTTGCACTGATAAATATGTTTGATGCACTTTATTATATGACTGTAATTGGGAAAGGAATCTGTATGATAATGATAATGTGAGATAGAACATTGGTTGATAATTTATAAGAGGATTAGCTTGCTCACAGTGCCCCCCGATGGTCACAAACTTTTTAATTGTCTGTATACATGTGGCTTTTGTGTAATAATAAATAGGATATTTTTTGATTATCATTTAGTGGTGCTGTTTAATCCTGGTTTTGCTTTAAGGGACTGTGGGGTCTCTTGTCGGTGGAACTTTTTCAATGTAAACAACATATTTATTAGAGACAATCGTTTGCCACTACTGAGGGAACATGGGGTGACCATCTGTGCAGTACAGGCAAACGTTTTATCTGTATGAGAGCTAAATCAAACCCTACAATCATAAGCCTCCTTCATCAGGCTCTTATTTGCTGGCCATGGACCAAATAAAATTAATGTAAAAAAAGAACAAAATATGGTACTTACAATCTCTAAATTTTTGGTGGACTCTCCTTCCTTATGGATTCCATATGGATGTCCATATTTCTACTGCTGTCATATGTATAAAAATCTTAAAAAGGTCTACATTTCAGAGCGGGGCCCTAAACAGTATACCTTCAAAAGCATTCAGAAAACAGAAAATGATGGGCACAAAAATAGGCCTCAAAATGTGCACTGAAGCGTGTGATTGTTAGCTTGGGCCATTTACAGAAGATGACACCCTGCATTCAATACAGCTAAACTGGCATCAGTTGAGCAGAAGGACATTTTTTATGGATATGAATAAGTAAATGGCGTTTACGGAGGTAATGATTTTGGGCCACTAATCTCACCCTGCCAACTTACATAGAGTGATGCCCTATATCAAATAAAATTGTGACTAGCATACCCTAAATAGGTTTGGCTTTGAACCAAAAATGGGCAGATAGCTGCTTTTTCCAGTTATAAGATTTTTTTTTCTAAATCAGTAAAAATGACCTTGTGCCCAATTTGATGCAACTTCTGAAGGCTAGCATGACTTTGGGCCAAGGTAACCTCACCCGGATTTGATGCAGGGGGTAACCTTTTGTGAATTGGAACAGTATGAGATTGTAATGAGCACTTTGTTTTTAGATAGCAGCAGCAATCACCGTCAACTTAATCCAGCATATGTCACGGTCGGCCGATAAATCCACACACAGCCCAATTGCAGCATATCATACACAAAGAAACACAGAGCAATTTTCTAATTTAGGTCAGCTTATGTTTCCTATATATGTCCACAAATCTATAGTATCCTCCAATGGTAAGTAATGCTTTTTATCCTGCTATCCCGAGGTGCATGTGCTTCTTAACTTGATTTGACAATAGAATTATTCCAAAATATCCACCATGTGCCAGTAATACCGTTTAGGTATTTTCACCTTGTGCCCACCACCTTCTCTAGTTACTCTTACCAGATAACGGTGTGGGTTTGTGCCTTAATAAAATTCCTTTAAATTTTTCCGTTATGCTCCAATCAGGCGCAGAAAACTTGCTTTTCAATCATATTTTAGAATTCACAAAAACAGTATAGTAACAGCTTTAAAATCACCAGGCGAGGCTCTCACCAGTCCTTCTCTAAACGTCGGCCAATCGATGCTTTAAGATGGCGGAGGGTGTAGAGTGCCAGGAATGATTCCTCTCGATGTTTTGCCGAAGGTCTGCCCACCGCTGTCAACTCGCTTCGTTGTTTAGTACAACTTTATCAAGACTAGCGGTGCAGTGGTGTGCGCTGCCTTATAAATGTTTGGGTTGAGGCGGGGCAGGAGGCTGAGAGGGAGTGTGGTGTTGTGTCATTATGACGCCGGCCAATGATATCTCGTTGAATAGTCCGCGTCAAAATAGTCAGTTTCCTTCTATAGAGTTTACCGAGGCTCATTAGTATTTGCCGCGCCTCTTAGTGGGCGTTCACAAGCTTACTGACCTATTGATGCAGCGAAAAATGGCCCTTAATTAGCATATCCCTATATTCCAATTGCGTATTGCTCTGGCTTCTTTGGGTTTGCCTGTTTAACCCTAGAAAGGATCAAGAAGCCTGCTCTGCATGTATTTATTTAGAAATACAGGGGCAGATCGCTATCTTAAACTATGCCATTAGTTAGCAAAGATTTTTTTATTCTATTTACATTTGAGATGTGCAGAGAAGGCACCGGTGAGGGTCTCTCCTGTTTACAGATCATTTTATCAATATTTAACATATTAAAAGAAATTTTAAAAATGTGAACAGTAATTAATCAATGTATTTATTAAAATGATCGTCATATTGGAATATTTCCATACTTAATAGTCAGATGAGTATATGGTCCCATTCCCCAGTTGTACAGGATCATAGGGGATGTTAATGGATCCTATTTATCTTTGATTGCCAGTGATTGAATAGTATATATTAATGAAATTATTAAATGATTAAGTGTCTATGTTTTGTTAGAACTAATTGAAGTGGCTAACTAAAAAAAAAGGGGGGGGGGAGGTGGCTCTAATGCATGTACGTGTCTATCTTAATAGATATGTGTTGAACTAAGTGAGTTACAATAGCTACCGTGTGTAAAGATGTGAGCTATATAGCTCTAGGTGAAAATTAAGAGGTGTCTACAAAGCAATTTAGGTCAAATTCAACATTTAACCCTTTAGGTGTTAGAGAATTCAACGTGTATATCCAATAACTTTCCCTAAGGTCCCTTACTAAATTGGAGCCCCTTCAATGTCTCTCTAGTCATTCCAACCCCATAAAGGATACCTGCCCTGGATCCTGGGAATGACAATGCTTAAAATGCACAAAAAGACTGTGCGTTTCCAGTCCTTTTCTTATATTACATAGATGTTCCCGTATGCGTGTTTTAAGTGGTCTTATGGTCCTGCCTACGTATTGCAGGCCACATGGGCACCATATAAGGTAAACCACCCCCGCCGTGTTTTGGGGGGGTCTAGGTAGCTTTTAGTGAGTTTGTCCTTGAGGTTCGGGGCTTTCCGGAATATTATTCTTGGGTGATCTGGTAATACTGGTCCCAAAGTGGGATCTCCCTTCAGAATATGCCAGTGTTTGTTTATAAGCTTTTTTACTTCCTTGTGTTGGGAACTATCGCCAGTTATAAAGGTAAGTTCAGGTTGCGTCCTAGTTGGTATATTCTTAGAGGTCCCTATCAGGGAATTTCTTTCCGGCTCTCTCATTTCTCCCCTTTGGGTCTCAATCTCTGCCTTCCTATACCCTTTGTCTATAAATCTTTGGGAAAGTAAGCTTGACTAGATGTCATAATCACTTATAAAGGGTGCAATTGCGTCTAAGGCGCATAAATTGGCCCTTGGGTATGGCCCTTAACAAGGTGGGATGATGGCAGCTTGAGGACGGGACGTATCCATTACGATCTGTGCTTTTAAAGTAAGTAGATGTCAATAGAACTGAACCCTCTTTTTTAATTGTTAAATCTAAAAAGTTAATTGATTTATCACTGCTTTCCATTGTGAAAGCCAAACTGAACGTGTTAGTGTTCACTGTATGGAAAAATTGGTCCAGTTGTTGATGGGTGCCCCCCCAAATACATATTACGTCATCAATATAACGCCTCCAACAAAGTAGGTGTGGCCTGTGTATACCATATATGAACTCCCACCACCCCACATAGAGATTTGCCATACTGGAGGCAAATTTCGTCCCCATGGCCACGCCTGTCTTCTGTAAATAAAATTGGCTGTTATACCAGAAGTAGTTGTGTTGTAAGGCAAAATCAAGGCAATCAATAAGAAAATTTACTTGTTGGGGTGGTAAGGAGGATTTAGATGATAAAAAGTGCCTTACGGCCGCCACCCCCTTGTTGTGGGGGATGACTGCATATAACGGTGAAACATCAGCGGTGGCCAATAAACTGGGTTCCCCTAATTGTTGTTTTGCACAGAGTTCCAGGACTTGGGTAGAGTCTCTAAGGTAGGCTGGAAGCTGGACTACTAGGTCCTGTAAGTATTGGTCCACGTATTCCCCAAGCCTGCAGGTCACAGAGCCTATCCCACTAACTATGGGTCGCCCTGGAGGTCTATGTAGGCTTTTGTGTGTTTTGGGTACCTGATAGATAGTGGGAATGCGTGGAGCCAAAGGAATTAGATATTCATATTCTTTTTTAGTAAGTATACCTATATTTAGGCCACCATCAAGAAGTTAAATAAGTACTCAGCCGTGGGGTACTTAGTTAGAGGTATGTATGTTTCTTTGTCTGAGAGAAGTCTCATCATTTCCTCATGGTAATCTCGTTTGTCAAGTACTACCAGCCCCCCCCCCCCCCTTGTCCGCTGGCTTGATGGCTATATCATGTTTGTTTTCTAGTTCTCTAAAGCCCCTAAACAAGGGTGGGGCCAGCAACTTTTTCTCACCATAAGGGCCCTTAAATCTCTAGTCATTACTCCCTTGAAGGTTTCTATTGCTGAGTTCCCTGAATTTAAAGGGTTGAAAAGAGATTTATTTTTCAAGTTGGTGTGAACATAGGGATCAATTGATTGTGTTCTTATAGTCTGGGTGTCTACCTCTATGTTTGTTGTTTTACTGTTTAAAAAGTATTTTTTAATGTTTAGTTTACGAATATATTTTTGAAGGTCTATGTATGTGTTAAATTTGTCCAACGTTTTCGGTGGCACAAATTTTAGACCTTTATCTAGAAGTGTGAGTTCATTTTGTGTTATAATTTTGTTACTCAAATTGAAGATGTTGTTTGGTTCCTCCTCTTCTTCCCCACTTACCCCCTCTTTTCGTTTTCTGGACGTTCGGGTTAAATCTAATTCGTCCTTGTCCCTCTGGGGTGTCATCTCCCAGGGCAGGGGTGATTTGCCGAAAAGGGGTAGTGGGTGAAGGAGAGGGGTATTCCTGTAGGGGTTCATATCTGTTAGATATTCCCCAGTGACTTTGCTGGTTTCCAAAGGATTTCTTTTAATATTGATTCCCAATTCTGGGAAATGGATGGTTTGGGTTCCTGGGGTTTGTCTGTACTGGTCCATCATATCTTCCCCTGTATCTAATAGGTGAAGGCCTATCCTTCCTAAAGGGGGAGTAATTTCAGGGCCTGGGGCGGTTGTTTAATCGCTCATGTTGATATGAATATTGTTCTTTGTTCATTTTAGATGGACTAATCCATCTTTGATTGTCTGATCTAGAGCTTATTCGATCATCTTGAATATTTACACGGGCTAGATCTTTTGATGGTTGGTTTTGCCATTTGAAAACTCTATTACAGGCATAGTCCCGCTGGTCTCTTTGTATTTTTCTGATCTTTCTATTTTTAATGAGGGCTTCCTCTTTTGCTAGCCGTTCCCTGAGTGCCACAGCTGCGGAACCTGTATGGGTTGCAAAACCTGCATCCCTATAGAAAAACCTAAGAGAACTTTCTCAGACCCCAATCATACAAAATAATTCAAAATAACTAAAAGCATATCTTGTAACACGGCGGGGGTGGTTTACCTTATATGGTGCCCATGTGGCCTGCAATACGTAGGCAGGACCATAAGACCACTTAAAACACGCATACGGGAACATCTATGTAATATAAGAGAAGGACTGGAAACGCACAGTCTTTCTGCGCATTTTAAGCAGTGTCATCCCCAAGATCCAGGGCAGGTATCCTTTATGGGGTTGGAACGACTAGAGAGACATTAGAGGGGCTCCAATTTAGTAAGGGACCTTTCACGTAGGGAAAGTTATTGAATATACACGTTGAATTATCTAACACCTAAAGGGTTAAATGTTGAATTTGACCTAAATTGCTTTGTAGACACCTCTTAATTTTCACCTAGAGCTATATAGCTCACATCTTTACACACGGTAGCTATTGTAACTCACTTAGTTCAACACATATCTATTAAGATAGACACATACATGCATTAGAGCCACCTTCACCCCCCCCCTTTTTTTAGTTAGCCACTTCAAGTCGTTCTAACAACACATAGACACTTAATCATTTAATAATTTCACATTAATATATACTATTCAATCACTGGTAATCAAAGATAAATAGGATCCATTAACATCCCCTATGGTCCTGTACAACTGGGGAATTGGGACCATATACTCATCTGACTATTAAGTAGGGAAATATTACAATATGAAGGACATTTTAGATAGGACATTTTAATAAATACATTGATTAATTACTGTTCACATTTTTAAAATTTCTTTTAATATGTTCAATAATGGTAAAATGATCTGTAAACAGGAGAGACCCTCACCGGTGCCTTCTCTGCACATCTCAAATGTAAATAGAATAAAAAAATCTTTGCTAACTAATGGCATAGTTTAAAATAGCGATCTGCTCCTGTATTTCTAAATAAATACATGCAGAGCAGGCTTCTTGATCCTTTCTAGGGTTAAACAGGCAACCCAAAGAAGCCAGAGCGATACGCAATTGGAATATAGGGATATGCTAATTAAGGGCCATTTTTCGCTGCATCAATAGGTCAGTAAGCTTGTGAACGCCCACTAAGAGGCGCGGCGAATACTAACAAGCCTCGGTAAACTCTATAGAAGGAAACTGACCATTTTGATGCGCATTATTCAACGAGATATCATTGGCCGGCGTCATAATGACGCAACACCACACTCCCTCTCAGCCTCCCGCCCCGCCTCAACCCAAACATTTAAAAGGTCGTTAGTCTTGATAAAGTTGCACTAAACAACGAAACGCGTTAACGACAGCGGGCGGAACTTCGGCAACACATCGAGAGGCACTGGCACTCTACACCCTCCCCTCTCTTAAAGCATCGATCAGCCGAGGTGCAGAGGAGGACTGGTGAGAGCCTCGCCTAGTGATTTTAAGGCTGTTACTATACTGTGAGTGCACTTTTAACTTAAATTGAGCACGCTATTAAAACGATATTATGCTAGATTCTTTTACTGGTTTCATTTACATGCCCTGCTTGCAATGGGACACTTTAAAAGTGAATTCTAAAATATGATTGAAAAGCAAGTTTTCTGCGCCTGATTGGAGCATAACGGAAAAATTTAAAGGAATTTTATTAAGGCACAAACCCACACCCTTATCTGGTAAGAGTAACTAAAGAAGGTGGTGGGCACAAGGTGAAAATACCTAAACGGTATTACTGGCACATGGTGGATATTTTGAAATAATTCTATTATCAAATCAAGTTAAGAAGCACATGCACCTCGGGATAGCAGGATAAAAAGCATTACTTACCATTGGAGGATACTATAGATTTGTGGACATATATAGGAAACATAAGCTGACCTAAATTTGAAAATCTGTTATATATATTGCTGTGTTTCTTTGTGTATGATTGTATGTAGGGTCCACGGGGATAATTGGATTAACACATGTTGAGCAACAATTAGTATATTGTAGTAACCTTTACAAAAAATATCTAGCGTGGTTTATTCTTCATTTGTATTAACCAATTGCAGCATAAACAGGGTAATTCCTCTTTATTGACTTGGCACAGGTAGCACATTCACATATTTGGGCTGTAACCTTCAAAGGCAAAGTCAAGGTATCAGCTTATCTTAGCAATAGCAGTAACTTCTAGAAAAGCAAGGTCAATATCAATATAGCAATGGCACGGTTTACAGTTCACAGATAATTGCAGCACTCTGGTGGTTCACCCACCACACTTTTAGATGAGCACCAACTCACAGTAAATTTGGCAGGGAATTTCTCTAGTCCCGATTCAGCCTCTTGATAGATGGACACATCCTCCGGGGGGGGGGGGGGCAGAGGGGCCCCCAGAGGCAGAATGACCCCTCAAAGCTTAGGTCCCAATTGATTTCAATGGGGCCGGGTTCGTGTTTGGATCACGTTTGGGTACCCAAACTGAACTTTTGTTCAAAGTTCGCCCGAACTTGCCGAACCTCTAGGGATTGCCCAATGCTTCTTCTCTACTGGTAAATTCACACCAAGGCACCCCCCCATGCTCTCCCCGACAGGGTCCTTCCAGCATCCCAAAACTCTTGCACTTCAAAGCAGTATTTCCTCCTGCGCTTGTCTGATGCAGGCTTCTAGCTGCTCAACAGTCACATATCTTCTTTTCTAGATTTGTGGGCCAAATGTTTTCTATTGGCCAAAGGTCTAGACTGCATGCAGGCCATTTCGGCCCCTGTCTTTTCTTTAGTGAAGATATGCTGTTGTGGTGGATGCACTATGTGTTATAGTATTGTTTTAGTTAAATGTGCAAAGCCTTCCCTGAAAGATACATTATCTGGATAGGAACATATGTTGTTCTAAAACCTCTATATATTTCTCAGCATTAATAGTGCATTTCAAGATGTGTAAGCTGCCTATGTCAAAGACACTAATGCAACCCCATGCTATCAGAGATGCCAGCTTTTAAACTGTGCGCTGATAACAGCTTTTGAGTCCGCAAAACATGGCGGTTGTGGTTTTCATAAACTGTTTACAATTTTAAAGAGGAACTGGTCCTCAGTTGGGGATGTCCCACAGCATGAAATTTCCCAGTCCCTTCCCAGTAAACTTCTTCCTTGCTTCTAAGGCAAATGCGCAGCTTGGCCTGCATATGTGCTCTTTGTACTTGAGTGTCTGCAGGCAAAAGTGCATTGTTTACAGCCATACTGGCGGGTGTTACACTGCAGGGCATACCAAATCGGACTTTGACCTATTAAATGACTGTGTCATTTTTCTTTTTCATGATACAGCTTACATTTGTGGCTTGCATGGCAAACTGTATTCACAGACCATGATTTATGCACACATTCCTGAGACCCATACAGTGATCTGCATTACTGTGTTTAATGCAGTTCTTTATAAAGTGCCCATAAATCACAAGCATCCGATATAGATCGTTTGGCTTGTTCCTGGTGAACTTTTCCAGGTTCTCTCAATCTGTCTTTGATATTATGTACCGTAGATGGTAGTTATAATCAAAGTATTTTCAATTTTATATTGAGGATTTCTTTAAAATATTGTCCTACAATTTTTGAACGCATCGTTGGTACCACTTACTTTTCCAGCCTTTTGTAAACCCTGTCCCAATTTTTTAATGGCATTCTGTAATCAATTTCTAAATTTGAAGCGAAACAAAACCCGGAATTTTGAGTTTCATGGGCTTTGTTCCATTCCCCGGGGGTATTCCTATTGGGGATGCCCCTATGTGTGAAACCCCCCAGTTTGCCCAGTTAAACTCACCTCTCCTCGGTCCAATGGCACATGTGTGGCTCTCGGCCAATGATAGCTGTTTGCTATGTTTACATCTTTTGGCAAACTTTTGGCTTGCTGAAATCCGCCAGTTGCCATTGGACCGGGAAAGGGTGAGTGTGTATGGGCACCCTGGGGGCGTTTAACATAGCGGGGCATCCCGGCTGCTGGTGGGTTTTGTTCTGCTTTAAGTTCATTTAAACATGTCTAACTTTCACCAGGCATAACTGACCTCACTGCACACTGGGCGGCAAGAGCGGGGATGCTGCAGGGTTGCTGCGTCAATTACATAAGTGTTCCTCAACAGAAATTGCTACGAAATTTAGATACCGTAATCCCATATTAAAAAAGGTACTCCAATTTTCTCCCCCGGCTGATCTAGTGCTCAGAAATCCCCCAAACATGATTTCTGAGAACAAGTCTTGCAACGAGCATGCGCCCCAGAGCCTGACCAAACCTCTGTTTGTCATGGCTCCACCCTATGTCAGTCACAATCACTGTGCAAGTCCATTCAGTGAAATAGGGGAAGGGGTACCAGGGGCAGCCATCAGAAATTTCTGGGCACCATTTGACCTACATTTCTGAGTCCCTTTCCTTGGAGGTTCCTCGTGGAGCTCAGGGAGGTGAGTGGAGGTTGAAAGTGAGGAGCGAGCTGTGAACACGGTTTGCAGCCTGCAGCAGGCAACGTGATGAATCCTAGGAGCCAAGACCCAGAGCAGGTGAGGTATATGTTGCTGCAGGACCACTTCCAGGGCTGGCGGCCAGGCCCCCTATTGTCACTGGGTCTCAGACAGTGGCATCAGTACTGAATGCAGTGCTCAGGGCAGGGCCTTCCGACCAGGGTCTGGGCCGCCCTATTCATGGCAGGGTCCCTTGGGCCCAAGACTGGGGTCTCTTCCCTGCCCTTCCCTGATGGCAGCCCAGGGTGTGACACATAATTGCGGTGCATGGAGCGGGGGGTAGAGTAGAGGGGTGGCAGGAGCATGCAAGTGCATAGAACTGGCAGGAAGCTGCTGCAGGTGAGAAAAGGGGACAATACAGTGCATCTTTTCAGTGTGGGAGAGAGGGACAGTTTTTGAAGTCATTCTGCAGTAAAAAAATGCTTTACTGACTTTTTATCCCCCGCATGCTATCGAAGATTGTCCGGCGCTCAGACACCAGATTGTGTGATCTCCCGCACCGTGAGCCTCTGCCTCCATCGCATTTTCAAGCCGCCTCTGCTATCTGTGCAACTACAATGGACCTCCCCGCGCTATTCATCCCAGGAGCTATGGCATTCCCCTATCCATTGCAGTGAATGGAGGAGTGCATCACTTTGACGAATGGCGCGGATGAGGCGCAGGTGAGTATAATACTTTATTTTCTGCCTAAAGAATTTTTTTAAGGCACACCCCCTCATCACACCCAGGCCACGCCCCATGCTAAATTCCTTGCCCATAGGTGATGGGAATACCAGGGATAAACTGGGGAGCGCGAGGGAGGGAAGGATGGGATGAGCTGGGAGGAGCGATTGTTTCACTTTAAAGGATCACTATTATAAAATTGAGTTATATTAAAAATCCATATAAACACGTTGGCTAATGAGAGGAGGGGTCACTTATACTCCCGAACTGAATTGAACTCCCGCCAAGCCTGTGCTTTATTCTCTCATGGTAGGAATAAAATCCAGGGGTGACAGGTTTAGGCCTTTATTTATGAAGGAATAGCGACAGGTAGAGACTGTTGAGCGACCGGTAATGACGGGCCCCGCCACGAGAATGCCGGCTCCCCACCACAATCACACATTTATCAAGCCGATCCTGCTTAGCGACTGAGATAGCGCCAGATAGCCACTCATTCATCATTATTCCAGCCTCAGCCCACAGCGCCAGCGTCCGACCTTGAACAGCGACAGGTATGACCTCTCGCTACCTGGCGCTCTCCAATGCATTTCAATGGAGCAATCTTTAAATATTCATAATTTATTGTTATTATTTTTTTTTTTTTTTTTTTTTAATTATTTTATTTATTTTTTTTTTTTTTTTTAAATGTGAAAAATTCTGTGACCACTTCTGCCATTTTAAATAATTTTTTTAAGGTAAAAAAAAAAAAAAAAATTGTACAGAATTGATATTACAGGTCTGATATTAATGTATTCATATTACAAAATTATTTTAAAAACTTGTTTTTTTTTGGTTTCCAAAAATATGGTTGTTTGGGGGTTAAAAAACTACTTTTAACCCATCGCCGCCAGCGCTCTGGGACATGCATTTTACAGCGCGAGAATTTTTTGAGCGTGATTTGTTAATGAATATGGTGGGAGCCGGTCGCTCTGACCAGTCGCTATCATGCGCTCCCATACAGCGCGGAACCTGTCAAATAGCGACTCCTCACCCAATATTCAACATTACAGCAAACCGACTGAGTCGCTATCAACTACCGAACAACGACCAAGCACAGCGACTACTAGCGGGCGCTCTGAAAATGCCGCTACAGTCGCTCAACTGTCGCTACCTGCCGCTGTTAATGAATCGGCCTCTTAGTGTATAAGGGGGACAGAACCTGTGACCTGATTTCCTCTTTTATTAATAAAAATAAAAACAAGCCTGGAAGGCTGGATATTCCCTGATGCGGGGTGTATAAATGATCCCTCCTCCCACCATCCAGCATATTTATATATGGATTTTTATTACAGGCAATTTTTTCCCAATAGTGCTCCTTTAACATTATATACAGAAAACTTTGAATAAGCGAATGAATCATTTATTGATGCAGATCTGCATATTACACCTGATAAAAAGGGACAAATGAGAACGAGGCACACGGGGACAGTCCCTCCAAATGAGGGACTCTGAAGCTAGTGCGACCGTGGATGTTGGCGCAGGATGGACGGGGCTCATATTTGACAGCTTGTGGTGATGTATCAATAATTATCCTTACTATTTGGAGTTTGCATTATAAAGAGTGACCTTTTGGTTGCCCACATTGCTTCTTCGGCGGTACATACTGTCCTTTTACACTCAGCATTTTGATGGGGCCCTAATTATTAGAGGGCTCGCGCTTCCATTGCACATGCACCTTGCACTTTTCTAGCACGCATTGTTACTTCACATATCTATCTATTCATTTATATGTTGTTCCTAACCGTTTTTTTTCGCATTACTTCCTTTATATCATATACTTCCATGCATTAGCACAGCACTTTGCACTTTATATCTGAGTAGGCACTCATTTATTCAGCGTCCTGCCACCGACTTTGCTTTTTGGGCTACTTTCTATATATCATCAATTTGCTTATAATTAATATTTGTATATAGTGATTAGCCCCTATCATTGCCATCCTGCCCCACACCTGTCGTTGATATTTGTTTTTTATCTTATGTCATATATGTAGGTTTGTCTTGTAACATATATGTATTTAAGCACTAGGCAATTTTACCTAATTTATCTAAATAAAATATAATTTACCTTTTAATTAATTGAGTGTGTGCGGCCAGTTACTGGGTCTTACTAGGGGATAGCTTCAGAGTCCCATTAGTTCATTTTTTGGTGCATATCTATCCCAGGGCCTGCACCCTCATAATAGCGGCAGTGCATATCCATTTTTTGTGTAACTCCAAATGAGGAAGGTATGGCGGGGACTACTTTTTTTTAATAACCCCTTTAAAGTGGACTAAAAGCGACCCTGGATTCTACAAGACTCCAAGGCCGACTGAGCCCTCGGGCAGTTAGATTTGGGATGCTCTGCTGTGTAAAAACCCCCGGGTCACCCAGCAAACTCACCCACATCCAATGATGCACATGCAAGATGCCTCCGCTGTCTGCTATACCTTTAGCAGGGTGTGCGCCCATGCCAGGCATTTGTGATACAGGGATGCAGATGAGGGCAGCAGGCTCCGCTCAGCACTTCTCTGCTAGACTAGCCCTCAGCCAAATCTTAGGCGATTAATGTGCTGATTGGAGGAGAGTCCACGCAATGCTTCATAGGACAAGGGAAAGGTGAGCTTACTGGGCACCTGGGGGGTCTCACACAGCAGGGATGCGGCCACTAGCTCCGCTCAGCACTTCTCTGCTAGACTCAGCCCTCAGCCATATCTTAGCCATTTTGAAGCGTGCTGATTGGAGGAGAGTCCTTGCAATGCTTCGTAGGACAAGGGAAAGGTGAGCTTACTGGGCACCTGGGGGGTTTCACACAGCAGGGCATCCCGATTCAGGATAGACTAAATTGCGGGTTTTGGTCCACTGTAAGAAAGTGGTAAAAAACACCAACATACTTTCCTCGTGAAACATAAAACAACTTCAGCCTAAAAAAGAAACTAAATGAATAATAAACTTCAGCAGCCTCAGGAGGGTAACAGAGACAACCTGCTCTAATCTCACAGACCGTGGAATGTACCAAGTAGCTGCTGCAGAATTGTCCTTGTGGAGTTCACAGACCTCGCTCCCATCCTTGTTTGAGTATTAGAAAGGCAAAGCATGTTGTTGTGACTCCAGCAGCACGCGAGAGCGCCTTACAGCCTTTGGTTTTCCCATGCGGCCGCCCCCTCCGTGTGAGAGGCGGGGTGGTACAGTCCATAGAAATGCCAGCGCAGAGCAGAGCCGCTGGCCAGATGCGGAGAGAGCGCTCAGAGAGGGGGGTCATCTCACTGCTGCTCCTCTGCAAATGGTTCTAAAAATCCCTCTCCGGAGATCTGTCAGCCTGAGCCCCGAGCACCAGCCCATCCTGCCCACACCAGACATGACCGGACCCACCACGCTGAAGATGGAAGCCAACATCCTGGTGCTGGGGGCAGACGGAGTGGGCAAGTCAGGTGAGCAGCAATCTCATGATCGTTTCTCTCTCCATTCATGGCCATTGCAGATGCTTTCTCTGATGTGTGCTCTGCACATCAGGGTTAATAATTAACCTTTGTCAGCATAGCTAGTGACCATCATACAGATCGGCTGACCTATGCAGTGCAGCCACTGACTTGTCATTCTTCAGATTTATCATCTATTTATTACATCGATGTAATCATGTATTCATCTATTGATTACAAAAGATCAGTCCAGTGTTTTATCATTTTTACTAGATCAGATCAAACTACTTCAGATCGATTCTTGTGTACCACTGTTGTTGCCTCATTAGTCTAACGCTGGGGTTTAATTGTGCTCCTTACAGCTCTGACTGTCCGCTTTCTAACCAGACGATTCATCGGAGAATACGGCGAGCTTGGTAAATAGCAGTGATTTATTGTGTGACGTGTACAGCATTGATGTGTGTTCTGCATGCTTCCGTAGTGGTCCTCAGCGTTATGATGTACAAATGCTTAAACTGAATACCGAGATCTGTTGACAATCAGAAGCTCCTGAGGTCATGGAGACCAGGTAACAGTGTTTAGATCACCACCTACAATTGCTTCTACTTAAAATGCTGTGCGGAATTCTGCCTGAAGGTCAGGCATTTTCCACCGAGGCTGGACCCAAATCAGATCAGTTAAAAAAAATAGTTGTTCTGGTGGCATCCCAAACAGTTGAGAGCAGCGTCAGAGGATTAAAAACTGCCATAGGTATAAATAAAAATTCAGCTTTGCGCTGCGATGTATACGCCCGGTCCATCAAGTGAAATGCACACTAAAGCGGTAGGAAAATGGTGGAAAATATATATCTCACAATGCGTTGGTATTTATTCCATTGGATTGTTTCTTTCCCTTTTCTTTTGGTCAACCCCCAAATGTAGGGTAAGTAATCTCAGTGCAGTGGTTTATACTACAAATAGCACATTGACTCTTCATCCAGCTCTTTATATATGGCGGGTGCCCAGCGATATCCCCTGGTAAGTTCCCAATTCAATCAAACCCAGTGTTGTTAAATAAAGCTTTATATATCAATCCAGGAAACCTGGGATCAATCCGGGAAACCTGGGATCAATCCGGGAAACCTGGGATCAATCCGGGAAACCTGGGATCAATCCGGGAAACCTGGGATCTTGAGCATTGATATATAAAGCTGACTTTACATCATCACTGGGGCACCATTATCTGAGATGCCCTCCAGTTGAAGGGACGTGCGGGACTAAAAGGAAGCAGATTTGGTTTGATAGGGGATAGAAAACAGCTGCACTCTACATGCATGACTGCAGCTGTTTTCTGTCCCTCGTTGAATGGAGCACTGCTAAGAAAAGGGAAGAATCTTTAATGATGTAGGGCTCACTGATCTTAGATCTTATTTAGGTCCAACTTTGATGGCAAACGAACAAGTAAGTTTAACCTTGAGGCAGTGAATAATTATAAAGGCTTCAGAACCGCATCTTAAATGGACCAAAAACCTTGACGATTGTTTCCCTGCCCCGAGGCATCCCAATTTGGGATGCTCTGCTGTGTGAAATCCCCTGGTATGTCTGGTTTACTTACCTGTCCAAAGGTCTCTTGGCTTGGCTTGTGATGGTAAACAGAGCACCCCTCTGGCCAATATGTGCTTCCGTCTGAGGCCTGTCTGAATGGCACACACAACTGGAGAGGGGTGGCTGAATGGATGCTGCCCCTGTCCCATGTTCTATGCCAGGATGTGTTTCCAAGCATGATGTCCATTCATATGCACAGCATAGATTTCTGATTGGACCAGAGCCGGTGTGAATTGGGATGCTCCCTGCAAAAGGGGACACATGGTGTAGGGTCACGAAAATAGTTCACTGCAAAGGGAGGTGGTTGCATGTGTAGGTGGTGGAAACTCCAGGAAAGGTCCTGGTCCACGGGGACACTAAACTAACCTAATCCACCTACTGACACCAACAGTGAGCCCTGCATCAGAGAGATACTCAGCTTTTCTGAGCTTCATACAACTAGGAAAGGAAAAAACTGCATATACAGTATGTGCTAGTAGAAGGTGTGAGGTTCTGCAGCGTGCAACTGTTCTCTCACCACCAGCAAACAGCTCTATGACAGATTTGGGGCTTCTGGTAGTGGCCTTTTTTTCAGTTGTCAGTGGTTAATGCAAACAATGTGCATATCATATCAATGTGCCATAGGTATTGCAACTTCTGGGCAGACAAACAATAACATATTTCATCCCATATGACTGATTGTTTGATCAATTTCACACAAAAAAATCAATCTAAGAATTAAAAGTGAAAAATAAATAGCAATGATGGAATAAAAATCCAGTGTGTATGTGTGTGTGCAGACAAAATAGTTTGAATGGTTGTTTATTTATATGCTTTAATAGAATCAATATCAAATAGGTTATAAAAAGCATGTTTGGACGATCAACATTGAATAATGAATTGGAAAAATTATTCAAATAGTTTAACCCCACAAATGAATGTATATGTGGATAGCTTTAGATTTCATCCTAATCTTTCACAATTTTCACCAAAAGGCAGTAGAGATCAGATTAGTGCATCTTACAAATTGGGACAAGAATAGATTTAAAACACAGTGGGGTTGGAAGCAACTGCTAAAATCTTTACATTATTTATATGAAATAGCAGGTATTACATACCTGTTACCTTCTCTTTGTATTGCAGTTGCTTGGCTAATGCTGGCCACACACTGACAGACAGACATTGTATATGCCTATGAGCTAGTGACACCTAGCGCTGGCCGGTGGCACAGCAAGTTGATCAAACATATAAATAAAATAGAGAGTGCTTGCAGGGGCGCTCAAAAGATAGGATTCCAGGGAGACAGCGCCTGTTGTAATCTCCATTTTTTTTAGGGTCAGGGCAGTATTTTTTTTGTTTTCGAAATAGCATTGGGGACACTGGAAAGACATGACACAAAAGTGCCTAAAATGCATTCAAAAATAACCCCAAACAGCCCAAGGATCCGGTGGCACCTGAACCAGCCTAGTAAATATACAAAAATGCCAAAATAATTATTACCATTCCAGCCCATTGGAATATATGGGATAAAGCCACACAGTGCAGTGTGAGTATCTGGTCTTCTCTGTCCCTGTAGGGAACACAGTGCTGGCTCTCATTCCATCACCAACGCTTATGATAGATAGGACACTATCTGGCACTATCAGACGCGCCCTGGATTTTTGACTTGATAAATACACCGTTTGCACAAGGACCTGACGTGCACCTGAAGTTCATCTGACACTACGTTGCGTTAGCATTTCTTAAACAAACCCCAACATTTCTAAGAAGCTGTTTCACCACAGTACACAATTGTTGCTAAATGATGTTAAAGTGACAGATCAAAGTGCTGGCCACACAATCTTATCTGTCCAAACTCCATACAACTCCATACAAATTCTATACAGTCCAAACCTTTGTAGCATAAAAGCATAAAGTAGCATAAAAGTGCAAAGCAACCAATTCATAATATAATTTACTCAATGTCCTTGTACTACGAAAGGTTTGGTAACATGGCAGAGAGAGATTGTACATTTAAACTGTAAGGCATGTAGATCTAGCTAGGCTTATTCTGGCCATACACCTTACAGGTTGTACAATGCTAAAACTATACTTACCAAACTTTTTTAGTATAAGGTTACAGACTGAACAATATATCCATGCTTTTATTATAAAGGTTTGGTGGTATAATGGTTTAGAAATGATACTGATTGTAAAGTGTGTGGCCAGCACTAGGCTTCTGCATCCTGAGTCTATAAGAAACTTGCAGTTTTGTCCATTTACTTTACATATCAGATGTCCTACTACCCAGTAACAAACACTCTTATAGAAGAATGACGGGATAGAAAAAATAAATCAGATTCACTCCAAAAGTGATGTGATTAGCTGATGTGTGGCACCATAAACTGATCATGTTAACAAATATGTCATTATATAATCACAATAAACATTTAAGCATCACCGATGTATAGAATAATATCACATCAGAAAACTGTATGTACTATTATCAAGGGCAGAAATGGGGGCACTTTTCTAACCTATGTAGGCATGGTGGGGTAATGTCCGTGAGTATTTGGGATGCTGAAGCTGTAGCACACATACATCAGTGCAGCGCGTCCCTGTCTGTGCTGGTTGTTTGGGTTTAAAGGTCAGCCATTTGCTCAAGATTTAAAGGTCTCTGTGAAATATTTTTGTTTTGCTTGTTCATTAGTCCCAACGCTGCTTTGTTATTTGAGAGATGTTTGTTGAGCATAAATTCCACATTTTACATATGTCTAAACATTTTACATTCACAGCTCTGAACTGTTAGAAGGTTGGGGGTGGGGGGAAGTGTCACAATTCATCAACATAAATTCTCTAGAAATGTTTAAACACGCTGACAGTTACTGAAGTAAGAAAGGGAGAATGAAAAGGACTTCATAGTTAGTAAATAGCTCTGTAGTTTACAGTTTAGGGTGGGGGAGCATATTCAAGGCTGCACTAACATCTGTAGTAATATAGAGATGGCAGCTTATAACCCGACTAAAAGGCAAGTTTTAGTGTTATTAGTCCCCTTTTACAATTTGTGTTTGCAGTACAGTGTGGTGACCCTAGCATCCATTGGTTCCTGTCCCCCATCAGAGGCTGAGTAAGTGGTGGAGCCGGCGGAGGTGACGGTCGACCCAGCAGGGGTGGTGCCAGGGGACCTGGCAGAGGTGGTGCTGGCCCAAAGTAAAAGGCAACAGGCCAGCGGAGGTAGTGGTTGCCTAAAGGGGGAGGCAGTGCCAGGACTGGTGATTGTTCACAAGGTGGCCGTGAGTATTTTGCACTGCAACGTACATGCAGGTAAAGTGCAGTACATGCATTTTATCTGCACTGCCCAGAGACATCTGTGGAGAGCCACGTGACCACCCCCAGCAAATTGCAGGCCCAGGTGGAGGAACAAGACCCTGCTAAGAAAGTTGGGGTTGGCCGAGGTGTATGCTCAGGGCAACACAGTCAATTGGGATGCCCCCCCACATTGTGATCTATGTTGTTAGAAAAAAAAAGCTGTGGGATCGCTTTAATGTTCTTTTTTTCTATCTTAGACCTTATTGAGGAACTTGAGCCCCACTTTCTGTCCATAAGAAAGTCCCTCTAACAGAAAATACATGGGGTTCACTGGGATTAGAGGAGAGTCAATGGCAGAAGATCTCATATTTTTGGCCTGTCACCACATTTTAGACACCCATAATTCATTCCCCTGGAGACCAAATAGGAAGTTGAGTTTTTAACTCCCCTATTGCACAGTACTTTGTCCTCTGCAGCAGCTGGTGTGTCATACTGGAGGAGGTGTTGGCCTGCTTATTGCATGTTCCAGTTTTCATTCCCCCATTTGTATTGCTGTCTGACTGGTAGTGGTGGGGGGGGGGGGGGCTGCTCATAGCAGACCTTAGCCTTCCAGGATAGAAGTCTGGTTTAAAGGAAAAGTCAACTTTCAATGGAATTTTTATATTTTATGTACCAAATGTGCTCAAGGTGCTGAACTTATGTAGTATTTTTTTTCTTGTACACCTAGAAGAGAGAAGTGAGTCCTGTACACCCAGAACACTGCTGCTATGGCTACTGCTGAGGTGAGGAAGCTCACTCACACTTACACATGCCCAGCAGCAGTGTTCTCTGCAATCTGCTGCTATTGGTAACTAACGCCAGGTCTGCACTGAGCTTAGGGCTGTTTGGGATTATTTTTGGATGCATTTTAGGCACTTTTGTGTTGCGCTGTAAACTTTGATTTAGTCAATGTAAAAGCTGTGTTATGTCTTTCAAGTGGCCTCAACGCTATACCCCTTTAAAAAAATACTGCCCTGACCCTAAAAAATTAAAAATGGGGATTACAGCAGGCGCTGCGTGCCTGGAATCACATTTTTTGAGCACTCCAGTGAGCGCTATGTATTTTTTTCATAGATTTTTACCACTTGCAGCACTCCCGGCCTGCGCTAGTTATTGCTAGCACATATGCATATATAAGCCGCGTGCGGTGAACACAGCCTGGCCAGGAACGCTACAGCTAATAGCGCTGACAGGCTGAAGCCGGCATTGCGGTGTGGGCAAGAGGTGCTCAAGTGCTGCCCGCACTATTTTTAATGAATTACTCTTCATATCAGTTCTGAAACAGTTATGGGCTGCGACACACTCTCGGAGTGATGGCGGCCTGACAGGCAATCCAGGGAGCTAATCTTATATCAGTGTTAATTTATTTACTTATTTATTTATTGATTTATACACTGTTATTTGGTATCAACTGACCTACATTTTACCTACCTTATTGTTTGTGGATTTTTTGCTTAGAAATGCTTAGGCCCTTATTTATGAAGCAATAGCGACAGGTAGCGACTGGTGAGCGACCGGTAATGACGGGCACCGCCACGAGAACGCCGGCTTTGATGAATATGGTGGCAGCCGGTCGCTCTGACCAGTCGCTATCATGCGCACCCATACATCGCGGAACCTGTCAAATAGAGACTCGTCACCCCGTATTCAACATTACTGCACACCGACTCAGTCGCTATCAACAACCGAACTATGGCCAAGCACAGCGACTACTAGCGGGCGCTGTGAAAATATTGCTACAGTCGCTCAACTGTCACTACCTGCCGCTATTAATGAATCGGCCTCTATGTGTATCCCGCATAGGATTAGAAATGCCTAGTGTATCCCGCATAGGATTAGAAATGCCTAGTGTATCCCGCATAGGATTAGAAATGCCTAGTGTATCCTGCATTGGATTCCAAGTTTTAATCATTTCTAATTACAACTTTTTCAGGCCGATGGCATCACCCATGCCCTGGACATCCCGATTTGGGATGCCTGACTACATAACTGCTCCTGGAAATGCCCCACATCAGTCCCTACACACCCCTTCTGCTCTAGGGCACAGTGACCCACATGCACTTGTGCGGCTAATGGCATTTGCAGAGAGGACATGCATGGTTCCGCTGTGTTGGCCATTGGTGATCACAATGAATAATGCAGAAGGCTGGGCATGGGCATCCTGCTAATAAATACATTCTATGGTATTGCTATGGCATGGCGTGCTTTGCTTTTAGCTTTATAAGAAGGTATAGATCTGCTTTAAGATTAAAAACTTAAAAATCTGCTTCCTGTTGCAATTACACTCTTCTGCAGTAGCTGCCGTAACTTGACTGATGATAGTATTATGCATGCTGGGATTTTCCTCTCTTGCTGGGTGAAATTGGAAACTCCCTGTGCAATAACAAACAATTCCTATAGTCAGGGAACCTCACCTTCTAAGATCACGGATGGCCCACCTGTGGAAAGTGGTTCTTTATCACCTGTTATTATTGGTCTGTTTATAGCTGGCCATCCATGAGGAATCCTTTGCAATCATCCCACTCATTGGAGGTCATGCTAACTATTTGGTGAAGTCAGTGTGACTTCCGGTCTGCATTGTGGTGTGAATTGCAACCTGCATCTCTGTGAGCTTTGTAGTGATAACACAGAAAAACAGGCTTTGTCCTACATCGCCCCCCCCCCCCCCCCCCAAAAAAAAACTACCTGAACATTGCACATTTTTACAGTTTAGGTACATTCATTTTTCAGTGATTTAACAATATATTTTTAAAGTTTGGAAATAACACCCTATGTGTTGTTTACAAACTTAAAAACAAATATCCTTACCTCATTGGAAACATGATGTGTCTAGCCTGTAAAAATGCCCCATCACAGATACAGGTCATTTTGGGGGAAATGTTGGTGTCTAAATGCTAAAAAGCTCACTGAGATGCAGGCTGCAATCCCCACCGCAATGCACACTATAAAATACATTGGCTTCCATTATAACCTGTGACCAACAGAGCTGGACAGGGTTGAGACAACCACTGTTCATTTCATATCTTAAAGGGTAATTCCACTTTTGATGGCATTTTAAAAGTTTCCATTATTGTGTGGCAAAATTATTTCTTCAATGTGCTAAGCTTATCTGTTATTTTTTTCTATTTGTTTGCATCTTTGTGTTATAAAAGAAAATTGTTTTTCATAGCAACAATGTGTTTACCTTCGTTATGTACACCAAAGTGGTGATTTCAAGTACATTTCATAGACTTCCTCACTCTAGTTTGCTAATCTTCTGATTGGCCACGGCACTGGGTGACAGGTTTAACTCATTATGCTGAAATTCAGCTTCTGCCGTTTGGAACTATCACAGTCCTGTTTTCTAGTAGCAAAAGGGTTAATGGCCGGGTTCTCAGCTGGATAGGTCATTAGGCTGCTTAGATCTAGCCAAAGCTGCTAAAGAGTTCACCTGTTACACTGGAGGAATTGTGGGACTTGTAGTCCATGTATTTTACTTAAGGCCATGAAAACCACTCCCGCTGTAGTAAAACCGGTATGCAGGTTGCAATCCACACCGCAGTGCACACTGCAAATCACCTTGGCCTACCAAATAATTAGCATCATCCCCACAATCTCAGGCTCTCTTTAGCTTTAGACAGTAGGGCATCCCAAATCAGGTACAAGCTTGCTGGACTAAAAGCCCTTTGTAGACTGTTTTTTCAGATTTAAAGGGATAGTCCTGGCAAAACAACATGACAAGAGCTCACCTGAAGCCTGTCCAGTGCATGTGTCTCTCCCCCATTTCCTGCAGCCCGCTATAGATGCTGCATCAGGTCTCCAAAGTTTGCCTCTCCTTTCAATTCCATTCCTCCATGACTACACTCCATATGTGCATGGCGCCACCATACCTCAGTGCTCCCAATGTGAGCGAGCCCAGGCAAGCTAAGGTGGTCATGCTGTGGGGCTCGCTCACACTGGAAGTGCTAAGGGAGAGGGGCAGCCATGCAACCACATTTGGAGCATGGCCATGATAAAATAGACAGGAAAGGAGGAGCAAACTCAGTGGCCCTGCTACAGCATCTACATCATACTGCAGAAAATGGAGTAACAAAGGACAGGCAGGTGAACTCATAGCTACCTATATTTTTTTACCTTTGCCTGGACTGGCCCTTTAATATAGTGAAGAATAAGGAATTGTAGACTAGAGGAACTATTATCACTATGTGAATCTTTACTGCAAGTTTACAGAGGATTGAAATTAATTTATTCAGCTAGAACAGGCAGTTGAGCTCATAACTACCTCTATTTTTTACCTTTACCTGGACTGGCCCTTTAATATAGTGAACCAAACGGGACTAGAATAAGGAATTGTAGAATAGAGGAACTATTATCATTATGTGAATCTTTACTGCGAGTCTACAGAGGAGTGAGTTTATCTTATCTTGCCCTGGAAATGATTGAATTTATTGCCGCTTTGGACATTATTAATAGCATTGTTATAGTAGGGGCGGCAGGAGTAGTAATCTAAAACATAAAAACAAAGGATTCCTGCTGGGTCGTTTGCCTAGTGAACGTCATTCGGCTATTATTGGTGTTGAGCCCTATTTCAGGCCACATTTCCTCCAGCAGCGTTGCCTGGGAAGTCTCACTAATGTCATAACTGCAAGGCAAACTGTACTAGTCGCTCTCCAGCCTGACGCTAATGTCATAATAACATTATTTTTAGATGGATGCTGCTTCCCGCCAGGTAACTGAGCTACCTAATTGACTTAGATACGGCAGTCTACAATCATTTGTCTGGGATTCACTTTGGAATACTACATAAAGGCTTAATAAAATAAAGCCAGGCCATTATGATGAACAGAAGCAGATGTATGCAGGCAGGCTTTCATGCAAAGCAAACATGCCTTCAATATGAAATCCCCATGGAGAGAGCTATGTTGTGACTGGTCTTATGTTTTTTTTGCAGAATCTATATATAGCCACAATGTCTTGGTGGATGGGAAAGAAGTTATCTTTAATATTTGGGATGTTCCATATTCCAAGGTATGTTGTCTAACGGTAAACCTGAATTACAGTTTTGGGAGTCACAATAACTACAGGTGTCAGAAACTATACTTAAAGGGACTCTATGGGCAAAGTGCATAAACTGTCATTCAGAAGGTCATCTCATCATGGCTGCCCTCTCCCTTCCTCTAAGAAAATAGCTGCATCTGAAAGTAGAAACAAGGCAACGAGTAGTGGCACTCCCCTGAATTCGTTTGCCATAGACCAGCAATAATAGTGCTAAACTGCTGGTCTAAAGCTCCACATCATCAGACTGTGGACACTGGGAGAGAGAGAACAGCCAGGGTGATGAGAATGCCTGTCTTACAGACCCTGCCCATTATGCTGATTATTATGCGATATCACAGAGCCAAGAGCAACGCCCACTTGCTTCACAAGAGAAATTATAGGGTAAAACTGTAAACCTCTATATCTCAACCTTTTCTTCTTTAATTTAAAAATTGAAAACAGTTTAAGACAGTACCAAATGTAGCCCAACGCAATGGTGTAACAATTGCCTTTGCCTTTTGTATCCCTATAAGTGTATGTGCTCCAACAACTTCGGGATGTATAGCTTCAGCCAAGCCACTCAACTGGCTTGTAGCAGAGATCAGTGAACCACCCACTTCTCTAACCCTGTATCAGCCCAAGCTGCTGCCACACCAACATAAATTATAATTCTGAGCTCTTGGCTGCTGCTTCTTCTCTGTATTGTATTGTGATCTTTCACTTTTTGAGGTTACGCAAATGATTTTTCAGAGCCTCTGCATTTTTGGAGAGGCAGAGTTTTTGGAGACCATGTAACACACAATATAATTAAGTGGAGAATATATTCTAAGTATACAGCACGTCCTGCTCCAGATAGTAATTCCTTACGTTTGGGTTATACATCCACAATATGGCGCTGGACTGAGACAGCAAAAAAGTGGCTCCTCCCGGCCCCTTATATTCCAGGGACCTCCCACAAAATCCCCTGTTCTTCTCTGCAGTCGGCGCTGCATTGACAAGAAGATGGCTCTCTCTACTCGCAGGTGAGCAGGGTTATTAGCCTGCGGCCCTGTAGGACTATTCCCACCCGTTCCTCCTTTTCATGCCTCCCAGCTTTGGCTGCACTAGTTGGGTGACGGTAGGCAGCACCGCTGTCAGGTGCTTAAGGAGCGCTGCTCCGACCGCAATCCCCCACCAAAGGGTAGGCGGTATAGGCCCATGGTGAGCCTTTGGGATGCCCCTCCCGCGCTATATTCCCTCGCCCCCTGTCCATCGGTGGGCTCCTGTTAGGTTGGCCGCTGCCCTCCCTCGCTCTCCCTGGTATTCTTGGGAGGGGGGTGTGCTCTGTGTGTGTGTCTGTTGTTGGTGTATTCTTCACTTTTATTGTTTACGTGGTATGGTTGGCTTGTGTCGCCGCGCGAGTTTTGGTTGCACTGGTTGCTTTTAAAAATGCCGCCGCTGCCGCGCACGCTGGTACGGCATTCCGCGCTCAAGCGGCGTCTTTACCTCTGGCGCTGCTGCGCCATCATTGGCTGACATGGTCACACGGCACCGTCGCGTTCCTTGGGGGGGGGGGCCTTGTGGATGGCGCGTTCCGCATCACTGTCTCTGCGGCCCGCCCCTTGAGGTATCTGTGGGCGCCATTTTGCCTTCTCGTGCTGTGTGGCTGGCTTCTACCTACCGCGCTCCGTAAGTGCCCTTGCGGGCTGGCTTATCTTTAATAATTGTTGTGTTTGCATACCGCTTACGGGTCTTATTGTTTATGTCTTGCAGGCAGGTCAAACTTAATTGTGGTTTCTCCCGGCCTATCCCCTCTATTTAGTTGCTATTAGAGGCCTACTCTGCCTTTACCCCCCACTTCCCTAGCGGGTTATTAGGGCATCCCGGGTGACTTTATTGTGTAAATCCTTATTGGCCGGTGGCCGCGATAATCACCATATGGAGGCTTCTCAGGATAATGTGCTTGGGGTTCCTTTGGGACAAGCCCGGCTGTGTGTGGCGTGTGGGGTGTCCCCTACTAGTGATGACAATGTGCGGGTTTGTGTACCATGTGCCCAGCGGGCGCTTGCGCTGCAATCTGGGTTGCCTGTGGCTGGGCCTGCGCCCCGTGTGGCTTCGCCCACTCCCCCACGCTTACATCTGACTCCCAGTGAGGTGCATACCAGTGGGGAGTCTCAGCCTGATTTGTCTACCAGGGTGACCAGTATTGAGAAGCTCTATGGCGCGTAAGGCCTCGGCTAAGAGGCGGCATCTGGCACCTGGCGTTAACTTATTTCCTATGGAGGCTGAGGAATTTTTTGACCTGGCTGGCTATACCCCCCTGGAAGAAGGGGAATTGTTTTCTGATTCAGAATCATCTGATGAGCAGCCTAAGGGTTATGCTGATTCTGGCTCTGACCCATGGGCTCCAGATGATAGTGACAAGTGCTGTCTATCTCTCCTCCTGCCGCGGCTCCTCAGCAGCAAGGGGAGTTGTTTCACACAGCTAAGCCACGTTTGGAGTTTCCTGAGCAAACTCACTTTAATAATATTGTGTTCAAGGAGTGGGAGCGACCGAGCAGGCTCCCTGGGGTGCCTAAAAGTTGGGATAAGAGGTACCCTTTCCCTGCTGAAGTGGTTAAGCGTTAGTCGTCCCCTCCACAAGTGGATGCACCAATTCTGGGGGTGTCCAACACTTCTGTCATGCATTCCCCTGACTCTACTACACTGAGAGATGGTGAGGACGGCGCATTGATCAGCTGGCTTCCCATGCCTTTGCCTGTGCGGGGTCTGCGCTGCGCCCGGATTGTGCCTCTGCCATTACAGTTGTGGCTATTAGGACTCTGCTCAGGAGTGTTTTAGATGGGGCTCCTGATGAGGCAGCTAGTGCTGAGTATAGTGCTCTTCTGCGTTGTGATGAATTTGTTGCATATGTCCTCTCTGCCTTGGATGATACCATTAGAATGTGTGGCAGGGCTTCTGCCTTAGCGGTGGCTATACGCCGCTCGGTTTGGCTGCGCCAGTGGGCAGCTGACAACGCTGCCAAGAAGGCTCTCACTGGGTTCCCCTTTAAAGGGCTGCGTCCTTTTGGGGATCGCCTGGACCTGTTTGCTAAGGGAGGCAAGTTACCCCAGCGTAAGAGACAGTCTCGGCCCTTTCGGGGTTCAGGTTCCTTTCTTCCCTCCTACCGTGGGTCCAGAGTGGGAATGGGAGCATCTTTTGCAGAGGCCGGGGGAGATTTCTGGGGCAGGGGCAGAGGACGTGGCCGCCCTGGATCCTCCTGGGGTTCCAAATCTAAGTCTTCCCCCAAGCCCCATCAGGCATGAAGGGGCGCCCTCACCCATCCGGGTGGGGGGATGGCTTCGGCTCTTTGCTCACGTCTGGAGGCGTCATGTCTCAGACCGGTGGATTCAGGAGGTAGTGTCCTCCGGTTACAAGATAGAGTTGGCAGCCTGGCCGCCCCCAAGATTCATCAGATCCCGGATGCCTCAAGACCCCCTGTCAGCTCAGGGCCTGTTGCTTGCTGTGCAGAATCTACTGGAGCTGGGGGTCATTTGCCAAGTGCCCTTAGGGGAAAGGGGCAAGGGCTACTATTCCAACCTTTTCACCGTTCCCAAAAGAGATGGGTCTGTCAGGCCCATCCTGGATTTAAAGCTTCTCAACAAGTTTGTCAGACCCAGGAGTTTTCGCATGGAGACTCTGCGCTCAGTTCACTACGCCCAGGGGACTTCATGACCTCTGTGGACATCAAGGATGCTTACCTCCATGTTCCAGTTTTTCCAGGTCATCAGAGATTCCTCAGGTTTGCTCTGGAGGATCAGCATTACCAGTTTGTGGCATTGCCCTTCGGTTTTACTTCAGCTCCCAGGGTATTCACCAAGGTGCTGGCGGGCATTATGGCTCTGCTGAGAGCTCAGGGCATTCACATTCTTCCCTATTTGGATGACATTCTTATCACTTCTCCGTCCTTCCAACAGGCAGAGCTGGATACTCAGAGGGTGGTGTCCACTCTGGAGTCATTCGGCTGGGTGATAAACCACTCCAAGTCTTCCCTGTCTCCCTCTTTGGTAAAGCCATTTCTGGGCATGAATCTGGATACAGCTCGGGCCAGGATCTTTCTTCCTCAGCAGAAGGTGGACAGTCTGCAGGCGCAAGCTCAGCTCCTTCTGTCATGCCCTCATCCTTCCATCAGGCAGGGAATGCAGCTGGTGGGCCTGATGGTGTCCTGCTTCGAGGCGGTTCCTTATGCTCAGTTCCACATGAGGCCTCTTCAACTCCACCTCTTGTCTGTATGGGACAGGGACCCTGTGTCCCTGGATCAGGTCTTGGTTCTGTCCCCCCTAGCCAGGCGGTCCCTCTCATGGTGGCTGGACTCAAGGAACCTGTTGGTGGGCAGATCCTTTCTGGCCCCTTGCTGGGAGACAGTCACCACGAATGCCAGTCTGACAGGTTGGGGGGGCTTCTGGAGATCCCTAACCTTCCAGGGGCAGTGGGGCCCTCAGGAGGGCCACACCCCTATCAACATTCTGGAACTGAGGGCGATCAGGTTGGTTCTAGCCCGCTTGACCCTGCACCTTCGGGGTCGGGCTGTTCAGGTCCGCTCGGACAACCAGACGGCGGTTGCCTATACATCAATCATCAAGGAGGGACCCGGAGCAAGGGGGCCCTCAAGGAAGTGTCTCTGATCCTGGGCAGAGGACAATGTCCCCTGCATCTGGAGGCAGACTCTCTGAGCAGGGGGACTTCTCGCCTGGGGAATGGTCCCTCAGCAACAGGGTGTTTCGCTCTCTGTGTCACCGTTGGGGTCAGCCAGATGTGGATCTGTTTGCGTCCCGTCACAATCACAAGCTTCCAGTCTTTGTGTCTCTGTCCCAGGACCCTCTGGCCTTTGCCGTGGATGCTCTGACAATGCCCTGGAAGGGCTTTCAGCTACTGTATGTCTTTCCCCCGTTTCCCCTGTTGGGCAGGGTTCTGCGAAAGATAGCTCAGGAAGGGGTGCCAGCAATCCTGGTGGTCCCCTGTTGGCCAAGAAGAGTGTGATTCGCAGACATCGTGCAGCTGGGGGTAGATCAGTACACCCTGCCCAAGGATCCAGACCTGCTCACTCAGGGGCGGCTACGCTACCCCAATTTACAAATGCTGGCTTTAACGGCCTGGCTGCTGAAACCTCCATCTTAATGGAAAAGGGGCTGCCTGCCTCTGTTGTTAACACCATGATCAGGGCTAGGAAAAAGTCCTCTTCTTCCATTTACTATAGGGTTTGGCGTGCCTACATTGACTGGTGTGAGGCTAAATCTCTTCCCTGTCGTGTGTTTTCTGTTCCTAGGATTCTGGAGTTTCTCCAACATGGTTTGGATCTGGGGCTTCAACTCAACACTCTGAAGGGTCATGTGTCTGCCTTGGCTGTTTTCTTTCAGAGATCTTTTGCTCAGCATCATCTGGTCAGGACTTTTTTCCAAGGGGTTACTCATGTGCGGCCCCCCCCCCCCCCCCTGTAAGCCTATATTACCAGTCTGGGACTTGAACTTGGTCCTATCTGCCTTGCAGGGGCCTCCTTTTAAGCCTGTGCATGAGGCTGCTTTGTCCATTCTTACGCTTAAGGTAGACTTTTTTGGTGGCTATCACTTCTGTAAGGCGTGTTTCTGAGTTGGCGGCGCTCTCCATCAAGCCCCCCAGGACAAGGTTGTGTCTGCTTTTCTTCTCATCTCAAATCAAGACATTGTTCTACCTTCTCTGTGCCCTAATCCTAGTAACTCTAAGGAGAGGGCTCTACATTCCTTGGATGTGGTCAGGAACCTGAAGTTCTATTTGGTGGCTACTGAGCCCTTCAGGAAGACTGATGCTCTTTTTGTGGTCCCTTCGGGTCCCAAGAAGGGTCTGGCTCCAGCTAATTCTACTATCAGCAAGTGGATCCGTCAGGCTGCTATTCAGGCCTATTCTGCTAAAGGGAAGGAGCCTGGTCTCCGGCCCGGAAGGGGGGCGGAGCAATGACGCGCGCGCTCCGCGCTGGCCACGCCCCCCTTCTCCTCTCTGCCTCCGTTTTGCTGATGCTGCTGCGCTGTGGGTGTGGTGCGGACGCCATTTCCCCGGCTGACTGGAAGACACAGTGAGTGGCCCTATGGGCCCCCTCTATATTTTTTACTTATCATGCCTGTCAGTTTCCTTAATGCTTATCCTATGTTTTCTGTTATGTCTTCCAGGTAGACCTAGATTAGGTTTTAGGGGGTTTCTCCCGGTCCTAGGGTCCCTGGGTTAAAATTTACTGATTACAAATCCTCCCACTTGGGACATTAAAGGGGCATCCCGGGTTGCTTATTGGCGTAATTCCCTTGGTCATAGCGACTACTTATAAGTTCACCGTATGGAGGCATCCCCGGATACTGGGCTCGGGCTCCCCTCGGGGCAGTCCCGGAAGTGTATGGGGTGTGGGGCATCCCTTACTGGGGATGATGTACTTCTGTGTATACCATGTGCATAGCAGACTATTTCGCGGCAGTCCGGACCCCAGACGTCTGGGTCAGCACCGCCGGTCGCTCCCTCTCCTCCTCCCAGCTTGAAACGCACCCCGTGTGACGTTGTCATGGGTGGGGAGCTGCAATCTGAGATGTGCGCCAGATTGGCCAACCTTGAAAAATTATTCTCTAGCGCGGTCGCCCGTAAGGCTCCAGCTAAGAGAAAGCACCTGTCACCGGCCTCGCCGGTGGTTGACGTTGATGATGTTGATAACCTGGATTGGTCCGATTACTCCCCGCTGGAGGAAGGGGAGGTATATGAGGAATCGGATAATTCAGACGATCAGCAGTTTGTTGGCGCTGACTCTGACCTGGGGAGATCCTCGGATACTCCTAACGCTCTGGCTCAGATGTTTGAGGTTTTGGCTATTTCTCCTCCTGAGGCGGCTCCTCAGCAAAAGGGGGAGTTTTTCGAGGAATCCAGGCCGCACTTGGAATTTCCTAATCAAAAGCATTTTGATGGAATTATTGCTAAGGAATGGGAGAGGCCTGCTCGGCTCCCAGGTATTCCTCAGGGTTGGGACAAAAAATATCCCTTCCCTTCGGATACGGTTAAGCGTTGGGCGTCCCCTCCCGAGGTGGATGCACCGATTCTGGGGTTGTCCAACACTGCTGTTTTAAATACCCCTGATTGTTCCACTCTTAAAGATGGTGAGGATAAACGCATTGACCAGATGGCTTGTCATGGTTTTGCCAGTGTTGGGTCAGCCATGCGGCCCGTTTGTGCTTCGGCGCTGATGGTGGTGGCTACCAGGTCGGTGGTCAGGGACCTGTTGACCTCTTCCGGACTTGATCCGGGGAGTGATGAGTTCCTTGGCCTTAAAAGGTGTGAATTGTTTTTGTCATTTGTACTAGCCGCCTTGGATGACACTCTGATGATGTGTGGCAGGACGTCGGCTCTGCTAGTGACTATTCGGCGTTCGGTTTGGTTGCGCCAGTGGGCGGCCGATTTTGTATCAAAAAAGTTGCTGACGGCTCTCCCTTTTGTAGGATTAAGGCTCTTTGGAGAGAAATTGGATTCCGTCGCCAAAGGCGGTAAGTTACCTCAATGCAAAAAACAACGCCGTCCCTTTCGGGGGGCGGTTTCCTTAGCTCCTTCCTTTCGTGGGGCCAGAGCTGGCAGGGGATCTGCCCTCCCGTCATCCAGAGGAGATTCCGGGAACAGGGGCAGAGGACGTGCCCATCCAGGATACAGCTGGGGCTCTAAGCTCAAACCCGCTGCTAAACCAGCTCAGCAATGAGGGGGCGCCCTCACCCATGTGGGTTGGGGGACGGCTGCAACACTTCTCCCAGGTCTGGGATCGGGAGGTCTCGGACAGATGGATCCGGGAAGTGGTGACTTCCGGCTACAAGCTGGAGTTCGAGCTCCGGCCCCCTCCCAGATTTTTCAGGTCTCAGTTGCCTTCGGACCCTCTGGCCGCGCAGGGGCTCCAGGCGGCAGTAAAGAGTCTTCTGGATATGGCTGTCATTTGCCCATTGCCCTCCTCAGACCAGGGCCGGGGCTTTTATTCCAATCTGTTCACGGTACCCAAGAAGGACGGCTCGGTTCGTCCCATCCTGACCTGAAGATACTCAACAGGTTCGTCCGTCCGCGGAAATTCCGCATGGAACCGCTGCGTTCAGCTATCTACTCTCTTCGTCAGGGGGATTTTCTGACGTCCAGGACGCTTACCTGCATTTTTCCAGCGCACCAGAGGTTTCTCAGGTTCGTGGTGGAGGATCGGCATTTTCAGTTTGTGGCACTCCCTTTCGGTCTTACCTCGGCTCCACGGGTTTTCACCAAAGTTCTGGCTGGGGTAATGGCTCTACTCAGAGCCCGGGGTATACGCATTGTGCCTTATCTGGATGATCTTCTCATTATGGCGTCTTCCTTCAGCCAAGCAGAGTTGGACACCAGGACGGTGGTATCCACTCTGGAGAGATTCGGTTGGGTGATCAACTACCCCAAGTCCTCCCTTTCTCCGTCCAGGGTAGTGACCTTTCTGGGAATGTCTCTGGATACTTCCCAGGCCAAGGTGTTTCTTCCTCAGCCCAAGGTTCTTTTGATTCAGGAGTTGGTTCGGCTTCTCTTGTCCATCCCTCGTCCGGCCATCCGGCTAGGGATGAGACTGGTGGGATTGATGGTGGCCTCATTCGAGGCAGTTCCCTTTGCTCAGTTTCACACAAGAACGCTCCAGCTACATCTGTTGGTGGTTTGGGACAGGTCCCCACTATCGTTGGATCAGTCCTTCCTAATGACCCCCCGGGTTCGGCGCTCCCTTCACTGGTGGCTGAATTCAGTGGCTGCATCAGGTGGGGGTCACCAGTGGTGGACCTCTTTGCCTCTCGTCACAATCACAAACTTCCGGTATTTGTGTCTCTCTCGAAGGATCCACTGGCTCTAGCAGTGGATGCCATGTCCCTGAACTGGAGGGATCTGGGGTTTCTGTACCTGTTCCCTCCGTTCCCAATGGTAGCCAGCTGGCCCTGGAGGGCGCGTCAGCAATTCTGGTGGCCCCAAGGTGGCCAAGACAGGTTTGGTTCGCAGACGTGGTAAGATTGGCAGAGAATCAGTTCGTTCTGCCCCTGCTGCCGGACCTGCTCACCCAGGGTCGGCTACGTTACCCCAATTTACCATCGCTGGCTTTGATGGCGTGGTTGCTGAAACCTCCATCTTGAAGGAGGAAGGTCTTTCTGATGCGGTAATTCGAACTCTTATTAACGCTAGGAAGCGGTCTTCCTCTACCGTTTACTATAGGACCTGGAGGTCTTATATTGACTGGTGTGAGGTCAGGGCTTTCCCTTGCAGGGAATTTTCTATTTCCAGAATCCTGGAGTTTCTTCAACATGGTCTGGATCTGGGGCTCCAGCTTAGTACTCTGAAGGGGCAGGTTTCTGCCCTGGCGGTGTTCTTTCAAAGGTCCTTTGCGCTTCATCCTTTGGTCAAGACCTTTTTCCAGGGGGTTACGCATGTTCGGCCTCCTAGGAAGCCTTTGGTTCCGGTTTGGGATTTGAACTTGGTTCTTTCTGCTCTTCAGGGTCCTCCGTTTGAGCCCTTGCATGATATAGCCTTGTCTTCGTTTACGCAGAAGGTGGCCTTTTTGGTGGCTATCACTTCTGTTCGGCGTGTCTCTGAGTTGGCGGCTCTGTCCATTCAAGCTCCGTACTTCGAGAGGCATCAGGACAAGGTGGTTTTTCATTGTTCTGCCCTCTCTGTGTCCTAATCCCAGCAACGACAAGGAGATGTCTCTACACTCTTTGGATGTGGTTCGCGTTGTGAAGTATTGGTGGTAACGTCTTCCTTTCGTAAGACTGATGCTTTTTTTTGGTGCCCTTTGGGCCTAGGAAGGGTTTTGCGCCCGCCAGGTCTTCCATTAGTAAATGGATTCGTCAGGCCATTGTTGGGGCCTATTCTGCTAAGGGGAGGAGTCCCCCTTTTCGTGTTACTGCTCATTCTACTAGTGCAGTTGGGGCGTCCTGGGCCTTCCAGCACCACGCCTCTGTTGAGCAAGTTTGTAAGGCCGCTACTTGGTCTTCTGTTCACACTTTTTCCAAGTTTTACAAGGTTGATGTTCGGGCCTCAGCGGATGCTGTGTTTGGCCGCAAAGTTCTGCAAGCTGCAGTGGTTTAAGTTGTGCTTTAGTTACCTTGTTTTGGATCCCCGCCCTTTATGGACACTGCTATTGGATGTCCCACATGTTATGGATATCTTGAAGCGGGGTGTGTGACATACTTAGAATAATACCATTTTGTGAATACTCACCTGTAAAATGGGTATTATAAGTATGTCACACACCCCGCTTCACCCCGCCCTTTTTTGTATTCTGGATCCTTTATATTGTGAACTTTGCGTTGTTATGACTTATATTTGGCTCTTCCTGGTCCCTTTCCTTACTGCTATATTTATACTGGGGAATGAGTGGGAGGTCCCAGGTATTTATGGACCGGGAGGGGCTTTCTTTTTCCTATCATCTCTGCAGATCGCCCTCTACAGGTCGGTATTACCCACATGTTATGGATATCTTGAAGCGGGGGGGGGGGGGCACCTACTTATAATACCCATTCTACAGGTGAGTATTCACAAAATGGTATTTTTAATCTATTTATAGATTCTGTAACCCCCCCCCAAACAAACAAGAGTTTGTCCCAGAATACCTTGGGCAGACTTTCCACTGTGACCAATGGAGTAATTCACTAAAAAATTAGCAGTCTCTCCACTGCATGTGGGAGAGCCTGCCCTCTTATGGGGCTTGCTGGCCATCTTATGGACACTCTCCAGACTACCCCACTGTTTCCTCATTTTTGGACATATGTCTTTATTGCACTGATAACACACACACACACACACACACACACACACACACACACACACACACACACACATCTCAGCTGGGGAACTCCCAGCCTAAAGTGAAAAGTGAAATATTTATTATTGTTTATATATTTAACACCACCTTCTTCTGTAGTGCTGTACAAGGTATAATTATAGACAAGGTAACACATACTGTACAGTGGCCATTACAAATGATGCTACAATGTTATGAGAACACGAGGCAATAGGAAAGAGGGACATGCACTTGCGAGCTTACAGTCTAAAGGTGAGGGAGTGGAGTCAAAGGGGGATTGATCACAAGTGGTAGCTTGTGATATGTGCAGCCAGAGAAGCTGATTAGACGAGAGTCACACCTGTCGTGTGTAACCCCGCGCATATAGTCTGGAATTAATCCCTTCCTGTTCTTTATTATAATTCTTGGGCATGGTGCAGTTTCTCTTAGCCTGCACCATTTCCCCAACTGGTATAGCTCGTATTGTATGTGCTGGGTGAGCTGTAGGTTTACGATGAGTGGTAGTAACAACCTTACCTTCCTCGACATCTAGGCATAAACCTATAATCCGATGTGGATCCCAAGAACCTGTAAAGCATAGATTAAGATCATTATCATTGAAAAATTCCAACATAGCAGGCAGTACGTTCAAAGGACCTGTCCAAATCAGTAGTAAGTCATCAATATATATTTTTATCCAATGAATATACTGTAAGAGGGGGGAGTCACCCGCATGTATATCTGTACGAATATATCAAGCCAACTGTTTCTGATTGGCTTCTCAATTCAGAGTGACTTTTACAGGAATCTAGTAGCAATAAATGACAAATCCAGTTCACATCCTCTGGCTACCATAAACAATATGGAGGTGCTGAGAAACATTCGGAACTGGATGGAAATCAGATTGATAGGACCTGTTCCACAAAGAACAATAGTTCATGGATGTTTACCTTCTGTGCAGCAGCATGTGGGGATCCAAACGCTAATCCAAAGAATTTAAAACATTCACACATAAACAAAAGTAGCACTGCTAAGGGGCACATTAAATCTGTCACATGACAGACCACACTCTTAAGTACGTTTAATATGTGACTTATGAAGCAGCATTAGAGATATCCGAGGTCTAGTCAATGGCTTACCTTGTGCTGCTTGGCACGGCAGAATACACAAAGGTATTATTGATCTGTCTGAGCTGCTTGGAGACAGAGAATTTAGCATTGGAATAGACTGGCTCCTTCTGAGACAGCAGTGCCAGTGCCGGTTGCGTGTAGAATATCAAGTAAGATAAAGAGAATTACAACCACCTGTTAGACCACATGCTATGCGTCTTATCAGGATAGAACCTCACTAGAGCTTTTTAAATATTTTCCATTTTGATCTCTTGATTGAGGAATGTGCTGAATCAAATCAATAGACAACATGTATTAAAAAGACAAAGTGCAGGCCTTATGTAAAGCTGGAATTGGTATTTGTAGGTGCAGTCTCCAGACACACTGACACTGGGAAAGGAGAGTTGCAAATTTAGTAAAAGGTCCACAGAATAACAAGCAGTGTTCTGCAATCACTTTTTTTCCTGATTGCATCTGAATCCACCACTGCTTAGTCACTCTAAAACCCAGCAACCTTTGTTAAAGTCCCTCTCTAGGCATGAAAAAACCTATACTGATATACTGCCTTGCTGCAGGCTGCACGGCCTCTAGTGATGCTTACAAACCCTAAACACCTACTACCTAAGGAGAACACCAAGGCAGTGACTGCCATGTCCCTGTGTCTCAGTAAATGGAACCAAGCATTCCAGACATTGTGACAGAGGCAGGGGTGGAGTCTTGACTACCTGTTTGCTTCCAAACAGTGGACAAGACGGACCTGTCTGGACAAAGATTCAATATGATCAATTCAAGTTCTGGTCAATAGACTGCTTTGCCATGTAGAGTTAGAGCTAGAGTGAATGCTAGTGAACATTGGATATGTATTCTATTAAAGCAAAGGCTATTTGGTTCGTTTTCGGCATAGGGAAAACAGATCACAATTGCATTCACTGCCAGCTAAGTAAAGATTGCACTATATTGCTTTGCACTATTACAACTTTATACCGTTTTTTAGACCAAGTCCACAAATCTCTTTACAGCAAGATTATACTATATTATTTCCCTTGACTGCCTTCCTCCGCATCAGTAAGCAAATCATTCTCCCTTTGCACCAAGGTATGCAAGTCAAACATTAACTCCTTCCCATTCTGAAGATGCAACTATTCCTCTCCTGTGTGCCTAGTCACATGGGGTCTGTGGTTCCCTTTCCCCAGCCAGTGACCACTCTCCTATGTGGGCACCTCAGCACTAAAGCAAGCAATGACTGGCATTCTTGTCTTAGCAGCTTTATTAGGCTTAGTGGAAGCTGCATCCATAAAGCCAGCTAACAGGAACTGTAAAACTACAGCTATTTTAAAGACAATCAATTTGCATGGCTGCTGCCATTGTTTGTATAGATACATACAAGTGAATAACAGAGCCAACAAGGGATCTAAAAAGAGCTACAAACTTTTAAAAACATTCCTCAATGAAGGTCCCTTGGACCTTTATTCAGTGCATGTGACTTTGGAGCTATTTTGTACTAAGATGTGTGAAACTATGTGATGTCCATATACTCTGCAAAACCTTTAGGGTAAAACAGCTATAACAGCTATACTAACCTAACTGCATGCAGTCTTGATCCCTCACAATGTAAAACACTGCTGGTCCTCCGCTGTCAATTAAACATTTCCAGCACATACTTGCCCCAGGACTTTTAGTGTTTAATCATGATTATATCATAAAACATATTTTGTATCCTTGCCTGTCAAAATCTCTTAGAAGACCATTCATAAAATCCACGTGATCAAATTAGAAGGCGCCCTTGTTACGTGTTTCTGATGTGCAATCACCTCTAATCACGCTTTGATTAATATCAGAGCCTACATGAGCAGACGAGGAGGGGTTAGTTGAATCTAGCTGCTGGCCACTTGGTTTACTTAGCAATAACCATTTCTTTAAAGTGGACCAACACCCAGGGGTGATCGGCCCGGGAATCTATAAGATTCCCGGGCCGATCACCTCCCTCACCACGGGACATCCGAGATCGGGATGTCCCGCGGGGTGAAACCCCCCCAAAACCCTGAAAAAACCTTACCTTATCGCGCGCGCCCGCCGTTTGTGAATGGCTGGCGCGGGTGGACGCGCTGTCTTGTCCGCCGCTGTCACCCGCTTGTCCGTCGGCGGGGATTGGACGGCGCGGTAACGTGGGAGCGTGGTGAGGTGAGTTTTTGGGGCTTTCTGGGGGGTTTCACACAGGGGGGCACCCCCAATCGGGGTGGCCCCCCCCCCCCCCCGAAGTGGACCAAAACCCAGGATAGTCAAAATCCTGGGTGTTGGTCCACTTTAATCTGCCATATTGGAATCGCATGAACAATTTCACGACAATGTTTTACTATATCAAACTATAGGTTTGAATCAGCTACAAAGTTTGAGACACTGTTACTTTTTTTTCTTATACATTTGTTCCACATTGCCACACATATATAATCACATTTTTTTTACTTGAGCTTGATTTGAATTTAGATGGTGTTCATGTGGAGCTTTAATGTGGTTTTACTTTTACTCTGCCACAGGAGCCAACTGAGGAGAGCTGTGCTGAGGAAGAGAAACGTATTCAATGGGCTGATGGGTTTGTCCTGGTTTACAGCATTTGCGACAGGGCCAGTTTTAACATGATTTGCCAGACCATTCAGCTTATCAAAGCTTCCAAAGACTGCCTAGGAGCAGAGAAACTGCCCATAGTCATTGTGGGTAATAAGAGGGATCTTCATCACCTACGAACCGTATCCAGTGAAGAAGGGAGGCTCTTGGCTTTGTCTATGGACTGTGAATTCTTTGAGGTTTCTGCTGCTGAGGCCTATCATGGAGTCCTTATGGTTTTTCATGGTCTGGTGGATAAGATTAAGGAGTCCAAGCTGGTTACCAAGAAAGGGACAGGAATCAGAGGTATAGTGAAGAGCATGTCAGCAGTGTTTGCTAGGCGAAGAACTGACTCTCTTTAGTACCTGAAATTCTTGGCGGACAATGAGACATGACTTCAATATCTGGTGCACTTCTATTTTACTTTGTAACAGCCAGTCTGGATTGCGGGTCCTCTGTGTGCAGCCCGCGGTGCATCTTGAACTCTCTGTCCTGCATTATTTTGATCATTCTTCACTTCACACATAAAATGGTTTACTTAACCGTCTAAAATTGTCATGACTACATGGAACATAAAGGACAAAATTAAAAATAACTCCAGCATGCCATGAAGAAGTCCTTAGTGTGATGAAGATCTAAAGAGTCTCCAGCTTTCATCTGCTCATTAGCAGGCTTGTCCTCTCATGTTGCTGCTGTCTTCACTTAGCATTCTATCTTGAGCTGTTGGCTTTGTCATTCTGTCGATCAACACAGTAGCCAAAGAGAAAGTTTATATGTGATTTGATGTTTGTCGGAATGAATGTGTGCTTGGAGGAATGTACTTTTATGAGGCACGAGGGCCGTGCTGAGCAGACATTGCTCCCTGTGACATTACTATAGAACCTTATTGCTAGTTATTGCAATAAACAGATGCCTCACACTGCCAGTAAGCCATAAAATTACTGTCTGTTCACTAGGGATCAGATCATTCATTTAAAAAAGAAAGATTCTCGGCTGAGATTTTTGCCTTCATGGGAGGAGTATTCTCAATACTGAAACACACGTATTAGGTGAGTTTTTAGTCCTAAAATGACAAGAAATCCACATTCAAGTGCCTGTCCAAGCCAAAAGACAAATTCCCCTTCTGTCCAGCCAACAAGCTCTAGTCCCAGAACATCTGGCTGCAGCCCTGCAGTTTCAGTGCTATTGGTTCCCATGTCAGCCTTGCTGTGTTTCCTGCTGCCACTATTGTGGGAGCAGGCTCCTTTGTGGTTTGGCAGCAGGAAGTGCATTATGTGACCAGAACGTGACGTGAATTTAGGGTGCGATGCTCAGGCCCTTGTGGGGAATGAACGTTGTCTGGAACTAGAGGGCTGCAGCTGAATAGACTCCATGTTACCGACCAGGTGTAAATTAGACCATAAGTCTAAAATGACTTGGGGGACATCCATTCTCTCTGTACACTCTGTGCACTGGGGTCCATCGGCCACGTATGGAGCAAAGCAGGGATACGAAAGACCCAATTTTACAGTTGCACAGGAACGAGAAGGGGATTTTAACAAGATCTGTGACTCTTAGGGGTTTATTTAAGAAATGCTAAGGCCATGTAATGGCAGGTAGTGGCAGGTGTTTTTAGTGAGCGCCACCAGCAAGTCATATTTATGATACAAAAAAATATTGGCGCCTCTCCTAGCACCATATAGCGTTTCATGTATCAAGAGTACCGGGTAATTTGATAGCGCCGGCGCAGTGTTCCCTACATCGTCACATCATATCAGGTGCTCAGTGCCGTACTTCAATTAGCTTTTCCAGTCCCGCTTTTTTGGTGACTTCTGGTTAGCGTATTTTCTTTTTTTTGTGTGCTCAGTCAAGTGACACCGGATCCCTGTCCTTTTCTGAATGTTTTTTTCGTTCATTATTGTACTTAGGTTACCTGCTGCTAACTTGCGTTTTCATGCCTGCTAATCATGTGTCATGTCAGTTGTATGTCCCCAATGTCATTCTATGTGTTTTTTCGCTTGATCACTGTGCAGCCATTATCAGTAAAATCCTTTTTTGTATTGCACATGGCTCTGTATGCCTTAGTATCCTGGCCTCAGAGCGTCCACGCGGGCGCTGTTCATCTACATGTGAAATACAAATGATTTCTGGCCTGCCCCACCAGCACTACCTGCCACTAGCTCCATTGGAAAAAAACAAACACAACACAGCGCCACCTGTAGCCTACAGCGCCAGACTTTTAACAGCGCCGTCTGCCTGTGGCTGGTATTATAGCTGAGGTGCTAATAGCGTTTCTCCACAGACGCTACAAGATGGTAGTGATAAACTGGCCTCTTAGTTTAGTTTTACATAGTGGGGCATTTCAATTTGGCATACCCCTGCCCAGCCCCCCCCCCCCCCCGGTAGATTTCTACTGGACCTAAAATCAGGTTTTGGTTTGTTTAAGATCTTACTTTTTCTGTCATCTCGTTGGATAGTTCATAGTAGCATTATATAGTATATGCAGCTTACTTTAAACTGTTAGATGTCAAAATTATAATGACTTCTGTGCACATTTTTGTTTAATTATTTTCTTTCTAATGCTAATATCTTTCATGTGCTTACAGCTACACAGTATTGATAATGTTTTGGGTGGTAAAAGAAATATGAATGTGGTCAGGACTCAATTCTTTCTAATGATCTGGTGCAGTTGTGCAGATGACTGCCAAAGAAACCAGACGAATTGCATCATAATCTGCCTCAAAAGCCTTATATAAATGAAGTCAATTAAAGCAATAAGCTCTCTTTTTTTTCACTTGGGTTGCTAGTGCTTTCCAGCATTAAATACAAGGCTCAAACATAACAGAGCCTGTTTTCAGGTTCTACACTTACCTAAGTTATCCATTGAAAATAGACGTACCTAAGTTAAAGGGTACATCTACTTTCAATGGATATTTTAAAAGTGTCTATTTTTTGTGTCAAAATGATGTGCTCAATGTGCTGAGCTGGTGACTTGATGTACATTGCCAATAGCAACAGATTGGACATGGTGAAAACTTCTTCCATAAAACACACATTTGCTAATATTAGAAAAAATAAAACATACTAGATCAGCTCATCACCTATAAGAAATTATTTTGCTACACAAAGATATACACATGGGCGGCCTTTGGGGTGTGCGAGGTGTGTGGTCGCACAGGGCGGCATTCCAATATCTCTTTAAGGGGGCACCAGGAGCTCTCAACTGGAGCAGCAGGCCTTTCTTTTCCAAAATACCCCTATCTCGCCTTTCTTTTTAGCACATTTCTTTATAACTCTCTTTCACATTTTTTGCTTCTTCTTGAAGCCCTCCATTTTCCTCTTTTTCCGTACCCCCTTCCACTTTTTCATATTGTTTCCACATTCCCCCCATCTTTCTCCCATCTGCCTTTTGAGCTTTTTCACATCTTTCTCCTTTTTTATCTTCCCTCCATCTCTCGTTTCCAGTTTCTTTTTTTCACTCTCTTTATTTCCTTTCTTTAATTATCTCTTTGTGTTTCTCTATTTTTCTTTCTTCCTTTCTTTCTTTATATCTCTCTTTTTCTTTTCTTTTTTTCTCTCTTTCTTCCTCTTTCCTTCTTCCTTTGCATTCCTAATATTTTGCCTCTCATTTTCTAGCTCTATTCAAGTCCCTTTTTTTCTCTCTCTTTTTGCTCCACACACTTATTTTTCTACATTCCTCCCATCTTGTCTCATTTCTTCAGTCTTTCACTTTCTGTGTCATTCTATGTTTTTCTTATCTTTTCTTGTGCTTTAGATTCCCACATTCTCTCCATCCAACTTCAGTTACCCCCAGTGCTGGCCCTGAATATACACTTCCAGAAATTCAATCCAAAGTGTACTTACACTTTAAATGTAGAACTTGTGGAGCATCCCAAATTGGGATACCCCTTTGATTAGTGTTACGGAATAGTAGCAGTCCAAATGTCTATTGTGTCTTTATTGTAAAACTGATGCATATCTGCTATAGATGAACAAAAAAACAGAACTATGATCATGTTCTGCCTTCACTTCTGCAGCATTCGCTGCCTTGTACTCGTCTAAAATGTGTGTGACAGAAATCCTTTAGTACTGTTACTGTTCTCTTGTACTGCCAGTGTCCTTGTAATGTAGCCCTGTACATTATTATGTTTGTAATATATAGCATGTACATATAGAACTGTATATTTGTATAGTCTAAAGTATCTGTACATCCTCCCTTTGAACATGTAAAGGAATCGTATATGTAAATAGCAAAGTGAAGTATATTTTAAATGTTTTGTATAATATATGCAATATTGTGTCAATAAATATTCCTTATTACATGTGTATGCATGTCAGATCTTTAATTTGTAATAAATGAATATATTTACTCTAAACAACAGCAAGATGGATGCTGCAGGTTAGACGGGCCTCTGGTTGAATTACATTTTTATGGAGAAGTTCAGCAGTGAAAACCTTTGTATTTCTCTGATGACAGGTACACTTTACTCAGCACTTCAAGATGATAAAATGTTTAGGGGAGGACTGAATAAATTCTGGAGTAATAAATATACATCATTAAGGTGAATTGATGATTGTGCGCCAATGTATTTGTGCACACTTTTCATGTGGTTTACTCACGTTTCTCCCTTTCCTTCCCATTCATGGAACACATTGTTTGTGAGCCTATTATGGAGTAGGATTTAAAGCGCAAATTTACTCACAAGAGTCATTTTGCATGAGATTTAGGGCTTGTTTTGAAGTGTGAAAAGTGTACGCAAATGTGTTTGTTCCATGTGCCATTTTCCTCCACCAAACGCAACACTGTAGGTCAACAGGAAACAAGAAATTGCCAAATAAACACTACACATAAAATCAAGGAGAACAAAGGGAATCCACTACAGATTGGAGAATAGAGATTCTCCTCAACCACAGAAGCTGGAGAGACAAATGTGCCACTGCTAATCAGTAAAGACGGGAGAAACATGAGGCCTGCACAATGCGCATGGAGCTTGGCCATTTCTGAATAAAAAGACTTGTGAATTTCAGACTTGTGAATTGCACTTTGAGCATGGCATTTTGTGCCATGCACATGTGTGTCATTTCTGCGCATAATTCATGGTTTTAATCCATTTTCATTGTCTACCTTAGGGCTGATTCAAAACCAGGTGAAAATTTACGCCAGTTTGTAGAATCAGCCCCAAGGTAGACAATGAAAGTGAATGGCAGTTTTCTCTCCTAAAAAGGAGTGAGTTTTCTCACCTGGCTCGACCCCAAAAATGTAGGTGAGCCATATTCTTCCAGCTGCTTAAGGAACATCAGTCCATGTAGCAGTCCATTTTTGGATACTATTCTCCATGATGAGCAGCCCCCCCCTCCATCATTAGTCACAGCATCCGAAGCACGCCCACTCCATTGTCTGCAATTGCAGGGGGTGTGTCAGACCTTGGCACGACCTCTCTATTGCAGTCAAGAGAGTGGCCGTGATTGGGGCGCTATTTTTGGGGTGCTATGACTTATGGTGGGGGGCGACCGCTTGCCATAGGGTTCCCTGTGACAACCTTTGGGGCAGGGCTTGGTCTGACAATCAGGTAAGATACAGAGTGCCCGACTAGCAGCAGTTATCTTCGGGTGACAAAAGGGGAGCATAATGTTTGTTTTTCTATAGCCTGTATATTTGCTTTTATTTGGGAATTTTTTTTTTGTTGGCAAAGCTGATTTATTATATATATACAGAAAACACCAACTTTCAAAGTAGTCTTTAGGCAAAATATCAGCAATGCAGCATAAATAACTGCTACTTACCAGTACTGATATTTATCTTCTAAGGAAGTGTAAAGATGTAGAAGTTAGTCATCTTACTAAACACACATATACACCCAGCTCATAATAAAAATAGGATCATATTTCCTCTCAGGAGGGGGTACATTCAGCGTGTACCATAAGAACATCATTCAATCTTGGGATATGCTCAGGAGTCCAGCAAATGACAGGAGACCTTGCTCCTGTTTTAAAAGTGCTGTAATTCCATCTCCTGGAGCAGCTTAGATGTTTATTAAAAGAACTTTACACCTTTGCTATCATTTAGTGTGCAGATCTCTGCTCTGTGTTCCAACTAAAGCGCTTCCAAGGATTTCAACAACATTAGGGTCGATTCAAAGAAACATGTAACAGCTTGGATTTTGGTGCCGATCATCCTATTTTTCCCGTACGCTCGTGCGTTCGTATGAACTTGCGAGTGATTCTATAAGCAAATACGTTTCTATCCTAAAATGTACGTCCGTTCGTATGGCAGTTCGGGAATCAGACCTATGTCAGTTTCCATCCTGAATTTTCCGTTTCATTTCTCAGGTTGCAACATTGGTTTTGCCCTTTTTCCTTTTTTGTCTGGACGTAAATCCTTCTGATCTTGCGGCTGCGCACTACAAACTTACCTCATTAAAGTGCATTCTAAATATTTGGTCTTTTATTTTTCTTTATTTCATTCATTTTGTAGTAACCAACCATTAATGAATGCATTTGCATAAGTAAATCTTACTTTGTTTAATTTTTAGTTAACTTGCATTTTTTACTTGTGGATTTAATTTTAATATTTAGGCTTCAAATGGTACAAATTAAAATTTTGTGTGTGGTTACCCACACCCTCTACATACAGATTGCTCTCAAATATAAAAAAACACCCAGCAACTTCTGCATGTTATGAGCCTAGAAACAGCCAAGATGGCGGGTCAGGTATTATCGGGCAGCCTGCAAACAGAAAGGGCCTTGTGACTGTGTTGCTCTGCATTCTTTGATTTCTGACCTTTCCGTGCCCCCAGCTCTGCTGTGTCTGTGCAAAATACAGCAGTAACCCACATCCTGCACTTTATCCCGCTCTCCTCTCCTCAGTAAGTGTGATGCATCTGACCAAAGATGTGCTTAAATAATTAAACAAAGCAAAGGTAAACAACTACACCAATAAATGCAATCTAAAAATATTATTCTAGTACATCAATTTAAAAATAAATACCAAAGGACATAAGTTTCTTTAATTAACGCAAATAGATTGCAAAATAAAGGTTTACATGCAAATGACTAATTAAGGTCCACATTAAAATGCTTTTATAAGGCATACATGAATCAGGTATGCATTGCCATACAATTTATGGCCTCGGCCATGCTGATACATGCAGTTCATTGGAGCTCAAGACGCGCAGACTCCTCCACATAGCCAAAAAACCTGTTCAAGAACAGCAATCCGACTGCTAAAAGGTGTCGGCAGTGGCTTTCTTTTAAAACGTATTTAGAGGTTTGAAAACTGTTCTCTGAATCACACCTAAACACATTCGATTATCCTAAGTTTTACGTTTTGATCCTAAGTTTTAGGATTTGATCCTAAGTTTTACGTTTTGATCCTAAAATTTAGGAACGAACTTGCGATGATCGTAAGAGCATATACGCATTCGAACGTAGGCTCGTGCGAGTCGGAAATGGCCAAAAAAACAGGAAAAAATGACTAACACCCACCCAAACTTACGATTCTCGATCCGAAATCAATTAACTTTTGCTCTTTGAATCGAGGGGATTGTTTCTTCTAGCCCATGGAAATCTTCGCCTGTTGTGTCATCTGCATTTATCAGCTCGTAGAGTGTAAATACAGAATTGGTCACCCGCTGGTAAATGACTTTTCCCCACTCATCTGGGCGCCTCCACATTATTAGGAATCTGGTTTTATTTTTACCTAACCATTCCAGATCACCTTTTTTCCTAAGTTCTTCTAAAACCATCTGCACAGATTCTAGTGGCAGCTTTCGCTGAATTTTCCTATTATTAAACAAAGGGCTTTCTTGGATTTCCATCACATTCATTGTGTAAAGTTGTTTGCTGACAGTAGGACAGGACTAGGGAGCTCCATGCTGACAGCTGCTTCTGTTTGGTGTCAACGTTGGGTTGTAACGTGTAAAACGGAGGAAAGTTGTACTGCCACAGCCACTCGAAGCCCATTTCATGCTGTGCGCCTGCGAATTTCTTGAGCCCAATAACTTTATTTGGGCATTTAAAATAAAAATACAAGCCTTACCTGGCTGTCACAGACACCCTTAACTGACTGCCAAGCACTAATAGGCTGTCTGGGCATTTGGTCACTGTTGTGTCTGTTTCCATTGCAATGAATGGAGGGGGCGTGCCAACTCACAGTGACTGATGGTTGGGGGTGTCTCCTTGTCAGAGAGGCAGAAAGAGACGCGCAATCAGGTGGGCAGCAAAGGACATGAATGCAGCAATCGGGTAAGAGCTGCATCCCCGGAATAGGAGCGATGGTCTGCATGGAACACCAGTTGAACATAGCATTTTTTTTACTGTAAAAGTGGATTCTGCTGATGCCCCGCTGTGTGAAACCCCCCAGGTTGCCCAGTAAACTCACCTTTCCCCAGTTCTATGGCACATGCGTGGGCTCTAGTCCAATCAGCATGCTCGGCTGTGCTCATCAAAATTGGCTAAGACTTAGAGGCCGATTCATTAATAGCGCCAGGTAGCGACAGATGAGCGCCAGTAGCGTGATTTTCACAGCGCCAGCTAGTATTCGCTGTGCTTGGCCGGGGTTTGCTTGTTGACAGCGACTCAGTCGGTGTGCGGTAATGTTGAATACGGGGTTAGGGGTCGTTGTTTCACAGGTTCAGCGTTGTATGGGTGCGCCTGACAGCGAATGGCCAGAGCGAACGGCTTGCTGCAGATTCATTAACAAATCACGCTCCGAATTTTTTCGCGCTGTAAATTCCTTGTTTAAACCCCAGAGCGCTGGCGGCGATGGGTGTAAAATAGTTTTTAACCCCCAAACAACCATATTTTTTGATTGTAAAATTATACAAGTTTTTCTAATCATTTTGTAATATGAATACATTAATATCAGACCTGTAATATCAATTCTGCTCAAAAGCATTTTTTTTTTTTTTTACCTTAAAAAAAAATCCTAACATTGCCAAAGTGGTCACAGAATTTTTGACAATAAAAAAAAAAAAAACATTAATAGCAATTAATTATGATTCATTAAAGATTGCTCCATTGAAATGCATTGGACATCGCCAGGGAGCGACAGGTCATACCTGGCGCTGTGATGGGATTAGCAGCGGCGCTGTTCGTTGCAGTCGGCTACATGATGAATCCCGCGGTAGCTGTCGCTCTCGCCGGCGCTAGCCTCATTTTGCTTGATAAATGCGTCATTGTGGCTGACGCCGGGCGTACTTGAGTCGGTAGCCGCCGTTAGCTGGCGGGACCTGGCGCTCGTCAGACACTACCTGCCGCTATCGCTTGATGAATAAGGGCATTGGCTAAGGGCTGAGTTTAGCCAAGAGCCCCAGCGGATGTGTGTGCCTGTGGCGGCCATTCACAAATGCCTGGTACACACCCTGCTAAAGGTATAGCAGACGGCGGTGGCTCGCAGATGTGCCACTGGATCAGGGAGAAGGTGAGTTTTACAGGGAACTCAGGGGAGGGAATCAGGCTGGTTTTGTTTCACTTTAATAAGATTACACTAGAGGTGATTGTAAATAGTTTTGTCCACAGTTGGACAATTAATAGACAATGGCCTCGATTCAATAAGAGTTGAAAAGAATACTCATGGTAGTAAAAAAATCACTTTATGGGAAAAAAACATGAGAATGTCACTGTTGCTGAATCACCAGCTAGGAAAACAAAGTCAATGTCACTTTTTTACTCCTAAGAAAAGTAGTGAACATTTTTCTCCTTTTTACACTGTAGTAAAAAGTGAATTCCATTGTATTTTTATCTGGTGATTCAGTAACATTGACATTCGCAGGCTTTTTTCTCATGAAGTGATTTTTTTCTACTTTTATTGAATCAAGGCCAATGTATTCAATGTCATTAAAATACACGCTATAATTAAAAGTTAGGTGAAAAATGAAATAAATAAATAACTGTTGCGTGTAATACAAATGTTAAAGTGGACCAACACCCAGGGGTGATCGGCCCGGGCCGATCACCTCCCTCACCGCGGGGCATCCAAGATCGGGATGTCCCGTGGTGAGGGACCCCCCCCAAAAGCCCCCAAAAACTCACCTGAGTGAGTCCCCCGCGCCCCTCTAGGCGGGCGCGCGCACTGTCAAAGGGGCGCGCGGGAGGCGGCGGACGCGCTGTCTTGTCCGCAGCTGTCACCCGCTTGTCCGTGGTTACGTGGGAGCGTGGTGAGGTGAGTTTTGGGGGGTTTCTGGGGGGTTTTACACAGTGGGGCACCCCTAATCGGGGTGCCCCCCTGAAATGGACCAAAACCCAGGATAGTCAAAATCCTGGGTGTTGGTCCACTTTAAGCTAACAACTGAAACTGTATTACTAGCCTGACATATACTAAAATGACCTCAACGTATATAGAACTTGCATCGCATATTTTTGCTCAAGATTAAAAAGGATTTGTACTAAATAATAGATTTTCTATGGCACACAGCACTCTTCGTGACTCAGCAGTCTATAAACAAGTATATAGCATGCATGCTATCTCTGTTTTTAGCATATATTTCTGAAAAACACAGCGGGAAGCATTGTAATCTTGATGGGAATCAGTTACAGATGTGCACTGGGAGCTGACATAAAACAAATTGGTGTGTGAGTGGAGGCAGAGGGTCCTGTTTACTTTATGCTTCATTATTGCAGAACCAAACTGTGAAAAGAATGGCAGCATCTTATGACTGCCTCCAACAGGTAGCTCACAATCTCCTATAAATTCACACAGATACCCCGGAAATATACAGCTCAGGGACGTTTCCATAAAGGAGACACTTTACTCCTGAGCGTAGGCCTGCCGTGACAGTGAGTAGTTAATTGGCTCAAAAAAAAAAACAGCAAACATCAACAAACATGGCCGTGACAGAAATGTTTATACATATCTGAGGTACAGACTTGCTTTGCACACAGTTTTAATGTCTGGCATGTGTCATCCAGTCAGATATTGCTGCATTTTAAGGGGTTGAATTACTAAAGGAGTAAATTGTACTGAGCTCATGTTTATACATCCAGTCATTTGCTTCCTTTTTATATATTTTTTACCCTGCTCATGTATAAATGGCAGTTGGTGGATACATTCCCTTTAGTATCATAGACTATTGAAGTAGACCATACATGTTTTGATCAATCTTACAAGATCTATGTAGTAGCTATGTAATATAAGAGACACAAAGGGACATCGGGAGAAGCCTCCCCAGAGAGATACTGCTCCAAATAGGCTGCACCACATCCAAAATATAATCAATTAACACAGTTTATTGTTACAGACTATACAAGCTATACAATACACAACACGATTAAAAGAGGCTAATTCATTACTAACGGCAGGTATCGGCAGATTATTGTCTGTATAGCAGTGCTTAGAGCTCGGGTATCGGGTGCTGTAACAGAGCGCCTCAGTTGCTGTAGTAACCTGGCCTGCAGTGATGTATGTTGGGCGCTCTAACACTAGTACAGTGCTGCAGGGAGCGAAAGGTTGCGCCAGCTCAGTGGAACCGACTCTTGGTGCTCCACACCATACTTATCAAAAAAGGACACACAGCGACGGCGCTTTAAATCTGGGCGCTATAGCTATAGCGTCAGTTGCTGTGTGATTAAAGTCTGTTTTTGAACACATATCCACCAGTAACAAAGCGAAAATACATGAAATTACATTGTTTTAACATTGTGACATTAACACTTTAGTGCCAGACCTGTAATGACAATTCTGCATAAAAATGTCAAAAGTCAAAAAAGTTTCTAAAAGTGTTTGTTTGCAGCCATGACAGGTCACACAATGATTTGAGCAAAAAAATCAAAAATGTCAAACACGCTGTTTACACACAAGCAAATGAACGGCCATTGAAATGTATGGAAGAGCGACACTGAGCGAAAGGTAATACCTGACGCTCTGGAAGCTAGAGCGGCGCTATATGCTGAGCCACCTGTAATAATACATCAGACGCTATATGGCGCTGTTAGAGTCGCTCACCAGATTTGCTTTCATAAATCTGGTTTTGCGTACAGCTTCCAACATTCATCAGACGCTGCCTGCCGCTACAAGGCACTACCTGGCGCTATCCCTTCATGAATAACCCCCATTGTCACAGGGACCCATCTCAGCTGATTGCTAATGATGTAAACATAAAAGTACTGCGAATAGCACAAAGTGGACCAAAAGTGTTAAGTGCTATATAAATACATTTCCAAATACACAATCTAAAATAGCAGCCATATCAACAACCCTATTGAGATTGGAAAGCGCTATAAATAGTGCAACAACAGAGATGATAAATATCATATAATACAATGTCCCCGTACTATCCCTTATATATGGCTGTAAGTCCCGCCCAATTAGGTCAGGCACTGAAGTCAAGGAAAAATGTGAAGCCTTCTTCCGCCCCAAATACACGCAATGCAGGCCAGCATGAGAGAGGGGAGGCATCCGTATGCGCATGTGCGCACGGTGACATATGGCATAGTAGGACACGCCTAAATAGAGGGCGGTGTGCAACGCCATTTGCCGGCTACCAGTTGACTGTCCCTCCTTGCTTTAGCCTTACCTTGCCCTGCTCATCGAGCTGCCGCCATTTTCACCAGATTCTCCCGCCTGCTGACCCCCGCATCACACGCGGCTGCTGTCACAAAGAGTGAGCGGCCAGGCCCAGCCCAACCTCTGGCCCCCCAACGTATCTTCCCCACAGCTGGTCCCGTGGCAGGTGGCCAGTGTAGGGACTGTGTGGCCTAGCGGGCATTTGCCCGGTGTGCCCTATGGCCGGTCCACCTCTGACTATTAGGCCCTTATTTAACAAGGGATAGCGCCAGGTAGCGAATGGTGAGCGAACGGTAATGACGGTCACCGCCACGAGAACGCCGGCTCCCCTCCGCAATCACACATTTATCAAGCCGATCCTGCTTAGCGACTGACAGAGCGCCAGATAGCGAAGCATTCATCATTATTCCAGCCTCACCCCACGGCGCCAGCGAGCGACCTTGAACAGCGACAGGTATGACCTCTCGCTACCTGGCGCTCTCCAATGCATTTCAATGGAGCAATCTTTAAATATTCATAATTAATTGATATTAATGATTTTTTTTTTTAAATGTCAAAAATTCTGTGACCACTTCTGCAATGTTAGATATTTTTTTTAAGGTAAAAAAAAAAAAAAAAAAAATTGTGCAGAATTGATATTACAGGTCTGATATTAATGTATTCATATTACAAAATGTTTATAAAAACTTGTTTATTTTTTTTTTCAAAAAATATGGTTGTTTGGGGGTTAAAAAACTACTTTTAACCCATCGCCGCCAGCGCTCTGGGGTTTAAACAAGCATTTCACAGCGCGAGAATTTTTTGAGCGTGATTTGTTAATGAATATGCTGGGAGCCGTTCGCTATGGCCATTCGCTGTCATGCGCTCCCATACAGCGCGGAACCAGTCAAACAGCGACTCCTAACCCCGTATTCAACATTACCGCACACCGACTGAGTCGCTGTCAACAACCGAACAACGGCCAAGCACAGCGAATACTAGCGGGCGCTGTGAAAATAACGCTACTGTCGCTCATCTGTCGCTACCTGGCGCTATTAATGAATCGGCCTCACCGTTATCTGTAATCATGGACTGTATATAGCGTTTCTCAATGTGTTTATATGTAATTGAATGTATTCTCTTTTTTCTAAGAATACATTTGAGCATTTTTGAGAAAATAAGTGAGGTGTGCATTTTTACCTATTTTTATAAACCTATAATATTAGTAGGGGTATGAATAAGGGGTACACAGAAAAATAGCACCTGCCACTGGTTAATATGTTAAGATGTGCAACTCCAAGTGCTATATTTTTCTGTCCCTTTAAATTGACTTGTACCCCACAGTAAAATACTTCTGGCATTATAGACGGTGGTAATGGTCGCATGAGTTTGTAGCGAGCCTCCCTGTGCACTGTACATGCCAGGCTGTGGGGATCATTCTAAATATTTGGGGACCCAAGGTGCAATTCTGTTTGGCCTTGTGTGAATTGCAGCCTGCATCTCTATGAGCTTTTTCATTTTAAGACACGGTGCAATAAAAAATGTTGTCCCATTTTTTTTTCAAACAATCATCTATCAGGCTGATTCATTACTAACGCCAGGTAGCAACAGATGAGCGTCTGTAGAGCGGATTTCAGAGCGCTGAGCTCAGCCATAGATCATTGTTTTAGTTGCTGTCCGGCATTGATGAATATGATACGTTAGTCGCTATACTACGCTGTATGTGAGCGCACAGTAACGCCAGCTCAGTGCGACTGAGTAACACCGCATTCAAAAAAACAGCCACAAACCTCGCTGGCGCTCAAAATCATGTAATTGTAGGCCATAGCGCCAGAAGCTGTATGATTAAAGGCTGTTTTTGTACATGTAACCACTAGTAACAAAGTGAAAACACATGGAATTGCATTGTTATAACATTGTAACATGAACACTTTAATACCAGACATGTAAGGACAATTCTGCATAAAAATATTATTAATACAAAAAGTTTTCAAAAATGTCATTTTCTTGGCCAAAATACATGTCAGAAGGTTTTTTTTTTTATTTTTTTAGGGAAAAAAAAATGGGATCAGGAAAGGGATTTAAGGATCGTTTATAGAAATGTATGGGAGAGCACCAGGTAGCGACAGGTAATATGTGGCGCTCTGCAAGGCTGAACGCCGGCGCTGTACGCTGAGGCTGGGATAAAGATGAATCGGACGCTACATGGTGTTGTTCTAGTCGCTCACCAGATTCGGCTTCATAAATGTGTAATTGCGCGCTGTCTCCGGCGTTCACCTGGCGCTGTACAGGCACTACCTGGCGCTATCCCTTCATGAATAATCCCTATAGGGTTGATTCAGAGCCCCTTTCTCACCTTTTTTGCGTGAATATTTCCATTCTCGTTTATTTTTTCACCTCGTCAGATTCAGCAATGCCTTTTTTTCTGTGAGTACTTTAGTGTGAAATGTTTTCATTTTTGCATGATTTTTCGTTTGGTAGCAAGACCTCCATAAAAATGATGAGAAAGGGGCTCTGAATCAACCCTTATACCTGCAATGGGGCATTTTTATAGTTTTTCCAGCGAGGTAAGTATATTTTTTTTAGGAATTAAAAATAACAGGGCATGATAAAGAGCTCACTGATATGCAGTTTCCAATTCACACTGCAAGGCTCAAATAATTATCATGACCTCCAATGCAAGAAAGGTCATGTTTTCTCTTTTTAGCCACTTGACTTTAGCTTTTCTTTAGTTTCCTATTCTCCATGAAGTAACTGACTGCCCGCGTAACACTTGCGCATTAAATCCAGTAGACAATGAATATTATTATTTCATCTGCAAAGCAATGATAGATGACCTGTCAGCGATAGCAAGAAACATCTCCTCGGAATCAGACCAAAAGCAGACACACATTTTGGAAGTACACAGTGTTTCCAGTGGTGCTCTGGGAACTATTTCTACTAGGACCTTTCCTTTCACAAAAGAAAACAACAAACTTTCCACATTAAAATGGTTAAACCTTATAATTGAGAAAAGAGCTGAAAGTAAAAGGCCACTAAGTCATGGGTTAGTAACATGTGGCAATCCATATGAACTACTGTATCACCTATTATAAATCAGTGCACGCTGTACTTATAGGGCATTCCACTGGGTCATTTATTAACACATGTATCATAACAACCCTACTTTACAAATCTTTCACAATATATTGTAATTTGGGATAAACGTGGTGCCCTTGTGGTCAAAAACTTTGCCACAACAAGCTTGAAGGTTGCGCTCTTTTAAAGGTATGTGTCACAGAGATAACAATCCAAGTTAATGAGGATAACTAGGATGTTAGTTTTTCTCTGGGAGTTTGATCTATGCTGGATTGCAGGGACTTAACTGGTTCTGGGTTCCAGCCGTGAAAGTATAGAAATTAATCCAAATGCACATAAAAGATTAAAAATGCTATGACTATTCTATTATAAAGTACATGTTACCTTCAGAATAGACATATGAGAGAGTAAGGCACTTACCACCGCGGCCCGGGGGTGCTTGACCTACCCAGGGCCTCTTAGTTGATATGCTTCAGTTGTAATCCTGTCAGTGAATTGATGCACTGCTGATGGCTTCTTGTGCAGGTGTGTCCAGGCTGGTGTGATTGAAGGTGTATAAAAATGCCTCTCTGCTCAAAAATCCAGTAGAAAAGTGGTTTTATTTTCAATATAAAAGATATAAAACATCCTTATGGCTAATGGTATTAGTCCTGGGTGTGGGGCCTGTAGATGTCCTGTCAGGCCAGCAGCTATTTCAAGGCTCACGGTTAAAAAATGGTCTGCTAAGAAACTTGATAGCTTTCAGTGTTCCATGATAGCCGGTCCTTGTTAGCTGGTATATTTATTCCCAGACGTAGAAAAAATCAATAAAAGAGTCCTTAGGGTAAATTCAAATAACCGTTATTCAGTGCTGGCAGGGGCGCGTTTCCTCGGCCTCTCTGCTGTCTTGAGTCTCCAAATATATATGACGCAATTTATTGCGTTATGCACTTGCTGGGAAAAATACACCCAATATGGGATGCATATAAACTGTTTACTTTTTGGGGGGTCTCAAAGTGGGGCAGTTAAAACAGCTTGTGTGGGCAATGGATGTGGTGGGTATGTGGTTTATTTACTGGATTTTGAAGAACAAATATCCTCAGCAGTCTATGAGGCCGATTCATTAATAGCGCCAGGTAGCGACAGATGAGCGACAGTAGCGGCATTTTCAGAGCGCCCGCTAGTAGTCGCTGTGCCGTTGTTCTGTAGTTGATAGCGACTCAGTCGGTTTGCCGTAATGTTGAATATTGGGTGAGGAGTCGCTATTTGACAGGTTCCGCGCTGTATGGGAGCGCATGACAGCGAATGGCCATAGCGAACGGCTCCCAGCATATTCATTAACAAATCACGCTCAAAAAATTCTCACGCAGTGATATGCTTGTTTAAACCCCAGAGCGCTGGCGGCGATGGGTTAAAAGTAGTTTTTTAACCCCCAAACAACCATATTTTTAGAAAAAAAAAAACAAGTTTTTCAAAACATTTTGTAATATGAATACATTAATATCAGACCTGTAATATCAATTCTGCACACATTTTTTTTTTTTTTTTTTAACCTTAAAAAAAATATCTAACATTGCAGAAGTGGTCACAGTATTTTTGACATTTAAAAAAAAAAAAAAAAAAAAAAAAACATTAATAGCAATTAATTAAGAATATTTAAAGATTGCTCCATTGAAATGCATTGGAGAACGCCAGGTAGCGAGAGGTCATACCTGTCGCTGTTCAAGGTCGCTCGCTGGCGCTGTGGGGTGAGGCTGGAATAATGATGAATGATTCGCTATCAGGCGCTCTGTCAGTCGGTAAGCAGGATCAGCTAGATAAATGTGTGATTGCGGAGGGGAGCCGGCGTTCTCGTGGCGGTGACCGTCATTACCGTTCGCTCACCATTCGCTACCTGGCGCTATCCCTTGTTAAATAAGGGCCTATGTTACTTGTGTATATAACCAGGTGTAGTTCTGCCCCCGGTCACATGCTCCAGGGATCTTCAGTCCATAAAAGACGTTGCTGATGCCAGTCACTACCGCTAATCAATTGTAAACCAACCAGACATTCTACATTTGGGGTGACAGTCTCCCCTATAATGTCAGCAAAGTGAGACATTTAGGCGCCCCCAAAGTCTTCAGGAGGACAGTGGGAAAAATGCCAAAGGTGGAACATCTGGCCAGTTTATACTTGTATGCATACTACACACTGAATATTCATATTGGATATCATTGCTTGCTCTACAGATGATCAGGCTGTTAGCAAAGCTTTGTGTCCTCTTATTGTGTACTCTGCAGATAAAGGTATATTGAAGGTTTCTTCACTTTACCATATATGAGGTACAGTAATATTCCAGAGCCACAAGTGTTGCAATCCTTTAGACCAGGGATCCCCAACCTGTAGCTTGGCAGCCACACAAGGCTTGTGGACTACTTCTGTGTAGCCCACGGGCTGGAGGTTTAGTGCACTGCTCAGGATAGTGGGGTACATGGTGCCAAGGTCTAAGCAGTGACACTGTCCTGCAAGAGTTTTAATGCAAAATTGGGCATGAGTAGAAGTGTGTTGCTTACCTGTCCTTCTCATTTCCAGCCCAGTTCTCGGGTTCTCATCACCCTTGCCTGTACTGTAACTTGGGACGCTTGTGTTACTTTCCTGGGAAGGACAGGGGCAACGATGCTGGGTAACATAGTTCTTTAAACCAAAACTTATTCTTTCTGTGCAGTTCTGCCATTTTTAACTTTTGGGGGCTGGGCGATTTGCACTTTATGGTATCAGAGGAGTGGTTCGCCCTATGTTTAGTCATTTATTGGAGACTTGGGGGAGAATCAATGCTCACTGTCAGGTACATAACCAGTTTATCATTTGGAACTGTTGGCCACTGTTTCCTGTATTTGGTAAATCAAGGGTTTATGATCTGTTTACTTTGAATGTGGTTCCTGGACAGCTTTGTTGCTGAATATGGTTACCTTCAGTTACAGTACACACTGCTCAGCATTGGGGAGCACTGCAACCTGCCATTATGTGAAAGTTTAGTTGTAACTGAACTAATTAGCATACTGCATGACATTCACCATCATGTTGCTTTCTGTTAGTGTTTTTTTTTTTAAATACTGAAGGTTTTAGTAAAAAAAAGAAACAGTTGGGGCTCTGGCCTGGGGAAAGAAAGTGATGGCATGACGTTTCTTTCTGGGTATAGGATCACTTTAAGTCAGACTCCAGACAAGACCTCCCAGGCCTCAAAATGTAAGCTAAAAGGTAAGAAAAAACATGAGCTGTATGAATGAGAACCTATATAGACAAAACTATGGAGGGGGCTAATCAAAGTTGACCATTTGAGGAGTGTGATCACAGTACTTTGTGTGAAACTCTGTAGCAGTCCCATTACCATCACACAATCCGCCCAATTGTGTTGGTGAACCACATGTGCAAAAGAAAATCTCAACAAACTGCAGGCAGACCTCTCTCTGGAGGTTGGCTCTTCGCAACATCTCAGTTACAGTAACTTCTCACAATTCAGATAGAATCAAGTCAAAAGTCTGGGAGGCTGGAAACTTTTTCTTCTGCTGAGGGCACAGAGTGCGTATCACAGTGCAGATTATTCTTATATAGAGAGAGGAGTCTTTCATTGCATTTTGTAATCGCAATTACAGTGCAGAGCATCACAAAATCCGATCGCATTGCACAGTGTGAACAAAGCCTTAGACCACTGAGCTTCCTTTTTTAAATCTTTCTTCTTTTGGATGCTAAACTAAGTAATGATGTTTAGTGTAATCTCTGTGTTGACTACAGCTGTCAGCACGTCATTATGTACAATCAATGATGTCTTTACTGACTTGTGTGCACGCCTCAGCCAGGTTACGGTAAAGGTACTGAATGTTCCTATAGATTAATCCAAGCTTTTGTCTTGGCTTGCTACAAAATTAAAATAATGGCATTCTCCACAAAGCCCATTTTCTGTATCTAGATTACCAAATGGAATTAGCCAGTGAGCCCTGTAGCAAAAACATCATTGTCTTTAGCTAATGGGGTATATGAGGATTTTAGCTGTAGAATACAGAAACACTAGTTATTATTATAATACTGCAGGGGACTGCAGAATATGGGGCCCCCCAGGAGAACAGCTTGTTTTTAGGGTCCATGCACACAGACAATATGCTAAACTGTAGGGTGTGTGCACTTAGGATGCAACCAGAAAGCTATACATAGTGCAAGGAGAATGTATCAATAATATAATACATAACATTGATCGAGCAATTGTACACCATTCCCCCTCACTATTGCAATAACCAACAGGCATTAATTAAGTAAACTTTTCATAAAGGGATTATCTAACTAAAAAATAAAAAAGCCTAGACTTACGCTCTGTCCCCTGCGGCTCCTCTGTGTGGGTCCAGTGTGCCCGCAAAGCTCATCTGTCCAGCGCCGCCATCTGCATACTTACTGAGGACAAGGATCCAGTAATTCTGTGTCTGAGCACAATGGCCTCCTGGGGGCCTTGTTTCTGTCTCCAAAGGCCTGCTCCATTTATTGCAATTGAGGGGGAGTGCAAAGGTGGGTTTGGCACGCCTCACCTTGGTACACCCCCTCCATTTCAATGAATGGAGTAGGCGTTTTGGGGAGCATGAAGCCAGCCTGATGGACACCGCTGTGCTGTAGGTTGGCAGTGCTGGTTCACCAGCTTCGGTAAGTAAGAATATGGCGGCCTTACACGGAATAAATAAAGGACAAAGGTGAGTAAAGACATTTTTATCATTTCTGGACAGTGACTTTAAAATATCTAATGAAAATTCGGACCATTTCATGCTTTATTTTAGAATAAGGCACAAGTTAAATTAAGGCATGATTAAATGAAGAGAACATTACAGGTGACACATATGGTTGTGCCATAACATTTGGGTATTAACCCCTAAAATAAAGATCCACTGACTGCAAAATTTAAGATTGACTTAAAACCTACTTTATAAAGAATATTCCCACATTACACTAGTTAAATTTTTAGGGGTAAACCATGCTTTAAATGAATTAAAGAAGAATTACTTGTTTTAAATGTAAACTAGGGTGCCAAAGGCAGGGGCTCACCAGAGGACTCCCTGGTATCCTAGTGGGCCAGTTTGAGCTTGCTGCTAAATTATTTGTCATTCTGTTCAATGCAATGTTACAGCACTCTCTGCTGCATTTAGGCAGCCACTTGATGTCACCTTCCTCCTCAGTGGACACTAAGGGCAGGGTAAGTCTGGAGCATCTTAAGCCCAGCAATGGAAATTATTCCTGGGGCCCACCAGAGAAAATCTTTCTGGGGCCCAACAGATGAAATCATTGGGGCCCATCCTCCAGATCAAATGGGGAGCCTTATTTATGAAGCATCAGCAACACTTTTTTTGTCTCAGTGGCACTCAGCGTTCCATTTAAGAAACAAAAAATGGCAGCGCCGATGTAGCCGCCAGCTTGCGCCTTATTTAACACTAGCGCCCAAAGAGGGACATGCTAATTATTTGGTGAAGCCCGTGTGACTTGCCCTGTGCATTGCGGTGTGGATTACAACCTGCATCTCAGTGAGCTTTTACGTGTTTTTTTTATTATTCTTTATTTAAGTTTCCAACATATAGACAATACAATTCAGGGACAAGATAGAGTGAACAGGGTTGTCCGAGACCAAGAGGCCGATTCATTAATAGCGCCAGGTAGCGACAGATGAGCGACTGTAGCGTGATTTTTTCAGCGCCAGCCAGTATTCGCTGTGCTTGGCCGGCGTTTGCTTGATGACAGCGACTCAGTCGGTGTGCGGTAATGTTGAATACGGGCTGGGGGGTCGCTGTTTCACAGGTCCAGCGTTGTATGTGAGCGCCTGACAACGAATGGCCAGAGCGAACGGCTAGCTTCATATTCATCAACAAATCACGCTCCGAATGTGCTGTCGCTGTTCATTCCTTGTTTAAACCCCAGAGCGCTGGCGGCGATGTGTATTAACTAGTTTTTAACCCCTAAACAACCATATTTTTTGAATGTAACATTATACATGTTTTTAGAATCATTTTGTAATATGAATACATTAATCTCAGACCTGTTAGATCAATTCTGCACATATTTTTTTTAATTTTTTTTTTACTTAAAAATAAATCCTAACATTGCAGAAGTGGTCTCCGATTTTTTGACATTAAAAAAATGTAAAAAAAAATAATACCAATTAATTAGGAATAATTATAGATTGCTCCATTGAAATGCATTGGACATCGCCAGGGAGCGACAGCTCATACCTGGCGCTGTGAGGGAATTTGCAGCGGCGCTGTTCGGTCCAGGCGGCTTCATGATGAATGCCGCGCTAGCCGTCGCTCTCGCCGGCGCTAGCCTCATTTTGCTTGATAAATGCGTCATTGTGACCGCCGTCGGGCGTACTTGAGTCGGTAGTCGCCGTTAGCTGCCGCTACCTGGCGCTCGTCAGACACTACCTGGCGCTATCGCTTGATGAATAAGGGCACAAGAATCATCCATTTCCACATACAGCAGACAGGCTACATAATCAAAGTCAGATCATCATTTCACATCTCAAACAACACCAGCATAATATTACCTGGGCTTCAGCCCGAGGCCATTAAGCTTTCCAGATTGAAAGTCATCTAATGCTGAGGGAAAGTGAGTGCTTGACAGCTACTCCTCCTGTCCACCCACTTCCGAGCTATCCCTGTCTGCCACCTTGATTACTTTTCTATATAATAATCAACATTACAGTCTTTGGATCAACCCAAACATTGGGTATGGGTGGGGTGCCGGGGAGGACGAAGCTAAGGTGAGGGGGGGAATAAAAGGCAGCATACTGGGTCTGAGACCCCCTTCCTGTAGCCATTTTCGTTTACAGTATGGGTTTGACATTTTCTGTGATACCCAGCCTCTCCCTGTGCCATCACCTTGGTTCATGCCATACCCCCGCTTAGAGTCCTACAGGTTAGCTAGTTCTCTCCTGGTAAATCAGCCAAGGAAGCCACGTAGTCCTGAACTGCTCATCGGTATCGGGCAGTGAAAGGGTAATGCCTTCCATCTCATTGATGGATATGACCTCACTGAACCAGTCCCTCACGATGGGCTTTTTTCTGCTTCCAAAACCGGGGTATTACCTGTTTGGCTGCGTTCAATAGGTGGACCATAAGTGTTTTCTTATATTTCCCAACCGGGTGGTCTACCGGATGTAATAGTATCTGTGCCGGGTCACTTTAACCTTTTTTGACAAAAGATGACCTGTACCTCTGATGGGGCATTTTTACCGGTGAAGTACATCATTTTTCATATGAGGTAACAATTTTTTTTAAGTTTGGAAACAACAGCACTCTATGGGCTATGCAGAAAAAAATCCATTAGCGTAGACCAGGGGTGGGCAATTATTTTTTCCATGGGGCCACATGAGAAACTAAAAATATTGTGGAGGGCCGCTGAGCTATGGGCGTCTAAGCGACGTCTAAGCTCAGCGGCTCTGAGTGCGCTGGCGGCTGCATCTCGAGCTTCCCTCTAACAGGGAGCGCGCCCGCGCTGGCCATTCTCAAATGGCTGACACAGGCACGCGCCCTGCTAGAGGGATAGCGGGCATGCGGCCGCAGCTCGTGCATGCGCCGTTGAACTGGGAAAGAAGGTGAGTTTATGGGCGACCTGGGGGTTTCACACAGCGGGGCATCCCGATTTTGGATGCCCCGCGGGGAGGGGATCTATAAGATTCCCAGGCTGATAAAGCAGGGTTTTGGTCCACTTCAAACGTTCTGATGTGATAATTTCCCAGCCAATCAGAGAAGCCCTTGGCTTCTGGCAGTCTGGAAGGAGAGCTCATATCAGCTGGGGCAAAGTGTAAGAATGGTGGGCAGCAGGAAGGGGGCATGGTGAGAGCATGATGGACAGCAGGAAGGGGGCATGGTGAGAGCATGGTGGACAACAGGAAGGGGGCATGGTGAGAGCATGTGGACAGCAGGAAGGGGGCATGGTGAGAGCATGGTGGGCAGCAGGAAGGGGGCATGGTGAGAGCATGGTGGACAGCAGGAAGGGGGCATGGTGAGAGCATGTGGACAGCAGGAAGGGGGCATGGTGAGAGCATGGTGGGCAGCAGGAAGGGGGCATGGTGAGAGCATGGTGGACAGCAGGAAGGGGCCATGGTGAGAGCATGGTGGACAGCAGGAAGGGGGCATGGTGAGAGCATGGTGGGCAGCAGGAAGGGGGCATGGTGAGAGCATGGTGGGCAGCAGGAAGGGGGCATGGTGATAGCATGTGGACAGCAGGAAGGGGGCATGGTGATAGCATGGTGGGCAGCAGGAAGGGGACATGGTGAGAGCATGTGGACAGCAGGAAGGGGGCATGGTGATAGCATGGTGGGCAGCAGGAAGGGGACATGGTGAGAGCATGGTGGACAGCAGGAAGGGGACATGGTGAGAGCATGTGGACAGCAGGAAGGGGGCATGGTGAGAGCATGGTGGACAGCAAGAAGGGGGCATGGTGAGAGCATGTGGACAGCAGGAAGGGGGCATGGTGAGAGCATGGTGGACAGCAGGAAGGGGACATGGTGAGAGCATGGTGGACAGCAGGAAGGGGACATGGTGAGAGCATGGTGGACAGCAAGAAGGGGGCATGGTGAGAGCATGTGGACAGCAGGAAGGGGGCATGCTGAGAGCATGGTGGACAGCAGGAAGGGGGCATGGTGAGAGCATGTGGACAGCAGGAAGGGGGCATGCTGAGAGCATGGTGGACAGCAGGAAGGGGACATGGTGAGAGCATGTGGACAGCAGGAAGGGGACATGGTGAGAGCATGGTGGACAGCAGGAAGGGGACATGGTGAGAGCATGGTGGACAGCAGGAAGGGGACATGGTGAGAGCATGGTGGAAAGCAGGAAGGGGACATGGTGAGAGCATGTGGACAGCAGGAAGGGGACATGGTGAGAGCATGGTGGACAGCAGGAAGGGGGCATGGTGAGAGCATGTGGACAGCAGGAAGGGGGCATGGTGAGAGCATGTGGACAGCAGGAAGGGGACATGGTGAGAGCATGGTGGGCAGGTACATGGTGAAAAAGAGACAGCAGGCAGGAAGGGAAAACACAAGCAAACTACATAATCTTTCTGAGCAGACTTACTGATGCTCTGGAGCCCCTACTCTGTCCTTCCAAAGTCCCCAGGTCTCTATCACCTGCTCATCGGGTCTGGCTTCCTCAGAGGAAGGGAGAATGTGCCAGACCCGACGAGCCGAGCGGCCGATCAGCTGCTGCTTAACCTAAGCCTCTCACACTGTACACAGGCGATCACCTAAGTTAAGCAGCAGCCGATCGGCCACTCGGCTCGTCGAGTCTGGCATGTTTTCCCTTCCTCTGCGTCTCTTACTGGCCAGCTCAGCCCGGGCCGGTAAGAGCCTAGCAAAGGGCCGTATACGGCCCGCGGGCCGTACATTGCCCAGGTCTGGCGTAGACCATAGTATGCTGTTATTTCCAAATTTTTATTTTTTCGTACCTGATCGGAAAAATTATGCACCTCACCTGTAAAAATGCTTCATCAGGTACAGGTAATCTTTGTGGAAAAACATTAGAAAAAACAGTTTTTTTGCACCTGTTGGTGTCTAAATGCTAAAAACCTCACCAGGATGCAGGTTGCAATGCACATCGTCATAATGCAAGTCACACTGGCTTCACCAAATAGCATGACCCCCCAAAAGCTCTGGTTGGAGCAGGGGCAGATGAAACCTGTTGCTGTAGGTCAAGGTCCCATAGAGCACAATGGCCAGATCTGAATTGAAGTGTTTAATGCTTAGAATTAATATTACACACATTTATTTGTACAGAACTTGCATTGTGACTTGTCAATAATGGAAATGCAGGACCTAGATGTTCCAAATGTTATTTTTTTTAAATAAAAAAATCATTTGTCGTGGCTTCTTTTTTGTTACAAATGTGTAACTACAACTAAAAGCAGTCTAAACCAGTGATTTCTTGTAATCATAACTATGAAACACTGACCAGCACCAAAAATGTGGCACCAATCTGTTCAAGGAGAAAAAAAATCATAAATCTGCTGTGCAGCACTGGAAAAAACAAAAGTTGATGACATCTAAGGCCCTTATTTAACAAGGGATAGCGCCAGGTAGCGAATGGTGAGCGAACGGTAATGACGGTCACCGCCACGAGAACGCCGGCTCCCCTCCGCAATCACACATTTATCAAGCCAATCCTGCTTAGCGACTGAGATAGCGCCAGATAGCGACCTTGAATCATTCATCATTATTCCAGCCTCACCCCACAGCGCCAGCGAGCGACCTTGAACAGCGACAGGTATGACCTCTCGCTACCTGGCGCTCTCCAATGCATTTCAATGGAGCAATCTTTAAATATTCTTAATTAATTGCTATTATTATTTTTTTTTTTTAAATGTCAAAAATTCTGTGACCACTTCTGCAATGTTAGATATTTTTTTAAGGTAAAAAAAAAAAAATTTGTGCAGAATTGATATTACAGGTCTGATATTAATGTATTCATATTACAAAATGTTTTGAAAAACTTGTTTTTTTTTTCTCCAAAAATATGGTTGTTTGGGGGTTAAAAAACTACGTTTAACCCATTGCCGCCAGCGCTCTGGGGTTTAAACAAGCATTTCACAGCGCGAGAATTTTTTGAGCGTGATTTGTTAATGAATATGCTGGGAGCCGTTCGCTATGGCCATTCGCTGTCATGCGCTCACATACAGCGCGGAACCTGTCAAACAGCGACTCCTAACCCCGTATTCAACATTACCGCACACCGACTGAGTCGCTGTCAACAGCCGAACAACGGCCAAGCACAGCGAATACTAGCGTGCTCTGTGAAAATACCGCTACTGTCGCTCATCTGTCGCTACCTGGCGCTATTAATGAATTGGCCTCTTAGTCATGCATTTTCAGCATGTTACAAACTATTTTATTTTTGCATTTTTTTTCCAAATGTTTTCATTATAACACACTTCAGTACATTTTCTGCCATTATGTTCTATGGTCCTGTACGTGTCTGCGCTATCTTGAACTGACGGGGCTTGTACAACTATGCTGTGAAGTAGGCGGAATTCATACATTCGGCAGTAGAAAGCATTCAGCTCGGCGCAAAGTGGCGCACATTTCGTAAATGTGATGGGGAGGCAAATTTAAGACTAGCACCACGTATTGTCATGTGAGCATCTTATGTAGTCCGCAAATGGTCACTGCAAGCGGGTGTCTGGCGCTATAACCTAGTGTAGTGGGCGGACAAGTGATGCTGTACTATCATGTCCAGCATTGATAAATGTGATGTCTGGAGGGTGCTGTAGCAGCGCTCTCCCTGATTCACTGCAGAGCCAATGGAGAACACTATGTGGTGTCGCGAGGTCAAAACGCCCAATACTACGCTACATCTAACAACAGGACAACGCTGCAGCGATTCAAGAAAAAACTACACACAACCAGCATTGGTGCTCTAATACTGGTTGCTCTAGCGTTGAGCGCCAGAAGCTATGTGATAAAAGTCTGTTTCTCACCACATATACACCAGCACCAGAGTGAAAACATATGGAAAGACATTGGGGCTTATTTATCAAGGGCTAGTGCCAGGTAGTGTCTGACGAGCGCCAGGTACCGCCAGCTAACGGCGGATACCGACTCAAGGAGGCCCGGCGGCGGTCACAATGACGCATTTATCACGCTAAATGAGGCTAGCGCCGGCGAGAGCGTCAGCTAGCGCGGGATTCATCATGTAGCCGACTGCAACGAACAGCGCCGCTAATAATCCCATCACAGCGACAGGTATGACCTGGCACTCCCTGGCGTTGTCCAATGCATTTCAATGGAGCAATCTTTAAATAATCATAATTAATTGTTTTTTTTTTTTTTTTTTTTTTTAATGTCAAAAATTCTGTGACCACTTCTGCAATGTTAGGATTTTTTTTAAGTAAAAAAAAATAAAAAATAAAAATTGTGCAGAATTGATATTACAGGTCTGATATTAATGTATTCATATTACAAAATGTTTAGAAAAACTTGTATAATTTTTACATTTAAAAAAAATGGTTGTTTGGGGGTTAAAAACTACTTTACACACATCGCCGCCAGCGCTCTGGGGTTTAAACAAGGAATTCACAGCGCGAGACATTTTTGAGCGTGATTTGTTAATGAATCTGCAGCAAGCCGTTCGCTCTGGCCATTCGCTGTCAGGCGCACCCATACAACGCAGAACCTGTGAAACATCGACCCCTAAGCCCGTATTCAACATTACCGCACACCGACTGAGTCGCTGTCAACAAGCAAACCCCGGCCAAGCACAGCGAATACTAGCTGGCGCTGTGAAAATCACGCTACTGTCGCTACCTGGCGCTATTAATGAATCGGCCTCATTGTTTTAACACCGTGCCACTGACACTGCAATGGCAGACCTGCACATACAATTCTGCATAAAAAAAAAAAAATCACAATAAAAGTGTTTGTTTGCTGGGCAGGAGAGGCCACACAATGATTTGAACCAAAAATTTAGAACATTACTTTAAAAAACCCTATTTATACACAACCGAATAAAACACCATTGAAATGTATGGGAGAACGCTACTGAGCGACAGGTGCTACATGGCGCTGCTGAACATAGAGCACCGGCACTATACACTGAGCCCCGCTAGAAACACATTTGACGCTACATGACGTTATTAGAGGCGCTCACCAGATTGACTTATGTATATGGTTTTCACATACTGCGCCCAGCGTTCACTCGATGCTACGTGGCGCTACGCAGCACAAGCTGGCGTTATCGTTTCTTAAATAACCCCCATAGAGTACCGCATTGGTCAAAACAGCGCTGTATATTGGCGCTAAATAGCACAAAATAGCATAAACCATTCAGAATCAAGGCCATAGGTAACCTTGAAAGCTCATCGAAACATATATTCCATTAGCCTACAAAATGTATCGCCTTGTTTCTTGACTTTACTAGCTAAAAGTGAGAGTAAGTCCACAGGGTGAAGCAGGCTCAGACCAAGCATTGTTCTGGAGCCAGGTAACTTTATCACAAGCTTAGATTCAGGGCTAATCAGAAAATGAGACCCCTGAAGATGTAGCTGGTGGATCAACCTAATGTAAAAGGTGAATAGTGCAATTGTATTGAGTGTGTGTCATATAATTTTAGTGAAACATTTTATTTTCTCTGAACTTAATCTGTCTTTGCCATGAACTCAAGTTTTGTGGGCCATCATAACATTTCCAACATCATTAACAAATCACCCTTCTGTCACCTATAGCGGCAGCTGCTTTATGTCATGTTCTATTTTCTGCCCTGTACGTCTCCTATACAGCTATTCAGACAGAGGGGTAAGGTGAAGTGTTATGGCAGATGCTGGGAGATACTGTACCTCCCTACTCTCACTTGCAGCTACGTGTGTCACAGAGTATGCAGGCTCCGAGCCTGCCGCAGCATGCACGTCCTCATCCTCTATGTGCGTGACAGCCAGACTGCTTTCTCTCATGATGGCAGGTCACCTTTTGTAAAGTCCTGGAATTTATATGCAAATAAAATGTACAGTCAGCTTTTCTTAATTCACATGGATTTGCAACAAAACTCTGTATGCAGGCAAAATGCAAACAAGTAAAGGAGACAAACTGGCTTAAAATGCTACAGAAGGGGGCTGTAGACTTTTATCTGGCTCATTACATCATAGTTACTGTGACAGCTTATCTTCTAAGGCCCTAGGCACTGTTCCGCTGCGCTGAAACAGCACTTTAGTAGCACCCCCCCCCCTCACACAGGAATCCCTTCCGAAGGGTGAGTGGATCTTAATGCAAAGCAAGAATAAGGAGGACTATGTCATGTGAGCATCCCTTTACTTATTTCTGTTTAGAGGCATGTCACCAGGGACATTTAATTAATACTCAAGCTGGGTAGGTTCAATAAGCAGAACAATACTAATTGTAGGTAATTTCACAAATAAAAAAATTCTGAATCACTTACCAACAACTTCCATATTTCGAAAGTTATTGCCACACTACCTAGATGCATTGAGTGTCCACCTTCCCTAGCATGCATGCAGCAATCCCTGCAATGATTGGATGCAAGCATTCAAGTTGGCACTTGGCTACCTGAACAAGAGGCTCTTGACACTAGAAGTCCATCCTTACCTTCTTCCAGGAGGCAGGCCTAGGCCAGGTGCTCTGCCCTTGGTGGTGTCCTAGACTTAGAGCACTGGTTCTCAACCCATGGTATGTGTATCCCAGGGGGTGCATGGGGATGTTTGAGGTGCACCAACAACAGGGGTCTGATGGGTCTATTATATTTTTTTAACAGTAAAACATTATTCCTTTTTTGCTTTAAAAGTGCTATGAGGCCCATGGCCTACTATGTTGGGACTTCCTGTTTCTATGGGTACTTTGCGTAAAAAAAAGTTTGAGAACCACTCAGGGGCATACATAGCTTTCACAAGGCACCATAGTAAAAGTCACAGTATCAAGTAAATACTCAGCATCAAGTAAATACCCCCCCCCCACAGACACATACACATACACACAGATAACCCATTCCTCGGCACTAAGTAGATAACCCCCCCACCCCCAGCACATAACTGGCATGTAGAAAATAATAAAGACATCTGTGGTCTGCCACAGACACCGGGCCCCTGTGTCTATTGAGCATGGATGGAAATCAAGCTTGTAAAGTCTTAGTTCCCCCGATGAAACATACAGCTCCCGATTGACATCCTTAATTGGCCCCGGGCAGTATGCTGTGCTGGAGCGTTTTGTTATTTTTTAGAGAAATAGCACCTGCTCATGCCCTGTGTCTTCCACGGCCCTACATCCACTAAGCCAGATGGTAAGAGTGCTCCTCCAATCCTCCGGGGGAAAGTCACTTACTCGGGGACTCCTTCTACCCCAGGCTCGGTAGCATCTGCCTCTATGGTAACACCCAAGGAAACACTGTCCTAGAGGACACTGATCTGCATTAGTATGGGTTTGGAATTCTGGTCCCCTAGCACATGACAACCTGCCACTGGCAGGGCTGGCCTTTGGGGTGTGCCAGGTGTGCCATTGCACAGTAGGCCATGGTCTTGGGACGCTGCGCAGTTGCACAGGCATGCTTGACGTCAACCAGCCCGCCCTCTTGCAAATGCGCTCCCCTGCCCATTTGATCACTTCTTTACCAGTCTGCCCATTTGTATGCTCCCCTGCCCACCTTCCTTTTGGGCATTTTCTGGAGGGTTGTGGAAGTGGATGCTCCTATTCTGGGGCTCTCCAATACCTCCGTTATGCCGTATTTTTTTCCTGACTTGGGGGGTGAGGGGTGGCACCATGTGCCTGCTCTTTACTGATGTTGTTTTTTTCAGGGGTGCCAATTGGAGTTGCTGAGGGTGCACAAAGTGGAGGCATGCTCACCTCTGTTCTGCCACATTTGAAGTGGACCAACCCCCTGGCATATCCACCTTACTCATTTGTACACAGAGCCCAGCATAGAGAGTGTGGAGAAGCTGGCATCCCTGCTTTCCTCCAGTGAGGGGATACCGGAGGAACTTCCCCTCTTCTGCATTGTCTTGCCACCTAGTTACCAGTTCTCCACTCCACATGGGTGGTCACATGGAGCAGTGGAACTAGCAGCCAATGGCTAGGGAACACATCTGCAAGTGAGTACCTCTGCCTGGGTTCTGGGTTATGCATCTGGTAAACCCCAGTGGCTGACGGCAACCATGTGGGGTAGTAGTGAGGAAGCGCAGAGGTGTGTTAAGGGGGGTGCCATCCTGTAGTCTGGCACAGTGCGCCCTCCATCCTAAGGCCGGCCCTGGCTACTGGAAAAGGTGAATAGGTGCCAAGGCGGTGCCTCTCCCAAAGGAAAGGCTTCCCACTGGTTATATGTAGGGTGTGGATTTTGCTTTAAAATAATGAATATGCAAATATGTGCAGCCTTATGAGGATTTGAGCTAAAATGTGTCTGTCTGGAAATATTCATGATAAAAAAAAATTACAAAGATGATATAAAAGAACCACAGTGCAATTTTGGCTATGAAGAGTAGTTTAGAAAATGTCCAAACAATAAATTATACACTGGAACTTCTAAACAAAGCATGAAGGAACTGGAAAGAAAAAGCGGAGAATTCAAATGGCAATGTGTTAGCAGGCTTATAAATGTCCAATATTTTTAGAAATGAAATGATTTCAATAGCGCGCAGTATAAAGCATGACACTAGCCAGTATTATCCAGAAGAAATATGACACTGTTATATTGCTTGCTAATGTGACTGCCCTTTAGCTTAAGCTTGCCGTCATTAAAAGGCCACATTTATATATAGTAGACAGGATTTTGGTTTTATTTGTCCTGGCAAGTAACATTACAGTATGTCCTGGGTGTTTTTTTATGATTAACAAGAGCTTTAGCACATCAGGAAGCCAGAAAATGATTTCCAGTTAGAAGGTAGAGTTATATCTAATTAAAAGCTGAACGGACCGGGCTTTATTATTACTGAATGTACTTAATGAATCTGCTGTCTGCCTAATAAACTGGACTTCTAATAACAGTGACGCACAATTTTATTTTTGGCTTGAGTCCTGTTTATTCTTACTGACCCGTGAAACTACAAAGAAACATCTATTTCCAAAGATAATTTGAGAAACATGTTTTACAAATTGAAATACGTTGGGGTTTACATATGAGACTAGTGAGTTGCTGTTCCTAGATGGTAACTAACTACCGGTATATACAGCAAGATTAATCATGAACTATGTCCCTTAGGGAGAGTTTCTATCTGTTACAGAGTATTTTTCTTACATTTATTTCTTATTTGCTTTGTCAGGTTTGTTGTAACAATACCGTGTACAGTAGGGGGTTCCCAAACTTTCTTACCATGAGAGCTTCGAGAGATAGTCAGGAGCGACATGAAGACATTGCAGAAGACATATAATCCTTATACAATAGGACACAACTAGAAATGGTTCCAAATAGCAACACAGCCATAAACTTGATGCTTCGGTTTACACATGGATCCCATCAACCACCAAGAAATGAATAAGCAGAGTGCATGAGAATACCAAGTGCCCAAAACATATTAAGCAGAGAGCGGATTCCCCTTTAGAATGGGGAAGTTGACCACTACCTACGACTCCCTACGTTAGTGCTGAGACAGCACAGGGGGTGAATAATAAAACATTTTTCACTGTAATAAATTGCTGTGTCCCTGCAGATCCGCCCAGCTAAAAAATGTATATGCCAAGTGAATGTGAATACCTCTTTCCAGCCCCCCAGAAATGAATAAGCACAGTACATGTGGATCCCCCCAGCCCCACACACATAATATGTAGATCTGCTCAACCCCAAAACTATATGCTCCCCCCCAGCATGAATTTTCCCCCTATACAATACGTGCCCCAGGCACACTGGGAGGACAGGTGCAGAGACAGGTATGGTGCCACACTTCCAAGTTTAACAGTTTGCCAGTATTCTGGTCTGAAAGACATCCTATGCGCCATGCAGAGGGGGGCCACATGTGGCTCCCGAGCTACAGGTTGGGGACCACTGGAAGGTGCAAAGAAGCTGCATGCGAACAAAATAATCAAACTGTTGCAAATGAAATTTGAACCATCTCATGATCTGTGCCATCAATAACCTCATATCCTATTTTCAGTAGAATATTTTATAGTTTATCATAACAGAAACATATAGAAGAATGTTGATCAATGAGAGAGGTAGAATAGGATGAAAAGCGTGTAGAAGAAGACAGAACAGTTGATAATAAGTTAATGACATTTCTCTTTGGTTTACTTGATGGACATATGTCTTTGTTTCAGCTGAACTAACATACATATTCCTACCACATCCCTGAGTTCTACTCACTAATGCCTGACAAGGATGTGCTTTTCAGATCTGTGTTTTAGTGAGCCCATGAGGTATATGTCTTTGACTTTTTTAAAGTGGACCAACACCCCCGATGGGGGTGCCCCGCTGTGTGAAACCCCCCCGAACCCCCCAAAAAACTCACCTCTCCCCGCTCCCAGCGCCGACGGACAAGCCGCGGACAAGCGGCTCCTCCGCCACCGCCTCCCGCGCGTCACTCTTGACGCGCGCGTGCCCGCGCCGGCCACTCACAGACGGCCGGCGCGGGCGCGCGCACGTCTAGAGGGGCGAGAGGGAGGCGGCGGCGGTAGGGATAAGGTAGGGAGTTTGGGGTGTTTGGGGGGGTTTCACCCCGCGGGACATCCCAATCTCGGATGTCCCGCGGGGTGGGGGGTGATCGGCCCGGGAATCTTATAGATTCCCGGGCCGATCACCCGAGGGTGTTGGTCCACTTTAAACCATTGCGAGATAGCAGGAGAGGAGCTTTTCCCTAATGCACGTTATAAGAGATTCTTTGTCTTCTTACGATGTTCAGATCGCACTTGGTCCAAAAAGTGTACCAGCTGCCTGTATGTACAAAGGGATCCTCCTTTCAATGGCATTCAGGGGCATAGCTGGGGGGGCACATGCCCTGGGTGCAGCAGGTCTTAGGTGCCGAAGGGTGGTCTGAGCACAGGTGGGGGGCGCCATTTCAAATCTTTGCTCCGGGTGCCAGAAAGCCTAGCTGCGCCTCTGATTGCATTCATTCACAACCACTCAGAAATGTGATCACATGTCTCCAGACGCTCTCTGCGTGAGCAAGACTGGCATGCCACAGTGGTCAAGCTGCCAGCGTTGACCATATGGCTCATCACACATGCCGTCTGTAACAAGTGATGACCAGGAATTAAAACAAATCAAAATTGGATATTTTAGAAAATGCTTTCCGATGGCAGATTTAAAACTGCTCCTAAGGGGGATCGGGGGGGGGGGGGGGGGGGGTAATGTGTGCTTGGACAGGGACTTTAACTGCATGGTAGATAACTACGGTAATACATTTTTTAGATTAGAAAAGCAAGCCCCTTTAACTCCACTAATCCATCTATAGAGAGCAGCAGATATTTTTTAAGTCAACTATTTATGGAATTTAGTGGAATTGGAAACCAATATCTTTGTATCCATAGTTAGTTGCATGGCATCTCATTACCCAACACATTCCTTTTCAACCTGGCGGCCGCATCTCTAACAGGCCGCATGCCTGTGTGAAGGCCGGCGCGGGCACGTGTCCTGCTAGAGAGATGCGCGAGATGCGGCCACAGTTCGCGCATGCGCCGTTGGACCGGGAGTAAGGTAAGGTTAGCGGGGGGGGGGGGGGGTCCTGGGGGGTTTCACACAGCAGGGCATCCCAATTTTGGATGTCCCGCAGGGAGGGATCGGATCGGCCCGGGAATCTTATAGATTCCCGGGCCGATCAGGCAGGCCACTTTACGTCCGCTTTTGATGGGATTTTTTAAAGTGTATATTTTGTGTGCCAAAAGGATGTGCTTAAGGTGCTGAGCTTATCTAGTATTTTTTAAAATGTTTTCTTATGTTAGAAAATGTGTGTTTTATGGAAGCAGTCAATCTGTTGCCATTGGCAACATACACCAGGTCTGTACACACAGAATTCCTGTACACACCCTGCTATGGCTGCTGCAGAGGTGTTCTGTGTGTACAGGACTCACTTCTCTCTTCTTGGTGAACAGACTTAGGCCCTTATTTATGAAGGAATAGCGACAGGTAGCGACTGGTGAGCGACCGGTAATGACGGGCCACGCCACGAGAACACCGGCTCCCCACCACAATCACACATTTATCAAGCCAATCCTGCTTAGCGACTGAGATAGCGCCATATAGCGACTCATTCATCATTATTCCAGCCTCAGCCCACAGCGCCAGCATCCAACCTTGAACAGCGACAGGTATGACCTCTCGCTACCTGGCGCTCTCCAATACATTTCAATGGAACAATCTTTAAATATTAATAATTAATTGTTATTAATGTTTTTTTTTTTTTTTTTTTAAATGTGAAAAATTCTGTGACCACTTCTGCCATTTTAGATAATTTTTTTAAGGGAAAAAAATTAAAAAAAATTGTACAGAATTTATATTACATGTCTGATATTAATGTATTCATATTACTAAATTATTTAAAATACTTTTTTTTTTTGTTTCCAAAAATATGGTGGTTTAGGGGTTAAAAAACTACTTTTAAACACATCGCCTCCAGCGCTCTGGGGTTTAAACATGCATTTCACAGCGCTTGAATTTTTTGAGCGTGATTTTTTTGATGAATATGGTGGAAGCCGGTCACTCTGACCAGTCGCTATCATGCGCACCCATACATCGCGGAACCTGTCAAATAGCGACTCGTAACCTTGTATTCAAAATTACGCCACACCGGCTGAGTCGCTGTCAACAACCAAACAACGGCCAAGCCCGGCGACTACTAGCGGGCGCTGTGAAAATACCGCTACAGTCGCTCAACTGTCGCTACATGTCGCTATTAATAAATCAGCCTCCCCGTGTATGATTCCGATGGCAACAGATTGTAAAAACTGGTTCCATAAAACACACAGTTTCTAACATAAGAAAAAAAAATACTAAATCAGATCAGCACCTTGATTACATCCTTTTGGCCCACAAAAATATATACTTTTAAAAATTCCATCGAAAGTGGACTTTCCCTTTAAGCCCCATCTTCTCTGGATTGGCAAACAAGATGCATAACTGCATTTCTTTAGCTGATTTGCCATTTGCAGGGATTTTACCAGAGATGGAATTCAGATGCCTGTAACTTGGCACGGAGCGTTTTGCAGTGGGACAATGTGGAAATGGATGTCCCCAGATGTCCTGTACCCAGGTGTTGTGTTGCTGGTAAAATAAAAGAATGCTCTATTTTAACCAGCTTCGATAAATACGGCTAGGGGCAGATTGTGATAACATTATATTGCAAAACGCATTGTATATCCAATGCATCTTTTTAATAAAGGTGGAATTTTCATTGATATAATCTGTACCTTTATATGGCTGGCCAAATAAAAACAGAATGATCACATGAATGACTGGATGAGCAATGAAAATTGTCTGGGCAGAACATCAGAGACTGGATCTTAAGACAGCTCAGTGTCAGCAAAACATATTGTAATTTGGTCAGATTACACACAAAAGTACTGTCATATGGTCTTTGATGAGGATGATGTGCTGTTATACTGCCTTTGTGAGGTATGCTAAGAGATACTGATAAAAGATCATGAATTTCTCATGCTACATCCCTATAAACGTGTCCTTTCACAGATGTGGCTTTAAAAACAAACGAGTCACTTCACAAGAACATATGCTCAGTCGGCGCTTAGCTGGTAACTTTCCATTAACGACTAGATCCACTGCGGGTGAAAAGTTTTACAGGCTCCATTTGAAGTCCTGTATCCTTAATATTTACATGAGAGAAATCCAAAGGGGCCAGACACATAAAGTTTCTTGTACTATTATTTATGCAGCACCAGCATCATTAATCCAGTCCAAACAGCCAGTGACATGTTGAAAAAAAAAGGGAAAAGAAGAGTTTCTATAAGCTGGAACAAGACCATTGAGAAAAAGACTACTAACTGAGGATTGCTACAACTGAGATGCTACAAATGTCATTGAATCTAACCACTAAACTACAGCAACCACACTAAAGCATACCCATAACCTCAAAAAACGTCATTATCCTTTACTTATCTCCTGAGGAAGCATTTAAGCGAAACGCGGTGCATTCTAAGAATCTGAAGGAGTGACGCTCAACAATCTCTGTATGAAGTCTTTGTATGAAGTAATACAGTGGCACACATCCCCCCTCCACTCTTTAACAGTTATTAATACCTGACTTTGACAGTTATATGTGAATGTACAAACAAATACTAAGTTTAACTCTTGTACTGTGTTTTATGTAACTAGAATAAAACATTTTCTAGTGTAACTGGCTCATATTAACAAACTAGATATGAAAGAAGTTCATTTTATTGTGCATCAATATATGGCTTCACCACTGATAACATTTTATGCACTTGAAAGGCAATGTTAGTCTTGATAGCTGCTCCACTCTGACATGTCGGCTAAAATAATCCAGAACTTTGCTGTCTACTTGTAAGTTATAATAATAATAATCTTTATTTATATAGTCCAGCATATTTTGTCGGTAATCAAAACAGGAGTGAGGGCCCTGCTCACAACAGCTTACCATCTGAGAGGAGATAGGGGTGACACAGAAAGTGCTTGTTTTATATCATGGTTCAGCCATCATGACTTAACAAGAGAGTATGAAGTGCTGTATGGCTCTGCCAACAGCCAATATCTTAGTTCTTTTGGGTGCAGGGTATGGTGTATAGTGCTTGGTGAAATTCTGGATTTAGTACACACATGCTCAACTCTCCTCCTCAAGGGCCACCAACAGACCAGGTTTTGCAGATCTCCACACAGATGCCCAGGTGAAGTCAGGGCCGGCCTTAGGATGGAAGGCACCCTGTGTGAGCCTACAGGATGCCCCCCCATTCTGAGCGCTTCCTCACCTCCTGCCTTTTGCCCCACATGGTTGCCAAAAGCCCCCTGGGAATAAGCTAGCATCAGGCAGAGGTACTCACTTGCAGAAGCGTTCCCTAGCTATTGGCTGGTGATTCAGTGCCCCATGTGGGATGGTGAACTGTCAGGCGGTGGGGAGGCAAGGCAGAAGAAGGAGAGTTCCTCCCCAACCAGGCATAATTCTAGGAGCCAGTACACCAGCAGTCATTTTTGACTGTCCCTCTGTTTAAGTGGACCAAAACCTATATTTACTGCCCCGAAGTCTAAAAGACTCCAGAGCCGACTGACTGCCTATCCTTGGAGCATCCCAATGTGGGATGGCCAAATGTGTGAAACCACCCAGGATTACCAGAATATTTCCCTTTCAGGTGATCAATGACAAATGCACGGGTCAAATCCCTGGCTTTAGACAGATAGATGAGCTGGGTTGCCGGATTAAGAAGGGATTGGAGAGGGGACAGTTTAGTGAGAGTAAAAGACCAATTAGTAATTAGCAGAGGTACAGCAATCCAGATGAGAATAGATCAGGGTGACAATGAGAGTTTTTGTTGGCTCCACTGTAAGAAATTTGGACACTACTTTCTCTGTTGCTTAAATCAGGCTCATGCTCCTAATGGGTCAGTCTTTTTTATAGTCAAAATTACAGTGTCTTGCACCAGTGGAACATCCAGGAACTTTATCTGGGGGTTTGGTGGGTAGGGGGGATGGCACAGATGGAGCATAGCTTCTGCTTCCTCCAGCTGCCAAAGTGTAAATTGACGAGGATGTGACTGTTGCAGGAACATCAGTTTTGTATGACTTTCTGGGTGCTCCTGCTGCTGAACCTCCTCTAATGTGACCCCCACCTCCTCTTCCTCATTGTCACTTTCCTTTGAGTGCTGCTCTCATTGCCTGGCAGCTCATTGCTGTTGCCTGGCTGATTATTGTTATTGCCTGCCAGCTCATTGTTATTGTCTGGCTGCTCATTGAGACGGGCAGGCTGATTCATCACTAACGACAGGTAGCGACAGATGAGCGTCTGTAGGAGGCATTTTCAGAGCGCCCGCTAGTAGTCGCAGTGCTCGGCCGTGGGTCGCTACTTCATAGCGACTCAGTCACTGTTCAGTAATGTTGAATACATTGTGAGGAGTCGCTATTTGACCAGTACAGCGCTGTATGGGAGCGCATAGCGACCGACTCACACCATATTCAGCAAAAAAACTGCCTCACAAATCTCTGGCGCTGAAAAATGCTTGTTTGAAGCCCAGAGTGCCGGAGGCTGTGTGTTTAAAGTGTGTTTTTCAGCATCTATCCACTAGTAACAAAGCGAAAACATATGGAATCACATTGTAGCAACATTTTAACATGAACACTTTAATGGCAGACCTGTAATGTCATTTTTGAAGAAATATAGAAAAAATTAAAACATTGTGAAAAAAATGCTAATTCAATGCCAGGAGAGGTCACAGAATTATTTGTGATTTTTTGAAAAAAATAAATAAACATAAACCCCGTTTAAAGAGAAGAAAAGGATCGTCCATTGAAATGTATGGGAGAGTGACAGGTAGCGAGAGGTAATACCTGGCACTGTGCAAGACTGAACGCTGGCACTGTTCGCTGAGGCTGTGAAAATGATGAATCAGACGCTACATGGCGTTATCCTAGTCGCTCAACAGATTCTGCTTGATAAATGTGTAATTGCGTGCCGTGTCCGGTGTTCACCAGTCGCTACCTGTTGCTACCTCTCATTAACCAGCTACTACCTGACGCTATCCCTTCTTGAATAAGGCCCTAAGCATCTCCTAATGCAGTGATACTCAACTGGCGGACCGGGTCTGAATACGGACCTTGGTGCCAGATTTCTGGACCCCAGTTGCTTCTGTGTTGCTGTGCTCAGAGCTGCCCCCTTGATCGGCGATGTGGTGCTTAGTCTCCCTGCCAGTGCCATGGCTCCCTGGCACCTAGCATTGCAATATGAAGTACTGCACAGGCAGAAAATAGCATTGCAAGGTACACACTCTGTCTCTTTGCCTCCTTCCAATCCTTTTCTCCTTTTCCCCCGTCCAAGCTCAGGCCCATCTATCCCTGCCCCACTATCTCGTTCTCCCAGCTCTTCCCCCATCCAGTAACATTTTGGGCCCTAGTCCACTCCTGTACACGGCCCACACAGGGGTGTGCTGCGGCCCAGAGCTGTAGGTTCTGTGGGGCCATTAGAAAAAGAAACGTATTTTTTCCCAGTACCCAATAAAATTTTTAGGGTGGACTGAAGCAGTGCTTTTTTAGTTTTGACTGGGGAATCTATAGTCCCTCCCCCTCTGCGCTGATTTTAACTATCCACCCCCCACGACAGCCCTCCGTCCAGACCTTCACCTCACTGTGCTCCACCAGGTGTATGTGGGGGGGGGGGGGCACCCCCTTGGGTGCACCCTGTCCATCATTGGGTGCTGGGAGACACTGATGATACAGTTGTGGTGTTGTAGTCCCCTAAATTACAACTCCACGGATAGACACAACTCTGGCAGAGAGAACAGATATTTCCAAGTTCTTCCCTAGTTTTCATACTGAGTTATATCTCCAGACTCACAAATCATTTCTTCATGCAATGTAGATCAATAAGACTGGCTTGCCAAGAAATATATCAGGTTCCCAAGGTTCAAAATAATATATTTAATATATTTAGAGCAATGAAACAATTTTTTTCATTGGCGACAAGTAAAGCAAGAACTGGCATTAATCCGGACATACTAATTATAGTACTAAGAGGGAGAGCCCGCCTTTAGTAATCGGTGCATACCATATAAAAACCTCCTTCTGGAATATTTCATATCTCCATGATCTGCCTGGAAAACATACACTGAGGTAGATATAAACAGACTTACCCGCTCTGAGCAGAAGATGAATACCTAAAGCTTTAGTGTGGCTGTAAAATATGATACAGTGTTGAGCTTTTCACAGTAAATCATAACATTCATGTTAAAGATGAAGACTCTTAATATACAGTAATCTCTTAAAAGCTTAATTTACTGATGTGCTTGAAATACAAATAACTGTTCTCGTCTGGCTTCATGTCTGTGCTATGATTTGACTTCATATTGCTGCAGTTTCAGAACAGCGGATGTATTTACTGGATATAAAAAGTATTATTACTAAGCATCTTTCCATCTTCCTTATGTAGTGCACAGGCACAATGTTCACACAGCGGTTTGTTCACATTCACTTACTAAAGTAAAATAAGTAAAATGTGTGATGACAAAACTGGTTAGCATTATGCTAACTAGTATATTTTATATGGCACAGCCATAAAAGAGCATAAAAAAGCCTAATCCTAATGTTACACAATCAATTTTTGACTATTGGTTACTACTATGGAGGTAAATGAAGTCATGGCAGAGTCAAGAGACCCCCCCCACACCAACTACTATACTGACCTATGTGCTAAGATCTATGTAATTAGATCCCATGTACTGAGTAATGTGCTGTCCTCCCAGTGCTGGGTTTATTTTAATGGAATTGCTGGAGATGAACCAGTGGTTATTATAGACATTGGAACCAATGGTAAAGCTGCATGGGGATGGATAGAGGTATTTAAAGTGGCCCAACAATCAAAATTGGCTTAACCTGGACCAACACAACAAACAGTGGTCATATACATCCCTTCCCAGGCAATTTAGATTATTTACTTTTCTTCTAACCCATTTTGTGGTAAACGTTAAAAACAGAATGATGGCTCATGCGTTTGCAGGCCACCTGCAAACATGAAGTGCTGCTGGGCTTCCTGTTATTGTGCATTGTCAGTTTTGTCCAGGCAGCAGCATGGCTGTGATTCTGGGAAAGAAAGCTCCAAAATGGCAGCTACCTTTCTTTTCCAACTGTGCCAGGCTATGTGTCTAGCTCAACAATTATTTTAAAGGATTAAGATAAATCTATAAACTAGGACTTCCAGTTTATGATTCTCAGATAATGAGCAATCATTATTGTTTCTTATATCTCTTATACTTTGTATATAACACGCTATGCCCGAACATAGTGTAGTATGATTGTGAATTATTGTGTCTTTATGCCAGTGCTTATTTTCTTTGGATGGGAATCCAAGCTATATTTTCACAGCCACTGTGACTGCTCTGTTAGTACCATAGACCAGCTACTGCAGTGATTGGGATGCACGCTGTGACTAAATAAAAACAGCATGGCAGTGTGCACATCACGGCTGCCCCCTCCCGCCAGCCCTTGGTTCCACCATCAGTGGGATGCCCGCGAGGTAAAAGGTAAGCTCATCCATGGGGGGGGGGGGTTATGGTTGTGGGAGGGTTAAAGGTGATGGGGTAACTGTCACTGCTATACCTGTTTGCTGGCTAAGTTCCCTTGGGACATCCTAATCCTGGTGATAGGTCCACTTAAGCGGGTGTGTGGGGGGGGGTAACTGATGTGTAGTTTGTGAGGAAGGGCTTAACAGGTATGTATCTAGGGATGCCAATTTCTCCATCTTTGGGGTATCCAAATTCGGGTAGCCCTGCTGTGTGAAATCCTTATGATCTAGCTCACCCCATTGGTAATCCTAGGGTCCATGCACAGACTGTGGCTGCATTTTTACCACCTTCCATTGGAGATCTGTTCCCACATCAGGCATTTCTGAATGATTGGTCAGGGGGGTGGGGGAACGGCCAGTGGCTTACTCTCCATTCAGTTCTACTACACCACACTGACATCAGAGCAGCTAGAAAAAGCTGAATGGCGTGCAAGCCACTGATTGGCTGGTGACCTGCGCATGTGCTGTGGAATCGCTGGAAAGGCGAGTTACTACAGTGATAATCTGGGATACACACCAAATCAAAATGCCCTGCTGGAGAGGAACAATTCCTGGGATAGTGAAAACCCAGGTGTTGTTCCTCTTTAACCTGTGTTACAATGGAAGTCCAGTCGGGGAGGCCGATTCATTAATAGCGCCAGGTAGCGACAGATGAGCGCCAGTAGCGTTATTTTCACAGCGCACGCTAGTATTCGCTGTGCTTGCCCGTTGTTCGGCTGTTGACAGCGACTCAGTCGGTGTGCGGTAATGTTGAATATGGGATTAGGAGTCGCTGTTTGACAGGTTCCGCGCTGTATGGGAGCGCATGACAGCGAATGGCCATAGCGAACGGCTCCCAGCATATTCATTAACAAATCACGCTCAAAAAATTATCGCGCTGTGAAATGCATGTTTAAACCCCAGAGCGCTGGCAGCGATGGGTTAAAAGTAGTTTTTTAACCCCCAAACAACCATATTTTTGGAAAAAAAAAAAACGTGTTTTTACAAACATTTTGTAATATGAATACCTTAATATCAGACCTGTAATATCAATTCTGCACAATTTTTTTTTTTTTTTTACCTTAAAAAATTTATCTAACATTGCAGAAGTGGTCACAGAATTTTTGCCATTTAAAAGAAAAAAAAACATTAATAGCAATTAATTAAGAATATTTAAAGATTGCTCCATTGAAATGCATTGGAGAGCGCCAGGTAGCGAGAGGTCATACCTGTCGCTGTTCAAGGTCGCTCGCTGGCGCTGTGGGGTGAGGCTGGAATAATGATGAATGATTCGCTATCTGGCGCTCTGTCAGTCGCTAAGCAGGATCGGCTTGATAAATGTGTGATTGCGGAGGGGAGCCGGCGTTCTTGTGGCGGTGAGCGTCATTACCGTTCGCTTACCATTCGCTACCTGGCGCTATCCCTTGTTAAATAAGGGCCTAAGTCTCACAACAATAATACTCCTTACCTTGTCCGGGGTCCAGTTCGGCCACAGGAGCTCCTGCGGCAGTCCCATAGACAGCGCATGGTTCCTCCGCTTTGTGCATTCTCTTCAAGATGGTGGCGTCTTGAAGAGAATGCACAGCACTGGCTCCCGGGTAAGGCTTTTTTTTCTTTGTAACCCATACATATTACAAACTGGGGATATGGGCGCTCCCCCTTACTGTTGCCCAGAGCTCTACGGCGATCAATAATATGCACAGAATATGGTTCTGATTAGATGAGAGCCCATGCATGTGCCGTGGCACTGGGGAAAGGTGAGTTTTTATGGTGAGTTGGGGCGTTTCACACAGGAGGCGAGGGACAAATGTCTATCTCGCACAGAGCGCCATGTAACCTAGGGCTACCAATGGGTAATTATGCATGGTGCAGGTGTCAAATGATTTTCTTGGCTGCTGGTGGTCAAGTACTCTGAAGTACTCTCAGCGTCTGGAAACCATGTACAGTCAATAGGTGTTCTCTCGCCCACCCACAGAGGCAGAGTCTTATGTCAACACTGCAGATGATAGATGTGCATCATGGGATATATGTCTGTTGCCAGCTTATAGCATAATTTAGTTACAGTTTCTGAATAATTGACCCCCTTAGTCTTTAGGCTCAGGGGAGTTCCTGGTGGACCTCACTGATTTGGGGCTGGTCGGGCTGCTGCTTTAACACTCCCTATTCCCTGATTTACCCACAGCCCCCCTGAGAGCTGGCCCTACTCTACCCCTCAGCCCAGAAACCCTAGGCCATGTTCCAGTCCTACAAAGCCTTATCATCATGGCTGTAGCTGCCACATTATCTACCCCATAACGCTAAAGCTTCAGTACCATATCCATGCTCAGTCATGATCTGTCCCTGCATAGCTATAGTCCCAGCTGTGCACTAGTCGACCACATTGGCAGCAGGGGTGTTGTAGGCCTCTTGTAGGCTGGTCTAGCACCGGTAAAATCCTGGGGCAATTTTTTCTCCCCAGTCCTTTACTGTCTGTTTTTACTTTAAAGAGACATTAGAGGCAAAGGGATAAATTAGCGTGTTTCTGATAACACCCATGCTGGGGGTAGGGGCTTCACCCTTCCTTCAGCAGCACTTTCCATTCCCTGATAAGAAGGCTGATTCATCACTAACACCAGGTAGTGACAGATGAGCATCTGTAGCAGGCATTTCAGAGCGCCCGCTAGTAGTCGATGTGCTCGGCCGTGGGTCGCTAGTTCATAGCGACTCAGTCGCTGTGCAGCAATGATAAATACATGGTGTGGAGTCGCTATATGACCAGTAGAGCACTGTATGGGAGCGCATGTTAGCGACTGGTCAGTGCGACACACCTCCGGCGCTCAAAAATGCTTCGCTGTAGCCCAGAGGGCCGGAGCCTGTGTGATTAAAGGTTGTTTTTTTAACATGTATCCACCAGTAACAAAGCGAAAACACATGGAATTACATTGTAATAACATTGTAACATGAACACATTAATGCCAGACCTGTAATGTCAATTCTGCATAAATATATAAAACATGGAAAATATTTTCAAAAATGGCTTTTTCTATGCCAGGAGAGGTCACCACATTGTTTGAGATTTTTTAAATAAAAATAATATTTAAAACCCCCTATTTAAAGAGAAATAAAAAAACGTCCATTGAAATGTATGGGAGAGCGACAGGTAGCAAGAGGTAATACGTGGCGCTCTGCAAGGCAGAACGCCGGCGCTGTACGCTGAGGCTGGGATAATGATGAATCGGACGCTACATGGCATTATCCCAGTCGCTCAACAAATTCTGCTTGCTAAACGTGTAATTGCGTGCCGTGTCCGGCGTTCACCTGACGCTACCTGTCGCTACATGTCATTTACAAGGCACTACCTGACGCGATCCCTTCATGAATAAGGCCCAAACTCTATAGTGCCTGCTCTCTTCTGCTGACCCATTTTTCAGGGTCAGTTGGTGTAGTAGGGTCAATGGCATTTAGATTTATACTCATCCATTTCAAAATGTCTCTTGTTCACAGGAAAGCATTTATATGATTCCTGGAAGCATCTTATTTTCTCTATCAGGATTGTCCTATCTATTAAAAATCAGCGATGAGTGAGACCGGCATCCTGAACTGCAGTTTCTGGGGTATGTCCCTATATTAGTGGGACCATGCAGTTTCACCTCAGGACCTTCTTAATGCCAGCATGGAATTATGGGTTTTGAGGCTCCTGACACAATTGGATTGATTGAGAACCAGGTGAAAAAATGGGACAGTTTTCTTAGACACCTACTACTACTACTGCCCCTCCGGCACACATTCATCTCGCTCACTTTCACCAGTGCTCTGGGGGACCAGAAGCTGCAGCACACACTGGCTGCTGACGCCCCACCAATGGAAGGCACTGCAAAGGTCTAAAGATTAAAGGGTGTGGCTCTCCATTAGGTATACCAGACACTCGAGTGGCCTCCTAGTCACCCTCTCACACAGCTTGAAATAAAGTAGACAAATAGCATGATGTTACTAAATATCTGTCCGCAAAAATGTCAGTTGTTAACTGACTAAAGGAACATATAAACCATGAAGCAACACATAAGAGAGCATTTCCAGAATTCAAGAGGGTCATCATCACCGCTGTAATGGCCTGACATTAAAACCTGAGCTTAATGCTACTTCACATATAAACGGACATATTTTTCTGATCTCAGTCTGGAAGCAGCTGCTTCTGAGTATAATAAAAATGTTACTTTTCTGTAAGTGTTGTCGTTTTATGTTTAAACACCTAAATAATGCAAATAGTTGATGTTTTAACATCCCTGGTGGTCTAATTAAACGGATCAGCAAGCAGCGGCATCTTTTGCACACAATGGTAAATCTGCATATACGGTAATACTTTGAAGCGATCGAGGAGCGGGTTAGTCTGGACTTGTTCATGACTGTCATCTGCATGGCCAAACCATATAAGCTTTGTTGGCTTATTCGCTTATTCAGTGTTATTCTACCTCAGTGACGGCTTAGCATACGCTCTAAATCTAGAGACTTTGAAATTTTCCATAACAGTTAAATACATCTGACGAGAATATGAAGGATTACACAACATGGAACAAACGTATGCTGCCATGGGAAAACAACAAACTAAAAAAAAGGGTTTTTACCAAAAACATGCCTACCACTTCAAAACGTGCTTATTTTAGGTCAGCGTGCACAGAAAAGAATACAGTTAGCTATCCATGGATAAAATTGGCTTCTTAACCCCTTAAAGAGGAACAGGATTTTCACTATTCAGGGTGTTGTTCCTCTCAGTGGGGGCATCCTGATTTTGGATGCCCCACTGTGTGTATCCCCCCAGGTCACTCTATTCACTCACTTCTTGTTGCTCCCATGACGCAGACTCGGGTGAGAATGAGCGCATTAATTGGCTGAACGTCCTGTTCAACCAATCAGCGCACTCATTTTCACTCGGCTCCCTTTGGCACCGCTGACGGCTGAGCGGCCGAGTGGCGCCGAAGGGCGACGAGTGCACTGCCAGCCACATTCCTCGCTCACCTCCTAGCTGCTGCAGAGATGTGGCGAGGGCACGGGGACAAGGTGAGTGAAATGGGGCCTCTGTGGGGTTTTACACAGGGGAACTTCCCAATTCGGCATGCCCCATGGAGAGGAAATCCGATGTTCCTCTTTAAAATATAAAAACTTCCAAAACGTCAAAAAATGTGTCTCCTTAAAGTGGACCAAAACCCACTCTGGAATCTATGGGACTCCAGGCCAGGCCTACTCCCCCCCACTGGGGCATCCCAAACTGGGATGCCCAGCTCTGTGAAACCCTCGGAGTCACTCAATATTCTTACCTTTTCCTTGAGCCCATGACGCATGGGAGACTGGCATCACTCGATTCCCTTCTTGGCTGTGCACAGCCGAAGGTAGCCAGCGCCTCTCACAAGTACGGCAAGAATTCCAGCAGGTTGCTCTAGCCACAGTGTATGCCTGAGGAGATGGAAGTGACCTTGGCGACCTAGGGAGTTTCACACAGCGGGAGTGACCGACCAAAACATGAGCGAAAATCTCTGGTTTTGGTCTACTTTAAACAGGGGAAGCTCCAGACAAACAGAGCAGGGTGTGGGCCCTGGCACACAGGGTGAGGGGACAGCAATGTATCCAACCAAACCTAAAAGCTCCTTTTATTAAAACATGGGCAAAACAGTAAAAGCAGCTCTATTGTTAATAATAAAGATATGTAAGCCTATGCTAGATGGCAATAGGGGATAGATTAGCTGCTACTTTAACAAATGTTCTCTCAAACCCTCCTTTAGAGCACTATCGTGAAAGTGTGTAATATTAAAAATCCATATAAACATATCAGCTAATGGGAGGAGGGAAGGGGGCCCCTTATACACCCAAACTGAATAAAACTCCCACCAAGCTTGTTGTTTATCACAGTAGGAATAAAATCCAGGGGACACAGGTTTAGGGTAGTGTCACCCCTGATTTCCTCTTCCTTTCATTAAAATAAAAGAAACAAGCCTGGCTGCATATTTCTTGATGCCGGGTGTACAAGTGACCTCTCCTCCCGCCTTCCAGCATATTTATATGGATTTTTAAAATTGGGCCATTTTTCACAATAGCGCTCCTTTAATAGAAGCAAGCCTTAAAGCGGACCAATCACCGGCTGCATATAAGATTCCAGGGCACACCACTAGCCTGCCCCCGGGGCATCCTATACCAGTTGCCCTGCTGTGTGAGACTGCCTAGGGTGCCGGTAATCTTACTTGATCCCGGTGGCTCCTGTGATGCTGTCTTCACCAGCAACCAAATCCCCGTCTTCTCTGTAGCTGTGCATGCTCCCTGCGCCCAGCCGTTCAGACTAGCCAGACACACACTCCACAAGGAGCCAGGATGTGGTCCCCGTGCACCTATGTCGGCACAAAGTTCAAATCAGTGGCTTTATATCGTGCAGTATGCGCTACATAAAGTGCTGATTGCGATCTGGGGGGTTTCACATGGGGGAGGCATCCTACATTGGAATGCCCTGGTGGCAGGGAATAATCCACAGGAAAATCAAATTCCTGGTCCAATTTAAAGAGGACCGAAACCCTTTTTAAGTACCCCTGTTCCCTCAACCTGGGAACCCCCCCATTAACAACTCACCCTTCGGGAACCCAACAGCACTTGTGCCAATTAGTGGTTAGCACTTCAATTCATCTTTGCTATTCTGACCTTAGAGCGGCATGCCAAAGATAAAAGGAGCACGATGTGCTGGCCACTCCACCGTGTATCTGCACCATTCATTCAGAAAGTCTATGGCAGGAATGTGCCTCAGCTGGAGGGAAGTGGGGGGTGCAGACATGGCCGTATACCTGGCTAGGTATCTCCTTAAGAGTTTTACTCCACTTTAGCAGTTCTGCTGAGTGGCATCTGCTTGGAAAGATGCTTCAAGCTGTTAGTTCAGCAATGGAAAAACATTTGGAAAACATATTAGGAATTGACAGCGCTCTGAAGACAGGATGCAACCAGCTCATAAAACAGTAATATAAAACCCCAGCACATAGAAAAAATCTAAATGAGCAACCAGGACAAACACTGCAGTACAATGCAGGGAATTCCCAGTGTGCTAAAAGTTTCAGAATTTTATTCGCTAAGAGCAAAGTAGCTATTATTATTATTATTATTGTTTATTTATATAGTGCCATCATCTTCTGTAGTGCTGTACAAAGTAGTAATTACAGACAGGGTAGTAACATACAGTACATAGACTATTACAAATGCAGTGTTACAAAGTTTACAAGGAATATTCTGAATACAAGATACAATAGGAAAGAGTGCCCTGCCCTTCATCTTCCATTCTCTGCTAATAAGAGCGTTGGCGGTGTGTGTATAACAAAGAAATCCACCAACACTGTTAGATTTTGAACTGTTTCTAGCAGCTTGAAGGGCCAACCCTGGAGGTCATTGCAAAAGCTGAAATAATTGAGCGCCACACAAAAATGAAAAAATAAGAAGTTACCTTTAATCCCCAATGTTCACACCTACCTGTTCTCAGGGATTATGTGCGGGGGACGTTCTTGGGGATTATGTGTGGGGGGGGCGTTCTCGGTGATTATGTGTGGGGGGGGCGTTCTCGGTGATTATGTGTGGGGGGGGCGTTCTCGGTGATTATGTGCGGGGGGCGTTCTTGGGGATTATGTGCGGGGGGTGTTCTTGGGGATTATGTGTGGGGGGGGCGTTCTTGGGGATTATGTGCGGGAGGGGCGTTCTCGGTGATTATGTGCGGGGGGCGTTCTTGGGGATTATGTGCGGGGGGCGTTCTTGGGGATTATGTGCGGGGGGGGGCGTTCTTGGGGATTATGTGCGGGGGGGCGTTCTTGGGGATTATGTGCGGGAGGGCTTCTCGGGGATTATGTGAGGGGGGGATTTTCTGCGGCGGAGACCAACACCCATACCCGTGTGAGCGTTGGTCTGTTTTAAATGCAAACTGGAACAAACGTATGGCTTTTATATGGAGTTGGAGCGGGCATCCCAAATGGGAATATCCCAGAGGTAGATAATTGTCACAACATGTGTATTCAGTTTTTTTCCAAATGTATGTAAAAATAGTAACATAGCACAAATATCTTACAGAATCAATCTCATCCCACTTAAACATTGTTTTGGATAAAGCTCTGCTTTATATTGTTCCAGTTTGTCATTTGTTAAAATATTGCTGGCTTAATAATTCGTTTTTTTTTCATCCAATAGTATGAAAGGTGAAGGAAAAACTTGAGGCCCCTAGGGTAACAATGGCTTTCCTGAATTTCTCCAAATATAGACTACCAGGGGAAGAGACAGACATGCATATGTATATGATGTTGAGAGCAGTAGAGGAAATTTGAAACATGAAAAATGTTATTGCCAGAGATGAAGGGTAAGGGAGCAGCACTCTTACTCAGCTCAAGGGGCCAATGATATGATCCTATTTCTTAAAGTCCCTCTAACTTCCTAGCTATTGCTACTAAGCTAAGGCCCTTATTCATCAAGCGATAGCGCCAGGTAGTGTCTGACGAGCGCCAGGTAGCGGCAGCTAACGGCCACTACCGACTCAAGTACGCCCGGCGGCGGTCACAATGACGCATTTATCAAGCTAAATGAGGCTAGCGCCGGCGAGAGCGACGGCTAGCGCGGCATTCATCATGAAGCCGGCTGGGCCGAACAGCGCCGCTGCAAATTCCTTCACAGCGACACGTATTACCTGGCGCTACCTGCCGCTCTCCCATACATTTCAATGGCAGACGCTGCAATGATTGTTTTTAGTGGTTTTTGGGTTTTTTTATTTGGTACAAAATTCAACACATGTTTATATTGATCTGTTTTATGAATCTGGCTGGTTATTAATATGTATTAGATTTTTTTTTTTATTTTCACAATGTAATGTTGTGAGTGACATGGGAATTGCATCTCCTCCACCCAAACTCATTTGCATCTAAATCGCTGGTTTTCCACACAAACGGGGCTTGTAAAGCTATTTTGTAGCCTGTCAGGTTGGGCGGTCACGTTCGCTCTTCGAAATTGTCAGCGCCCAAGCTATTCGGCAGCCCTGTCCTTGATGAATCTGTGTTGGTCAGTGTTTGTGCAGTCGCTGTTTTAATTCGCTATGTGGCGGCGCGAGCGGCGCTGTGCCTCGCTGCGCTGCGTTGTGCGGCGCTGTGCTGTTCATACATGTGCCCTTCTGCCATTTGCAAGGAATTCACTTCCCGCGACCCCAGTCGTTGTTAATGAATACACTGTAGTTGTGAGCGTGCCTGGCCACATATTGCAGGATTAACATTCAGTCGTACCAGCTCATAACAACCCCTTATGCATTCTCATGTGTGCCACATTTTCAGGTAGTTGTCTAGTTTGATTGTGTGATGACTTTGGGAAGGAATAAGATTTGTATATTTAAGCACCACGGTGTATGCTTTAGAAGGACCTATGCATTACAGTATGTAGAATCCCCTGCTAAATCAAGCTAATAATTCGTGGCGCCTTTGGCCCTAGCTTGTTTTGCAGCGTCATTTTAATGTTTTTCCGCCACTTAGCGTGCACATAGCTGATATTAGCTTGTCCCTGTTGCGCGCATGTTTGTTTTTGAATTTTGAAGCACAGTTGCTTGCGTCATATCCGGTTCCGGGATCCTCCTTTGCGTTTCAACGCCACCTTAAGGTAAAAGTGTCTAGCGCTTATGCCAATAGCTTGTTTTGCAGCGTCATTTTAATGTTTTTCCGCCACTTAGCTTGCACATAGCTGATATTAGCTTGTCCCTGTTGCGCGCATGTTTGTGTTTGAATTTTGAAGCACAGTTGCTAGCGTCATATCCGGTTCCGGGATCCTCCTTTGCGTTTCAACGCCACCTTAAGGTAAAACTGTCTTGCGCTTATGCCACTAGCTTGTTTTCAAGCGTCATTTTAGTTTTTCCGCCACTTAGCTTGCACATAGCTGAGAATAGCTTGTTGCTGGTGCGCGTAGCGTTTTATTTTTTTAAACTTTTTCCCAATGTCGCTTGGGTCATTTCCGGTTCCTGTTTCCTCCTTAGCGTTTCCAATATGCTGCCCAGACGCAGAGTGATGCGCCTCCCCAGCTCCTCCTCAGACTCTGACCCCACCACCCCTCCCCCACCTCCCCCACCTACCTCACCTTCCTCAAGTAGCACCCCTCCCACCCCTTCCCCTCCTGGGCCTAGTAAGAAAAAGCGCACCCGGGTGGATAGCCGAGTAAATGGCCAGGTTGTCAAAGTGAGTATTTTTTGGTTGGTATTTTTAGCTTAAAAGTTGCAGAACACACAGGGGGGATTGGGTCAGAAATTTCTTTGTTTTCAGACCAAATTTGATCACTCCCCGTGGGGCATCCCCATTGTGGATGTCCTGCTGGGATGCCCCCCCCTGGAGGGCCCTAAAAATTACCTCAGCCCCGTCCCATCTGTGCATGCGTTAGCTGCGGATGCCTATTGCGCTTACCTCTAGCAGGGTGTACCCCTGCACCAGACATATTTTAATTTTGGGTGCAGGCGCACTCCCTGTTAGAGTCAAACGCCACATGCGTACTTTGCCGTGCAGACCCAGCTGAGCTGGTATGCACGTCCCAACGGCCTTGTATGCGCATACCACAGCGGCGCGGAGCGCTGTGTTTGGCTTGCGGAGTGACGTGGGAGTGTCCTCAGTGGTGTATTTGTGGCCTTCCAAGGGGGTTGCAGACAGCGGACCACCCACAATTGGTGTGGCCCACCAAAGTGCACACAAACCCAGAATACTGATAATCCTGGGTGTGGGTCCACTTTGATCTGGTCTCTGTATAACTGTTTATGACAGTGTTCTGATGTCATGTATTGATTTTAGTTTGTTTGTTCATTTTTCATAGGACTTCTGCGTGGCCGAATATGACTATGCCCGTGGAGGGAAAAAACGCATAGCCATGGAGGTGAAGGCCACAGTGTCCCGGCGCTTCAACACCGAGCTGACCATCCGCTCAATTCAGCAGAAGTGGTCCGATTTCAAGCGCCGGGACCCTGAAGGCGTGTACCGCCTATATGATGCCTACGCATCAGGTAAGTTAAAGCTTATGTTCTGTTTACCCTTTGTGCAGAATGATCTGCTAAGCTGTGTCCATTTGTGCTCTTTAGATTAATTATTTTCTTTCACCCCCTCCACACAGATAAGCGTCCTCCCCTGGGGAAACGTGGGAAGGGATTCCTCCCCCGAACCAGGCAGGCGGACTCGGGGGAGTCATCGGGGGAGGGTCCCTCCCGCGGGTCCTATTTAGAGGACCCAGGGGAGGAAGGGGATGACGCCCCAGAGGAGTGTGCTGCTGGGGGGCTGGCTGGATCAAGCCTCAGCTCCTCACACTCTGAGTCTGAGGACTCTCACCAGGCAAGGGGCCACTCTCAAGCAGGGAGTGAGAGGGAGGAGGGTGGCCCTTTGCCTGGTGGATCTTCTGACCAGAGTGTGAGGAGCCGAGGCTCCCCGCCTCCTCCTCAGAGCCCTCCCTGGGCTTCAAGTGGCGCTTCATCCCCTGGTGAGTGTACATTTTTTAATTGTTAGTCTGTGACAGGTTTCATCTTGCAATTTGTACTTAGCCCTTGCCATTCCTCTCTAATTTGCAGGGCATCATATAGGCGGCACCTCCATGGCGTTTTGGCGAAGGATTCTCCACGGGCATAGTCATGGTAAGTGTTTGTGGTTAGCCATCACATTCCCAATGTTATGACATTCATTAAAGTGTACCCCCAAACATTGATAGTGCTTGGATTCTCGAAGGTTCCAGGACAAATCACATCCCTCACCCAGGGCCCCCCCCACCAAAAAAACCCCACTAACTCCTTACCTCTTTGGGGGTTGCCCAAGCCACCGTCCCAGCCTCCTGTGTGACACTCTAGATGTGTGTGCGCTTGCGCTCTTTTTCCAAATGGGCTGCGCGTGCGCACACACTCGAGGAGTGATGTGTGGAAGGCAGCGGGCGCGGAGTACGTTGTCTCATGCAAATTGTGTTGCTCTGCCAAAGCGGACCCAAACCCAGATTTGCTGCAATCCTGTGTATAGGCCCACTTGTAACAGACACATGTTTCCTGGTCCATTGTCACAGCTGGTTTGATAAGGTACCCTAACCTCACAAACCCCACTACAGTGCTAGCCAACTGTCAACCACCCCTATGTTTCTGCCCACACCATGATGGGTGTTCTAATTTGTTTTCTTGGGTTAAGTTGTTCCCGCTCCAACATGTGGCCCACTATTAACATTAGCCAAACAACTGCTAAAGATTCCTTTACATAGCACTGTCTATGTTATTTGCACATTCTCTTTAGGGATACATGTGTCAAGCCTAACAAATTGACATTAACTCATGGTCCAGGAAATATGCTAATTTAGGACAACCTGTATGTAACCATGCAAGCCTTTGCATTTTCAGACTCAATAACCAGATGGATGTCAAATAGTCAGGTGTCATTTGCCCACTAATTGTGTTTTTGTCTTTTGCTTTCTGTTGACAGATGTTGCTACGCAGACGGAGCCAGAGACCCTCCTCCCCACCCCAGCTCCAGGGACGGCCAGCAGCATGGGCCCCTGCCACAGCTGCGATGGTGAGTACATCCCACTTCATATGCCTAAAGACTTGTGAAACCTATGTCTTATAGTCACATCTGCAGACATTTTAAATTTACCTATGTGTTAATTTCACACACATCTCGATTCAATGTGTTTGTACAATAATCCAACATGCCTGTTTGCATGCTTGATTGTTGGCTCACATTCTTCATTAGGCCACATAGAGACTATTTTTGCGTTAGACACAACCAAATGGGCCCTATTAGGTCTGGACCTCTAACATTATAGGGCAAACTCGTGTACTCGTTAGGACTTAGGCCCTGATGTTTGGCTGTGACTAAACACAAAAATGGACACACTGGGACTTATACCTTCTTTGCTTCCCAAGAGTTAAACTGGAACAACAACCAGGATTTTGACTTTCCTGGGTGTTGTTCCACTACGGTGGGGCACCCCTGATCGTCACCGCTGTGTGACAACCCCCTGAACTCACTTTGACTCCAGCAAACGTACAAGCCACGGCAAATTGGCTCCTCCTCCGCCTCCCCCGCGCCCCTTTTTACGCGCGCGTGCCTGCGCCGGCCATTCACAGACGGCCGGCGCAGGCACGCACACGTCTAGAGGGGCGCCAGGGAGGGCCCGGCGGCACTGCCCCACCGAAACTGAGGTAGGTATTTCGGGGTTTGGGGGGGGTTTCACCCCCAGGGACATCCCGATCTCGGATGTCCCGCGGGGAGGGAGGTGATCGGGCAGGGAATCTGATAGATTCCCGGGCCGATCACCGGTGGGTGTTGGTACACTTTAAGAGTAAATGTATGCTTGGAATGTGTTGTACACATTCCTGCCAGTCAATAGTACTCATATCATGTTAACCAATAAGCACACAGTGGTCAACAATGTTAATGTGAGTGTCACCTAATTGGACACACTGACATTACATTGCTACATCTGTGTCTGTTGAGGTCACATCCAATTTATTAATAAATTGTTGTTTCTACATCTCTACAGCTTGTGAAAACCAGCATCGCAGACTGTGGCGGGAGATCCGGCTCCTGAAGCTGATGCTGCTGGCCAAGAAGAGGCGCCGGCGGCGTCGTTAGGGTGGGGGGAAGGCTGGGCTCTTGATGCCCGTTGTTGGGCAATGTTGGCCCTGTTGGCCATGTTTGGTTAATAAATTTTTTGAGTACCATCATTACAGTGTGTTGCATTGCAAAGCATAGTTTAACCTCAAAACCCATTTGTGTGTTAATTTAGCCATACCTTTGGAGCCATTTCATGTGTTAACCATAGTAAGCTATGGTCTCAAATGTGTGGGCTAAATTGACCAATACATTGACATATGTAGATCAAGATACTCATCCCTGACTGTGTTATTAGCTAGGTCTTAGGAAACACACAATTTAGAGGTGGGTGAAGCAAATATATTTACAAAAACCAAAAAAAACAAAATTAATATTCTTGGCTGGGTGGCCGGGGAGGTTTGCATTTTTTGCATTTTCAGACTCAATAACCAGATGGATGTCAAATAGTCAGGTGTCATTTGCCCACTAATTGTGTTTTTGTCTTTTGCTTTCTGTTGACAGATGTTGCTACGCAGACGGAGCCAGAGACCCTCCTCCCCACCCCAGCTCCAGGGACGGCCAGCAGCATGGGCCCCTGCCACAGCTGCGATGGTGAGTACATCCCACTTCATATGCCTAAAGACTTGTGAAACCTATGTCTTATAGTCACATCTGCAGACATTTTAAATTTACCTATGTGTTAATTTCACACACATCTCGATTCAATGTGTTTGTACAATAATCCAACATGCCTGTTTGCATGCTTGATTGTTGGCTCACATTCTTCATTAGGCCACATAGAGACTATTTTTGCGTTAGACACAACCAAATGGGCCCTATTAGGTCTGGACCTCTAACATTATAGGGCAAACTCGTGTACTCGTTAGGACTTAGGCCCTGATGTTTGGCTGTGACTAAACACAAAAATGGACACACTGGGACTTATACCTTCTTTGCTTCCCAAGAGTTAAACTGGAACAACAACCAGGATTTTGACTTTCCTGGGTGTTGTTCCACTACGGTGGGGCACCCCTGATCGTCACCGCTGTGTGACAACCCCCTGAACTCACTTTGACTCCAGCAAACGTACAAGCCACGGCAAATTGGCTCCTCCTCCGCCTCCCCCGCGCCCCTTTTTACGCGCGCGTGCCTGCGCCGGCCATTCACAGACGGCCGGCGCAGGCACGCACACGTCTAGAGGGGCGCCAGGGAGGGCCCGGCGGCACTGCCCCACCGAAACTGAGGTAGGTATTTCGGGGTTTGGGGGGGGTTTCACCCCCAGGGACATCCCGATCTCGGATGTCCCGCGGGGAGGGAGGTGATCGGGCAGGGAATCTGATAGATTCCCGGGCCGATCACCGGTGGGTGTTGGTACACTTTAAGAGTAAATGTATGCTTGGAATGTGTTGTACACATTCCTGCCAGTCAATAGTACTCATATCATGTTAACCAATAAGCACACAGTGGTCAACAATGTTAATGTGAGTGTCACCTAATTGGACACACTGACATTACATTGCTACATCTGTGTCTGTTGAGGTCACATCCAATTTATTAATAAATTGTTGTTTCTACATCTCTACAGCTTGTGAAAACCAGCATCGCAGACTGTGGCGGGAGATCCGGCTCCTGAAGCTGATGCTGCTGGCCAAGAAGAGGCGCCGGCGGCGTCGTTAGGGTGGGGGGAAGGCTGGGCTCTTGATGCCCGTTGTTGGGCAATGTTGGCCCTGTTGGCCATGTTTGGTTAATAAATTTTTTGAGTACCATCATTACAGTGTGTTGCATTGCAAAGCATAGTTTAACCTCAAAACCCATTTGTGTGTTAATTTAGCCATACCTTTGGAGCCATTTCATGTGTTAACCATAGTAAGCTATGGTCTCAAATGTGTGGGCTAAATTGACCAATACATTGACATATGTAGATCAAGATACTCATCCCTGACTGTGTTATTAGCTAGGTCTTAGGAAACACACAATTTAGAGGTGGGTGAAGCAAATATATTTACAAAAACCAAAAAAAACAAAATTAATATTCTTGGCTGGGTGGCCGGGGAGGTTGGGAGTCATTGCTAGGGGCGGTGTTGGGGGACAACAGTGCAGTAAAAAATATAGACTGCTGTTGTATGAGCTGTTGTAGCAACAACAAAGTTTGGTCCTGCCGCTGGAGACATTCTTCCTGGCGCTGTATCGATTCTTCCTGGCGCTGGAGAGATTGTTCCTGGCGCTGGAGAGATTGCTCCATTAGATTTGCCAGCCGACCAAGTTCCTGGTTCTGGTGTTGGTTTCGGAGCAACTGGTCCATCTGGCGCTGCAGGGCCTCATTTTGTTGCTGACACATCAGCACCTGATTTTCCAACGCCGCAATGCGCTCATTAGTTCCATCACGCGGCTGTTGGCGACTGTAGTCCTCCAGCATCCGGACCCCTAGCTCATAGAAATCAGCACTGGTTGGTGCCACACCTCCTCTTGCTGTGGTTTGAGGCTAAACAAATAGAAAACAACATTTTAGTCAAACAGAACCAATGCAGGTATGCCCCTCAAAATAAATACCCTAATGGGACTTGGGAAGAGGTCCCAGCTTGGGGTTCTGGTTCCGCCTCCTGCAAAAACAACAATGAAAGGAAATGTGACATGTTGCTTCATCCACTACCCACGAAGATGCCAATGTGGTTCTAGGTCGTCTACATCAGCCATGTTACCTGCGTGTCCTCCGGCACAGGTAGGCTCGAGGTTTCGCTGCCAGAGAGTGGCAATTCCACATCCGAGATGTCTGGCAAGTTGGCATATGCTAAACAGGAAAATCAGGTTAGTAGGTCTGTGGCCCAAACTCAAATGTAACCTGGCTAGGCTATCGAGGCCATACCTCTAAAAAGTGCCAAAATACACACTAGACCAAAGGTATCTGTTAAACTCAGATTGTTAACATGTATGTTACAGGACTAAGAGGCAATAATTTTTGCTAATCACATCAGAAACATTGCTTAAATTACACATACCCGCAATCTCCCAGATGTCTTGAGTGGGGTCCTCACTCGAGCTTGGACCTTGAAAATACATGTGGACACACAAGTTGCCAGAAGCAAGTGCAACCAAAGTAGAGCCAAAATACAGACTAGAGCAAGGCAAAACAACTTACCCTCATCTCTGGCAGCCTGAACTTGAGGGGCCCTTTCTGGACAGCCACTTCCGATATTCGGGTCAACTAAAAAACACAAGGAATGTCTCTAAATATTCAGCAAACTACTACGGGGAATGTTTGGCAAAAAAGATGTCCGCCAAAATACATTGCTATCACTCCAATAACTAATAGACTGACCCTGGGGAGGCAACAAGCACTCCCAAGAGGCATCTTCAAGTTTACCAAGCAAACATGTAGCTTAGTAGACTAACCAAATTAAACCAGTGTAACATAAACAGCATAAAGGATACATTATGTATTGCTCTACACACCAACAGGGTCCTGTTGACCGGCAACATCGGAAGTGGGGTCCAAAGATGAACCAGTCACTTGGCCTACCAAGAAAAAAGAGGAATGAGACACATGCACTTGGGTAAAAGTGGATAAAGCAAGGTGGACACATGCACTTACCGACATCCAAAGAGTAGGTGGGATCCGGAGGAGATGCTGGGGCCAAGGGCATGGGAGCTAGGCAAAAATGAAGCCAACATTGAGCCATAGTTAATGTGCGTGCAAAAATACAACATGCATTAAGGTGTGTGTGAGCAGCTCTTTCACTAATATTCACTAATCAAGGCCAGTGTGGCTCCCACATTGATATGCCGATATATGGCTACACATCTCTGGCTTCAAAAATATCTACACATGTTAGGGCCTTGTTAGTTAGTTGCTGTGAGTGTTACAGTGGGCGTGAAATTAGGCCGCAGGCCCATATTATGAATACTCAACAGTGCAACACTCGATTGTTTGAGCTGCTCCCACACCCATTTGTTCCCCAAACAACCAGCACCAAAATTAGGGGTAAATACCTTCAATGGCAGACTGGGGTAGCCTTGAGGTTGCTGGAAGGGCAGGAGCTTGGGTGTCCTGAGGCACATCCCGGACAGCAGCATGTGCACCTATGCAGAAAGCAACAGACAGAAAAGTAACAAATGTTTGAGCTCTAATGTAATACTTCACAGGTCCTACTGTTAGTTGGTCAGAATGAAAAAATGCTAATCACATACATTAACATTAGGTTTGTACAAAAGGCAGAAAATATGTACCTTCAGTCCAACCTGTGGTGTCATCCCCAGGATCCACACCCTGCAGCCGAGCCAGTGGGATTTTGGCCTTCAGCATCTCCTCATACGGCCTGTAGGTACTCTTTGGAGCCTGGATGGTCCCACTGTCCACATCAAGATCGTGATTCATCTTTTTCATAAGGGCCCCTCGCAAAGTGTAGAAGCGTTTCCTGCAGGATGGGCCACTACGTGGGTGTTGAGCAGTGCTACTAAGCTCCACACCAATGGCATCCCACAGTTTGCTTCTTTCTTGTTTGCCTATGGACTTGCTTTGGGAGCCAAATATCAGCTCCCATTTAGCAAGTGTAAGGCGCACAAGATGATAATTCTCAGCCAAATTAAATTCAGGCTCCCTCTTGGCACCTGGGCGCTTAGCCTGGGGTGCTGCCCCACCTTCAGGCTGTGCCCTTTTCCGTAAGGGAGGTCTGCGCACAGCACCCACCAAACTCCTACTTGGGCCTGCTGTGGCCGGCAGATGTCCTGAATTTGGCTCCATCCTGTAGCTGCACACACACACAAATACACACCCAACAAGCACGCATGCAGACTACAGAATGGCATCGCAATCTCTTAGGGTTGGGCAGGTTTTATGTGCTCTAACAGCCAATCAAAAAGCAGGCCACTTAATTGATTCACACATACAGCCCAGTTCCTTCTAGGCACACCTCCACTGCACTGACTGAAGCATGTGTGTTAGCCAATTAACTCATTACAGACCTCATTAACCAAACAACACACACCCAAATACAACAATGGACTGATGTATCTCAACCCCTTGTGACATGTGGTTAGCCTAACGGCTATTTAAAAAAACAGCAGCTTAACTTTCATTGGTCCACCACTGATTTTTGGGCCATGTCCGTTAATGCACGCAAGTTTCGGCTCAAGTACGCTAGTAGCGCTACTAGCGTGCGCGTGCGCACTCTGTTTTACGCACACCTGGGTCGGCTAATTGGCGCCCGGAAATAGCAGAGCGACGCAAAAGGCGGCAAAGCGGACCTGTCCCTTTTGAAAGAGAAGTATAAATGGAAGGAATTTTCAAGCTTCTGCTATTCTTACACTGTGGCAAAGGCTGTGGTGTGGTGCTGTGCTCGCTTCCCTTAGCTCATTTGAGCCTCTGTCTGGTTTCTGTCCTCACTCTCTGTGGCTTGTTGGGTGATTTCTGACATCAGTGCTGTTTCTTTAGGAGCTTGTTTTTGGTGGCATCTGCAAATATTGTGTAGCATACAGCAAGTGAGGCTTGATTTTGGGGCCTTTTGTGGGCTGTGCAGCAACTCCCCTCTTGGTTGTGCCTAACTTAGAAAGCTGGTTTTCAGCAGGCTGGTGGTTTGGACCACTATAGTTCTGGTTTTGTGGTGAGCTGCATTGTAGCGGGTGTGTGTGGAGTGTGATTGTTTGTGTGTGTGTTGTGTGTTTGTGGTTTTTTTTTTTTTTTTGTTTTGTATATATCTTTAGTGTGTGTGATGGATAAGAGGGTGATGTATGGTGTCTGGGTGGATGGATGTATGTGTATGCTGAAAGAGCAGGAGGAAAGGGAGCGGGGTGTTGTGAGGCTTAGGGCACCCCGCTCCTTTGCAATCCGCCTTTCAGTATGGGACTTAAGTGACGAGCAGATCAGGAGCCGCTTCCGTCTGAATCGTGCTGCACTACAGTCCCTATATGATCAGATTAAGCACAAAATCGAGCCATCCACCAAACGCACTCATTCCATTCCAGGCATAGTACGCCTGTGTGCCACTCTCAATATTTTGGCACGAGGGACCTTCCAGGCAACCTCCGCCCTCCTCAGCGGGATAAGCCAGGCTACTATGAGCCGCATACTAATCCAGGTAGTTCTGGCAATTTGTGATTTAATCCCAATTTACATCAAGTTTCCTGAGGATGAGGAAGAGGTTGCCAAAATAAAACATGCTTTCTATCTGATGGGAGGGATCCCGAATGTGCTAGGGTGCGTTGATGGTACACATATCCCTTTCCGCCCTCCCCGTGCACAGGAGCTGTCCTACAGAAACCGGAAGCAGTTCCACTCGCTTAATGTTATGGTTGTCTGTGACCCAGACATGAGGCTGCGGGCGGTGAGATCGGGGTTCCCCGGCTCATGCCACGATTCTTACGTCTTGCAGCGGACAGTCCTGTGCCGGAAGTTTGATAACAACGAAATGCCAGCTGGCTGGCTACTGGGTAATAAATTAACCATGTCAATGTATTTAGCAAATATGTGGCCTAGTAAGCCAAATTTAACAAAACAACCACAAAAAAACATGTACTAGTACTAATTGCTGTCTCTCTCCTTGTGTTTTTTCTACAGCGGATAAGGGATATGGGCAGAGAACGTGGGTCATGACTCCGGTCAGGAACCCACGGACCTCTGCCCATGAACGCTACAATGCAGCGCATCGCAAGACCAGAAGCATTGTGGAAAGAACCATCGGCCTGCTGAAAGCACGCTTTCTTTGTTTGGCACGGCCAGGAGGAGAGATGCTCTACAGCCCACAGAAGGTCTCCAAGATCATCCTTGCCTGCTGTGTGCTACACAATATATGTATTTGCCACCGAATCCAAGCCCCCGAGGAGACAGCACTGGTGCCAGAAATCCCCAACATGCCCGCAGCAAGAAGTGAGGACACCCAGACTGGCGATGAGCTAAGGGAAAGGATGATCACTTCTTTTTTTGCGGTAAACTAACTACCCTTCACTATAATGCAAGTACTGCACTACTGGCTAAATGTATTTGAACTCCCATCAAAAAGAGCCCCAAAAAACACTAAGGGGGGTGTAAGATGACCCAAACCACTCTAAGGGGGGGTGTAAGATGATCCAAACCACTCTAAGGGGGGTGTAAGATGACCCAAACCACTCTAAGGGGGGTGTAAGATGATCCCAACCACTCTAAGGGGGGGTGTAAGATGATCCCAACCACTCTAAGGGGGGGGTAAGAGGATCCAAACCACTCTAAGGGGGGTGTAAGATGACCCAAACCACTCTAAGGGGGGGTGTAAGATGACCCAAACCACTCTAAGGGGGGTGTAAGATGACCCAAACCACTCTAAGGGGGGGTGTAAGATGATCCAAACCACTCTAAGGGGGGTGTAAGATGACCCAAACCACTCTAAGGGGGGGTGTAAGATGATCCCAACCACTCTAAGGGGGGTGTAAGATGACCCAAACCACTCTAAGGGGGGGTGTAAGATGACCCAAACCACTCTAAGGGGGGGTGTAAGATGATCCAAACCACTCTAAGGGGGGTGTAAGATGACCCAAACCACTCTAAGGGGGGGTGTAAGATGATCCCAACCACTCTAAGGGGGGTGTAAGATGACCCAAACCACTCTAAGGGGGGGTGTAAGATGACCCAAACCACTCTAAGGGGGGTGTAAGATGATCCCAACCACTCTAAGGGGGGTGTAAGATGATCCCAACCACTCTAAGGGGGGGTGTAAGATGATCCCAACCACTCTAAGGGGGGGTGTAAGATGATCCAAACCACTCTAAGGGGGGTGTAAGATGACCCAAACCACTCTAAGGGGGGGTGTAAGATGATCCCAACCACTCTAAGGGGGGTGTAAGATGACCCAAACCACTCTAAGGGGGGGTGTAAGATGACCCAAACCACTCTAAGGGGGGTGTAAGATGATCCCAACCACTCTAAGGGGGGGTGTAAGATGATCCCAACCACTCTAAGGGGGGTTTAAGACGCCAATGTTGGTTATCAAGTAATGCATTTTTTTATTTGCAACAACAATACTACTTTAAAGATCTATACTAACTGCACTTTTCTTATTTTTTCAGGCACCAAGAGATGCACCCTGATCCCTATTTGGCACTTTAAAAACTTTCTTTCCCTTTACTTTGCTTTTTCCTTTCTGTTTGAATTTTGAATTTCATTTTCTCTTCTGTTCCTTTTTTAATTTTTGTAGATTTGAAAAATAAAATCTACTATATATAGATACATGTGGCTATGTGTTTAATTCTGTTGAAAGTTTCCTTTGCATTCTACTTCCTATTTTAATTTTAATTTTCTTTCTGAGTTCAGTTTTTATTTCCCTTTTCGATTTTCCTTTTATTTCTCTGTTCTGTTTTTATTTTCCTTTTCTATTTTCCTTTTCTTTCTCATTTATGTTTTTATTTTCCTTTTCTATTTTCCTTTTCTTTCTCATTTATGTTTTTATTTTCATTTTCTATTTTCCTTTTCTTTCTCATTTATGTTTTTATTTTCATTTTCTATTTTCCTTTTCTTTCTCATTTATGTTTTTATTTTCCTTTTCTATTTTCCTTTTCTTTCTCATTTCTGTTTTTATTTTCCTTTTCTATTTTCCTTTTCTTTCTCATTTATGTTTTTATTTTCATTTTCTATTTTCCTTTTCTTTTCCTTTTCTTTCTCATTTCTGTTTTTATTTTCCTTTTCTATTTTCCTTTTCTTTCTCATTTATGTTTTTAGTTTCATTTTCTATTTTCCTTTTCTTTTCCTTTTCTTTCTCATTTATGTTTTTATTTTCCTTTTCTATTTTCCTTTTCTTTGTCATTTATGTTTTTATTTTCATTTTCTATTTTCCTTTTCTTTCTCATTTATGTTTTAATTTTCCTTTTCTATTTTCCTTTTCTTTGTCATTTATGTTTTTATTTTCCTTTTCTATTTTCCTTTTCTTTCTCATTGATGTTTTTATTTTCCTTTTCTATTTTCCTTTTCTTTCTCATTTATGTTTTTATTTTCCTTTTCTATTTTCCTTTTCTTTCTCAGTTATGTTTTTATTTTCATTTTCTTTCTCATTGGTTGTTTAATTGTATTTCCTTTTTCTTTAAAAAATAAATAAAATAATTTAAAATGTGGCTATGTGTTTAATTATGTTTTATTTTGCATTTATATTCTAATATCTGGTTTAATTTAATTTCCTTTTCAACACAAAATAAAAACTCAAAAAAGTAAAAAAACATGTTGCAATGTGTTTTATTCTGAAGGTACTGGATGGCCAGGCCACAGCAAAGCTAAGCGCAGGCGCTGTGTAGAATAGCGTGGTCACACTGACTGACAGCGCCTACAAAGCTGAGGTCCAACATCATATTCAGCAATGTAGGCGTTGTTCCCAACAACGCCAGGTAGCGACTGAGGAGGCCTGCTATAGCGAATCGCTAACGCCCGCGGCTGACGCTAGCGGCGCTCATAGCGCCATACTTCAGTCGCTCATCTGTCGCTACCTGGCGCTATTGATGAATCGGCCTCTAAGAAAACATTCCTTTCAGAGGTATTCCAGATTCAAATACACACATCATGGAGACTCCCAGACCTAAAAAGTATGCTGTAACTTAATTTCCCCTTTAATGAAATTGAAAGAATTACAGTAAGTAAAACTGATAACAGATGGATTATATAAAACTGCAAACAAAATGCTTTTGATATCTATACAAAAGTCCTGTAAGTATTTTTACACTTTTATTGGGCTTTCGATGACTACTATGGTATTTCCTCACTAGGATACACTGTTTGCCATTTCCTGCCTTGGAGACAATTATCACCTACTGTAGACACTCAAGCAACATTCTAAATGAATATTGATTAAGATGCTCAACATCGATCTACAATTCTAATCACGTTTTAACTTTAACTTTAACTTGTTTTAAAAGAAAGAGCCACACTATGATCAATGTCTCCCTAATTGGTATATTTTAGTGTAAGAACCTTGTGTCTCAATTACACATTATGGTCGATTCGAGGTTGGTGCGCCATAACGCTCAGCCGGAGCACAAACAATTCCACATGTTTCATGTGGCACATGATTCATGGCTGTGTATGCACGCTGGGTGCATGCGAGAATCGCACCAAATAGCAAGCACACAGGAGAAGCATACATTGCCTCTTCATGCACCAATTTGCAACTTCCACAAGAAAAATCTGCTGTTTTGAAACGCAAATGACCCTGCCCCAAGCGCATTTGTCCGGCTAAGCGCTTAAAGAGGAACATCAGGGTAAAACACCAAGTGTGGCCGACCCCCCCCCCCCCCCCCCACCATCGGGCCCTGCTTAATTTTTGGATGTCGCCCCCCACCTGATGCTGCGATATCTAGCTGCCTCAGGGCCCAATTCTCTCCCTGCCACTGGCTTAGACGCCTCTAAAGGACAGCACGACTTTAGCCGCGCTTTTCAAAGTCCAGCGCCACTCAGGAAAGTCTCGCGGCTTTTCAGCGCACCCAACATCCCATTCATGGGCACTGCTCAGGTGCAAGATCGAGGGAAGCATGCACTGCCTGATGGGATTCACAATGTCGCTGCCCGTTGGGAGGTTGCCCGGAAACCGATGGACATAGAAGAGACATAGAAGCCCCAGCTAGGTCAGCACAATCTGCCCAAATTTAAAACCGGAGGGGGGGGGCAGCAATCCAGTCTTTAACTGATTCCGATGGCCCCCCCTGTTTCTCCCCTTTCCTTTACTGTTTCTCCATAGAGATTTGATCTCTCCAGCTTCTGTGTTTTCTGCAAAGCACTATTCACCATTTTGGAGTGTATTCTCTGGGGGGGGGGGGGGGGGGTTTTGGGGGATATTCTGATTCCAGGTTACCCTTACATTTTTTGCTTAATTATTGAACTATAATTTTTTTTGCTTTTGCAAAATGTTGGGGTCCAATATCCACATTTGTGTTGTTTTGGCCTTAATTGTTGTGACTTTGGACAACTTTTTATAATTTTTTCAAACAAAAAAAATCCAAAAAAGCACGATGTATGCTGAATCGCTCAAGGGCCTGAATACTGCTGGCAGTTATGTCGTGGAGGCTGATTCATTACTAACGGCAGGTATCAGCGGATGAGCGTCTGTATAGCGTCCACTACTAGGTGCTGTAAGCGGGTATCGGGAGCTGCAACAGCTGTAAGCTTACTGCCTCAGTCGCTGTAGTAACCTGGCCCCCATTGATGAATGTGATGTATGTTGGGTGCTCTCTCACCAGTACAGCGCTGCAGGCAACGAAAGGTAGCACCATCTCAGTGCGACCAACTCCACACCACATGGCGATCCACACCATACTTATCAAAAAAGGACACACACACAGCGTCAGCGCTCTAAATCTGGGTTCTGTAGCATAGACACAGACACAGACACATGGCGCTGTTAGAGTCGCTCATCAGATTCGCTTTCATAAATGTGGTTTTGTGTACAGCGCCCAGCGTTCACCAGACGGTGCCTGCCGCTACGAGGCACTACCTGGCGCTATCCCTTCTTAAATAACCCCGTTAGTTATAAAAATGGTATGTGAAGAGGAAGGGCTCTTTCAATCACCTTTCCACCCACACAGTGTCAGCTGACAACTTTGGGAACGGCCAGACAGCAGAGACCCAGTAGCTTGGAGGTGGTAGCGGAGGTCTTGGGAACTGGCGGCAGCAGCAGAGAGCTTCCAGTGGAAGGCTCAGAATGGTGGGGACAATGATTCAGCAGAGGCCGATTGGAAGTCAGCAGTGGCGGCATTGTTGGACCAGGAGGCACAGTGAGTACCAAAATGCAATACAGCACAGATTTAGTGCAATACAGGCATTCTGCCTGGGCTGCTCATAGACTTCTATGCTGTGTTTTACTAATGTAATGCAGCAGCGCATGCGAAAAAGCCTTGAAAGAGGCTGAAAAAGTGAAGGCTTGGCATTTTAAATATTTCCTCCATTTAGAGACTAATCCCACTGATGCCTAAAAGTAATCCTGTCCCGCTCTGTTGAGCTGATTGGGGGACAGGATGAAAAGGAGAATGCCATTGGCTGAACCTGTAAACGCTGATATCTTGACCATTTCTTCTTCAATTTAAAAATGGAAGTTTAGGGCAGTGCCAAATGTAGCCTGACACAATGGTGTAACAATTACCTTTGCCTGCAGTATCACTTTAATGTAATCATTGGGGGAGAGCACACAGTTTTCCAGAGCTTTGCCTTGCTACCCATCCCCTTTTCTGTGCATCTATAATAATTTCAGATGTGTTCTAGATCCTGTTCAAACCTTTTTGCTTTAGGAACTCAACAGCAGTAAGGGCCTGATGAAACACTGCGCCAGTTTTATGCCAGTTTTGCACATGGATAAATGCAGTTTGCAGACAAAACAGGGTTTCTCTAAAAATGTATAAAAAAGCTGAATAAAAAACACCTTTTCCTAAAATATCAATATGCAAACAAGAAAAAACTAGCTAAATCTTAAAGAGCAATGTCCCCAAACAGAACAATACCCAACATGCATAGCTACTTTTAACCGTTTTAATTGTCACCCTGTGTTGACAGGTCATTTTTCACCATTTAGCGCTACGTTTAACCATGATTTTTGCAGGAATTTCCAGGAAAATGATATATATATTTATTTGTGGCGGAGTTTCAGCTTTAACATGAAATGTCCTGTTTGCAATTTTTCTACTTTTTTATTTAAATGTATTTATAAGAAAAAAAAGTGTGAACTACTATCCACACTATAAAGGGTTCATTAAAAAAAGTGTGTCTGAGCTACACTGCGCCACTCTGCGCCAGTTCAAGATAGATAGACTGTATAGAAACACACTGGCACAACATTGGTGCATCCTATGTAGAGCATGTCTCTCTGTTACTGGTTAGGCACACTACGTCACTTAATTTCATGCTGAGCCGCTTTACGCCACATTGTGCGCCAAAAAACAAGCGCACTATTTTAACTACGGCGCAAGTAGTTGCAAAACTTGTTTGAAAAATGGCGCACTGTTGGAATATTAAGCATTTAGGCCCCTAAAGTACATAGCAATTTTTGTAAATTGTATGCAGATGCAATATAAGACCTAATAGGAAAGGATAGGGTCATCTCTAGGTACGGGCAAGGGGGACAACTGCTCTCGGAGCCAAGGCCCTTGTGTATGTAGAGGGGTGTCTTTACCACAACCATCCATGTTTTCCCCAGATGGGTCAGGGTCATTGTTAGTGGCGCAGGCAAAATACCAGGCTCCTAACCCTCCTCCCTCAATATTTGTCCTGCTGCTAAGAAAGAGGCACAGGATGGCACATACCAGTATGGGATAGCAGCAGCACCATAGGGTAGGTGAGAAGTGGGCAGAACTATTTTTCTTCCGACACTGAAAGCTGTTTTGCCTATATAAATACAATCAGTAAATAGTGAGTTTTTAACAAATATGTGCAAACTATAATCATAAAAGCTAATATAATAAAATATCTAATTTCATAAAGGAATCTATTGTAATGAGGGGCCCACTGTTCCATTGCACTGTGGCCACTCATAGGGCATTCAAAAAGTGTTTAAACTTGGCCTTTTTCCATTATTGTGTGCCAAAATGATGTGGTCAATGTACTGAACTTATCTATATTTTTTTGCAACTCTGTGTTATAAAAGAAAATGGTTTTCTGTAGCAACCAGGGCCGTGGAGTCGTGGAGTTGGACCTAGTTTTTCTGAAAAAAATTACCTACTCCGACTCCAGCATAAAAAAGAAAATCTCTTGCTAAAATTGTATAAATAATGTAATTTAAGTTTATAAACATCATAAATATATTTTTAGTTCTTTCAATCTAAGGTCCTTGTTTAAATATCAGCATCAGCAGCTGGTTGTTCTAGTGGTCCAGTCTCCCCTGTCTCTTACACTCTGTGTCTTTATGCTGCTCCAAGGCCCTTATTTACAATGCCTGAAACTTACAGGAATTTAAAGGTATTGCCCAGGAAGAAACAAAGATAAACTATAGCTCCTCCAAGCATGCCCAGTGTTGCTCAGCAGCTCCTCCATGTAGAGCCAGCATCTTCATACTTACCAATGGCGGGAAGCAGTTCTGCATTCCAGCACTGATGGCCTGTCATAGAGCCTTGTTTATGACCCTACAAGCTATAGGCAGCACAAGTAATGTATTGCCTTTCCAGTGTTCCCAAACCTTCTCCTCAAGGCCGACCAGCAGGCCAGGTTTTGCAGATCTCCACACAGAAGCACAAGTAAATCAATTTGTGATCAGGCAAAGTTATATAGACAGCTATGAAGAGATCCACAAAACATGACCTGTTAGTGGGCCTTGAGGAGAGGGTAACAGCTTATTAGAATGTAGGACCATTGTTCTTCTACACAAATAAATAGCTTTGCTGCTCTTATATGCAGAATTGTTGCCTGTATACATGAGCTAGAAAGGTGAATACCTGGGCTTGGAGCCGCTGACATCACGTTGTCTATGGCATCGTCTAAGGCCAGTGGCTCCGAGCATGCTAGCTGCCGCATCCCTCGCTCCCCTCTAACAGGGAGCGAGCCGCACCGGCCATTCACAAATGCCTGCTAGAGGGATAGCAGGGATACGGCCGTGGCTCGTGCATGCACCGTTGGGCCGGGAAGCAAGGTAAGTGTATGGGGCGACCTGAGGGGTTTCACACAGTGGGGCATGACGATTTTGGATGTCCCGGGGGGGAGAGAGTTGATTGGGTTGCGGTGGATTTTTGTCCACTTCAAATGGTTCAGTATTTTAAACCTACTTTTCTTCTCTCATAATTTAAAAAGAAGGCTACTAATATGGAGTAGCCCATTCTTATGTTTTGCTTTTGTGTGCACTCTAGAAAATAACACCTATTTACTACTTCATTTCAAACCTTGTCAGTGGGATGCATTCAAACAGAGGCCCCATAAAGGTTCTTCTACTTATCTGGCAGGCATGCCTGGGCTGTGCTGCCAATAAACTGCCAACAAGTCTAAATATGATTTCAGTTAGACATGTATGGGGATCTTGAAGGAATGGCTTTACAACATTATTCTTATTGACTCTGAGTCTGTTTATTAGTTCTGCTAATAAAATTCTTCAAAAACCTGGACAATTTTGTTATACAATCACTAAAATAGCATACAAATAAACTGAGTTAAAACAGATGGTTCATATTTACAATCTTGAACAGTAGACTGTGGTTATAGGTTTTATTATCCCTAAACTTTGGATAATAGAGGAGAGACATTGGGCCACTGGGCGATAATCTTCTGGAATCCATAGTTCCAGAGTTAAATTTTGGAAACTCTAGTTGAATCTTAAGTCCTCCTAAAATATGGGAAGTATTTCCCCGTTAATGCTACTACTATTCGGAGAAGGATCAACTATGGCATCAAGTTTAAATGAATGGCTGTACAAAGAAAGGATGCTACACTACAATAGACATGACCCTGCCCAACTTATCTGAGATTGGTTGCTGCCATCAGTTTCTAAATAAGTTCATTTTTTTTCAAATCAAAAGGAAAAAATGTCTAACTATGATCTTCTGAAAAAAATACATTATATATATATATATATATATATATATATATATATATATATATATTACCTTGAAAAATTGTTCATACCCCTTGAACTTCACATTTTCAAAGCTTAAAGCCACAAACCTGAATGTATTTTAACTGTATTTTTTAAGCACTTATATGCCAATAACTTGTAGCATAATAACTTTTAGCTGCATTTACAGGTGCAAGTCTGCTGTAGTATTTCTATACTAGCTTTGCACATCTCTAGACTAAGGGGGTTATTTAAGAAAGGATAGCACCAGGTAGTGCCTCGTAGCGGCAGGCGGCGCCTGATGAACGTCGGGCGGTGTACGCAAAACCACATTTAAAAAAGCGATTCTGGTGAGCGACTCTAACAGCACCCGATACCCGCTTACAGCGTCTACTAGAGGTTGCTCTAAGAACCGCTTTACAAACGCTCATCTGGCAATAGATGGCGCAAATAGTGAATCAGCCTCCACGTTTTTGCAAAGTAGCTCTAGTTCAATCAGATTTGATGGAGAGCAATTCTCAAGTCAAGCCACAGCTTCTCAATGGGATTTAGGTTTAAACTTTCCATTCCAACACATGATTGCTTTGATTTAAAATACTCTGACCAGCTTCCCAGTCCCTGCTGAAGTAAGGAATTTCAACACTATGATGCTGCTCAGAACATGATGCAATTCTGCACCCATAATTTTCTCTCTACTGACGAGCATGAGAGTTCAGCAGTTGCAGCCACCCACCTGACAAACCACAGTGACAGTAGGCAGTCATATGGGAATCACTATCTGTAAAGGAGAGCAGATACAGGCCTCTCCATGGTCCAGCCCATGGTGCCTCCTGCACCTAGTCAGTTAGCACACCAACGGCTGCAGGCCTCTCCAAGACCCAGCCAATGTTATCAGCAGCTATCTGACACTTGTTACCCCCTTTATAGCACTTCCAGGCTGGATAAGAACTGGACTGGGTTACTTAGCAGCACCCACTCAGATTTGCCTACTGGCCAGACTCAAGGTCCCTATTGAGCACCTTACTGATGGGCTCTTAAAAGGCCAGTAACACATGGTAATCTCATCTGAAGTCTTTTTTCAGCCAAATCCGGCATTTTGCCACCCAGAAGGCCTATATCTCCATGATTTTGGGTGGACCACCTATCACACCTTGTTAATACGAGGTAGAGGCCCCAGGGTAGGAGCCCCGGTTCGCAATTGTCTCTAAGTCAAAAGTTGACCCCCCCTGCCCTGCCACCTACCCTTGCACTGAGGCGGGTCGGGGGTGTTACAAAGAAAAAAACCTTACCTTGTCCCCGGGTCTGCACTAGCTACCGGCGCTCATTCACTTGAATGGGCAGACGGGAGTATGCAGGGAGCCGGGAAATGCGGCTCTGTGTCATTCTAGGCAAGGTGGTGGCCGCCAGGATCCGGAGCGCTGGAGGAGCAGCGCTAGGCCGAGGGTCAGGCAAGGGTTTTTTTCTTTGTAACCCCCCGTCCTGCCTCAGCGCCAGAAGCAAGTCAAGGGTTATAATTTGCCTCTAGTATTAGTGATAGGCATTTAACAGACATTGTCAGTCACTGGGCCCTTCCTGGAGCATAGTGGGCATTTGGAGGCATCAGCAAAGAAGAAAAATGCTAGTGGGAACAAAACTGAGATAATGTACCATATTAGTAGTCCTATTTTTTCTAAGAAAAAGAAAAAAATGGGACAGCGGAAAATTCTTTACCATCTATATTTCCAATGTGCTCCTCGTGCCTTTTCTCATGTTAATGTTTGGATGCAGAATTCCTTTGGGAACATTTGAAATCCTCACAGGCTTGGGAGCATCTCAGTCTCAATCTGGGGCTGTCAGCAAGTCTCCCGTCACTTGGAGGAGTTAACTCCACTTCCTGTGCACTTAGCCATGGCGGCAGCAGAATATGTGCTTCTGAGTCAGGAAGTTCTTGGAAGTTTTTTGTTTATGAAAAAAATAATACAAAAAATCAAGTCATCTTAAACGTGTTATGTAAACTCCCAAATCCTTCTCATCTTTATTACACTCTATTATTTCAGTCTTTCTCCTGCAAGACAGGTCACCAATGATTCTCTGATTCTCTTTAACTAATCTGCCAGTAGATTAGTTAAAGCCAATACAAAATTCTGTGCAATGCCACACAAACAATATACAACATAGTGTATTTATGTGTTACATGCAGCACCACATGTGTGTTCTTGTGTCATACTTTTAATGTGAGTTAAAATGAAAAAAGAAAGCTATATTCATTTTCATATTCAAGCCATAGGGCCTCCAAGAGTTCCACCTTCAGTGGCTCCAGATCACAATCCTGCCTCTAGTCACATTGAATTAGGCTTCACTGAGTTGACTGGAGGTGCACTCCCGAGTATCTCAGTTTTTCTGATTGGATGTGCACTGGAGCCAGAAGAGGAGCAATAGGAAGGGGGAGGCCATGGTGCCTCTGTATGGAGCTCTGGTAAATGTGAGGCAACATTTACTGTGTACAGTCCTGGGGACCTTACCTCGGAAAAGACATTTATCAAATAGAAATAGTCCAAATGTGGGCAACAAAAATGTTGGAAAGACTTGACTGGAGAGACTTAAAGGGATTGACCAGTTAACCCTTAAAGCGGAGTATTATTATTGTTTGTTTATATAGTGCCATCTTCTTTCATAGCGCTGTACAAGGTATAATTACAGACAAGGTAAAACATACTGTACAGGGGGCATTGTAACAGACAATAGGAAGAAAAGCCCTGTCCATGCAGGCTTACAGTCTAAAGGATACGGGTGGAGAAAAAAGGGGTGAGATTACAAATGGTAGAACTTACATTTGGCGGCATGTGTCTGGTGAAGGTAATGCTTAAGCCAGGTTATATGCTTTTCTGAAGAGGTGAGTTTTGAGGGCACTTTTAAAGCCTGGAGTGTTTGACAAATCGAGTAGGGAAGTGTATTCCGGAGAAGTGGAGAGGCACAGGAGAAGTCTTGAAGGCGGGAATGCAATGAGGTGACCAAGGCATAGGACAGGATTATGCTCCAGGTTATATTTCATGCCCAGAGAGGCATCCTGACTTGGGTTGCCCTACTATGTGAACCCCCCCAGCACACTTGTACAAACTTACCTTTCCCCGGTCCTATCATTGTCCAATCAGAGCCGCTTTATGTGCAATGTGTAATGCTCAGCATATGGCTCTGTTTACATGCAGGGTTTTGGCAATTAGAGCACAGCTGGCTGCATCCCCTGCAGCACACGCACTCCCGTCCCCAAAGATGCGAGGATGTGGCTGCCGTTCTTTACATTGGTGAGTGAGTTCCAGAAGGAGGTGACTGTTGTGGTGCCCCCAGGACCAGGATGCCCTGTGGGATGGCCAGTGGCCGCAAGGCTTTTAGTTCTGCTTTGAAATCAATTTACCCGATGCATTATAAGTCCCATGCTGTTTTTGGCTCTGGTGCCCAAAAGGAAGAGGAATTTTCTCTTCCCCTGCTGCCTCCAGAGCCTCCCCCTGATCCTGACCATGAATCAAAGTCGGCTTGTGTCAGGTTTACCCCCCTCCTCAGTTAATTCAGAGGGAAGTATATGTAGTCACATTCTATCTCCAGCCCAGTGGCCCAAAACAGCCAGTGTTTCTTTTTTACCTCAGCCTTTACCCAATATTGATAACAACACGAACTGGATGCAGTCGGCCATATTGCTCCCTGGCTGAGAACCGTCCCCAGTGATGATGCAATCAGTTAGGGGAGCACTTCAACCTAACTGCCATTATGTGACAGGTTGTAACTGAGGCCACCCACCCTCCTAGGCCAGTTTCAATTAGGAAAACTACAGACGTTTATGCCAAGCCCAAATGCAGGTACAGCCTTTTTAGGTAGGTCTATAGGCTAAAATAGATCAAAGTCCCCCCCCCCCCCCCAATTACTCTAAAGCTGATTTAGAATAGTGAAAAGTAGTTATCTGTATGTATTGTCCTTTTTCATCCTTGAAGTGCCCCACTGGGTTGCACCTAACATCCCATTTGCATGCATTGGGTTGCTTATCCCCCCCCCCCCCAGCATTTTTCTGGCATCTGTTCGGCCAGCCCAGCGGTCTTCTTGTGAGACCAGCATGTACTAGGTACTGTAGCACACAAGGATTCTGGTGTCTACTGCCAGCCTGAGTAGCTGTGCTAATGGATCAGTACACATATAAGTTATTAGGAGGGGTCAGGACCTATTAAACAACACTGCCCAACTTTGTCTGGAGATGAGCTAAAGATGCCTCTAACAAAAAGGCATGCCTCTAACAAATTCGGGATGCCCCCCGCCACGGAACAAAGCCCAAATTCTGGATTTTGTTTCACTTTAAATGTGTATGATCCTCAGTTGTGGGTAGACAGGCAATTGCTAAAAATAATTCTTGTCTCTTTATTCTTCTTAATTGTGCTTTTATTGTGTTTGTAGCCCCTTTAAAACCAGAAAGACAGACCCGAGCAATAAAGTACTTTTATGGTGGATTATGGTCTCCTCCAAAGGGGCATATGCTCAGCTTTTGGTCCACAACTTTAGGATTGATAGCCTCTAACACATGTGAAAGTCCCATACTCCTCATGTACAGTCCTGAATGATGAAATAGGCATGTTGGAATATGGGATTTATAGGGTACAGTGCACCCTCCTACCTACTTGTGTTCCCTGCCTCCTTTTTTCTTTTCTGTCTGTCCTCAAGGAGCTATAGCAGAAATAGGAGTGTGGACTCATTCCTGCATTTTCAGACAGGCTCAACATGAACATATTCATTCAAAATATCTTGGAGAAACCTTCAGCATACAAATAACATTGTGAAGAAAATGTAATTCTAGTATAAACACTCCAGTTATTCCATGCATGTGATTTGGCTCACAAATACACAGATTATGGCAAACAGTGATTTCTTTTTGCTCTTTAAATGATGGACTGTCAAGCTTTCCATTAACAACTTCCATTCCAGGCTGTGGCTTGCTTAAACAGAGGAGATAAAGTATATTGCCCATTGCTTATATGCTTTACTTTGTATTTAGAAAAGCTGCATACATAAAGTACATGTTACCATTAAAATACAGCAACAACTCTTTCATCCTCACTCACACGTTCGAAACCAAATCCACAACATACAAGCGAGTTTAAAGGGGAATTCCAAGCATTTTGTAACACTTTACCCACCCCTCTCTCATATTCGTGATCAGGTCTTACGTTAAAGTTGACCAGTTCAAAATGACAGGGAGGGAGGACTGGTTCCACCTAACAGCACTGTCTGGTGAATCCCATAGGCCTCCAGTGATCACATGGAGCACAGAATGGTGCAGGAATCCAGACCTGGTTAGCAGTTCTGCCTAATTTTGTGCTTTGGGATACTGTTTGGATAGAGGCCTGGGGGGGGGGGGGGGGCACCGGGTTGAAGGTCCACTATTATGGCTAAAGAAAAGTGGTACAGCTAAAGATCCTACTTTGATGCAAGCATTCAGCCTTTCATGTGCTTTCATGTTTGCTTAAAGAGGAACATTGTGGGAGGTTAAAACCTCCCCCCAACCTCACCGATCCGCTGCGGTTTCACCTTTGGGTAGCTCCTACTCAACTCCCTGGGGGATCAAACTTGTGGGTCCCTCAGATTCCGGCGACCTTCCGACGGGCGGCACCCTGACCCTGGCATCTTGAATCCCATCAGGCCTGCCCATGGCCCCCAATCTCATGCCTTCGCAGTGCCCTAGAATGGGATGCGATGGACCCGCAGAAATTTTGCAAGATTTCGCTGAGCGGCGCGGAACTTTGAAGAGGCAGACTAAAGCCGTACTGTCATTTACAGACGGCTAAGCCAGCGGTGGGGGGCGAGGATCGGGCCCTGAAGCAGCCAAATGTCATCCAAAAGGTAACGAAGGGCTGATGGGGGGAGGGGGAATAGCCCCTTTTTATTTTAGGTACAAAGTTCCTCTTCAAAGCGAACAAGAGAAGATTTTGGTTGGGCTGGGGACTGGTGACTTTAAAAAGGGACATCTATGTTTTCAATGTGGAAGAGAATAGCCCTATTTTCAAATAGAATCAAAACTTTTACCAGTTTGGAACCCAATGATTTATAGAAACTGTAATATTTCTTTATTAGACAACGCTATGGTTTATGGGACTAACTTCTATAAAATCCCACTGTGGTCAGCCGATTCAGGATGTCCCGCTGTGTGAAACCCCCCTGGGGCACCATAGAACTTACCTTCTTCCTGGTGCCCTCAGCAATCTAAACATTCAGCAGCCGTATCTCCACACATTCAGGCTTCAGAAAGGCCGGGGGAGGGAGCGTGCATGCTGCTGGGGATATGGCCTACGCTGCCGATTGCCAAAACTATGCATGTAAACAAAGCCTTTTGCCAAGCATTACATATGCAATACGAGAGTCTGTGCATGTGCCGTTGAACCAGGAATAGGTGAATTTTTCTAGGCATTCTGTTGGATGTCAGACACCCAAGATAATCAAAATTCTTACATCACTCAACCCTGTTAGCTCGCAACCAATCTTTTTCTAAAATGTGGTTAACAACAGAGATCTTGGTTGGTACACATCTGTAGATGTATGTTAAAGCTGCACCACCAAACACCAAGGTGCCTCTGTTTAGGTGCAATCCTAACTCAGCCCCCTTTGGGACATATGATGCAATGGATAAATTGCAATAGATAAACTCAGCTAACCTGAGTTTGCCCTATAACCTTGAGTGCATTACATGGGGGGAAGGGTCAAAAGCCTCCCCCATACAGCTCAAGATGCCCCCCTAATGTGCCTTGCACAAAATCAATTTAATATACAAAGGAGAGGTGGCAGCATCTCAGACCAATTTAAAAATAACCAGGACCGGATGGTGCACGTGAGCAGCCTACCTGAGGTTGCCTCATAATCTCCAGTGCAGCACATGGGTCCCCTAATTAGTTTCATGTCATGCTAATTATTTGGTGAAGCCAGTGTGACTTGCATCGTGCATTGCAACCTGCATCTCGGTTAGCTTTTTAGCATTTTAGACACAAAAAAGTGCAAAAAAATGTTTTTAATATCTTTTCTCTCCAAACATTACCTGTACATGTAATGGGGCATTATTAAAGCGGAGGTATGTCATTGTTCCAATGAAGTAAGTTTGGAAACAACAGAACCCTATAGGGCTACTGTGCAGGAAACTTTCTTTCTGTAGACTAGCCCATAGGCTGCTGTTATTTCCAAACCTTAAAAATACCCTTACCTCATAGGAAAAATGATGAACCCATCCTGTAAAAATGCATCACCGGTTACAGGTCATTTTTGGGGAAAAGAAGTAGAAAAACATTTTTTTGCACTTGTTTGTGTCTAAATGCTAAAAAGCTCACCTGGATGCAGGTTGCAATCCACACCGCAATGCACACTGCAAGTCACACTGGCTTCACCAAATAACTAGCATGACCTTTATTGTTATAGAACTGACTGGTGGTCATTCCTACTAGCAGATGGTTAGATTTCTGCATATTCCTTTAATATCTGATGTTTTCATATACTGGGAATGTTTACAGTGGCACCTGCAATTCTAGGAAAAGCAGAATACAGATAAATTGCTAAACTCATCTGTGTTGATATTAAGCATTGTTTCTCCCAGGGTGGTAAGAGTATCCTTGGCAATGGAGAGCCTCTTCAGTGTCATGCAGTTCCCTGTCTCTTTACACCACTAATAATGGATATATAAACACTTAGAAGATTCTGCGCCCTCCATACACTTAGAAGATTCTGCGCCCTCCATATAACAAGACTTTGCGGCACATAGGGCTAAAAATATTAATACAACCATTATGTTTGTTGGATGTCTGCAAAATAGGATGGGCTAAATTTCTTATTGGAATTTGTTTTTTTATGTAAAAGCTAAAATTGATTGTAAACATGGAACAATTTTACAAGTTGATTTCAGTTATTTTATTTGCAAGCGTTGCAAGCAAGAATGACAATGTACCGAGGAGGTGGTATGGGGGGTGGATTATGGTGGCCAGCAGGTGAATGAAACACTTGGCCTCTTATTTCTAGGAGAGTCAGTCATCCCATGTTTGCCAGAAAAAACCTGGTCTGCTTTTCATCCACGGCTGCCATCAGTATTTTGAAGCCCAATACAATCTACTGTAACTCTCTGGGCCCCTTTCACAGAAGTTGCTGCAAAATGCACATCTCCTATTGGTGGATTCTGCACATGTGCGCAGACATTTTGGGGTTTACTGTTAGGGAAATGTCAGTAAGGAGAAGGTAAGTATCTATGAAAATTCACGGCTAACTGGTTGTGGGAGGGGTGGTTTACATTGAATAGGGACCAGGGGGTGAATGAATAAAACTGGGACATGGAGATGAATGAAGCTGGGAGCATGATGGGTTTAGCTGGGTGAGGGTAATGGGTTACTAATGCAGGGAGGTGGTGTTCAGGAGTAGAGCAGGATGGGGGAGGAGGTGTGTGGAGCTTTGTGTTGCACTGTATAGGAGGAATTGATGAATGCAGCTGGAAAAAGGGTGGGTAAGTTGCATTGGGAGGAGGAGTGGATGAGAGGAACAGGGAAGTGAATGGGGTGGATAAGTGCCACTGGAGGGGGGGGGGGTTGCAATGAGTGAGGCTGGGAGAGGAATGGATTATGGGTGAGTGCCACTGGGAGTGGGGGGATGTGGCACTGATATGTAGGTGATTTGAGAAGGGGGGCAAACATGAAAGAAGAAGAAGGAGTGTCCAGACTAGAATATGCTGTGGGGCTGATATCAGGGCCATGAGCATGCCCCCAGTCCAGTGGTGGATCCGATTTGGGATGCCCCGCTGGACTGGGGCCAGTTTACTGGTCCTGATATAAGCCCTAGGGATCACCCTATTTTGAAAAGAATCGCAATATGGACTAACCTTTGCAGTGACCCCATGGCACATGCATGGGTTGCCAGCCAATCAGCGGCATGTGCTCTATTCAGCTTTAATAGCCACTGTGATGTTATGGTGGCATAGTAAAACTAAAAGAATTGTGGCCACTTGCTCACATTCACTTCAGCCATTCGGAAATGCCTACGCACATCTGCCAAGGCAAACTGGCTACGGGGTTACAGCCCATGCATGACCCGCGGGTCACACATCAGGGAATACCAAATTGAGATGCCTCAGGGATAGACTTCTAAAGTTCATGGCTGGCCAAAGAACTGATTACTTCTCTTTCAAATACTTTCCAGGGTATTACGTAGTTTTATTTTATCTTCTAATGTCAATTTAAGACCAAAGAGGTCAATGAAAAGAAGCCTCTCAGCAGCCCTGAGGCTAGAGGTAAGTTAGGCAAGCTGCTGCACACTGTCAGCTTTCAGTCCCCCAGTAAAGAGGAGATCCGTTGCTGGGTAATCCAGAGCAACATGTGGTGGAAGGGTATGGGTCCATTTAAAGTATCGTCTTCAACAAAGAAACTACATTCATTTTTGTGTAAGACCTATCGGCTATTGGGTAACATCATTCAATCCTCAGCTGCTAGGAAATTAGGAAAATGCTAATAACCCCCTATGGATTATTCAACAAAGCATAGAGGGGCTCTATAATGAGGCAAAGTGTGTCTTTACATGAATATGTTTAATGAATAAACCCCTTAATGTTTCCACGGCTATAATTAAACTACACAGCTACTTTGGCTTTTGTTTGTCCTCATCTTGTAGAAGTTAGTGGTGCATAAAGTTAAATAATGGGTCTTCATTGACCTCTGGTCAGGACAGGTTGTTATTAGTTTCTATTTGTTACAGTGCCACATTTTATTACAGTAAAAAAATATTCCATTACAAGCTCCTTTGTAAAGCATCTGATATCCATTAAGTCTGTAAAAGACTGCCAGTCCCAGAAAGTAAATCTGAAACTAAAGATAACTGCAACAATCATTTTTTCTTCTAAAGAATCCCCCCTTTGTTTTTAAAAGTAACATTGTAATAAATCTTATTTGGTTGATCTATTTATTAGCACAGAGGTATGAATCTAAAAAAAGGGTTATTTTCAATAGGTTTAAAAATAACTCCAGTAATAAATGGCCATTAAATCACAGACCATTGTACCTTTATACATAGTGACCCAAAGTAGCCTCTGGATAAAATCTAAAGCACAAAGGCTGTTATTAATCGAGGAGGGAACAATCATGCTGAGCAAAGTAAACGTAGGAAAAAATATTCTCATGTGGGCCGACGGTTGCATGCCGGCAGTTTGTTTGTGCAATTAGTAATGAACTTGTGGCCTCCTAGTTGTTCACTTTCATGTTGCCAAAGAATGTGCAAAATAGTTGTCTTTTTAGACATACTCTGGGTGACCTTAACTTTTGTCTGCTGATTTATGAAAAGGGGATTTCAGATTAAAAAAAAGAAAACTGGAGAGTAGTGAATACAATGAATGCCATACAGAAATGTCACATGAGACGCTTTGTTATATAGCCATAATCTAGGGCAGTGTTCCCCAAGCTTCTCCTCACAAGCCACCAACAGGCCAGGTTTTGCAGATCTTCGCTCTAGACAGTGAAGTACTTAGTGCTCAGACTATAGAGCGGCTATGTGGAGGTCCACAAAACATGACCTGTTGGTGGCTCTTGAGGAGAAGGTTGGGAAACACTGATAGTGGATTAACCCTCCAAGTGTCCATTAGGTGCCTAGCAGGAAACGTTTGCTCTCTGCTCTGATAACGTGCTAGGCACAACGTGGACAGAGGGGGGTTTCCTGAGTCCCTGGAGGGACTAGTGTGGTGGGAGAATGTGCATGAGGTAGGGGGCAATGTTGGGCATGTGAGGCATTCTTTTTTACTTACGTAGCCCCCCTCACTCCAGCTGCTACTCCCTGACAGTCTTTTCAGCGCTGTCTGTACTGGTAGTATGGAAAAAAAAGGTCAGGGAGCAATGGCTGGAGCTGTGGTGAGGTGGACATTACGGTGGATTGGGATGGTGAGGTTCTGCCAAGATGACAATGCCCCCCTGCTGCCCCAAGATGCCACTGCCCACCAATGAGGTGCCGGTGCCCATTTGCCTGCTGAGATGCCGGATGCCTACCTGTCAGATCCCTGCCAAAATGTCATACTGTAGTTTAGAAGCTGTCTACCCAACCCTAAGCCCAGGCCCTACCTACCCACCCGCCTGCCTGTCCCCCTAACGTCCCCCTACCCACTTGCCTGCCTGCCCATCCACCTACCTGCCTTCCTACTCATGTGCCTGCCTGCCCAATCATTTACCCACCCATCTACCTGCTGAACTCTCCAAGCCAGTCAACCATCCATCAGCCCTCCTACCTCCCTGTGGCCCACCTACCTACCTTCCTAAACACCCAGCCACCCATCTGCTCATCCACCCACCTGTCCGCCTGACTGCCCAGCCACCTACCATTCATCTGCTTAACTTTACGCCTACCTACCTGCCCATCGTCCAACTTGCCTGACAGGCCAGCCAATTACCTGTATGCCCCCCCACCCACCTGTCTGACTGCCAAGCAACCTACCCATCCATCTGTCTGCCTACCTGTCTGCTGTCCACCTACCCACCCACCTAGCTGCCCACCTACCTACCTACCTGCCTGACCACCCAGCCACCTACCCCTCCATACACCCACCAACCTGTCCATCTGCCCACGAACCTGGCATGCGGCCCATCTACCTACTTGCAGCCTATCTACCTGCCAGACCATCCATCTACCTGTTTGCCCATTCACCTGTCCGCCTACCTGTACTCACACCTACCTACCTGGCCGCTGGAACACAAAGAGGGACAAAAATGTACTGATCCTCAATGCTAAATGAGGTGGGTTATTAAGGGGTTAAAAAGCATTCCCGAAGTTATGCACTATTTTTATTCATATGAGACATAGATAAATAATAAAAAAAGAGACATTTTTGGAAGCGCTTCAATTTTTATGTGACAGTTAAGGGGTTAAATGTTCTTAGCATAACTTATGCTCCCCCCCCCCCCGAAAAAGCAACCCCCCCCCCCAAAAAAAAAGCATGGAGAAATCCCTGTATGACACAGGCCCTGGTTTCAGAAATGTGTACGTTTTGGTTTGCTGGACCTAGGGGAAGCAGATGCAGAGGTGATTGTTTGGGTGGTGATTTGGTGACACTAAATCTATACAATGACCCAATAGTTTCAATAGTATTTGTTTTTTATAGGGGGTGATTAGAGTTTATGTCACTTTTTTCACACGTTGGATAGATTTAATTGTGGATATGTATTAAAAAATGTTTGCATTTAGGATAACCTATATTAAATTAACTGACAGATTAGACATACAGTGGCCAAGGCTAAGGAAAGGGTTAAACAGTTCCTCCTGCATGGGCATGCAGTAATGCAATACATTTAGGAGGACCTGGCTCTCTCCTGGTGTCAGGAAAGGGTCAGGGAAAGCCAGGGGCTAAAACTTAGACATAAGACATACTGTAGCCTTGGGACTTGGGGCTGAGGTCAAAAAATATGAGTGTCCACAGGGAGGAACATGTGATAGGTTAACACATAGCCTAAATGTTACACAGGTTTTCCTGTTGATATGATCCCAGAGCTTGGATAGGAGAACTTAGATGAATACAAAAACAGCTCCTCCAAAGGACCCGTAACACATTTTTTACTTTTTCCCCCAAACATTTAAAACATCCACTAGGGACAGCAGCAATGATAATAATCTTTATGAATATGGTGCCAACATACTTTACAACCAGTATCCAAAAAAGAGCATGTGACAAATACAGGTGAGCCATTTTGAGGTATACCCCCTTAAGTCCTAGCTAATGAACAAGCCACATGCGCCCTGAAAATGCTGCTATGTTGGAAACTGCTCCCCGTCAATATGGGGTCTCCTATGGTTGGGCTGTCAATGTCCTTGGGGGCGTGCTTTGATGTCTGGTCCTGGTTTCCCTGCTTGTCCCTCCTAGTGGTGGTGCCTAGTGTTTGGGGAGGGGGCAGATCGGCTTCCTTCTCGGCTGTAGTCTCTGTCCGTTGGCTGGGATAGAAGGGTGGGACCTGGAGATGGTTTCCGCCTTCATTCCAAGCCTATTGGCGGTGAGGCAGAGGGGAGTTTGGCCTAGGCAACTACAGGCCAACCACCATCTTTACTGGCATGCTTTTGGCTGGGGACCTGGTGGGGAGCTCGTGGTATGGGGACATCATATAAGACTAAAGTGGGACATACCCGAAATACCCCAGGTATGTTTTGAATGACTAGAGTAAAAGGAGGAGCTGGAACTTTCTTTTTACTCTGATAGGGTAACACTAGAAAAGCATGGCAGACATAAAATGGGCAGACTGAACAGGACTTAGTAGTAGTAGTACAGTACCCATGCCACCAGTGAGGTAAGCATTAAAGTACCCTGGACATGGCAGACCTACACCCTGTTCTCGCTGCAACACCCACTTTTTCAGTGGTGTCCCAGATGGCTGAGATTGCACATTCATCTGGCAGTCTTTTTGTGGCCTTATTCCGGAAAGAAGTAAAGACAGAAGGTTCACAAACACAGAGCACATAGAGGAAAAAATAGGACAGAGGTTCATTCGTAAGACTCACAAATGAAGACTGAAAAAAATACAGCAGGGGTAAGGCAGAGGCACCTGGGGCAAAGACTTGAAACGGCGCCTCCCTTCACGTCAGTGCCTGTTTTGGAGAATAGGGGTAAAAAAAATCATCTTGTTCCTGTAACAGACGGGAACGGTTGACAGAAGAGAACCTAAAATCTGCCATGGCCTCTGGCCAATTTTAGCTGCAGCTGCACCAGGGCCCCACAAGGAGGATTGCGGCAGTAAGGTAAGTATTTTTCCCCAATTCTCAAAATTGCTCAGAGGGAGCGAACAGGCCGCGGAAGGCTGGCTAAGAAAGGCTGGAGGTTTTGTTTAAAGCAGCCCCAGAAATCCAACAAGCCTCTGTCCTAAATGACCTTACCTACCCCTTACCTACCCCTCCCCCCCAGTAAACACCAGGAGGGGTTTTCTGATTGGACAGAGTGAAATAAAGAAAAGGTAAGTATCTCTGCAATGTCTTTTATAGCATAAGGAGGTGTATAAGGTTTATATGGGATTCCTGTGGGACAGTACCCTTCAGGAGGTTTACTTTAAAACAGACCCTCACCCTCAGTTTTGTGCTCCCACCCACCTGTAAGGCCCAACACTGAAGAGTCACTTATCCTTTCCTAGTGTTGTTCAAACTGATGTGGACCAAACAATGGCTTCACACTGTGGCACCAAACACATGCAGCTGTTTCTGGGTCCTTTAGATAGGGCAATGGGGTCTATTAGATTGGGGGGTGGGGAGTGGTTGTGCATATTTGGCCATTGTATGCCAGTGTGCCTTTAGCCCATCCATGCAGTCAGGCAAATCAGTGTTGTGAGTGCACGGGCCAGGACAATGCAGGAAAAATGTGAGCATTACTCTGCTGTGGTCTATGAGGCTTAGGGTCAGCAAGAGGTGGTGGGTTAAAGTCCCTGCATCATAGCACCATAACCCCCCCACTACTACCCCTATGTCTCCTGTGACCTTAGACCTAAATATGACTAAACACAGTGTAAGCAGATTCCCTCAGGCCCTAAAGGTGGAGCAGGGTGAAAACCCCGGACCCAAAAATTAATATACAGAGAAAACCATTGGATCCTAGCCCAACAAATAAATTGGCAAAGAGACTCGTTAAAAAGGAGCAACCCTATAGTCTATTAGACTGTGGTGCCAGTGGTTGCCCTCTAAGCCGGACATCAAAATTTGGACTCTGATGTGTGACATGCTTGGAAATGCTTGCCACTCCACTTCTATTCAGCGCTCTAGGCCACACATTATTATGCATAGCATAGACTGAACATAACATGGCTGAAACCAGGCAGTCCCAAATCAGGCTTGCCCTGTTCCTCTGCAAAAGCTGTTCAAAAATCAAAATAGGCTTTTGGTCTGGTTAAATGTGTCCTGGGGGCATCCCAATTAAAGATGTCCCACAGGACCCATCACAGACTGAACCACATATTCACCTTCTTCCAGAATCCCACAGTGATCAAATATGGCACAGAGTAGAGCGTTTTTGCAGCTTCATCCCTGCTCCCTCCGCTGTGTGCGCCCCATCAGGTTTGTCCGGCCAGTACAGCATGCTGAGCATGGATACCATGCTCCCTCCGCTGTGTGCGCCCCATCAGGTTTGTCCGGCCAGTACAGCATGCTGAGCATGGATACCACTGCAGAGAGAAGATGTACTACTCAGTGCAAGGCAGTTGAGGGTGGGGGGTGCTTCCTTAGGGATTTACACAGTGAAACATTTTTGGACTTTTGTTCTGCTTTAAATTAAACTAAAAGTTATATTTGACTCTTCGTCACAAAAAAAATCCAGATCAAATACTGTTGATCCTCACATTATTTATTCCCTTTAAAAGGCTACTTAGATGCCCCTTTGTTAGCTGGTCTATATCCTCATTTTAGAGTACATGTGACCAGATAGGGATCAGATTTACAGCAGTGCCCTGGGTAATCTAAAACTAGAAGGAAACTAATTTGGACCAGCGGGGCCAAATCCATGCAACAGCAGACACTGTGATTCTCAGAAACCCCAAGTCTTCTTGAGACATCTGAAGTCCATGAAAATCACCAAATACAAACCAAGGGCACTTAGAAGTCAACAGGGCTTTGTTTACAATTTTTACCAAAGAGACCAAATAACTAGGCGTACCAGAATTACGTCAGCAACATTGTATGTGCTTAAGAACAAGAGAAACAGCTATTTAAAGTGGTCCAACATCCATTTTCTAGCAAATGGGTTCTGGACCGCACTGGGACAACCTTGGGGGGGCTTCCAGAATTCTGCATCCCCCCCCCCCCAGCAAGCCAGAGTTTCATGCACTTGAACCACGTTCCACCGGAAAATTGCAGCCTTGCAATTGGCTGCCAGTGGTTGTGTGGTCCCTGTATCTGACCTGTGGCCAGAAAAAATTCAATTCTGTGATTACTCACCTGTAGAATTGGTATTATGAGTATACACTACGTCCTGCTCCAGAAAGATTACTTACAAGTGGGTATTACTCCGCCAGATGGCGCTGGACTGCAGAGACATCGAAAACAGGCTCCTCCCGGCCCCTCAAATACCCGGGGACCTCCCACAAATCCCCAGCATTGAAAAGCAGTTAACGAGAAGCCTGGAGAATAAAACAACCCAAACTATCAACTATAACAATGATAACAATCACCATACAGGGGATCCAAGATAATTCAAAACCAAGGGTGGGGTGGGGCAGGACGTACTGTATACTCATAATACCAATTCTACAGGTGAGTAATCACAGAATTGTATTATTCTTAGTATACAGTACGTCCTGCTCCAGAAAGATTACTTACAAGTGGGACATCCAATAGCAGTGTCCATAAAGTAGGGTGGGATCCCCAAGAAAAAATATCAGCAGACAGTTTAAACCACTGCCGCCTGCAGAACCTTTCGGCCACAAGCAGCGCCAGCTGAGGCCCTAACATCAACCTTGTAAAACTTTGAAAAGGTATGAGCAGAAGACCAAGTAGCGACCTTGCAAACTTGTTCAACCGAAGCCTGGTGCTGAAAAGCCCAAGAAGCACCAATAGCACGAGTGGAATGAGCAGTAAGGCGGAAGGGAGGATTCTTCCCCTTAGCAGAGTAGGCCTGAATCACAGCCCGACGGATCCATTTGCTGATAGTGGACTTGGCAGGAGCCAAACCCTTCCTAGGCCCAGAAGGGACCACAAAAAGAACATCAGTTTTCCTGAAAGGTGCAGTAGCCACCAGATAGTACTTCAGACACCTAACCACATCCAAAGAGTGCAAAACCCTTTCCTTAGCATTACTAGGATTAGGGCACAAAGAAGGGAGAACCATATCCTGATTCAAATGAAAAGCAGATACTACCTTAGGCAGAAAGTCTGGCTTGAAACGAAACACCACCTTGTCCTTGTGTCTCTCATAGTAGGGGGGCTTGAATAGAAAGCGCTGCCAACTCAGACACACGCCTAACAGAAGTGATAGCCACCAGAAAGACAATCTTGAACGTAAGAATGGCCAGGGCAGCATCCTGCACAGGTTCAAAGGGAGCACCCTGCAAGGCTGACAAAACCAAGTTCAAATTCCAAACAGGCACCATAGGCTTACGTTGGGGGCGCACATGAGTGACCCCCTGGAAAAAAGTCCTGATCAGAGGGTGCTGAGCAAAGGACTTCTGGAAGAAAATAGCCAAGGCAGAAACCTGCCCTTTCAGAGTACTGAGTTGGAGCCCCATCTCCAACCCATGCTGCAGGAACTCCAGGATCCTGGGAATAGAGAACACACGACAGGGAAGAGACTTAGACTCACACCAGTCAATGTAGGCACGCCAAACCCTGTAATAAATGGAAGAAGAAGACTTCTTCCTAGCCTTTATCAAAGTATCCACAGCCCCTTCTCCATCAAGATGGAGGTTTCAGCAGCCAGGCCGTCAAAGCCAGAGTTTGTAAATTGGGATGGCGTAGAGAGCCCTGAGTGAGCAGATCTGGCACCAAGGGCACTGATCTACTGCCAGCTGCACCACGTCTGTGAACCACACTCTTCTTGGCCACCTGGGGGCCACCAGAATCGCTGGCACCCCTTGCAGAGCAATCTTGCGCAGAACCCTGCCCAGCAGGGGAACGGAGGGAAGACATACAGAAACTGAAAGTCCTGTCATGACATTGCTAGAGCATCCGTGGTCAAGGCCAGAGGATCCTGGGATAGGGAGACAAAGGCTGGAAGCTTGTGATTGTGACAGGACGCAAACAGATCCACATCTGGTTAGCCCCAGCGGTGACACAGGGATTGGAACACCCTGCTGCATAGGGACCATTCTCCTTGGCGAGAGGTCCCCCTGCTCAGAGAGTCCGCCAGGCAATTTTCCACCTCCGGGATGTACACAGCTGATATGCAGGGGACATTGGCCTCCGCCCAAGTCAGGATCAGAGACGCTCCCTGAAGGGCCCCCTTGCTCCGGGTTCCTCCCTGATGATTGATGTAGGCAACTGCCGTCTGGTTGTCCGAGCGCACCTGAACAGGCAGGCCCCGAAGGTGAGTAGTCAAGTGAGCCAGCACTAACCTGATCGCCTGCAGTTCCAAGACATTGATAGGTGTGTGGGCCTCCTGAGGACCCCACCTCCCCGGGAACCGCAGGGACTTCCAGAACCCCCCCCCCCCAACCTGACAGACTGGTATCCGTGGGGACCGTCTCCCAGGGAGGTGTAAGAAAGGATCTGCCCCCCAACAGGTTCCTTGAGTCCATCCACCACAAGAGGGACCTCCTGACCTGAGGGGAGAGCACACAGACCCCGTCCAGGGACGCTGGGTCCTTGTCCCATACTGACAATAGGTGAAGTTGCAGAGGCCTCAAGTGGAACTGAGCATAAGGGACTGCTTCGAAGCATGCCACCATCAGGCCCACCAGCTGCATCCCCTGCCTGATGGAGGGGTGAGGACAAGATAGGAGGAACTGAGCCTGTGCAATCAGACTGTCCACCTTCTGTTGAGGAAGGAAAATCCTTGCCTGAACTGTATCCAGATTCATTCCTAGGAACGGAGTTACCAAGGAAGGGGACAGTGAGGACTTGGGGTGGTTGATCACCCATCCAAATGACTCCAGAGTGGAAACCACCAGCTGAGTATCCAACTCTGCCTGATGTAGAGACTGGGAAGTGATGAGGATGTCATCCAGATAGGGGAGCACGCGGACGCCCTGATACCTGAGCAGAGACATCACGCCAGCCAGCAGCTTGGTGAACACCCTGGGAGCTGAAGTGAGACCAAAGGGCAGCGCCACAAACTGGTAGTGTTGATCCATCAGAGCGAACCTGAGCAACCTTTGATGACCTGGGAATACAAGAATATGAAGGTAAGCATCTTTGATGTCCACAGAAGTCATGAAGTCCCCTTGGCGCAGGGAACTGATGGCAGAGCGCAGAGTTTCCATGCGAAAGCGCCTGCCCCTGACAAATTTGTTGAGGATCTTTAAGTCCAGGATGGGCCTGACTGAACCATCTTTTTTGGGTACTGTGAATAGGTTGGAATAAAAACCCTTGCCTTTTTCTCTTAAGGGGACCTGGCAGATGACCCCCAGCTCCAGGAGGCCTTGCACTGCTTGCATTAGCTCCTGAGCTGACACAGGGTCCTGAGGAGTCCGGGATCTGATGAATCTTGGAGGGGGGCAGGCAGCAGACTCCAACTTGTAACCGGAGGACACTACCTCCTGAATCCACCGGTCTGAGACATGAAGCCTCCAGACGTGAGCAAAGTGCTGCAGCCGTCCCCCCCACCCGGATGGGTGAGGGCGCACCATCATGCCTGAGGGGGCTTGGGGGATGATTTTGCTTTGGAACCCCAGGAGGGGCCAGGACGTCCACGGCCTCTGCCCCTACCCCAGAAATCTCCCCGGGACCCAAGAAAGGAAACCCCCCTCCCCTGTCTGGCACCACGGTAAGGGGAGGAGAAGGAACCCTGACCCCGAAAGGGCCGATATTGACACCTGTGCTGGGGTAACCTGCCTCCCTTAGCAAAAAGGTCCAGGCGGTCCCCAAACAGGCGCAGTCCTTTGAAGGGAAACCCAGTGAGTTCTTGGCAGCGTTACCAGCAGCCCACTGCCGCAGCCAAACCGAGCGGCGTATAGCCGCCACAAGGGCAGATGATCTGGCACACATTCTGATGGTATCATCCATGACAGAGAGGAAAAAATTTACAAAATCATCACAACTGGAGAGTGCATTGAACACCTCACAAGGCAAATCATCAGGGGCACTATCAAATATATTTCTGATAAGGGTTCTAGTGGCCACAGCAGTAATAGCAGAGGCACAGACCGAGCGCAGCGCCGTCCCCGCACATGCAAAGGCATGGGATGCCAGCTGGTCAATGCGCCGGTCCTCAGCATCCCGCAGGGTAGTAGAGTCAGGGGAATGCATGACAGAGGTGTTAGATAGCCCTAGGACTGGGGCATCCACCTCGGGAGGGGATGACCAACACTTTACCACATTAGCAGGAAAGGGATACTTCCTATCCCAACTTTTAGGAACCCCGGGAAGTTTACTGGGGCGCTCCCATTCCTTGAGCACAAGGTTATGGAAATGAGCCTACTCGGGAAATTCCAAACGTGATTTTGCTGTATGGAACAGCTCCCCCCTTTGCCTGGGAGCCGCAACAGGGGGAGATATGGACAGGACCTTAAAAATCTGGGTCAATAATCTGTCAGTGTCATCCAGCCCCGGGGTCAGAGCCAGAATCGTCATGACCCCTTGGCTTCTCATCAGATGAGCCTGAGTCAGAAAAAAGCTCCCCCTCATCAGACGGGGTATAGCCACAAAGATTTAAAAAAACTCCTCAGTTTCCATAGGGAAAATAGTGACATTAGGCGTTAAGTGCCGCTTTTTAGCAGGGGCCTTACGCGCCAAGGTATTAGTAATTAACTTCTCAACACTAGCCAGTCTAGAAGACACATCAGGCTGAGAATCCCCACAAGTATGCAACTCAGTAGGAGTGAGGTTTAAGCTTGGGGGAGTAGGCGAAGTGAAACGAGGTGCAGCCACTGGCAGGCCAGATTGCAATGCAAGCACCTGCTCAGCACAGGGTACACAGACCCGCACCTTGTCAGCGTCAGCATGAGGCTGCCCACAAGCTACACACAGCCGGTCTTGTCCCGAAGGAACCCCGGTCGCATTATCCTGGGATGCCTCCATATGGTGATTACAGCGGCACTATAGGCCGATAGGGGTTAACGCTATACAGCAACCACGGATGCCCCAATAACCCGCTAGGGAAGTGGGAGTATTACACAAGGCCTACTAGTTATATATCTAATCGAGGGCCCGGAGAAGCCAAAGGGTTCGCCCAGCCTGAAAGACATAAGAGGAGGAGACCATGAGCACACAGTAATAAAAAGTAGAAAAATACAGCCGCCCGCGAGGGCACTTACGGACCGCGGTAGGTAGAGGTCCGTCGCGCATGGGCCAACCAAGCAGTTTAAAGATGGCGTCGGTATACCTCGAGGGGCGGGCCTGCGAGTAGAGAGCCATTTCCCGTCCTTCGCAGTCCAGACTGCAGATAAATTCTGGGGATTTGTGGGAGGTCTCTGGATATTTAAGGGGCAGGGAATAGCCTGTTTTCAACGTACTGTATACTAAGAATATTGAAGCTGTTCCAGATCACGTGATCACTGCAGTTGATCGATCACAGGGCCGCATTTCACCTAGGGATCATGGTTCTGGTCTGTGAACCTTGGTGCTACAGGGGGGTTATGGGCATCTGGATGCCCTCCCCAAACCTGTCCCAGCACGATTCAGCACCCATATAGGTGTTGGACCTCTGTAAGAATCAGGGGCAGCGAAGCCCTCAAACTATTGGGTAACAACAAGGGCAGCAAGATCCACAGTACATTACACTGTATAACGTACATATATATGGCTGTGTATGCGGACAATAAACTTGACATGGATGCAGCAATGGCAGCGAAATGTTTATGTTGCTGCAAAGCAACAAGGAAACCAAGATCCTCATGCTGCTGGGATGCATAAAGGGTTGCAGGGTCCTAATGCTACTAGGGGGTGACAAGGGCAGCCGGGTTCTTATGGGGTGACAAGGAAAGCAGCCTGAAGTAAGGACATAAGAGTCTCAGACAGAGACACAGGCTCAGGTGGAGTTACAAGTCTTGGAGTTGCAGGCTATAGGCAAATAGTAAGGTGAGTAATCTCTTCCCCAATTCATGGAGGAATGCTCTACTTGCAGACCACTTTATAAATCTCACCAATCAATAGATTAAATATATTTTAAATGTATTTATTTTAGATTTCTTTTTTAACTATATTAATTTTATTGGATCTCCAAATAAACATTACTGAGCCATACTTTTTGTGTTTTTTTTTACTCATGCCATCAACACTAGTCACTGCTATAAAGCACTAAAATATTGTTGGGGTGAGGACTGATAAAAGCTCCTCTGATCCTGATCGTTATCATTTTTCAGCAGTAAAATTTAGATGTATTTTCTTTTCCACAGTTTTTGATCTTTGATAACTGTATTTTTATATATATTTATTAAATGGCACAAACACAAAACACACAAAGAAACAGAAATAGAAAGCCAGCGGACCACACACACAACTTCCAGGATAGCAGGAGGATCAAAGGGCTGTGAACAGGATTTGGGTTGTGATAGACAAAAAGCTGAACTCACAGAGAATCAGGACTTTCATGGCCAGATCCATGTAAACAGGATTCACAGGAAAACAGGACTTGGAAGGCCAGGCATCATACAATAAGCTCACAGAAGAACAGGACTGGGAAGTATGAAGGCCAATAAACAGAACCTGTTGGATATATGAGAAACAGCACAGAAACTGCATACTACACACACACACCAAGCAAACGTGCAAAGGCAGAAGTGCTGAGAGTAATAAAACCAGGAATGGGGGGTTTAAAACTCGTGCTACTACCACTGCTTCTGTACAATGTAACAAGCAACCAGCCATACCCAACTGTGTTGACATTGTATCCCAGTCACAAACCTACTATTACAATGTAAGCCATTTACAGCTGACTAACAGCTGAGTGTGATGACCATCCCTCCTGCATGCTGGTTGAGTAGAGAGATCACTCTGAAGAATGCTGTGTCTGTCCAGAAGAGCAAGGACAAGAAAATGGGTGCCAATAAACACCTGAAAGGGTGTAGCTGAACAAAAAAAACTGACAGATCTAAAAAAACATAATCATAACTGACAAAGAAACACTTCATGACAGCGCACCAGGAAATACAGTGGGCACAGATACTGCAACACAGACAGCCAGTCAGATAAAATACTGTCAATCCTGGAATTACTGGTCCCTTTACAAAGCTAGTTCCAGCCTTACCCATGCTACTATCATTCTTCACCACACACTTTAGTGCTTGACATGAAGCACTAAAATTTATCAAGCAGAGACAGATAAAAGTCCTCTTAGCCTTGATTATCACATCCTGTTTTTTATAAACGGATATTTAAATTATCTTTATTAGTTATGTTTGTAATGTATCATTCATCTGCAATTAATAAAACAATGTCAAAATCAGAGTTGTTTTCTTTTCCACTGTTTTTGATCTTCTTATTTCCTACATATTTATGTGTGTTTTTATGCTCAAGCTTACAGAGTGTACTTTCCATTTCCTAGATAAGGTGACTTTTATTTATGCGCAATAGAACTGACTGTAGCGTTATTTCATTCAGCGCACAAATTATCATTTCTTTTATACCAGTTAACAAAAGAAAACTATGAATGGCTTGGAAGGCTAAAGAGGCGGTTGAAACGTGCAGCTCTGGTGGCTGGTTTATGATCCAAGGTCATGTCTTTTTTTCTCATTTTAGCAATACATACTTGGAGCACTATTAGAGCTACCTTGCCCTACTGAGCAATCACAGCCATGTCTATGCACTACATGCTATGTGCATCCGGTGCCTATGTAAACTTAGAGGGACCGTAAACATGTTTCAGAGTTTCCACCAGGTCCATGTGCCCCAGAATTCCTTGGGCTAGACCAGTGCGCGCTATCAGTCATGGCTTTGCCCCTGTGTCAGTCACTCTGCCTGTGCATGCCCGACTACATTCACTGCAATAGAGTTGAAATTCATTGTAATGAACTTAAGGAGTGGAGGACAGAAGACATGAACTCAGAAATAGTGACATCAGACCATGAAGACGCTCTGGTGGGGAAAGAACAGGTGAGTATGATTTTTTTCATTTTGGGTCTAGTCCCATTAACCTAAGGGATAAATATACTAATCCAATTCTCTGGAATGCATTCCCCTCCTCAATCCGTCACTCGCCAATGATCCAAGCTTCTAAAAGTGCCCTCAAAACCCATCTCTTCAGACAAGCATATACCTGGCCTAAGCAAATCCTATAACCTTCACAGGGCACATGCCGCAAAACTCAAACTTTACGACTTGTGATCCAAACTCTTTTGTCTCACCCCCCCCTATCCTTTAGACTGAAAGTTCTTGGCTCCCTTTTCTATTGTCTCCTGTTCTCACAACATTTGGTTTGAACTTTGTAGCATCTTGTTTGTAATGGTCTTTGTACTGTATGTTTTACCTTATCTGTTATACTGTGTACAGCTCTATGGAAGAAGGTGGCACTATATAAATAAACAATAATAATAATAATGCTGCCAAGTCTTTAGTAGCCTCAGCAGGGTTAAGCTCCTGTAGTAGAAGGAGGGCTTTATATATACCTGTGAAATAGAATAATAGTGACAGGATTTGTATCACCCTGAACATTATTCTTTAAGAATCAAACCCCATTCCCAACTGACTGTTGCAGGTGTGGATTGCAACCTGTTTCTATGAGCTTTTTAGCATTTAGACACAAAAAGTGCAATCAAAATGTTTTCCTTTTTTCCCCAAAAATGACATGTTCCTGTGATAGGGGGGGGGGGGGGGGGGGTACAGGTGAGGTTCATAATTTTTACAGTGAGGTAAGGATGATTGTTGTTAAGTGAAATCATTAGCATAGCCCATAGGGTGCTGTTATTTCCAAACTTAAAAATATATTCTTACATCACTTGAAAATAATATATCCAAAGTGTAAAAATTTGCCATCACATGTACAGGTGATTTTTTGGGGAGAGAGAAATGTAGGACAAACTTTTTTTTTGCATTTATTTGTATGTTATCGCTAAAAAGCTCACCGGAATGCAGGTTGCAATCCACACCACAATGCACACCGGATGTCGCACTGGCTTCACCAAATATTTAGTATGACCTTCACAGTGTTATGCCTCACTCAGCTCATTATCTGCGGCTTCAGAAACATCAAGCAAGATCAACTTGGATAACATTTCATCCATCTTGTAAATACGTATTAACGTTTAGCTATATGTTTGGTAATCATTTAGCTCATAATTAAATCCGCTCCATGATTATTATATTAGTACTGCTCTTGAATGTGTTGGTATATTTTTGGAGAGGGCAGCTACAGTCTTTGCTGTCATCAGGACATGTTATGTTATTTTGCTGCTTCGCTTTGGCACATAAGAAATGGGGGTAAATCACCTCAATGCTACAAACAGGAACTTTAGTACTTTTTAATACTCTGATACAGTTTATAGATAAAAGAGTTAGATATCTGGTTTAATAGCTTTGATCTAGGAAATATATGGTAAACTTGAGATATACAAAGGGCCTGATATCACAAAATGTTATCGCATTGTAGTTAGCATCTGGGACACCCTTTATCTATCCCAGACTTCTAGAATCTATTTGGAACCACTTTAAAGAGAAACAAGCAGAAAATGACCCAGTCCCAGAGACATGGCACAATAAAGATTCTCCCTAGAGCAGGGGTACTTGAGTACTTCCAGCAAAGGTCCAATTACAGGAGTCGGCAAGATTAAGGTCCGAGCTGAACATCAACAGTAAAAATAACCCTGCTCCCCAGCAATTAGTCTAATTTGGGGGTCAAGTGAGGGATTCAGGCCAGGGAGTTGCAGGTGTTAAGTGACAGGTAGGTGGTTGGTAGACGGGTTAGGTAAGGGTGCAGGTCAATGACTGGCTTAGGTGAAGGAGCAGGTCAACGGCTGTTGGCTCTGGACAAGGGTCCAGACAACTTGCATCCGATGTCCGGACTTAGACCACAGTCTGCCAGTTGAGTACCCCTGCCCTAGAGGCATCCCATTTCGAGATGCCCTGTTGAAACCCACGGGGATAACCACCATCTTTTACCTCACCACGTTCACACAACATCGTCTATGGCATCTCTTCGGCTGCTGCCTACGACCATACCAACAGTAAATGAATGGCTGGCGCACGTACTCACAGCCAGAGGGGAGCAGCTAAGCTCTATTCAGCTTTAGTAAGATGCTCATACATATGACTGGAAGAGAGCTAATTGGAGGAGAGTCCGTGCATGTGCCAGGGAATTGCCAGGGAGGTGAGTCAAAAATGCGAACCCCAAGGGTACACACAGTGGGGCAACCAAATCTGGATGTAGGAATTTTGTGTAATTCAGTATAATTTGCCCACATGGCATGTTATTTCTGAATTCCTAAGAAAATATCTATTGCTATGAAAATATCCATGCCTCATTGGAAAAATAATTATCTCATCTGTAAAAATACACAATCACAGGTACAGGTTATTTTTTGGGGAAAAAGACAAATATTTGTATTGCACTTGTGTGATAAAATTAAAAAGCTCACTGTGATGTACCCAAAGTGCACCTTGCTTTATCAAATATTTAGCACCCCCCTTTGATGCTTTATTGACCTTATATAATACAGGGCAATTGCCAAGCTTTTGCAAAGCACAATTTAAATCCAAGATGGCTGCACATTGGACATTACTGAAATATGCACAAATGAACTTGAACACCTACACAGTATATAATTTTGTATTTCCAGAAACTCCCAACCTAAAAAGAAAATGCTTGTTACATTTATGATGGAATAATATTGGTGTTTAAAGAAAAGCATTATATAATTAGATACACAATGTACTATTTTACATCTTGTAACAGTACTGTGAAAAGAAGCTTTCACTTAACATCCGCAGTAAATCAGTACTTGCAGTGACAAGATAATAATATTGTGTGTAAACATAGCAACATAGAGCGGTTTCTCAGCCTTTATATAGCATTCTGGACCTTCTCTGGGGAAGCCTGAAATTCCTCATTTCCTGTGTAATTAGGGGCATTGGGTGCACATGGCTTGCATCCAAAGGACAAGGTTTTGCTGCTACAGTTCACACTATTAGAAGAATACTGTATCACAATTAGCCAACTTGGATGGCACGTGAATAACAGGTTTAACCATATACTACAGAGAGGTCTGGCAGATGGCTGAATCTTCTGGTCAAATGTAGCACTCAATATGACATTGGCGAGGATGAGGTTCCTTTCACAGGTTTGTGCACCAGGGTTGCACCTAGATTTTAGGGTTGGAGTTACTGAACAGATGATTACAGTATAAAGGTTGGTTCATTCTGGACAGGTCTTTAAAAAGCATATAGAATTCACTGTATATTCTCAATATATTTAGCTGTATTCCCATATGCAGAGAATTACTGCAGTCATTTAAGATGGAACTTGTATTTGTTGTTTTGGGAACTGTTTTGTAGTTGCTGATGGAATCCCCACTGTAACCAGACCATTTTATTACCCCTGAAAGTCCTTGCCTCCCAAGTCTTCTCCCATGTATGACTCTATTATGACTCTATTTTCCAGCCCATGACCAGCTCACAATCTGTTTGTGAACCACAATAGGCTCTAGCCTCATTTCAAAAATTAATTTAAAATATCTTCTAGTCCATGCAACAGATGGCTTTTCTGTTGGTCACTGCAAACGAATTTTGTCCCATTGGGTTGTCCCTTCAATCGCTATGCCTTTCTGTCCTGAACTAGGTGACAGGGGGGCTTCCTGATGAGAGAGGTCTTGCTCCAAATACTGGTTCTGGAAGCCCGAACCCTGATTCTGGTACTTACCTACTTTCATGTTTCCACACAGCATTACAGCCCCACTTGGGGTTTGTGGGCTTGCGTAGTGATCTGCTTCTGCCTGCATGGCAAACCCCACAGGTGGCCAGCGATCATGTGAGGAGACAGTGGGACAGCTCCCCACTGCCTAATTCAGAGACCCTCAATAAAGCTGAAATGATGTTATTAAATATATATAAAAACAATGTATACGATAGCCATGTAATATCTGTGTAATTCATATTCAGACTGATTCATCTGGTTCTTTATCTGCATATTTGTTGCCAGATTTCATGCAATTGGCTGTTTTAACCTTGTGCACGTCCGGGTCCCTATTGAAGTTGATGATGCCACTCTGTGAAGCTGCTGCCGCAGAACAAGAGGAACATGCTTGATGTGGGGACCTAGTGAGGGTTTTTCCCCCCAAAGCCAACTAGCCTTTCCACCAGGGTAGAACACAGTGATATCGAACATAGTAAATATTCATATATGTAAAATCAACACAAGGGTTTTTTTATCCCACCTTGGACATCAGTATAATGTTTACTTACTCCTTCTATATTTACATGGGTTAACTCCCACAGCTTAAAAGCTACTGGTGCCTACGGGGAGGCTGATTTATTAATAACGCCAGGTAGCGACAGTTGAGCGACTGTAGCGGTATTTTCACAGCGCCTGCTAGTAGTCGCTGTGCTTGGCCGTTGTTCGGTTGTTGATAGCGACTCAGTCGGTGTGCAGTAATATTGAATACAAGGTGATGAGTCGCTATTTGACAGGTTCCGCGCTGTATGGGAGCGCATGATAGCGAATGGCCATAGCGACCGGCTCCCACCATATCCATTAACAAATCACGCTCCAAAAATTCTCGCGCTGTGAAATGCATGTTTAAACCCCAGAGCGCTGGCGGCGATGGGTTAAAAGTAGTTTTTTAACCCCCAAACAACCATATTTTGGGAAACCAAAAAAAACAAGTTTATAAAAACATTTTGGAATATGAATACATTAATATCAGACCTGTAATATCAATTCTGCACAAATTTTTTTTTTTTTTTTCTTACTTAAAAAAAAAAAAATCTAACATGGCAGAAGTGGTAACAGAAATTTTCACATAAAAAAAAAAAAAAATTATTAACAATTAATTATTAATATTTAAAGATTGTTCCATTGAAATGCATTGGAGAGCGCCAGGTAGCGAGAGGTCATACCTGGCGCTGTTCAAGGTCGCTCGCTGGTGCTGTGGGGTGAGGCTGGAATAATGATGAATGAGTCGCTATCTGGCGCTAGCTCAGTCGCTAAGCAGGATCGGCTTGATAAATGTGTGATTGTGGTGGGGAGCCGGCGTTCTCGTGGCGGTGACCGTCATTACCGTTCGCTCACCAGTCGCTACCTGGCGCTATCCCTTGTTAAATAAGGGCCTTAGTAATAAATCAACTGAGCTATATTTTATATAAAGAAGTTTCTGAAATGTACCAAAATAAATGAGAACCTTCACAGAGCAGCTGGCAGGTTAACTGACATCTCATCTTATCGTAATGTGTAAGTACTGGAAACATTTCAAGGCAAACTTCTAAGAGGGACAGGAGCAGATGTAAATGCTTCTATATAGCCCTGTGGAAAATGTCAGCGCTATATAAATGAGTAAAATAAATAAATGAAGGCCCCACAACGTCTCAGGCTGACTCCTGGTGGAGTTAAGTTTAGGTAATGGCTACCCAACACAGGTTGCTACTTTTAATTTGTATCTTCCTGCTGTCAATTTTGCCAAAACACTCTACGGGAAAAAGTTCTTCCAAACAAATTTCAGTATATGTAACACTTTGTACTGGATAACCTGTCTGCTAAATGTAAGCATCTGATCATTCAATCTGTAATATGAAAGAACGGAACGGGGGTCTTTATATAAACTAAAAGTCAGCTCGCTTTCATTTAGGTAGTTCCTCTGAATATTTTCTTTCTCCCCTTTTTACATATTGCAGAATCCCACATTCTTCAGTAAATATTGTTTTATTTCACACCATTAATCAGTTTAAATTTAGCCACAGATAGAACTGAGATGGCTTTTTGGAACAAATACACTTTTGTTTGGTTATGATCTGTCTAAGAGATTGTATGCGGGGCCCAATGACGGGCATTGAAGAAGCACAAAGGGCTGGTGGAGGGGAGTTCCAGGGACCTGACATATTCAAATTATTACGATCCATTGCCGCCTCCACCAAGTTATTAGGCCATTTAGGATCAGGTTTGTTAACACTAGGCCGATCCTGGGAAGCAGCAAAACTTTTTCTGTTTTATTTCCTGTGACAGATGTTGATGTCATTTCTGTCTTCCTGGGTCAACTGTCTTGACCCCCCTCCAGCTCAAATAAATACAGTACATTCTCAGTCTAGAAGAAATCCTCCTCCAATCCCTCCCCTGTCCATGCAATACATATTACTAAAGACACCTCAGCCAAAATTCTTTCCCATTACATTAGTACCTCGCTTAGCTATAAGAAGACATATTTCTCATTGGTCCATAAAGTCCCAATCTGTTTTAAACCGGACCTTCAGCATCATTTAATGAAAAGCCCAAACCCTTAAAGTGGACCAGCACCCAGGATTTTCACTATCCTGGGTGTTGGTCCACTTCCGCGGGGCACCCCGACCCCCCAGAAAGCCCCTAAAATCTTACCTTATCGGCGACAGACAAGCGACGGATAAGCCGCCGCCGCCTCTCGCGCGTCCCTCTTACAGGGCGCGCGCCGGCAGTTTGCGAATGGCCGACGCGAGCGCGTGCCCTGTAAGAGGTGCGCGCCCTGCTAGAGGGACGTGCGGGAGGCGGCGGCTTATCCGTCGCTTGTCCGTTGACGATAAGGCACGTTTTTAGGGGCTTTCTGGGGGGTTTCACACAGCGGGGCATCTCGATTTCGGATGCCCCGCGGGGAGGGAGCTGATCGGCCTGGGAATCTTATAGATTCCCGGGCCGATCAGGGGTAGGTGTTGGTCCACTTTAAAAAACTATTCCCTGGCATCTAAAATTAATATATTTTTAGTTTTTATTCACTTATTATTCTTTCCCCCACTGGGCTTCAACTCTGTTCAGGACTTTAGGATACGGGCGCCGCCAACTTGCCTCAGAAGTATCACATACTGAGGAGAGGGGTTATAGCTGTGCTTTGCACAGACAGAGCTGAGCTGGGGTCAGGAAAAAGACAGCAATCCCAGAATGCAGAGCGGCATATTCAGAAAACACTTCATTTGCAGGCAGCCTAAGTGCCCACCGCCATCTTGGATGATAAAAGGTTTAAAAAATGAAATAGGTGCCGGTAGGATGATTTTTAATGTAGGCAATCTGTATGTACAGGGTGGGGGAAACATAGTACAAGATATGCTGTTGCTCAAGGTGAAGGTCTGCTTTAAAGTGGAACAAAACCCAAAGGAGCCAGCCCCGGCTGCTGACCTCCCCCAGGGGCATCCCTAATGCCACACTATTTGAACCCCTCACCCCAGGTGGCCACAAAACTCACATACTTCCTGGCTCAAACACAACAATCCATTGATACACAATAGAAGATTCGCTGTATCAACCAAGGATCATTTTTGATATAATTTTATATCACACAATTATAACCACTTCATAGTAGTAAAACTTGTTTCTTTAATGATTTGTGACCTTCTGGTTTATAGCAGATATATTTCACCCACTAAATAAGCGCGTTTCGCCTTTAAAACCTGGAATGGGGATTTATTGGCAATTTAAGTATTCCCCTTTTTATCTCGAATGTAGGAAGGCCATTTTGGAGGGGTAATTTGGGTCCCCTTTTTCCCTTGGCAGTGGGAGGGTGTGCACCTCTGGGAATGTTTGGTGTACTGGATCAAGTATGTATTACCTTTTGGTTTAAAGCTGACTCAAATTGTAAGTGCAATATTTTAATTTTATTTTGAATACAATGATGATTAAGTTGACCTAAATTGTGAATGTACTATTCAATCCTGAATCGATTCTTGGTTTAAAGCGGACCCAAACTGCAAGTACAATATTAATAAGGGAAGTGCAATACTGTTGATTGAATTGATTTTTTATTTAAAGTTGACTCAAATTGGGAATAAAATAATACCATTTTGTGATTACTCACCATTAAAATGGGTATTATAAGTATGTCACACACCCCGCTTCCACTATTCATAAATACCTGGGACCTCCCACACATTCTCCAGTATATGACAGCAGTAAGGGGACCAGGAAGAGCAAATAAAACATTCTTAACTATAAAAAGGTTCACCATATAAAGGATCCAGAATACAAAAAAGGACGGGATGAAGCGGGGTGTGTGACATACTTATAATACCCATTTTAAAGGTGAGTAATCACAAAATGGTATTATTCCAAGTATGTCACACACCCCGCTTCCACTATTCATGACATATGGGACATCCAATAGTGTCTGTCATGGGTGGGGATCCAAATACAGCAAAAAAATGCACCAATTTAAACCACTGCAGCTTGCAGAACCTTGCGGCCAAAAACAGCATCCGCTGAGGCCCGCACATCAACCTTATAAAACTTTGAAAAAGTATGAACGGAAGACCAAGTAGCAGCCTTACAAACTTGTTCAACAGAAGCCTGGTGCTGAAAAGCCCAGGAAGCCCCAACAGAACGAGTAGAATGAGCAGTGATCTTAAAAGGAGGAACCCTCCCCTTAGCAGAATAGGCCTCAACAATGGCCTGGCGTATCCATTTACTAATGGTAGACTTGGCTGGCGCCAAACCCTTTCCCAGAAGGCACCACGAACAAGGCGTCCATCTCACGAAAAGGAGTAGTAGCAACCAAATAGTACTTCACACAACGAACCACATCCAAAGAGTGCAAAACCCTCTCCTTGTCATTGCTAGGCTAGGACACAAGGAAGGGAGAACTACATCCTGATTGAGATGGAAGGCAGAAACCACCTTAGGAAGGAAATCTGGTTTAAAGCGAAAAACTACCTTATCTCGGTGTCTCTCAAAGTAAGGGGCCTGAATAGACAGAGCCGCCAACTCAGAGACACGCCGAACAGAGGTAATAGCACATAAAGAGCCGCATCCTGCATCGGTTCAAAGGGAGGCCCCTGGAGGGCCAGGGGCCGAACATGAGTGACCCCTTGGAAAAAAGTCTTGACCAGATGATGCAAAGCAAAAGACCTTTGAAAAAAGACAGCCAGGGTAGAAACCTGACCCTTCAAAGTACTGAGCTGGAACCCCAGATCCAGACCGTGTTGTAGAAACTCCAAAATCCTAGCAATCGAAAACACCCTGCAAGGTAAGGCCCTAGCCTTACACCAGTCAATATAGGACCGCCAAGTCCTATAGTAAATGGTAGAGGAAGACCTCTTCCTAGCTCTAATCAATAATCGGTTATTGAATAACCGCCTCAGGCAAACCTTCCTCCCTCAGGATGAAGGTTTCAGCAGCCACGCTGTCAAAGCCAGCGTTTGTAAATTGGGGTAGCATAGTTGACCCTGAGAGATCAGATCCGGAGACAGGGAGAAGGGGAGAAACAGGTACAGAAACCCCAGATCCCTCCAGGCAAAGGACAAGGCATCCACTGCCAGGGCCAGAGGATCCCGAGACAGAGATACAAAGGTTGGGAGCTTGTGATTGTGCCGAGAGGCAAAAAGATCCACCTCCGGAGTCCCCCACTTGTGACACAGGACCCGAAACACCCTGTGGTTGAGAGACCATTCCCCTCAGCGAGAGAATCCCCTGCTCAGGGAGTCCGCCTCCGTGTTCTCCACTCCCGGAATGTATACTGCCGAAATGCAAGGAACATTGCTCTCCGCCCATGTCAGAATCAGAGAGACTTCCCTGAGGGCACTCCTGCTGCGAGTCCCTCCTTGGTGATTGATGTAAGCTACCGCAGTTTGATTATCTGATCGAACCTGAACCGGTAAACCCTGTAGGTGAAGTGTCAGACGCGACAGAACCAAGCGGATAGCTCTGAGCTCCAAGACATTGATGGGGTTGTGAGCCTCCTGAGGACCCCACAACCCCTGGAACTGATGATCCTTCCAGAAACCTCCCCAGCCCAACAGGCTGGCATCCGTGGTAACCGTCTCCCAACGAGGGGCCAGGAACGATCTGCCCCTCATCAGATTGCTTGATTCCAGCCACCACTGAAGGGACTGCCGAACCCTGGGAGACATCAGAAATGGCTGATCCAAGGACTGTGAACATCTGTCCCATTTCAGCAATAGATGGAGTTGTAGCGACCTCATGTGGAATTGAGCAAAGGGGACTGCCTCGAAGGAGGCCACCATCAAACCCACCAGAGTCATCCCGAGCCGAATGGAAGGGCGAGGGTTAGTCAGGAGAACACGTATCAGATCCTGAACCCTCTGCACCTTTGGCTGAGGTAGGAACACTCTGGCCTGACTGGTATCCAGATTCATGCCCAGAAAGGAGGAACCTTTCCAGCGTCGCTACCACCGTCCTGGTGTCCAACTCCGCCTGGCAGAGGGAAGAAGCTGTAATGAGTAGGTCGTCCAAATACGGCACAATGCGAATGCCCTGGGCTCTGAGCAGGGCCATTATGCCCGCCAGAACCTTGGTAAACACCCTCGGTGCCGAGGTCAGCCCGAACGGGAGGGCCACAAACTGAAAATGCTGATCTCCCACCACGAACCTGAGAAATCCCTGGTGTGCTGGGAAAATTGGTACATGAAGGTAAGCATCCTTGATGTCTATGGACGTCATGAAATCTCCCTGACGAAGGGAACCATGCGGAACTTCTTGGTTCTGATGAACCTGTTGAGAAGCTTCAAATCCAGGATGGGTCTTATGGAGCCATCCTTTTTGGGAACCGTGAAGAGGTTGGAATAATAGCCCCGGCCTCTCTCTGAAAGAGGCACCGGGCATATGACCGCCATATCCAGGAGATTCTTTACAGCCAACAGGAGCCCCTGTGCCGCCCAAGGATCCGATGGCACCCGAGACCTTAGGAATCTGGGAGGGGCTAGAACTCCAGTTCCAGTTTGTACCCGGACGAGACCACTTCCAATATCCACTTGTCTGTGACCTCCTGGGCCAAGACCTGGAAGAAGAGCCGCAGCCGTCCCCCCACCCGCAAGGGTGAGGACACCCCCTCATTGTTGAGCTGGCTTGGCAGCGGGCTTGGGCCTGGAACCCCAAGTAGAGGCTGGACGGGCACGTCCTCTACCTCTGTTCCAGGAATCACCTCTAAAGCCAGGGTAGGCAAGACCTCTGCCCCCTCTGGCACCGCGAAAGGAAGGATTAAAGGAGCTTGCCCCCCGAATGGAGCGACACAGCTTCTTACGCTGAGGTAGCTTTCCACCTTTCGCCACAGAATCCAATTTGTCTCCAAACAGCCGCGTTCCCAAAAAGGGCAAAGCTGTAAGTGACTTCTTGGCCGCAATGTCCGCCGCCCACTGGCGCAGCCAGACCGATCGGCACATGGCCACCAACAGGGCCGAAGTTCTGCTACACATGGTAATTGTGTCGTCCATAGCCGACAAAACAAAATTCATGAACAATTCGCACCTTTTAAGGGTTGTGAATTCAACGCTGTCCGAGTTGAGCTGGGACCCATTTAACATGTCCCTGATCTCCGACCTGGTGGCCACAGCCACGAGTGCCGATGCACAGACAGGCGCAAGGCAGAACCCACACTGCCAAAGGCATGACATGCCATCTGATCAATGCGCTTGTCCTCGACATCCTTAAGGGTAGTGGCGTCAGGAGTATGTACAACGGAGGTGTTGGACAATCCTAAAATGGGCGCATCAACCTCAGGGGGGGAAGACCAGCGCTTCACCGCGTCCATCGGAAAGGGATACTTCCTATCCCATCCCTGAGGAACACCGTGAAGGCGACTCGGCTTCGCCCATTCTCTAAGAATCATGCTGTCAAAATGATCCTGATTTGGAAACTCCAAGCGGGGCTTAGAGGACCCAAAGAATTCCCCCTTCTTCGGAGGGGCCTCCGCTGGTGGGGAAATATCCAGAACCTCTAATAGATGGGTCGGGACCCTGGGGGTATCAACGGCATCCCCCAGCGCCTGGCCGGCATCAGAATCAAAGAACTGCAATTCCTCAGTCTCAGATTCCTCAAACAATTCCCCTTCCTCAAGCGGGGAATAATCAGCCCAATCAGGTGAGTCATAATCATCAAAATTAATTACCGGCGTAGCCGGTGACAGATGCCTTTTCTTAGCAGTGGCCTTTCTGCCCACTGAGATAGAAATAATTTTCTCGAGGTTGGCCAGCCTGGCACATACATCCGAGTGCGGCTCCCCACTAATGACAGTGTCACTTGGGGTACGAATGATGCGGGGTGGGGTAGGAGAGGCGGGCGGCACTGACCCAGACGCCTGGGGTCCCGACTGCCGCGTTATGGCCTGTTGCACACATGGTATGCAAATAAGAACATTCTCCCCCGTAAGGGATACCCCACAACCCACACATAGCCGGGATTGTCCCAAGGGGAGCCCGAGCCCGGTATCCTGTGGAGCCTCCATATGGTGATTTTAAGGTAGTCGCAATGACCAGAGGGAATTACGTTGGTAAGCAACCCGGGATGCCCCTTAAGTCCCAAGTGGGAGGATTTTTAAGTGCCCCAAATTTCTGCTAGGGACCCTAGGACCGGGAGAACCCCCTTTTAAGCAAGGCACAGGGAGTCCTCCTGAAAGACACAAAGGAGTGGCCATAAGCACATGCACACACACTATATATATATATATATATATATATATATACACATATATTAAATATATCCTCCTAAAACAAGGAAAAGGTGACAAAGGACTAGTGCTGTCCCCTGACAGAATGGGGCACATGGCTAAGTCAGGTAAATAAAAGGGGAGAGCCCGGGAGGGCACTCACGTGCTTTGTACGATGGCTGCCACCGCTCATCAGCTCAGGAAGAGGAAGAAGGGACGGGCCAGCGCGGATCGCGCGCCGCAGCCTGGCCCCGCCCCCCTACTCACACAACCAGCAGCGCGGTTCCCAGCCGTGGACTGGGCTCCGCAATTGGCTCCAAACCAGATGGGGGGGCGGCCCGTGGCAACGCACGAGCGCCCGGCCCCGCCCCCTTAACACCGCAGCCTGAGGGGAAGAAGCTCCCCTCAGCAGAAGCGAAAAATGGCGACCAGCCAAGTAATGTGCAGCACCAAGCACACACACACTAGAAAGAAAGAGGAAAAGACCCCCCCCCCCCATGGAGGGTTAACAGAGGGACCCGGAAGGGGGATAATCACGTACCAAGAATGGTGTAAGGGATATATATATATATATGTAAATAAGCAATTAGGGACAGGGCATCCCAAACCGGGATCACCAACCCGGATTCCGCCTACACCTCTATATGGGGTCTCACGGGGGAGCATGGCTCCCTAAACACCTAATAAGGTGATTCCTACCCTCGCCCGGACCTGCAGCCAAGGCTGGGAGGCTAATATTGGGCTTAATGTATAAAGGTCCGGGCAGAAATAGGATAAAAAATGGCCGGGTGTAAGCCCGGCTTACCTGCAAGGAAGAGAAGCCGTCCTGCAGAGAAGGAACTGGGAATGTGTGGGAGGTCCCAGGTATTTACGGACCGGGAGAGGCTTCTTTTTTGCTTTCATCTCTGCAGAAGTTCGCCCTCTACTGGACCATAACCCATATGTCATGAATAGTGGAAGCGGGGTGTGTGACATACTTGGAATATATAAATTTGAATCAATTTGTGAGTTAAAGTGGACCTAAACTGCATATACTATTATTTAAAATGGTGTTATATGTATATATTTATTGGCATTGAGAAACATGGGTTAAAGCGGACCTAAACTGTATGTGCAATATCTAAACTGGTGTTATGTGTATATATTTACTGACATTGTAAAACACTGAATTGAATTTTAAGAAATATTTTTTGTGCTATTTATGTGTAGACCCACTTTATGGTGACCAAGACTAATGAATTGCAAAGGCAAAACGCTTTCATTTAGTGGTGAAATTTATCTGCTATAAACCAGAAGGTCAAAAACATGGAATTTTTATTTGATGAAATCAATAAAAATATAAAGTATATTTTGTGTGATATAAAAGATCCTTGGGGGATGGAGGAAATCTTCTATTGTGTATTAATGCATTGTGTTTAGCATTGTATTATATCCTGAACCCCAGGGTATTTGAATGATAGTTGTCCAAGTAGGTCCCGGGCACATTCCCAGCATCTTTGGGCTGTGCGTGTGCTTCTGCCCCCAGCCATTCAGAAAAGCACCCGATCCTGACTGTAATAAACAGAGCCATTTGCCAAGCATTAAATATGCATGGCAAATGACTCTGATTGGACGAGAGCCCGCATGCACCATAGGACCAAGGTAAGGGGAGTTTTTCTTGGCGATCTGGGAGGTTTCACACAACAAGGAACAAGAGTAGCAATAGGCTCTGCCACAAATGGGAAGAAAACCCTGCCCATGAAAGTAAATCTCTCCTTTCACATCCGTGCGCTGTGTTTTGCATAACGCTGCATGTATTTTTTTGCCTGCAGCCACCACATAGCGGTGCAGTAAAAGGGCCATAGTCTTACACTTCTTACCTCTATATCATATCTCGTCTAGACTAATATAATACTCCCCTCTGTGGTCAACCAGCTTAAAGGCTGGAACTCTTCTGCTCACCTTATCTATCCCTCTCCTCCTCCAGTGCCCCACTGGGTCACTCCAGTCTTTTGGAATGCCAATTTCCCCACACACTTCACCACTTTACAAGCTTTACCTGGCCTAACCAACTAACCCAAAATCTTGTCATGCTTTGGAGCACTGCCCACCATGCTTGGTACATTTGATGTGCGACCTCCTTTTTCCTCCCTTATCATTAAACCGGACCCCTCCTGCTTAGGAGGGGTACCACCCCTCGATCGAGCTCTGTAAAGCCCGAAAACCTTACCGGACAACTCACTCCCTCAGGTAAATGCAACCCCGCAATTGACCGGCCGCTGTCACATCTCCCGTGCTTGGGCTTCCGCTTTGCCAGCTGCTGGCCATGTGACAGCTGCCAGCCTATTGCGGGGCTGCATTTCCCCAAGGGAGCGAGTTGTCAGGTAAGGTTTGCAGGCTTTATATCGCTCGATCAAGTGGGGGACCTGGGCAATCTGCTCCCCCACAACGGATCAACGCCCATTTTTTGTAAAATGTGTGTTGGTCCGGTTTAAGGTTGTACGTCCACAAGGGAAGGGCCTTCACCCCTAGTGTACTCCTGTATCATTTTGTTGTACCCATATTACTGTGTGGTTTATAAGTGTATAATTTGACTTGAGATGGGCATCTTCTCTATATCGTAATTCATCTTTCCCTGTAATCTTTAACCAGGTACAGTTCCCCGTAAATACACAATAATAATACTGGCGGCTACCTTGGTCTCTGTCATGGGCCTCCGGAATGGCGTCTGCTACAATCACCTTTTTTGGGTCCTGTCTGGAGCAGATGACTGAAGGACCCTAAGAATGTGGCTACAGCAATCACTGGACCAGAGAGTGCCGGATCCCTTCACCTCCTGATGGAGACCCTTCCATCAAGGCTGCCTCCCTCTCCCGATGCCGGCACCACTTCCAACTTTAGGTGCATGTGCCACTGCTGCCAACACTGCTCTGGGGGACAGGAAACAAAGGAGGCACAGGGCAGAACACAATGTACTTTGCTGCACGCAGTAGGGACAGACTATGGGAAGGTGGCCTTATATACCTCATCACTAGTTCTAATGAATCCGTTTTTATTCCATTACCTGGTCCAGTCACTGTACAAGGAGATGGATTGGATACATATACAAAAGGGGAGGAAGGGTTAGCAAAGGAAAAAAAAGAAAACAAATGTGAGCCAGCAGTCATTACTGCCTATGTTTCCTAAACACTTTACTTTTGGGTGGACAATGTCTTTATGTCTGGGGTGAATTGTGATGTGTTGTTATCTGGGCAGGAAGCTTTCTGATTGCCAGTGCCCCCCTGCACTGAAAGACCAACTGAAAATCTGATTGCAATTGGCTACCGTGGTCACATGATCACTGATACCCTTGTGAGACCTGCCAACCACGTGGCCCGATTTCGGAAGTGAAGTGTTTTGAAAGTAGTCGCCCTACTGTGCAGAAATCACCACTCATTTTCTTAAAAGCAAGTGTTGTTCCTGTTTACATATTTACCCACTATAGACAATAGGGTTGATTCAGAGCCCATTTCAAGCCATTTTTTTGTGTGAAAATTTCTGTTCCCGTCCACTTTTCTCCCTCGTCTGATTCAGTAGAGCCTTATTTTCAGCGAGAATTTTCGTGTGAAATGTTTTCATTTTTGCGTGATTTTTTTTTTTGACCTCCAAAAAAACGTTGAGAAAGGGGCTCTGAATCAACCCTAATAACGGGGTAAACTCAGTACCAGAAGCAAAATGTGTGCTTTGGAGTAAGAATTGTACTTTAGGTGAAAAATGAAATAGAAATGTACTTTGGGGCAATATTACTCCTCCCTCTACTTTATGGATGACTTTGGATGAGTCTCCGGGAATGGAGGACACAACAGTTACTGTAGAGTTAGAATCGCTGCAAGATACATTTAGATGTGTATTATTCAGACCTCAGACTAAAGAGACTCCTGGCTCCAGAATACCAGCAGCGTTAGCGTCAGTAAACCTTGGGCTCCACCTGGTGGCTAACAGCTATAATTACATAGGACGCTGGGATAATATGCATTTATTATAACTATACCCAAGCCATGTGTCTTTTCTTTAATAGATTCCATTGTTTTGTGGTTAGACTTTGAAAGTGTATCACACAAAAGGCAAAAATAAAAGATTCTGAATGTAAGCATAAAGTGCAGAATCCTCTTATAACATCCACTAATTACTGGGTGTGTTGGTGCTGTACATCTGTATAATCTGGTTCTATGGTCTTGCTATTGATTCATTCTTATACAAAGGCCTAATTATTTATACAAATACTATTTAGGAGACATTGAGGGCATTAATGAGGTGTATTGGGTGTGATCTGTATACGTGTATTGATATATTTCTGCCACCTAGTGGAGAATATTGGTATTTGGGTTTATTAGGTCACTTACATCAAAGGGGGAAACAAAACCCAGGAATTTGACTTTTACCTGGGTTTTGCTCCGTGCCCCCAGAGCATACCAATTTGGGATACCCCACTGTGTGAAACCCCCCAGCGTGCACATAAAAATTCACCTTGCCACGCTCCAACGATGCATCCGTGGGCATAGGCGCTCTTCTGTCCCAGCCTATCTGAATGAATGTGCACAATGCCGGGGGTGCAGGGGATGCGGCAGTACACGCACCTCATTCAAAACAATGAGAGCTGCCTGCCGAATGACATTCGACAATCGCCTGCACATGCGCCATTGGAGCATGGCGAGGTAAGTTTTATGGGCTAATTGGGGAGTTTCACACAGCGGGGAGAATCTATAGTCCAGCTCTCTTAAAAAGACACAGGGAGGCTGATTCATTACTAGCGTCAGGTATCGGCAGATGAGCGTCTGTATAGCGGCGCTTAGAGCGACCGCTAGTAGACGCTCGTGTGTGTGCATCAGGCGCTGTAACAGAGCGCCTCAGTCACTCTAGTAACCTGGCCGGCATCGATAAATGTGATGTATGTTGGACGTTCTAACACCAGTACAGCTTTGCACAAAGCGAAAGGTAGCGCCAGCTCAGTCCGACCGACTCTCAGCGACTCCATATTTAACAAAAAAGCAGACTCGTACAGCGCCGGCGCTCTGGATCTGGCCGCTACAACATAGAGCGCCAGACGCTGTGTGAGTAGAGGCTGTTTTTGAACACATATCCAACAGTAACAAAGCGAAAACACATGGAATGACATTGTTTTAACACTGGGACAAGAACACTTTAGTGCCAGACCTGTAATGACAATTCTGCATAAAAATATAAAAGTTTTCAAAAATGACTCTTTCTAGGCCACCGCTATACACTGAGCCACCTGTAATGATAAATCGTGCGCTACATGGCGCTGTTAGAGTCGCTCACCAGATTCGCTTTCATAAATGTGGTATTGCGTACAGCGCCCGGCGTTCACCAGACGCTGCCTGCCGCTACGAGGCACCACCTGCCGCTTTCCCTTGATGAATAAACCCCTTACTGTAGTGAGCTATAACCTTAGGACAGGTATGAGCTAGACCAGGGCTCCAGAGATGCAAATTGCAATTCAAAACAAAAAGTTAAACCTGCTAACAAGCATGACCCCCAATGGGTCAACATCTTTCTATGTGGCTTAAAATGTGCATCTTACTCAGTAAAAAAATCTCTGCATAAAAATCAATCAACATTCTTTTTTACATTAAAGTGGACCAAAACTCAGGATTTTGACTATCCTGGGTATTGGTCCTTGCCTTCGGGGCAGCCGAATCGGGGATTTCCTTTCGTGTGAAACCCCTCAGGTCGTCGTCCAACCTTTCCCCGGCCCTACGGTACATGCATGGCCCTATGTCCAATCTGCACGCTTGGAGCCGCTCCCGCCCCTTCATCTAAAAGCTCTTCTAATGCGAGTGGATCAGAGCGTACTGGCAGGCGCATCCCTGGCTGCTCTCTAACAGGGAGGGTGCCTGCTCCGGCCATACACAAATGCCTGGCACAGGCATGCACCCTTCTAAAGGAATAGTGGGGATGCAGCGGCTGCTCGCCCATGCACTGTTGGACAGGGTATGGATAGGGAATCTAGCAGCCGTCAGAGCGTGAGTTTTGGATCACTTTAAGCTAATCTAACATGAGAGGTTGAAAAAAAACACAACACTTTTTGGATTTTTAAAATGTATTTCTATACAAATCTTCTAGAATTAAAAAAGCATTTACAGAATAAAAACTGTACCAGAAGTAAGTCCAATTTCACAGATTTTCTAGTACAAAGCATTTATCCATGTCTTATAAATATTCCACCCCACAAGAATTATCCCAAATCAAACCTTCTTTCATAGCTCTTAATAAATACACTATTAAATACTCACACACTTCAAGATAAAGAAAAATAAAACACTTATTCAAAAGGCAGCTTTCTAGAAATCAACATTTTGCATAGCGTTTGTTTAGTGGATATTCTATAAATGAAACCTGAAGTTAGATCACTATTTCTTATTATATTTACAGTGCATAATTCTGAATGTTGGCGGCTGCTGGTAGAAACTCCTCTATGTCAGCGGTTCCCAAACTTCTTACACTAAGAACCCCCAAAGGGGTGATTACTTATGAATAGCATTAGAATAATACAATTCTGTGATTACTCACCTGTAGAATTGGTATTATGAGTATACAGTACGTCCTGCTCCAAATCTAATACATACAGTTGGGGATATACTCCGCCATGGCGCTGGACTGCAGAGACATCGAAAATAGGCTCCTCCCGGCCTCTCAAATACCCAGGGACCTCCCACAAATCCCCAGCATTGAAAAGCAGTTAAGGAGAAGCCGGGAGCATTAAACAATCCAAACTATCAATTATAACAATGATAACAATCACCATACAGGGGATCAAAGATAATGCAAAACCAAGGGTGGGTTGGAGCAGGACGTACTGTATACTCATAATACCAATTCTACAGGTGAGTAATCACAGAATTGTATTATTCTTAGTATACAGTACGTCCTGCTCCAAATCTAATACTTACAGTTGGGACATCCAATAGCAGTGTCCATAAAGTAGGGTGGGATTCCCAAGAAAAATCAGCAGCAGACAGTTTAAACCACTGCCGTCTGCAGAACCTTTCGGCCAAAAACAGCATCAGCTGAGGTCCTAACATCAACCTTGTAAAACTTTGAAAAGGTATGAACAGAAGACCAAGTAGCGGCCTTGCAAACTTGTTCAAAAGAAGCCTGGTGCTTAAAAGCCCAAGAGGAACCAATAGCACGAGTGGAATGAGCAGTAAGGCGGAAGGGAGGATTCTTCCCCTTAGCAGAGTAGGCCTAAATCACAGCCTGACGAATCCACTTGCTGATAGTAGACTTGGCAGGAGCCAAGCCCTTCCTAGGACCAGAAGGGACCACAAAAAGAGCATCAGTTTTCCTGAAAGGTGCAGTAGCCCACAGACACCTAACCACATCCAAAGAGTGCAAAACCCTCTCCTTAGCATTGCTAGGATTAGGACACAAAGAAGGAATAACAATATCCTGATTCAAATGAAAGACAGACACTACCTTAGGCAGAAAGTCAGGGTTGAAACGAAACACCATTTTCTGGTGCCTCTCATAGTAGGGGGGCTGAATGGACAGCGCCGCCAACTCAGACACACGCCTGACAGAAGTGATAGCCACCAGAAATACAACCTTGAGCGTAAGAATGGCCAAGGCAGCATCCTGCACAGGTTCAAAGGGAGCACCCTGCAAGGCTGACAGAACCAAGTTCAACAGGCACCATAGGTTTACGTGGGGGACGCACATGAGTGACCCCCTGGAAAAAAGTCCTGATCAGAGGGTGCTGAGCAAAGGACTTCTGGAAAAAAATAGCCAGGGCAGAAACCTGGCCCTTCAGAGTACTGAGTTGGAGCCCCATCTCCAACCCATGCTGCAGGAACTCCAGGATCCTGGGAATAGAGAACACACGACAGGGAAGAGACTTAGACTCACACCAGTCAATGTAGGCACGCCAAACCCTGTAATAAATGGAAGAGGAAGACTTCTTCCTAGCTTTAATCAAAGTATCCACAACTGAGGAAGACAGCCTCTTCTCCATCAAGATGGAGGTTTCAGCAGCCAAGCCGTCAAAGCCAGAGTTTGTAAATTGGCATGGCGTAGTGAGCCCTGAGTGATCAGATCTGGCACCAAGGGCAGAGCGTACTGATCTACTGCCAGCTGTACTACGTCTGCGAACCACACTCTTCTTGGTCATCTGGGGGCCACCAGAATTGCTGGCACCCCTTCCAGAGCAATCTTGTGCAGATCCCTGCCCAGCAGGGGAATTGGGGGGAAAACATAAAGGAACTGAAAGTCCTTCCATGACATTGCTAGCGCATCCGAGGTCAGAGCCAGAGGATCCCTGGACAGAGAGACAAAAGCTGGAAGCTTGTGATTGTGGCAAACAGATCCACATCTGGTTGGCCCCAACGGTGACACAAAGATTGAAACACCCTGCTGCATAGGGACCATTCTCCCTGGCGAGAGGTACCCCTGCTCAGAGAGTCCGCCAGGTGATTTTCCACCCCCGGGATGTACACAGCTGAAATGCAGGGGACATTGGCCTCCGCCCAAGTCAGGATCAGAGACGCTTCCTGGAGGGCCCCCTTGCTCCGGGTTCCTCCCTGATGATTGATGTAGGCAACTGCCGTCTGGTTGTCCGAGCACACCTGAACAGGCAGGCCCTGAAGATGAGTAGTGAAGCGAGCCAGAACTAATCTGATAGCTCGCAGCTCCAAGACATTGATAGGTGTGTGGGCCTCCTGAGGGCCCCACCTCCCCTGGAACCGCAGGGACTTCCAGAAACCCCCCCAACCTGGCAGACTAGCATCCATGGTGACCGTCTCCCAGGAAGGGGCAAGAAAGGATCTGCCCCCCAACAGGTTCCTTGAGTCCATCCACCACAAGAGGGAACTCCTGACCAGGGGGGAGAGCACACAGACCCTGTCCAGGGATGCTGGGTCCTTGTCCCATACAGACAATAGTTGAAGTTGCAGAGGCCTCAAGTGGAACTGAGCATAAGGGACCGCTTCGAAGCACGCCACCATCAGGCCCACCAGCTGCATTCCCTGCCTGATGGAGGGATGGGGACAAGCTAGGAGGGACTGAGCCTGTGCAACCAGACTGTCCACCTTCTGCTGAGGAAGGAAGATCCTTGCCTGAACTGTATCCAGAATCATTCCTAGGAATGGAGTTACCAAGGAAGGGAACAGTGAGGACTTGGGGTGGTTGATCACCCATCCAAATGACCACCAGCTGAGTATCTAACTCTGCCTGATGTAGAGACTGGGAAGTGATGAGGATGTCGTCCAGATAGGGAAGCACGCGGACGCCCAGACATCTGAGCAGATCATCACGCCAGCCAGCACCTTGGTGAACACCCTGGGAGCTGAAGTGAGGCCGAAGGGCAAGGTCACAAATTGGTAGTCTTGATCCATCAGAGCGAACCTGAGGAACCTTTGATGACCTGGGAACACAGGAATATGAAGGTAAACATCTTTGATGTCCACAGAAGTCATGAAATCCCCTTGGCACAGGGAACTGATGGCAGAGCGCAGAGTCTCCATGCGAAAGTGCCTGCCCCTGACAAACTTGTTGAGAATCTTTAAGTCCAGGATGGGCCTGACAGAACCATGCTTTTTGGGTACTGTGAATAGGTTGGAATAAAAGCCCTTGCCTTTTTCTCTTAAAGGGACTTGGCAGATGACCCCCAGCTCCAGGAGGCCTTGCACCGCTTGCACTAGCTCCTGAGCTGACACAGGGTCCTGAGGAATCCGGGATCTGATGAATCTTGGAGGGGGATCGGCAGCAAACTCCAACTTGTAACCGGAGGACACTACCTCCTGAATCCACCGGTCTGAGACATGAAGCCTGCAGATGTGAGCGAAGTGCTGCAGCCGTCCCCCCACCCGGATGGGTGAGGTCGCCCCATCATGCCTGAGGGGGCTTGGGAGAGGATTTAGCTTTGGGACCCCAGGAGGAGCCAGGATGTCCACGTTCTCTGCCTCTACCCATGAAATCTCCCCGGGCCCAAGGGAAAGAGACCCCCCTTCCCTGTCTTGCACCACGGTAAGGGGAGGAGAAGGAACCCTGACCCCGAAAGGGCCGAGGTTGCCGCCTGCGCTGGGGTAACCTGCCTCCCTTAGCAAAAAGGTCCAGGCGGTCTCCAAACAGACGCAGTCCTTTAAAGGGAAAACAAGTGAGGGCCTTCTTGGCAGCGTTGTCAGCAGCCCACTGGCGCAGCCAAACCGAGCGGCGTATAGCCACCACAAGGGCAGAAGTTCTGGCACACATTCTGATGGCGTCATCCAATGCTGATAGTACAAAGTTTACAAAAACATCACAACTGGAGAGTACATTAAACACCTCACAAGGCAATCCATCAGGGGCACTATCAAGCAAATTTCTGATAAGGGTTCTAGTGGCCACAGCAGTAATGGCAGAGGCACAGACCGAGCGCAGCGCCGTCCCCGCACATGCAAAGGCATGGGATGCCAGCTGATCAATACGCCGGTCTTCAGCATCCCGCAGGGTAGTAGAATCAGGGGAATGCATGACAGAGGTGTTAGATAGCCCTAGGATCGGGGCATCCACCTCGAGGGGGGGGGGGTGACCAACATTTAACCACCTCAGCAGGAAAGGGATACTTCCTATCCCAACTCTTTGGAACCCCGGGAAGTTTACTGGGGCATTCCCATTCCTTGAGCGCAAGGTTATGGAAATGTGCCTGCTCTGGAAATTCCAAACGGGATCTTGCTGTATGGAAAAGCTCCCCTCTTTGCCTGGGAGCCTCAACAGGGAGAGAGATAGACAGAACCTCAAAAATCTGGGTCAATAATCTGTCAGTGTCATCCGGGGCCCAGGGATCAGAGCCAGAATCGTCATGACCCCTTGGTCTCTCATCAGATGAGCCTGAATCAGAAAAGAGCTCCCATTCATCAGATAGGGTATAGCCACACAGATTCCTAAACTCCTCAGTAACATTAGGCGTAAAGTGCCGCTTCTTAGCAGGGGCCTTACGCGCTAAAGACTTAATAATCTGTTCAACAGTAGCCAGTCTAGAAGACACATCAGGCTGAGAATCCCCACTAGTATGCAACTCAACAGGAGTGAGATTTAAGCTTGGGGGAGTAGGTGAAGTGAAACGAGGTGCAGCCACTGGCAGGCCAGATTGCAATGCAAACACCTGCTGAGCACAGGGTACACAGACCGGCGCCTTGTCAGCGTCAGCATGAGGCTGCCCACACGCTACACACAGCCGGTCTTGTCCCAAAGGGACCCCGGTAACATTATCATGGGATGCCTCCATATGGTGATTATAGCGGCGCTATACGCCGATAGGGAATAACACTATATAGCAACCCTGGATGCCCCAATAACCCGCTAGGGACGTGGGAGTATAATTTTTACAAGGCCTACAAGCAATATACTAAAACAGGGCCGGGAGAAGCGAAGAAGGGTTCGTCCCGCCTGAAAGACATAAGCAGACAAGACCTTAAGTACATCGTAACAAAAGTGAAGCAGATCAAGCTGCCCGCGAGGGCACTTACGGACTGCGGTAGGTAGGAGTCCATCGCGCATAGGCCAACCAAGTCAGAAAAGATGGCGTCGGTGACGCGGAACGCGCCAAAGACGGGCCCCGCCACCCCCCCGAAGAGCGCGAAGCCAGAAAGGCCAACAGCCAATGATGGCGCACCAGCGCCTGAGGTAATGCCGTTGGCAAGCCAGCGTGCGGCGGCGGTAATTTTAAAAGACAAGTCAGCGCGGCGGCTGACACAAGAATAAGACATGTGAAAAGTGAAAGCAGACTGCATAACATACATATCTATACACACACACACCCCCCCCCCTCTTTTCCCCCGAAGACTACAAGGAGGATGAGGGAGGACGGCGGCCACTTAAAGAGGGCCCACCGATAGGTAGGGGCAAGGGGCAATAGTGCGGGAGGAGCATCCCATAGAGGCTCACCATAAGCCTGAACCACCTACCTTTTGGTGGGGGATTGCGGTGGAGCAGCTCTCCTAAGCACCAACGGCGGTGCTGCCTACCTTCACCCGACCAGCGCAGCCAAGGCTGGGAGGCATATTACTAGTGGAACGGGTGGGAATAGTCCTACAGGGCCGCAGGTTAATAACCCCGCTCACCTGCAAGTAGAGAGCCAATTTCTCGTCCTTAGCAGCCAGACTGCAGAGAAATTCTGGGGATTTGTGGGAGGTCCCCGGGTATTTGAGGGTCCGGGAGGAGCCTATTTTCGATGTCTCTGCAGTCCAGCGTCATCTGGCGGAGTATATCCCAACTGTAAGTATTAGATTTGGAGCAGGACGTACTGTATACTAAGAATAAGTAGGCCATAGCCCTCAAGGCACAAAGGGGTACGTTTTCACGTAATATACCAGACCAGTCAGATCCACTGGTGAGTGTGCCCCTGAACCCTGCTGTGTACACCACGTGTACCACAGATCGAGAAACAGTGCTTTATATAGCCAAACAGGTATAATCCCATTTTGACCCCATAGTAAACATTTGAGAAACTAGATTAAACTTGTTTTTATAAAATTGTTTTTAGACACCTGTATTATACAAAGTATTTTTTATTTTAGGTGTGGAGGAGGGTTTGGATCAGCTGTGGAATATTAGAGATATTGGGGAGTCCCCCAACCTGGTTTGCTCAGCCCCGCTCCCCCTCCGATTAAAGTTTTAGCAGATTAAAACTTACCTGTCCGGTTGCATCGCGCTCCAGCATCAGATCAACACCAGCCCTCATGCCCTGCCCTGGTAAATGAAGAACAGGTGTTCAACTTTAAAGCAGACCAAAAGTCAAAAAATGTAAGTTCAGTAAATTGCACCCTTAAAGTGGACCATGACCCACATTTTTAACTAGCATCCCCCGAATTGCTCCCCCATGAAGTGTACCTTTTGCCAATTTTCACTGCCTCTACTTCACTCTAATCCCAGATAATGGCGCCTATTTTAGCCGTAAACCTCAGCCTCCTCCATTCATTGCTACTGTTGTGTGTGGCAATGATGTCATTGTCACACCGATATAATGGCTGATCTCCTGCCATCTTACAGAGAAGGACAGCAAAAAAACAGTGTTCGAGGAAGATTTAAAAAGTTAAAATATCCAATTCTAGTTCTACAGAGGGGATTATTAGCTTTGGTCAAATGTATTTCACAAGTTCAGTGGGTTTTGGTCCGCTTTAAATCCCCACTCCGGTAATCAGTGACAAACTAATTGAGAGGGCTTAACTCCATGCAGATGTTATGGAATAGCAGGCAGATTCTATGCTGCATAAGTGCATGGCAGTGACCATCTTGCCACATACATGAGTCCAGCTTATATAAAAACCCAATCCCACAGGCAAAATTGCCTCACATATTTGTGCAATCCTCCTTTATTTCTAGTAGAAAGCCATCAGCGGTGATGACTCATTGCTTTGCAGCACAACTGACAGAATTGTATCATTTTAGAACAGATATAATGTTTACAGTGCCTGATAGAGTCTGCAGTGAAGAGTGATAAAGAAACATTGTTGCAAGTTTCCCTTCACATGCTCAATCCCTCTAGCAGCTGGTTATTCAGTGTGTGTGTTTATATAACATAATACACAAGCTGCCCATGTTTCGAATGCATTTATCTCTGTTTGGTGTGGGCTGCTGCTGGCACAGCTCTCTCCTCATGCCTATGTGTGTGACAAGATGGCCGCTCCCATGCAGTTCTGCAGCAAAGAATCGGCCTGTTTTTCCAGAACATCTGCATGGAGATAAGCCTCGTCTAGCTTTATGGGAGCAATTTACTAAACTTTCATTTTTTTTTTTTACTTTTGGTTTTCTTTAAAATTATTTGCTTGGCAGCTTACCTAAAGCAGTGTGCCCCAAATGCCGCAAGAGGCCCACCGCTTGCTCCATTCTTCTTCCTCCAACATGCATGCTGCCTGGGGAGAAAGGGTTGCCTAATTGCTTCTGGGTCGCAACACGTGTCAGCGTTGCACCCAGAAGAAACGTCAGAGCACAGGGTCACTGGTGGGAGACTCTGCCCCCAAAATTTGAAAAACAATGAAAATGCAAAAGCTGATGGAATCCAGAGATCGCCAACCCAGATGCTCAGACGAGTACCCCAGGGGTCCCACTAGCTCGAGCACACCCGGAATTTTAAAAACTGTCGGGATAACTACTAGTGCGTCTGTCTGGCTATGTGGGATTACCCTGGCCACCAAAGGACCTCGGGGGAACTACACCCAGTAAGCTGGTCCATGGCTCAATGGGCTCCTCCAGAACTCCTGGAGTTCAAAAATAATAAATTAAAATAAAAAAGTCTAGCACTCCCTGGCCAGTGGTTCCTTAGGGAGGAAACACAAAGAAATGAAGTGGGGAGGAAGGGGTGGGGCTTTTAACCTCTGTTCAGTTTGTGTTTCCTCCCAAGGGGTGGAGCCACGAAGGATGACTGGAGAAAAAAATATGTTTTTCCTGTAATAGTTAGCAGCATAAGGAATCTATTTCTTGTTGCTCACAGTCCTTTCCTTTAATCCTATTTGTTTTGAAGTCTCAAAAAAGGCTGAGCTGTTGTAAGAATACCTATAATGGAAGATACAAGGCCACATGTGCCTATAAGGCCCTGGCTGCTTTTGTAAACTCCCAGAACTTCAAGAGGGCTGACAAGGTCGCAGACATTTTTGATCACGTCCAGTAGAAGAGGTGGGTTGTTCTTCAGGCTCATAAAAAGGAGGATGAAAACCTGATCGAGATGTTTGTATGAGCAGTGGTTATGGTTCAGATCTGAACTTTCCATCAGCTGCTTCCTGTTTTTGGCCTCCTTGTCCAGGCTCCTTTTTAATACATAGAGATCCCTGGCTATGTGAAATAAGAGGGAATAGAAATACCAACGCGTAGCTCGAAGCCTCCATTTTTTCTTGTTGATGTCAGACACCAGCTCGACACTGATCCCCCAAAGAACTGTGTCACAAATGTGATAAAGAACCTTGTTCAGATTGGCAGCGGTCAGGCAGTAGCACAGTACAGGATCCGGGAGCTTGATGGCGGCTTTGGAAGATTCAATGGCATGTATGAAATTGCCGAGCTGGAACACTGGAGACATCAATATACAGTTAGTCACTTCTTTCTCACAACTACATTATAACAATTACACAAGAGCTGATCATTCTAAGTATTTTTCATGTTAGCATGTTACAACTCATGAATCCAGACCTAAAGCTAAAATGGACTTTATTGTCTAAAGCACAATGGTAAACAACATTTCTCTCTTCATCCATCTTTAGCGAATAACTAACGTTGTGTACTGTGCCAGACCCGACTATTGTGACAAGTGCAACACGTGCAGTTAAAGCGTACCTATATGAAAAATTTCCATTGTCCAGCACTCAAGTGTTCCTTTAAATGTCTCCGTTTATTGGTCAAGTTAAAAGTTACACGATTTCCATTCCAAGAATAGTTCACATATTACGCGTCAAAAGCGTACCTATACCCAGATAAGAAGTTTATATCGTCACCTACGATCCCCAGCCCAATGCCCCAAAACAGCCTGTGTTTCTTTTTTATATTAAATACAATATTCATAACAACACTAACAGGAGGCAGTATGATGTTGAATGACAAGCCATATGCCAAGTCATTCAGTTCTAAGTTAACTGACACATATTGGCAGTTTAGTTTGTGGTGCTTTCAGATTTACTGCAGTTATTATAACTGATAAGGCTGACCCCCCAATGCTGAACTGTGTTTAACTGAATCAAACTGTATTATCTGTTTAATGTCTTATTGATGAAAACAACAGGGAACAATATGGCCTACCATTCAAACAGCAGAGTTAATGGGAAAGATGAGGGAAGTGGCAACAGCGACTTTCTTTCCTTTCTAAAAGTTTGTGAACTGGTAAGGTGTCCAGGGGTAAGGGGACCCTATACAAGTTAGGGTAGGGATGGCCTGCATCGGCAAGATCAAGATCTAATCTAGCTTTGGCCCAGCCACTTTAAGATACTTGTTCTTATAGAGATATAGAGACTAAAGTTTGTTGTTAGCTGTGAAAAGATCTGCTTATTCAAAGTGGACCAAATAAGATTCCCGGGCGGACCAACTCCCTCTCCCCGGGACATCCAAAATCGGGATGCCCAGCTGTGTGAAACCCCCCAGGTCGCCCCGTTCACTTACCTTGCTTCCCTGTCCAACGGCGCATGCCGCATCCCCGCCATCAGGGCGTCTACCCGCGCCAGGCATTTGTGAATGCCCCACACGGGCACGCTCCCTGTTAGAGGGAAGCGGGGGGGATGCGGCTGCCAGTTCTCTCTGAGTCGCTGGCCTTAGACGGCGTAACATCAGCGGCCGCGCATGCGCGGGAAGAAGTGAGTTGCACACAGTGGAGCACCCCAGATCGGGGGGCCGAGGCAAATGACCAAAACCTAGGATAGACAAAATTCTGGGTTTTGGTCCACTTTAAAGTCATTCAGCAGCCAACTAAAAAAAACAAAAAGGCTACTCACGTTTTGTCCCATGCAGCTTATCAGTGCTAGGCTGGTGATCAGAAACTCATCTGATCTATGATCTGAGCCCGCGTTGCCACCGGCCTGACACTCACACCCCCCCGTCATCAGTCACAGGGGCATAGCCACACCCTTTACATTCACTACAGTAGAGGGGGGGGGGGGGGGCATGTCAGGCCTTGGCACACTACCTCAATTGCAATAGATGGAGATGGCCTAGCAGCGAACTGATGGCGAGTCTGTCACGGCATCATTGCTGACTACCTGCTTGGCGCCCCAACGCTGCAAGATTGCGGGCTGTGGCACAGGCTCAGATCCAGCAATCAGGTGAGTTAGCGATACAGATAGTATACAGTTAACCCCCCCCCACACACACACAAACCTAAGTTTTACTTCCCTCCACTACAATGCCCTGGCACTACAATTGGCCATCAGTGACCACGTGATCTAGAATCCCGTTACGTATATTGTTGGCTAACATTGATTTTTTTTTTAAGTCCCAAAAGTAAACTAAGCTCAAAACAGGGCCATGCCTATCACCAGGACAGATGTACAGAAACTAAACACCGCGAAGCGTGGAGTCAGGACAAGACACAACGATAAATGAAAGCACGACAAATGATCAAATATTTCCAAAACTAAGAATTTTTAGGTGCCGTTTCAAACATTTGTAAGGAAGACACAAGTTGCACACTAGGTTTTTTTACTTACATTTTCTCCCAGAACTCATGCTAGATGCCACTCGTTTAAGCTTCATTACCAATTGCTCTCTGCCAGCTTTATTTTCTAACATATAACCAAGCAACATGCATGCATACTGTGTAGCTCTGAAATGTGCAAGATGGGTTTCATGGAAGAACAAAAAGAGAAAACAAATTACTGATCAGAAAAAGCTTTCTAGTGGAAATTCAAAATGAATACACACATGAAACAGCCAGCTAGGGACTGTTAAAGCGGACCTCCCACCTCCTATGGAAGGTTACATTTTAAAAAAACTCATGTATCAACTTCCCCTTAGTGTCCTGGTAATGAATTGGCTAAAAATATTCAAACAATTGTGGCTTCAAAGGACAAATGGGGGGAGGGGGGGGGGGCTCTCTTATCTTAATTTTAGCATGATTTTCAATAGGCTCCGATTGCCCCCAGCATGAGATTGTGAGGAAGGGCGCTTAAACAGCTAGTTTAGAACAATGGTATCCTGCCAGAAACCAACAGCATAAATGGCATAGCTGGGAAAAATTAAAATCCCTATAACAGGGATACCAATGTTGAGGGCACAAAACATTTAAACGCTAATGTACCTGGGGTGGGGGAGTGAAATTAATTGAGTTGTTTGGGGGTTTTGGTGCGCTTTAAGTGCCCCTTCAACTCTAATACTTCATTCTCGCCCTGGGTTGCAGGAGGTGGTTGTTGGGCCCCACTTACACACACCATGTCAGGTGTGTGGATTTAATGCAGATATAAAAAATGTAAAAAGCATGCAAAACAGAAAAGAGTAAATATCGCTGGTCTTTATTTTTCAGGCATATGTAAATGAAAGATCTAAATGTCTAATGATAGTTTATGATAGCAACCAGACATTCTGGTTGGAAGTGAGCTCATCCTACTACACTTAAAAAGTACATAGACTTAAATTATGCCTAAAGGTCCCTGGACTAGATACTTGTTTCTGCTTGAAGTGATTGACCACCCAAAAACAGAAAGGTACTCGCCCTTTGTCCTAGCTGCTAATCAGCCTGGCTCTAGTGATCACACACTAGACCTTTTCTTCCCTGCAGCTGAATGGTCCTACTTCAGCAATTTCTGGTCACAGCCACTTCCATGTCAGGCTCGCGTATCTCCTCCATCAGCCACAGAGATGCGGCCACACATTCTCTATTTGATGCAATGGAGGGGGTGTGTTGAGGCCAGCATGTAGCGGCATGGTGACCAGAGTTCAGGCTCGGCTAATGCAAGATGCAATCCAGGGGTCTCGTGAGTTGCCGATCACCAAAAGTAGAACTGATCAGTTGCGGGTGATAAAAGGTGAGTAACCTTCATTTTTTTATTTCGGTGGTAAACCTCCTGTGCATGCGCTGTGGGATCATGTTGAGAGTAAGATTTTTGCCACACTATGGGGACATCCCACCTCGGGGTGCCCCGGGGCTAGGGAATTGGACAGACCTAGAGTCTTTTAGACTGTAGAGTCGTCACGGCAGGGTTTTGGTCCTTGTAAATTAAAGAGGACTAGGAGCATGCCCAGCCCGCACACTAGGGTCACCCTGTGCAGAAGGATTCTAAAATCAGTTAAATCTACTTACAGGGGCTGTGCACTTGCACTGCTGTTGCATCAAGTGGGGTTTGTAAGGGTGGGCGTGTGCTCGGGTAACCAGAGCACCAGCCACCAGCAATGGAGTAAGGAATAGGTAAGTATGTTTGGCCAATTTCAGCCATCCTTTTATTAGCTTGGTGGTGGGGCATCCTGATTGGGCTTGGTGATTAGCGGACCGATGATCTGCTTTAAAAGGTATCTTATTAAACCGGACCTTCACCATGATTTCATGAAAAGCCCAAACTCTTAAAAAACAATTCCTCAGCATCTAAAATTAATATATTTTACATGTTTAGTCACTAATTTATTATACTTTCCCCCACTGGGCTGCAACTCTGTTCGGGAATTTAGGATACGGGCGCCGCCATCTTGACTCAGAAGCATCACACTTACTGAGGAGAGGAGAGTGGGATAAGGTACAGGGGGGCGGGTTATAGCTGTGCTTTGCTCAGACAGAGCAGAGCTGGGGTCAGGGAAAGGTCAGCAGTCCCAGAATGCAGAGCAGCACAGTCACTTCCTGTTTGCAGGCACTTCCTGTTTGCAGGCTGCCTGCAAAAATGGCAGCTTCCATAAGCCGCCATCTTGGATGTTTAAAGGCTTATAAAATGCAGTAGATGCAGGTAGGATGATTTTTAATGTGAGCAATCTGTATGTACAGGGTGTGGGAAACATATAAGATAGACTCTTATTTAGAGTGAAGGTCCGCTTTAAATACAGGTCATCTTTAAAACCAGGTCCTTGTAAAGTTATACCTAAAGAGTCGATCTCTGCCTTGGCTCTGGTTTGTAAACTTCACAAAAGATTCCATAGCTGCCGAATATTCTTCCACTGACACTAGTTACTTTAACCTGAAATAAGTAAAACAAAAGTGTATTTAAATTGTTTTTTAGTTGAACACCAAGTAGAGTATTATCATGAGCCTTTTGCCTGGAGAAGATTTCCCCTCATTTCATACCCACACATTTAAGAAATACCCTACAAAATTAAGAAACGTTCATTATAATGGAGAATTATACTTACCAACCCCAATACTTTGTGCTCCTCACACCACTGTGTTTGCAGAGATACAAGTTTTTTCAACTTCTTGTTTTACCACCACTGACAAAAAGTCTATGGCCATTGACCGACCTAAAATCTAAAATATTCCAGGGCTGGCTGCTGGCTTTCCCCAGGGCATCCCGAAATAGGATGCCCCACTGTGTGAGCCCTACTGGTTGCCGGTAATCTCTAATAATTAGCTTTTCCTGGTCCAACGGCGCATGAGCGGGATCTCTGGCAATGCAATGCTATGACTACATAATTCGGCAGGCAGCTATCATTGTTTTCAATGGGGAGTGCGCACTCCCGTCCCAGCCATTAAGATAGCGCACACACGCACGGGGATGGGAGCGCACACATGCACGGCCAGGGATGCAGCAGTGCGCGCTCCCTATTAAAGTCAATAAGAGGCGTACGCCAAAAGAGGTAAACAGAGCAAATGGCTCTCATGAGGGCCCGTGCATGTGCCATTGGAAAACAGAAGAGGCGAGTTGTTTCTGGGGGGTTTCACACAGCTGAGCATTCCACAAACTGGGATGCTCCCGGTTGAAGGACCAAACCCTGGTATAGTTAAAATCTGGGGTTTCGGTCCACTATAAGTTTACCAACAGCTCTTTTCAGGTCACACACACATTTCTTAATGTGCGGCACCTTATTTCTGGGAAAAAGGCCTGAGTGATTGCAGGCGGCATCTCCTAAATACAGACTGACGTTAAACTTTGAGGCCAGTGATATTATGAAGTGTCCTCAGTGGTGACTTAGTGCCAGTGTGAATCTAATGCAGCCAGGGGTCAATGTCTTCACTACTGACATTACACCTTTTACCTAGTGACGGGTGTGTAATAAATATACACAGGCTCCAAAGTTTACTCACCCTTGCATTAATTTCAGAAAGCAAGTCAGTAATCGAATTGGTTTTAGTGAAAATCTGGGGTTTTGGTCCACTTTAAGTTTCCCAACAGCTCTTTTCAGGTCACACACACATTTCTTAATGTGTACCACCTTATTTCTGGGAAAAAGGCCTGAGTGATTGCAGGCGGCACCTGAGTGATATTATGAATGAAGTGTCCTCAGTGGTGACCTAGTGCCAGTGTGAATCTAATGCAACCAGGGGTCAATTACTTTAACACTGTCATTACACCTTTTACTTAGTGACAGATGTGTAATAAATATACACAGGCTCCAAAGTTTACTCACCCTTGCCCTAATTTCAGAAAGCAAGTCAGTAATCTAATTGGTTTTGTTCCACACAACCTTGCCCTTCATTTTTTAATGTCACTAAGTAAGATGGCATTAGGCAACATTTCCCTGATGTTTAAAGGATCACTATCGTGAAATTGTTTAATATTAAAAATCCATATAAACATGTCGGCTAATGAGAGGATGGGTCACTTATACACCCGAACTGAATAAAACCCTGCCAAGCTTGTGGTTTCTTCTCCTGGTAGGAATAAAATCCAGGGGTGTCAGGTTGTGTGTATCAGAGGGACAGAGCCTGTCACCCATTATTTTCTCATCCCTCCATTAAAATTAAAAAAAAAACAAAAAACAAAGCCTGGCTGTAAAAATGACTCCTCCCCTCACCATCCAGCATATTTATATGAATTTTTATTATTGGGCCATTTTTCGTAATAGTGCTCCTTTAATATGAATAATCCTGTCCAAAAATACAAGTGACCTAGAACAATTGTCTTACAGAGGCACTTTAAAGTGGACCAAAACCCACTGCGATCGGTCCGGAGATCTAAAAAGATTCCCGGGTCGATCGATTCCCTCCCCCCCAGGGCATCCAAAATCAGGATGCCCGCTGTGTGAAACCCCCAGTTCGCCCTATACACTTACCTTGCTTCCCAGTCCAACGGCTCATGCGTGAGCCACATCCCCGCTATCCATCTAGAAGGGCGTGTGCCAGCCAGACATTTGTGAATGGCCGACACAGGCCTGTTAAGAGGGTAGCAGAGGATGCGGCTGTCAGCGTGCTCGGAGTCGCTGGCCTTAGACGACGTGATGTCAACGACTTAGAGCGTGCCGATTGGACGAGCGGCCGTGCATGCGCCATAGGACCAGGAAGAGGCGAGTTCTCTTCGGCAATCTGGGGGGTTTCACGCGGGGGGGGGGGGGGGGGGGGTAAGGACCAAAACTCAGGATAGACAAAATCCTGGGTTTTGGTCCACTTTAAAGAACAAATCTTACTGCATATTATTTTCCAAAAGCAGATCCTCTTCCTCCCAAACTTGTGTCATGCTTTCTTTAGAGATGGAAATGCCCTGTAGCAGCTTAGCCACAAGAAATACAGCCCCCCTGCCGACAGCAAGCTGAGCACACATAAAGGGCATCCCAATGCTATGTGCATACACCAGACAAAGAAACTCTATGAAAGCTGTCTTGAAAGATCTAAATTAAAGGTATTGACCACCTAAATAAAAAACAAAAAGGATGCTCACCTTTTGTACCCCGTCCGCTTTCAGCTCTTCATCCAATTGCTGGATCAAATCCCAGGCTTGTACTCCAGTCACTGGAGCCTCAGTGTCAGACTCAGCCCCCCCCCCCCCACCATATAAGTCACAGTGACGCTGCCACATCCTCTACATTCACTGCAATGGAGGAGGTGCCAGTGACTGGAGTTCGGTCACAGGAATCGATCCTGTGATCAGGTGAGCTTCTGAGTGCTGGGGTCTGACCAACCAGCCATACTGTATTTTTATTTAGGTGGTCACTTTAAGTTAGTAAGGCGCAGAAAGCCATACCTGACCTTAAACAAAAAAATATTACTTGCCACACCTTGCAGTTTCCGCATGCGGAACACCCCATTTTATAGCGTGGTCAGCTCTGATAAGCTTCCTGGCCAGTCACAGTGTGTGCGCACCTGCTTACAGTCACAAGGGAGAAGGTTTGTCTCCATGGGACTGAGCTGTGGGCAGCTTTTTAAATGTATTACTTTGCTGTAACAACCCCCCCCCGGTTTAATACCTCTAGAGAAATCCTGATTTGGGATGCCCTGCAGTGTGAAACTGGCTGGTTATATCATATACTCACTACGATTATTGATGCCGCACCCAGATCAAGGCAAGTATACAGGGACAGTGGGGGGTTCAAAAGGCAGAGCATTCCAAATCAGGATGCCCCTAGGACAGGGAATTGCTCAGTCTTTTAAAGGGACCAAAACCCAGACCTAGAGTCTAAGTCCAGGTAAAACCCCCTCTCGGGGCACCTACTCTGTGGATCCCATGGTGGTCATATAGGCGATCAGCAGGCAGGAAAGAACAAGGATGCTGCAGCAAAGCAGAGTGGGCTACCGATTGCAGAATATGACCACTGCAAGATCTCCTGCTATGTGAATTTAACACAGCAAGGCATGAGAATCGAAGGTGTTGTAAGTGGGACAGAAATCTGGACTTCTGGTCTGTTTTCACGCAACTTTGTCTACATATGCGCCTGTCGGGGGGCTGGGAGTAGCCATCCAGGTAACATCTCAAGGTACAGACGTTTAAGGATTCTGCATTTGTAGATTAAAGTACGAGCACTCTTAAAGAGAAAGCCCAGTCAAAATAGATTGGACTTCCTCTGCACCTTTCAGCAAGGACCTCTCCACACCCCAAGTGAGGCACCCCTGTCCTGCTTTCCTTGGCCGACCATTAAGATTGGCATGGGAGTGCACATCTGTCAGAGGGGTGACAGAGATGCCACCATGACCCCCGCATGAGCCGTAGAATTGTTGGAAAGGTGAGTTTCACTGTGATTTTGGGAGATTCACAAATCTGAAGAATCTCAAATTGGCATATCACAAAAAAAGTGGGAGAATGCCAGCCCTGGAGTCTTATAAACCCTTTTAAAGCTGCTCTTCAAATACTTCCCTTAGGATCATCCCAATTTGAGATGCCCACAGTGTAAACTCCCTGCCAGGCCCTGATCCACAGCACATGTGTGGTGGGGCATCCCTGCTCGCCACACCCAGCAGATTAGACTGTCTGATGATGGGGTCACAGTGGCTGGAAATAATGGGGATGCTGCAGACTGTAGCTAAGCATAGCCGCAGCCAAGGGATGGATATGAGTATAGAGGAAATACTGCGGGATAACCCATCCTGATTTGGGCCAAAACAAGATCCTCCAAGGGCCAACTCATGTATGAGTTTCGGTCCACCTTAACCTCGCAGTTGTAAAGAACACGAATGCGAATGGCCTTATATAATGATTGCTTGCTGGAAAGTTCTGTCACTAAGCTATAGATATGAACGGAAACCAGAGACCCGCAATGATGGCCAGGTGTCACTCGCCGCTCTGTACTCACCTGGGCGCTCTATGCCGGCGACACTGCCAATCCACACTGACATGTGCAACCAGCGAATGACACTGCCCGATTCAACCAAAGGTCCCGCCCCCAACAGCCGCCTGGCCAATCACAGCTCTCCACCGTCGAAAAAGCGCTGCTAGTAGTTTCTACTGACCTCTGTCCTATAGTAAATCCAGGTAGTCCATCCCACAGGCCGCATGGTGACGCCCTCCCAGCAACGTCATCCAGACAATAATGGCGCGCCTTCTGTACAGCAATTGGTAGTGGGCGTGGCTGTCTGGTCTTGCTAGCAGTCTCAGCCAATGGCCAGCCACTAGGGAGGAGCCCATCGATGAATACTTTGGACGCGCACGTGGGATCTATTGCTTCCGGATTTATGTAGCAGGTGCTTCCTGTGTGTACTGTTGCCATGGCAGCAAGGGAAGCGTACCAGCTGTATGACTGTAATCGTCTGGCCGACTGGGGACTGCGAAAGGTGAGGGCCACGCTGCTAAATGCAAACATTCTAGAACAAGGATGTTTTTTTTTCTAGTGTTAATAATGATAATAAGAATAATTATAATTAATCCTAAACTGGACCAATCAGCAGACTTTTGACTATCCCCAGGTCGCCTATCCCACTCACCTTTCCGATGTATTCACAGCACATGCATGAGCGCACATCCAATCGGTGCTTTATAACAGAACAGGCATTTTGGAGTCTTTTAAACTCTGGGAATGACAATGTTTCTTTTTTAAATTGGAACAAAACCTTGTGCGGCTTACCCTGGTGTCTAAAAGACAAAAAAAAAAAAAAAACACTGGCCATCTACTGTGTGAAACCCCTGGGTTGCCACAAATCTCACATTTGCCCTGGCTCCCACAGTGAGGTAAATGAAGTCAGCGGCATCTCTGGGCGGAGGGAGACCCGTTCCCGCCCCCAGCCATTCAGATAGGATGGGGGCGGAAACGCTTCCCAGTGTAAAGGAAACTGGGGGATATGCCAGCTCTTGCTCCCTATGCCAAGATCTTTCTCTAAACAGAGCCGTATGCTGTGGATGTTATTGATCAGAATATGGAGCTGATTGAACGAGAGCCCGCACATGCATTCTCTGACCAGGAAAAGGTAAGTTTTTTTTTATGGGCGTTTCAGGGGGCTACACATAGTGGGCATCCCCAAACTGGGATGCCACAAGGAAAGGACCAAAAGCTGGGATATGGGAAATCCCAAGTTTTGTTCCCGCTTTAGGTGCAGAATCAAGAAAGTCACACTATAGACTGGGTCCGCTTGGCCACTTACAGTAGTTTTGGGTAGACTAGGAAACTCTGATTTAATATAGGGGACCTGCAGTCAAAACTGGAGACCCTCTGAGCCTCATTGCACAGGGGTGTTCGCAGTGTGTATCCTTCCCCCAAAAGAAAGTTTTACACTGGGCAGCCCATACTCCCCTTTTCAGCATTCCAGCATAGAGGAAGGGGTGAGAACAGGCTGGCCAGTATCAGGCTTTGCAGCAGGGGGCATGCTCTGTACTGTGAGGCACAGAGGACCTGCAGTCCTTTTGACATGCTTTGTATAGACTTGGATGACATCCCAAACTAGGATGCCTGAGCGCTGGGTGGGGGTTAAATCACACCTAGGGTTGTTTTTTGAATTTACATCCACTTTAAATCCCTTACTCCTTGTCTGTGGCTTCCCTAAACGATTACAAAACAACTTAGCAGCTGGTTTCCACAGCAACATCAAGATTTAATCTGTATATTCTACTACCCTTGTATATGTGTACATGTATATGTATTGAAAGTGGACCAGGATTTTGATTATCCCGGATTTTGGTCTTTGCCTCTGGGGCATCCAAAATCAGCTGTGTGAAACCCCTTAGGTTGCCCAGTAAACCCTTTGTTCCTATGGCACATGCGCTGCCTTTTGTCCAATCAGAGTGCATCCCCGCTACCCTCTAACAGGGTGCATACTCGTGGCACCCATCCACAAATGCATGTCACAGAGTTTATTGGACGACCTGGGGTTTTTTGACATAACATCCCAAATCTAGATACCCAAATTTGGATCTTATAGACTCCAGGGCCACTTTTGGTCCACTTTAACTACCAAAATACTGGGCCCAGCATTTCCAAACCTCCTTCTAAAAATTAGCTGCCTGGCTGTGATGCTGCTCCTCTAGCTTATTTTTGGATAGTTACACTGACTGCTACCTGTAGTAATTCATTTATTTCTGCCTGTTGCAGGAAAAGGTGTGCAAATAAAAGGGGTCATTGACCTGTGGAAGCATCTGGAAATAGTTTTTGTGAGGCCAAGCCTGCAAAATGCCAGTCTACATAAGGAAAGGCCCATTAGAAATACCACTTGGTTCAGAAATCAACTGGGCCAGCGAGGAGCATGAGGATTATTTCCTGAGGGATCCGGAACAAGCACGAGACTGTCTTCCGCAGCCATATCGCATGATTGCAAAAGTCGTAGAGCTCCTCATTGACCAGGCTTTTGAAATCATCAAGACCTGGGAACGAACCCGAGAAGAGGAGAAACTGAAAAAGAAAACTGATATCTTACAGCCAACTGCAGAAATCCAAGTATTTATCATTCTGTTATCACCAGATATTGCTGTTGTACTTTTAATTTTACAATAATGTTCTGCAATGTGAAACAATGGACCTCTGCTCAAGCAGGTCCTATTAGCCCCTAACTATCATATACCTTTGGATGTCGGCATCTTCCAGTTCGCCGACATCCTGCTGTTCCCCCCCCTCCATACACTGCACAGGCGCGAGATCTTGGGGGGGGGGGGGGGAGCAATGTATCCTGGGATTAAAGATGGAAGAACGCTACAGATAGCACCCGGAGGAGGATGGATGAGCGCAGAGGGAAGGACAGAAGACAGGTAAGTTTAAAGTGGAAATTGTTGAATCAGAGGATAAAATGGAACGGAGGGCGGAGTTTGGGGAGTTTTGGAGAACTCCACAGACTGTCCAACACAAACTGTGGTTAAAACCCGACCCCTTTCTTCCCACCTCACCACCTTGTGTTTCCTCCCTAAGGATACCACTGGACAGATAGGCTGCGATTTTTTTATTTCAGTTTTTTTATTTTCAGCTCCTCCAGGAGCCCCTGGAGAAGCCTGCTGGGCCCTAGATTACTCTATGTAGTTCACTGGAGGTCCTGAGGCGGCCAGGGCAGTCCCCCATAGTCGACGGTGCATGAGATGTGCGCTGTCTCTTTTGAATCCTTTCCAGTGGCTGCAGCGCATGCTTCAAGCATCATGGGCTGGCTTACCGGAACATTCTCGGGTAGGTGGCAGGGACGGTTTCTTGTCTTTTTTCGCCCTTGGGGGCTGCAGGGTGGAGGGGGAAGCAGACTTGCTACTGCTCACCCGGCGGCACTCTGATGTCACTTCCAGGAGTGACCTCTACACGCTGGACGACCCAGAAGTACAACCAGCACCAGTTCTCCCAGCCACCATACAGTGCTGGAAGGGATTCCAGATGGAGAAACCGCAATGGTGGAGGGCAACAGCAGAGCAGTGGCGACTCACCAACAGCCCACAGCAGAATGAATCCTCCACTTTCAGCCCACTAAATGTCAGCAATCTTGGAAAAGGAATCCTGGTACAGGCAGTGTGTCTTTCGTGCAAAATGTCTCAGGAAAAGCCGGTAATGTAAAAATCCTGTTTTTTGTCATTCATACTGGTGTCCTGGGGGTATGTATACATAACTTATGGATTGTATTGGGTCCTAATCCACCCAAAGCAAAGGATAAGGATGGAGATAAGGACCCCCCAAAAGAGCCCAAGGATCCTAAACCCATTAGACGCTGTTAATCCTGTAGGGTTACGCTTCCGGATACCTGGCAGAAGTCAGACATGCTTACAGATAAGAATGCTAGCCATGAGGAATGAAATGGCCTCGATGTTCGAGGTCTATAAGTCTTTTGGGTCGCACCTAGGAGCATCCACTGCTGGCACACCCATCCCAGTGCAGTTAACGCAGGATCCTAGACTGTTAGTATCCCTTACTGCTTCTATTCCTTCTGCAGAGACCCAGGGTCCTGGGCCATTTCAGACTGAAACAGGTTCGGAGGTAGTGGGGGAGAGTGAGGGTGAACTCTCATCCGAGGACTCTCTTAATGAGGGTATACAGTTGGATAAGAGTGGCGAAAGGGCCTCCGGTTCCGGTCTTGCCAGAGGACTTGGGAGGTCTGTTAGATGACATTTATAAAACATGGGGAATCAAGAGTGCGGCTCTTATCGGTGGATAAACTCTTATCCATTCAGGATACATGTATAGGAAATTCTTGGAGAAGAAATCCAAGATGTTTCCAGTCCATTATCAACACTTAAACGGGACCAACAGCCTGGCACGGCCATTTTGGAGCTTGCTCTCCCAACTGACAGCACTTCCTGTTTGCAGGTGGCCTGCAAATGCATGAGCCGCCATCTTGTTTTTAAAATTTACCTCAGCAAGAGTTAGAAAAGGGTAAATTATTTTTTATGTGCAACAATCTAAATTGTCCTGGGGAGGGATGTATATGAGAAATGTTTGTTGTGTTGGTCCGGTTTTAGTCATTTTTGACTGTTGGTCCGGCTTAAGGATATCATTAAGTCTATCTTAGATTCCAGGCCGGCCCCTGGTGGATTTTGTTCTGCTTTAAAGTGTTAGCCTACACTCTTGAGCCCTCCAAAATGACCCAACTACTGCTGACTTTTCCTACCTGGTTCATACCTTATGCCCTCCTTGCTAGGGAACTGGAAACCATAGCACACAACTGTTCTCCAGCACCCCTCCAGTAGGAGGCATTGATGGCTGGGACTGCTGCTTCTGGTGCCGCAGTGAAGAGAAGCAACTGTTGTGGATACGATCAAGGGAGGTAGGCTTGGGCAGCAGAACCCTGTGACTGGACCATAGGGTGCAGGTCTGCTTTGAAGAGGATGAAAACCCAAAATGGATTTTGATCTGCTTTAAAGAATAAGTTCACTTTTGAAGGTGTATATTTTCTTGTGGCAAATAAGGCCTTAAAGGTGCCGAGCTGATTTGGAATTTTTTGAATTTTTTCTAATGTTAGCAAATGTTTGTTTTATGGAAGCAGTTTTCACTACCTGCAATCTGTTGTTATTGGCAACATACACCAAATGCTGACCTGGTGTACGTTGCCAACAGCAACAGATTGCAGACAGTTGCCCAGAACCCACCTGCTGGGCATGTGTAAGGTTGAGTGAGCTCCCTCACCTCAGCAGTGGCCATAGCGGCAGTGTTCAGGACTCGCTTCTCTTTTTCTTTACTTGGTGTAAGTTACCAATGGCAACAGATTGCAGGTAGTGAAAACTGCATCTGCTTCCATAAAACACGTTTGCTAACATAGGAAAAAAATTAAAAAGCCTAGCTCAGCTAAGCACCTTGCGCACATCCTTTTGGCACAAGAAAAAATACACTTTTTTTTAGAAATAATTTTGAAAGTGGACTTGCCCTGACTATCCCCGGCTAGCTATCTTCCCCCCGATCGGGGGTACCCCACTGTGTGAAACCCCCCACATCGCCGAAGTTAACTCACCTCCTCCCAGTCCTACAGTGCATGCACTGCCGCACATCCAATCGGCGCACTCGGATCTGCTGATGTCACGTCGTCTAAGCCTTTGCCTAAGGCCAGCAGCTCCAAGCGCACTGGCGGCCGCATCCCCCGCTTCCCACTAACAGGGAGTGTGCCCGCGCCTGCCATTCACAAATGTCTGGCGTGGGCACGCGCCCTGCTAGAGGGACAGCAGGAATGCGGCCGAGGCTCGCGAATGTGCCGTTGGACCGGGAAACAAGCTATGTGTATGGGGCAACCCAGGGGTTTTCACACAGCGGGGCACCCCGATCAGCTTGGGTTTTGGTCCACTCCCACCCACGTGAGCACAGACAGCCAATCATGCAACTGCATTGTCGTCGTGGCTCAAGGTTAAGGTAAGCAGATTGGGTGTTCTGGGTAACGATGCAATATCGTTCTGCATGCCCCCCTTCACTGTCTTAATGTAGCTGTACCAACACCTGTACCCGATAGTGGGAAAATGGGCGTTGGTCTCCTTTAAAACAGATGGAAACCCTTTTTTGGGTTCACCGCTTATCCTCTGAGGCCCCCTGCTGTTGGCTTGAAGGATAGCTTGGCTTTTCCATGGCAAAAAGCCGTGGATGGGCGGCTGGCAGAGATCGCGTCACGGGACTGGCCAGGATCAGATAAGATCACCGGCGCCGGGGGAGGGCTAGGTTCACACAGAAGGGCATCCGGTGTAGGCTAGCACCTAGGCCTGGAATCTTTTACTCTGCTTTAAGATGCTGTGCTCCCCCCCCCCCTTTTTTTTTTCCCAAAGTGTGCAGTTAGCCCTCATTCACACCTGTCGGTACCACATGCGTTTCTGCGTCCACAGCAGATTCAGCGGTAGCGCCCCCCAAAAAATCCATCTATGGCCCCTTTTACATCTCTCCGGTGTGGCAGAAAGGAGAAAAACGTGGCCACAAAGTCCTGCCTGCTGCGCCCTGGCCGCAAACGCATCCCATTAAACAGGATATCTATGGAAAGCAAATGCAAACAAAAACGCTAAAATTGAAGGCAAAGGCAAAACTGAATTCCTGCCACCAAACGCAAAAAAACGACCAGACAGATGTGAACGTAGCCTAATACTTTATCTCCTAGGTAACTGCTGTAGTGTTTTTGTTATTTCAGGTATCTAGAAGAGTGAACTGTGTTGCTGCCGGAGCAAACGGAAGCTATTTATTTGTTGGCCTCTCTGAGGGATTGAGGGTCTACAGCTTGGCAGATCATGACTGGATTTGTGGCTGGGAGGCCGATGGATTAGAAGTGTGCAGCCTGAGCTTATGTCACCTGAAGAGTCGCACATACCTGGTTGGCACGGTGGATGACATGGGTAAACTGTTATTCCACACAAAGCCATAATAAATGTTCAAAGAAAAAAAAAAGCGCTCTTATAATAATTCCTCTGCTTACAGGTATTGCTCGTCTCTTTTACTTTTCTGAGGAAAAACTTCATTTTGTAAAAGCTATAAATGAAACGGTAAGTTTAAAAAAAATGGATTCCTAGTGGATAAAAAATTTCAGCAGGTTTAGAAATAATGTAGAATTCTTTTGGGTCTTTTGAAGCACTTTAGACTAATTTTCTTTCTTTGGTGACCAAACAGGATGTAACGGGTGTGAGAGACCTATGGGGTGTCACTGGCACGAAGATCTTCTGTGGCCCGTGTCTTTGCATCCTGCTGACACCCCTACATTTTCTGTTCTGAACAAAAGAAAATTAAATTAAAATAAAGAGGAACTTCGAAGGCTCTGGAGTCTAACATTGGGATGCCCAGCTCCACTCACCTTTTCCCTATGCCTGATTGCATCTCTGCGCTGTGGCCGCATCCCCGCACCCCTCTAGCCACGTGCACGCCCATCCTATCTGAATGAGAGGTGCGGATGCGGCTGGTGGTGCACTTGGCTCCCTTCGGCGACACTGGCGGCTAAGCACCCGAGCGGCACTGAAGGGAGGCAAGTGCACCGCCAGCTGCATCTCCTGCTTACCTTGCAGCCAAGGTGTACCCGCGTCGCTCATCAGTTTGCACCGTGGGAGCGCCTAGAAGGTGAGTTGATTGGGCAACCTGGGAAAATACACACAGCGGGGCACGTGCATGGAGAAACCACACACGAGAAAGTGAAATTCCTGTGTGGTGTTCCTCTTTAAATCCACGTACAGCAAAATAGACATTAAAACAAAAAAAAAAATGTTCATCTAGCGCAGCCCTTGTGTGGCCTTGCGTAATACTAAGATGAACTAAAGATACACCTACAGTCCACCCTTTTCTACACTGCCCAATTGTTCGGCTTTGCTGGTGAGGTGTACATGCATTGTGCACATTACCCTGCCAAACCCAACGTTTGAAATACAATCCTGAAAAAAAGTGTTAGTCAAATCATACAAAAACTGAGTTTTTTCCCCTCACCTGGGTTTTGGTCTGCTTTACTGTGGCATCCTAGGTAGGGATGTCCTGCTGTGTAAGACCCCTGGGAAAACCAATTATTCTTACCATCCCAGAACACATGTTCATGTCTCTCCTCAGAATAGATTGCTGGGTGGCGTCAGCCAATCATAGTAGATTGCCGAGGAGACAGGGAATGGTGCGGCCCTGGAGTCTTTTGGACACCAAGTCTGAGACTAAATGGTTTTGGTTATGATTACTGTCAAGAGGATCCCTTAGACTCATTTATAACTATCAACATTCAATTTAAATGTAACTAAGCAAATCTTGCTGGGGCCCGAAGCAGGTGCCCCATTGCACCAATGATAATCGGGCCCTGCCCCTCACTGGTTATAGCTGGATTCCCTTTTGCTCATATTACTATGCCATGGCCTGTTAAACAACCTCAGCTGATCAAATAACATACCACGAAGGCCCACCTCATGTGTAAAATGGCTGCACTATAGTATATTATTCCATAAGGTGCCAATACACACGCAGATATGTTTTGTTGACTATCACCACTTCTAGCACCTTTCACAATAAATAAGAAACAAGTGACCTGCACTTATATTTATAAGCTATTAGTGCCATTGTTTGGTGTTGCTACTAAAAACTATATATATTTTTTCCAGGTCTACAGCATGGCTTGCTTTATTTCAATTCTTTACATGTCAGTAATCCGCCACAGGTGGCGCAATCGACTGCAGGAAGACTTGTGGCCCCTACCGGCCCATAAAAGGGCCTGAATTACCCAGAAGACCCCAGTCTTCTCCTGCAGTCTGGCTGCGAAGATGGTCTCTTTCTCTCTCTCCATGGACTTCGCAGATAAGCAGGGCATTACTAGCCCGTCGGCCGCTGCAAGCCCTATTCCCACCTGCTTCTGGGACCCTTCTTGCCTCCCAGCCATGGCTGCGGATCAGGTGCAGGTAGGGGAACGCCGAGGGTCAGGCGTTCGGCAGAGCTACGCTCTGGGCCGCAGACTCTTCCTAAGAGTAAGCAGGCCATAGGCTATGGTGAGCCTATAGGCGGGGGGAGGGGAGGAACCACCCTTTTTCCCTTTTCATTATGTGTTCCACATGCTTTATTCTTGTGCATTTTATGCTGTGTGTTTTTCTCACGTTTTTTACCTCACAATATACTTGCCTTCCCCGCTCCTGCTCCTCTTGCCTCCTCTACGTTATGGTGTCTGGGGGGGGGGGGGTGCCCCTTGAGGTGCTGCTTGGGCAGGCCGGCGCCACTCTCCTCCCGGAGTTTCCTGTGGTAAAGTTCCTGTTTTTACCTCACGCCATCGCTCCTTGGTCTGCTGACAGGCTGCACAGGCTCTTCCCAGGCTCTTCAACTGGCTCCCTTTTGGTCCGTGAGTCCGGTCTTTTCTTGTTGGTACCTTTTTATTATTGTATTTTAGATTGTCTGTGCATGCGCTGTGGGACGCTTATCTGCTCCCTTTTGTGTCTTTCAGAGTCCCATATTGAGATTCTTGTGGTTCCTCCTGGTCCATACACCCCCCCTCCACCCTACCCCGCCCTGTGGGTTAGGGTGCTGAGAGTCAAATTGGGTTTTTTTATGCATGGTTCTGGGCCATCTTAGTGCCTTGAGACCCGTCTTTCTTATATATATATATATATATATATATATCATAATCACCATAATCTAGGCTTCTAGGAGTAGCGGGCTTGGGAACCCCCTGGGGACTTGTCTTGTGTATGGTACATGCCCGCTGAGTGGTCGCAACGTGGTTTGTGTGCCCTGCGCCCAGAGTGCTGTTGCGGATCAGGGTGGGGCGACTCCCCCGCGCCTGCTTCTGGCCCCTAATGAGGGGGAGGCCAGCAGGGACTCGTGTAGTAATTTTGAGCTCAGACTGGCTAGCATTGAGCGTCAGTTGGCGTGTTCGGCCGCTGGCAAAGCCAAGATTAAGCGGCATTTGGAGCCGGCTCGCGTCATTTTTGCAGATGACAATGAGGATTATCAGGCCTTTGGTGGCCGAGATTCCGCTGAGGAGGCTGAGTTGCTCCAGGGGTCTGACTCGTCCGGGGGCAGTCGGGGGGACCTTGACAGTCGCCACGGGTCTTCATCTGACAAGGACGAGTGGCCCCAGGATGATACTGAGCAGCTGTTGTCGGCGGTACTTGATACTCTGCACATTGTTCCTCCTAAGGTGGCCAAGAAGAAACAGGGGGACCTTTTTCGGCCGTAGAGACAGCGCCTTGTCTTTCCTGAACAAGGCCACTTCTCTAAGATGGTTTTTAAAGAATGGGAGAAGCCTAATAGGTTGCCGGTGCCTAGGGGTCTGGACAGACGGTATCCCTTTTCGGAGGATTTGGTTCGCCTATGGTCCCATCCTCCGGAAGTGGATGCTCCTGTTCTGGGGCTCTCCAATGCCTCCGTTATCCCGTCTCCTGAGACTTCCTCCTTGCGTGATCATGTTGACAGGCGCATGGATCAGCTAGCCTGTCACGCCTTCACTTCTGTGGGAACCGGTCTGCGCCCTGTCTGTGCTGCGGCCATTGTTTCCATGGCCATTAAGAAAAATGTAAGGCGTCTCGCGGATATTGCCAAATCTCACAAGCGAGCGGAGGAGTATGGGGAGCTTTTGGCTTGTATGGACTTCCTTGCCTTTGTTATATTGCCCATGGATGACGCCGTCAGTTTTGGTGATAGGGCTTCAGCTGCGATGGTCGCGCTGTGTCACTCTATCTTGTTACGACGGTGGGCAGCGGATACTGCCGCCAAAAAAGCTCTCACAGGTATTTCCTTCATGGGACTTCGGCTGTATGGGGAACGGTTGGACCTCCTGGCTAATGACGAGAGACTTCCTCAACGTCGGAAGCAGGTACGGCCTTTTCGGGGCTCTTCTTCCTTTCATCTCTCTCAGGGAGGATGAGGATCTTCCTTTTGGACTGGTGGATTCAGGAGGTGGTGTCCTCCGAATACAAGATAGAGCTGGCAGCTTGGCCACCCCCAAGATTCATTCCGTCCCGGATCTCCCAAAATCCTGTGATGGCGCAGGGCCTGAGGCTGGCTGTTCAACATCTTCTGTCATCAGGAGTGGTTTGCCATATGCCTCTTCAAGAACAGAGGCGAGGGTTCTACTCCAACCTGTTCACAGTGCCCAAGAAGGACAGTTCCCTGAGACCCATCCTGGATCTAAAGGGTCTCAACAGATTTGTCAGGTTCAAACACTTCCGCATGGAGACCTTACGGTCGGCGGTGAGCTCTCTTCGGCCAGGCGATTTCATGACCACTGTGGACATCAAGGATGCCTATCTGCATGTTTCTTCCTGGGACACCAGAGGTTCCTGAGGTTCGCTCTGGGAGATCAACACTACCAGTTTTTGGCCTTGCAGTTTGGCATCACCTCGGCCCCCCGGGTGTTCACCAAGGGGCTGGCGGGTGTCATGGCCCTTCTGAGGAGCCAGGGCATTAGCGTTCTTCCTTACTTGGACGACCTTTTGATTGCAGCTCCATCTTTGCATCAGGCAGAGAGGGATACTTGGATGGTAGTGTCCACCCTCGAGTCCTTCGGTTGGGTGATCAATTATCCCAAGTCTTCTCTCTCCCCTTCATCGGTAAGATCCTTCCTGGGAATGATGCTGCATACTTCTCAGGCCAAGGTGTTTCTTCCTCAGCAGAAGGTGGAGGGCCTTCAGATGCAGGCGCGGGCCTTGTTGGCTTGCCCTCATCCCTCTATCTGTCTGGGGATGCAGTTGGTGGGTCTCATGGTGTCTTGCTTCGAGGCTGTGCCTTTTGCTCAGTTTTACATGAGACTTCAGTTGAATCTCTTGACCGTCTGGGATCGGAGTCAGGAGTCCTTGGAGCAGGAATTCGCTCTATCCCCTCTGGCCAGACAGTCCCTCTCGTGGTGGCTGGACTCGAGGAATCTTCTAGTGGGCAGGTCCTCTTTGCCTCTGTGCTGGGAGATTGTCACCACAGACGCGAGTCTGACCGGTTGAAGAGGGGTTTGGCAATCACTGAAGTTCCAGGGTCAGTGGGGCCCTCAAGAGGCCCAAGCGCCTATCAACCTCTTGGAGTTGAGAGCGATCAGGTTGGTTCTCTTTCAGTTGACTCCCCACCTTCGGGGTCGTGCGGTCCCGGTCCGCTCGGACAATCAGACGGCGGTCGCCTACAACAATCATCAGGGAGGGACTCGGCAAATGAGCCCTCGAGGAAGTGTCCCTGACATTGTCTTGGGCGGAGGAGACGGTTCCCTCCATCTCAGCGGTTTACATCCCCGGGGTGGAGAACCAGGAGGCAGATGCCCTGAGCAGAGGGACGTCTCGCCTAGGGGAATGGTCTCTCAACAACAAGATCTTTCATGCCCTGTGTCGCTGCTGGGGTCAGCCGGACGTGGACCTGTTTTTGTCCCGTCACAATCACAAGCTTCCGAGATTCGTATCCCTGTCAAGAGATCCTCTGGCCTTCGCCACGGACGTGCTGGCATTTCCTTGGAAGGAGTTTTCGACTCCTTTATGTCTTTCCTACCTTCCCTCTGTTGGGTCGTGTGCTCTCCAAGATAGCCCAGGAGGGGGTACCGACCATCCTAGTGGCCCCCCGCTGGCCGAGGAGGGTATGGTTTGCAGACGTCGTCCAGATGGTGGATCAGTACGGCGTTTCAGAGCTCCTCACTCGGGGACAGCTGCGCCACCCCAATTTACAAATGCTGGCTTTGACCGCTTGGCTGCTGAAACCTCCATCCTGATGAATAAGGGTTTGCCGGCTTCGGTCGTCAGTAGTATGATTCAGGCTCGGAAGAAATCCTCTTCTATGATTTATTACAGGTTCTGGCACGCTTACATTGCCTGGTGTGAGTCTAAGGCCTTCCCTTGCTGCACCTTCTCCCTTTCCAGGATTCTGGAGTTCCTTCAACACGGTCTAGAATCGGGCCTACAACTGAATATCCTCAAGGGACAAGTTTCTGCTAATCATAGGCTTGTCAAAACCTTTTTCCAGGGAGTCACTCATGTACGTCCACCGCGTAAGCCTCTGCTACGGGTGTGGGATTTGAACTTGGTGCTTTCTGCTCTTCAGGGTCCCCCCTTCGAGCCCCTGTGCGATGCTGCTCTTTCTATTCTGACTATTAAGGTGGCCTTTTTGGTTGCTATCACTTCGGTGCGTTGCGTCTCTGAACTGGCGACGCTTTCCATGAAACCTCCTTATTTTGAGCGGCATCAGGATAAGGTGGTGTTCCGTCTTAAGCTGGAATTCTTGCCTAAGGTTGTTTCTGCCTTTCATCTCAATGAGGAGTGTCTTACCTTCCTATTGTCCTGCCCCTGCTAATTCCAAGGAACGGAACCTTCATTCTCTGGATGTGGTCAGGGCACTCAAGTATTATTTGGTCGCCACTGAGTCATTTCGGAAGTCTGATTCTCTTTTTGACCTTCCTTCCGGACCTAGGAAGGGCTTGCCTCCAGCCAAATCCACTATCAGTAAGTGGATTAGACAGGCGGTGGTGCAGGCATACTCTGCTAAGGGGAAGGAACCCCCTTTCCGTGTTACAGCTCACTCCACTAAGGCTATTGGTGCCTCTTGGGCCTTCCAGCACCAGGCTTCAGTTGAACAGGTTTGTAAGGCCGCTACTTGGTCTTCAGTTCATACTTTTTCCAAGTTTTACAAAGTTAATGTTAATGTCTCAGCTGACGCTGTTTTTGGCCGCAGGGTGCTTCAGACGGTAGTGGCTTGAACTGCCTGCCATTGCTCTCTGGGGATCCCACCCTTCTTTTTTGGACACTGCTGTTGGATGTCCCACATGTAAAGAATTTAAATGAAGCAAGACGTGCTGTACACCTGGAAATATACAATTCTGTGATTACTGTAGAATTGTTTTTACGGTGTACAGCACGGCTTGCTTCATCACACCCTTGTTATCGTTGTTCTCTTTTGCTTTGTTATGGTGATTTTTGTTGAGAGAGTTTCCTTTTAGTGGGCTGTGTTTTACTAACATGGTCCTTGCCTCCCGGCTTCTTGCATTACTGCTTTCAAACACTGGGGTCTTCTGGGTAATTCTGGCCCTTTTATGGGCCGGGAGGGGCCACAAGTTTTCCTGCAGTCGATTGTGCCACCTGTGGCGGATTACCCACATGTAAAGAATTGAAATGAAGCAAGCCGTGCTGTACACCGTAAAAACAATTCTACAGGTGAGTAATCACAGAATTGTATTTTTGTAAGCCTCCTTTTTTTTTTTTTTTTTTTTTTTTTTTTTTAGTTCTATTTGGAAATGATAGGTTGTAAATGTTGTATGACTAATAACTAAGGATAATAATAATGGATAATAATGTACTGTTCTCTTTACAGGAAGACTTAAGCAAGCGCACTGTTTGCACCAAATTTCAGTTGTCCCATGGAGGTGACTATGCTGGGTTTCTTTTGGAAGGTAGGTATAGATGGTCATTTCTGGGGGGGGGGGGGGGGCGCTTATCTTTGCTTACCTTGAGAACCTCTTTCAGCACTTAGAGGTGGTCAGTAGCCACATTCAAGGCAAAGGGGTGAATATAAAGCCAGTTCACAGTTGCTGTGCATATAAATGTTATATCTGTGTGCTTATCCCTCCACCCCAACCAGAAAAAACCCTTAGCCCCAAGGAAGTTATGCAGGCAGAAAAGTGCAGTTTCCGACAAAACACGCTTCCCCTATTCCCTGCCTCCATGTGGCCCAGGAATCAAAGGGACATCATGGGTTCATTAAATAAAACAAACATCACTTACGTGTCCAGTTGCAGTGCTATGCTCGACCAGCTCCTGATGTGCATGCTCCTGATAAATGTCCACCAATGATGCCACATCACATGATGCACCCCTGCTGCCAATCAACAAGAGAGCTTCTTCCATGTGACTGGCACTAGAGGCAGCCAGTCCCAAGATGTCAAATGGCAAAATAGAAACCCACACAATGCATGTGAAGGCTGAAAAACCTTATGGCTGTGCTGGAAGCACAGATGGGTAAGACGGCATGCTTTCCCACCTGCAGGGTTCAGGCATTAACCCCATGCTTGATAATGTCTACCCCCAAGGCACCATGTACCCGCCCAGTCTAAACAGTGTGTTAGACTTCCACAAATATTCTGATCTGTAGACATCCACACAACAGGGGTTTGTGAGTCGCATGTGGCCCCCATGCTACAGTTTGAGGACACCCAGCTTATAATATCGCTGATCTTATTATATGTTATTATGCCCACTTCTCCTTTGACATGTGCCTCCGCCTCCTCCTTGCTCGCCAGAAGGGACCAGACATAATTTGCCCAGGCGTGCTTTTTTATTTCTCCAGTTGTTGTGTTCTCTGGATGGCCATTCAATATTATAAATAGATGACATGCCTGTGGCTCAAGTAGAGATCTTGAAATCTCAGCAATTTAGTTTATCGTCCAGAAACCAAGTCTAAGTTTCAAATAAAAGATTCTTTTTGATTACAAAAAATCTCCAAAAAAGCATATAATTATGCAAATGACTATAACATGTCTCTGCTAATTATAATATGGTTCTTAGTAGGAGCAGAACTCGAAATTTGGGATGCTAAACTTTACTGCTTTCTTGCAGTGTGGTTTTGTTATATAATCTCTATAAACAATTTTACTTTCCAAGGTTCTGGAGAATGTTGGTTGGAAGTTTACAAGCTGCCCAAGGATTCCTGGCTGAAAGAACTAGAACATTCTCAAACCACTGTGCCAAGCACACCTCTCCCTGGGACAGAGGTAGGCTCACCAATACACATACTGTATGTAAAATAAATTGTTCCTCCTTATATTGGTTGTTATATGTAAATGTATACCAAAACAAAACAAAGAACAGGTCCCAGTGCTGTGTATTGCGAATGAATCCAAGCAAAATATACAACATGTAAAAAAAAAACAAAAAAAAAAAAGACACTCAATTGTGGTAAATTTATGTCGCTTACACTCTCTTATGCTGGTCACTGGAAGTTCAACATGACACTAATGGCGAAGATCTGTCTGGGGTTCTGAAAAATATTACAGGAATGAACCACCTGGTTTGGTGGTAAGAGACAACCTATTATTAACAACTGGAGACAAAAGTACAAGTCTGTTAAAAAACGTCACCGTTTATTGCTGTAACATTGTTGGCTCATATTCCAAGCAAATGGATCCACATTGGATTCAAACACACAGTTTTAAATGGACCAAAACCCAGGATTTTGACTATCCTGGGTTTTGGTCCTTTCCCCCGGGACACCCTGATCAGGGGATGCCCCGTTGTGTAAAACCTCCCAGATCGCCCGAAGAAACTCGCCTCTTCCTGGTCCTACGGCACTAGTCCAATCAGCGTGCTCGGAGCTGACGTCACCCCATCTAAGAAGACGTCTAAGTCCAGCGGCTCCGAGCATGCTGGAGGCCGCATCCCCCACTTCCCTCTAACAGGGAGCGTGCCTGCGCCAGCCATTCACAAATGCCTGGCAAGGGCACGAGGGATAACGGGAATGCAGCTGCACATGCGCTGTTGGAGCGGGAACAAAGGTAAGTGAACGGGGCGACCTGGGGGGTTTCACACATGGGAATCTATCGGCCCGGGAATCAAGCTGGGTAAAATGCAAAAAGGCAATTTAATTAAACATACAAAGATAAAAGTTGCTTGATCATATGCAGATTCCTTTGCAAACAGGTTTAAAGTGGACCAAAACCCAGGGCCGCTAGATTCCTCTCCCCCGGTCCAACAGCACATGTGCGAGTGGCGGCCACATCTCCGCTATCCCTTTAGCAAGGCGCGTGCCTGTGCCAGCCATTTGTGAATGAGAGCTCAGCTAGACTCGGCTCCTTAGATGAGCTTGTGCCAGTGCTGTTGAGCGTGCTGATTTGGACTGGAGGCTGCAGCTGCCCCACAGGATCGAGGAAAGGTGAGTTGGAGTGGGCGACCTGGTGGGTTCACACAGCAGGGTTATGGTACTGTGATTATGACTGTTAGTAGCTGGTGGTATTAGCCTTTTGGTATCAACTTGGTAATGGTGGCCAATGCGTTGCAGCCACATACCTACCTACATATGCTCAACCACCTATCTACCTGCCTACTGACCCACCCACCTACTTACCTACTCGCTTCCTTACCTGCCCACCTATCTACAGACCTACCTACCTACATCATTGCCCACCTATCTGCCAGGTGAGTTTTCGGGGGATCCCAAATCAGAATGTCACACCAGGGGGAGAAAAACACCCAATGAAGTCATTTTTTTTTGGCCATTGTTCCTCTTTAAAGTGGAAGAAAACCCAGGATTTTCTCAACTTGTTTCGGACACCCTGATTTGGAATAGGACACACTATGTGAACCCCCCAGATCTCCCTGGTCCTACGGCACATGTACGGGCTCTCATCCAATCCGCATGTATGGCATACATATTAATTATCGGCAATATGGCTCTGTTTCCATGGTCCATGCTAAACATGGTCCTTGGTCCATGCAGAGTGTGCGCCTCAGCCCAGAGATGCCAGTGATGCAACCAGCATTGTTGAGTTGAGTTTTGGGGTAGACCCCCAGAGTTTCACACAGCGGGGCATCCAGGTGAAAGCCATCAGCCGGCCCTGGAGTCTTTTAGTGCTCAGCTTTCCTGGAACTGTCACTGACACTGACACTGTGGGGCAGCCATCCCCAGCTTCCCTCTAGTCTGAAGCGCAATCTCACCCTCAGCCTAACTGAATGGCTGGGGGCCAGAGCCCACCTTTAGCTAAAGAGAAAGCGGTGATGCCCTTGCAAAAGCGCCAAGGATGTGCTGCAAAAGCGCTGTGTGAGATCTGGAAAAAGTAAGGTTTGCATCCCACCCTGGGGGTTTTACAGAGCGAAGCAACCCAAATCAGCCTGACTCCAGGGCTGGACAGCACAGGTTTTGGTCATAATCCATTTGTCCTCTGGGTGTTCTTTAGATTCATGGCCAAAGCAGGCAGTAAAATAAAAAACGCTAACCGGGAGCGCGCCCGTGCCGGCCATTCACAAATGCGTGGCGCTGGCAAGTGCCCTGCTAGAGGCATAGTGGGGATTCGGCCGTGACTCGTGCATGCGTCGTTGGATCGGGAAGCAAGATAAGTGTACGGGCGACCTGCGGGTTATGACACAGCGGGGCATCCCGATTTTGGATGTCCTGGGCGGAGGGAATCAGTCGGCCCAGGAATCTTATAGATTCACAGGCCGATCGCGCTGAGTTTTGTTCCACCTTAAAACACATACTTTACTGAAGGCCTCCACCACTCCTAATCCGGCCCACTACTAATGCTGTCATACATTCTTAAAGGAAAACTCCCTTTTTTGTCAGGTTTTTGGTGTTCTGCCTTATTGTTTTCCTCTTTTGGAATGTAAGATAAACATTTGTGTTAGGATTGTGCCCCCAGACCTGTGAGTTACTTATCGGCATGCTGTTTCCATGATTCTCATTTTCCTGGGACTCTGTTTTGCTACAGTGGGAGTGGTTTTCATGGCCTTAAAGCGGACCTTCACCCTGAATAAGAGTCTATCCTATATGTTTCCCACACCCTGTACATACAGATTGTCCACATTAAAAATCATCCTACCTGCATCTACTGCATGTTATGAGCCTTTAAACATCCAAGATGGCGGCTTATGGAAGCCGCCATCTTATCAGGCAGCCTGCAAACAGGAAGTGCCTCCTGACTGTGCTGCTCTGCATTCTGGGACTGCTGACCTTTACCTGACCCCAGCTCTGCTCTGTCTGAGCAAAGCACAGCTATAACCAGCCCTCCTGTACCTTATCCCACTCTTCTCTCCTCAGTAAGTGTGATGCTTCTGAGTCAAGATGGCGGCGCCCGTATCCTAAATTCCTGAACAGAGTTGCAGCCCAGTGGGGGAAAGAATAATAAGTTAGTGACTAAAAACGTAAAATATATTAATTTTAGATGCTGGGGAACCGTTTTTTAAGAGTTTGGGCTTTTCATTAAATCACAGTGAAGGTCCGGTTTAAGTAAAAACAATGGACTATAATTCCCACAATGTAACAGGTGAACTCTTTAGCAGCTTTGGCTAAGTCTAAGCAGCCTAATGACCTCTCCAGCTGAGAACCTGGCCATTAATCCTTTCTATTGGAACTCAAGACTGTGATCCTTCCAAGCTGAAGAAGTTGAATTTCCGCAGAATGGGTTAAACCAGTCATCCATTCCTTAGCCAAGGAAGTCTATGATATGTAATCAAAATCACCACTTTGGTGTACATAGCTAAGGTAAACACATTGTTGCTATGGAAAAAAGTTTTCATTTATAACAGAGTTGTAAACAAATAGAAAATAAAAAAAAACTTAGTACATTGAAGACATGATCTTGCCACACAATAATAGAAACTTAAAAAAAGTCTTCTTGCCGTCAGCCTTCAGGTGTTACGATCTGGCTACAGGAGATGAGGGGAGTATAGCCGTCAGCAACCAATTGACTAGTCTTAGAAGTCTTAGTAACACAGTTCTCCCCCCTCTCCATATCTTTGTGGGCCCATTGGAAGATCGATCATGGATGACAGACGTAGATATTTTTTAAATGCTGTAGTTGTATGTACATTGAATTCTTATTGTTCTGGGTTTCTGCACTTCACACATTGCACTACAGTAGCTTGTAGCACTTCCCTAAATAGTTTTGTAAATCTTGGAAACATAACTCATTATTGAGTTTCTGCCTCGGACTGGCAAGCGATGTCAAGTGATAAATTGCCCACTGGGAAAGCCGGGAAACTCTACTATAGGAATCCTGTTTTCCAATAAATTAGCTAAGGACACATGAAAGTTTTATGCTGCCATTATAATCAGCACAGATTTGTGAGGTTCTCATTACAGCCACCTACTATGTCTATTATGTCTGAGCAGAAAATCACACCGCCTGTACTCCTAATAAAGATCAAACCACCAAAGCCGCTTGCAGGTAATACAATGTTATGTTTATTCTAACACCTAACATAGTGCTTAGATTAATGCAATGCTGTCTAGGTTCAAACCATTTTAAAGTGGACCAAAATCCAGGATTTTGACTATCCTGGGTTTTGGTCCTTGCCCCTGGGGCACCCCGATCGCCGTGTAAAACTCCCCCAGGTCGCCCGAATTAACTCGCCTATCACCGGTCCTATGGTGCATGTGTGGCCTCTCGTCCAATCAGCGTGCTGTAGATCCAGTCCCGCCCCTTCGTCTAAAGTGCGCGGATCCGATTCTGGATGCCCCGGGGGAAGGAAATCAAGTGCCCCTGGAATCTTATAGATTCTCGGGTCGATCTCTGTGGGTTTTGGTCCACTTTAAGGCCAAGCTAAACCTTCTCTGGCTACTTTGTACAAGGTAGGGTCCAGATCTGCATTAACCCTGATTCACTAATACCTGCTACACGTGAGCCCGAAATTAAGGCTATACTTGCCTTTCCATAAGGAGCTGTGTGCGATGGCGGCACTGCAGTGAAGCATCTCTCATATTTGAATTGGTGGGCCTGCCACACTTGTATGCAACTGTTTCTTGACCCATTTTAAAGGAGCTTTGCTAGGAAAAGGTGAGCATCTCTTTAATGGCTCCCTGATGGCATGAGGGGGCAGGCTAAACCGGACCAACTCCCTTACAAGACACCATGCTTATATGCCCAAAGCAATTCAGATGCTGAACATAAAAATTAGTTGACCTGCTGTGGTCAATTTTACAACCAAAATGTCGTCTCATGGAGTTGCAGTCCGCCTTGCAAAGTGGAGGTGCAGCTGGCTTTTCTGCCGCTGTGCATTGTGGGTTATGTCAGTTGCAGGGTGGGAAAGGGGGACAGTTAACTTAGGCCATGCACCCTTATTGAGGGATGGATATGAGATGGAATGTAACAGTTACACTATAGAAACACTTTGAATAGGAGATTTATTGGTGCAGGCCTGCATGTTAAAGTGGACCAAAACCCACTGTGATTGGCCCGGGAATCTATAAGATTCCTGAGCCGATTGATTCCCCCCCCCCCCCCCCCCGGGAGCCCCCAAAATTGGTCATAAGCGGGCACGCTCCCTGTTAAAGGGTAGCGGGGGATGCGTCCATCAGCACACTTGAAGCCCCTGGCAAGACGTCTTGGAGTGCACTGATTGGAGGAGCGGCCACGCATGTGCCGTAGGACCGAGGAGAGGTGGGTTGACTTGTATCTGGGAGGTTTCACAGTAGGGCAACCAGATAAACACCAACGAGGGACAAATGAGAACAACTAGGGGCAGGGGACATGGATTCAAAAGAGGACTCAGTCACACACATCTGCAGAAGTATGCTTAAGCTGCTCCACCAAGCACCAACGTGCCTCTGTGGGGTGCAGTCCTAACTCTAATCTCTGAGAGCCCTATTTGGGACATACAATGCAATAGATACATTGGGAGCAGGCTTACCTGAGTTTGCCCTAAAACCTTGAGTTTTTAACAAGCTTTAGAGACAGATTTTAGGTTGGTCTGCAAGCTAACAGGGTTGAGTGCTGTGGCTCCTTTAAGACTTTTGTATCCTAATTGCCCTGCTAACGTGCACCTCCCAGGTTGGTTATAAAATGGTCTGAGCGGCTGCCACCCCTCCTTTGTTTCTTTTGAATTTATACAAGCACTTGGGGTGTGGGGTCTAGGCTGTACTGTGAGGTCTTCAACCCTTCCACCCCATGGGCTGCACTCAACGTTATAGGGCAACCTCAGGTAAGCCTGCTCCCAATTTATCTATTGCATTGTATGTCCCAAATGGGGCTCTCAGAGATTAGGACTGCACCCCCAGGAGTTAGGACTGCACCCCACAGAGGCACCTTGGCGCTGGTGGTGCAGCTTAAGCATACTTCTGCAGATGTGTGTGACCAAGCCTCTGTTTTTAACCAGATTTAGAGACAGATTTTAGGTTGGTCTGCAAGCTGACAGGTTTGAGTGCTGTGGCTCCTTTAAGACTTTTGGACAAAGACCAAAACCCAGGATAGTCAGTCATTTGTTTTGGTTCACTTTAAAGTGGACCAACACCGAGAGGTGATCGGCCCGGAAATCTATAAGATTCCCGGGCTGATCACCTCCCACCCCGCGGGACATCCGAGATCGGGATGTCCCGCGGGGTGAAACCCCCCCAGACACCCCAAATCGCTTACCTGATCTTCGGCGGCGGCCGGCCGCCTCCCTCGCGCCCCTGTAGACGTGCGCGCGCCGGCCGTCTGCGAATGGCCGGCGGGGGCGCGCGCGCGCCGAAAGCGACGCGAGGGAGGCGGCGGCAGCCGCTTGGACGTTCCTGATCCCCGTCTGGACGTTGGCGGGGATTGGACCGTCCAGTCACGTGGCAGCGGGGACAGGTAAGATTTTGGGGCTTTCTGGGGGGTTTCACACAGCGGGGCACCCCCGATCGGGGTGCCCCGACGAAGTGGACCAAAACCCAGGATAGTCAAAATCCTGGGTGTTGGTCCACTTTAAAGAGGTAGAGCTGTATTACTTTTTAAAGGGGCACCATTTTTTTTAAATGTGGGTAACAGGGCGATTGACCATGTAAGAGAGAAAAGCCACAGGTGTTGTGGTTTTATCTGTTTGATGAACTTCCTGTTTAGTCACCACATCCAGGAAGTTAAATGTATATGCTAGCTATATAACCTCTATTCTAAGTATGTCACACACCCCGCTTCAAGATATTCATAACCTGTGGGTATACTGACCTGAAGAGGGCGAACTGCAGAGATAATAGGAAAAAAGAAGCCCCTCCCGGTCCACAAATACCTGGGACCTCCCACTCATTACCCAGTCTTCATCTCTGCAGTCGGCGAGCAAGTCAGAAGATGATGTCTCCTCCTTGCACAGGGGGATTTCAGGTAGCCGGGATAACTCCCGGCCCGTTTTTTATCTATTTCCGCCCGGATTCCTTTATATTTCTCACATACACATGCCTCCCAGCCTTAGGCTGCGTTCCGGGTGAAGGTAGAAAAGCACCTTAGGTGCTTAGGAGCAAAGCTCCACCGTGAGACCCTATACAAGAGGGTAGGCGGCTACCCGGGTTGGTGACCCCGGTTTGGGATGCCCTGTCCCTCAGCCATTTCACCCTAGCTGGTGTTAAAAGCCCCTCTCCGGATGCCCTTCTCCTTAGAGGGGGGGGGGGGGACCTGGGGTCCTTTCCTCTGTGTACAGGCTTTTCTTTCTTCTTTATTATAACCGTGTGTATAACTTGTGTTTGTCACGTTAAATTGTGCAGCCGCTAGAGATCATTCAGCAGTTTTTCTGCCTTTTTTACCTCATGACAGGCTGAGGGGAGCTTCTCTCCTCAGTCACTGGCAGCGGGGGGCGGGGCCTGTACGCTAGAGATCATTCAGCAGTTTTTCTGCCTTTTTTACCTCATGACAGGCTGAGGGGAGCTTCTCTCCTCAGTCACTGGCAGCGGGGGGCAGTCTGACGCTGCGGGTCGCCCTCCCTTTTCTTGTGGGGGCCCCCCTTTTTTCCCCTCATTTCCCCTGGCTTTATTTTATATTTACTGGACCGGCGACGCGGCCGTCACTGTCGCCGCGGCGCTGGCCTTTTTGTTGTCAGCTGTGTATGGCGGAGGGGAGCTTCTCCCCTTACGCGCTGTAGCGGGGGGCGGGGCCGGGCTTTCGGCGGGACGCCACGGCCCGCCCCCGTTCGGCAGGGTCTGCTGCGGAGCCTGGGCTTCTGTTCAATCATTTGGCTGGGCTGTGAAGGGGGGGCGGGGCAGGGACATCGCGCTCCGCTCTGGCCACGCCCCCTTCTTCTTCTTCTTCTTCTTCTCCTCTCTTTCCTCCTGCTGCTGCTGCTGCCTCGCTCGTGGCGTGAGGACGCCATTAACCTCCTCCTGACTGGAAGGCACAGTGAGTGGCCCTCTGGGCCCCCTTCATAACTCTTCTATTCTATTGATTTTTCATATGCTTATTTAGTGTCTTTATTATGTCTTCCAGGTAGACCTACATAGGGGTTTAGGGGGTCTCTCCCGGTCCTAGGGTCCCTGGGTTTTCAATATACTTATACAAATCCTCCCACTTGGGACTTTAAAAGGGCATCCCGGGTTGCTTATAAGCGTAATTCCCTCGGTCATTGCGACTACCCAAAAGTTCACCTTATGGAGGCATCCCCGGATATCGGGCTCCCCTCGGGGCAATCCCGGAAGTGTATGGGTTGTGGGGTATCCCTAACAGGGGATATATATACATATTTCTATGTATTCCTTGTGCGCAGCAGACTATTAGACGGCAGTCCGGACCCCAGGCATCTGGGTCAGCACCGCCGTCTTCATCCCCTCCCCCTTCCCGTCTTGACCCGTGCCCCGTGTGACGTTGTCATGAGTGGGGAGTCGCAGTCTGATGTGTCAATCTTGAAAAACTATTTTCTACCGCGGTTGCCAGAAAGGCCACGGCTAAGAGAAAGCATTTGCCACCGGTCACTCCGGCATTTGAATATGATGAAGTAGATTATCTGGATTGGTCAGATTACTCTCCTCAAGAGGAAGGAGAGTTGTTTGAGGAATCTGATACTTCAGATGATCAGCAATTTGTTGGTGCTGATTCTGAGAAGGGGTCAGGGAGTTCCATGGATACTCCTAACGTCCTGGCTCAGATGTTTGAGGTTCTCGCTATCTCCCCTCCTGAGGAGGCTCCTCTACAACTAGGGGAGTTTGTCGAGGAATCCAAGCCGCGCTTGAAATTTCCTAATCAAAAGCATTTTGATAAAATTATTTCTAAGGAATGGGAGAGGCCTGCTAGGCTCCCAGGCATTCCTCAGAGTTGGGATAAAAGGTATCCTTTCCCTTTGGATACAGTTAAGCGTTGGGCGTCCCCTCCCGTAGTGGACGCACCAATTCTGGGACTGTCCAACTCAGCTGTTTTGAATAACCCTGATTGTTCCGCACTTCAAGATTGAGGATAAGCGTATTGACCAGATGGCTTGCCATGGTTTTGCTAGCGTTGGGTCAGCCATGTGGTCTGTTTGTGCCTCAGCGCTGCTGGTGGTGGCTACCAGGTCGGTGGCAAGGAATCTGTTAACCTCCTCCGGTTTGGATCCGGTCAGTGGAGAATTTCTTGGACTTAAACGATGTTAGCTGTTTTTGTCTTTCGTACTAGCCGCTTTGGATGATTCTTTGATGATGTGTAGCAGAACTTCTGTTCTGCTGGTGACTATTAGACGTTCTATTTGGTTGCGCCAGTGGGCAACGAAAGAGGCGACAACGTCCTTTTCGGGGAGCGGCTTCCTTCACTCCTTCCTTTCGGGGTTCCAGAGCGGGAAGAGGATTTGCCTTCCCATCCACAAGAGGAGATTCCTGGAACAGGGGCAGAGGACGTGCCCATTCAGGATACATTTGGGTCTCTAAGCCTAAACCCGCGGCCAAACCTGCTCAGCAATGAGGGGACGCCCTCACCCGTGCGGGTGGGGGGACGGCTGCGACAGTTCTCTCAGATCTGGATTCGAGAGGTTTCGGACAAATGGATCCAGGAAGTGGTGTCTTCCGGCCACAAGCTGGAGTTAGAGTCCCGCCGTTTCTTTAGGTCTCGGATGCCCCCAGACGCACTGGCCGCGCAGGGGCTCCGGGCGGCGGTATCAAGTCTTCTGGATATAGCAGTCATTTGTCCAGTGCCTGCTTCAGACCGGGGTCGAGGCTTTTATAGAAATCTGTTCACGGTTGCCAAAAAGGATGGTTCTATTCGGCCCATACTGGATCTGAAGATTCTCAACAGATTTGTCAGATTGCGAAAATTCCGCATGGAAACACTGCGTTCAGCTATCTGCTCTCTTCATCAGGGGGACTTTATGACGTCCAGAGACATCAAGGATGCGTAACTCCATGTTCAGATTTTTCTCGCGCACCAGAGATTTCTCAGGTTCGTGGTGGAGGATCGGCATTTTCAGTTTGTGGCTCTCGCTTTTGGTCTCACTTCAGGCTCTCCTCAGAGCACAGGGAATTCGCATAGTGCCATATCTGGACGATCCTCTCATCATGGCATCGTCTTTCAGCCAAGCGGAATTGGACACAAGGACGGTGATATCCACTCTGGAGAGGTTCGGTTGGGTGATCAACTACCCCAAGTCCTCCCTTTCCCCGTCCAGGATCGTGTCTTTTCTGGGAATGTCTTTGGACACGACTCAGGCCAGGGTGTTCCTTCCTCAGTTCAAGGTTCTTTTTGATTCAGGAGTTGATTCAGTTGTTCATGTCCACTCCTCGTCCGACCATTCGGCTAGGGATGAGACTGGTGGGGCTGATGGTAGCCTCCTTCAAAGCAGTCCCTTTTGCTCAGTTTCACACAAGGACGTTACAGCTCCATCTATTGACGGCCTGGGACAGGTCTCCTCTGTCGTTGGATCAATCCTTTCTGATGACTCCTCGGATTCGCCAGTCACTACGGTGGTGGCTGAATTCTGTGAATCTGTTGAAGGGCAGATCCTTTCTGATGCCTCTGTGTGAGATGGTCACCACGGATGCCAGCCTATCAGGATGGGGAGGCTTCTGGAAGGATCTTCAGTTTCGGGGCTTGTGGGGACCTTTTGGAAGCCCACGAGCCCATCAATGTTCTGGAATTGAGAGCCATCAGGATGGTTCTTGTACGTTTGACTCATCACCTACAGGGACTGCCGGTTCAGGTCCGGTCAGACAATCGGACGGTGGTTGCCTACATCAATCACCAGGGAGGGACCCGCAGCAGGAGTGCCCTCAAGGAAGTATCTCTGATTCTGGACTGGGCGGAGAGCCATGTCCCGTGCATCTCGGCAGTTTACATTCCGGGAGTGGAGAACACGGAGGCGGACTCTCTGAGCAGGTTGTCTGTCTGCAAGGGGGAATGGTCTCTCTGTCCCAGGGTTTTTCACTCGATTTGTCTCAGGTGGGGGTCACCGGTGGTGGTCCTCTTTGCCTCCCATCACAATCACAATCTTCCGGTATTTGTGTCTCTTTCGAAGGATCCACTGGCTCTAGCAGTGGATGCCATGTCCCTGAACTGGAGGGATCTGGGTTTCTGTACCTGTTCCCTCCATTTCCAATGGTAGCCAGTGTGGTGCGCAAGCTGGTCCTGGAGGGAGCTTCAGCAATTCTGGTGGCTCCAAGGTGGCCAAGACGGGTTTGGTTCGCAGACGTGGTAAGGTTAGTAGAAGATCAGTTCGTTCTACCCCTGCTGCCGGATCTGCTCACACAGGGTCCACTACGTTACCCCAGTTTTCCAACGCTGGCTTTGACGGTGTGGCTGCTGAAACCTCCATCTTGAAGGAGGAAGGCCTTTCCGATGCTGTTATTCAGACTCTTATTAGCGCAAGGAAGAGGTCTTCTTCTTCTTCCGTCTACTATAGGACTTGGAGATCGTATATTGATTGGTGTGAAACTAGGGCCTTCCCTTGTATAGAATTCTCTATTTCTAGAGTTCTGGAGTTCCTCCAACACGGCTTGGATCTGGGGCTCCAACTCAGTACGTTGAGGGGGCAGGTTTCTGCTCTGGCAGTGTTTTTCCAAAGATTTTTTGCTCTTCATCCGTTGGTTAAGACTTTTTTTCCAAGGGGTTACGCATGTGCGGCCTCCTAGGCAGCCTATAATTCCGGTTTGGGATTTGAATTTGGTTCTTTCCGCTCTTCAGGGCTCCCTTTGAGCCCTTGCATGATATTGCTTTGTCTTCCCTTACACAGAAGGTGGCCTTTTTTGGTAGCCATCACTTCAGTTCGGCGCGTCTCTGAGTTGGCGGCCCTGTCTATTCAAGCTCCGTATTTTGAAAGACATCAGGACAAGGTGGTTTTCCGTTTCAAGCCGGATTTCCTTCCTAGGGTGGTTTCTGTTTTTCACCTAAATCAGGATATTGTTCTGCCCTCTCTGTGTCCTAATCCCAACAACGATTAGGAGAGGGCCCTGCATTCCTCGGCTGTGGTTTGTGCTGTGAAGTACTATTTGGTAGTAACTTCTTCTTTTCGCAAGACTGATGCCTTCTTTGTGGTTCCCTCCGGGCCCAAGAAAGGTTTGGCTCCTTTAAGTCTTCCATCAGTAAGTGGATTCGTCAGGCCATTGTTGGGGCCTATTCTGCTAAGGGGAGGAATCCCCCTTTTCGTGTTACGGCTCATTCTACTCATGCGGTTGGGGCTTCCTGGGCTTTCCAGCACCAGGCCTCTGTTGAGCAAGTTTGTAAGACTGCTACTTGGTCTTCTGTTCACACTTTTTCAAAGTTTTACAAGGTTGATGTTAGGGCCTCAGCGGATGCTGTTTTTGGCCGCAAAGTTCTGCAGGCTGCAGTGGTTTAAGTTGTGAGTTATGCCTTGTTTTGGCTCCCCGCCCTTTATGGACACTGCTATTGGATGTCCCACAGGTTATGAATATCTTGAAGCGGATGTCACACACCCCGCTTCACCCGCCCTTTTTGTATTCTGGATCCTTTATATTGTGAACTTTGCGTTGTTATGACTGATATTTGGCTCTTCCTGGTCCCTTTCCTTACTGCTTTCTTGATACTGGGTAATGAGTGGGAGGTCCCAGGTATTTGTGGACCGGGAGGGACTTCTTTTTTCCTATCATCTCTGCAGTTCGCCCTCTTCAGGTCAGTATACCCACAGGTTATGATATCTTGAAGCGGGGTGTGTGACATACTTATAATACCCATTTTACAAGGTGAGTATTCACAAAATGGTATTTTTGCTATCCTGCCAATGTACCACAGAAGACCTCTAAACATGCCCTCTTGTTTTGTCACTTAGGGAGTACATATAAAACTGTCCAGGAGGCTGTGCAGAAAAATGAAGACAGCAATGTGTTTGGCGGGGGACAAAATCACCTCATCAGCTCACAACAATGGGAACAGCAAGAGGCTATATTTACAGGGGTGTATCAAAAATATCTTGGCTTAAATTCTCCAGAGATACCAGATGGAGAGGCTTCAAGGTAAAGTGATGCCCCCCAATAGAAAAGCAGTGTTTTAATTTTTAATGTGGAACAAAACCCACCAGCAGCCTGCCTGGAGTCTAAAAGACTCTAGGGCCAGCTGTTGGCTTTCCCTCGGGGCATGCCAGATTGATATGCCCCGCTGTGTAACCCCCCCCCCCCCCAAGGTGCTGGTAATCACTCACCTTTCCCTGGTGCAACGGCGCACGCGCGGGCTCTTGTCGAATCAGAGCCGCCTGCTGAACTGATGGAATTCGCCAAGGCGTCTCTGTGCTCCCACCCTAGCCATACGAGCGCGGGGCAGCAGGGGATGTGGCAGCTCTTGATTCCCATTCACTTTAATCAAAGCTACTTGCCAAATTACGTCAGTTCAGCGGGCGGCTCTGATTCTTTACTATGGGGAGCAAGAGCGGCCGCATCCCCGCATCCTTGGGGTGTGCGTGTGCTCCCACCCTAGCCATTCAGATAGCCTGGGGCGCGAGCGCGGGGCAGCAAGGGATGTGGCCGCTCTTGATTCCCATTCACTTTAATCAAAGCTGCTTGCCAAATTACGTCAGTTCAGCGGGCGGCTCTGATTGTTTACTATGGGGAGCAAGAGCGGCCTTGGGGTGTGCGTGTGCTCCCACCCTAGCCATTCAGATATGCTGGGGCACGAGCGTGGGGCAGCAGGGGATGTGGCCGCTCCTCATCCTTATTCACTTTAATCAAAGCTGCTTTCCAAATTACGTCACTTCAGCAGGCGGCTCTGATGGGACGGGAGCCCGCACAGGCGCTGTTGGATCGGGAAGAGTCTGAATGGCAGGGATTTTTACATAATGGGGCCAATGCAGGATGCCTGGGGGGGCATGGAATAAAACCCAGGAAAGTGAAAATCCAAGGTTTTGTTCCGCTTTAATGATATTAGGCAAAATATCTGACCATTATTATGCACAAGGCAATAAGAACATACTGGAGAACAGAGCATCTTAATTGCAGATCATGCTTTAAATAACACTGGATTTTACATATTACTTTGCCACCAAATTTTACTTTTAATATTAATGTCATTTTACACATATGCATTTAACTATTACTATTATTATTTAATCCAGAGTTGAAGGCATTTTGTGGTGCAATCCTTCATCACGCCACAAGACATAGACACCTTTTCTGTTAAGAACAAGGCATGTCTCTTGAAGTAATAAATGACACTTGGATTTATGTATATGGATATACAATCTCCCCATAAGCTATTACTACACTAAAAATATCTGATAGAATAAACAAAATTCCTTCAAAGTGAAAGTGTTTATAAGGAGTATACTGATATAAAGGTCTGCTGGGGGACATGTGGTGCCAAGGGGCTAAGTAATTACCTGACTGAGCTCTGACAATAAAAAACTCAGGACTTTTCTAGATTAAAACAAAGCAATTTGTGTCCAGATTACAGCCAACCTGTTCTTGGTGGCAAACCTTGAAAACAAAAGTATAAGCTGAGGCAACCTGATGATATGAACAGACAAGTTTGTAACCTGGCACTATAAAATGTTATAGTGTGCAGTCTGACTAGTACAGAGAGCCACATTGTATGACAGGAATTTTGATAAAATTTAAGCCCCATTTTTGAATTTCCATAATAACGTTTTGTTAAGCATTGATGCTAATAAAAATAACTTGCAAGAAAACCCTGCAAAACCAATTTATAAATAGTGGAAACTGTAGAGATTGGATTTTTCTTAGTGTGTTCTGTGTATATTCTATTATCCAGGAGGAAATACCGGCTCTGTACCCAAATGGTGAGCCAGCTGTCGCCGCAGGCAGATATTTCTGCTTGGGAGAACCATACACCTGGCAGCTGTTGTACTTTAGAGCATATAAAATAAATCTGTATTGTTTCCCTGGATTATAATCTCAGGTGATGTTTTTCCAGGATAGACGCCAGTGAGTCACAAGTCCTGCTCCATCCGAGCACCTCCTCTGGTCAAGTTACAGTGTATGACATGAATGTGTTCTCATTATATTCCAAGTATACAGCACGTCCTGTTCCAGAATATTCCTTGCACATGGGTTATACATCCACAAGATGGCGCTGGACTGCAGAAAAAGACTTGTGGCTCCTCCCGGCCCCATATAAGGCCAGGGACCTCCCACATATCCCCAGTTCTTATCTGCAGTCTGGGCTGCGAAGATAGAAGATGGCTCTCTATGTTGCGCAGGTGAGCTGGGCTTATCTGCCTGCGGCCCTGCAGGACTATTCCCACCTGTTCCGAACCATACCAATGCTTTCCAGCCTCGGCTGACAAGGTTCGGGTGAAGGTTGGTCAGTAAGCACCAGGGTAGTTGCTGAGGAGCACTGCTCCTACCGCAGTCCCTGCTCTGACAGGGTAGGCGGTTTAGGCTGATGGTGAGCCTTTTGGGATGCCCCCCCTGCACTATGGGTTTTGCCAGGCTCCCTGTGCTGTTTAACCCTTACCCCCCTAGGTGTCCCTATCCACCCTACCCCCTTTTTTTCTCTTGGGCTGAAAATCCCTTAAATTCCTTGCCTCGCTCTCCCTCGGGGGGGTCTCTGGGGGGGGGGGGGGGTGGTTGGTGGTCTGTACGATTGTTTGTGTGTGTTTCACCGTGTACGCTGCCACCACACGCTTGTACTGCGCTCCGGACGGCGGCGACATTGCTTCTGAGGCTGCGGTGCTGCTATTGGCTGGCCACATCACGTGGGGCGCAATTTCGGGAAGGGGGTGGGCTCTGCGGATGACGTTTTGCGCATCATGTCACATCATGTGCCCCTCGAAGTCTCTGCAGGCGCCATTTTACCCTCTCCTTGTGCTGCGTGCGCTGCTGGCTCACTGCGGTCCATGAGTACCCCTGCGGGGTGGTCTCCTGGTTTTATTTTTCCTTAGTGTATATTCTTATGGGAATTTTTTTTATGTCTTTCAGGTGGGTTAAAACTTCAGCATCTGTGGTTTCCCCCAGCCCTCTCCCCTCGCTATCTCCCACTTCCCTAGTGAGTCCTTGGGGCATCCCGGGTAGCTCTTTAGCGTTAACCCTTACTGGCCTGTTGTGCCACTCAAATCACCATATAGAGGCTTCTGGGGATAATGTGCTTGGGGTTCCTTCGGGACAAGCCCGGCTATGTGTAGCGTGTGGGGTATCCCCTATAAGTGATGTCAGGGTGTGTGTACCCTGCGCCAAACAGGTGCTTGCGCCACAGTCTGGGCTGTCTGTTACTAGGCCTGGTGCTGTGCCCCCTCTGGCTTTGCCTACCCCCCCACGCTTACATCTGACCCTCAGCGAGGGGCATACTAGTGGGGAGTCTCAACCTGATTTGGCTGCATGGGTGGCCAACATTGGAAAAACATATTGCTGGGTCTGCCCGGCGTAAGGCTTCTGCTAAGAAGCAGCATTTATCACCTGCGGTTTCCCTCTTCCCTGCTGAGGCTGAGGAATTTTTTTACATTTCTGGTTATTGTCCCCTTGAGGAGGGGGAATTATTCTCTGATTCAGAATCATCTGAGGAACAGCCTAGGGTTTATGGTGGTACCGGGTCTCCCTTTGGAGAAGACCCATGGTCCTCAGATGACACTGACAGGCTTTTTTTCTCATATTTTTGAAGTGCTTTGTATCTCCCCTCCTGCAGTGGCACCGCAGAAGCAGGGTGAGCTTTTCCATACTGTTAAACCACGCTTGGAATTTCCAGAGCAGACTCACTTTAATAATCTGGTGCTCAAAGAATGGGAGTGGCCTAGCAAGCTCCCTGAGGTGCCCAAGAGTTGGGACGAGAGTTATCCCTTTCCTGCTAATGTGATTAAGCGTTGGTCATGTCCTCCCGAGGTGGACGCGCCCGTTCTGGGGCTGTCCAATACATCTGTCATGCATTCTCCTTACACTACTACCCTGAGGGATGGTGAGAACCGGCGCATGGACCAACTGGCTTGTCATGCTTTTGCCCGGTTTGTGCCTCTGCCATTACAGCTATTGCTATTAAAGGGCTGCTTAAGGGTCTCTTAGATGGGGCCTCTGATGACGTGGGAGGAGAAGAGTATAGATTTCCCCTGCTTTGCTATGAATTTGTTGCATATGTTCTATCTGCCATGGATGATACCATTAGAATGTGTGGAAGGACATCTGCCTTTTTGGTGGCTATACGCCGCTCTGTTTGGCTGCGTCAGTGGGTAGCTGATAATGCTGCTAACAAGGCTCTCACTGACTTTCCCTTTAAGGGGCTGCGCTCCTTTGGTGAACGCTTAGACTTGTTTGCCAGGGGTGGTAGGTTACCTCAACGTAGGAGGCCGCCCCGGTCCTTTCGGGGGACGGGTGCCTTTCCAGAACTGGTTGAGGAGTCTCCTTTGCTGGGGCTCGCGGAGACCATTGGGGCAGGGGCAGAGGACGTGGACGCCCCGGCCTCTCCTGGGATCTCAAGCCAAAGTCCTCCCCCAAGCTCCTTCAGGCATGAAGGGGCGCCCTCACCCATCCGGGTGGGGGGACGGCTTCGGCTCTTTGCTCACGTCTGGAGGCTTCACGTCTCAGACCGGTGAATTCAGGAGGTAGTGTCCTCCGGTTATAAGATAGTTTGCAGCCTGGCACTCCCCAAGATTCATCAAATCCCGGATGGCTCAAAACCCCTTGTCAGCTCAGGGTCTGTGCCTTGCTGTCCAAAAGCTTCTGGAGCTGGGGGACATCTGCCCGGTGCCTTTCTGAGAAAGGGGCAGAAGCTTCTATTCCAATCTTTTCACTGTCCCCAAAAAGGACGGGTCCCTCAGACCCATCCTGGATTTAAAATGTCTCAACAAGTTTGTCAGATTCAAACATTTTCACATGTAAACCCTGCGCTCAGCTGTCAATTCGCTGCGCCCGGGTGACTTCATGACCTCTGTAGACATCAAGGACGCTTACCTTCATGTACCAATCTTTCCAGGTCATCAGAATTTCCTCAGGTTCGCTTTGGAGGTTCAGCACTACCAAAATTGTGGCCTTGCCCTTCGGTATCACCTCGGCTCCCAGGGTATTCACCCAGGTGCTGGCGGGCATGATGGCTCTGCTGAGATCTCGGGGCATTCGCATCCTTCCTTATTTGGACGACATTCTCATCTCAGTCCTTCGAGCGGGCCGAGCTGGATACCCAGGTGGTGGTGTCCAGGCTAGAGTTATTAGGCTGGTTGATCAATCACCCCAAGTCTTCCCCGTCACTGGTGAGGTCCTTTCTGGGCATGACTCTGGATACATCTCAGGTCAAGATTTTTCTCCCTCAGCAGAAGGTGGAGAATCTTCAAGCTCAGCTTCTTCTGTCTTGCCCTCATCCCTCCATCCGGCAGGGGATGCAGCTGGTGGTCCTGATGGTGTCTTGCTTCGAGGCGGTTCCATACGCTCAGTTTCACATGAGACCTCTTCAACTTCATCTCTTGTCAGTATGGGATCGGGACCCTGTGTCCCTGGATCAGGTGTTTGTTCTGTCCCCTCTGGCCAGGCGGTCTCTCTTGTGCTGGCTGGACCTGTTGGTGGGCAGATCCTTTCTGGCCCCTTGCTGGGAGACAGTCACCACAGATGCCAGTCTGACAGGTTGGGGGGCTTCTGGAAGTCCTTGAAATTCCAGGGTCAGTGGGGCCCCCGGGAGGCCCATACCCCTATCAACATTCTGGAACTGAGGGCGGTGAGGTTGGTTCTCGCCCAATTGGCCCCCACACCTTTGGGGTCACGCTGTTCAGATCCGCTCAGACAACCAGACGGCAGTTACCTACATCAATCATCAGGGAGGGACCCGGAGCAAGAGGGCCTTCAAGGAAGTGCCTCTGATTCTGTCCTGGGCGGAGGAGAATGTTCCCTGCATCTCGGCAGTGTACATCCCGGGAGTGGAAAACCTGGAGGCAGACTCCTTGAGCAGGGGGATTTCTCCTCTGGGAGAATGGTCCCTCAGCAGCAGGGTGTTTCGCTCCCTGTGCCACCGCTGGGGTCAGCCAGATGTGGATCTGTTTGTGTCCTGTCACAATCACAAGCTTCCAGTCTCTGTCTCTCTGTCCCAGGACCCTCTAGCTTTAGCCATGGATGCACTAGCACTGTCTTGGAAGAGATTTCGGCTCCTCTGTGTTCCCTCCGTTTCCTCTGCTGGGCAGGGTGCTGCGCAAGTTAGCCCAGGAAGGGGTGCCAGCCATCCTGGTGGCCCCCTGTTGGCCAAGAAGGGTGTGGTTTGCAGACGTCATGCAGCTGGCAGTAGATCAGTATGTCCTGCCCAAGGATCCAGATCTACTCACTCAGGGGCAGCTGTGCCATCCCAATTTACAAATGCTTTCTTTGACGGCTTGGCTGCTGAAACCTCCATCTTGATGGAAAAAGGGTTGCCTGCTTCTGTTGATACCATGATTAGGGCAAGGATAAAGTCCTCGTCCTTTATCTACTATAGGGTATGGCATGCTTACATTGCCTGGTGTGAGTCTAAGTCTCTTCCCTGTCTGGTGTTTTCTATTCCAGGCTTCTGGAATTCTTGCAGCATGGTTTGGATTTGGGCCTTCAACTTAGTACCCTCAAGGGCCAGGTTTCCGCCTTGGCTATTTTCTTCCAAAGGTCTTTTGCCAACCATCGTTTGGTTAAGACTTTTTTCCAGGGGGTTACTCACTTGCGCCCACCACGTAAGCCCTTGTTACCAGTCTGGGATTTGAATCTGGTTTTATCTGCCATGCAGGGTTCTCCTTTTCAGCCTATGTGTGAGGCTGCTTTGTCTATTTTGACTCTTAAGGTCGCCTTTTTGGTGACTATCACTTCTGTTAGACGTGTTTCTGAGTTGGTGGCGCTTTCCATTAAACCTCCTTACTTTGAGTGACACCAGGACAAGGTGGTGTTTCGGTTGAAGCCTGATTTTTTTGCCTATGGTTGTGTCTGCATTTCATCTCAATCAAGACATTGTTTTGCCTTCTCTGTGCCCTAATCCTAGTAATTCTAAGGAGCGGGTCTTACAGACTCTGGATGTTGTCAGGACCTTAAAGTTTTTTTATTTGGTTGCTACTGAGTCTTTTAGGAAGACTGATGCTCTTTTTGTTATCCCTTTTGGACCTAGGAAGGGTTTGTCCACTATCAGTAAGTGGATCCGTCAGGCTGTGGTGCAAGCCTATTCTGCTAAGGGGAAGGAACCTCCCTTCCGCCTTACTGCTCATTCTACTCGTGCTATTGGTGCCTCTTGGGCTATTCAGCACCAAGCTTCTGTTGAGCAAGTTTGTAAGGTCGTTACTTGGTCTTCTGTTCATACTTTTTCAAAGTTTTACAAGGTTGATGTTAGGGCCTCAGCTGACGCTGCTTTTGGCCGCAAAGTTCTGCAGGCAGCAGTGATTTAAACTGCCTGCTGTTACTTTTGGGGACCACCCTACCTTACGGACACTGCTATTGGATGTCCCATGTGTAAGGAATATTCTGGAACAGGACGTGCTGTATACTTGGAATAATACAATTCTGTGAGCACTCACCTGTAGAATTGGTATTATATGTATACAGCAGGTCCTGTTCCATTCCATCCTTGTTATCATTCTTCTTGTTACCTCTGTATGGTGATTGTTCAATGGTTCATTTGGGAATTTTGTTATTACTGTTTCTCCCGGCTTCTTGTGCAACTGCTTGTCAATACTGGGGATTTGTGGGAGCTCCCTGGCTTATATGGGGCCGAGAGGAGCCACAAGTCTTTTTCTGCAGTCCAGCACCATCTTGTGGATGTATAACCCATGTGTAAGGAATATTCTGGAACAGGACGTGCTGTATACTTTATAATACCAATTATACAGGTGAGTGCTCACAGAATTGTATTTTTGCCATGTATTGCTAGCAACTGTCACACAACAGTATTTTTAATTTTATATGTCAATTTCACTTTCACAAAGCTAAGCTCAAAAATTGCAGAGACGCTCAAAGTCCTTTGTATACCATTTGAAATAGCTGGTTTTTGTAATAAGCATCTGTAGAATCCTGTAGAGTCACGCTGTGCTTCACCACCAGTATGATTCAATTTCATCTTGTTCGAAAACTCAATAGTCTCTAAAATTATGCTGCATTCGGCTCTCCCTGTGCTGGCTTTCAGGAGTTACATCTTTCATTAACCAGCACTCTGCATTCCCTGATAAACCCTATAGCAGGTCTTTACTTCTGCTGACTCCTTTTTCAGGGTCCCAAAAATGAATTGACTTCTGAAGGGACCTTCATATTGAAACATGCATGGATGAGTCATCATCTGCTGCTGAGGAGGCCCTGCAAAAAGGAGAGAGTTCAATGAGCATGATTGAAAAATATAAAGCAGGTTGAATGATTTGCTGGATGAAGATGCAACAGACAGATACAGTCTACATAGGGAGAGCAGAAAGCAGGCTAATGCAACCCTTTGCTTGGAATATCCCTTTAATAATCTTCCACATTTAAAGAAGGGGGGGAATCTTCAAAACAATCTCCACATCGGCTCCTCAGAATGAAAGGAAATACAAGGATCTGTAGTGCAGAACAATCAAAAATATCAATTATTAATAAGACAACCACACTCACGTTTGAAGTGGACCAAAACCCGGGATTTTCAATATCCCTGGTTTTGGTACACCCCCCTGGGGCATCCCGGTTTGGGATGCTCCGCAGTTCGCTGAGTAAAGTCACCTCTCTTTGGTCCAGTGTGGTCACTGACATATGTTATTGTACAGCTGGAATCCCAGCCGCACACGTCAGCTGGGATTCCAGCTGTACATCCTGTTTGGGAAGCCCCAGTTTGGGATGCCCCAGGGAGAGTAAGTCAGCCAACCCTGGAGTCTCATAGACTCTAGTGCTGGTTTTGGTATGCTTTCAAATTCTTGGATATATATATATATATCCTCGTGGTGCTGGAATTGGAGCCAAGATCTGAAGAAACAGCTGCTGGGATATCTCACTACCTCCTCTCGTGTTGTGGTGTCGGTCACCCTTTTCTGAAACAATAATAATCCAAATTATTGCCACATATTTGGAAGTATACTGTTCTCTTAATTAGATCTTTTTTAGAGGGCACAAGCCAAAAAGTTAGTATTTCCCCACTAACTTACCAGTTTTACATTATGCATGTAGGCCAGTAACAACCATATTTGTTCATCATAATACCAGATGGGGGAAGTTTGTCATCACTCTATTATCCCATTGCTTTTGAGTTTATTGGCATTATGCTTTACCGCACTCCAGTCAAACTTGGCATATTGCGATCCAAAGTTTGTTCTCGCCTGTGGACACCCGGATCTTGAAGCTCAGATTTTCCATCTGTATAACAGTACAAAGTGTTCTTTTGCTGCAAAACATTTTCAAAAATGAACATGGCCTTAAAGGGAAATCCCAATTTTGATAGCATATTTGAAAGTGTTTGTGTGCCAAAATGATATCCTCAAGGTGCTGAGCATATCTAGTTTTTTTTATTCTAAGCATACAGCACGTCCTGCTCCAGGATAGTAATAACATGTGGGTAATCCTCCGCCTCAGGCGCTGTGCACTGCAGACATGTAGAAAACAGGCTCCTCCCGGCCCTACATATACCGAAGGACCTCCCACAAATCCCCAGATTTCTCTGCAGTGCTGGAACTGCGAAGACATGAAGTATCACGCTCTCGCAGGCAAGCGGGCCTTACGGCCCAAGGTCCTGTGGGACTATTTCCACCCGTCCTCTTCAGAAGAAATATGCCTCCCAGCCTGGGCTGCGCGGGTCGGGTGAAGGTAGGCAGCACCTGGTGTGCTGAACGGAGCCATGCTCCACCGCAATCCCCCTCCATAGGGTAGGCGGTCAGGCCGATGGTGAGCCTCTAGTGGATGCCCCTCCCGCAATCTTGCCCGTGCCCCTCACAGACTTAGTCCATGGACACCGTCCGCTTCCCCCTCGCTTCCTCCCGTAACTCAGGGGGAAAAGAAGGGGGGGGGGTTATGTGTGGCAGCCCTAGTGCTAACTTCACTTTTAGACCTTGGTTTTTTTATTCTTGGGGTCAGTGTCGCGCCTTGATATACAGTGCTAGCCGTCGTTTTCATTAACAATCTGCCTAGTCGGCAGCATCATTCCAGCGTGTCAGCATTTTAGAAGTACGCCTTATTCCCAACTGTTATACGTTTTTGCCGTTGGTCAGAGCTTCGCGCTCTTTGGGGGAGGCGGACACCCGGCATGACGCGCTTCACAGCTCGGCCTGGCCCACCCCTCGAGGTTCGCTGGCGCCATTTTCTCTATCTTCGAGCGCGCGCGTGGTGCGGTTCGCCTCCTCCCTTGGTCATGTAAGTGCCCTCCGGGGCGGCATGGTTCTATGTTTTTCAGGCTGTGCATGGCACTGACTCCACCCCATTATGTCTTTCAGACGCCAGGACTTCGATGGCTTCCCCCGGCCTAACATATATTACAGCGGGTCCACTTTACAAATTCTCCCACATCACTAGCGGGTTTTTGGGGCATCCAGGGTTGCCTATTGCATAAATCCCTGCGGTCATGCTGCTTAATAATCACCATATGGAGGCATTTCAGAATTATGTAACCGGGGTCCCTCCAGGACATGACCGGCTGTGTGCAGTGTGTGGTCAGCCCCAGTCTGAGGCTGACAGGGCACGGGTCTGCGGACAGTGTGCAGAACAGGCAGGTTTGCCAACGGAGGAACCTCCCTTCCTTACTCCCGTCTCCCCGCTCCCAAATATCACTCATGACGAGTCCCACTGAAGCGGGGATGACCTGCAATCAGTGCCGCGCGTGTTGCCCACGGCGGAGCAGGTGCTTTCTGGATTGGCGAAGCATATGGCCCTGGTAAAAAAAAGCGGTCCCTGACGCCTCCTGGCTCCCCGGTTCCTGACGATACCGATGACTCTGCTGATATGCAGGACCCTGACCCTTCTGAGGGAGGTGAGCTATTCTCAGATTCGGGCTCCTCGAACGGGATGCCCGGGGGCTGCGATGATTCTGAGCCCGGTTCTTGGGGTCTGTGTGACACAGATGAAATTCTTATTAAGGTTTTTGAGGTTTTGTCAATCTCCCCACCTGGGGAGATCCCCAAGCCTAAGAAAGAGAGTTTCCATACAGCGCCGCCGCGCTTGGAGTTCCTAGAACAGGAACATTTCCAGAATCTTATATCCCAAGAATGGGAATCGCCTTGTAAGCTTAAAGGGGTTCCAGGGGTCTGGGAATGGAAGTACCCTTTTCCTCCTGATGTAGTTAATTTATGGTCAGCTCCCCTAGTGGTGGACGCACCGGTTATAGGGGTCACAAACCCCCCTTTCATGACTGCTCCTTTTTACCGTACCCTTCGGGATGCTGAGGACCGGCGCATTGACAGACTGGCTTCCCACGCCTTCTCGTGTGCTGGGACGGCTCTGCGCCCGGTTTGAGCTGCGGCCATCACTGCGGTGGCCGCCAGGACTCTTGTCAGAAAAGTACTAGATCACCTCCCTGAGGACCTCCCCTTGGGGGGTGTTTAATGCACTATCAGACTGTAAAGCGTTTGTGAAGTTTATTCTATCAGCACTGGATGACACCATTAAGATGTGTGCTAGAACCTCAGCCCTTGCGGTAGCTATTCGCCGCCTGGTCTGGCTGCGACAGTGGGGTGCTGACGAGGCTACAAAAGATGCTCTCACTTGCCTTCCCTTCAGAGGACGGCGGTTATTTGGGGCCCGTTTGGACCTTTTTGGTAAAAATGGTAAAGCACCCTTGCGCAGAAGGCCGCTCCGGCCTCCACGAGGCAGAGTCACCCCTCCACCTCCCTACGTTAGTGTCAAACACGAATCTGAGGTGTGCTTCCAACTGTTCGGTGTGGATTTCCACCATGGGGTGGGCAGGCAGCGCCCTGGGCCTTCTGGCAGGACTAAGTCCAAATCTGCCAAGACCTCCCAAGCATGAAGGGGCGCCCTCACCCTTCTGGGCGAGGGTACTGCTGCAGCAGCTGTCTCCCATCCAGGAATATACCTTCTCCTTCTGGTGGTTCCAGGATGTAATTCCCCTGGACACAGGATGGCTTTTGCTGGGCGGTCCCCCTCAGTGATTGTCAGAGTGCTTCTAGTCCCTGCTTTTCCTTCAGGAATTGGCGCAGGCCGGACTGGGCCTACAGTGTTTGGGCTTACTTACAGGTTGCCCTTAACGGTATGGGGCTATGGCCTCTATATTATCCTCCCTCCCTCCCTCAACAGTATGAGGCAGTCTGGGCCGCGTGGGCCTATGGCAGGCTTGGCAATTCTACCTTACAGGTAGTCCCTATATGACACATCTGTCTTGGGTCACATGCCCCCTGTGCAGGGGGGGCTTTCGGCCTCTTGTGAAGTATCCGCTATCCCCCATTCCTGGGATTCGGTTCAGGCTTGAAGCCTTCTTCTCTGGCAATAAGGGGACTCCTGGTTACGGGGGCTATGCCCCCCTTTACTGGCGCCTTACCTCCACCAGGCGGGTTGGCAGCTGGTGGGCCCGTTGGTGGCCCATCTAGATAATGTCACTCATATACCGAGCCCTTGGGCTCTTCGGCACAGTAGGTTATCGGGCTTACATATGTTCCAGCACCCTGGTGCTTGGTCTGTGCTCATGCCCCCTTGGTAAGGTGGTTCCTCTTGGGCTTCTCATATTTAAGGGCCCCGTCAGGGGACACCCCCTTCCTTACTAGCATCTTCCAATGAATGGTCACCCTGGGTACCAAGTCCCGCAGGTTTGGCCGGGGAGGGGAAATTCTTCCACAATCCCCGTGGTTCCAGGTAGGGTCCCCTAGAGGGTCCTTCTTACCTGCTGGTTTTGTTGAAACGGTGTGCCCTCCATTGACTCTATATGGCTGGACTTCTCCTCCTTTTGGATCGGTCGGTTTATTGGGGAACGCCTGGTCTGTTGAATTACAATGGCCTGTTTTACTACTGGTCTAAAGATTGAGGCGGGATGCTCCCTCTGGAGGGTCCCTGATCCTGCCTCGGGTGGGGGTCTACTTCCCCTGCTTCTCAGCGGTATTCGCTTCAATGGATGCTCTAAGCGGCAGGTTATGCTATCCTGGAGTCGCCGGGGAGCCTAGTGTGGCTCTGTCCTAACATAGGGGCTCTTCCCTTGTTTTAGCTGTCCCAGAATATTCTGACTCTGGTCTGGGGGGCTGAGTATTTTAGGCATAGACTTGTTATTTATATGCCTTCTCTTCTTCACCCTACTTGTGGGTTCTGCGCACGGTTGGCCTGATAGAGAGTCCCGTGAGATGGATGGCCTGGGTGGCCTTGTGAGCTGTGCTTCGCAGATGCCTCTGCTGAAGTCTGCTGACCTGTTCGCTCTCTCAGGGGTGCGGTTCTACCCTTGTCAGGTCCCTTCCCTTGTCCCAATATAAGGTTCCTGTCTGGGGATTGACAGCTGATTCATTCACCCCTTGGTGACGGGCCTTATCTTCTGGATGACTTAGTATGAGGGGGGGGGGGCGGGGAGCAAGCTCCCCAGCTTCCACTTCCTCCGTCTATGGGGGTTTTTGTGGTAAACCATATTGATTGGCATGAGCCTTGGTCTCTTCCCTGTTAAACGTTCTCGGTTCCCAGGGCCTTTAAAGTCATTTCAGCGTAAGTTGGGGTTGGCTCCCCATCTGGGGACTCTGAAGGTGCAGGTTCTGTCCTGGCCTTTCCTGCAGGAGTCTGGTTCTGTCGCCCTCGGGGGGGAATCCCTTTGGGGATTGCTTAGCTGCATCTCCCAAGTAGTCCCATGGTCCTTGTGGGGATCACTTTTCATTTTTACCCTGCGGATTTTCCTGGGGACTTTTGCTGGACGCTGTCTGAGCTGCCTGGTAGTCTTCTCTGGGGCCTCCTGATTCCAGCAGACGTGTGCCTAAGAAGGTGGATCTGGTTACTTAACCTTGGCTCGAAGGGTATAATATATATATATATATATATTAATATATACAGATGTATATGGCTACAGGCACCCCATACCTTGGGGGTGTTCCTTCTTACGACGGGCCTCCGGTCCGAGTGGTCTGTAGGATCAGCGTTTTATTCCTTTTAGTCTAGCTATGGACTTTAGTCTTAATAATACTTATATGAAGGGCTACATTCCCTCTACAGGTGTTGCACTTTTCCCCATGAAATGTATGCGCCTGATATCTCCTTCCAGCACCGTTTCGTCCTTTGGATTAATCCTTCTGGATGTTCCCTGATCCTGAGTGTAGCCTTGGCTTCGTGATAGTTAGGGGTCAGTATTCCCGCCTTGGTCGGGTGACCTGTTATGTTTCCCTTAGTGGGTGTTACAAGTTTTGCCACGAGGCTTCCTGGCCTGTGGGCTGGTTGGGTCATTGCACTGACCTATATTTCTCCTTAGGGGAAAGATTTTCCCCTTTTTCTGTTTATTCCGTTCTATTGGTGCCTGGGTACCACTGGCCCTTCAGCACCGGAGTTTTGATTAAGTTGCTAGACTTATGGCTTGTCTCTATTCATACCTTCTGTTCTTGTTATGAGACTGACGTTAGAGCCTTTGCTCATGTCATGCCTGTTGCAAGTTTTGCAGGTGACAGCGCCTTTACTGCCCGCTGTGCCTTGTTTTTTCCTGGGGATCCCACCCTGCTTATGGACACTGCTATTGGATGTCCCACATGTTATTACTATCCTGGGGCAGGACTTGCTGTATGCTTAGAATAATACAACTCTGTGAAGTACTCACCTGTAGAATTGGTATTATACGCATACAGCACGTCCTGCTCCACCCCACCCTGGTTCACTTGTTCTGGATCCCCTGTATGGTGATTGTTATCAATAGATATTATTACCAGTTTTTCTGGGTGGTTGTTCCTCCCGACTTCTCTTCTCACTGCTTTTCAATGCTGGGGATTTGTGGGAGGTCCTTCGGTATATGTAAGGCCGGGAGGAGCTTGTTTTCTACATGTCTGCAGTGCACGGCGCCTGAGGCGGAGGATTACCCACATGTTATTACTATTCTGGCGCAGGACGTGCTGTATGCATATAATATCAACTCTACAGGTGAGTACTTCAGAGTTGTATTTTTTTTGCATGTGGGCAAATCTTTGTTTTATGAAATCAGTTTTCACTACCTGCAAACTGTTAATATTGGTAACTGTATACCACGTCTGTACACCTTTTAAAACAGAAGAAAAAGTGCTGGGCTGAAATGAGCTCTGTACACACAGAACACTGCTACTGGGCACGTGTTGGTTGAGTAGCAGTGTTCTGGGTCTTGTAGATCTTGGTGTGCAAATAGCAACAGATTACAGGTAGTAAAAACTGCTTTCATAAAACACACATTTGCTAACATGATAAAAAAATACTATATAAGCACATTGCGGACAAAAAAATGTACACTTTTTTAAAAAAAAAGCGTGTGGGACGGCTTGGGGGGGGGGGGGGGGCGGGGAGGGAGATTGCTGGAGCCCCCGGTGCATTGCCGCCCTCCCAGCACCCCAAAATCTTTTCCTTCACCTCGGATATCCTCTGATTTTCCGCCATCTTTACCATCCATCGGTCAAGGCCGGCCCACGTCACCGCCGATGGCCAATCAAAGGACACCATTTCGGCCGAGGATTGAGGTAAGGATTTGGGTTGCGGTAACTTTCTAAACTCCAAGAAATATACCAACTGTAAAGCACCAATCTTAGGTGTGGGGTGGGGACAATGTCAGTGGCTCTTTTTATATTGCAACTTTTGAGTTTGCTTGGCTGCTGACTTGCCCAAGGTTGTTAATCTTCATTTATAGGTAAAATGTCTATACATAGAGTACAGAACTGTACACAACAAAGTTTTATGCATTTAAAGTGTAAGTCCACTTTTTAATTTTTGTGTTGAAAAATGGTGTCTTAAATGAAGGAAGAAAACTGTTGCTATTGGTAATGTATACCAACTGCAGACTTGGTGTACATTGCCCATAGCAATAGATTGCAGATAGTAGCACAGAACAATGGTGCTGGGCATGTGTAAGGTTGAGTGAGCTCCCTTACCTCAGCATTGGCCATAGCAACAGTGTTCTGTATGTACAGGGCTCACTTCTCTCTTCTTGGTGTACAGACTACAGACTGCCAATAGCAGCCGTTTGCTAACATAGGAAAAAAATAACAAAATACCACATCAGCTTAGCACCTTAAGGGCATCCCTTTTGGCACAAAAAAATAAACACTTTCAAAAATGCCATCACTTTAAAAATACTATCTCAAAAGTGGACTTGCCCTTTAAATAATTTTTTTACAGGAGTATTCCAAGCATCACATATACCGTGACATATTAAAGCGGAACTACAGTCAACCTATAACCCCCTTAGCTTCTGCATGCACCAGTGGCTGTTTCTGAGAATGAAACAAGGCGTCAACTCCCGACTCATGCTCCTGCCGCCCATTCCTTTGAATGGACGAGTGGGCAGGATTGCACACAGAGCTGGGGGATCCGGCTCTGTGCTTTAGACCAAGATGGCAGAACCTAGGATCCGGAGCGGTGCTGACCCGTGAATATGGTATGTTTTTTTTTTTTTTTTCTTTGTAACCCCCCCTGTCCTGCCTCAGTGCCAGGGTAGGGTGGGGAGGGGGATCATAGATTGACTGTAGTTCTACTTTAATTACTTTTCCTTGATGAAAGCTCTTGAAAATGAATTGTAAATACTGTTTCTCTTTATTTAGGTTCACCATGTTTCATTTTGTAAGCCCTACCAAAATATTGCACAGCAATACAGAGACCATGCCGCCAGGTAGGCTTATTTTCCTTTTTAACTATGACTGTAAAATTACCCCTCCTCTATTGCCCAGAGGAGTCTTGTTTTGCTGCTATGTGGCGCCATGTGAGCAACGGAGCTGAAGAATTGCTGTAGCACCCATTATTTAAAAGGCTCATTATTGTGATAACCTATTTCTGATTTACTTTACAGGAACCTTGAAAAGGATAGTAGCACTCCACAAACTAGCCCAGTTTTTACACCAAATATATGTACTTTTTAGTAATTTATTAAATACGCTCATCATTTTTTTGTTGGACTAAAGTTAAGGTTATACATTTAAAAAAGTATATATTTTCCGTTAAAAATCTTCTAGATACACACTTGCAATAAAAAAATATATAAAACCCCAGTTTAACAATCACACTGCCTTATAATGCACATGACAGCAACCCATTCGTTAGCACTTCCAAATAAAGATTTGGTTCTGCCCACAATATCTAGCATTATCTCCCAACAAAATGGCGTCCCGTGGAGCTGCAGGCCGGCTGCAAAGAGCAAGTGGTGCTGGGTTGCAGGGTCAGGCAGCAGCTTGTCTGGAATTCTGGAGAAAGAAGCTCCAAAATGGCCACTAACAGGAGAAAATCTGTGGGCAGCTTTTCAGTGTTGAGTGGATGCAGGAACAAATGTAAGTGCTGACAATGATTCAATTTCATGCATGCAGATGGGGCAAGGGAGTTTCTTTTCCAACTGTGGTTAAGCTTTTAGTTTGGTCTAACGAAAAATGGATGGCCTACTGGCTGTACATAGTCAAAGCTGAGGATTCAGTGTATGACATGCAAGCAAAGGCAGCAGGCCACTGCAGAGGCTCCTAGTATTCCCATCTTTACACCATATTCAAATCAAAACCACTGTATAGCAATGGCCTTGCAACAGTCCTAACAGACAGACTGTATGCATTTTATGGCTGGCATAACAAGTTGCCAGTCATTGCTAAGGTGACTACCATCACATACACAGTCCTGGGTTTCCTGGGTTGAAGTGGACCAGAAGCGACGACAGCACGCTTTCCTCCGTTCAGCTTCTTTTGGCTAGATTCGGCCCTTAGCCTTAGTTCCTCACTACTTTAAGCTATTTTACCACTGAACAAAGCCAATACTAGACCAGTATCAATAATGGGCCTAATAAATGGGCAGCTATGGGAAAAGCAAATTAACCACACCCCTACACTAACATATACAGGTGTAGGTCCCCTTTTAGGTTAACCTTGTTTCCCTTTCAAAGACAAAGGCGGCTTCTTTTACACCAGCCCTTTTGGCAGAAATTGCTTGCCAGAAATGTTGTCCTAAAACTAGACAATACTGTGCAGAAAAATCATTATCCTCAGACGGGAAATCAATTTAAACATGCTTCAAATTAAATTACTTTTTCTTTTGTCTGAGGGCCCGAGGAGATCTAACACAAACCATCGTACATAAGCAGCAGCATGTTTTTGAACACCTAGTAAAAGAATAGTTTTGCTTGTTGTTTCAGGTTGGATTCTTGTGCTTTTTTTTTTCTTTCTTTCTTTTTTCTTTTTTTGCAGTATTTTTCCTTTTTTAAGCTCATTTCTTTTACTGGTGGGGTTCAAGTGTCCCCTTGGATGCACCTTTGAGTATGAGCTGCCACCTGCAGCTAGGTGAGGCATTGAAATATATCATATAGTAAGTGTAATTACTTTTTTTTCTGAATTCTTCCCCAAAAACCACTTGTACCTGCAATGGTCATTTTTACAGGTGAGGTGCATAATTTTTCCATGTAAGTAAGGATAAGTTTTTGAAAGTTTGGAAACTGTGCTGTATGCTAAAGAATTGGCATTTTCTTTTGCATAGCCAATGGGGGCTGTGGTTAACAAACTTTCATAAATTGTCCTTACCCCAGAGCCGTAGCAGCCATGAGGCGAATGAGGCACTGGCCTCGGGCGCAGCCAGGGCTGGATTTAAGGAGGGGCACAAGCAGGGCCGTATTTGCTGTAAGGCACACCTAGAGCGGGGCTTGAGACTAGGGGTGGGCTAACCGCAGTAGCTGCAGTGGTGTTAATATTTTTTTTTTTTTAGATCATCGGTGGTCAGTGGAGATGGCCAGTACACAATTGCGCCCCCCCCCCCGCCCCTGCCGAGCCGCCCGATGCACTGTTCAGCCTTCTATAAGCAGTGACAGGCGGAGGGGGGCGCCAGGGAGGTGTGGGGGGGAGAGACACTTCCTGTCCTCCATCACACAGTTTACAGAGAGCAGCACGTGTGTCAGTCAGAAGCCGTGTCAGGTGCTGTATGTCTGTACTGTCTGTTCCCCCTCCGTCCCTTCCCCACTGTCACATGGGAGCTCTCCTGCCGCCCTCTCCATGACCCCGACCTGTGAGGAGGTCACCGAGGTGACTGCTGACACCCTTTGTGTGCCAGCCAGGATGCAGCTCTTTGCTGTGTGACACCCTGCGAGTTCTCGGGTAACTTTTGTCTGTCTCGCTGTCATCTTGCTGTCTCTTTTCCTGCCTTTCTTTCTGCAGTCACTCTCTGTGTCTCTCTCTATCTGTCTAATTCCCTGGACTTTCCTCTTGCTGTCTCTTTTCCTGCCTTTCTTTCTGCAGTCACTCTCTGTGTCTCTCTCTTTCTGTCTAACTCCATGGACTTCATCTTGCTGTCTCTTTTCCTGCCTTTCTTTCTGCAGTCACTCTCTGTGTCTCTCTCAGTCTGTCTAACTCCATGGACTTCATCTTGCTGTCTCTTTTCCTGCCTTTCTTTCTGCAGTCACTCTCTGTGTCTCTCTCAGTCTGTCTAACTCCATGGACTTCATCTTGCTGTCTCTTTTCCTGCCTTTCTTTCTGCAGTCACTCTCTGTGTCTCTCTCAGTCTGTCTAACTCCATGGACTTCATCTTGCTGTCTCTTTTCCTGCCTTTCTTTCTGCAGTCACTTGTGCAGTCACTCTGTGTCTCTCAGTCTGTCTAACTCCCTGGACTTTCCTCTTGTTCTCTCTCCTCTCACTGATTCTGGTTCTGTCTTTTTTCTCCATCGGGCTGCACTCTCTGTCTTTCCCTCTATTTCTGTCTATTTACACTTTCTTTTCTCCATGCACTTTTTTTTTTTTTTTGTCCCTGTTCTCTCTCTGACTTTCTGTCTCTTGCTCTGCACCCTGATCTCTCAGAGCCGGGGGACAAGAGGTCCCAGTCTGCACTGCAGCATCTTTATTTTCAGGGCTGGCTGTTCCTCCTCGCTGGGCAATCGATTACCCTGTCGTGTGAAACCCACAGATTCTGCACAGTGTGTCATGCTCCCTCCCATTCCCATAGGCAGTGTGTCATGCTCCCTTCCATTCCCATAGGCAGTGTGTCATTCTCCCTCCCATTCCCATAGGCAGTGTGTCATGCTCCCTCCCATTCCCATAGGCAGTGTGTCATGCTCCCTCCCATTCCCATAGGCAGTGTGTCATGCTCCCTCCCATTCCCATAGGCAGTGTGTCATGCTCCCTCCCATTCCCATAGGCAGTGTGTCATGCTCCCTCCCATTCCCATAGGCAGTGTGTCATGCTCCCTCCCATTCCCCATATAGGCAGTGTGGCATTCCCATTTCCCATAGGCAGTGTGGCATTCCCATTTCCCATAGGCAGTGTGGCATTCCCATTTCCCATAGGCAGTGTGGCATTCCCATTTCCCATAGGCAGTGTGGCATTCCCCCTCTCCGATAGGCAAAAGAAAAAAATGTACACTCACATATACATCGCTCCCACGTTGCTGGCCAGGCCACAGCAGACCAGAATATGTAGGAGCCACAGGTGGGTGGGCAGGGTAACTGATCCCTGCCCGATGTCCCCATCGTTGCTTCTTCTCCGGCGCGAGCAAACACACCTGGCTCTGTGCAACAGGTGGGCGTGGCCTGTGTCAAGTGACGGCCACCAGCTGCACGGATGTTTGCTCTGAGTGCGGCGGCGGTGGGGACAGTGCAGACAGCATGGATCAGGTACCTGCCCGTCCGCCTGCCGTTCCTGCATCTTCTGGCCTCCCGTGGCTATGGTGGCCCGGCAAGCAGCGCGGGAGCATTATATATGAGGGAGTAATGTTTTTTTCTTTTTACATTTGCCCGATAAGAGGCACTGACTTTCCCCCCTCTGTTGGAGATAAATAGCAGCTCGTGTCTCTGCAGAGGTTTCCATCCCCAGATCCATCCAAAATTTAAGGGGGGATCTCCCAATTTGGGGCCCAGCAGTCAGATGCCAATAGATCATGACATAGATATCAGTGGATGGAAAATTAGGATTTGATTTTATAAATATTGTAATTGTTGGAGTGCAATATGTATTGATTCCACAGTCAATATGTCACTACTTTACTGCAGGAGAGCACAGCTTATCCACTCATCGTGATAGGAACTGCAGTACTCTTAGTTATTGTAATAGTAAATGTGTCACTGTTACGATATTGATAACTTAATTGTGACATCCCAAATGCGCGCACACATTCATGGTTGACGTAACATTTGTGGGATTGAGCCCTAAAAATAGACCAATAATATTTCCTTACTATAGGGTGGGCCACCAGAGTCCGTTTCATTGGTTTGCTGTCCATTTTCCTTCAACTCCTGATGGCCACTGTGCTCATTTCCTGTAATTCCTTCTTTCCACCCCTTTAATGCTGCCCACTCTGCCCTCCTCCTTCTGCAGCCCACTGCTTCTATTTTCTGTCCAATACTTGCTGCCCACTATGCCCTCTTCTTGTTTCCTGTTTTACTCCTTTCTCCCTTGTTGCCCATCGTCCCACCTTTTTGTTGACCCTGTGGTGATCTACCTTCCATTTAAAGTGGACCAACACCCAGGATTTTGACTATCCTGGGTCTTGTTCCACTTCGGTGGGGCACCCCCGATCGGGGTGCCCCGCTGTGTGAAACCCCCCTGAACCCCCCGAACTCGCCTCTGTCCGGCGACGGACAAGCCGCGGACCAGTGGCTCCTCCGCCTCCCGCGCGTCCCTGTTGACGCGCACGTGCCCGCGCCGGCCATTCACAGACGGCCGGTGCGGGCGCGCGCACGTCTAGAGGGGCGCGAGGGAGGCGGCGGCGGCCGGCCGCCGCCAAAACTAAGGTAAGGAGTTTGGGGGGGTTTCACCCCGCGGGACATCCCGATCTCGGCTGTCCCGCGGGGAGGGAGGTGATCGGCCCGGGAATCTTATAGATTCCCGGGCCGATCACCGGTGGGTGTTGGTCCACTTTAAAGTTGCCTCTGCAGAACAATAGCATTTTGTTTTCTGCAGTAACACTGTCTACTTTCACTGTTGACAACTTGTGCTGCCCACCAAGCACATTTTACTGCCAAATATGGCCCTTTATGTCACCTACAATGCAAAGGTGACATAAGGGGACATATCTGGCCATACTCACTCTATCAATGTTATTTTTCCTGGTCCTGTATTGTGTTTGATAATTTAAATTACAGGCAACAATTAAGTCTCCTAGAATTAGCAATATCCACATCTTCCACAAAAATATATTCTTGAATCTCATGTAGCTGAAAAATTAAACAGTTCTATTCTACATTGTTTATGCCTATTTTCCTTAATGTCTCTCAAAATAATCCAGTAAACAAGAAACAAAACAAAAAGAAAAGATATATATATATATATATATATATATATATATATATATAATTTTCTATTTTTTTTTTTTGCGGGGGGGGGGGCGCGATTGTCTGGGCTTGCCTCGGGCGCAAAAGAAGCTAGCTACAGCTCTGCCTTACCCCATTGGAAAAATCATGTACTTCACATGTAAAAATGCCCCATCACATATGCAGGTGTTTTTTTTTCTTTGGAGCAGTTAGAACAAAACTTTTTTTTTTTTTTTTTTTTTTTTTTATTGCAAGTTTTTGTGTGTTTAAAGTTAAAAAGCTTAAAAAGGATACAGGTGATATTTTACACCCAAATGTACACCCAGAGTTAAACTTGCTCCACCAGATTATTAGCATGGCCCTGATTGTATGTATTATTTAGACATTACCAGCTTAAGTGATTATTACATGCAGGCAAAATGTATTTTTGAAAACTTTGTTTGCATTTGGGAAAGGAGAAGAGAACTTCCCTTCAGTAGTAGTAAGTAACCTTACATTGCCAGGCCATGACTATATTCCTAGTATGTCACACACCCCGCTTCCAACATTCATGACACTTGGGTAACCATCCTGTAGAGGGCGATCTTGCAGAGATGACATGAGAAAAAGGAGCCCCTCCTGGTCCATAAATACCCGGGACCTCCCACTATTCCTCAGTCTTTTCGTCTCTGCAGTCGGCGAAGTATTCAGAAGATGACTCTCCTTCCTGCAGGTAGCCGGGTTACGCCCGGCCTTTTTCTATTTCTGCCTGAAGCCACATTTTTGTTTTGTGATATATATGTTATGCCTCCCAGCCTTGGCTGAATGGTTCGGGCAAAGGTAGATACACCCTTGGGTGTATATGGGAGCTTGCTCCCTCCGTGAGACCTCAAATAAGGGGTAGGCGGAATCTGGGTTGGTGTCCCCTGGCATGGGGTGCCCCGTCCCTTTAAATCTCCTTGTGCCTATTGGGTGCTTATTGTTTTCCCCCCCTCTTTTGGCCTATGCATTTGGTTTTTTTTTTTTAAAAAAAGGAAAAGATAAGAAAGTGACATACCTGTTTTGGGTTTTTTATTTTCCCTCTCTTTTTTTCGTTCGGCCCCGTTCTATGATGTCATGCTATTGTCTTTGGCTGACCCACCCTCTGCTCTCTGAGTAGTGCTAGGTGGTGGGCGGGGCTTCAAGTCGGCGTCGCATTTCTGCTTCCTCTTCCTGTTTGACATGTGGTTTGCTGGTTCCTGTTCTGGTGCTGGCCTGAGCCTCCACTGGTCCTGGCTGCTGCGTTGGTGCTGCTGCTGGGCTTTTCTTATATCGATTGGTCGCAGGGCTGTCGCTGGGCCATTGTGGTCATTGTGAGTACCCTTTAGTTATACTAAAGGGAAATCCTTTTTTATTTACTGTAATTTCTTTCTTGCATATGCATAAGGCTCATTGTGTTTTCTCTATCTTCCAGGGGGAAACTCTCTTAATCGGGGTTTCTCCTGGTCCTTGTTTAAAAACCTCCCACCTAGGGACTATTCAGGGGCATCCCGGGTAGCTTCGGCTGTAAAAATCCCATATACTTGGCGACTATAAAAAAATTAAGTATTTTAATAAACACCATATGGAGGCATCTCGGGATACTGGCTTTTCAGTACCTGCAGGACAGACTCGGCAGTGTTTGCGATGTGGGGATCCCTTGTTGGGGATAACGCATTTTTTTTTTTGTGTATCTTGCGTTCAATTGGTTATAATGCAGCAGTAAGGGGCCCAAGCCTCAGGGTAGGTGGCTCCTGCCTCTTCCCCCACACCGCCTTGTCTTGTTAATACCCCCAGTGATATTGTCATGGGTGGTAGAGAGTCGCTTTTTGATGTATGTGCCTGATTGGCTCACATTGAAAAAATAAATGTCTAGCTCTGTGGCCAAGAGGGCCTCAGCTAAAAGAAAACATTTAGCTCTGGCCGTTGAGGCAAATGAGCTTGATTGTAGCGAGCATTTTTGATTGTTCTCTGTTTGAAGAAGGAGAATTCTTTGAAGAATCTGATGTTTCAGATGTTCAGCAATTTGTGGGTATTGACGCTGAACAAGGTGAAGGGGAGAATTTTGACACCCCTAAAGCTCTTGCTCAGTTATATGAGGTCGTGGCTATCGATTTTCCAGAAGCAGTCCCTCCTCAGAAAGGAGAGTTCTTTGGAGCCTCCAAGCCTTGTTTTGAATTTCCTAATCAGAAACATTTTGAAGATATCATTCTTAAGGAATGGGAAAAGCCTGCGCGGCTTCCTGGCATTCCTTTGGGCTGGGTTTAAAAAAAATATATATATATCCCTTTCCTGCAGTCACTGTAAGCGTTGGTCATCCCCCCCCCCCCCTGTGGTGGATTCACCTGTGCTCAGTTTGTCCAATTCCTCTGTTTTGCATTCTCCGGAATCTACTTCCCTTAAGGTTGGGGAGGACAAACGTATTGATCAAATGGCTTGCCATGCGTTTGCTAGCGTTGGCTCGGCCTTGCGGCCTGTGGGTGCCTCGGGACTTATGGCAGTCGCTATTAGGTCTGTTATTAGAGACCTATACCTCAGGGCTTGATCCAGCCTCTGATGAGTTTTCCGCTCTCAAGCGATGTGATTTGTGTTTTTTGTACTTTCTGCTTTAGATGACTCCATGGTCTTGTGTAGCAGAACTTCTGCCTTGCTTGTTGCGATTCGGCGGTCTATTTGGCTACGCCAGTGGGCGGCTGACACGGTGGCAAAGAAGTCACTTACAGCACTTCCCTTTGGGGGATTACGCCTCTTTGGTGAGAAGTTGGATTCTGTCATTAAAGGAGGCAAATTGCCTAAGCGTAAGAAGCAACGTCGTTCCTTTCGGGGATCGGCTTCCTTTTAACCCTTCCTTTCGTAGTTCCAGAACGGGCAGAGGATCGGCCCTTTTCAGCCCCAAGGGGGACTGCATGGAACAGAGGAAGAGGACATGGCCGTCCAGGTCAGAGTTGGGGATCTAAGCCCAAGTCCACTTCCAAGCCTGCCCAGCAATAAAGGAGGTGCCCTCACCCGTACGGGTGGGGGGGGGCGGCTGCGATTCTTTTTTCCAGGCTTGGGTCAAGAGGTATCAGACAGATGGATTCTGGAAGTTGTGTCCTCCGGTTACAAGCTGGAATTCGAGGTTCCGCCTCCTCCCAGATTTTTCAGGTCTCTGATGCCCGCAGATCCGGTGATCGCACAGGGGCTCCGGGCAGCTGTGGCGAACTTTTTAAACATGGATGTTATCCGCCAGGTTCCTCCAGCGGAAAGAGGTCTGGGGTTTTACTCCAACCTATTTACGGTTCCCAAAAAAAAAGGACGGCTCTGTTCGGCCTATTCTAGATCTGAGACTACTCAAACAGTTTATTTGTTTCCGAAGGTTCCGCATGTCGTTGCGTTCAACGATCGACGCTCTCCGCCAGGGGGACTTTATTACGTCCATAGATATCAAGGATGCTTATCTGCACATTCCTATTTTTGCCGCTCACCAAAGGTTTCTCAGATTCACAGTAGATGACCACCATTTTCAGTTTGCGGCTCTTCCATTCGGTCTCACTCCATCCCCAAGAGTGTTTACCAGGGTCCTGGCAGGGGTAATGGCTATTCTCGGGGTCCAGGGCATTCGCATCGTGCCATTGCTGGACGACTTGCTCATCACAGCGTCATCTTTCAGTCAGACGGACCTGGACACCAGAACAGTGGTGACTACACTAGAGAGGTTTGGTTGGGTGATAAACCATGCCAAATCCTCTCTTTGTCCCGTAAGGGAGATTCCCTTTCTGGGCTTGATTCTGGATACCCTTTAGGCCAGGGTATTTCTTCCTCAGTCCAAGATTGTTCTGATTCAGGATTTAATTAATCTGTTCCTGTCCAATCCTCATCAGCCTATCTGCTTGGGGATGAGATTAGTGGGGTTGATGGTGGCCACGCTCGAAGCGGTTCCTTTTGCTCAGTTCCACATGAGGACGCTTCAGCTCTTTCTCCTGGCGAAGTGGGACAAGCGCCCGTTGTCTTTGAATTGGACTTGTCTGTTGTCTCCCCTCGTCCTGCAGTCCCTCCAGTGGTGGCTGATTTCGAGCAATCTCAGGGACGGCAAATCATTTCTGACCCCTTGTTGGGAGTTGGTCACCACAGATGCCAGCCTTAGGGGCTGGAGGGGGGGGCATCTGGAGGAGACACCGGTTTCAGGGGTTGTGGGGGCCTCTGGAGGCTCACTCCCCAATCAATTTATTGGAACTTCGGGCCATTCGTCTTGTGCTGCTCTGACTGACTCATCTCTTGCGGGGTTTGCCGGTTCAGATTCGGTCAGACAACCGAACAGCAGTTGCATACATCAATCACCAGGGAGGGACTCGCAGTTGGGGTGCCCTCCGGGAAGCGTCTCTGATCCTTCAGTGGGCAGAGATCAATGTTCCCTGCATATCGTCAGTTTACATTTTGGGGATAGAGAATATGGAGGCAGACTCCCTGAGCAGAGCATGCGCTCGCCAGGGAGAATGGTCTCTCAAACCCGAGGTCTTTCAGTTCCTTTGTCACAAGTGGGGGTCACCGCAGTTGGACCTGTTTGCGTCTCGCCACAACCACAAGCTTCCAGCCTTTGTGTCTCTATCCCAGGATCCTCTGGCAGTGGCAGTGGATGCCATGGCTCTTGCGGGTTCCTGTATCTTTTTCCCCCATTCTCCATGATAAGCAAGGTGGTGCGCAGGTTGGTTCTGGAAGGGGCACCAGCAATTCTGGTGGCTCCAAAGTGGCCAAGACTCCTGTGGTTCACAGAGGTCACAAGGCTGGCAGAGGATCTGTTGCCTCTGCCTCTTCTTCCAGATCTCTTAACTCTGGGTCAACTTTGTTACTCCAATTTACCAACGCTGACTTTGACGGCGTGGCTGCTGAAATCTCTTAGAGGAAGGCCTTTCTGATGCTGTCATTCTGACTCTTGTTAGAGCTAGAAAAAAGTCTTTCTCTGTGGTTTATTACAGGACTTGGAGGTCCTATATTGACTGGTGTGAGTCTAGGTCCCTGCCTTGCAGGGTATTTTCTATCCCTAGGACTTTGGAGTTTCTGCAACGGGGTCTGGATTTGGGCTTCCAGATTAGTACTTTGAAAGAAAATAGCCAAAGCAGAAACCTGCCCTTTCAAAGGTCATTTGCTCTTCACCCTTTGGTTAAGACTTTTTTCCAGGGGGTCACGCATGTGCGGCCTCCTAGAAAGCTCCTACTTCCAGTTTGGGATCTTAATCTGGTGCTCTCTGCTATGCAGGCGGCTCCTTTTGAACCTTTACAGGAGGTTCCTCTTCATATTCTCACTCAGAAAGTTGCCTTTTGGTTGCTATTACCTCTGTCCGTCGGGTTTCTGAATTGGCGGCCCTGTCAATACAGGCTCCTTACTATGAGAGGCATCAGGATAAGGTGGTTTAGCGTTTAAACCAGATTTTCTTCCTAAAGTGGTGTCTGCCTTCCACTTAAATCAGGATATAATTCTTCCTTCGTTGTGGCCTAATCCTAGTAATAACAAGGAAAGGGTTTTACATTCTTTGGATGTTGTTCGTTATGTTGTGCCTTCTGGGCCTAGGAAGGGTTTGGCACCCGCCAAATCTTCCATTAGTAAATGGATTCGTCAGGCCATTGTTGGGGCCTTTTCTGCTAAGGGGAAGGTTCCCCCTTTTCGTGTTACTGCTCATTCTACTCGTGCTGTTGGTGCGTCCTGGGCTTACAAGGTTGATGTGCGGGCCTCAGCGGATGCTGCTTTTGGTCGCAAGGTTCTGCAAGCTGCAGTAATTTAAGTTATGCCTTATTTTCCTTGTGGGATCCCCGCCCATTATAGACACTGCTATTGGATGTCCCAAGTGTCATGAATGTTGGAAGCGGGGTGTGTGACATACTAGGAATAATACCATTTTGTGAGTACTCACCTGTAAAATGGGTATTACTAGTATGTCACACACCCCGCTTCCCCCGCCCTTTTTTGTTCTGGGATCCTTTATATGGTGTGTGTTATTACTTTTCACTATATAATTTGCTCTTCCTGGTTCTTCACTGATTTTTTTTAAAAGACTGAGGAATAGTGGGAGGTCCCGGGTATTTATGGACCAGGAGGGGCTCCTTTTTCTCATGTCATCTCTGCAAGATCGCCATCTACAGGCTGGTTACCCAAGTGTCATGAATGTTGGAAGCGGGGTGTGTGACATACTCGTAATACCCATTTTACAGGTGAGTACTCACAAAATGGTATCTTGGAGATATGCGGTTTAGGTATGTATTTATGCAGGTACTTGACTGGCCAGCCCTGGAGCCTTGATAGCCAGACAAATCGTTGGTTGTTCCTCTGTAAGCCCAGGTGCTGGCTAATTACCAGCTAAAAATAGAAAATAAAGTAGACTCTAAGTTGTATATTGTAAATCTTGACACATACTCAAAAGGATATCCCTGAGAGCACTCCACTCCAGTATACAAAAATAGCCAGCCAGGAAAAAGCTAAAATGCATCCAAATGCTTTATTGTAGAAAAATTCTTAAAGGAGCACTATCGCGAAATTGTGTAATGTTAAAAATCCATATAAACACATTGGTTAATGAGAGGACAAGTCACTTACATACCCGAACTGAATAAAACTCCCACCAAGCTTGTGGTTTATTCTCTCCTGGTAGGAACAAAATTCAGGGGTGACAGGTTTAGTCTATGAGGGGTGACAGAGCCTGTCACCCCCGATGTCCTTTTCCTTCCATTAAAATAAAAGAAACAAGCATGGCTTGATATTTCTTGATGTCATGTGTATAAGTGACCTGTGCTCCCGCCATCCTGCATATTTATATGGATTTTTATCATTGGTCCATTTTTTTTGCGATAGTGCTCCTAAGCGCTGTGGTAAACAGGTAAATCTCATAAAATTAATCTCTGGAAACGTCTATGCACTTCGAACCTGACATAATACCTAAAAATAGGTTTATTAAATGTATTCAAAAAAGGATTTCCTGTCTAGTGATAACAAATCTAATTGGGCAGTATACACCTGCCATTTAATTAATTCAAAATTAAATGAATTATAGGCTTACACCCTGGCTCCCAACTGCAGCCCTGCCAAAACCATCCTCGGAAATGCTGTGTGTAAAATACATACTATGCACACTCTAACATTGAGAAACCATGACAGCGAACCTGCGCCGCTCACTAGCCCCCCCCCCCCCCCCTCCCAGATGATTGGTATCGCAGGCCATACCAGACAAGAAAGAGCTGCCGAGCATCAAGCGGACACCACCAAGGCCAGGGTCATGGGATAACGTCCACACCACCATGGAAGATGAAATAGAATGCCCATGATGATGCAAGCCCAATGACAGACAGAACCCGCCCCAGACCAAGCAGGAGGAAGCTGCCCCCGACAATCATCCATAGGCACGGAGACTCGCAGGCGCACTGTCGCCAGAATTGAGACATGCTGGCTCGAGGGGAGGAAAAGGTCATATTACAGGTGGGAACCACAGAAAAATAATTCATGAAGATTAAATATATCATAATCATAATTCACTGAATAAATCATAAAGAATTGAATGCCTAAACATTACAAAATCCATCAATGTTTAATGAAGGCCCCCCAAAAATGAGGCGTCCTCCATTGGACTAACCCCATGGAATAAAATATATAATGTATGCCAATTAGAATAACAGATTATAATACATATACCTCTCTCTATAGAACATCCAAATATAGATACAGAATAATAAATAAATATATATATATAAATTGTCAACCGCAGTGGAAATTCAAGCCCTTAGAGACGCGAGTGTCCATCTCAATGATCCAGTATGTTTCATAATGTAATAATTTATCCTAATGGTCACCTTCCCTAGGGCCTATTTGTAGCCTCTCAATGGCCATACATTTAAAATGGGTCAGACCACCATTATGCTGTGCTACATTGGATATAGAGCCCATTCAATTTTTCTTAGTATCTGTAAAAAGGACTCCTATATGGCCCTTCATCTAATTGTGCATCCAATGTACTGCAAATTTCACTCCCCACAGGTCAAAAAAACAGCATGAGTACTGGGTGAAAGGTGAAAGTTTCTGTCCTACGGTTGGGGACCTCCTACTTACAACTTTAACTCCATTACTCAAAACCACCTTTTAGATTGGGATCAACAAAATGGGCAGATGTTTCTCAAAAATTCATCTGGTTTAACTCATAACTATAGGTGGTTACCAAAGTTATACATTTTTTCTTAATTCTTCTTGGGAATAATCCTATTAGAAAACATATTTTCCCTTGATTAGCTATAATTTTAGCTCTTTCTATAGTCTCAGTGGAGTAACCTCTTGCATGCAATCTATCAGAAATATTTAACAATTCTCTCTCAAAGGAGTCTTCCTCCGAGCAATTTCCGCAGGCTCATTTCGCCAAGACTCTATACTTTATTCCAAATTCATTAGGCTCCTAATGCCTTCTTACTAGGGCTGTAAGAATCCACCAACTGTTCCAGCCTTCCATTCCTCCCCCCCCAATACCCGCCACAACTGGACGTCCCAACGAGGGCCTGTCCGAATTGTGGATCTTGGGGAGATGATGAAAGATCTTGGGAATCAACATATATTCGGCTTTTTTCTCAGTTATGCCAATGCCTTACCCTCCTGTATAAGTAATTTCGGCTTCAGCTGAAAGCATGGAGTAGGGTCTGCACTTATTTTGTCAACACTTCATCTAATTAGCTCAAAGCTTCAAGCTCGTAATCTATAGAACCCAATATCGCCACACTACCTCCTTTATCTGCAGATCAAATATATGTTCTGCCTGTGTAATATTAGATTTACATTTACGTTTGTCAAGTGATTTAGATAGTTTCTTCTGATGTGTCTCCACCAACGTGTCCAATATTGGCACTCTAGACTATATTGGATAAAAATTTATGTTTGTGTCCTGCTCTGTGTGTCCCCATTTTTGTTGTTTTTTTTTTTTTTCTTCATTTTGGATTTGCTTACTCCTTGAAAATTGTGTTGGTCCTGTTCCATATTTGAGCGCTCACTATTCAAGGACCAATCTGAAGACTCAGAGGTGTCAAAAGAAAAAGACTTCTTCCCAGTATGGCGTTTAATTGTCATGATCTGACTCCCAGGATTTTCTTATAAGCTCCATTAGTGTGTCAAATTGCATATCTTCCTCATGGGTTTTTAGGGAGCTCTCCAATTATGAGATCTGTTGCTGAATTTCTTTCAACTTGTCCTCCTCATATTTTAAAATAAGGTACATCAAATCAAGGGATGCTTACATTAAAATTGTATTCCATTCAACTTTAATCTCCTCAGGGTAAATAGTGGTAGGTATTTTCCTGGATCCTGAGCCCTCTTATATTCATGAAATATTCTATGTATTTATTTAGAGAGCTCAGGTCCCACCAAGTTCTTTTGCCATGGAATCCTTGTACTGTTTTAACAGGCTCTTTGAATCTTTTGATGAGGCTAAATAGCCAGCAGCCTCCAAACGGAATCAAATGAATTTCTACTGTGGGTAGTATTCCCATATTGTGATTTAACTTCCTCAGTAGCATACACTAGTCCAAAGTATACATAATACCATTTTTCCTGATGAGATTTCCTTATAAACCACAGAAATATAATGCAATTGCAACAAACGTGCAAGGTTTTAAGATATATCAAAGAATGTAATATTTCTCCTTTTTAGACCACAAGCAGGGCTTGACAGAGCCAGGGCACAGGCTGAGAGTGCTCCACTCTAAATCCACTATACAAAAAATAGCCAGCCAGGAAAAGGCTAAAATCTATCCAAATACTTTATTGTAGAAAAAATTCTTAAAAGCGCTGTGGTAAACGGGTAAATCTCATAAATTAATCTCTGGAAACTTCTACGCGTTTCGGACAAGCCGGTCCTTACTCATGACGTAATACCTAAATTAACAGGTCTGTTAAATGTATTGAAAGACTGGTTTCCCTCCTAGTGATAACATATCTAATTGGGCAGTATACACCTGTTGTTTAATTAATGAAAAAATCAGTGAATCATAGTTCAGAGACTTAGCCCTGGTTCCCAACTGCAGCCCGGCCAAAACCACCCTCGGAAACGCTGTGCGTAAAAGGCATACTAATTACACTCCAGCACTGCAAAACGACGACAACGAACCTGCTCCGCTTGCTAGCCCTGCCCTCCCAGTGAGTGAATGATATCACTTGTCAACGCCCACCATAGCAGGCCATTACCAGCACCTCTTTTGCAGCAGAGGGACACCCGCTGCTGGATTGCCATACCACAGGAGTTTGCTAGGGAGAGCCACCAGCAGGTGAACCAAGGAATATGTGGCGGACTCCTGGACCTTACAGTAAAATCTGCATTTTTCAAGCATTTGCTTTGTGTCCCCATAGACCCTATGGAACTGCGGCTGGGTTCTGTTTGCAGCATGGACATAACGTGCAGGAATGTTTATGGCTGTATTTTTCTTCGCTTGGTTACAATTTAGAGGTGTAATTGGGGCCATGGAGGAGCCACTGAAGAAATTCTTTTGTAGATCTGGTGCACCAACTGCAACCGCATGGACACACGTGGATCCAGACAGGTGTGAAGGGTTAGTTCATTCTTGACAAAACCAGAGGCAGAAATAAGCAATAAAATGCAACTTCTCCCGGTGCAGTAAACCCCATCAGTTGGAGCCAGTTGATTACTTTTCCCCTCAATGTCAGGGCCTCTGGACCCCCTTAATTACCAATTTTTAACATCTGCCTCTTTCTTAACATGGAGATGACCTGCTCCTTTTTGCATATTGCATTCCTCTGAGAACAATTGGATCCTACAGCTTCCAACTTTCTTTTGTAAATCTTCCTGTATGGTGGTAGATCTGTTTCTTACCACTTTATTTATAATATAATTGTGTATTTTGTAAAGTGCATTATAAAATTACAGAACATAGTGGGTTATTTCATGTAGAAATAAGCTATAAATATAAAGTATTCACATATAAAATGAATGTAAATGCAACTGCCCACAAGATGGCACCACTTGCAAACTTTTATTTCCACATAGGAAGAATGGAAGATAGAAGCTGCGGATATAACTACTGATGATAAACAATCTGCTTAATTTTTCTCTACTTCTGTTTCTAATTTAGGTATGCCAAATTCTGTGAGTGTGCACTGGAAAGGATGCCACAATTTCTTTATATACCTTTTAGGCAAGTCTTTTAAGGATAAGACAGGTAAACACCTAGCACCTTCCTATGCTAGAAAAATAATTACAGTAAATTTATTGGTTGAGATTATTTTTTAACACATCTTGAAGGGGATGAAAAGCCCCGCATCCAGGGCCTGGAATATAAAAGATTCCTGACCCGACTGCTAGCCTACCCACAGGACATTATACACCAGATGCCCCGCTATGTGAACCCCCCTGGGAGGTCCTGCAACGTGATCTACACCCGTGCTGCATCCCCGGATTCTCTGTGGCCATGCATGTCCCCGCGCCCAGCCCTCCTGAATGACTGGCCACAGGCGCGCCAATAGTCTCTCTCAGAAGTGGTATGACTTTGGTGGTGGAAAAGCCTGGTTGCCCAAATTGGGGGGTGAAGAATAAATGGTGGACCCAGAAATGGGGTTCCGTCCTTTTTAATAGTTGATGAAATACATCGCCCCCTGATTATGGAGATGTCATATAAACTAGTTTATCCTTGCTGAATATGGGGGGGGGGGGTTATATATGCCCTTGCTGGACACCCTGTGTAAACTACTCAGACATGTGTGAATCGTTATTAGATTAGAAGGAGATGTGCTGTAAAAAGTGGCAGCAGAGATAAAGTCATCCTTTGTTACCATGTGAGCATAATTCACTTAAAAAGCTGCCTATTATTTATATCCCTATCATTCATGTATCACTGTGAGAATTCAGCTCTTCTTGCATTGATTTTTCTTTTCCCCGCAGGTCCTGCCCTTTAACATCTACACTGTAAGATGCAATTCCTTGCTCTTAATAGCATCCTTAGATGTATTTTTTTCTGTTTCAATAAGTATTCCACAGAAAGAGACAGAAATCAATTATAGAGATAAAATGTATGAGTAGACCAGGCAGTCTGTGAGCCTTGTGTAGCCTTATGGAAGCAGAGATGTCTAGTTATGGGTCAGTCAATACATTATATAGTGAATATGTTAAAATGGCCCTTCATAGCTGAGCATAATTACTCTAAAGGTCATCATATGGGTGAGAACATGGGTTAAGGGTAATGTAGAAAATGGCACAAAGCCCCTTTTTAAAACTCTTTAGTGTGGCTTGAATCACGGTCCCACATAATGTACCATACGATTATTCCATAATAGGTGTGGTGTCAATTTATTATTTGCTGTCAGGTAAGGATTTTATTATTTTAAGTGGACCAATCGCCAGAATTTTGACTATCCCCTAGACTGGTCCTCATACCTGGGGCATCCTGATTTGGCATGCCCCATTGTGTGAAACACTTACCTTTCCACCATTCCCACAGCGCATGCACATACTTTTGTCTAACCAGCGCTTTATGCCATACACACCACTGCTTGGCAGAAAGCACTGGTTAGAACTGAGCATTGGCATATGGAGCGGGGACAGCCACAGATGCAGAGGCATTGCACTTAGGGACCGAGCGGAAAGGTAATCGATCATGGGCCACTGAGGGGGTTTCACACAGTGGAACATCCAAAATAGAGTATTTTAGACTCCAGGGCCGGACAAGGTGTTAAATGATCCCTGCCCAGACCAAAATAATAAGATATATACTCTCTAGTATTCCTATACAGTTGATGAGCCCTATAGCAGTAGTTTGAACCTTACCGACTTTGGCGATTTCGGAACCAGTAATTTTATACTACCAGACCAGGACTGAAGCACTGCAGAGGGCAAAAGGTTAATATGTACTTTTTTAATGGTTTTGCATGGACAATGATGAGTAAAGGGGAGAAGTATGAAAGAGTCAAGATAAAGAAATCCTTGGAAACCAGAATATGAATTGTAAGCCCCGGCGTAGTCTGCACCCCCTACTATCACTTTTAGCTTGTCTGTTATGAAGGCTTTACAAGAAGATGATTTTAGATTCTCTTCCTCATGTAGCAGCTGGCCATGTGACTGTTAGTGACAAGATGGTTGCCAGTGTGGGTCAGATATAAGGACACACAGGGGTGAGTAATATAGCTGGTTTTCAGGCTTGCCTGGGGATGTGGGGTATTGCAGAAATCTGTATTTTCTGAGGAAATAAGTTGAGCAGGGGAATTCAGGTTAGTTTGGATTGTGTCCTAGATTTCTTTAGACCACAATGGAAGCTATTACAATATTGGAATGACAAGGGCATACAAAAATATGAACACAACCCCTTTAGTCCTTTTAAAAAAAAAAAAATTAAGGAAGAACTTTGTACTTTTTGTTTTTGTAGATGCTGACTCTAAGCCTGATATTGTGTGGCCATGTGCAGCAGCTATTAAATTCTCAGCGGTCAGCATTTGCACCTCATACATTGCCCTGGCTCTTGAAAATGAAACACTTGTAGTATGGGACACAAAGTACTCTGGTAAGATAATGACTAGTTTAGTTCTCTTAGTTCTCTTTAGTGTGCCTGCTTTCCGCACACTAATATGACGTTTTTCCTTCTTAGGTTTCCCATTAGCTGTTGTTGCTCTTCCAGAGGAGAGGTGTATCTCCAGCATTTATTTTGTAGAAGACGTGGCTTCCATCAGAGATGTCCCAGCGGTTCCCAGGGCTCAGATTCTGGTGTGGTGCACAGACAAATCCCTGTATCTGATCACTGCCGCCGGGGGCCGGGAATCCAGCATGGTTCTTTTTCAGGAAAGGTAAAAGCTCAACACCATGGTACTATGCAAAGTGAAATACTAACTGCAGAAAAGGGGGCGAAAACTGAGCAAATGAGCCATTCTAGTATAATTTAATGAGTATGATTTTTTAAAATGTTTTAAGGTACATTTACATGGGTAATCTGGTCATAGGATTTCTGACTGAAACTAATAGATTAATCCTAAAAAGTAGAAACCAACTGGAAAAACAAACATTTTTTAAAAATAGGTGTTGTTCCTAGTGCAAGGGACATCCTAACTGCCGAGAAATCTTACCTTTCTCTTCGGGCCCCCAGTGATCCATTACTTCACACAATACATTTAGGCATATTTGTGCCATGCCCTAAAAATAAGCCACTAATATTTGCATGTTACTATAGGGTGTCCCCCTGAAGGCCCAAAACAACCCAGTCCAAGACTGTATACTGTAACCCACCAAAAAGGACGCGATTTATTGTAACCTTTACTTAAACCGGACCTTTACTCTGAATAAGAATCTATCTTATATGTTTCTCCCACCCTGTACATACAGATTGCCCTCATTAAAAATCATCCTATCTGCACTTAGTTCTTATTCTGAGCCTTTAAACATCTAAGATGGCGGCCTGCAGAAGTGTCTTCTGACTATGCTGCTTTGGATTCTGGGATTACTGTTCTTTTCCTGACCCCAGCTCTGCTCCGCCTGTGCAAAGCACAGCTACAACCCGCCCCTCTACACTTTTCCCCGCTCTCCTCTCCTCCGTTTGTGATGCTTCTGAGGCAAGATGGCGGTGCCCGTATCCTGAGTCGCAGCCCAGCGGAGGAAAGAATAAAAAATAAGCGACTAAAAACGTAAAATGTTAATTTTATATGCCCACAAAACAAGCTACTGCATGCCATGTTGATGTACAGTTTATATTCAGCCACATAAACCCTTCTAATTTGGGAAATAAAGATCAGCGTTTCAGGGAAAATGTACCAATATACTTGGCCCATTGAATCAAACTTTTCCAACAGAAGACTTCTTTAATAAGGAAAGTGTTCTCTCTTACAGCTCTCTCACTTGTGGTTAATACATTATTAACTATATCACATGTTCTGCTAAAATGTCAAATATATAAAATGAAGAACTATGACAAAACCAATTATTTTTTAAAACTAGTTGCGTTAGGAGGTTAAATATCAAAATCTAAGTAATATGCCAAACACAGACAGAATTCCTGATCAACTTTTTAAATGGCTAGATTGAAACTGTATACTTTTAGACTAATCCCCTGTCTCCCGAGCACTCCGTTTTCAACACACTGTGCACGTGTCTCCAAAGGAGTCTGCCCATGTCCTGCTAGGCCACGCTCTCACACACTGTGACAAAGCCAGGGGGAGGGTTCCCATCGGTGGCCTTTGTCCTTAGCTGACCACAGACCAGCGATGGCAAACTTTTTAGGGAACAGGTGCCCAAACTGCAACCCCAAACTTTTTTTAAGTGCCAATGCAGCAATTTAACCTGATGGCTCTGGTGCCATCGGGAGATGAAAAAACCCGAAATGTGTGCACTGGAAAGATGATGGGTGCCCACAGAGAGTGCTGCCTCTGGCATGCGTGCCATAGGTTCACCACCACTGCCATAGACCGACTTATTGATATAGCACAGTTAACTAAATGATTTAGCTGCTTTACATTATTGGTAACCAGGAATAATTAAGTGGTCTTGCTTGCCAAGATCACTTATTGTTCTTGCTGATATATTATTCTTATTAAGTGGTCTTGCTTGGCAAGATCACTTATTGTTCTCGCTGATATATTATTATTATTCCAAGCATTTTTGCACTGTAACTCCTCCCACAGTTTTGACACTACATAGACCATAATATACCAAAACGTGTGGATCGTTCCCGAATGGTGTGCTTATATTTTGTGGAACGTTTCGCCAAACGGTTTCCGAAATATTGGCGTTTTTCTGGCGCAATTTTCCCATAGGAATGAATGGGAGGAATGTTCAAAGCTAGAGTGGGTACTGAGTGTGAAGTAAAAAATCAGGACATGATTTCTAAACTGCGACCTCTCCCTCATTTTTAATCTCACCTACACAAATCTTATATCAAAACGTGCAGCTATCCCTGCTGCCGCTAAAAAAAGGCTAAGCCATAGCCCTAACAGTTTTCACAATATGACCTTTTGTTTGCAACTCACACCTCCCATTGACATTCATTGAAACTCCACTCTAGACACCACAAATTTGAATGGCAATTTCTAAACTGCGACTGTGCCTTCATTTTTAATACATGCTATACACCATTGTACAGGTCTCGGCCTCGTGATTCCTACAGTATAAAGCTCTTTGCTGTAGGATGTATACTTTTTAAGCTACAGTCATTTGAATATGGCAACCACCAGTGCATTAGAAATGTGTTTTAATGTGCATTCTCAGTTTACCTGCCATAACAACACAGCTGCAGCCTTGCTCGTTACAGCTGTTAGGGTATGTTGGTATGTTGCTATAGCAACTTACTCTGAGGTAACACACCCAGGTGACTCAAATGTGTAAAATCTATACAAAATAAACTAAACTGATTGAAAATGACTGAAATTCTTCTTTGAATAACTGTGCAAGAAAATCTAAAGGTATTAAAGTGGAACAAAACCCTGAGTGGCCGACCCTGAAGTCTATAAGACCCGGCCATTGACCTTGCCCCTTGAGCATTCTAAATCGGGATGCCCCACTGTGTGAAACGACCCCTGGATTATCACAGATCCCCCCATTTTTCTGGCGCGCTCACGCAGATAGTCATTTAGACAGGCCGGGGGGCCAGGAAGGTTACTGCTCAGGCTCCCCATCTGCGTGCAAACAGAGCTGATTGGATGAGAGCCCACGCATGCGCTGTGGGATTGGGAAAGGTAGTTTTCACAGGCGAACTTGGGGATTTCACATATCAGGGCATCCACAAATCAAAACTCCAGATAGTGAAAATTCTGGGTTGGGCTTTGCTCAAAACACACAAAGCTGAAAGAAAGATCATATGGAAAAATGAAAAATAAGAATATGAAAGAGAAAATGGTAAACTGAAAGATTCTGCAGCAGAGCCAACATGAAGGGAAAACTGTTACTCCGCCCACTCCACCCAGTTACTCCACCCACTCCACCCAGTTACTCCGCCCAATCCACCCAGTTACTCCGCCCACTCCACCCAGTTACTCTGCCCACTCCACCCAGTTACTCTGCCCACTCCACCCAGTTACTCCGCCCGCTCCACCCAGTTACTCTGCCTGCTCCACCCAGTTACTCTGCCTGCTCCACCCAGTTACTCTGCCTGCTCCACCCAGTTACTCTGCCTGCTCCACCCAGTTACTCTGCCTGCTCCACCCAGTTACTCCGCCCACTCCACCCAGTTACTCCGCCCGCTCCACCCAATTACTCTGCCCACTCCAACCACACAACAGTTACTCCACCCACTCCACCCAGTTCCTCCGCCCACTCCAACCACACCACAGTTACTCAAGTCACTCCACCCAGTTACTCTGCCCACTCCACCCAGTTACTCCGCCCACTCCACCCAGTTACTCCGCCCACTCCACCCAGTTACTCCGCCCACTCCACCCAGTTACTCCGCCCACCCCACCCAATTACTCCACCCACTCCAGCCACAAAACAGTTACTCCGCCCACTCCACCCAGTTACTCCGCCCGCTCCACCCAGTTACTCCGCCCACTCCAACAACACAACAGTTACTCCGCCCACTCCACCCAGTTACTCCGCCCATTCCACCCAGTTACTCCGCCCACTCCACCCAGTTACTCCGCCCACTCCACCCAGTTACTCCGCCCACTCTACCCAGTTACCCCGCCCATTCCACCCAGTTACTCCGCCCACTTCACCCAGTTACTCCGCCCACTCCACCCAGTTACTCCGCCCACTCTACCCAGTTTCCCCCGCCCACTCCACCCAGTTACTCCGCCCACTCCACCCAGTTACTCCGCCCACTCCATCCAGTTACTCCGCCCACTCCACCCAGTTACTCTGCCCACTCCACCCAGTTACTCTGCCCACTCCACCTAGTTACTCTGCCCACTCCACCCAGTTACTCCGCGCGCTCCACCCAGTTACTCTGCCCGCTCCCCCCAGTTACTCTGCCCGCTCCACCCAGTTACTCCGCCCACTCCACCCAGTTACTCCGCCCGCTCCACCCAGTTACTCTGCCCACTCCAACCACACAACAGTTACTCCACCCACTCCACCCAGTTCCTCCGCCCACTCCAACCACACCACAGTTACTCAAGTCACTCCACCCAGTTACTCCGCCCACTCCACCCAGTTACTCCGCACACTCCACCCAGTTACTCTGCCCACTCCAACCACACAACAGTTACTCCACCCACTCCACCCAGTTCCTCCGCCCACTCCAACCACACCACAGTTACTCAAGTCACTCCACCCAGTTACTCCGCCCACTCCACCCAGTTACTCCGCCCACTCCACCCAGTTACTCCGCACACTCCACCCAGTTACTCCGCCCACCCCACCCAATTACTCCGCCCACTCCAACCACACAACAGTTACTCCGCCCACTCCACCCAGTTACTCCGCCCGCTCCACCCAGTTACTCCGCCCACTCCAACAACACAACAGTTACTCCGCCCACTCCACCCAGTTACTCCGCCCATTCCACCCAGTTACTCCGCCCACTCTACCCAGTTACCCCGCCCATTCCACCCAGTTACTCCGCCCACTTCACCCAGTTACTCTGCCCACTCCACCCAGTTACTCCGCCCACTCTACCCAGTTACCCCGCCCACTGCACCCAGTTACTCCGCCCACTGCACCCAGTTACTCCGCCCACTCCACCCAGTTACTCCGCCCACTCCACCCAGTTACTCCGCCCACTCCACCCAGTTACTCCGCCCACTCCACCCAGTTACTCCACCCACTCCCGTTGTAGAGAACTAGTGGAGGCAAGACCACTTCACGCAATTTCCCCGGAAATTGCACTTTGTCTAGTTAAGTGGTCTTGCTTGGCAAGATCACTTATTGTTCTTGCTGATATATTATTAAGTGGTCTTGCTTGGCAAGATCACTTATTGTTCTTGCTGATATATTATTTTTATTCTTATTCCAAGCATTTTTGCACTGTAACTCCTCCCACAGTTTTGACACTACATAGACCATAATATACCAAAACGTGCGGATCGTTCCCGAATGGTGTGCTTATATTTTGTGGAACGTTTCGCCAAACGGTTTCCGAAATATTGGCGTTTTCCTGGCGCAATTTTCCCATAGGAATGAATGGGAGGTATTTTCAAAGCTAGAGTGGGAGATGCGTGTGAAATGAAAAATCAGGACATGATTTTTAAACTGCGACCTCTCCCTCATTTTTAATCCCACCTACACAAATCTTATATCAAAACGTTCAGCTATCCCTGCTGCCGCTAAAAATGTCCAAGGCTAAGCCATAGCCCGAACAGATTTCACAATATGACCTTTTGTTTGCAACTCACACCTCCCATTGACATTCATTGAAACTCCACTCTAGACACCACAAATTTGAATGGCAATTTCTAAACTGTGACTGTGCCTTCATTTTTAATATTTCAGAGACATGTTATACACCACATTGTTCGCCTAGCTCTTGTGATTCTTACAGTATAAAGCTCTTTGCTGTAGGATGTATACTTTCTAAGCTACAGTCATTTGAATATGGCAACCACCAGTGCATTAGAAATGTGTTTTAATGTGCATTCTCAGTTTACCTCAGAGTGAGTTTCCATAGCAACACAGCTGCAGCCTGGCTCGTTACAGCTGCTCCGCCCACACACCAAGTCTCAGGAAACTCCCCTTAAAGGAGCAGTATCGCGAAATTGGCATTAAAAAAGATAAATAATTAAATAGCCACACAATAGCTTCTAACATGTCTATAAATAATCTGGCAATAGAAAAAAGAAGAATGCTTACTATCTTTACTCCAAACAATCCATACAGTTACTCTGCCTACTCCATATAGTTACTCTGCTCAGTCAAACCTTTCCACAGTTACTCCAGTGACTCCAACCACACAACAGTTACTCAAGTCACTCCACCCAGATACTCCGCCCACTCCACCCAGTTACTCCGCCCACTCCACCCAGCTACTCCGCCCACTCCCCTCAGTTACTCCGCCCACTGCACCCAGTTACTCCACCCACTCTGCCCACTCTACCCAGTTACTCCGCCCATTCCACCCAGTTACTCCGCCCACTCCACCCAGTTACTCCGCCCACTTCACCCAGTTACTCCGCCCACTCCACCCAGTTACCCCGCCCACTCCACCCAGTTACTCCGCCCACTTCACTCAGTTACTCCGCCCACTTCACTCAGTTACTCCGCCCACTCCACCCAGTTACTCCGCCCACTCCACCCAGTTACTCCGCCCACTCCACCCAGTTACTCCAGCCACTCCACCCAGTTACTCCAGCCACTCCACCCAGTTACTCCGCCCACTCCACCCACACAACAGTTACTCAAGTCACTCCACCCAGTTACTCCGCCCACTCCAACCACACAACAGTTACTCAAGTCACTCCACCCAGTTACTCCGCTCACTCCACCCACACAACAGTTACTCCGCCCACTCCACCCAGTTACTCTGCCCCTTCCACCCAGTTACTCCGCCCACTCCACCCAGTTACTCTGCCCACTCCACCCAGTTACTCCACCCACTCCACCCAGTTACTCAGCCCATTCCACCCAGTTACTCTGCCCACTCCACCAAGTTACTCTGCCCACTCCACCAAGTTACTCTGCCCACTCCACCCACTCCACCCAGTTACTCCGCCCACTCCACCCAGTTACTCTGCCCACTCCACCAAGTTACTCTGCCCACTCCACCCACTCCACCCAGTTACTCCACCCACTCCACCCAGTTACTCTGCCCACTCCACCCACTCCACCCAGTTACTCCGCCCACTCCACCCAGTTACTCCGCCCACTCCACCCAGTTACTCCGCCCCCTCCACCCAGTTACTCTGCCCGCTCCACCCAGTTACTCTGCCCGCTCCAGTTGTAGAGAACTGGCGGAGGCAAGACCACTTCACGCAATTTCCCCGGAAATTGCACTTTGTCTAGTTAAGTGGTCTTGCTTGGCAAGATCACTTATTGTTCTCGCTGATATATTATTATTATTCCAAGCATTTTTGCACTGTAACTCCTCCCACAGTTTTGACACTACATAGACCATAATATACCAAAACGTGCGGATCGTTCCCGAATGGTGTGCTTATATTTTGTGGAACGTTTCGCCAAACGGTTTCCGAAATATTGGCGTTTTTCTGGCGCAATTTTCCCATAGGAATGAATGGGAGGAATGTTCAAAGCTAGAGTGGGAACTGAGTGTGAAGTCAAAAATCAGGACATGATTTCTAAACTGCGACCTCTCCCTCATTTTTAATCCCACCTACACAAATCTTATATCAAAACGTTCAGCTATCCCTGCTGCCGCTAAAAATGTCCAAGGCTAAGCCATAGCCCGAACAGATTTCACAATATGACCTTTTGTTTGCAACTCACACCTCCCATTGACATTCATTGAAACTCCACTCTAGACACCACAAATTTGAATGGCAATTTCTAAACTGCGACTGTGCCTTCATTTTTAATATAGAGACATGCTATACACCATTGTACAGGTCTCGGCCTCGTGATTCCTACAGTATAAAGCTCTTTGCTGTAGGATGTATACTTTTTAAGCTACAGTCATTTGAATATGGCAACCACCAGTGCATTAGAAATGTGTTTTAATGTGCATTCTCAGTTTACCTCAGAGTGAGTTTCCATAGCAACACAGCTGCAGCCTGGCTCGTTACAGCTGCTCCGCCCACACACCAAGTCTCAGGAAAATAAATAATAAAATAGCCACACAATAGCTTCTAACATGTCTATAAATAATCTGGCAATAGAAAAAAGAAGAATGCTTACTATCTTTACTCAAAACAATCCATACAGTTACTCTGCCTACTCCATATAGTTACTCTGCTCAGTCAAACCTTTCCACAGTTACTCCAGTGACTCCAACCACACAACAGTTACTCAAGTCACTCCACCCAAGTTACTCAAGTCACTCCACCCAGATACTCCGCCCACTCCACCCAGTTACTCCGCCCACTCCACTCAGTTACTCCGCCCACTGCACCCAGTTACGCCACCCACTCTGCCCACTCCACCCAGTTACTCCGCCCATTCCACCCAGTTACTCCGCCCATTCCACCCAGTTACTCCGCCCACTTCACCCAGTTACTCCGCCCACTCCACCCAGTTTACCCGCCCACTCCACCCAGTTACTCCGCCCACTCCTCCCAGTTACTCCGCCCACTCCACCCAGTTACTCCAGCCACTCCACCCAGTTACTCCGCCCACTCCACCCACACAACAGTTACTCAAGTCACCAAACCCAGTTACTCCGCCCACTCCAACCACACAACAGTTACTCAAGTCACTCCACCCAGTTACTCCGCTCACTCCACCCACACAACAGTTACTCAAGTCACTCCACCCAGTTACTCCGCCCACTCCACCCAGTTACTCTGCCCACTCCACCCAGTTACTCCACCCACTCCACCCAGTTACTCCACCCACTCCACCCAGTTACTCTGCCCGCTCCAGTGGTAGAGAACTGGTGGAGGCAAGACCACTTCACGCAATTTCCCCGGAAATTGCACTTTGTCTAGTTAAGTGGTCTTGCTTGGCAAGATCACTTATTGTTCTTGCTGATATATTATTTTTATTATTATTATTATTATTATTCCAAGCATTTTTGCACTGTAACTCCTCCCACAGTTTTGACACTACATAGACCATAATATACCAAAACGTGCGGATCGTTCCCGAATGGTGTGCTTATAATTTGTGGAACGTTTCGCCAAACGGTTTCCGAAATATTTGCGTTTTTCTGGCGCAATTTTCCCATAGGAATGAATGGGAGGTATTTTCAAAGCTAGAGTGGGAACTGCGTGTTAAATGAAAAATCAGGACATGATTTCTAAACTGCGACCTTTCCCTCATTTTTAATCCCACCTACACAAATCTTATATCAAAACGTTCAGCTATCCCTGCTGCCGCTAAAAATGTCCAAGGCTAAGCCATAGCCCGAACAGATTTCACAATATGACCTTTTGTTTGCAACTCACACCTCCCATTGACATTCATTGAAACTCCACTCTAGACACCACAAATTTGAATGGCAATTTCTAAACTGCGACTGTGCCTTCATTTTTAATATTTCAGAGACATGTTATACACCCCATTATAGGTCTTCTTCTTGTGATTCTTACAGTATAAAGCTCTTTGCTGTAGGGTGTATACTTTTTAAGCTACAGTCATTTGAATATGGCAACCACCAGTGCATTAGAAATGTGTTTTAATGTGCATTCTCAGTTTACCTCAGAGTGAGTTTCCATAGCAACACAGCTGCAGCCTGGCTCATTACAGCTGCTCCGCCCACACACCAAGTCTCAGGAAACTCCCCTTAAAGGAGCAGTATCGCAAAATTTGCATTAAAAACTATAAATAATTAAATAGCCACACAATAGCTTCTAACATGTCTATAAATAATCTGGCGATAGAAAAAAGAAGAATGCTTACTATCTTTACTCAAAACAATCCATACAGTTACTCTGCCTACTCCATATAGTTACTCTGCTCAGTCAAACCTTTCCACAGTTACTCCAGTGACTCCAACCACACAACAGTTACTCCGCCCTCTCCACCCAGTTACTCCGCCCTCTCCACCCAGTTACTCCGCCCTCTCCACCCAGTTACTCCGCCCTCTCCACCCTGTTACTCCACCCACTCCACCCACACAACAGTTACTCAAGTAACTCCACCTAGTTACTCTGCCCACTCCACCCAGTTACTCCATCCACTCCACCCAGTTACTCCATCCACTCCACCCAGTTACTCCGCCCACTCCACCCAGTTACTCTGCCCACTATACCCAGTTACTCCGCCCACTCCACCCAGTTGCTCCACCCACTCCACCCGCACACTCCACCCACTCCACCCCCCCCACTCCACCCACTCCACCTCGCCCACTCCACCCACTCCACCCCGCCCACTCCATCCAGTTAGCCCGCCCACTCCACCCAGTTACTCCGCCCACTCCAACCACACAACAGTTACTCAAGTCACTCCACCTAGTTACTCCGCCCACTCCACCCAGTTACTCTGCCCACCCCACCCAATTACTCCGCCCACTCCAACAACACAACAGTTACTCCGCCCACTCCACCCAGTTACTCCGCCCACTCCACCCAGTTACTCCGCCCTCTCCACCCAGTTACTCCACCCACTCCAACCACACAACAGTTACTCAAGTCACTCCACCCAGTTACTCCGCCCACTCCACCCAGTTACTCTGCACACTCCACCCAGTTACTCCGCCCACCCCACCCAATTACTCCACCCACTCCAACACCACAACAGTTACTCCACCCAGTTACTCCGCCTACTCCACCCAGTTACTCCGTCCGCTCCACCCAGTTACTCCGCACGCTCCACTCAGTTACCCAGCCCGCTCCAGTTGTAGAGAACTGGCGGAGGCAAGACCACTTCACGCAATTTCCCCGGAAATTGCACTTTGTCTAGTTATTATTATTATTCCAAGCATTTTTGCACTGTAACTCCTCCCACAGTTTTGACACTACATAGACCATAATATACCAAAACGTGCGGATCGTTCCCGAATGGTGTGCTTATATTTTGTGGAACGTTTCGCCAAACAGTTTCCGAAATATTGGCGTTTTCCTGGCGCAATTTTCCCATAGGAATGAATGGGAGGTATTTTCAAAGCTAGAGTGGGAGATGCGTGTGAAATGAAAAATCAGGACATGATTTCTAAACTGCGACCTCTCCCTCATTTTTAATCCCACCTACACAAATCTTATATCAAAACGTTCAGCTATCCCTGCTGCCGCTAAAAATGTCCAAGGCTAAGCCATAGCCCGAACAGATTTCACAATATGACATTTTGTTTGCAACTCACACCTCCCATTGACATTCATTGAAACTCCACTCTAGACACCACAAATTTGAATGGCAATTTCTAAACTGCGACTGTGCCTTCATTTTTAATATTTCAGAGACATGTTATACACCACATTGTTCGCCTAGCTCTTGTGATTCTTACAGTATAAAGCTCTTTGCTGTAGGATGTATACTTTTTAAGCTACAGTCATTTGAATATGGCAACCACCAGTGCATTAGAAATGTGTTTTAATGTGCATTCTCAGTTTACCTCAGAGTGAGTTTCCATAGCAACACAGCTGCAGCCTGGCTCGTTACAGGTGCTCCGCCCACACACCAAGTCTCAGGAAACTCCCCTTAAAGGAGCAGTATCGCGAAATTTGCATTAAAAAAGATAAATAATTAAATAGCCACACAATAGCTTCTAACATGTCTATAAATAATCTGACAATAGAAAAAAGAAGAATGCTTACTATCTTTACTCAAAACAATCCATACAGTTACTCTGCCTACTCCATATAGTTACTCTGCTCAGTCAAACCTTTCCACAGTTACTCCAGTGACTCCAACCACACAACAGTTACTCAAGTCACTCCACCCAGATACTCCACCCACTCCACCCAGATACTCCACCCAGTTACTCCACCCAGTTACTCCACCCAGTTACTCCACCCGCTCCACCCAGTTACTCTGCCCACTCCACCCAGTTACTCCGCCCACTTCACCCAGTTACTCCACCCAGTTACTCCACCCACTCCACCCAGTTACTCCACCCACTCCACCCAGTTACTCCGCCCGCTCCACCCAGTTACTCCGCCCGCTCCACCCAGTTACTCTGCCCACTCCACCCAGTTACTCCGCCCACTTCACCCAGTTACTCCACCCAGTTACTCCACCCACTCCACCCAGTTACTCCGCCCGCTCCACCCAGTTACTCTGCCCACTCCAGTTGTAGAGAACTGGCGGAGGCAAGACCACTTCACGCAATTTCCCCGGAAATTGCACTTTTGTCTAGTTAAGTGGTCTTGCTTGGCAAGATCACTTATTGTTCTTGCTGATATATTATTTTTATTCTTATTCCAAGCATTTTTGCACTGTAACTCCTCCCACAGTTTTGACACTACATAGACCATAATATACCAAAACGTGCGGATCGTTCCCGAATGGTGTGCTTATAATTTGTGGAACGTTTCGCCAAACGGTTTCCGAAATATTTGCGTTTTTCTGGCGCAATTTTCCCATAGGAATGAATGGGAGGTATTTTCAAAGCTAGAGTGGGAACTGCGTGTTAAATGAAAATTCAGGACATGATTTCTAAACTGCGACCTCTCCCTCATTTTTAATCCCACCTACACAAATCTTATATCAAAACGTTCAGCTATCCCTGCTGCCGCTAAAAATGTCCAAGGCTAAGCCATAGCCCGAACAGATTTCACAATATGACCTTTTGTTTGCAACTCACACCTCCCATTGACATTCATTGAAAGTCCACTCTAGACACCACAAATTTGAATGGCAATTTCTAAACTGCGACTGTGCCTTCATTTTTAATATTTCAGAGACATGTTATACACCACATTGTTCGCCTAGCTCTTGTGATTCTTACAGTATAAAGCTCTTTGCTGTAGGATGTATACTTTTTAAGCTACAGTCATTTGAATATGGCAACCACCAGTGCATTAGAAATGTGTTTTAATGTGCATTCTCAGTTTACCTCAGAGTGAGTTTCCATAGCAACACAGCTGCAGCCTGGCTCATTACAGCTGCTCCGCCCACACACCAAGTCTCAGGAAACTCCCCTTAAAGGAGCAGTATCGCAAAATTTGCATTAAAAACTATAAATAATTAAATAGCCACACAATAGCTTCTAACATGTCTATAAATAATCTGGCGATAGAAAAAAGAAGAATGCTTACTATCTTTACTCACTCAAAACAATCCATACAGTTACTCTGCCTACTCCATATAGTTACTCTGCTCAGTCAAACCCCGCCCACTCCACCCAGTTACTCCGCCCACTCCACCCAGTTACCCCGCCCACTCCACCCAGTTACTCCACGCACTAAACCCAGTTACTCCACCTACTCCACCCAGTTACTCCGCCCACTCCACCCAGTTACTCTGCCCACTCCACCCAGTTACCCCGCCCACTCCACCCAGTTACTCCGCCCACTCCACCCAGTTACTCCACGCAATCCACCCAGTTACTCCACGCAATCCACCCAGTTACTCCACGCACTCCACCCAGTTACTACACCCACTCCACCCAGTTACTACACCCAGTTACTCCACCCACTCCACCCAGTTACTCTGCCCACTCCAGTTGTAGAGAACTGGCGGAGGCAAGACCACTTCACGCAATTTCCCCGGAAATTGCACTTTGTCTAGTTAAGTGGTCTTGCTTGGCAAGATCACTTATTGTTCTTGCTGATATATTATTCTTATTAAGTGGTCTTGCTTGGCAAGATCACTTATTGTTCTTGCTGATATATTATTTTTATTATTAAGTGGTCTTGCTTGGCAAGATCACTTATTGTTCTTGCTGATATATTATTTTTATTATTATTATTATTATTATTCCAAGCATTTTTGCACTGTAACTCCTCCCACAGTTTTGACACTACATAGACCATAATATACCAAAACGTGCGGATCGTTCCCGAATGGTGTGCTTATAATTTGTGGAACGTTTCGCCAAACGGTTTCCGAAATATTTGCGTTTTTCTGGCGCAATTTTCCCATAGGAATGAATGGGAGGTATTTTCAAAGCTAGAGTGGGAACTGCGTGTTAAATGAAAAATCAGGACATGATTTCTAAACTGCGACCTCTCCCTCATTTTTAATCCCACCTACACAAATCTTATATCAAAACGTTCAGCTATCCCTGCTGCCGCTAAAAATGTCCAAGGCTAAGCCATAGCCCGAACCGATTTCACAATATGACCTTTTGTTTGCAACTCACACCTCCCATTGACATTCATTGAAACTCCACTCTAGACACCACAAATTTGAATGGCAATTTCTAAACTGCGACTGTGCCTTCATTTTTAATATTTCAGAGACATGTTATACACCACATTATAGGTCTTCTTCTTGTGATTCTTACAGTATAAAGCTCTTTGCTGTAGGGTGTATACTTTTTAAGCTACAGTCATTTGAATATGGCAACCACCAGTGCATTAGAAATGTGTTTTAATGTGCATTCTCAGTTTACCTCAGAGTGAGTTTCCATAGCAACACAGCTGCAGCCTGGCTCATTACAGCTGCTCCGCCCACACACCAAGTCTCAGGAAACTCCCCTTAAAGGAGCAGTATCGCAAAATTTGCATTAAAAACTATAAATAATTAAATAGCCACACAATAGCTTCTAACATGTCTATAAATAATCTGGCGATAGAAAAAAGAAGAATGCTTACTATCTTTACTCAAAACAATCCATACAGTTACTCTGCCTACTCCATATAGTTACTCTGCTCAGTCAAACCTTTCCACAGTTACTCCAGTGACTCCAACCACACAACAGTTACTCAAGTCACTCCACCCAGTTACTCAAGTCACTCCACCCAGTTACCCCGCCCACTCCACCCAGTTACTCCGCCCACTCCACCCAGTTACTCCGCCCACTCCACCCAGTTACTCCGCCCACTCCACCCAGTTACCCCGCCCACTCCACCCAGTTACTCCGCCCACTCCACCCAGTTACTCCGCCCACTCCACCCACACAACAGTTACTCAAGTCACTCCACCCAGTTACTCCGCTCACTCCACCCACACAACAGTTACTCAAGTCACTCCACCCAGTTACTCCGCCCACTCCACCCAGTTACTCCGCCCACTCCACCCAGTTACTCCGCCCACTCCATCCAGTTACTCCGCCCACTCCACCCAGTTACTCTGCCCACTCCACCCAGTTACTCTGCCCACTCCACCCAGTTACTCTGCCCACTCCACCTAGTTACTCCGCCCACTCCACCCAGTTGCTCCGCCCACTCCACCCACTCCACCTCGCCCACTCCACCCACTCCACCCAGTTAGCCCGCCCACTCCACCCAATTAGCCCGCCCACTCCACCCAATTAGCCCGCCCACTCCACCCAGTTAGTCCGCCCACTCCACCCAGTTAGCCCGCCCACTCCACCCAGTTACTCCGCCCACTCCACCCAGTTACTCCGCCCACTCCACCCAGTTACTCCGCCCACTCCAACCACACAACAGTTACTCAAGTCACTCCACCCAGTTACTCTGCCCACTCCACCCAGTTACTCTGCCCACTCCACCCAGTTACTCCGCACACTCCACCCAGTTACTCCGCCCACCTCACCCAGTTACTCCGCCCACTCCAACAACACAACAGTTACTCCGCCCTCTCCACCCAGTTACTCCGCCCTCTCCACCCAGTTACTCCGCCCTCTCCACCCAGTTACTCCGCCCTCTCCACCCTGTTACTCCACCCACTCCACCCACACAACAGTTACTCAAGTAACTCCACCTAGTTACTCTGCCCACTCCACCCAGTTACTCCATCCACTCCACCCAGTTACTCCATCCACTCCACCCAGTTACTCCGCCCACTCCACCCAGTTACTCTGCCCACTATACCCAGTTACTCCGCCCACTCCACCCAGTTGCTCCACCCACTCCACCCGCACACTCCACCCACTCCACCCCACACACTCCACCCACTCCACCTCGCCCACTCCACCCACTCCACCCCGCCCACTCCACCCAGTTAGCCCGCCCACTCCACCCAGTTACTCCGCCCACTCCAACCACACAACAGTTACTCAAGTCACTCCACCTAGTTACTCCGCCCACTCCACCCAGTTACTCTGCCCACCCCACCCAATTACTCCGCCCACTCCAACAACACAACAGTTACTCCGCCCACTCCACCCAGTTACTCCGCCCACTCCACCCAGTTACTCCGCCCTCTCCACCCAGTTACTCCACCCACTCCAACCACACAACAGTTACTCAAGTCACTCCACCCAGTTACTCCGCCCACTCCACCCAGTTACTCTGCACACTCCACCCAGTTACTCCGCCCACCCCACCCAATTACTCCACCCACTCCAACACCACAACAGTTACTCCACCCAGTTACTCCGCCTACTCCACCCAGTTACTCCGTCCGCTCCACCCAGTTACTCCGCACGCTCCACTCAGTTACCCAGCCCGCTCCAGTTGTAGAGAACTGGCGGAGGCAAGACCACTTCACGCAATTTCCCCGGAAATTGCACTTTGTCTAGTTATTATTATTATTCCAAGCATTTTTGCACTGTAACTCCTCCCACAGTTTTGACACTACATAGACCATAATATACCAAAACGTGCGGATCGTTCCCGAATGGTGTGCTTATAATTTGTGGAACGTTTCGCCAAACGGTTTCCGAAATATTTGCGTTTTTCTGGCGCAATTTTCCCATAGGAATGAATGGGAGGTATTTTCAAAGCTAGAGTGGGAACTGCGTGTTAAATGAAAAATCAGGACATGATTTCTAAACTGCGACCTCTCCCTCATTTTTAATCCCACCTACACAAATCTTATATCAAAACGTTCAGCTATCCCTGCTGCCGCTAAAAATGTCCAAGGCTAAGCCATAGCCCGAACAGATTTCACAATATGACCTTTTGTTTGCAACTCACACCTCCCATTGACATTCATTGAAACTCCACTCTAGACACCACAAATTTGAATGGCAATTTCTAAACTGCGACTGTGCCTTCATTTTTAATATTTCAGAGACATGTTATACACCACATTGTTCGCCTAGCTCTTGTGATTCTTACAGTATAAAGCTCTTTGCTGTAGGGTGTATACTTTTTAAGCTACAGTCATTTGAATATGGCAACCACCAGTGCATTAGAAATGTGTTTTAATGTGCATTCTCAGTTTACCTCAGAGTGAGTTTCCATAGCAACACAGCTGCAGCCTGGCTCGTTACAGCTGCTCCGCCCACACACCCAGTCTCAGGAAGACTCCCCTTAAAGGAGCAGTATCGCGAAATTTGCATTAAAAAAGATAAATAATTAAATAGCCACACAATAGCTTCTAACATGTCTATAAATAATCTGGCGATAGAAAAAAGAAGAATGCCTACTATCTTTACTCAAAACAATCCATACAGTTACTCTGCCTACTCCATATAGTTACTCTGCTCAGTCAAACCTTTCCACAGTTACTCCAGTGACTCCAACCACACAACAGTTACTCAAGTCACTCCACCCAGTTACTCAAGTCACTCCACCCAGTTACCCCGCCCACTCCACCCAGTTACTCCGCCCACTCCACCCAGTTACTCCGCCCACTCCACCCAGTTACTCCGCCCACTCCACCCAGTTACCCCGCCCACTCCACCCAGTTACCCCGCCCACTCCACCCAGTTACTCCGCCCACTCCACCCAGTTACTCCGCCCACTCCACCCACACAACAGTTACTCAAGTCACTCCACCCAGTTACTCCGCTCACTCCACCCACACAACAGTTACTCAAGTCACTCCACCCAGTTACTCCGCCCACTCCACCCAGTTACTCCACCCACTCCACCCAGTTACTCCGCCCACTCCATCCAGTTACTCCGCCCACTCCACCCAGTTACTCTGCCCACTCCACCCAGTTACTCTGCCCACTCCACCCAGTTACTCTGCCCACTCCACCTAGTTACTCCGCCCACTCCACCCAGTTGCTCCGCCCACTCCACCCACTCCACCTCGCCCACTCCACCCACTCCACCCAGTTAGCCCGCCCACTCCACCCAATTAGCCCGCCCACTCCACCCAATTAGCCCGCCCACTCCACCCAGTTAGTCCGCCCACTCCACCCAGTTAGTCCGCCCACTCCACCCAGTTAGCCCGCCCACTCCACCCAGTTACTCCGCCCACTCCACCCCGTTACTCCGCCCACTCCACCCAGTTACTCCGCCCACTCCAACCACACAACAGTTACTCAAGTCACTCCACCCAGTTACTCTGCCCACTCCACCCAGTTACTCTGCCCACTCCACCCAGTTACTCCGCACACTCCACCCAGTTACTCCGCCCACCTCACCCAATTACTCCGTCCACTCCAACAACACAACAGTTACTCCGCCCTCTCCACCCAGTTACTCCGCCCTCTCCACCCAGTTACTCCGCCCTCTCCACCCAGTTACTCCGCCCTCTCCACCCTGTTACTCCACCCACTCCACCCATACAACAGTTACTCAAGTAACTCCACCTAGTTACTCTGCCCACTCCACCCAGTTACTCCATCCACTCCACCCAGTTACTCCATCCACTCCACCCAGTTACTCCGCCCACTCCACCCAGTTACTCTGCCCACTATACCCAGTTACTCCGCCCACTCCACCCAGTTGCTCCACCCACTCCACCCGCACACTCCACCCACTCCACCCCACCCACTCCACCCACTCCACCTCGCCCACTCCACCCACTCCACCCCGCCCACTCCACCCAGTTACTCCGCCCACTCCAACCACACAACAGTTACTCAAGTCACTCCACCTAGTTACTCCGCCCACTCCACCCAGTTACTCTGCCCACCCCACCCAATTACTCCGCCCACTCCAACAACACAACAGTTACTCCGCCCACTCCACCCAGTTACTCCGCCCACTCCACCCAGTTACTCCGCCCTCTCCACCCAGTTACTCCACCCACTCCAACCACACAACAGTTACTCAAGTCACTCCACCCAGTTACTCCGCCCACTCCACCCAGTTACTCTGCACACTCCACCCAGTTACTCCGCCCACCCCACCCAATTACTCCACCCACTCCAACACCACAACAGTTACTCCACCCAGTTACTCCGCCTACTCCACCCAGTTACTCCGTCCGCTCCACCCAGTTACTCCGCACGCTCCACTCAGTTACCCAGCCCGCTCCAGTTGTAGAGAACTGGCGGAGGCAAGACCACTTCACGCAATTTCCCCGGAAATTGCACTTTGTCTAGTTTTTATTCTTATTCCAAGCATTTTTGTACTGTAACTCCTCCCACAGTTTTTACCCTACATAGACCATAATATACCAAAACGTGCGGATCGTTCCCGAATGGTGTGCTTATATTTTGTGGAACGTTTCGCCAAACGGTTTCCGAAATATTGGCGTTTTTCTGGCGCAATTTTCCCATAGGAATGAATGGGAGGAATGTTCGAAAGCTAGAGTGGGAGATGCGTGTGATATGAAAAATCAGGACATGATTTCTAAACTGCGACCTCTCCCTCATTTTTAATCCCACCTACACAAATCTTATATCAAAACGTTCAGCTATCCCTGCTGCCGCTAAAAATGTCCAAGGCTAAGCCATAGCCCGAACCGATTTCACAATATGACCTTTTGTTTGCAACTCACACCTCCCATTGACATTCATTGAAACTCCACTCTAGACACCACAAATTTGAATGGCAATTTCTAAACTGCGACTGTGCCTTCATTTTTAATATTTCAGAGACATGTTATACACCCCATTGTTCGCCTAGCTCTTGTGATTCTTACATTATAAAGCTCTTTGCTGTAGGATGTATACTTTTTAAGCTACAGTCATTTGAATATGGCAAGCACCAGTGCATTAGAAATGTGTTTTAATGTGCATTCTCAGTTTACCTCAGAGTGAGTTTCCATAGCAACACAGCTGCAGCCTGGCTCGTTACAGCTGCTCCGCCCACACACCAAGTCTCAGGAAACTCCCCTTAAAGGAGCAGTATCACGAAATTTGCATTAAAAAAGATAAATAATTAAATAGCCACACAATAGCTTCTAACATGTCTATAAATAATCTGGTAATAGAAAAAAGAAGAATGCTTACTATCTTTACTCAAAACAATCCATACAGTTACTCTGCCTACTCCATATAGTTACTCTGCTCAGTCAAACCTTTCCACAGTTACTCCAGTGACTCCAACCACACAACAGTTACTCAGGCACTCCACCCAGTTACTCAAGTCACTCCACCCAGATACTCCGCCCACTCCACCCAGTTACTCCGCCCACTCCACTCAGTTACCCACCCACTGCACCCAGTTACCCCTCCCACTCCACCCACTCCACCCAGTTACTCCGCCCACTCCACCCAGTTACTCCGCCCACTTCACCAGTTACTCCGCCCACTCTGCCCAGTTACCCCACCCACTCCACCCAGTTACTCCGCCCAGTTACTCCGCCCACTCCACCCAGTTACTCCGCCCACTCCACCCAGTTACCCCTCCCACCCACTTCACCCAGTTACTCCGCCCAGTTACTCCGCCCACTCCACCCAGTTACTCCACCCACTCCACCCATTTACCCCACCCACTCCACCCAGTTACTCCACCCAGTTACTCCGCCCACTCTACTTAGTATCTCTGCCCACTCCACTCCACCCAGTTACTCCGCCCACTCCACCCAGTTACTCCGCCCACTCCACCCAGTTACTCCGCCCACTCTACCCAGTATCTCTGCCCACTCCACCCAGTTACTCCGCCCACTCCACCCAGTTGCTCCGCCCACTCCACCCACTCCACCTCGCCCACTCCACCCACTCCACCCAGTTAGCCCGCCCACTCCACCCAATTAGCCCGCCCACTCCACCCAATTAGCCCGCCCACTCCACCCAGTTAGTCCGCCCACTCCACCCAGTTAGCCCGCCCACTCCACCCAGTTACTCCGCCCACTCCACCCAGTTACTCCGCCCACTCCACCCAGTTACTCCGCCCACTCCACCCAGTTACTCCGCCCACTCCACCCACACAACAGTTACTCAAGTCACTCCACCCAGTTACTCTGCCCACTCCACCCAGTTACTCTGCCCACTCCACCCAGTTACTCCATCCACTCCACCCAGTTACTCCATCCACTCCACCCAGTTACTCCGCCCACTCCACCCAGGGTCTCCGCCCACTCCACCCAGTTACTCTGCCCACTCCACCCAGTTACTCCGCCCACTCCACCCAGTTGCTCCGCCCACTCCACCCACTCCACCTCGCCCACTCCACCCACTCCACCCAGTTAGCCCGCCCACTCCACCCAATTAGCCCGCCCACTCCACCCAATTAGCCCGCCCACTCCACCCAGTTAGTCCGCCCACTCCACCCAGTTAGCCCGCCCACTCCACCCAGTTACTCCGCCCACTCCACCCAGTTACTCCGCCCACTCCACCCAGTTACTCCGCCCACTCCACCCACACAACAGTTACTCAAGTCACTCCACCCAGTTACTCTGCCCACTCCACCCAGTTACTCTGCCCACTCCACCCAGTTACTCTGCCCACTCCACCCAGTTACTCTGCCCACTCCACCCAGTTACTCCATCCACTCCACCCAGTTACTCCATCCACTCCACCCAGTTACTCCGCCCACTCCACCCAGGGTCTCCGCCCACTCCACCCAGTTACTCTGCCCACTCCACCCAGTTACTCCGCCCACTCCACCCAGTTGCTCCACCCACTCCACCCGCACACTCCACCCACTCCACCCCACCCACTCCACCCACTCCACCTCGCCCACTCCACCCACTCCACCCCGCCCACTCCACCCAGTTAGCCCGCCCACTCCACCCAGTTACTCCGCCCACTCCAACCACACAACAGTTACTCAAGTCACTCCACCTAGTTACTCCGCCCACTCCACCCAGTTACTCTGCCCACCCCACCCAATTACTCCGCCCACTCCAACAACACAACAGTTACTCCGCCCACTCCACCCAGTTACTCCGCCCACTCCACCCAGTTACTCCGCCCTCTCCACCCAGTTACTCCACCCACTCCAACCACACAACAGTTACTCAAGTCACTCCACCCAGTTACTCCGCCCACTCCACCCAGTTACTCTGCACACTCCACCCAGTTACTCCGCCCACCCCACCCAATTACTCCACCCACTCCAACACCACAACAGTTACTCCACCCAGTTACTCCGTCCGCTCCACCCAGTTACTCCGTCCGCTCCACCCAGTTACTCCGCACGCTCCACTCAGTTACCCAGCCCGCTCCAGTTGTAGAGAACTGGCGGAGGCAAGACCACTTCACGCAATTTCCCCGGAAATTGCACTTTGTCTAGTTCTTATTTTTATTCTTATTCCAAGCATTTTTGCACTGTAACTCCTCCCACAGTTTTGACACTACATAGACCATAATATACCAAAACATGCGTATCGTTCCCGAATGGTGTGCTACTATTTTGTGGAACGTTTCGCCAAACGGTTTCCGAAATATTGGCGTTTTTCTGGCGCAATTTTCCCATAGGAATGAATGGGAAGAATGTTTAAAATTAGAGTGGGAGATTAGTGTTAAGTGAAAAATCAGGACATGATTTCTAAACTGCGACCTCTCCCTCATTTTTAATCCCACCTACACAAATCTTATATCAAAACGTTCAGCTATCCCTGCTGCCGCTAAAAATGTCCAAGGCTAAGCCATAGCCCGAACAGATTTCACATTATGACCTTTTGTTTGCAACTCACACCTCCCATTGACATTCATTGAAACTCCACTCTAGACACCACAAATTTGAATGGCAATTTCTAAACTGCGACTGTGCCTTCATTTTTAATATTTCAGAGACATGTTATAAACCACATTGTTCGCCTGGCTCTTGTGATTCTTACAGTATAAAGCTCTTTGCTGTAGGATGTTTACTTTTTAAGCTACAGTCATTTGAATATGGCAACCACCAGTGCATTAGAAATGTGTTTTAATGTGCATTCTCAGTTTACCTCAGAGTGAGTTTCCATAGCAACACAGCTGCAGCCTGACTGTTACAGCTGCTCCGCCCACACACCAAGTCTCAGGAAACTCCCCTTAAAGGAGCAGTATCGCGAAATTTGCATTAAAAAAGATAAATAATTAAATAGCCACACAATAGCTTCTAACATGTCTATAAATAATCTGACAATAGAAAAAAGAAGAATGCTTACTATCTTTACTCAAAACAATCCATACAGTTACTCTGCCTACTCCATATAGTTACTCTGCTCAGTCAAACCTTTCCACAGTTACTCCAGTGACTCCAACCACACAACAGTTACTCAAGTCACTCCACCCAGATACTCCACCCACTCCACCCAGATACTCCACCCAGTTACTCCACCCAGTTACTCCACCCAGTTACTCCACCCGCTCCACCCAGTTACTCTGCCCACTCCACCCAGTTACTCCGCCCACTTCACCCAGTTACTCCACCCAGTTACTCCACCCACTCCACCCAGTTACTCCACCCACTCCACCCAGTTACTCCGCCCGCTCCACCCAGTTACTCCGCCCGCTCCACCCAGTTACTCCGCCCGCTCCACCCAGTTACTCTGCCCACTCCACCCAGTTACTCCGCCCACTTCACCCAGTTACTCCACCCAGTTACTCCACCCACTCCACCCAGTTACTCCGCCCGCTCCACCCAGTTACTCTGCCCACTCCAGTTGTAGAGAACTGGCGGAGGCAAGACCACTTCACGCAATTTCCCCGGAAATTGCACTTTTGTCTAGTTAAGTGGTCTTGCTTGGCAAGATCACTTATTGTTCTTGCTGATATATTATTTTTATTCTTATTCCAAGCATTTTTGCACTGTAACTCCTCCCACAGTTTTGACACTACATAGACCATAATATACCAAAACGTGCGGATCGTTCCCGAATGGTGTGCTTATAATTTGTGGAACGTTTCGCCAAACGGTTTCCGAAATATTTGCGTTTTTCTGGCGCAATTTTCCCATAGGAATGAATGGGAGGTATTTTCAAAGCTAGAGTGGGAACTGCGTGTTAAATGAAAATTCAGGACATGATTTCTAAACTGCGACCTCTCCCTCATTTTTAATCCCACCTACACAAATCTTATATCAAAACGTTCAGCTATCCCTGCTGCCGCTAAAAATGTCCAAGGCTAAGCCATAGCCCGAACAGATTTCACAATATGACCTTTTGTTTGCAACTCACACCTCCCATTGACATTCATTGAAAGTCCACTCTAGACACCACAAATTTGAATGGCAATTTCTAAACTGCGACTGTGCCTTCATTTTTAATATTTCAGAGACATGTTATACACCACATTGTTCGCCTAGCTCTTGTGATTCTTACAGTATAAAGCTCTTTGCTGTAGGATGTATACTTTTTAAGCTACAGTCATTTGAATATGGCAACCACCAGTGCATTAGAAATGTGTTTTAATGTGCATTCTCAGTTTACCTCAGAGTGAGTTTCCATAGCAACACAGCTGCAGCCTGGCTCATTACAGCTGCTCCGCCCACACACCAAGTCTCAGGAAACTCCCCTTAAAGGAGCAGTATCGCAAAATTTGCATTAAAAACTATAAATAATTAAATAGCCACACAATAGCTTCTAACATGTCTATAAATAATCTGGCGATAGAAAAAAGAAGAATGCTTACTATCTTTACTCACTCAAAACAATCCATACAGTTACTCTGCCTACTCCATATAGTTACTCTGCTCAGTCAAACCCCGCCCACTCCACCCAGTTACTCCGCCCACTCCACCCAGTTACCCCGCCCACTCCACCCAGTTACTCCACGCACTAAACCCAGTTACTCCACCTACTCCACCCAGTTACTCCGCCCACTCCACCCAGTTACTCTGCCCACTCCACCCAGTTACCCCGCCCACTCCACCCAGTTACTCCGCCCACTCCACCCAGTTACTCCACGCAATCCACCCAGTTACTCCACGCAATCCACCCAGTTACTCCACGCACTCCACCCAGTTACTACACCCACTCCACCCAGTTACTACACCCAGTTACTCCACCCACTCCACCCAGTTACTCTGCCCACTCCAGTTGTAGAGAACTGGCGGAGGCAAGACCACTTCACGCAATTTCCCCGGAAATTGCACTTTGTCTAGTTAAGTGGTCTTGCTTGGCAAGATCACTTATTGTTCTTGCTGATATATTATTCTTATTAAGTGGTCTTGCTTGGCAAGATCACTTATTGTTCTTGCTGATATATTATTTTTATTATTATTATTATTATTCCAAGCATTTTTGCACTGTAACTCCTCCCACAGTTTTGACACTACATAGACCATAATATACCAAAACGTGCGGATCGTTCCCGAATGGTGTGCTTATAATTTGTGGAACGTTTCGCCAAACGGTTTCCGAAATATTTGCGTTTTTCTGGCGCAATTTTCCCATAGGAATGAATGGGAGGTATTTTCAAAGCTAGAGTGGGAACTGCGTGTTAAATGAAAAATCAGGACATGATTTCTAAACTGCGACCTCTCCCTCATTTTTAATCCCACCTACACAAATCTTATATCAAAACGTTCAGCTATCCCTGCTGCCGCTAAAAATGTCCAAGGCTAAGCCATAGCCCGAACAGATTTCACAATATGACCTTTTGTTTGCAACTCACACCTCCCATTGACATTCATTGAAACTCCACTCTAGACACCACAAATTTGAATGGCAATTTCTAAACTGCGACTGTGCCTTCATTTTTAATATTTCAGAGACATGTTATACACCACATTGTTCGCCTAGCTCTTGTGATTCTTACAGTATAAAGCTCTTTGCTGTAGGGTGTATACTTTTTAAGCTACAGTCATTTGAATATGGCAACCACCAGTGCATTAGAAATGTGTTTTAATGTGCATTCTCAGTTTACCTCAGAGTGAGTTTCCATAGCAACACAGCTGCAGCCTGGCTCGTTACAGCTGCTCCGCCCACACACCCAGTCTCAGGAAGACTCCCCTTAAAGGAGCAGTATCGCGAAATTTGCATTAAAAAAGATAAATAATTAAATAGCCACACAATAGCTTCTAACATGTCTATAAATAATCTGGCGATAGAAAAAAGAAGAATGCCTACTATCTTTACTCAAAACAATCCATACAGTTACTCTGCCTACTCCATATAGTTACTCTGCTCAGTCAAACCTTTCCACAGTTACTCCAGTGACTCCAACCACACAACAGTTACTCAAGTCACTCCACCCAGTTACTCAAGTCACTCCACCCAGTTACCCCGCCCACTCCACCCAGTTACTCCGCCCACTCCACCCAGTTACTCCGCCCACTCCACCCAGTTACTCCGCCCACTCCACCCAGTTACCCCGCCCACTCCACCCAGTTACCCCGCCCACTCCACCCAGTTACTCCGCCCACTCCACCCAGTTACTCCGCCCACTCCACCCACACAACAGTTACTCAAGTCACTCCACCCAGTTACTCCGCTCACTCCACCCACACAACAGTTACTCAAGTCACTCCACCCAGTTACTCCGCCCACTCCACCCAGTTACTCCACCCACTCCACCCAGTTACTCCGCCCACTCCATCCAGTTACTCCGCCCACTCCACCCAGTTACTCTGCCCACTCCACCCAGTTACTCTGCCCACTCCACCCAGTTACTCTGCCCACTCCACCTAGTTACTCCGCCCACTCCACCCAGTTGCTCCGCCCACTCCACCCACTCCACCTCGCCCACTCCACCCACTCCACCCAGTTAGCCCGCCCACTCCACCCAATTAGCCCGCCCACTCCACCCAATTAGCCCGCCCACTCCACCCAGTTAGTCCGCCCACTCCACCCAGTTAGTCCGCCCACTCCACCCAGTTAGCCCGCCCACTCCACCCAGTTACTCCGCCCACTCCACCCCGTTACTCCGCCCACTCCACCCAGTTACTCCGCCCACTCCAACCACACAACAGTTACTCAAGTCACTCCACCCAGTTACTCTGCCCACTCCACCCAGTTACTCTGCCCACTCCACCCAGTTACTCCGCACACTCCACCCAGTTACTCCGCCCACCTCACCCAATTACTCCGTCCACTCCAACAACACAACAGTTACTCCGCCCTCTCCACCCAGTTACTCCGCCCTCTCCACCCAGTTACTCCGCCCTCTCCACCCAGTTACTCCGCCCTCTCCACCCTGTTACTCCACCCACTCCACCCATACAACAGTTACTCAAGTAACTCCACCTAGTTACTCTGCCCACTCCACCCAGTTACTCCATCCACTCCACCCAGTTACTCCATCCACTCCACCCAGTTACTCCGCCCACTCCACCCAGTTACTCTGCCCACTATACCCAGTTACTCCGCCCACTCCACCCAGTTGCTCCACCCACTCCACCCGCACACTCCACCCACTCCACCCCACCCACTCCACCCACTCCACCTCGCCCACTCCACCCACTCCACCCCGCCCACTCCACCCAGTTACTCCGCCCACTCCAACCACACAACAGTTACTCAAGTCACTCCACCTAGTTACTCCGCCCACTCCACCCAGTTACTCTGCCCACCCCACCCAATTACTCCGCCCACTCCAACAACACAACAGTTACTCCGCCCACTCCACCCAGTTACTCCGCCCACTCCACCCAGTTACTCCGCCCTCTCCACCCAGTTACTCCACCCACTCCAACCACACAACAGTTACTCAAGTCACTCCACCCAGTTACTCCGCCCACTCCACCCAGTTACTCTGCACACTCCACCCAGTTACTCCGCCCACCCCACCCAATTACTCCACCCACTCCAACACCACAACAGTTACTCCACCCAGTTACTCCGCCTACTCCACCCAGTTACTCCGTCCGCTCCACCCAGTTACTCCGCACGCTCCACTCAGTTACCCAGCCCGCTCCAGTTGTAGAGAACTGGCGGAGGCAAGACCACTTCACGCAATTTCCCCGGAAATTGCACTTTGTCTAGTTTTTATTCTTATTCCAAGCATTTTTGTACTGTAACTCCTCCCACAGTTTTTACCCTACATAGACCATAATATACCAAAACGTGCGGATCGTTCCCGAATGGTGTGCTTATATTTTGTGGAACGTTTCGCCAAACGGTTTCCGAAATATTGGCGTTTTTCTGGCGCAATTTTCCCATAGGAATGAATGGGAGGAATGTTCGAAAGCTAGAGTGGGAGATGCGTGTGATATGAAAAATCAGGACATGATTTCTAAACTGCGACCTCTCCCTCATTTTTAATCCCACCTACACAAATCTTATATCAAAACGTTCAGCTATCCCTGCTGCCGCTAAAAATGTCCAAGGCTAAGCCATAGCCCGAACCGATTTCACAATATGACCTTTTGTTTGCAACTCACACCTCCCATTGACATTCATTGAAACTCCACTCTAGACACCACAAATTTGAATGGCAATTTCTAAACTGCGACTGTGCCTTCATTTTTAATATTTCAGAGACATGTTATACACCCCATTGTTCGCCTAGCTCTTGTGATTCTTACATTATAAAGCTCTTTGCTGTAGGATGTATACTTTTTAAGCTACAGTCATTTGAATATGGCAAGCACCAGTGCATTAGAAATGTGTTTTAATGTGCATTCTCAGTTTACCTCAGAGTGAGTTTCCATAGCAACACAGCTGCAGCCTGGCTCGTTACAGCTGCTCCGCCCACACACCAAGTCTCAGGAAACTCCCCTTAAAGGAGCAGTATCACGAAATTTGCATTAAAAAAGATAAATAATTAAATAGCCACACAATAGCTTCTAACATGTCTATAAATAATCTGGTAATAGAAAAAAGAAGAATGCTTACTATCTTTACTCAAAACAATCCATACAGTTACTCTGCCTACTCCATATAGTTACTCTGCTCAGTCAAACCTTTCCACAGTTACTCCAGTGACTCCAACCACACAACAGTTACTCAGGCACTCCACCCAGTTACTCAAGTCACTCCACCCAGATACTCCGCCCACTCCACCCAGTTACTCCGCCCACTCCACTCAGTTACCCACCCACTGCACCCAGTTACCCCTCCCACTCCACCCACTCCACCCAGTTACTCCGCCCACTCCACCCAGTTACTCCGCCCACTTCACCAGTTACTCCGCCCACTCTGCCCAGTTACCCCACCCACTCCACCCAGTTACTCCGCCCAGTTACTCCGCCCACTCCACCCAGTTACTCCGCCCACTCCACCCAGTTACCCCTCCCACCCACTTCACCCAGTTACTCCGCCCAGTTACTCCGCCCACTCCACCCAGTTACTCCACCCACTCCACCCATTTACCCCACCCACTCCACCCAGTTACTCCACCCAGTTACTCCGCCCACTCTACTTAGTATCTCTGCCCACTCCACTCCACCCAGTTACTCCGCCCACTCCACCCAGTTACTCCGCCCACTCCACCCAGTTACTCCGCCCACTCTACCCAGTATCTCTGCCCACTCCACCCAGTTACTCCGCCCACTCCACCCAGTTGCTCCGCCCACTCCACCCACTCCACCTCGCCCACTCCACCCACTCCACCCAGTTAGCCCGCCCACTCCACCCAATTAGCCCGCCCACTCCACCCAATTAGCCCGCCCACTCCACCCAGTTAGTCCGCCCACTCCACCCAGTTAGCCCGCCCACTCCACCCAGTTACTCCGCCCACTCCACCCAGTTACTCCGCCCACTCCACCCAGTTACTCCGCCCACTCCACCCACACAACAGTTACTCAAGTCACTCCACCCAGTTACTCTGCCCACTCCACCCAGTTACTCTGCCCACTCCACCCAGTTACTCTGCCCACTCCACCCAGTTACTCCATCCACTCCACCCAGTTACTCCATCCACTCCACCCAGTTACTCCGCCCACTCCACCCAGGGTCTCCGCCCACTCCACCCAGTTACTCTGCCCACTCCACCCAGTTACTCCGCCCACTCCACCCAGTTGCTCCGCCCACTCCACCCACTCCACCTCGCCCACTCCACCCACTCCACCCAGTTAGCCCGCCCACTCCACCCAATTAGCCCGCCCACTCCACCCAATTAGCCCGCCCACTCCACCCAGTTAGTCCGCCCACTCCACCCAGTTAGCCCGCCCACTCCACCCAGTTACTCCGCCCACTCCACCCAGTTACTCCGCCCACTCCACCCAGTTACTCCGCCCACTCCACCCACACAACAGTTACTCAAGTCACTCCACCCAGTTACTCTGCCCACTCCACCCAGTTACTCTGCCCACTCCACCCAGTTACTCTGCCCACTCCACCCAGTTACTCCATCCACTCCACCCAGTTACTCCATCCACTCCACCCAGTTACTCCGCCCACTCCACCCAGGGTCTCCGCCCACTCCACCCAGTTACTCTGCCCACTCCACCCAGTTACTCCGCCCACTCCACCCAGTTGCTCCACCCACTCCACCCGCACACTCCACCCACTCCACCCCACCCACTCCACCCACTCCACCTCGCCCACTCCACCCACTCCACCCCGCCCACTCCACCCAGTTAGCCCGCCCACTCCACCCAGTTACTCCGCCCACTCCAACCACACAACAGTTACTCAAGTCACTCCACCTAGTTACTCCGCCCACTCCACCCAGTTACTCTGCCCACCCCACCCAATTACTCCGCCCACTCCAACAACACAACAGTTACTCCGCCCACTCCACCCAGTTACTCCGCCCACTCCACCCAGTTACTCCGCCCTCTCCACCCAGTTACTCCACCCACTCCAACCACACAACAGTTACTCAAGTCACTCCACCCAGTTACTCCGCCCACTCCACCCAGTTACTCTGCACACTCCACCCAGTTACTCCGCCCACCCCACCCAATTACTCCACCCACTCCAACACCACAACAGTTACTCCACCCAGTTACTCCGTCCGCTCCACCCAGTTACTCCGTCCGCTCCACCCAGTTACTCCGCACGCTCCACTCAGTTACCCAGCCCGCTCCAGTTGTAGAGAACTGGCGGAGGCAAGACCACTTCACGCAATTTCCCCGGAAATTGCACTTTGTCTAGTTCTTATTTTTATTCTTATTCCAAGCATTTTTGCACTGTAACTCCTCCCACAGTTTTGACACTACATAGACCATAATATACCAAAACATGCGTATCGTTCCCGAATGGTGTGCTACTATTTTGTGGAACGTTTCGCCAAACGGTTTCCGAAATATTGGCGTTTTTCTGGCGCAATTTTCCCATAGGAATGAATGGGAAGAATGTTTAAAATTAGAGTGGGAGATTAGTGTTAAGTGAAAAATCAGGACATGATTTCTAAACTGCGACCTCTCCCTCATTTTTAATCCCACCTACACAAATCTTATATCAAAACGTTCAGCTATCCCTGCTGCCGCTAAAAATGTCCAAGGCTAAGCCATAGCCCGAACAGATTTCACATTATGACCTTTTGTTTGCAACTCACACCTCCCATTGACATTCATTGAAACTCCACTCTAGACACCACAAATTTGAATGGCAATTTCTAAACTGCGACTGTGCCTTCATTTTTAATATTTCAGAGACATGTTATAAACCACATTGTTCGCCTGGCTCTTGTGATTCTTACAGTATAAAGCTCTTTGCTGTAGGATGTTTACTTTTTAAGCTACAGTCATTTGAATATGGCAACCACCAGTGCATTAGAAATGTGTTTTAATGTGCATTCTCAGTTTACCTCAGAGTGAGTTTCCATAGCAACACAGCTGCAGCCTGACTGTTACAGCTGCTCCGCCCACACACCAAGTCTCAGGAAACTCCCCTTAAAGGAGCAGTATCGCGAAATTGGCATTAAAAAAGATAAATAATTAAATAGCCACACAATAATAATCTGGCAATAGAAAAAAGAAGAATGCTTACTATCTTTACTCAAAACAATCCATAAAGTTACTCTGCCTACTCCATATAGTTACTCTGCTCAGTCAAACCTTTCCACAGTTACTCCAGTGACTCCAACCACACAACAGTTACTCAAGTCACTCCACCCAGTTACTCAAGTCACTCCACTCAGTTACTCCGCCCACTCCACTCAGTTACTCCGCCCACTGCACCCAGTTACTCCGCCCACTGCACCCAGTTACTCCGCCCACTGCACCCAGTTACTCCACCCACTCTGCCCACTCCACCCAGTTACTCCGCCCACTCCACCCAGTTACTCCGCCCACTCCACCCAGTTACTCCGCCCACTCCACCCAGTTACTCCGCCCACTCCACCCAGTTACTCTGCCCACTCCACCCAGTTACTCCGCCCACTCCACCCAGTTACTCCAGCCACTCCACCCAGTTACTCCGCCCACTCCACCCAGTTACTCCGCCCACTCCACCCAGTTACTCCAGCCACTCCACCCAGTTACTCCGCCCACTCCACCCACACAACAGTTACTCAAGTCACTCCACCCAGTTACTCCGCCCACTCCAACCACACAACAGTTACTCCGCCCACTCCACCCAGGTACTCCACCCACTCCACCCAGTTACTCCACCCACTCCACCAAGTTACTCTGCCCACTCCAGTTGTAGAGAACTGGCGGAGGCAAGACCACTTCACGCAATTTCCCCGGAAATTGCACTTTGTCTAGTTCTTATTTTTATTCCAAGCATTTTTGCACTGTAACTCCTCCCACAGTTTTTACACTACATAGACCATAATATACCAAAACGTGCGGATCGTTCCCGAATGGTGTGCTTATATTTTGTGGAACGTTTCGCCAAACGGTTTCCGAAATATTGGCGTTTTTCTGGCGCAATTTTCCCATAGGAATGAATGGGAGGTATTTTCAAAGCTAGAGTGGGAGATGAGTGTGAAATGAAAAATCAGGACATGATTTCTAAACTGCGACCTCTCCCTCATTTTTAATCCCACCTACACAAATCTTATATCAAAACGTTCAGCTATCCCTGCTGCCGCTAAAAATGTCCAAGGCTAAGCCATAGCCCAAACAGATTTCACAATATGACCTTTTGTTTGCAACTCACACCTCCCATTGACATTCATTGAAACTCCACTCTAGACACCACAAATTTGAATGGCAATTTCTAAACTGCGACTGTGCCTTCATTTTTAATATTTCAGAGACATGTTATACACCACATTGTTCGCCTAGCTCTTGTGATTCTTACAGTATAAAGCTCTTTGCGGTAGGATGTATACTTTTTAAGCTACAGTCATTTGAATATGGCAACCACCAGTGCATTAGAAATGTGTTTTAATGTGCATTCTCAGTTTACCTCAGAGTGAGTTTCCATAGCAACACAGCTGCAGCCTGGCTCGTTACAGCTGCTCCGCCCACTCACCTAGTCTCAGGAAACTCCCCTTAAAGGAGCAGTATCGCGAAATTTGCATTAAAAAAGATAAATAATTAAATAGCCACACAATAGCTTCTAACATGTCCATAAATAATCTGGCAATAGAAAAAAGAAGAATACTTACTATCTTTACTCACTCAAAACAATCCATACAGTTACTCTGCCTACTCCATATAGTTACTCTGCTCAGTCAAACCTTTCCACAGTTACTCCAGTGACTCCAACCACACAACAGTTACTCAAGTCACTCCACCCAGTTACTCCGCCCACTCCACTCAGTTACTCCGCCCACTCTGCCCACTCCAACCAGTTACCCCGCCCACTTCACCCAGTTACTCAAGTCACTCCGCCCAGTTACTCCGCCCACTCCACTCAGTTACTCCGCCCACTGCACCCAGTTACTCCACCCACTCTGCCCACTCCACCCAGTTACTCCGCCCATTCCACCCAGTTACTCCGCCCACTCCACCCAGTTACCCCGCCCACTCCACCCAGTTACCCCGCCCACTCCACCCAGTTACCCCGCCCACTCCACCCAGTTACTCCGCCCACTCCACCCAGTTACTCCAGCCACTCCACCCAGTTACTCCAGCCACTCCACCCAGTTACTCCGCCCACTCCACCCACACAACAGTTTCTCAAGTCACTCCACCCAGTTACTCCGCCCACTCCAACCACACAACAGTTACTCAAGTCACTCCACCCAGTTACTCCGCTCACTCCACCCACACAACAGTTACTCAAGTCACTCCACCCAGATACTCCACCCACTCCACCCAGTTACTCCGCCCACTCCACCCAGTTACTCCACCCACTCCACCCAGTTACTCCGCTCACTCCACCCACACAACAGTTACTCAAGTCACTCCACCCAGTTACTCTGCCCACTCCACCCAGTTACTCCACCCACTCCACCCAGTTACTCCACCCACTCCACCCAGTTACTCCGCCCACTCCAGCTGTAGAGAACTGGTGGAGGCAAGACCACTTCACGCAATTTCCCCGGAAATTGCACTTTGTCTAGTTTACATAGTTAGACCTTAGATAAATAATACTTTTTATTGCATCGAATATACAGATTTCCAGACAAAAAACACACTTTTGCCCCCCCATGGCTGATCAGTCCTAGTCTTGTAGTTTAAAAACTATTGGGAACTGAAATCCTGTGCCACAATAGGCAGGCCTTACTGCAACCTCCAATCAGTGGAGTGGGCGTGCTCCAGACACTGGGGCAATGGTGTTGGATGAATGTAGGCTGGGCCTGCATGCTGCAGTACTCTCTCAGATCTCCTACATTTTTAGGTTTCAGATTGGGATGGATTGACTGCGGGGCACGAAGTATACTAAGTATATGGCTTTGTTAACACACATCTTTTCTTGTCTCTTTCTAAAGTTCTGCCTGCACAGATGATCAAATTAGTGCAATAACTCCCATACCCTCTCTTCCCAACTCGGTAAGTATATTTTAAATGTATACGTTACATTGCTACTAATATAGGTCATAAGTTATACCCAAGGCAACTACTTTTAATTTTGGACCAAATGGAGGGCGGAACCATTTTCATATTTTTTTGCCTGTAACTCTAATGTGGAGATTTAGGCTCACGTTCTATATTCTATGACCATATGGAAAGTTTAATCTGGACCAACAACATCACATCGCAGCACATCTGTGATCTTCTGCTGTCCATCCAGCCCTATCTCAATTGCTCAGAAACTTACCGGATTTTGACATTGAGCCCTGATCTGTCCAGGCTCAATCTCCAGTAACCCTTCCATGATAAACTGCTGTCCCTGCCATAAGCCATAGTGACCCTAGCACGCCTATGGAGCAGGTATGCCAAATTTTGTCACGCGCTCCTCTGCTGTAAAACTTCAACACTCTGGTCACTGGAAATAATATAATCCCCCCCTCCCCCAGATATACAGAAAGAGTAAAATATAACATGCAGCATGTGAGCGCATCTCATCCTCTGGTCTAAATATTAATATCCACAGTGCAGGAGGACCCCACCCCAGACGTAGATATTACAGCTGCCTAAATCACTCACGTCTGATAAGGTTTAAATATGGGGGGGGGGGTTACACTCTGGGATATCCCAATTCAGTAATTGATCCACTTTAAAGAGGAGTAAAACCATTCTGTTGCACCTTCTGCTCCCCTGGTGGTGACCCGATTAAAAAAAACAAAAAAACAAAAGGATTAGCAGATCTTAAGAGTGACGGATAATTGTGAGCAGCTGGCACAGCCACATCCCTGACTGTCTTCTCGAGCGCAAAAGGCTCCTGAACCCAGACTTCCAGATGACTCGAGTGCAAGGACCAATCACCAGGATAGTGAAACTAAACCGAGGATTTTCGCAATCCTGGGTTTTGGTCTGTTCCCTGGGGCAGCTCTGTTTAGCATGCCCCGCATTGTGAAACCCCTGGGTCGCTCATTGTTCCTACCTTTCCCACAAACACACGACGCAGGAGTGGCTCCCATTCAATCTGCTTCTTCGCCTGCGCACACTGATGCTGGAGCTGCTTGGAGGGACTGAATAGAATTCCAGCTGCACACAGTGGCATATGTGATTGTGAAAATCCTGGGTGCTTTAAATTCTGAATTAACATCTTAGATGGCAAGAGGAAGATTTATTGTCTTCATATTCCCTGTTTAAAAACAGATCTAGCTGAGCTTATTGTATTCTTTCACTGGAAGGGAAAAAAAACTGTGGCAGGGCCGGCCTTAGGGTGAGTGTCGCCCCGTGCAGGTCCTCAGGATGGTGCCCCCTCCCCTCAGGCACACACAAATGGAAAAAGAGCAACAGAGGAAATACAAAAAAGAGGGAGAGATGGGGCAAGAAAAATCAAAGGAATGCAAAAAAGACTAAAAGAGAAATAAGCAGAAATGTGGAAAAGCAATGGAGAGAATGAAAAATGAATGTAATTCGATGAGAAGGTGAAGAGCGGATTGAGGGAATGCGGAGAAAGAGATTAAAGTAATGTAACAAGTGAACAGTGGAGAGAATATGAAAATTAGAGCAAGATGGGGGCTAGAGAAACAAGAGTGGAGGAGAAAGAGAGGGGAGAGAAAAAAAAGAAAAAGAGAAAAAATGAAAGGAACCAAACAAGAAACAGAAACAAAGAAAAAGATAAAAACACAATAAAAGCGGAAAAGAGGAGGAAGATGTGAAGAAGTTAAAAAGAGAGGCAGGCGGGTGAAAGGTGACAAAAGAAAAATGTAGGGAATGTGTAAATGCCATAAAAAGGCAGGGGGTTTGGAAAGAGACGACAATAGAGGGATTGTGAAACAAAATATGAAAAGGAAAAGGACATTTTCAAGCAGAAAGAGATAAAAAGGTAAAACACATTTATAATGAAAAGTGCAAAAAAGAAAGATGATAGATTGGGGGCATTTTGAAAAACAGAGGCCTGTTGGTCCATTTGAGAGCTCCTGGAGCCCCCTTACAGAGAGGGTAGGATGGCCCCCATGTGACTGCACCGGCCATGAACAGGTGTGACAAGTTTTAGCTTTTACAGGGACGATTACTGAACTTGTGGGCCAACCTATGCTGGAATAATTGCAGTTCTTCTAATATGTGTAGATGCTTTTTCCCATCTACCCATTTTGGGGCAGTATTTAGATTGATTTTCGAGATTTTAATTCTAATTTTTCCTATAGGCTAGCTCAAGGAACAGGCAGTTAGAGTTAACAAGTTCTTCCTGTAAAAGTAGAATGATATATTCAAGAGCATTTCAGTACACGAAAACAGGCTGTCTGATTTGCTTTTTTAAACTAGTTCTACAATAGATCAGCTTTTGTAATCGGTATATACTAAATCTGAATGTGCTAGCAGAGGGTGCACCGCCTAAAATATTCCTACAATATGAACTGTGTGCTCACCTACTACAATAAACTCTACACAACCTGGAGTCGGCATGCAAATTGCACACCTACCTCCCACAGGAAGCACCACTAAACAATTCTCAATCAAAATAAGTATTTAATTAGTAAAAAAATTAAAAACAATCAAACATATACACACCACAAAGACAATTTAAAAACAAGCGTTATGGCCGAAAATTGATAATTAATATATACTGCCCAGACGGGGGCTATCAAATGTATATCATGCCCATGGGTGAAAATTTTTTTTTTAATTATATATATATGAAAAAAACCTATCTTTTTGTACTGGCACAAAAAATGTCTAAAAAGAGTATATCTAATCCCTAAATAACATATCTTGAATGGTGAACATACAAATATATACAAAAAATATATGTACAGAAATATATACAAATATATAAGTGTATATATGCTAATGTGTGTAAAAATACACACATGCATATATAAAAATTGAAATATAAAGTGAGGTAAAGTGAGGTCCCTGACCCTTGAAGCAGCATGGGGGCTGCGTGCGCGGGTAGTTCTCACTAAGGTTGGCCGGTTCGTTGCCCTGGGTGATATCACGTCACGTGAGATTGTATCGGTTGTATTGTTTACCGGCACTTGCACTTTTCATATTGTGGTTTGGGTTTACATTTAAAGTATCTCATCATGGTTTCCTGTGCAACATTAGGTGGATAGAGAGGGGGTTTTTTTCTTGTGACAATTGGTTGTGATAATGATATGCACTTGCATTTTTTTACATGGTGTATTTTTTTGATTAATGGTATGTCACAGTTTAGATATTCATATCTTATTCATTTGTATGTCAGCACTATAGCATAGTTTGTTTTATTTACCTCACTTTATATTTCAATTTTTATATATGCATGTGTGTATTTTTACACACATTAGCATATATACACTTATATATTTGTATATATTTCTGTACATATATTTTTTGTATATATTTGTATGTTCACCATTCAAGATATGTTATTTAGGGATTAGATATACTCTTTTTAGACATTTTTTGTGCCGGTACAAAAAGATAGGTTTTTTTTTCATATATATAATAAAAAAAAAATGTTTCACCCATGGGCATGATATACATTTGATAGCCCCCGTCTGGGCAGTATATATTAATTATCAATTTTCGGCCATAACGCTTGTTTTTAAATTGTCTTTTGTGGTGTGTATATGTTTGATTGTTTTTAATTTTTGTACTAATTAAATACTTATTTTGATTGAGAATTGTTTAGTGGTGCTTCCTGTGGGAGGTAGGTGTGCAATTTGCATGCCGACTCCAGGTTGTGTAGAGTATATACTAAATCTGCTTATTTGTTTCTGTGCTTTGGGCTTTCTATATTTTAGGTGCTCTTATATTATCGCAGAGGCATTGTGGAGCTTCTGGATGTTGCCCGACGTCAGGCAGTGTGCCAGTTTGGCTTTCCGCCAACTCATAATTTACCATTTCCATGGCAGCCAGTTTATGCTGTTGACACGGAGAATCTCTGTTTGTTCCTGAAAGGTGCGTTATATAATTTATGTTATTATATATTTTTAATAGATATACAATTCTGGAGCATCTTATATAATATTATAATTGCCTGCTTTAACCCCTAACACAATCAGTCTCTTCTAAAAGTCAAGAGAAAATATCAGTTTTGAAATTCGTACAAGTGAACCAAACATCTGAAGACTTTTTGTACCCCAAAGGGGGCATCTCTATTCATCTATTTGGGATGAATATGTGGGATCTAGATGTGTACATTTAAGCTATGGTCTTCCAGGTGTTCCATGGTTATATGCAGCAATAAGCAGAATGTTCTGCATTGCCCCATCGTCTCTACTTCCTCCGCTGTGCACGCTAAAAGCAGAAGGAACACTTTGCAGAGAAGCCCAAAAAAAAAACATGATTTTTTATTTATATGCATTTTTGAAACATCCTTTTTTATGGCTAGCAATACCCATTAAGTAGCTGTGCCCTGGACTCGTCATAGGGAGACCCGGGACATTTTTCAGTGGCCCACAATGCTTTGGGTATCAGTTGGGCCACTGCTTCAGCAGCCACATCCAATCCCTGCCTCCCTAATTTCCCCTCTTCTGTACGCCGCTGGGTGCAGGGATCATCTAATTTCTTTTTTTTTTTTTTTTTCCCCATTGACCAGCTAAGCGATAACCATTATGGCATTACTGTAAGAAGGGCCTGTTTAGGATAGAATAAATATATAAAAATTATATAAATATATAAAAATTATATAAACAGGTAGACAATCATTAGATATAAATACATCCAAAATAGTTAATCTTAGTTTTGAATACATTAATCTTGGGTTACCTTATTACTTCAAAGCACTTATTATTTTCAGGTGCTTTGAAATGGCCTATTTTATACATTTTCCAAGGGGGATAAGATGGGAGAAATTTTAGCGTGTGGCTGGACAGGAACATTAACAAGGTTTTATCCAAGCTAATAGTTTTGTTTTTTCTTTTTTTGTTACAGCTAATGAGAAAGGGGCAGAAAGTGATGCATGCTCAGTGTTTGCCTTTAGCCTGAACACATTCCGAACACAAAGATGTGATACAGTCCCACCCCAAAACCTTGAACAGAAGTGTGCATTACTGTTACATGCAAGGTGAGAATAAAAATACAATTCAGAAACTAAATTGTTACACCATTGCACTGTCCTAAACTGTTTTTCGTTTTTAAATTAAAGAAGAAATTGCCATGATATCGGGGTTTAGAGTTTCAGCAATCTTGTCCCCCTCTGCTGAGCTGATTGGAGGGATGGGATGTAAAAGAGAATGTCATTGGCTGAACCTTTAAACCCCCGATATCTCTGCCCTTTCTTCTTCATTTAAAAGACAGAAAACAGTTTAGGACCGTGCCACATGTAGCCCATTGCAATAGTGTAACAATTAACTGCCTGCAGTATCCTTTAATTTTTAATTTCTTTAGGTAATCTTAACTTTTAACTGCTAATTTATTGTTGTGTTATTAAGTTATTATGTGCATATGTGACCAATGCATGCTTGCACAATGGAATTTGTGCTCCACATTTATCTCATCCATGCAGTGAGACAAACTACAATCTAGTGAACACACAAGTGAAATGCACCAGTAAACACAGAGGGCAGTAAGTGTAGACGTGCCCGGAGCGATGGGCTGCCTTTCTACAGCACTCAGGGAGCAGTTGGGAGGTTAGGTGCCTCTTGCCCAAGGGCAGTCATGTCCCAGTCAGGAATTGAACCTGCAACCTTCCGGTCAGAAATTACACACAGGTTAAAAGAAAATAACTATATACTCCTACTACACAGGTAGTAGGTGTCAGCTATAACAGAAATGCACAACTACATATTGCTACGTAAATACACCAGGAGTGGCTTGGGGGATATAATGGAGTTGAGCAGCATAGTCCTTCCAATTATATAAAAAAAAATTCTTTCATGCTGTATAAATAGTAGTAGGGGTGTATAAGTGCTGCTTTTTCCAGTTACTATAGTTCTCTACAATGGAGGGGGTGTGCCGAACCTGATACCCCCTCCTTTGCAGCGGTTGTTGAGGGCATGGCAGTTCCGCTGTGACCGATGGTGGTGGGGGTGTGTGCTGCTGACTGGAGTTTGGGCCCGGGCAGTACGGGCTTCAGTCTAGCATTTTAGGTGAGTTTCTGTGTTGGACCAATTGGCGTCAGTGGACAAAAAGTTGTTTACTTGGTCAATCAGTTTAAACTCCATCAATGCTCAAGGATTCACAAAACCATTAATTGGTTGTGCACAACTGTTTCTTATAAACCATGAATCTCTTCTATTTAAAACTCTAAACAGGTGTCCATCTTTTAACATCTAACAGATGATAATCTCATACTTTAATCAGTCAGGCCTATTTTCTGTAAAAACTGTTAAAATCCTTGAGTATTGATGTATTGCTTTGTGAACAGGTAGTAAGAATGCATAAAAGTTACTAACAAACTATGTAATAAAACTTGCCATGGCTTTTAACAACTCTGTTGGGGCTTCAAGCTAAATTTCCAGGAAGCTTGAAAAAAACCTGACAGTTATGTGTAAAAACATCTTCAATCTCGTAATTTCTGTTTCATTATTAGGCTACAGAGTTTTCCAGAGAGGAAAAAACAAATAGCAGAATGCTGGTCACTTCTAAGGAAACAAGCCTCTGATTTCATGGGTGGAGACAGCCTGGCCAGATGAGAATAGAGCTTGTTCTGTTACTTTACATTACACAAATTCTTGTGTCTTTATTAACTCATAAGTACAAATTGTATTATTTCAGCCCACAGGAAATAATCTCACCGGAGATATACCTGCATTACTTGCTGGATTCATTTGTATTGTGTCAAAACCTTGTTTCAAAAGCCAACTCTGCTCCAAACTTTTTGTTTTAAGTGTGGAAGGCTTAGAAAATGTCCTATTTCTCTTGAAACATGGGATCCCCTTTGGGGTGATAAAGGGGGTCATTTTATGATTGTCTGTGCACTGATTATTAAGAGCCTCTCAAACTATACAATCCACACACATCCTATGGGGTATTCTCCATCTTCAGCTCCTTCACAAATCTGATGTCATGGGAGACACAACAGCCAATCAGACTGTACCAATAGTGAGCAATACTGCACTTCCTAACACTGAAATCTCTGCTCGCTCTGGATTCATGGCAATAAATGTTTACATACTCCTCTTTAATAACCCATATTCTCTCTATTTTAAGTATTAATTATTTACATAGAAATGTTTTTTTTTACAATCAATATATTGTTCAATGTTACAAGTTCAATATTTCTTTGTTGTGCCTTTTTAAAATGAATCATTCTCAAATCAGTGCCCGGCATGTTTCACTGCAATGCCCCTTTTTACATACCTCCCACTGCTAGTATAAATCTTGAGCAACCTCATACTCACCACTTCCTTGTTCCCCGGATTCATCCTCTATGGGACCTATGTGACCACCAGGAGCTATTTGTCACTGGATGGGCAGTATCCTGGGAATAAGGAAGTGATGACCATGGGAATGCCCAATGTTGGGGGGGGGGGGGGGGGTAGCATCAGGGTTCTACTTCACTAAGAGGGCATTGCAAAGGTTGACCAACCTTATAGTAGGTAACCTTTTATTAATACAAGATTCATCTCCCAGTTATTTGAATACATTTCTAAGAACTAAATAGCCTGCATCTGAACATGTTTAGCTTTAGAATAGACACCTTAGTTTCCGCTTTTGCATTAAGAGATAACTCCCATCCTATCTATTCATCTCTAGGAAACCTCTTTTATGAATTGAAGTTTTAGCTGCCATTTTTTGGGGGATAGATTTCTACATGCTAATTAGAGACCCTCTAAGGTTTTTTCTGTTCTAAAACTAAACCTATTCCATTTCTGTAACTTTTTTATTTTAAGAGAGAGACCTCACATCCTATCTAGTAATCGTTTCCACTCTTTCCCTCATATCCAATCGCTCTTGGTCTGAGCAGGTCCAAAATTGTACTTGTAGTCTGGGTGATCGGGCAATATAATATAAGGGTTGTATGAAACTGAGCTTTAAATGGCTTCCGCAAAAACTTTTCAAAATGTATATAGTGTGCCATTAAAATATTAAAATAATTCTTAAAATAATTATGATGAAGCAGTATCTGCAAAATGTTGCATTGAGTAAAATCTAACCATATGTATTTGACTGATACCTTTTTGTTTATTCCTTGCACCCCATGCTTCTTATTAAATTATGTTGACAAGATTGCTGGCATGAATCTATTCGTGGTATAGTATAAATACAAATAATTAGTTGTTTTTTTTAGTACCGAAAATGGAAATTTATGTCTTTCGTGTCTAGAAGAATATCAAATATAATGTTGCTTTCTGTCAAATTGTAATATATTTTCATGATAGAGCCCTATCCCACATGAACGAAGGCAGTAGGCATGCCTGTCATTGTGACCTTTATCAGAAGCACTATTATGGAAAAGCAACCCTTTTAATAACTACATCGGTGTTTGTATTTCACTATGCATGGTATGCAACCCTCAAGTTTTCGTAACAAAAACATTTAATAAATCACCAAATATTTATCCGCAGCCGCATTTTGAACCGTTACGTTTGAAAATGGCTTTGTGGAAATCATATTGAAATCGCCACCCATGTTGCACCTACTATTGGAACAAGAAATACTTGGAGTTTCCATTCTGGATCTTGTCACACTGTAGGGTCACAACACTTTACTCATTTTGGAACCATCCCAATTTTTCTTTTTATCTCTCTATTGTTACTCCTGTTTACTCCTCTTTACAATACCAACACTAAATACTAGTTGCAATGTTTGTATTCCGGTACACCACCGGCTAAACATCTTAAAACAGCTCATTTTTTCCAGTTAAAGGTTTAGAAGTAAGTAAAAAAACATAATATGAATTTATACTTGAAATGCAAAAATCTGAATTTCACATCCGAAAGGTAAGTAGGGACTGATTGGGGGGGTTGCCCTTTTTTTTTATTTAAGGTCCGATGTTCCTCTTTAAAAGAATGGAATGGGCTGCAAAATCTCAAGGATGCATACTCAATAAATGAAATTAGTACTGCATCCAGAGCCTCCTTTACCCTGCAAAAGCACTGTTGCCTTCACAATAGCTTGAGGGGAGCTTGAATCGAGTGCAGGGTGAACTAGGATGGTGAGACCTGCTGAATTACAGTACATTAATTAAATACAGAGGAAAATGTATAATGAGTTTGAATACCGGCTTTCATTTCATTTATGCCTGATTTGGGTTAGAATTGATCTTCTGATGCATGTCCTGAGTTTAAGTAATGTTTAATTAAACTGGACTTCCAATAGAAAATGCCTGGCAGTCAACCCCCCCCCCCCCCCCCATCCCTGAGGCATTCTGAATTGATATACCCTATCAAAAACTGTAGCAAGCACATCATTTTTGTAATAACTGCGCAGGGGCTCCAGTCTGCGCTCTTGTGCTACTTGCACACCTCATGTTCTTTGCTGGCAGACTCTTATGGTGGATGGCGGTGCGAGAACAACATGCCTAGAGAATTGGGTCCAGAAGCATCAGCTACCAGGCATAGATGAGTGACAGTCTCACATCCAATCACAGGGTCTGCAGGGTGAGGTTGATGAAACTGTTACTTATCAAGGCCAGCAGCCAAACCAAAGCCCTGGCTGCTTGGCACACTTGTCCCCACTTCTGCCATGGGAGTGGACATTTTTTATATATATTTTACCCACCTCACTGGGCAACACTTGTGAGGAGGGTAAGGGCTGCCAGTGGGGGTTGGCTCAGTAGTGTGGTAAGGTGCAAGGGGCCGTCATTGACAGAAGGTATGTGGCACCAAGGTACCTGGCCTTGCTGCAGTAAAACCGTGTATTTTGGTTTCCCAGCATCAGCTGCTAATGGCAGTCTGGTGCTGAAGTGTTAGTATAGCCCAAAGGCTAACCCGGGACGGTTTTACTGGGATGGAGTAGAGCAGGGTGGGACTCCATCCCCTACCCAGGTCCGGGTTTTACAGGCCGCATAAATAGCCTAGGGAGTCAGCTGTGGAGTGTCTGTGACTGGAGCTCACTTGTGAAGTGAGACGCTGTGTGCCTGGCTGAAAACTCCTGTGCAGGCTGTTTCATGCGGACCAGAGGCGGATTCGGCTGCAAAGTAGCAAGTTTGCCCAAGGACTAAAAACGCCGCTGCCTGTCTGATGTACTTCTGCTGCATTTTCCTGAAAAGGTGATGTAACCTAAAAGGACATTCGGTTTTATGGATTTTTGTGTGAATAAACACGGACTTTAAGTTAATCTGTTTTGGATGTAACACAAAGCTGGTGGTTATTTTTTTGAATAAGGCACACTAATTCCCCACGGTCAAAAGAATGCATAGAAAACCATGATTTGAAGCAGGGCCAGCGTCGGCACCCAGCAAACCCGGTCAACTGCCGAGGGTCCCAACCCTCCAGGACTGCTTGCACAATGTGGTTAAAGAACTTAAACTTTTTTGCCACTAACATTGCATTGGGCCCCTGTGCTGCCTCCAGTTCTGCCCCATCCATCCATGTCACCCCAGGTTCTGCCCCATCCATCCCTGTCCCCCCAGCTCAGCCCCATTCATCCATGTACTCTCAGGTCTGCCCCATTTATTCATGCCTCCCCCAGTTCTGCCCCATTCATCCCTGTCCCATTTGTTCTGTCCCACAGCCCTGTCCCCTTAGTTCTGTCCACCCCTTTACTCTCAGCTGTGCCCCATCCCCTCAGCTCTATGCCTCTCCATCCCTGTCCTCCCAGCTTTGCCCATCTACCCATTTTCCTTCCAGATCTGCCATTCTATCCATCTTTCTTCCTGCTCTGCCCATATACCCCCCCTCACACCAGCTCTAACCAGCCATTCCTGTGTTTTTTATTTTGCCCATTCATCCCTCTCCCTCCCAGCTATCTTTCCATCCATCCATCCATTCCTGCCCTTCCTGTATTCTAAGTATACAGGGTGTGTGTACCCTGCGCCCAGCAGTCACTTGCACTGCAGCCTGAGTTGCCTGTTACCGGCGCGTTGCCCCCTTGGGCTTTGCCTACCCCCCACGCTTACATCTGACCCCCTCCGAAGGGGCATAATAGCGGGGAGTCTCAACCCGATTTAGCTACACGGGTGGGCAGCATTGAAAAACATCTTGCTGGGTCTGCTAAGAAGCGGCATTTATCACCCACGGTTTTCCCTCTTCCCTGCAGAAGATGAGGGCCCTTACTCACTCTCAGGCCCTTACCCGCTTGAGGAGGGGGAATCCTCTGAGGAGCAACCTAAGATTTACAGTAGTACTGGGACTCCTTTTGGGGAAGACCCGTGGTCCCCTGATGACACTGACAGGCTGCTGAGTCATATTTTTGAAGTGCTTTGTATTTCTCCCCCGGCAGTGGCCTCGCAGCAGCAGAGCGAGCTTTTTCATATGGTTAAGCCATGCTGGGAGTTCCCTGCGCAGTCTCACTTTAATAATCTAGTGCTAAAGGAATGGGAACGGCCTAGCAAGCTGCCAGGAGGGCCTAAGAGTTGGGACAAGAGGTATCCCTTTCCTGCTGATGTTGTTAAGTGTTGGTCATGTCCTCCTGAGGTGGATGCGCCCGTTCTCGGGTTGTCCAATACATCTGTCATGCATTCTCCTGATACTACTACACTGCGGGATGGGGAGGACCGGCGCTATTGCCATTAAAGGGGTGCTTAAGTGTCTCTTGGACGGGGCATCTGAGGAATGAGGATAGAGAAGAGTATAGATCTCTACTGCTTTGTGAGGAATTTATTGCATATATTCTGTTTGCTATGGATGATGCCATTAGTGTGGTAGAACTTCTGCCTTGTTGGTGGCTGTACGCCGCTCTGTCTGGCTACGTCAATGGGTAGCTGATAATGCTGCTAAGAAAGCCCTCACTGGTTTCCCTTTCAAGGGCCTGCATCTTATTGGGTAGCGCTTGGATTTGTTTGCCAGGGGTGGCAGGTTACCTCAACGTAGGAGGCCGTCCCGGTCCTTTCAGGGGACGGGTGCCTTTCTCCCATCCTTCCGTGGTTTCAGAACTGGCCAAGGAGTCTCCTTTACTGGGGTCCAAGGACATCACTGGGGAAGGGGCACTGGCCTCTCCTGGGGTCCCAAGCCAAAATCCTCACCCAAGCCCCCTCAGGCATGAAGGGGTGCCCATCCGGGTGGGGGGACGGCTCCGGCTCTTTGCTCATGTCTGGAGGCTTCACGTCTCAGATCGGTGGATTCAGGAGGTAGTGTCCTCCGGTTACAAGATAGAGTTTGCTGCCTGGCCGCCCCCAAGATTCATCAAATCCCGGTTGGCTCACAACCCCCTGTCAGCTCAGGGTCTTGATGTCCAAAACCTTCTGGAATCGGGGGTCATCTGCCAGGTGCCTTTGAGTGAAAGGGGCAGAGGATACTATTCCAGTCCTTTCATTGTTCCCAAAAAAGACTGGTCCATCAGACCTATCCTGGATTTAAAGTTCCTCAACAAATTTGTCAGATCCAGACACTTTCGCATGGAGACTCTGCGCTCAGCTGTCAATTCCCTACGCCTGGGCAACTTCATGACCTCTGTAGACATCAAGGACACTTACCTTCATGTACCAATCTTTCCAGGTCATCAGAGATTCCTCCGGTTCGCTCTGGAGGATTAGCACTATCAATTTGTGGCCTTACCTTTCGGTCTCAGCTCGGCTCCCAGGGTATTCACCAAGGTGCTGGGGGACGTACTGGCTCTGCTGAAATCTCAGGGCATCCGCATCCTTCCTTACTTAGACTACATTCTCATCACTTCTCAGTCCTTCCAGCAGGTCGAGCTGGATATCCAGCTGGTTGTGTCCACACTGGAGTCCTTCGGCTGGGTGATCAACCATCCCAAGTCTTTCCTGTCACTGTCAATGGTGAGGTCCTTTCTGGGCATGACTCTAGATACATCTCAGGTCAAGATCCTTCTCCCTCAGCAGAAGGTGGAGAATCTTCAGGCCCTAGCCAGGCGTCTTCTGTCTTCCCCTCATCCCTCCATCTGGCAGGGGATGCAGTTGGTGGGCCTGATGGTGTCCTGCTTCGAGGCGGTTCCATACGCTCAGTTTCACATGAGACCCCTTCAAATTCACCTCTTGTCAGTATCTCGCTTGGTGGCTGGACTCAAGAAACCTGTTGGTGGGCAGATCCTTTCTGGCCCCGTGCTGGGAGACAGTCACCACAGATGCCAGCCTGACAGGTTGGGGGGGGGGGCTTCAAAAAAGATGGAAATCCCTGAAATTCCAGGGTCAGTGGGGCCCTCAGGAGGCCTACACCCCTATCAACATTCTGGAACTGAGGCGATAAGGTTGGTTCTCACCCAATTGACTCCACACCTTTGAGGTCGGGCGGTTCAGGTCCGCTCGGACAGACGGCGATTGCCTACATCAATCGTCAGGGAGGGACCTGGAGCAAGAGGGCCCTCAAGGAAGTGTCCCTGATACTGTCTTGGGCGGAGGAGAATGTTCCCTGCATCTCAGCCGTGCACATCCCGGGGGTGGAGAATCTGGAGGCAGACTCCCTCAGCAGGGGGACTTCTCATCTGGGAGAATGGTCCCTCAGCAGCAGGGTGTTTCACTCTCTGTGCCACCGTTGGGGTCAGCCAGATGTGGATCTGTTTGCGTCCCATCACAATCACGAGCTTCCAGTCTTTGTCTCTCTGTCACAGGACCCTCTGGCCTTGGCCACGGATGCTCTAGCAATGTCTTGGAAGAGCTTTCAGCTTCTCTATGTGTTTCCTCCTTTCCCTCTGCTGGGCAGGGTGTTGCGCAAGATTGCTCAGGAAGGGATACCAGCCATTCTGGTGGCCCCCTGTTGGCCAAGAAGGGTGTGGTTCGCAGACGTCATGAAGTTGGCAGTAGATCGGTCTGCCCAAGGCTCCAGACCTGCTCACTCAGGGGCAGCTACGCCATCCCAATTTACAAATGCTGGCTTTGATGGTCTGGCTGCTGAAACCTCCATCCTGATGGAGAAGGGGCTGCCTGCCTCTGTAGTTAATACTATGATTCGTGCTAGGAAGCAGTCCTCGTCATCCATCTACTATAGGGTATGGCATGCTTACATTGACTGGTGTGAGTCTAAGTCGCTTCCATGTCAAGTGTTTTCTATCCCCAGGATTCTGGAATTTTAGCAACATGGTTTGGATTTGGGTCTTTAGCTTCGTACCCTCAAAGGTCATGTTTCTGCTTTGGCCATATTCTTCCAAAGATCCTTTGCTCACCATCGTCTGTTTAAGACCTTCTTCCAGGGGGTTACTCACGTGCGGCCGCCACGTAAGCCTATGTTACCAGTCTGGGATTTGAACTTGGTCTTATCTGCATTACAAGGGTCTCACTTTGAGCCTTTGTGTGAGGCCCCTTTGTCCATATTGACTCTTAAGGTAGCCTTTTTGGTGGCTATCACTTCTGTTAGGCGTGTTTCTGAGTTGGCGGCGCTTTCCATCAAGCCTCCTTACTTTGAGAGACACCAGGTGGTGTTTCGTTTTTAGCCAGATTTTCTGCCTATGGTTGTATCTGCTGTTCATCTCATTCAGGACGTTGTGTTGCCTTCTCTTTGCCTTAATCCTAGTAATCCTAAGGAGCGGGTTTTACATTCTCTGGATGTGGTCAGAACTCTGAAGTTCTATTTGGTGGCTACTGAATCCTTCAGGAAGCCTGATGCTCTTTTTGTGCTCCTGTCTGGACCTAAGAAAGGTCTGGCTCCGGCTAAGTCCACTATCAGCAAGTGGATCCATCAGGCTGTGGTACAGGCCTACTCTAAGGGGAAGGAGCCTCCCTTCCGCCTTACTGCTCATTCTACTCGTGCTATTGGTGCCTCTTGGGCTTTTCAGCACCAAGCTTCTGTTGAACAAGTTTGCAAGCTTGGTCATCTGTTCATACATTTTCTAAGTTTTACAAAGTTGATGTTAAGGCCTCAGCTGATGCTGCTTTTGGTCGCAAAGTTCTGCGGGTGGCAGTGGTTTAAACTGTCTGCTGTTACTTTTGGGGATCCCACCCTACCTTACGGACACTGCTATTGGATGTCCCATGTGTAAGGAATATTCTGGAACAGGACGTGCTGTATACTTAGAATAATACAATTCTGTGAATACTCACCTGTAGAATTGGTATTATACGTATACAGCACGTCCTGTTCCACCCCACCCTTGTTATCATTATTCTTAGTTACCTCTGTATGGTGATTGTTCATATGTTCATTTTTGACGTTTTTGTTCTCCCGGCTTCTTGTTAACTGCTTGTAAATACTGGGGATTTTGTGGGAGGTTCCTGACTTGTGGCTCCTACCGGCCCTATATAAGCTGTTTTCTGCAGTTCACCACCATCTTGTGGATGTATTACCCATGTGTAAGGAATATTCTGGAACAGGACGTGCTGTATACGTATAATACCAATTCTACAGGTGTGTAATCACAGAATTGTATTTTTGTCCATCCCTCTTCCTCAATACGTGGGGCAAACTAAAAAACAGCTCCAATAGGGGGTTGGAGTATAAGCAGCTCTTCTTAGTTTTGCACATGGAATTCATAGACCCCTGACCCGCAACTCTCCACCACAAAGTGAGGTCATGCCACCCGTGGGCCCACATAAACCTGGACCCGGCCCTGATTTGAAGTAATTGTCCAGGAACACTCAAAAGTATCCACACTGTGTAGGAGCACATATAGCAATGTTCTTATTTTTTCTTTATTAAAAACAAAGCTATATTGCTAGAGTAATTATAAAACAAAGTTTCACCTCATGATGTGCTGTCCATTTTGATGGGAGTGGCAGAGCTGAATGATGCAAGCACACTGTGCATCTTGCATTGAAGTGCATCGGGCTTGGCTGACCGTGTGGATGGTTCCATTCTATCACTAATAGAGGAGGTGAAAAAGTCCAAGAAGAGCCAGCACTCCAGTTAGATACATAATGTAAGTATATGCAGCGGATTGCAGCATACAGAAAAGCTCCAACATCATGTTTTGGGGTCTTGCAGGGCCCCTTTGTCAAGGAAACAGGCAAAGCCAGCATATATGGTGATAGTTGCTTAAATACTAAAAAGAACCAATAGGAAACCACTTCCAGATGCACGGGATGCCAGGAAACTACTGGCTCATCTTTAGAATAAATTAAACAACTGAACAACTTCAGACAGTGATTGACAAGGAAGTGTAAAGGGTAACCAGGTACGCAACCAGCCAACAAACAAGGTACGCAACCAGCCAATGATCACGCTTCAGAGAAGAAATTCCAGGGGTGAATCTCACATCCACTACATCAACTTCTATAGACCAGGTCAGATCATGTATGCAAGAACCCGTAAAGTTCAAACTCAAAAGCCAGTTCACCTACGGAGGCCTGTACGGTCCATTGAGTGTTTCACAAGAACTCTACGGGTGATTGTCATTCAGCAGGATGCTCCACGTCACTGCTATAACAATTTGAATCTAGTGGCGAATGCTGCCCTCAAATATCTTAAAGAAGATAAGAATCTAATAATAATACTGGCAGATAATGGACTACAAAGTACATACTGGTAATGGACTACGAAGAATATAGCCTGGTTATACTAGACATGCTGAATGACACTGCCAGCTATGAAAAAAAAACTCCACTAACCCCACCAATAGCATTTAAGGTCTGGTGAAATCCAGAGAAATGGGTGGGTTTCATAAAGAGACTGGGGATTTTTTTGGTTATTTCCTTCCCCATTGTGCCAGTCATATGGACTGCCTAAAATACACAAGGGCCTGCAGCCATTAAAATACCAGCTGATTGTGGCAGGGACCAATCTGGCCATCCAATTATTGGCACAATGGCTGGATTATTATTTGAAGCCATTGGTGAGAAATGTACCCTCATATCTATGGGACACTGGTGACCTACTGTACAGACATACCCACATAATGTATTCATTTGGAGCTAGAGCTAGTACTGTATAACATTTTCTTTATGTTTGAAGATGGCTACTACCAGCAGACCATTGGCACAGCTATGGGGAGCACCATAGCACCATATTTTGCAAATGTATTTATGGGACACTGGAAAGAAGCCTATATATATCCACACCCAATATTTAGACAACATGCGGGGTTGTGGAAGCATTACATAGAAGTTATAAATGGTGTCTTTCCTACTATATTATTTTACCCAGAATGGTCCCTGGCAAGGATCACCTTCTTGGATGTACCAATCTCAAAAAATACTGAGGTCACCTGGAAATCACATTGTTTAGTAAGCCCTCAGATAGAAATATCTTACTAAGGTTCTAGAGTGCACATCTAACAGAGAGTTTGCCCATTTCCCAGTTTTTGTGGGTCCTCCAAGGGAAATTCCAAGAAAGCAGATACCCAGATTCTATATTAATAAAAGGAAAGTGTCAAGCAGTAAAACTCCAGATGGGTCATATAAAAAAAATGCAGGGGCGAGATGATACCCTTCACACAAACATACAACCACTTCATCTGTAGTAAATATATCAGCACAGAGACAAGAGATACTAGAGGCTGAGAACAAAAAATTGTGTTCTACAGTTAGAAATGTCAATGCAAGTCCTAAAAAATATAAAAAATCAATGTATGTGTGATAAGAAAGGATGCTATCAGTGCAATGGATGCAATGTTTGCAACTCTCTCATAGTGGGCAGGAATTTCAATCACTCACATCTTCACCATTTCTGGTTCCAATACATGCAATACAGACTTTTGCATCTATATGTTGAAAAGCCGGAGTGGTCTGAAAAGGTTCCAACAGCATAGGAGTGTCCTCTCTTCTTTACTCCTTTCTTCTTTCTCCCTCTATTTCTCTCTCTTTTTTCCCTTCTTTTTCCTTTTGTTCTTGCCCATTCTGTTTTCCTTTCTGGCTTGTTTCTTCTTATTGTGCCTTTCTTTCCTCTTGTGGTTTTTCATTATTATCTGTGTTCTGTTCTCATCTTCTCTCTTCTCTTTGCCCCCTTACCTATGTACAGCAACTGAGGCCAAGGGAGGCAAAGGTATTTGAAAGTTTATATGTTATTTGGTTCCACAGGATTAATAATGTGTCAGGTCCTCCGCGGGAGAAGACGACGCAGAAGTCCTTGATGGAGATGGTGATCTCTCCATCCACCGTCGCAGACATTCTCTGCCTATGCAGCCGACTCTCCTTGATTCCCCGGTGCGATGGGATCAGTGCATCTATACGTCCGGCCAATCGGGATGCTACTCTGGCTAAGTCACCAATTGCTGTGGAGAGGCGTGTCTTTCTGCCTCCCCACATACAGGGATTGGTTGCAGGGTTGCTCAGCAACCCAATACAGCTTCTGCGAGCCGCAGCAGTGTATGACGGGAAAGGAGTGTCTTCTGACACCCCAATCCTAGTCATGGGGACTAATATGTGCCTTCTACTCACTAGGGATAAGAAATAGCACAGTTGTTTGGTGCCTGCTGATGATTATTGTCACATTTTAAATGATGGCTGCGATGACAGCGGTGATGTCAGATGGGATCTCTGAGGGCAAGAGGAAGAGGGGAACAACCCCCAGTGGGAGAAGTATCATTTTCCTATTGGTTCTTTTTTTTGTATCTAAGCAAGTATTACCATACATGCTGGCTTTGCCTGTTTCCTTGATGAAGGGGCCCTACGAGACCCCAAAACATGACATTTGAGCTTTTCTGTTGCTGCAATTTGCTGAATATACTTAATATACTTATATCCTAACTGGAGTGCTGGCTCTTCTTGGACTTTTGTCCTGAAAGCGGCGCCGCATCCCCGCTCACCTCTAGCTCTGCTCGTACCCACGCCAGGCCTTTATGAATGAGCGACGCAGATACACCCAAAGCTAGAAACTGAGTGGGGAATGTGGATGGCAGCGCACCAGTTTGGCTGCTTAGCCATTTAGGTGGCTTAGACGTTAGCAGAGCCGAAAGGAGCTCGGTGATATTGAGCTATTTCAATTTCCCGGGTGTTGTTCCTCTTTAAAAGACCTCACCAGGATCACAGCTTAGATTATATTTCACTCACGAATAGCTGTTTTTCAACACATTGTATTGTATATGTATATAACTCATGTAGGTATATATAGTTAACTTAGTATAGTGCACAGTCAGATTGCTTTGTCTTCTCGATCCTCTAATGTATTGTTCTTATAATGTTTCATTTCTAGCTTCTATCATGTACCTCAGATAGTCATTTCACTGCGTGCCATACCTTGTATGTATGTGCAGTAGCCCTGTTTTACATTATGTAATTGAAAATAATGCTATATAGACCTTTAGAGCAACATCACTATTTTTAGTATGACATTTAGCGCTGAGCTTTAGCAATGGCCACATCCACATTTTGGCAATAATCAATTTCTGAATCCTGATTGATGCTTTAATTAGCTCGAGCACCAAAGGTATCTGTGCTGTCTCTGAGGAAGCTGAGCTGTGCACTTAGGAAAGCTGGGGATGGTGTTCTGCGCATTCTGATTCCAGTCCTGACTGCAGCACTAAGAGCCTTTAAATCTTAGCCCCGTCAAGCCTAAAAGATCCATACAGATGACAAAGTAATAAGCCCATTAGATGTCAAAATCAATGACATACCAGTCCTGCATCATTACAGTGAGACTTATGGATATGCCAGGATTACACAGGAATGCATAATAGGAATGTTCTAAACTTCTAAAGAATATTTTACTAAAAGGATAATACTTTATAAATAACTTTACACATAACTTTATACATAACATAACTGATGGTATATGTTTCTTACTAACTGGGTGCATGAGATGTGTATTTGTCTTGCTGATAAATAATTAAGATACACTAATTTGAGAGTCTACATGTTTATTCTAAAGTCATGACATCAGTGGTGCTCTTTACCATGCTCTCTACCCACAAGGCCACCAGTGAGCATTGCATGTGTGCCAAACCCTGCCCTATTTTCACCTCTCACCACACCTCTTAAATCCCTTTCCTGATCCCAATTTTTTTTTCCTTAAGAAAAAAAAAAAATCTCAAAACGTCTGACATGTATCCTGGGAAAGAAAATGACATTTTGGAAAAATGTTTGGATTAAAAAAATGTTATGCAGAATTGTCCTTACATGTCTGGTATTAAAGTGTTCATGTAACAATGTTATAACAATGTAATTTCATATGTTTTTGCTTTGTTACTAGTGGATACATGTTCAAAAAAAGCCTTTAATCACACAGCCTCTGCTACAATGGGCTACAATTACATGATTTTGAGCGCCGGCGATGTTTGGGGCTGTTTATTTGAGTCGGTCGCACTGAGCTGACGCTACTGTTCGCTCCCATACAACATAGTACCGTCGACTCACATATCATATTCATCAATGCCGGACAGCGACTGAGGCACTCTGAAAAAATGATCCATGGCCAAGCACAGCGACTTCTAGCAGTAGCTCTGAAATCCACTCTACAGACGCTCATCTGTCGCTATCCCTATGGCACAAATTCATGTATCACTGACTTTGGTAGTCTTGGGGTGAACATATTAACTTTAAAACAGTAGTCCTTCAAGACCCTAGCCTACCCCAAATCTGTGCCCGGACCTACAGTATTGTTGAGCTCTCTAGGCCAACACAGAGTTACCCCTCCAAAACCAGATAGAGAGAGCCTGACCCAGATCACAGAAATTGCCAAAAACAAAGCTACCTTATCTTCCGTCATATAAGACGCACATTTATTCCCCAAAAAGTGGGTGGTAAATGTGTGTGCGTCCTATGGGGCAAATGTAAACAAAAACAAAAGTATACTCCCAGGTCCCGGTGCTCCTGTGGCCACCAGGGGGCCAGAGGAGCAGTGGAAGGGCAGGGTAACTGAAGCTTGTCTGCTGTCCCCCACCACCTCCATGCTGCTGCCACCGCCACTGCTTCTCCATCTTTTGCGTGGGCATATGCAAACACCTGGCTCCGTGCAGCGGGTGGGCATTTCCTGGATGTTCGACGTGTGTGCACACACCAGAGAAGGAGAATCAGCGGCTGCGGAAAGGCGTCGGGGACAGTAGGCAGGCTCCAGTTACCCTGCCCACCTGCCGCTCTTCGATCTTCTGGCCTCCAGGTGGCTGTAGCAACTCAGCCAGCAGTGTGAAAGTGCTGGGACATGTCAGTATACATTTTTTTTTGCTTGTTATTTTTCTACCAGGGGAATAGGAATGGCACACTGCTTATTGGGAATGGGAGGGGGGAATACTACACTGTCTATGAGAATGGGATGAGGGAATGGCACACTGCTTATTGGGAATGGGAGGGGGGATGCCACACTGCTTATGGGGAATAGGATGGAGGAATGCCACACTGCCTATGGAGAATGGGATGGGGGGGAATGCCACACTGCCTATGGAGAATGGGATGGGGGGAATGCCACACTGCTTTTGGGGAATGGGAGGAGGGAATGGCACACTGCCTATAGGGAATGGGATGGGGGAATTCCACAATGCTTATATGGGGAATAGGAGGGGGAATGCCACACTGCTTATGAGGGATAGGAGGGGGCAATGCCATACAGACTATGGGGAATAGAAGGAGGGATGCCATACTGTCTATGGGGAATAGAAGGAGGGAATGTCACACTGCCTATGGGGAATGGGAGAAGGGAGAATGTCACACTGCTTGCAATTAGGGGATTCTGCACCTTGCCAGTTATTATTTGGTTCTTGGGGGGGGGGGGGGGGCAGTGTTTTAGCACAACATTTGGTTTAGAATTTTTTTTCTCATTTTCCTCCTGCAAATCCTAGGTGTGTCTTATAGGGCGAAAAACAGATGGGGTGGGAATTAATCACATGGGGCTGCTGAAGCTGCTGACAGTGCAACGCACCTGGGATTGCTGCTGAACAATGTGAGAGCAGTAGCAGGAGTATTTAATCTATCAGGTTTGTAATTTTTTTCACATTGTACATGTATGTAGTTGCTGGTCACTTTACTATAAAGGCAAGTATTACTGGCTTACATTCAGGGCCCATGCACAGAAACATTACGCCAAACCCTATGGTCTCACAAAAAAACTATACATAGTTCAGGTTTTGGTGTTTAGGGCCCTTAAAGGTGCTGCTGTGGGCCAGTCCGAGCCTGATACTCAGCGAGTGTCAACATTTACAAATGCACTCCTTGTTTATTCATATTTTTGTTTTTCGCACGTTTTGACTTATTGTTTTACTCCTTTAGAAAGTAAAATAATCATTTGTGTTAGGATTGTGACCCTATACCTGTCATTTACTTATCAGCATGCAGCTTCCATGATTCTCATATACCTGGAGCTCTGTTTTGCTACAGTGGGAGTGGTGTTCATGGCCTTGAGTAAAAACAATAAACTAGGTAACAGGTGAACTCTTTAGCAGCTTTGGCTAAGTCTAAGCAGCCTAATGACCTTTCCAGCTGGGAGCCCTGCCAGTAACCCTTTTGCTACTGGAACACGAGACTGTGATCATTCCAAACTGCATAAGTTGAATTTCAGCAGAATGGGTTAAACCTGTCATGCATGCCTTAGCCAATCAGATGACCAGCAAGCTAGAGTGAGGAAGTCTATCTACTCGAAATCACCAATTTGGTGAACATAGCTAAGGTAAACACATTGTTGCTATTGAAAACTGTTTTCTTTTATAACACAGAGTTGCAAACAAATAGAAAATTAAAAATTAACAGATAAGATTAGCACATTGAAGACATCATTTTGCCACACAATAATGGAAACTTCTAAAAATACCATTGAAAGTGGAATTACACTTTAAATAGACCCTGTATTTTATTTGAGTGGATGATTGAGTGACTTAGCCGACGCAATGTTAGCTCAAGTTAAAAGAAATTTGAACAATCAATATCATTTTGTAAATGCATGAGCTATTACATATTTGTTCTGCTAATATATTTTTATTGTTAATAATAAATCAATCCTACCTGTGTCAGATGGCTTAGAAAGCTGAAGCTAATCTAAGCTAACCTAACATGAACCTGGCCTCACTCTTTGATGAAATGTAATTGGTTTAGAAACTCCCCATAGGGTTGTTATTTTGTTGTTTGTGATAATCCATCAAGTTAACTTGTCAGTTCCAATCTCTGGAGTTTGCTGTATTTCACTTGCTGTGGCTGACTATATAGATGGAACAATAAGTTCAATTCACAGCCTCTTTTATCTGCACTTACACATGAAAAAGTGTGTGTATGTGTATTTTTTGGTCCATTTTCAAGCTTTTGGTGTGTCTTTTTGAACGTATTAGCATTTGCATATAATACGTGAATTTTATGGGCTTACACATGATTCAGAGTCTTGGTTAGGCATGATTTTGCTTTTGAGAGAGGCCTATAAAACGTGTTTTTTCACGCTCCTCTTACGGGTTCAATTTCCTAGTGAGAGTGTGTTGTCGTGGTGTGTGGAGAAGCGTAAAGGACCTTGTGGAGTATATGAGTGTCTGCAACATTGCAGGGTTCTGTGCATGTGTTTCTCAGACCTTAGATTGCATCCGCCACGTGTGGATGGTGATTGCATGGACAATGGAAACTGCAGTAGTGTAGTGTTGCCTTCTCCACACATCAGTGTGTGTCTTTCACTATTTACACTTATTATGCACTTATCCCTAATGCATATGCCTATGCACTGAAGTTCCGACGTATGCCAACTCTGGGATCTGCTGGGGCGTGTCAGATGACGCAGAAACCCCTATCCAAAATTGCACCCTCGTTGTTCACCTGCGCCCAGCAAGAGACCATCATGCGCATAAGTACACCAAATGCATGCATTTGCACACTGTTATGGATAGGTTAATCAGGGTCGCAAGTGTATAGGCAATCAGGCCAATCGGGCATAGCAATTCGGGGGCCCAAGTGTCTAGGAAGTCAGGGTGGAAAGAATACTGCCATTTGCACACTAACACAGACGAAAGCTAGTGTGCACATGGGCACCATGCAGGGACTGCTTAGGGCAAGGTGGATCTCTTGGTGGGTGTGGCAGGCAGATACCAAGGGGGCAATCCAGGTGGTAATAACACCACCCAATAAGATCTGTAAAACAAGGATGAAAATACATTAATGCAGACCTAAAGTGTTTGAGGGGTGTGGGCAGGGAACAACCTGCTAGGCTTTTTTTTGAATATGTATTTGGTCTACATTTTAGAAGATGGTGACGTACCCTTATGCCTAGAGGATGTTGGCACTTGATATAGTAGCAACACGGGAAGAAAGACCAACACCACCTACACTTACACACAGATTATCCAGCATTGGTCGGACCTGAAAAGGAGGAAGAAGCCCTGGGTGAGGAAGTTTGTCTGAAAACTATTCCCAAGTAAGAGACAATTCTTGTCTAAACATTCACTACTACAATCACATTAGCCTGGCCTGTGTTTAAAAGAATGCTATTCTCTTCTAGTGTCAGAGTTCTGCCTAAGGGTGCGGGCCACCCGGAGGTGACGAGTCCGGCTAATGCTGTGCAAGATCTGGTGGATGTGTAGGTGGTATAGGTCAAGTGCCAACGTCCTCACCCTCCTCTGCAGGTGAGCCCCAAGCTCACCTGGACCAACCTGCAGAGGTGGAGGCCCAGATGTCGGACAGGGAGCCCATGATAGATTCAGATATGAGCAACACACACAGGAGACACAGACTAAACACTCACACATATGTGTTATAATGTTGTCTTTGGGGATATTTTATTCTAGATCAGCAAGAAGGCCACACAAGTGAACACTAAGGGGAAGCAGATGTTGGGGTTCCCCAGCAAGATGGAGAAGATGGGGGATATCCCACACACACAACACAAGCCAATTCACACCTCTAACACATTGTTTTTGTTTTCTTCTACAGACTTGGACTAAGAGGTGTGGCAGGTCCCATTGAAAAGGGTGGCTCCCCAACCTCGACTCCCCCACCAGGCTAGTAAGTTTATAGACATGAGACTATTTACTAAAATGCCTTATTCCAACAGGTTTGCAGGAAGCAGAGGCTGGACACTAATTGTTTGATTTTTGTCTTTTACAATCCACAGAGAAGATGCACAGCAGCACCTCCAATAGCTTCTAGCTGCTGTGTATAGGCTGATGGGGGGAGATTGATGAGGTGGCCTCAGCAATAGGGAGCCATCCAGCTTGAGACACTGAGAGCCTTCCACCTTCCTTGATGCCCCCAAACATTGTATATATGTTTTATATAATTTGTATTTGTTTTATTAGTTTAATTATTTAACTTTAATTTTAATTATTTAAAAAATATATGGCTAAATAACAAAACATATTCAAAAATGTTATACATTTAAACCAAAAAATAAAAGTAACTAAAAAAAAATTTAAAATACAATATTTTGAATTAAGAATTTAATGACGCTGTGGTGTCTTTTATTTAATATAATTTGCAATCATAGTAAAGTTTACATTATATCCATGTGGGCATCCCAGATATACAAGTATCAGGAAAAATAAGCTTCACTGGAGAGAAGAAAGTTGTAAAGGTAAGCATTAGGGAGAATAGAAGAACAATGCATGCCAACATGAAAGTGGTAAAGGTAAGCATTAGGAACATTAGAAGGACAATAATTGCAAAACGTGAAAGTGGTAAAGGTAAGCATTAGGAACAATAGAAGAGCAATGCATGCCAAATGTGGTAGTGGTAAAGGTAAGCATTAGAAACAAAAGAGGAATAATCCATGGGAGATCCTAAACTAAGACCAAGCAATGAGAAGGAGCAATGCTGGATTGAAGAATGGGTAGAGCTAAGCACTTTGGAGCAGAAGAGACATGGCACAGCAATAAGTAAGTAATGGAATACCAGGGCCAGGGGATGAGGAATGGTAAACACTAAAAATGAGAGTGTTGCATATGCGTACAAGCCTGCGTATGCATATACATTCCGAATAAATGTACAAAAAACAGATTTCATGAGCTAAATTAAGGGAAAAACAGCTCTTTTCTGAAGGGAACTAGTACCGTGTTTCCCCGAAAGTAAGACACCGTCTTACTTTCTTTTTATCCCCAAAAGCCCCACTACGTCTTACTTTCGGGGTATGCCTTATATTGGAAAAAAATTGTCGAATTTTTTGTTTTAACCTTAAATATGCCGGATGACGTTGGTGAGCGAGCCCGTCATTTTCATGTGAGGGACAGAGCAATGTGTGAGAAGGCCTTGCTGGCCAATAGGGGGAGACCTACTAATTACATCAGGTGGAGGGGCGGGGTTTACAAAGCCGCAACAACTCACAGCGACAGCAGCTGTGAGCGGCGGTGCCGGCCGCCGCGGACTTCACTGGGGGGGGGGGGGGTGATAGCCTATGCGCGGGGATGATCACCGGTGAGGGGGGCCACGTCGGGCTCCTCGCAGCGCCCGCAGCTCACCTCCGGTCACGGCGCTGCTCCCGCTCTGTGCTGCAGTGAGAGCCATATGACAGACGCTCCTCTGCACCCGGCGCCGCTCGTCTTCTGTGGGTCACCCGCGGTCTCTGGGGCACAGGAGGGGGGAGACCGCCCGGCAAAGTGGACCTCCCGTACAGATGCCCCGGCCTCTACAGTCAGTGGGGGCGATAGGTCAGTGGCAAGATGGCGGCCGTGCCTCAGCTCCTGCGCTCGCAGCCCCGGATCCACCGCCGCCTTTCCTCCTCTCAGGTAGGTCCCGTCGGCGCAGGGGGATACACGCCGGGGGGGGGGGGGGCTATATCGCTTCCCTCAGCCCCGTTTGACAACAATGTTATTTCCCCGAAAGTAAGACATATGTCTTACTTTCGGGGTACGGCTTATATTAGGCGACCCCTCTGAAACTCCCCATACGTCTTACAATCGGGGGTGTCTTACTATCGGGGAAAGACGGTAGGACCTTGATGGACACTGAAACTTTATGTAGCAAGGTACATTGAAAAACACCCTAAAAACGCTGGAGGCCGGGTTGTTAGCTTCAATTGAAGCAGTAGGTTATCCATTTAGATATATATAGTAAGTTTAGCACTAGGTGGTTTCCTTGTTAGGGACAACTATCTATCAATGTCTAGACAATACTTTTGTCCCTATCCTAGTGGCTCGGAATCCAGGACTTCACAGTTTGGCTGATCTTAAAGGAAAGGGATCTATTTCTGCCAGCAATTCACACTCCTGCTGTGTTTGGCTACAAGGTTATCCCTTTTGAATCCCTTTTTAAAGGGAAATTCCACTTTCGATGGGATTTTTGAAAGTCTACACTTTTTGTGCAAAGAGGATGTTCTTAAGGTGCTGATCTGATCTAGATTTTTTAAATCTTATGTTAACAAATTTAATTGGAAAAAAACAGTTTTCACTATCTGCAATTTGTTGCTAATGGTATCCATACACTTATATCTACAAGAAGAGAGATGTGAGTCCTGCACATACTGCTGGGCATGTGTAAGGTTGAGCGAGCGCCCTCACCTCCGCAGCAGCCATAGCAGCAGTGTTTTGTGTGTACAGGTCTCAATTCTCTGCTGCTTCCATAAAGCATCCTTTTGGCACAAAAAATATACACTATTGGAAGATGCCACAGAAAGTAGTCTTTCCCTTGTTCCTTGTTGTAGCCTTTCATTGATATTGGTGTGTCTACCCTAAATCACAGTGCTTTAGGATATCTCAGCAATATTTGATTAGCCAGTGTGACTCTCAGGAATATTTCAAAGAAAAATTCATTTTACTTTACTAATCTTGGAATATTTTTTTCCATGGAAGACACAGACTTAACTGTTATGGGGGGATGGAGTGAGGCTAATTGTATTTATTGGTTGTGAAGTTGTTTCTGTGTTGCTTTAAGATGATAATGCTTGCTACAAGCTAAATTGTTGCTTCCTGATTCAAGTTTATGTACCACAGAGGTAGAACAACTTTATCAATTGTCAGTATCTGACTGTCATGGATACATTAAAATTCATTTTTCTCTAGTGCACTTTTCTTGAACTCACCAGCGTTTTGCCAATTAAGTGAAAAAGATTTGTTATTGACTGACAAGAGAAAAATCACCCTTGACCTCTATAGAGTAGCAGTAAAGATTTCAGAACATTCACCACATTACCTACTTATTACCTTTTGCTAAATATAGCCTAGAAAAATCCTGAACCTCTTGTAAAAATTCTAGCCTGTACTTTACTACAGCTAAACCACTGTTCCATCTCTTAACTCCTCTGCTACCTAACTATATCCCCTAAATAATATAACAAATAAGCTTGGTCCCCATTGTATACCCATTGAATTGAATTGGATATTCAGAAATCCACATGACACGTCAGCCACTTTGCTATTATTGTGGACACTGTGTGTATTTATTTCCTCTATGTGCATTATGAGTAGTGGTTAACCGGTGCGGGCGGCATTCGGGTTTGGAAGCCCTCTGGCTGAAGTACTCCAATGTTGGATATAATAGTTCCGGTCACCACAATGTGTGAATTGGTATAGGGGTCCCTTGGACCCTTTTTTTATGCTTGAGTTTTCCAGGTTCCAGGTTCCAACAAACTTTAGAGAAAAGCTTGCAAAGGAACTAGTAGACATGTTAAGATTGGCTAAGACTTTTCTACAGAGGCCAGAGGTACCAGCATACATGTTAAGATTTGCATACATAACATTTACGTTGGACAGCTCTACCCAGTTAATGAAAGTAAATGATCTCATCCATCTTCAATGATGCCTTGTATCAAGCTGAGTGCAGGATAATGGCAGGCCTGGCCATGCAACACATGGAGAGGAAGACGTCTGGCTCCAAGGTTAAAATCATCCATGCTTTATTATTGCAATTATCCAAACATCCATGACAACGACAAGACAGCCCTCAGATGACGCGTTTCTAATGAAACATCCCCCTATAGTCATATACTCCAGTGTGCTTTACAATATACTTATATAGTGACCACACAGCTGAGATCGTTTGTCACCCGATCTTCCCCCCTCGCCCCTGATCCAATGAGGTAGAGGATTGAAAAACCTACCAATGGCCAGGCTGCCGCAAAGCACAAGAGGAGTCAAGTGGGACATGAATCAACAGAGATGTTGTGCTCCACCAAGCTGCAGATAGAACAGACACCCCCCATTGCATCTTTTGAAGGCCACTCCCCTGACTATGACCAGTGGTGGATTTGAAGAAAGACCATCTAGTTTATCCAATTCTTCTTTTTGCCCTGTACAGGCTCGATCTGTAGCAGTTGAAATGTTCCAGGAGAAAGTAAAACAGGATTTGGTTAAGTTGTATGAGAATATTTGACTGTAAAACATGTCAGAATTTCTCAGTGAAACAGAAATCTGCACTAGATAGTCTTAAAGAGAATATTAGTATAGTAATAAGACAGGCAGACAAAGGGGGAGCGGTGGTCATTTTGGACTGACAGGATTATGTGAATGAAGCGTTTAGATAACTAGGTGATGACATAACCTCAATCAAAGACTCCGGGGAGATCCAACTAAAGAGTTAAGAGATTCTCTTAAACAACTATTGGACGAAGGTTTGACACTAAGGTCGTTAACAAATAGAGATGTGTAATATATGCTGGTGTAGAGTTCCACCCTCCCCAAGAGCCAAACCTGGGGCGCCCTCTGTTGGGGACATTCCATTGTGGTGGGTATTGGGGTGCATGTGAGAGACTGGCACAGTGGGTGGACCCCCAGCTCCCACCACTTTCCAAACGACTCCCAGGCTTTCTATTGTGTTATGTTAATTATGTGTTTGCTATAGGTCAAAATGTTGTGGAAAGGTGGAAATGTTTTATGGGCATAATAGAAGCTGGATGTTTCTAACACTACAACTTGAAATTGAGACCTTTGGGAATTCTGGTATCCATATGAAAGTTCATTCCATCTCTTTTCTTCATAAGTTCTTATGCAAGTCCCCCCCTCCCCCTGGTGCTTTTGTATGATGCAACTGGAGTACCATTTTCTTGTAATAGGTGAGTCTTATACTCTTCTATTATATATGTTTTTAAGGCTGACATTTTATTTTTAATGACTAAGGACAGGACTGTGAAATGCATATGACCTGTTAACATTTGTTTATATGTTAATAAGCATATGACCTGGCTTAAGCAATTCCTATAACTTTCAAATGGCACATGCAGCCCAACTTTTTGTCTCGTATGCTCACAACACTTGGTTCAAACCTCATGGCATCTAATTTTGTATTGTTCCCTTTACTATTTGTTTTATCTTGTCTGTAATCATACCTTGTAAAGTGCTACGAAAGATGATGTGACTATATAAATAAATAATAATAATAATATTTGATGTGCACATTTACACGGAGTGCAGAGGTAGTGACTGCATCAAGGCCTATTACTGTTCGCCCCTCCACCTTTTTTGTTAGATTTGGGCTCACAAACACATATTTGCACTTAGTTATAATTAGACCTATTAAGTATGGAGGCTAGAGGCTAGGGCACTCCTAATTTACAACTATATTATAAGGTGGTATATATGAACTCTTTGCTCAAATGGATCTACCGAGACCAGACAAATCTAGAAATATTTGCCCTCACGATAACCTCACAAAATACAAACCAGAAACAAAGCAAGGTAAAGCTGAATAAATTCAGAAGACTGGTCCTAAAAACATTACCTTTCTATATGAAAAACTCAACTTTTTTTCCCCTACCCAGACTTTATACGCTAACGACTTCATTACTATTGAGGAATTTTCTGTAATTGAAACTGTCTTAAAAGATACTCCTGTATTCTAACATGTTGAATACTCCACAGACGAGTCCATAAGCAGGGGAAATCCATCTAAAGAAGGAAAAAAAAGAACAGCCTTTTTTTCATCTTTCAAACTTTTTTCATCTTTTCCATACCAAAAAAACTCTCACAATACTATTTACTTTTATGTCTCTGATTAGGGAAAAATATATAAACAAGTATTGTTTGCCAACTGCTCTGGTGACGGGCTGTGTGTTTATTTTCAATAATGTTACTTCGAGTATAGGAGAAACTTCTTACATTTAGATCCAGTTGTGTCATGAATCTCTCAATGGAGGGATTCCTTTAGTAGCAATGACCAGTAATGAGCTGCGAAACAGACTGAGATACGGCAAACTGTGTGTAATAGTGACACACAGTGAACAGAGCACACACCAATCAGACTGCTATATATACATGGAACATAAATCTACTAGGGTGACTATACAAGAATCAAAGTAATCATGGCTGTGCAGATATACAGATAAACTGGAAAACACTCAGATTGCTGTGAATTCAGGAAATATACATACATAGGAATTCAAAGAAAGTCCAAAGGCAGATACTGAGTTGAAACAGGAAAAGTAAACACAAGGGCTATGGTAGGGATCTAGGTTTCAAGGTTCAGGGTTTAGGGTTTCAAGATTCCAAGGTTTCAAGGCTCAAAGTCCAAGGTACAGAGTTCAGGATCCAGGTCTAGGTACAGGATTCCAGGTACAGAGTTCAGGGTACAGACAGACAAAGACTCAATGCTGATCCACTAGCCGAATGGGTGGATCACCTTATGTAGCCCAGGAAGTCAAACATGTGCTGACTAATTGCCAACACCCTTGCAAGAGAGGTCCATCTGCTGGTGGAGCGTGATATAGCAGGGGGAAAGTCTAGAGAAAGGAGCCAGCCAACAGTACTGAACAGCTGCGGAGGAACTCCAGACCTGACAAGTTGGCTGTTAGTTTCTGTTACATATGTATCAAATGGTAACAAGCTTCCCCCTACACTAGGAGGAGTAACGTATTTATCAGCTGAGAGACAGAGAAGCGTCATTAATGAAAATAAACAGACAGCCTATCATCAGAGCAGCTGGCAAACGATACTTGTGCTCTAACACCCAGTCAGCCCTGACTTTACTTGATGGCAGACTATAATAGTAGGCTCTAATGATTTAACTGTTAGTTGAGCAAGACAAAGAAGGTGGTTCTGAACCCCTGGTAGGGGGTACATACTCTCCACCTGTATAGAGCAATGTTGACAAGTACTAATAGAACAAATAGGAATAGATTATTTGATTTGTTCTCAAAGCATCATCATTAACCTTAATGAAGGAATTCCCCAAGGATCCAAGAATACATCTGCCAAAATATTGCAACAATGGACACAGGATATCACCCCCCTCCCTGACTCCAGATACAAGAATATGGAAAAATACAATAATATTATGTTTGGATTCAAATATTGCTTTAACGTTTTAAAAATACCATTTTGTGAAATACTCACCTGTAAAATGGGTATTATAAGTATGTCACACACCCCGCTTCAGATAACCATAACAACTGGGTAATACCACCTTAAGAGGCGTTCCTTGCAGAGATGATAGTAAAAAAGAAGCCCCTCCCTGATCCATAAATACCTGGGACCTCCCACTCATCCCCCAGTGTATACATAAGCAGTAAGATAGGGACCAGGAAGAGGCAAAAAAATATAACCAAACAAAGTTCACAACATAAAGGATCCCAAATACAAAACAAGGGCGGGTGAAGCGGGGTGTGTGACATACTTATAATACCCATTTTACAGGTGAGTATTTCACAAAATGGTATTATTCTAAGTATGTCACACACCCCGCTTCAGATAACCATAACAACTGGGACATCCAACAGCAGTGTCCATAAAAGGGCGGGGATCCAAAACAAGGCAACAATGCACAACTTAAACCACAACAGTTTGCAGAACTGTACGGCCAAACGCAGCATCCGCTGAGGCCCGAACATCAACCTTGTAAAACTTGGAAAAAGTGTGAACAGAAGACCAAGTAGCAGCCTTACAAACCTGCTCCACCGTAGCCTGGTGCTGAAAAGCCCAGGACGCTCCAACCGCGCGAGTAGAAAGAGCAGTAACACGAAAAGGGGGACTCCTCCCCTTGGCAGAATAGGCCCCAAAAATGGCCTGACGAATCCACTTACTAATAGAAGATTTGGCAGGAGCCAAACCCTTCCTAGGCCCGCAGGGCACCACAAAAAAGGCATCAGTCTTACGAAAAGAAGACGTAGCCACCAGATAATATTCCACAGCGCGAACCACATCCAAAGAGTGTAACGCCCTCTCCTTGTCGCTGCTAGGATTGGGACATAGAGAAGGCAGAACAATATCTTGATTCAGATGGAAGGCTGAAACCACCTTAGGAAGAAAATCAGGCTTAAACCGAAAGACAACCTTGTCCTGATGCCTTTCGAAGTACGGAGCTTTAATGGATAAAGCCGCCAACTCAGAAACACGCCTGACTGAAGTGATAGCCACCAAAAAAGCCACCTTTTGTGTAAGTGAAGACAAAGGCGCCTCATTCAGGGGCTCAAACGGAGAGCCCTGAAGAGCAGAAAGAACCAAATTCAAATCCCAAACTGGAATAACAGGCTTCCTAGGAGGACGTACATGCATAACTCCTTGGAAAAAAGGTCTTGACTAAGGGATGCAGTGCAAAGGACCGTTGAAAGAACACTGCCAGAGCAGAAACCTGCCCCTTCAAAGTACTGATCTGGAGCCCAAGCTCCAAACCATGCTGAAGAAATTCCAAAATTCTGGGGATGGAAAACTCCCGGCAAAAGAAGGACCTACCTTCACACCAATCAATATAGGACCTCCAGGCCCTATAGTAAATAGTAGAAGAAGACCACTTCCTGGCGCTGATAAGAGTCTGTATCACCACATCAGAAAGGCCCTCCTCCTTCAAGATTGCGGTTTCAGCAGCCAAGCCGTCAAAGCCAGCGATTGTAAATTTGGATGATACAGCCGGCCCTGTGTTAGCAGGTCCGGCCTCAGAGGCAGGGCGAACTGATCTTTTGCCAGCCTTACCAGATCTGCGAACCAGACGCGCCTTGGCCACCCTGGAGCCACCAGGATCGCTGACACTCCTTCCGACGCTAGTTTGCGCACCACCCTGGCTAACATCGGGAAACGGAGGGAACAGGTAAAGCAGTCCCAGATCCCTCCAATCCAGAGACATGGCATCCACCGCCAGAGCCAGAGGGTCCTGTGAGAGAGACACAAAGATTGGAAGCTTGTGATTGTGACGAGAGGCAAAGAGATCCACTGCCGGGAGCCCCCACTTGAGACAGATCGAGTGAAATACTTTGGGACTGAGGGACCACTCCCCCTGACGAGAGGAGGCCCTGCTCAGCAAGTCCGCCTCCGTGTTCTCCACTCCCGGAATGTAAACTGCTGAGATACACGGGACGTGGGTCTCTGCCCAGTCCAGAATCAAAGATACTTCCCTGAGGGCACTCCTGCTGCAAGTCCCTCCTTGGTGATTGATATAAGCAACCGCCGTCCTGTTGTCCGACCGGACCTGAACTGGCAATCCTCTCAGCTGACAAGTCAAGCGGAACAGAACCAGCCTGATGGCTCTCAACTCCAGAATATTGATGGGCTCGTGAGCCTCCTGCGGACTCCACAGACCCTGAAACTGAAAGTCCTTCCAAACACCCCCCCCCAGCCGGAGAGACTGGCATCCGTGGTCACCGTTTCCCAACGGGGGGCCAGGAAGGATCTGCAGATTGACCAACCCCAACCCCCATAGCAGTGAATGACGAACACGGGGGGTCAACCGGAATGATTTGTCCAGAGATGACTGCGACCTGTCCCAAACCTTCAACAGAAGAAGCTGAAGCGACCTCGTATGGAATTGTGCAAAAGGGACCGCCTCGAATGAGGCCACCATCAACCCCACCAGCCTCATCCCCAGCCGGATGGACGGATGAGGAGCCAACAAGAAAAGCTGAACCAGTTCCTGAATCAAAAGAATCTTGTCCTGGGGCAGGAACACCCTGGCCCGTGAGGTGTCCAGAAACATCCCTAGAAACAGGGCAACTCTGGATGGACGAAGAGACGACTTGGGGCGGTTGATCACCCAACCGAACCGCTCCAGAGTGGACACCACCACTCCTGTGTCCAATACCGCCTGATTGAACGAGGAGGCCATGATCAGTAAATCGTCCAGAATTCAATTCGAATGCCCCGCACTCTGAGCAGGGCCATCACCCCCGCTAGCACCTTGGTGAATACCCGGGGGGCCGAGGTGAGACCGAAGGGCAGAGCCACAAACTGAAAATGCTGATTCCCCACCACAAACCGGAGAAACCTCTGGTGTGCTGGAAAAATCGGGACATGAAGATACACGTCCTTGATGTCTATGGACGTCAGAAAATCTCCCTGATGCAGGGAATGAATGGCCGATCTCAGCGTTTCCATGCGGAATTTGCGCGGCCGAACAAATTTGTTGAGCAACTTCAGATCCAAGATAGGGCGGACTGACCCGTCCTTTTTGGGGACCGTGAACAGATTGGAATAGAAGCCCCTGCCCTGCTCCGTGGTGGGCACCGGGCAAATGACCGCCATGTCCAAAAGATTCTTCACTGCCCCCAGGAGCCCCTGCACCGCCAGAGGCTCCGAAGGCATCCGGGACCTGAGGAACCTGGAGGGGGGGCGGAGCTCGAACTCCAGCTTGTAACCGGAAGACACCACTTCCCGTATCCACCTGTCCGAGACTTCTTGATCCCAGACTTGGGAGAAGTGTCTCAGCCGTCCCCCCACCCGCAAGGGTGAGGGCGCCCCCTCATTGCTGTGCCGGCTTAATAGCCGGCTTGGGTTTAGAACCCCAATGGTATCCAGAACGGGCACGACCTCTGCCCCTGTTCCCGGAATCTCCTCTGGAAGAATGGAATGCAGATCCTCTGCCAGATCTGGCCCCACGAAAGGAAGTCGTGAAGGTAGGCGCCCCCCGAAAGGGACGGCGCTGCTTCTTACGTTGAGGCAACCTGCCTCCCATAGTGACGGAATCCAAAGATTCACCAAAGAGCCTCAATCCAACAAAAGGTAAAGCCGTCAGAGACTTTTTTGACATAAAGTCCGCCGCCCACTGGCGCAGCCAGACCGACCGCCGAATAGTCACCAACAAGGCCGATGTCCTACTACACATCAACAATGTGTCATCCAAGGCGGTTAAAACGAAGGACGAAAACAACTCACACCGCTTGAGGCTAATGGATTCGGCACTACCAGGGCGAAGCCCAGAAGATGCCAACAAGTCCCTGACCACGGACCTGGCGGCCAGCACCATAAGCTCAGACGCGCACACAGGCCGCATGGCTGACCCCACGCTAATAAATCCATGACAAGCCATCTGGTCAATGCGCTTATCCTCCCCATCTTTAAGAGTGGAGCAATCAGGTCTATTTAGAACCGAAGAATTAGACAACCCCAGGACCGGGGCATCGACCTCGGGAGGAGAAGCCCAGCGCTTAACCACCTCCGCAGGGAAAGGGTATTTTTTTGTCCCACCCCTGTGGCATACCGGGGAGCCTAGCGGGCCTGTCCCATTCCTTATCAATGATCTTATGAAAATGCCGTTGTGAAGGAAACTCCAAGCGAGGCCTGGATTCCTCAAACAACTCACCGTCCTGCTGAGACTCCGCCCCTGGCGGAGAAATCTTCAGGACCTCCAACATGAGCGCCAGGGCATGAGGAGAATCCGAGGATCTCCCTAACTCACTAAGCTCCTCGTCAGCGCCCGCGGACAGGTCATTATCAGAAACCTCTGAGCCCTCAGATACCTCACCTTCCTCTATTCCAGAATAATCAGACCAATCCAGATTAATGAACTCGTCCAGGTCATCAGCCGGCGAAGCCGTGGACAGATGCTTCCTCTTGGCCGGAGCCTTACGGGCGGCCGAACCGGAAACCATCTTTTCAAGGTTGGCCAGTCTGGCGCACATCTCAGCCTGCAGGTCCCTGACCATGACCACGTCGCACGATGCGCGTGTCAGGGCGGGAGTCTGAGAGGACTCGGCCGGCGGTGCTGACCCAGATGCCTGGGCTCCCGACTGCCGCGTAATAGTTTGCTGTGCACAGGGTATACAAAGTAATACATCATCCCCAGTAATGGACGCGCCACACAACATGCACTTTTTGGGATGCCCCGAGGGGGCCCCTGCCCCAGTATCCGGGGATGCCTCCATAATGGTGAACTTTATTGGTCGCAATGACCCAGGGAATTACGCTAATAAGCAACCCGGGATGCCCCTTAAATGTCCCGAGTGGGAGGATTTAAGACTAAGTGGACCCAGGGATCTAGGACCGGGAGAAACCCTTAATTACTAATGAAGATCCTCAGTAATGGCCTCCGCCTGAAAAACAGAAGAGAGGCCCCATAACTACCAACAAGAACCCACAAATGGGAAGAAATGCAAACAGAGGCCCAACGGGCCACTCACATAACCATGGGACCGGAGCAATGGAGTCCGCAGCACGCAATGAGGCCAGGACGACAGGGGGCGTGGTCAGCGCGGATCCGCGCCAGAGGACGTCATCACCAGCATCGCCCTCCGTATCCACCACAGCGCTGCAGCAGCGCAGCCAGACTAGAGGGGAGGGCGGGGCCGTGGCGTAGGCGCGAAAGCCCGGCTCCACCCCCACCCTCCGACGAAGAGGAGATGGCTCCCCGCCATCAGAGCCAGGGACCGGCGCCGCCGTATGCCGCGGCGCCGGCCAGCATCGCACTGCGGGCGGGTGCGGCCGCATCCGCCGGCGGAGCACCCGCCCCACACAAAACGGGACAGCGGCAGCGCGCCACGGACCGGCCCCCCCCCCAAAAAGAGCGTGAGGGGAAGACTCCCCTCACCCAACGAACTGCGCCCCGGCCATAATGGCGGCCGCGGCGCCGAGTATGCACAAGCACACACACAACAACCTTAAAGAGACATATGCAGGAGAACTAGAAATGCTGTAAGTGGAAACACAGACACAAAAAACCTTGAGGGAGACCCCCCCCCCGACCCTCTAAAGAACAGGGGAAACTAGAGGGACCCCCCCCCCCCGGGGACAAGGCCAAGGGACGGGGCATCCCAAACCGGGATCACCTAACCCGGCATCACCGCCTACCCTCCAATTAGGGTCTCACGGGGGAGCAATGCTCCTAGGCACCAGAGGTGCTCAGTATACCTTCGCTCGGGCCTGCAGCCAAGACTGTGGAGGCATATAATAGAAGGGCAAATAGGGATAATAAGGTCCAAGCGGAAATAAGTACAAAAAACAGGCCGGGAGTTACCCCGGCTACCTGAACTCCCCCAGTGCAAGGAGGAGAGATCATCTTCTGACTTGCTCGCCGTCTTGCAGAGATGGAACACTGGGGGATGAGTGGGAGGTCCCAGGTATTTATGGATCAGGGAGGGGCTTCTTTTTTACTATCATCTCTGCAAGGAACGCCTCTTAAGGTGGTATTACCCAGTTGTTATGGTTATCTGAAGCGGGGTGTGTGACATACTTAGAATAACTACATACTGAGATACCAATATATACTAGGAACACTATTAAAATGTTCTCTGTTAAACCATGAGATTGATAGAAAAAATAATTAATAGATAAAAGAAAGCGAAAGGGAGGAATAAGGAAAAAAGTTTTGATTTAGCAAAGAAAGATGTAAAAGAAAACAGGGAAGGAAAAAATAAAAAGCTCAGCTGGTTGGAGGCAGAAAACCGCAAGGCAAGGAAGTGAAACAGGTAGGGGGTGGAAGAAAGAAAGAGAAAAGAAATGTGAATATATAAATCCCAATAATGACCCCCTAAACAATTATATCTACATGAATAAGCTGTGATAATTGTATATATTTGTGGTAGACAGTTTGGTATAGTGGTGATTTAGGTATACATTTCACCAAGATTGATGTTTTCATCCCTATTAGGTACCCAGGGAGTTAAACAGCAGAGGGAGTGTTTTCCCCCCTGCTCTAGGTTTTGATTAAAAACCTGGTATTTGGGCCTGGCATGCTGGAGTTGGTTTGGAGCAGGGTGGACATCCAGCTCCTCCCATCCCAGGGCTGACTGGCTGGGGTTTTGATTGTAAATTTAATAATCAGGCTTCAGGCTGGAGAAAAAGACTATAGTGTCGATTTAATGTGCAAACGTGCGCATTTCATGTTAAAATTTGCAGTTTTTATATGGAAATGACCAAGCTCCATGCGCATTGTGCAGGCTAAGGCAGTCACTGGTCCCCATGGAGCCCAGGTTTCTCCCCCGTCTTTTGTATCTGCAGCTTCCGTGTTTGAGGCGAATCTCTATTCTCCAATCTGTAGAGGATTACCTGTGTTGCCCATGTTCTCCTTGTTTTATGTATAGTGTTTTATTTGGCAATTTCTCGATTCCTGTTGACCTACAGTGTTGTGTTTCCCAATGTTTGGTCCCAGATGTTCTCTATACCCCTCCCTCACTGCCTTATTTGTTTAGTGGCTTAGGGGGTTATTCATAAAGGGATAGCGCCAGGTAGTGCCTCGTAGCAGCAGGAAGCGCCTGGTGAGCGATGGGCGCTGTACGCAAAACCACATTTATGAAAGTTAATCTGGTGAGCGACTCTAACAGCGCCATGTAGCGTCCAATGTATTATTACAGGCAGCTCAGCGTATAGCGCTGGAGCTCTAGCTTCCAGAGCGCCAGGTATTACCTGTCGCTACCTGTCGCTCTCCCAGACATTTCATTAGAAGTTCTTTTTCTTCTGTGTTTTTTTTTCCCTCAAATAATTGCGTCACCTCTCCTGGCCTAGATAAAGTTATTTTTGAAAACTTTTTAGATTGTTTTGTTTTTTTTGCAGACTTGTCATTACAAGTTTGGCACTAAAGTGTTCATGTCACAATGTTACAACAATGTATTTCCACGTGTTTTCGCTTTGTTGCTGGTGGATATGTGTTCAAAAACAGACTTTAATCACACAGCGTCTGGTGCTCTATGCTATAGCGACCAGATTTAGAGCGCTCTGTGAGTCTGTTTTTTTGTTGAATATGGTGTGGTCGCTGAGAGTCGGTCGCACTGAGCTGGCGCTACCTTTCACTCGCCGCAGCGCTCTAATGGTGTTACATAACCCAACATACATCACATTCATCAATGCCGGCTAGCTTACTACAGCAACTGAGGCACTCTGTTACAGCACCCAATACTTGTTTACAGCATCCACTAGAGGTCGCTCTAAGCGCCGCTATACAGATGCTCATCTGCTGATACCTGGCGTTAGTAATGAATAAGCCTCCACGTGCTTAACAATTGAGCTACTAACATATTGTTTCTTTAAAAAAAAAAAAAAAATTGTGGCCAAATGTCCACCTTTTTGTTTGTTTTTTTAGCTTAAGACAATTTGTCAACTTTTCAAACAGTTTTCCAAACTATTTTTTACAAAAATTTTTAACAAATAGTTAAAAACACTGAAAAATAACTTGTTGATACTTTCATTTATAAAAAACATGCCGGCTATTGCATGTCAGTTTGTTAAGTCAGCATTATTCTAAGTATACAGCACGTCCTGTTCCAGAAGATATTCCTTATACTTGGGATATACTCCAGTAGATGGCGCTGGACTGCAGAGACAGAAAAGTGGCTCCTCCCTGCCCCATAAATAACCGGGACCTCCCACAAAATCCCCAGTTTTTCTCTGCAGTCCTGGCTGCGATGACTAGAAGATGGCTCTCTACTCGCAGGTGAGCAGGGTTATTAGCCTGCGGCCCTGTAGGACTATTCCCATCCGTTTCCTTTTACTGCCTCCCAGCTCAGGCTGCTCTGGTTCGGGTGAAGGTAGGCAGCACCGCTGTCAGGTGCTTAGGAGCGCTGCTCCAACCGCAGTCCCCCACCAAAGGGTAGGCGGTATAGGCCCATGGTGAGCCTTATGGGATGCCTCTCCCGCACTTTATGCCCCTCGCCCCCTGTCCCCACAGTTGGCTCCCTTTAGGCTGGCCATTGCTTCCCCCTCGCTCTCCCTTGTAGTTCTCGGGGGTGGGGGTGCATGTCTTTGCATATATATTGTGTGTTGTGTTTGTTCCCTGTTGAATTGATTGCACTGGTTTCTTTTGCCGCCGCCACCGCACGTTTGTACTTCGCTCCGTGGTCGGTGGCGACATCGCCTCAGGTGCTGCTGCCCCATCATTGGCTGGTCTTGTCAGGTGGTCGCATTTTCGCGCTCTTCGGGGGGGGCAGCCTTGCGGATGACGCGTTTTGCATCAATGTCTCCGCGGCCCGCCCCTCGAGGTATATGCGGGCGCCATTTTAATTCACTGCTGCGTGTGCCTGGCGTCTCACTATTGTGGTCCGGAAGTGCATGTCTTGCAGGCGGGTCAAACTTTAGTGGTTTCTCCTGGTCCTATCACCTCTATTTAGTGTTAACTCTTATTGGAGGGCTATTACATACCATTACTCCAACTTCCCTAGCGGGTTATTGGGGCATCCCAGGTTGCTTTTATTAGCGTCAATCCCTATTGGCCTGTTGTGCCGTGATAATCACCATATGGAGGCTTCTCAGGACAATGTGCTTGGGGTTCCTTCGGGAAAAGCCTGGCTGTGTGTGGCATGTGGTTTATCCCCTATAAGTGATGATGTCAGTGTGTGTGTACCCTGCGCCCGGCAGGTACTTGCCCTGCAGTCTGGTTTACCTGCGGCTGGGCCTAGTGCTGGACCCCCTCTGGCTTCGCCTACCCCTGCACGCTTACACCTGACTCCCAGTGAGGTGGATACCAGTGGGGAGTCTCAACCTGATTTGGCTACCCAGGTAGCCAGCATTGAAAGGCATATTGCTGGTTCTGGTCCGCGTAAGGCTCCTGCTAAGCGACGGCATCTGGCACCCGGTGTTACTCTCTTTCCTATGGAAGCTGAGGAGTTTTTTGATGTTACTGGTTATACCCCCCTGGAAGAAGGGGAGTTATTCTCTGATTCAGAATCATCTGAGGATCAGCCCAGGGGTTATGCTGAGTCTGGGTCTGACCCATGGGCTTCAGATGATACTGACAGGCTTTTAGCTCACATTTTTGAAGTACTCTGTATCTCTCCTCCTGCCATGGCCCTGCGGCAGCAGGGGGAGCTGTTTCATACTGTTAAGCCACGTTTGGAATTTCCTGAACAAACTCAAACTCACTTAATAATCTGATTCTCAAGGAGTGGGAATGGCCTAGCCGGCTTCCCGGGGTACCAAAGAGTTGGGATAAGAGGTATCCCTTTCCTGCTGAAATGGTTAAACGTTGGTCATGTCCTCCAGAGGTGGATGCACCAGTTCTGGGGTTGTCTAACACATCTGTCATGCATTCCCCTGACACTATTACATTGAGGGATGGGGAAGCTAGGCGCATAGATCAGCTGGCTTGCCATACCTTTGCCTGTGTTGGGACCGCGCTCCGTCCGGTCTGTGCCTCTGCTATCACAGCTGTTGCTATTAAAAGCCTGCTCAGGGGTCTCTTAGATGGGGCCCCTAATGATGGTAATGAAGAGTATAGAGCTCTTCTGCGTTGTGAGGAATTTGTTGCATATGTTCTCTCTGCCCTGGATGATACCATTAGAATGTGTGGCAGGGCATCTGCCTTGTTGGTGGCAATACACCGCTCGGTCTGGCTGCGCCAGTGGGCAGCTGACAATGCTGCCAAAAAGGCCTTCACTGGGTTTCCCTTCAAGGGGCTGCGCCTCTTTGGGGAACGTTTGGACTTGTTTGCTAAAGGGGGCACATTACCTGAGCGTAGAAGGCAGCCCCGGCCCTTTCAGGGTTCAGGTGCCTTTTCTCCTTCCTTCAGGGGCTCCAGAGTTGGACAGAGAGCTTCCTTTGCTGGAGCACGTGGAGATTTTTGGGGCAGGGGCAGAGGACGTGACCGCCCTGGCCCTCCCTGGGGTCCCAAGACAAAGTCCTCCCCCAAGCCCCCTCAGGCATGAAGGGGTGCCCTCACCCATCCGGGTGGGGGGACGGCTTCGGCTCTTGGCTCACGTCTGGAGGCGTCATGTCTCAGACCGGTGGATTCAGGAAGTAGTTTCCTCTGGTTACAAGATTCGCATGGAGACTCTGCGCTCAGCTGTGACTTTCCTACGCCCAGGGGACTTCATGACCTCTGTAGACATCAAGGATGCTTACTTTCACATCCCTATCTTTCCAGGTCATCAGAGGTTCCTCAGGTTCGCTCTGGAGGATCAGCACTACCAATTTGTGACCTTGCCCTTCGGCCTCACCTCGGCCCCCAGGGTATTCACCAAGGTGCTGACAGGAGTGATGGCCCTGCTGAGATCTCAGGGCATTCGCATTCTTCCCTACCTGGACGACATGCTTATTGCTTCTCAGTCCTTCCGTCAGGCAGAGCTGGACACTCAGAGGGTGGTGTCCACACTGGAATCATTCGGCTGGGTGATCAATCACCCCAAATCTTCCCTGTCTCCTTTCATGTTGAAGTCTTTTCTGGGCATTATTCTGGATTCAGCTCAGGTCAAGATCTTTCTTCCTCAGCAGAAGGTGGAGGTCCTTCAAGAGAAAGTTCAGCTCCTGCTGTCTTGTCCCCATCCATCCATCAGGCAGGGAATGCATCTGGTGGGCCTGATGGTGTCCTGCTTCGAGGCGGTTCCATATGCTCAGTTCATCATGAGGCCTCTTCAGCTTCACCTCTTGTCAGTATGGGATCGGGACCCTGTGTCCCTGGATCAGGTGTTTGTCTTGTCCCCTCAGGTCAGGCGGTCTGAAGTGGGGTGGTTGGTCTCAGGGAACCTGCTGGGGGGCAGGTCCTTTCTGGCCCCCTGCTGGGAGACTATCACCACAGATGCCAGTCTGACAGGTTGGAGGGGATTCTGGAAGTCCCTGAAATTCCAGGGTCAGTGGGGCCCTCAGGAGGCCCATGCCCCTATCAACATTCTGGAATTGAGGGCATGCAGGTTGGTTCTCGCCCACTTAACCCCACACCTGAGGGGTCGGGCTGTTCAGGTCCGCTCAGACAACCAGACGGCGGTTGCCTACATCAATCATCAGGGAGAGACCCGGAGCAAGAGGGCCCTCAAGGAAGTGTCCCTGATACTGTCCTGGGAGGAGGAAAATGTTCCCTGCATCTCAGATTTGTACATCCCGGGGGTGGAGAATCTGGAGGCAGACTCTCTGAGCAGAGGGACCTCTCGTCTGGGAGAGTGGTCCCTCAGCAGCAGGGTGTTTTGTTCCCTGTGCCACCGCTGGGGTCAGCCGGACGTGGATCTATTTGCGTCCCGTCACAATCACAAGCTTCCAGACTTTGTCCCTCTGTCCCAGGATCCTCTGGCCTTGGCCACGGATGCCCTGGCAATGTCCTGGACGAGGTTCCAGTTTCTGTATGTGTTTCCCCCGTTTCCACTGCTGGGCAGGGTGCTGCGCAAGATAGTTCAGGAAGGGGTGCCAACCATCCTGGTGGCCCCCTGTTGGCCAAGAAGAGTGTGGTTTGCAGACTGTCACGATCAGCTTACCTGTGCCGCGTTCCAGCGGTGTCCCCGTCGCCCCGCCATCCAGGCGCCGGCCGCGCCGGGCGTCAGCTCGCACGGCTGCGGGCGCGCCCCCTCCTTCTCCTCCTGCCGGCGTGTCCGGCATCAGCACACGTGCTCGCGCGGGTGCGCGAGCACGTTCCTTCTATGCCCTCCGGCGGCGCTGCACTCAGCGTGGCCGCCGGAGGAGGTGAATAAATTATAAAAGGGGCACGCCCCCTTTTCAGTTAAAGGGCCTATGAGCCCAGCTGGGCGGCACGCCCTCTATTCCATCTGAAGGGCCAATGAGCCCTGGGTTCAGTGGGGGTTACGCCCCCCTCCTGTTGTGCACTCCTTGTTCTGGCCAATCATTATCATGATCCTGTGTGCACCAATCACAATACCTTCCCTCCTATGTCTGTCCCTATAAAGCTCTTTTCCCCGCAGTTGGTTGTTGCCTGTGATAGCGCCTAGACCCTAGCCATTGTTAATCCCTGATATTGATCCTGATTCCTGTTGCCGACCCTCGCTTGTTTGACCATCCTTGATCTCCATTCCTGTTGCCGACCCTCGCTTGTTTGACCATCCTTGATCTCCACTCCTGTTGCCGACCCTCGCTTGTTTGACCATCCTTGATCTCCATTCCTGTTGCCGACCCTCGCTTGTTTGACCATCCTTGATCTCCATTCCTGTTGCCGACCCTCGCTTGTTTGACCATCCTCGATCTTCACTCCAGTTGCCGACCCTTGCCTGTCCTTGGACTCCCACCATACGCTCACATACCGGCTACCCGATTCTACTTCCAGCCGCGGGCTCTCCAGTACTCTGTACCGTAAGACCTCAACCTTTGAGCCATAAAGTCCTGGGGGCAACCGGTCCCGAGCAGGCGTGTTCTGCGTCTCGGCAAGCGGGGGCTCCTATAGGTGAAGCTGGCTGCGGAGATTGGGGGTTGAGGTCCTTACCAAGAGAGCTGGAGTTGTCCAAGTGGTAAATTGTGGTTCCGGGAGCGTGATATTATCACAGGCCATCATGGATGACCTGGTACAGCAAGCACAGGCTATGGCCACAGCTATAAATCAACTTGCCCAGAGAGTGGCCAATCAAGAAACCAGGCAGATTCCTGCATCCGCTGTACCACCTCACGTGTCGGAGCCGAAGGTCCCGTTACCGGAGAAATTTTTTGGAGACCGAGCCAGATTCTCCAATTTTAAAAACTCCTGCGAGCTGTACTTCAGATTGAGACCTGGGTCCTCGGGCACCGAGACCCAACGGGTGAGGTTAGTTATCTCCCTTTTGCAAGGAGATCCCCAATCATGGGCCTTTAGCCTGCCTCCAGATGATGCTGCCCTGCACTCCGTTACTTCCTTTTTTCAGGCTATGGGTGTGTTATATGCCGACCCAGACCAGCAGTCCACAGCCGAAAATAGGCTTCGGGCCTTGAAGCAAGGTCGGAATACTGCCGAAGATTACAGTTCTGAATTCCGGCGGTGGGCAGTAGACTCCAGATGGAATGACCCAGCCCTGTGTAGCCAGTTCCGTATGGGTCTATCAGAGGGTATCAAGGACGCTTTGGTCAATTTCCCTACACCAGCAGATCTAGACCAGCTAATGCAGGTCTCCATCAAAATAGATCGGCGTCTTAGGGAAAGAGCCAGGGAAAGGGTTAGGACTTCCTCGTCCTTTAAGCCATCTCAGTCCCCCAACCCACTCCCTTCCCCTGGGGCAAACACACCTTCTTCCTCACTGGAAGAACCCATGCAGATCGGTAGAGCTCGTCTTACCCAGGACGAGAAGCAGCGTAGACGCTCCATGGGTCTCTGCTTATATTGTGGGAATCCGGGACATTTTGCTAGGTCCTGTCCTAACAAGGGATACCCGGCGGGAAACTTCCTCGCCTAGATCAGGAGGGGAGTACTGATCTAGGTGAGTCCGTTAATTACTCTCACTTGAATAAAATGTTAATCCCCATAGAGCTTTCTTGGGGTCCCTCCAAACGGGCAGTATCCGCCTTTATCGACAGTGGAGCTGCAGGTAATTTCCTGGACCGGAGCATGATCTCCGTCCTGGGGATTCCGCTGGTACCCCTTGGAAAATCTCTACAGGTTCTAGCCATAAATGGGAAGGCCATCCAGGGAGGTCCGGTTAGTACCAAGACCCCACCTCTCAATTTAATCGTTGGCTCTTCTCACTCTGAATATATCGAGTTCTTGGTTTTTGACTGTCCTGAAACCCCGGTAGTACTGGGATATCCCTGGTTAAAACTCCACAACCCCATTTTAGACTGGCAGACTGGGGATTTAGTGAGGTGGAGTAATCACTGCAAGACACATTGTTTTTCCACTGCCCTCGAACGTTTTCAGATGCTGCCACAGGGATTGCCTCAGCCTTACGCAGATTGGGCTGATGTTTTTTCCGAACGTTCTGCCAATTCCCTTCCCCCTCATAGGCCCTATGACTGCCCTGTTGACCTGCTCCCCGGGACCATCCCTCCTAGAGGGAAAGTTTATAATCTCACTCGGCCGGAAGAACTGGCCATGAAGGAGTACATCTCCGAGAATTTAAGCAAGGGGTTCATCCGTCCTTCAACATCACCTGCGGGGGCTGGCTTCTTTTTTGTGGAGAAAAAAGATGGTGGTTTAAGGCCTTGTATAGACTACAGAGCCCTGAATAAGATCACGGTAAAAAAACGGTATCCCCTTCCCTTGATTGGGGATTTATTTAATCAAGTAGTAGGAGCTCGGGTGTTCTCCAAGTTAGACCTGAAGGGGGCCTACAACCTGATTCGTATTCGACAAGGGGATGAGTGGAAAACTGCATTCAATGTTAAAGATGGTCATTACGAATATCTAGTCATGCCCTTTGGCCTTTGTAATGCCCCTGCGGTCTTCCAAGACTTCGTTAATGACGTCTTCCGAGACTATTTGGGCAGATTCATGGTAATTTATTTGGATGATATCCTCATTTTCTCTAGACTGCATGTGAAAATGGTACTTCAAAAACTAAGGGAGAATAACTTGTATGCAAAGATTTCTAAATGTATGTTTGAGGTCACCACCGTTCCCTTTTTGGGTTATATAATCTCTAGCCAGGGGTTAGAGATGGATGCGGGGAAAGTTTCGGCGGTGCGGGATTGGGTACAACCCAAGACTTTAAAAGAATTACAGCGTTTTTTAGGTTTCGCTAATTTCTATCGACGCTTTATTAAGGGTTTCTCCAAGATTGTTGCTCCTCTCACCAACCTTACTCGCAAGGGCGCCTTCACTGTAAACTGGTCATCTTCGGTCAATGAAGCCTTCCAGACTCTAAAACAGGCTTTTACTTCGGCGCCAGTTTTAGTTCACCCTGACGTTAATAAACCTTTTACCATTGAAGTAGATGCATCTGAGTTGGGTGTGGGGGCGGTGTTGTCGCAATACTCTGGTCATCCTGATCGTTTGCATCCTTGCGCCTACTTCTCACGGAAATTTAGTACCGCGGAACAGAACTATGATGTTGGAAACAGGGAGTTATTGGCGATTAAACTGGCTTTTGATGAATGGCGTCACTGGTTGGAGGGGTCATTGTATCCGATCACGGTCTATACTGATCACAAAAACCTCGAGTACATTAGCTCAGCTAAGAGACTGAACTCTCGTCAGGCTCGTTGGGCATTATTTTTCTCGCGTTTTAATTTTATAATTACATTTAAGCCAGGAGTGAAAAATTCTAAAGCGGATGCTCTGTCCCGCTTGTTTGGGGATTGTAAGGATCGGGGTGATATGGGTGAACCTATTTTGCCTGTGGGATGTGTGATTGGGGCCTTGCTTCCTGATCTTTCGAATGCCCTGGCACCATTTCAAAATGAGTCCCCTGTAGATGTACCTTTAGGATGTCAGTTTGTACCACCGCATCTGCGTTCCGATGTAATTCGCGAGTTTCATGATGCCAAAACTGCTGGACATCTAGGAAATCGTAAAACTTTCATTTTAGCCCGACGCCTTGTATGGTGGCCTACTATGCGCCGTGATATAACTACCTTTATCGACGCATGTTCTGTTTGTGCACAAAGTAAGAGGGTTCACAAGGCCCCTAGTGGGTGTTTAGTCCCACTTGAGATTCCTAAAGAACCATGGACTCATATCTCTATGGATTTTATTGTAGATTTGCCTCTCTCACATGGAAACACTGTGATTTGGGTGGTCGTCGACCGTTTCAGTAAGATGGCACATTTTATTCCTTTATCTAAGCTACCATCAGCTCCTGAGCTTTCGCGATTATTTATCTCGCACATTTTCCGTATCCATGGCATACCATCTAATATAGTTTCCGACCGGGGTGTGCAATTTACTTCGCGTTTTTGGAAGAACTTCTGTTCTCGCTTGGGGATTCAGATATCTTTGTCTTCTGCTTACCATCCTCAAACCAATGGACAAACTGAGAGAACCAATCAAAGTCTAGAACAGTATTTGCGGTGTTACATTTCCGACGCGCAAGAACAGTGGTCAGAATATATTGACTTCGCGGAATTTGCATACAATAATGCGCCGAGTGAAAGTACCAAAGTCTCTCCGTTTTTCTGCAATCTTGGGAGGAATCCCAGGGCTTCCTCTCTCTCTGGGTCCCCTTCCAATTTACCGGCATTGGAAGAGTGGCTCCAAGAGCGGAAGAACATCTGGACCCGCGTCCAGCAGACTTTGAAAGAAACTATTCTTAGATACAAAAGGTTCGCCGATCGCCACAGGTCTCAAGAACCCGCGCTTCAGATTGGGGACTTTGTTTGGGTTTCTACAAAAAATATTTCTCTGCGGCAACCGTCCAGTAAGTTAGGGCCCAAGTTTATTGGCCCTTTCCCCATTATTCAGAAATTAAGCAACGTGTCCTTTAAGGTTCAACTCCCGCAAACCATGAGAATCCCAAATTCTTTTCACGTGTCACTGCTAAAACCAGCCAAGAATGTACCGCGTCCATCATCGCCGCCTATTCTAGTAGATAACGAACCAGAATATGAAGTGAACAAAATTCTTGACTCGCGCAAGCTCCGTAATTCTTTACAATATCTAATTGACTGGGTTGGTTACGGTCCTGAGGAGAGATGTTGGGTTGCGGCAAAAGATGTGCATGCTAAAGTTCTTATTAAAAAATTCCATCGTGACAATCCGGGGAAACCTGGTGAGGGTCCGGAGGCCCCTCATGAAGGGGGGGGGGTAGTGTCACGATCAGCTTACCTGTGCCGCGTTCCAGCGGTGTCCCCGTCGCCCCGCCATCCAGGCGCCGGCCGCGCCGGGCAGCAGCTTGCGCGGCTGCGGGCGCGCCCCCTCCTTCTCCTCCTGCCGGCGTGTCGCGGGTGCGCGAGCACGTTCCTTCTATGCCCTCCGGCGGCGCTGCACTCAGCGTGGCCGCCGGAGGAGGTGAATAAATTATAAAAGGGCCTATGAGCCCAGCTGGGCGGCACGCCCTCTATTCCATCTGAAGGGCCAATGAGCCCTGGGTTCAGTGGGGGTTACGCCCCCCTCCTGTTGTGCACTCCTTGTTCTGGCCAATCATTATCATGATCCTGTGTGCACCAATCACAATACCTTCCCTCCTATGTCTGTCCCTATAAAGCTCTTTTCCCCGCAGTTGGTTGTTGCCTGTGATAGCGCCTAGACCCTAGCCATTGTTAATCCCTGATATTGATCCTGATTCCTGTTGCCGACCCTCGCTTGTTTGACCATCCTTGATCTCCATTCCTGTTGCCGACCCTCGCTTGTTTGACCATCCTTGATCTCCACTCCTGTTGCCGACCCTCGCTTGTTTGACCATCCTTGATCTCCATTCCTGTTGCCGACCCTCGCTTGTTTGACCATCCTTGATCTCCATTCCTGTTGCCGACCCTCGCTTGTTTGACCATCCTTGATCTTCACTCCAGTTGCCGACCCTTGCCTGTCCTTGGACTCCCACCATACGCTCACATACCGGCTACCCGATTCTACTTCCAGCCGCGGGCTCTCCAGTACTCTGTACCGTAAGACCTCAACCTTTGAGCCATAAAGTCCTGGGGGCAACCGATCCCGAGCAGGCGTGTTCTGCGTCTCGGCAAGCGGGGGCTCCTATAGGTGAAGCTGGCTGCGGAGATTGGGGGTTGAAGTCCTTACCAAGAGAGCTGGAGTTGTCCAAGTGGTAAATTGTGGTTCCGGGAGCGTGATACAGACATTGTGCAGTTGGCAGTAGATCAGTACACTCTACCACAGGTTCCAGATCTGCTCACTCAGGGACACCTACGCCACCCCAATTTACAAACGCTGGCTTTGACGGCCTGGCTGTTGAAAACTCCATCTTGATGGAAAAAGGGCTGCCTGCCTCGGTGGTGAATACCATGATCAGGGCTAGGAAGAGGTCCTCTTCTTCCATCTATTACAGGGTCTGGCGTACTTACATTGACTGGTGTGAGTCCCACTCGCATCCCTGTCGTGTGTTTTCTATTCCTAGGATTCTGGAGTTTCTCCAACATGGTTTGGATCTGGGTCTTCAGCTCAGTACTCTGAAAGGCCATGTGTCTGCTTTGGCAATTTTCTTCCAAAGATCCTTTGCTCAGCATCCCCAGGTCAAGACCTTTTTCCAGGGGGTTACTCACGTGCGCCCCCCCACGTAAGCCTATGTTACCAGTCTGGGACTTGAACTTAGTCTTGCCTGCCCTGCAAGGGTCTCCCTTTGAGCCCTTGCAAGGGGCTCCTTTGTTCATTCTTACGCTTAAGGTGGTCTTTTTGGTGGCTATCACTTCTGTTAGGCGTGTTTCTGAGTTGGCGGCGCTTTCCATCAAGCCTCCTTATTTTGAAAAACACCAGGACAAGGTGGTGTTTCGCTTTAAGCCAGATTTTCTGCCAAAGGTTGTTTCTGCCTTTCATCTCAATCAGGACATTATTTTGCCTTCTCTGTGTCCTAATCCTAGTAACCCTAAGGGAAGGTTTTTGCATTCTTTGGACGTAGTCAGAACTATGAAGTTCTATTTGGTGGCTACTGAATCCTTCAGGAAGATTGATGCTCTTTTTGTGCTTCCGTCTGGACCTAAGAAAGGCCTGGCTTCGGATAAGTCCACTCTCAGCAAGGGGATACGTCAGGCTGTGATTCAGGCCTACTCTGCAAACGGGAAGGAACCTCCCTTCCGCCTTACTGCTCATTCTACTCGTGCTATTGGTGCCTCTTGGGCTTTTCAACACCAAGCTTCTGTTGAACAAGTTTGCAAGGCCGCTACTTGGTCTTCTGTTCATACTTTTTCAAAGTTTTACAAGGTTGATGTTAGGGCCTCAGCTGATGCTGCTTTTGGCCACAAGGTTCTGCAGGCGGCAGTGGTTTAAACTGTCTGCTGTTACTTTTGGGGATCCCACCCTACCTTACGGCCACTGCTATTGGATGTCCCAAGTGTAAGGAATATCTTCTGGAACAGGACGTGCTGTATACTTAGAATAATACAATTCTGTGATTACTCACCTGTAGAATTGGTATTATATGTATACAGCACGTCCTGTTCCACCCCACCCTTGTTACCATTATCTTTAGTTACCTCTTTATGGTGATTGTTCTTATGTTCAAATTTTCATATAATGGTTATAGTTCTCCCGGTCTCTTGCTAACTGCTTTTCAATACTGGGGATTTTGTGGTAGGTCCCAGGTATTTATGGGGCCGGGAGGAGCCACTTTTCTGTCTCTGCAGTCCAGCTCCATCTACTGGAGTATATCCCAAGTGTAAGGAATATCTTCTGGAACAGGACGTGCTGTATACATATAATACCAATTCTACAGGTGAGTAATCACAGAATTGTATTTTTCCTCCTGCCTTTTGCTGGAGGAAAATGGGCATGAGATAAAAGCATTTTCTACTCTTGGGAGCAAATCATTTTTGCGCAAATCCATTTGTACGACCATGAATTGATGAATGTAATGTAAGCCATTTAAAGCTGATGTAAACTGAGAGGACTTGCTGAATCAGGTTGTACGGTTTAGCGCCGGACAGGCTTAGGATTTAGTTTTTTTTATTTTGCATAATTATTTGCAAATACCTTACCTGCCGTGTGGGGTTGCCGTTTGTGCCTTCTGTAAAAGTGCCAATCTCATTATAATATATACTATATATAATCCTATTGGCAACCACACAAATGATCTAAGTCTAAGTCTAAGGGGTTAATATGAGCACCAAAACGACGAGAAAAAAACTTGTTCACATGATATCTTCTACGGAAAGGTGGCAACATTTGTCTCCTCCATTTCAGTCTCTGGATGTCTAATAGTATCCAGTTAGTCAAAATGACAAAAAATGTTTTTGCATGAGCCATAGTGGGGTCTCATTACATTTCTGCACCAGGGCCTGCCCACATTTAGATATGCCACTGCACATTCATGATGCATTATAATGGATCCTATTTGGGATGCCTCATTATGTCTAGGCCCTGGGATCACTGGTTATACTCACGTAGCTAGTGATCCCATGATGCATGCGTGCCTCCATCCACGCTTATACCTCTATCTGAGGTGTGTACCCGTGCCAGGCATTTCTGAAAGCTGCAGCAGGGGTGTGGCCAGAGGCGCATGCTACATTTTGCTTTCCGATCTGATCTGCTGTTAGGTCACCTAAGGGAGCTATGAATGGAGTATGAGTGCTCATTGGCCAGTGAACCATGCGTGCGCTGTGGGATTGCTGGAAAGTAGAGAGAAACAACACCCAGGAGAGTGAAAATCCTTGGTTGTGTTACTTATTTTTTTATGAATGCTTTTTTCTATTATGCTTTAAGATACACAATCATTTTGGCCACACACCATATAGTCGGAGGAAATATAAGGGAGAGACTGCAGGCTTATATGTGCAATGAAAACACCAGGAGTAACATCAAAGCACATATAGCTGATTGAAATTACTTTTGGGAAAACAAAATGTCAAATATATTTGTCCTTTTAGCATTGGCAAATATAAGGATGGCTAAAGATATTATGTTCTAAAGCTTCATGGGTAATCCAACATCCGGTATCAGCATTATATTGTCAGCCTTTTTCTTTTCCAGGTGGTCTTTTTTTCAGCTTCATTTGCCTGGAGACAATGCTGTGTATTTCACTCTAATCCACATAAGTTCTTAAACCTATTTAATGAAATTAAAATATGTTTTTGTACTTACTCTGCTTTTATGTAGATTAAATTGTGAATTGTAAACATTGAGCCTATTGTGTTATTTTATGAAAATGATTGGTCTTTTGGTGAACAAAGTTTAGATGTGTATACCAAACTGGTAACCCTCATGCCCCTCTTGCTGGCAGTATACTATATATGTAGCTCACCCACGGGTACCCTCCTACAAGACATATGGGTCGATTCAGACTCAGACTCAGGTTTAAAAAAAAGCACCATGTCCTAGGAGAGAAAACTGCCATTCACTTTCATTGCCTATGTTGTGGGTGATTTAGCATCAGATGGAAATAGCACATCTTTTTCACCAATTGCTGAATCTACCCCAAGATAGACAATGAAAATGAATGGCAATTTTATCTCCTAAATACAAGCGCACCTTTTTTCACCAGGAGCTGAATCGAACCAATAGGTTTGGAGTGAGGGTATCCAGCAGTAGTAGTCCCAAGGTTGAGAACTTGAGATGTGCAGCTCTCTACAGTTATTTTAAAAATGACGTTTCATTTAAGCACAGAATTGGGATCAGAATTGTGCATAAACTGACCAGATGTCCCACTTTCGGTGAGACAGTGCTGCTTTGTGGCCCTTTGTCCCTCCAAAAACTCTGGAAACACCTAAATGTCCCACTTTGCTGACATGTAGAAGACTGTCCCACCAAATGCAGAATGCTGGATGTCTCAATGGTTTACAACTGCTCTGGCTCTTTGGATGAATAGTTGTAGTGAAATAAATAGATCACCAACATCTTTTATGTACCACATATTCCTGGAGCATGTGACCTTTAATTAAGCCACATGCTAAACCACACCCCTCCAATCACTCACAAACTGGTTCAGACTGTCCAAATTTGAGGACTTCACAAAAATAGTCAGTTTACCTGTTCAAGATTTCAGAATGGTCCCCCCCAATACACAGATACATACACCTGTCAATCAGTTAATGATGGAGACAGATGGAGGAAAAGTGAGAGCAGAGAGATAAAAGGCAATGGAAGTGAGATGGAGAGAATGTGAAAGATAGAGTTGAAAGCAAAGCGGAGAGGGAAACCTTTGAAGAGAATTCAGAAAACAAAACAGGACAGATAATAGAGAGACTGATATAGGAAATGAAAAAAAAAGTGACAAAGAGTCAAAGACAGATAGCTGGAGCACCCAAAGAAAGATAGAATTAAGATAAAGAAAACAGAGAGACAGGGAAATTTGAAAACAAAGATAAGGAGAGATTGTGGAAAACGGAGAGAATGAGGGATAGAAGTGAGGGGAAGACAGAAAGCGATGGAAACAAGAGAGAGATGGAGGAAGGTTTATAAAAAGAGAGATGGTGGGTGCAATGTACATGTAAGAGAAAGATATATGAAGAGAAAGTAGAAAGAGAGACCTGAGAGCTTTAAATCTAAAGTGGTGTCTGAATGGCATCTGCTGACACCCCTTTGTGACCACACAGCTTACACACCCCAAAGGCCAGCAGCACTTCTTCATTTTAAGCTGACACCCTGGCAGTGGCTGGGTGGCTAGTCTGCCAATCAGTGTGCAGCAGCCCTGCTACTTCTTCACTGATACTGGCTGGCTAGGCTCTCAGACACAACCGAGCAGCTGCCACTGATCAGTGAGGGAGTGGGGGCAGCTCTAGAAAGGTAAGATTTGTTTTTTCATTGTTAATGCCTCAATGTGGCGACTGGACATATTCACGATGGTGCCAAAATTCCCAGCCTTAAACCGGACCAACAGCCTGCCACAGTTGGAAAAGAAAGGTAGTGGTCATTTTGGAGCTTCCTCTCTCAACTGACATAGCTGAAATGCACAGTACAGGAAGCCCAGCACAACTTCCTGTTTGCAGGTGGCCTGAAAGCCCATGAAAAAGGTAAATTATTTTTTATGTTCAGCAATCTAAATTGCCCTGGAGAGGGATGCATATGAGGACTGTTTGTTGTGTTGGTCTGGTTTAATTCATTTTTGCCTGTTGGTCCGTTTTAAAAGTTCGGCTATGTAGTATTCATTTTCTGGGCTTTGTAGTGTTTCCACTTTACTCTTCCGTCCTTTATACAAATATAACGAGTTATTCTGCAAAGACCGTCACTCATGCTGTCAGCTTGACCCAGCAAGGTTTAAAATACATCTGACTACATTCAGTTCTTACACTTGTGAAATCGGAGCCTGTTTGTGGACTGGGTTGGAAGTGTCATTAGCACCTATTCCTCAGTCTTAAAGCTCTCATTTTCACCATGCAGATGACAAAGAGGTAAGTTCTACTGCATTAAAGGCAATTAGCATTAAACACCTGTGAATATTGAATGCTGTTGTTATGTGATAGGCTATAGAAAAATAAATATTTGACTAATAAAAAAAGTTTGAAAACAGTGCTGAGTCAGCAGAAATCGATGGATGTCTGTAGTGTAGCAATACAAATAGGGGGAAGTATTTACGGTAACTTAATCTTGTTAAAAGGCAAAGTGACAAACAATGTTCTCATTTTCTTCCTTTTTGAAAATTAAGCTATATTGTCAGATTAATTATAAAATAAAATTTCCCCTTATGCTGTGCTGTCCTTTGGCAGGGCTAAGTGATGCAAGCACACTGTGTACATTGCATTGGGGTGATTTGTGCATGAGTGAGTGCCTTTATTCTAGTCTATTACTAAGAGAGGGGGTGTCAACCTGACACTAGCCTCCGGATTGTATATGTGGTCAGGATCGGGGGAGGGGCTTGGAGGCAGAGGAAGAAGAAATTGTCCTTCCCCTTCTTTTAGGGATCAGAGACAGCATGAGCCTGTCACTGTATCAGGTAAGCTGCCAGGCAAATGATGTGAGTTTGACTGGTCAATCCCTTTAAAAACATGTCTGTGAAAGTTCTCATTCATCCAGATCATGGTATATCTGAAGGAATATATCAAGACAACTGTACTTGCTTTTTTATTTTCTTGATTCAGAGTGACTTGTACAGGAGTTATAAGATGATGAGATGAGCCATCCGCTTGTGTAACTGCTGTTTGGATTCACCCACCTACCTGTCCGGTCACTGCTTACTGCGCTGAACTTCATACACACCGCTGCTCTTCTTGTGTTTCAGTGTTGGGTTTTGGGGTCTTTTGTGTGAGCCAGCTTGTTTCCAGGTTTAGAGCAGACAGGGATGATATGTTTGTTAAAGATACAGCTACGCTTTGCCAACCCCCAGCTACATAGGTGTGTGTCTCATATACAGTCTGGATAGCCATAGGTTTCGAGTGATCCTCTAAAGTGACTGATTTTCCTTTTCTTAGCATTACAGCAAGCTAAGGAAAAGGAATTAATTCTCCTCAGAGAAGTCCTTAAAACTTGTGGTTACTCAGACTGGACCTTTGTCAAAATAGCAAAAACCAGAGGAAAGAACAAAGAACAACACTAGCGAAGCTGGAAAAACAAAACAGAAGAGATAATACAGCATGTAGCATGTATACATCACCAAATCCAAAAAAGGGAGGCTTGCACAACCCACAAAGTATAATAAAGGGTGCTACTCCCAGGCTCAAATGGCCATATATAAGATACCTCAAAAACACAACAGAGGAGGCACTCCAACTCAGAATCAAAAATGAATATCAAAATGTATTAAATGTTTACAACCACAACCTATACAATAAACATATTAAAAACACATTAAAAAACATAAGACAATATCACACAGGACATACAAAGATATAGGATGTGTAAGCGGTGGGGAGAAAATTGATGCCTCATCATAATCATAATACAGCAAGCATGAAATCCATATACTAAATGATTTTAATAACTATTTGTGCAAAAAGTACAAGGTGCAAGATAGAGTGCAAAAATGTGCAGGAATAATATGATGGATATCTATTTAAAGTGCAATAGTGCCAATAATATAAACCAGCTCAACAGCACAAAGGCTGTCCCTAAGACAGAAACAGCAGTATCAAAGCACTATCATCCGATCAAATCACTATATGAATTAACATGCCAACTGATGAATGCAAATGAAATCAATATCCATAATATCAAAACATCAAACCAATAGGGTCTCCCCACCGCCGCCAATAGGCCTGCCAACATTGGATATTATGGATGATTCTGAGTTGGAGTGCCTCCCCTGTTGCGTTTTTGAGGTATCGTTTACCAAACATCACATTCCTGTCTGCTTTAAACCTGTATGTATTACCACCGTGCCCCATTGCAAGCAGGGGTTTCCAACCAGTGGTACAGAGCCTACCATGTAGTACTTGCCAAGGCTGCAGACTGATCTGTATCCACAACCTGATCTGCAGCCATCTAAATTCTACCTAATCCTTATTTGCTCAGTAAAAACAAAACTGCTCCAAAAGATATTGAATAGGTAACACAGGTAGTACTTAGAGATAAATAGAAAATTGAAAGTGGTACTGAATGAAAAAGATTGTGAACCCCCCTTAAACAATTCCTTGTTATCCCCCTGACACGTCTCTATTCAGCAAGTTATGTACAACTGGGGAATTCCATTGTAAGTTTGCTGTCCTTCTCTACCTGCAATGCTTACGCATGGAAAAGGTCAGTTTATTCACCCTGGTTCTGATTATTTACTTTCAAGAAGAAAATATTCCTTTCTTATATTTGTTTTAGATATGCTGGGCATGGGGGCAAATTTAACCGGACCAGGGTCCTTACACAGTTAAAAAAAAAACTCTAGAAAACTCACTTGCCCCTTCTGCATGCATGATAATGAATCATTGTCAGCCTTTACATTTTCTCCCACTTCACCGATTATCCTCTTTGCAGGCTTCCTACAGCTCCATAGGACGCCCTGGAGAGGGATGCATATGAGCACTGTTTCTTGTAAGGTTGTTGGTCCGATTCGAGCCCAATATTAAGACAGGATATGAGGTGGCCCCCCCATACAAACATTGCTGTAAATATGAATATTGCCCGGCTGTTGAGCTTATTACCCTTGCCGTTGTGGAATGAAAGTTCTCAGAGTGAATTATTGGCTGATTTGATGAGAATCCATTTAAGATTGCAATTGCCTTACAGCCAGTTGGTAAGAGTATTTTTGAAGGGTGACGGGTACCACCAGGAGTGTGCATGCGCATCTGGATTTCTATTGTCCTTTCACCGGTGACATTTCTGTTTCAAAACCGAAGATTGTTCTGTGCCTTATTATATATATTGCTGTAAATATGTTTTATGTATTTTCTATGCAAGTGAACATAATATTAGTAGAAAATGCATGGTCAGAAATGTTTTAATGAAAAAGCTTGGTGCCCAAAGTCTTAGGCTCAATAGAACCAAGCTTAAAGCGGACCTACAGTCAAAAAATCAAAGCTTAGTAAATTGACATAAGCTAATTTAGAGAGGTTAACACCATACAGATGTTTGGAATAGCAGGCAGATTCTGCACGATTAAACATGCATGGCAGCGGCCATACTGCCACATACATGAAGGAGATTCTGATAAATCAAGTCAAGGAGGTAAAGCGGACCTTCATCCTGAATAAGAACCTAATCTTATATGCTTCCCACACTCTGTACATACAGATTGCTCACATTAAAAACCATCCTATCTGCATCTACTGCATGTTATGGGCCTTTAAACATCGAAGGCGGTGGCTCATGGGAGAATGCCGGCTGTTTGCAGGCTGCCGGATCACATTTCTACTGCCCATATCCCTTGTCCGCTGTAGAAATGTGATCCGGCAGCCTGCAAACAGGAAGTTCTTCTGACTGTGTTGCTCTGCATTCTGGGATTTCTGGCCTTTCCCTGACCCCAGCTCTGCTCTGTCTGTGCAAAGCACAGCTATAACCCCGCCCCCTGCACTTTTGCCCCCTCTCCTCTGCTCAGTATGTGATGCTTCTGAGTCAAGATGGCGGCGCCCATATCCTAGAGTCCTGAACAGAGCTGCAGCCCAGTGGGGGAAAGAATAAAATATAAGTGACTAAAAACTTAAAATATATTAATTTTAGATGCTGTGGAATAGTTTTTTAAGGGTTTGGGCTTTTCATTAAATCATGGTGAAGGTCCGGTTTAATATTGCCTCATAGCGCTGTGTAATCTTCTAATTTCTAGCCAAGATTAGCAAGCCTCCAGCTGTAACGACTCTTTTGCAGCAGCCACAGCCTTAGAGATACATTGTAACAGCTTTCCTCACACAGATTTTGCTACATTAGCTGTTTATTCAGTGTTTGTGTGTGTGAAAAATGACAGGCAAGCTTCAGCTTGTTTCTGAGGCATATATCGCTCTCTCAATTTTGTATAAATTGCTTCTGGCACAGCACCCCCCTAATTCTCATGTGTGAGCAGGACTATCAGGTGTGTGGCAAGATGGCCACCCCCATGTAATTCAAGAGTTAATAATCTTTATGCTATTCCACAACAAGGAGGTCCGCTTTAAGTTCCGAAGCCACAAAAAATATATACAGGTGTACCATTGTAGTGTTTCTGTTACTGTGTGGTATTTAGCTGGCCGCCACACACACACACACACACACACACACACACACACACACACACACATACACACACACACACACAGTTTTCTTGCTGAAACTGCGTCAAGTGGCTTCGTTGCCTGCCAACTACCGGGCAGTGTTCCTTGATTCGGCTTCGGCTGCCGGCAACAGTAGACACTGATGAGCTCAGCCTGCTAGCTTATTGGAGAAAGCTAACCATATTTCCAGCATGATGATTCTCTGGGGTTTGTCCGCTACTCTCTAGTAGCCAAGCATGTTGCCTGCCATGCTTTTTTCTTTTACCACATCCTGTGTCAAGCCATGTTGCCGACCCAGTGACAATTCTGACCACGTCCAGTGCCAAGCTCTGTTTTCGAGCCATCCCATGTCTCACTATGTTCAGTGTCAAGACCTGCCTGTTGCCAACCTGTGCTACATCTGACCAGGTCCACTGCCAAGTTCTGTTGCTGACCCAGTGCCATATCCTCCTTGCTAAGGCCAGCTCTTGCTGACCATGTCTGACCATATTGTGGTACTGCTTCCAGCCATCAATTTACTGCCACCAAACTAGCAGTTGGGATAAAAATAAGTTAGCTTCACAATTATCCTGGTGAGCTATTTTGCTTTAGTCCATTGCTTGTCCATTATTCTTATTTCCCAGCACCAGCAGATCCTCTTTCTAGTCATATAGACTTAAGTGGACTTGGACTTAAGTGGCCCTAAGTGGAATGGCTAGTACTCATCTTTACTGACATTAATTCAGCAGATATCTTCTTCCTTTAGCTGAAAATCAGTACGTTGCTGGTTTTCTTCTTCTTGTGCATAACTTTCTAAAAATATGTTATGTTCTAACAGTTCATGTTTTTTCTTAATAATCATGTTTTCAAAAATACTGAATCCAAAGTGAATGCAAATTGTGCAGACAGGATTATACCTTTATCAATACACATAATGCAGAAATAGGTACAGTACCTCTAAGCTTTATTATTAGCCTGCTTTATTATTACAAGTTCTTCACCACAATTCTTATGCAAAGAAGGAAGAATAAAGCAACAGAGGACGTTTCAATGGCTGGATACTGGATATACTGGATATAAGCTAAGAAGAAAGGTAACATTGAAATCAAGGGGAAAAGGGTATCAGTAACCCCCTCCTCGCCACCTCCACCATCACAAGCTTTCAGACAATCTGTGATTATGTTTGTGACTTGTGCTAACTGTCGTTTTTAGCATTCTGTGGACTATCATTTATGGAATAGTACAGAGATAACATTAGTCTCGAGCCTTGGGCGCCCTCTTTACACTGCCTCTTGAAATTTCATAGTGTTGGATTGGTAGAGATACATTTTTACAAATAAAATAGAGTAATTGTCTTGATTATACCGGTAGGAAACTGCAAATCTGGAGATTTACGTTTATGTAGAGCTCTAAGACAAACCTACTGTGGTGAAGCCCCTGTTTGTCCACTCTCTAAATCCAGGTGGGTTTTTCTTTGATGGGCTACAGGAAGGACAACCTAATTCCCATTCCATTGATTTTCAATACATTAAAAAACTACTATATACTATACTAGTGTTTATGTACTGTTAGTACACTCTGTTGACTGCTTACACAGGTATTATTATTTTCTATTCAATTTTTCTATTTAACAAATGCTTAAAATCAGTTTGTGTTTCTTCCCCTTATTGTATCAGGGCTAATATATGCACACGCAACCTAATAAGATCGGGGGCCATGCAGGCCCTTGGGGTCAATTATGGAACTTGCCATTTAACGTCTTGAGGTAAATAGCTCTGTACTAAATTACCATATCAATCATCATCTCTAGCTTGATTAGCATACCAGTGGTATGTTTTTTTCTGTTCTTATATTATTGTTATGCTTTCTGCTGTCTGTCTTTACACACCCAAGGTCATGCTTGTCCATTATCCAGCTGCTAGTCCTGTGCATTCTCCTGTGTGTCTCCATGTTTTGCATGGTGCTTTTTCATGGTTGTCTCTGCTAAACATGAGGTTACCCAGAACAAGTCACCTCTATCAGTCAGGTTCAGTGATTTATTAATGAAGTGGTTATTTTTGCTGTCTGTCAAGTTTCTTTAGGAACAGAAAGTGATCACAATAGGATTTGAGAATAATATTAAAGCAAATCTATTACCAGTTGAATTCTACAGGCAGGTCCCTATTGAAATCAATATGCTGGTCTGACTTTTTCTTTAAAATATGTGTATTTATGCTCATTTATTTGGGAGGCCTCATTTGAAAAATATATAAACTATGTATTAGGAGGTTTATAAAAATTAAATTTTGACCAGGTTTCATGATGGGGGTAGCTTAAATTGTTCATAATGTTCCCCTACTATAGCCAAAACGTTTGGGCTGGTGTTTAGCTTTAAAAGACCCATGTAGTGGAAAAAAAGAGGGCGCGCAAAGCTCATCTGCAGGTCAAACCACAGGGGCTGAGGTCTTGATGAAGAGGACATTTCTGTTGACTTGACAGCCACCCCTCTCTCCTCCAGTGCTAAGCTCAAGTTGGGCATTAAAATAATAAAAAGACTCACCTGATCACCAAAATTGTCCCTGATGCTGGCACTTGGAATTGAGTGACAGACCAGGCTTTAAGGAGCTTCTTATCATAGGCCGATTCAGACAAGGAATTGGAAACCTTTCAATGATATAAGGGTAATAATCTATTTTGCTTCACTACTTTGTCCATTATATTAGCACTTGGAAACGTATAAACTCAATTTAATAATTCCGATCTAAACATCGTGCATGCAAGAGATAACTGAGAAGTAAAGAGTCTTGCTGAGGAAAATGAGGGATAGTTCCATACAGTACGTAGTTCTTTAAAAACTGAGCTTTGTTACAAGCTATAATTGCCTTTATTCATTTTTATACTGATTCCAAAACAGCACTTATTATTTACTCATAAATGTTAACACCCAGTGAAAAGTTGAATAAATAATGCAAGGCACCAGCACAAGCTCCACTAATATGCAGATGTAATAAGCTCTCCAGACATGGAAAATGTTAATGGAAAATGAAGGCAAGCCAGGGTACAGCATGTCCTGGAGGTTGAGGTCACCTGTGCTTCTACATGAGCAGCGCTCTGTACTCTCTGTTGATGCTGGAGCAGGTACATCTCAAGGATATCTCATTATCTTAATAGTACATATACTGACATCCATGAAAGAGATATGTTCTTTCATTTCAATCATGCAAATCACTTTAAGAATTAGTTCCAGTGAAACGGACACTCAAGGCTTTGGAATACATTTTTGAAGGCTGTTTCACATCATGACCGCTAATCCTTTAATAACATCCAATGCTGTCAAATTATTAATTTATATATTTAGTAATCAGTCAATGTATTAGATTGCCTATGTGACGACAAAAATGATTTCCAATAATTTAGGTGTAGCTATCTTCTTTTTTTTGTTTTTGTCCATGATCTCTGCAGAACAACCTATTCCAATATAAGTAAATGCTGCTAACAGTATCGAGTAGAAATAATGTAAGTTTTGAGAAGATATATTACAACCTTCAAAGAAGTGTTAAAGCAGACCAAAACGTATAAAAAGAAATATTACTATATATATTTTCTAAATGATTAAACTGTAAAACAAAAAACGACATTGATAAGCATAGAAACTGCTGCATGCTAATCAATTACCTACTCACTTTACCTGGCTGCCAGCTCACAAGAATCGCACTCCCTTTCCGCCCTCTTGCGGCACACAGGAAGTATATGTATACCACAATCCTCCAGGGTGCAGCATAGGCACTCACATGCCTCTCTCCCTCTGGCGGGGGTGCAACTGTGGCATTATGAAGGGAAGTGGGAGGAAGGTGTAGCAGTTATGGTTTGATATGGACTGATACGTAATTTCTGTTTAATACTCCTGCTTCTGTATATGGACCTTCGGTCTCCTTTAATCCTTTAAATGCCAGCCACGTATAATTTACGTGGCTGTCCCCCTGCAGTTAACCACCAGCCACGTAAATTTTACGTGCCTGACTTTCCCCCCGTTAGCAGAAAAAGTAAAAAAAAAGGCACTCATCTGACCGCCCGTTTGATCCGGCCAGGTCTCCTCTTCAACCAGAGGGGCTCCGATCAGCCATTGGGGCTCCTCTGGCTGCAGAGGAGTGCCCAAAATAGGGTGTTCCCCCCCGTTTCACCAGCCACTGGAATTTCCTGTGAAAAAAAAAGACATTTACTCACCTTCATGCCCGATCGCTTCCGCTGGCTCTCCTCTTCGCGGGGGGGGGGGGGGGGGGGGCTACGATCACCCCCCCGGTCTTCCGCCTTCAGGAGAGGGCCTAACAGCCCTCCTCCCTCCATAGCTCCGATGGCCACCGCCATCTTTACTGCTAGCTCCGCCCCCGAAGTTGTCCTGGCACCCAGCGGTTCTGCTGTCAGATGCCATGTGATGAGGAGAGAGGTAGGTGATCCTCCGATCGCTGGCCTCCCCCCTCCTCTGACCAGCCATCACTGGCATTGGATCGCCGAGGGACACAGGAGCTGACGATTGGAGGTGAGTAAAGAAAAAAATATGAAGTCCTTTCTAAAGTGTGTGGTGTGTTTTTTTTTTTTACTGTTAACTCTTTGTGATCTGGTAAGGGGTCCGTGAGACCCCTATACCAGTTCACAAGGCTAGCGGGTGACTTGCCATTAACCCCCAAGCACCCCCATTACCTGCCTCCCTAAAGCCCAGGTGGGGGGGGGCAGAAGAGCTGTGGCCCCAGACTATGCCGGCTTGTAGCCTGCAGGGCCAGGGGCCACCAAAGTTGGCCCTTGCGCCATTCTACAAGCCCCCATAGCTGGTCACAGGCTGGTTAAGCTGGATAAAGGGGACCTCACACCATTTTTTCTTTGGATTTTTAAGGGTTTTAACCCTTAAAATTCCCCCCAAAAATGGGGTCCCCCTCCCCGGGAGGGGGGACCCTATGTCATTTTTTTTTTGTAAATTAACCCTATGTTACCTGTCACCCAGCAGGTATAAAAGGCTTCCCGCAGCAGCAGGAGAGCAGAAGCCAAAGTGATCAGCGTGGGACACAGTGCTCTGGATGGATGGGAGGTAAGTATTAAGAAAAACATAATAAAATATTTTTCCTCTTTGTCAGTGTGCTTTTTTTATATTTAACCCTTTGTGAACTGGTAAGGGATCTATGAGACCCCTATACCAGTTCACAAGGCTCTGGGTCTGGCAAGTCACCTGCGGCTAGTGGGTGACTTGCCATTAACCCCGAAACCCCCCACCCCCCATTACCTGCCTCCCCAAAGCCCGGGGGGGGGCAGAAGAGCCCATGGCTATTAGGCTTTGGGTCTTGTAGCTGGCAGGGTGGGGGGGGCATCAAAGCTGGCCCTGCACCCTGTTCTACAAGCCCCTGGGCTGGTTATGCAAAGTAGGGGGAACCATCACGCCATTTTTTTTGAGAATTTTAAGGGTTTTTAACCCTTAAAATTCCCCCAAGAAATGGGGTCCCCCCCTGGGAACGGGAACCCCACACCAATTTTTTTTTATTTAACTCTTTATATTGTGGATAGTAGTTGTATTTTATTTGTAAATGTTATAAAGTGCTCTTTTCAATTTAGGGGATCTCCTGGACAGGAACGGTACATATGTGGTATCATTGTAATCGGGAGAAATGAGGCTTTCACATGCAATATGGTTTTCTTTAATAAAATAAATGTTTTAGTTAAAATAAAGGAGACAATTTTAAAATATATATATTTATACTTTTTTTTTTTACTTATTTACTTAAAAATATATTAAAAAAAAGTAGAAAAAGTACAAACAAGACATTGCCGCAAAAAGAAAATATGCCATTTTCTTGGAAATTCCTGCAAAAATCACAGGTAAACATCACGCAAAATAGTGAAAAATATCCTGTCAGCAGAGGGTGACAAAATCTCAAGTAGGCTGTCAGTTAAAAGGTTACAGGTACCTATGCATGTTGGGTATTGTTCTGCTCGGGGGACCTTGCTGTTAGCGCGAGCGCTGCATGCCCGCCTCGCAGCGCTCCAATTCCCTCTGGTCCTGCCTTCGGGGCGAGCGCTGCCTCTTCCCGCAGCACTCCCCTCTTACCTTTTCCTCAGCCGGGCCATGGCGCCCGGCGTGTCGGCCGGCCGCACGCCACCTGGGGTCCGTCCCCTTCCTCCTCGCCTCCTCGCACTGCATGTCCCCGGCCACTAGGGGGCGCGCGTGTGCCAAACTCTTAAAATTTAAGGGCCGGTGCACCGCTGATTGGTGCCCGGCCATCCAATCCCTGCATCTCCTTCCTTATATCTGGGGCACTTCCCCTGCCCTCTGTGCCGGATTTTGGTCTCCCATGTCAGTTGTGAAATCAGATGCTTTTGGACTGCCTACCCGTGTACCGACCTCTGCCGGTCCCCGACTCCGAACCTTTGCTGCCTGCCCCGACCTTGGCTACTCACCTTACCACGAACCTGTGCTGCCAGCCTTGACCTCTGCCTGTACTCACTACGTCATTTGCCTGTCCCCTGTGCACCACGCTGAACCTCGGCTAACTGCGGAACTGGGCCGCTGTTGGGGGGTAGCGACCTGGGGGTCACTCGCCACTACAAGTCCAACCTGTCTTGCGGTGGGCTCTGGTGGATACCGGTGGCCTCTTAGACTCCGCTCCCCTGACACGGCACTCGCTATCAGTTCCATAGTCAAAGCGGATCCACACCCAAGTCCACTCCACCCAGTCTGTGACACTTGCGCTTTCAGATTTAGCTTGTTTTTTCTTATTTGCATATTGATATTTTAGGAAAAGGTGTTTTTTATTCTGCTTTTTTATACATTTTTTAGTGAAACCCTGTGCAACCTAATAATTCTTTGAGGGATTACTTCCAGAAAGTGGAGCCCACTACAACATGCTGGGTACGCTTAGAAAGATTAACATGTGTACTTTCAGGGAATATATGGTTTATATATTTCCAATTGTAAAGGGTTGTTTTGGTAGAAAAAGCACAAGGTGCGCACTTTGTCTGCAGAGCTGAAATTTTGAAGTCAAATTACCGGTACGCATGTGTTTTACTTTGGTGTGTTTGGCAACTCTTCCCTTGACAGTACCTATGCATGTTGGGTATTGTTCTGTTTGGGAGACCTTTCTCTTTGAGATTTTCAGTTTTTTTCTTGTTTGCATATAGTTTTTTTTAGGAAAATGTGGTTTTGATTTTTCTTTTTTAGGGAAACCCTGTGCAACCAAAGAATACACTGAGGGATTACTTCCAGAAAACTGCACCCATGTCAACAAGCCTGCTAGAAAGCCTGAGGTGTGTACTTCCAGAGAATATATAGTTTGTCGGGTGTATTTCAAATGTAAAGGGTTGTTTTTCTTGAAAAACTGCAAGCTGCGCATAGCGCCTAGCATAGTTGTATTTTATCTGAAAATCTCCTAAAACTCTGTTTCAGTTTGGGGGAGTCTCCTAGGCAGGAAAGGGTGTCTACCAATACATATGTGATACTGCTGTAACCGGGAGAAATTGGGATTTCACACGCAATAACTATTTTATTAACAAACTACTATTACAAAAAACACTACAAATTTTTTTTTTGCACATATTTCACCCAAAAATATTGAGAATACACCTAAAAAATTACAAACAAGACATTTCATGTTAAAGCCCAGATTCTGCTGAAAAAAAACAATATATCACTTTCCTGGGAAATCCCTGGAAATCCCTTCAAAGATCACAATTGAACATGGGGAGCGCAAAATAGTGCAAAATGGTCTGGCAACAAAGGGTGACAAAATCTCAAGGTAGGCTGGCGGTTATAGGGTTAAATGTAGGTGCAAAAAATGGCCTGTGTCTAGGTGTGGGCTGTAATTACTAATTAGTGATAAGCTTTTGCCCATTCAGTTTGGCTTTGTCAGCCCCAAATCAATGTATCCTCCACCCCCCTAAGCTGTCAAAATTTTTTTTAGCTTGGACTTACTCTTTAAAGCCCTGGGGTTACTGTGATGCTTTTTTATGAACCAATTCTGTGTTCTTTTAAAAACTTACTGAAATTGTTTCAGAAACGATGATCATAGAATTGTATGTATCTGTATATATTTAGATGAAACATTCTAATAAGAAAATGGCCTTGTAAGATTTTTTTTTAAAAGAGACCTTGATTGCCACAATCTTTGCTAAATGGGGAATATACATTTTTCATTGAGTGATTATGCTTTGTGTAATGCACTTCACCTGAAAAGAAAATGTGACATCATATGAACCCTGTAGCACATCAAGTATAAAATCAGAGGATTATAGAAGCTTATTGAAGTATGATTAGTAGAGCTAGAATGACATTTCTACTTACTAATCCACCATGTATCAAGGGCAATATTCAGAGGAGAAACATGCAGAAAATGCTTTGTGGCCATCAGTAATCAGACAAGTTTACTTGAAACACAATTGCACTTTAATATCATTTTAATATAGGTTATTTAAACTGCATATGTGACCAAGTAAAGCTCCAGTATAAAAAAATACCATTTTGTGAATGCTCACCTGTAAAATGGGTATGATAAGTATGTCACACACCCCGCTTCAAGAAATTCATAACGTGTGGGTAATACTGACCTGTAGAGGGCGATATGCAGAGATACCAGGAAAAAAGAGAGCCCCTCCCGGTCCATAAATACCTGGGACCTCCCACTCATTACCCGGTATAAGAACAGCAGTAAGGTAAGGGACCAGGAAGAGCCCAACACAAAGCATAACAACGCAAAGTTCACCATATAAAGGATCCAGAATACAGAAGGGCAGGGTGAAGCGGGGTGTGTGACATACTTATAATATACCACTGTCAGGAACCCTGAAGGGTTCCCGGTGAGTGACCTCAGAGTAACCCCTTAATATTTTTGTGGTGGTTTATAGGGTTGGTACACAGCCTGGCCCTTCTTACAAACACTACTGAATCCAGGGCTAGGTTACCCTGGGGATCGTTTAAGGCTCAGCCCTGTAACCACACCACTTTTGTGCTAGTGATTTCTTAAATACATTTATTCAATATCAATAAAAACAGTTACTATACACAACTAATTACACATTGATAGTTCTGTATATCATCATGCAGTAATTACATCATTGGATCATCATATATTAAAACCATTACATTACGTTCCTGTTAATATAATGGGCAGACATGTATCATGTTTCACCATTCCTGGCTTTTTCAATGCCCTAACAGGTGACAAAACAAACAAGTATAACACTGTGTTAATAACATAATTAGTATATTAGTCTAATAATAAATAGTTACATGATTAGACAATTAGGAACACAGGAGGATATAACAAAATGGTACCTGATTCTGATGATTCCATGTACTAGAAAAGTTCATTGCTAAGCATGTTCCACATTCCACAAGGTGAGCCGGCGGTATGCACTCTCCTATTATTAAAGCTTGTTTCAATTAATTTCCATATAAGTTATGTGTAGGTAGCATTGTATTCATTTATTCCCCCATACCTGGATCAGTTTTGTTCCTCTTTAAGCCAGAGTGTCTTTGCGTTGTGCGGACCACTGTGACTATGAGTCCTACATGAAGGAGGAATGCCAAGAGGAAAGCATTTGTTATGTGTGTTATTGTTACAAATGCTGTGGTAATCCTATTAGAGCCCACTTACTTGTTAAGATCAGTTTCTAGGTTATGAGGAGCAATTGCGGTGGCAGGAAGTCCGGATATCTGCGGTATTATTAGTCAAATGTCTGTAGTATCTGCAGTATTGTGTAACCGCTCTGTTGTTAGTTTCCTGCGTTGGTCTCCGTTCTCCGGACGTCACGATGCTGTATATTACCCGCTCAGGATGCTTACCTGCCACCGCACCAGCGACGCTCGTTTTATGCGCTCCAGACACCTGGAGCGCATCTACCCCGGCATCCGGCTTCCGCCGGAAATGACGGGGTGCGTCACTGGTTCGGTACCCTGTCTCTCAGGCGGCGCCATGTTTCTGGAGCCTCGCCAGTCTGCCAAAGACCCTTATTCAGCAGAAGGCGAGCCCACATACTAAGCGTCCGCCATTTTGTTGTAGCCTATCCACCTATATGGTTTGACACTTTATCCTTATCAAGGGGACACTCATATATGTTCGTTCAAATTGCGAAAATGTATTGTGGGGCATATTCTACCTATCATTACAGAGGGGACCGATATTGCTCCACATAAATTATTACTGTTATAATGTAATTTTTCACTGTATTCCATGCTATGTAAAAAGGATCTCCCCGCTTACTGGCAGCATTTTATATGTTATTTGAGGGGTTCTATCCCCTCGGCGGAGTTATTTCACATATTTCCTCATTATAAAGGCATTCCACCTCATGCCCCTACATTTATTTTATATGTTATTATATATGTTTGGCCATCTCGCCCTGTTTTTCACAGTCCCACCATAGCTCTTTAGGGGGGCATTCCACCGATTCACCTTATGTTTACAAGATGTTACATACTCTTTATCTCATAGTTATTTAATTGTCCCAGTACTTTTTCCATTGTTCTATACACATACCCTGTGTTATATTACATTCCTTCTACTGTTCCCTGCAATCTCATAGTGAGGTGTCCCATTACGATATATTTCTAGACATTGACCGTGGTGAATATGTATTTCCCAGGGTCCCATTAAGGTGTATTTCTAAACATTGGCTATGGTAAGTATATATATTGTGGATAGCTGGGTATAGTGTATCCCTTCAATCCTCCACTGTCTATAGAAAAGGGGCAAAGCTCAAGGTCTCATTCAGGCCGGGGTACCGATGTGCCCCTAACCTGAAGATCCATCTTGTCTCCAATTGTAAAGTTAATTTTTCAATATTGCCTCCCCGAATTGTTGGATGTAGACGATCCAGCCCCTGTACCCGTAGGGAACTGGGGTCCCTATTGTGGTATCTAAGAAAATGACGGCCAATCGGTGTTTTATTGGAGCCCCTTTTTATGCTGTATTGGTGCTCGTAGATTCTCTTTTTTAGTGGCCGGTTAGTTTTCCCCACATATAGGCAACCACATGTGCAGATTAACAAATATATTACATTCGCTGTGTTACAGTTAATGAAATGTTGTGTCTCATATTTGTTGCGTTCCCCTACAGAAATATTTGGACCCACCTTAATATACTTACACATATTACAGCCCCCGCATCGGAATGTTCCTTTGATTTTACAACAGTCCTTTGCTCGGTTTTGCTCATGATGGCTGTGCACCAGGGTATCCCGTAGGTTCTTTGACCTTCTATATATAACTTTGGGTGCCTTAGCTAGAAAGGACTTTAGGTGGGGATCATTGAGAAGAACATCCCAGCGGGTTTGCAATATCTTTTGTATGTGTTGATGGGCCCCTGTGTAGGTCATAATCAGTGCAGGACCTGCCTGTTCCTTATTTATCCTGGGTTTGTATAGTAATTCTTGCCTATCCCTGCTTTTTGCCTTATTGTATGCGGACCTTAAAACTTTTGCCTTATAGCCCCTTTCTTTAAGTCTAGTTTTTATCCTAGATGCCTCCATTTCAAAGAGTTCCAGGGTGGCGCAGTTGCGCCTCGCTCGAATGTATTCACCGTATGGAATACTTTTCAATAAGTGTCTTGGATGCGAGCTGGTAGCACGCAGCATGTTATTTGCAGCGGTTTCTTTACGGAATAAATTGGTTATGATCTGACCATTTGAGTCTTTAATAATTTCTAAGTCCAAAAAAGTGACCTAGTGCTGGTCTTGCTGACATGTGAACTTTAAGTTAGCTTTGTTTTGATTCAATGCTTCTACAAATTTCCCCAGCTCCTGCCTCGGCCCCTCCCAGATGACCAAGATGTCATCTATGTACCTGTGCCACGCTGTCACGTGGCACAGGTACTGGGACATCTCGTCCTCACCCCACAACCTCCTCTCCCACCAACCCAGGTACAGGTTGGCGAACGACGGGGCACATGTCGTCCCCATCGCCGTCCCCTGCACCTGGTGGTAGAGTTGGTCTTTAAAAAGGAAGAGGTTGTGGGTGAGGACAAAGTTGAGGAGCCGAAGCAGGAACAGGTTATGGTCATGGTGGGATATGTCCAACTCATTTAAAAAGGACTCCACTGCCCTTATGCCTTTGTCATGTGGAATGCTCGAATATAGGGCCTCCACGTCCAGAGTCACCAGGGTAGAGTCGGGGCTCACCCACATTCCATCAAGGATCCTCAGGACATGTCCTGAGTCCTTAACATATGATGGAAGACCCATGACCAGTGGTTGGAGGTGACGATCCACATACCGGCTGGCGTTTTCCGTAAGAGCCCCCATCCCTGACACTATCGGACGTCCAGGAGGTGCCTTGATTGATTTGTGCACTTTTGGGAGTGCATAGAACGTTGGTATCTTTGGGTATGGGGACTCCAGGAAACCAGCCGTCTGTGGATCGATCACCCCCTTATCCCTGGCCTGGTGGATGAGCTGATGGTATTCCTTGTCATCCCTGGCGAGTCTGGACATGGAGGCCCGGGCATACCAATCTTTGTTTTTTAAAATGTCTAAGCACATCCCCTCGTACTGGGCCGTGGACATGATCACAATGTTGCCACCCTTGTCGGCCGGTTTGATTATCAGATCATAGTTAGTTTCTAATTCCTTCACTGCTTGATGTAACTGCTCGTTCATGTTGGACTTAAAGCCCGGTCGTTTGGAAAGGGTCTCAAGGTCCGACGTGATCATTTCGACAAAGGTGGCAACACTGTGATTCATGCCCATGGCTGGAAAAAAGGTTGAAGGTTTCTTGAAGTTTGTATTGATAGGGCTGATCGCCGTGAACCCTGCCACCTCTAAACCTAGTTCCTCAATGTCTTTTTCCAATTGAGTAATGTTTATGGGAATTTGTTGATTTAGTGTGGCAGGTTCGTCATCTTTTTCATAAAATGATATTTGCACAGTATTTTTCTCGCAAATAGATGGATATCTTTCACTGCTTCGAATACATCTAGTTTCTTTGTGGGGCAATAATTTAAGCCCAGTCTCAATAAATTTTGTTGTTCATCTGTTAACTTGTACGGGGACAGGTTAAGAATATCTCTCTGTGGGGTACTCGGACCCTCCTCTTGATGTCCTATGTCTTTGAATGGGGAAACAGGGTTAGCTTTTTTTGCTCTCCGCCGGGCACATGCCCTCCTTTTGTTTCGGCACTGGTTTTTTCTCTTTCTAAAAAATCTCTTTTTAGTGATTGTGTCTCCTCTAGTTCTCCTAGTTGTATATTTCTACTCTCCATTTTACGTTTGGTTGTATTTACCCCCTCATCTTCATTTGGGACAGTGATCTCTCTCCTTGGCGGACCTCTCCAGGGTTCCCTATTTCTGACCCCTTTAGATTGAAATCTCCTTTGGGGTAATTGATGTCCCCCCTGAGGATCGTTTGTTCTTTCCCTTGATGAGGAGGTATCCGAGGAGTTATATGTTCGGCCCGGATAAGTTTTTCTACCTCTCCCCTGATTTTGTGTATTTGGCCATAGGTAGGCTTCCTTGTTTTGGTAAGCCAATTTGTCCCTTACTAGTTTTCTCTCCTTCACCTCTATTAGATCTTTATTCAACTTCTCTACTGACTCTCGTATATTTAAGTCTCTCTGTTTGAATTTTTCGCTCTTTTCCAGTTTGTCAAGGTCCAGTATGGTACTTTTAATTTGTTCATTAATTAACTCAAGGTGCTGTGAGTGGTATGTAATTAGAAGCCCCATAAGCTGGATTGAGCATTCCTGAAGGATATTTTCCCATTGTCTTTTAAATTTTTCATCGAAGTCAAGAATTTGGGGAAAGAGCCTGATCCTGAGCCCCTTCGGTACCACATTCTGTTTCATGTATTCACGAAGATACTGAATGTCCCACCAGACCTTGGACTTCTTTGTTAGTAGTTTATATAGTCTGTTGAAAAGTGTATGTGTGACTTCTTGTTTTTCTATGGTATCTTTATGAGTTACTCTACATTCAGTTCTGACACCATTTTATCCCAATCGCTGCTTCCTAATTGAGTCATGACTACCCTACTCTTTCACCAATAATGTGGACACCTCAGTATATATGTTCCTAATCCTAATTCCAAATTTTGCGGGGGGGTACACTCATAGGATTGAAATCCTATACCTATTATTGAATATACCACTGTCAGGAGCCCTGAAGGGTTCCCGGTGAGTGACCTCAGAGTAACCCCTTAATATTTTTGTGGTGGTTTATAGGGTTGGTACACAGCCTGGCCCTTCTTACAAACACTACTGAATCCAGGGCTAGGTTACCCTGGGGATCGTTTAAGGCTCAGCCCTGTAACCACACCACTTTTGTGCTAGTGATTTCTTAAATACATTTATTCAATATCAATAAAAACAGTTACTATACACAACTAATTACACATTGATAGTTCTGTATATCATCATGCAGTAATTACATCATTGGATCATCATATATTAAAACCATTACATTACGTTCGTGTTAATATAACGGGCAGACATGTATCATGTTTCACCATTCCTGGCTTTTTCAATGCCCTAACAGGTGACAAAACAAACAAGTATAACACTGTGTTAATAACATAATTAGTATATTAGTCTTATAATAAATAGTTACATGATTAGACAATTAGGAACACAGGAGGATATAACAAAGTGGTACCTGATTCTGATGATTCCATGTACTAGAAAAGTTCATTGCTAAGCATGTTCCACATTCCACAAGGTATTAACACGAACGTAATGTAATGGTTTTAATATATGATGATCCAATGATGTAATTACTGCATGACCATACTTATAATACCCATTTTACAGGTGAGTATTCACAAAATGGTATTATTCTAAGTATATCACACACCCCGCTTCAAGAAATTCATAACGTGTGGGACATCCAACAGCAGTGTCCATAAAGGGCGGGGATCCAAAACAAGGCAACAAGGCACAACTTAAACCACTGCAGCTTGCAGAACTTTGCGGCCAAACACAGCATCCGCTGAGGCCCGAACATCAACCTTGTAAAACTTGGAAAAAGTATGAACAGAAGACCAAGTAGCAGCCTTACAAAATTGCTCAACAGAGGCCTGGTGCTGAAAAGCCCAGGACGCCCCAACCGCACGAGTAGAATGAGCAGTAACACGAAAAGGGGGTACCTTCCCTTTGGCAGAATAGGCCCCAACTATGGTCTGACGGATCCATTTACTAATGGAAGACTTGGCAGGCGCCAAGCCACCACAAAAAAGGCATCCATCTTACGAAAGGAAGACGTTACCTCCAAATAATACTTCACAACACGAACCACATCCAAAGAATGCAGGGCCCTCTCCTTGTCATTGCTGGGATTAGGACACAGAGAGGGCAGAACAATGTCTTGGTTTAGGTGAAAGGCAGAAACAACCTTAGGAAGGAAATCGGACGAAGTGGACGAAAAAACCACCTTGTCCTGATGCCCCTCAAAGTACGGGGCTTGAATGGACAAAGCCGCCAACCGAAGTGATGGCTACCAAAAAGGCCACCTTCTGCGTAAGTGAAGACAATATCATTCAAGGGCTCAAAAGGAGAATCCTGAAGAGCAGAAAGAACCAAATTCAAATCCCAAACAGGGAGCAAAGGTTTTCTAGGAGGCCGCACGTGCGTGACTCCCTGGAAAAAAGTCTTAACCAAAGGATATAGGGCAAATGACCTTTGAAAGAACACCGCCAGGGCAGAAACCTGCCCCTTCAGAGTACTAAGCTGGAGCCCCAGGTCCAGACCATGTTGAAGAAACTCCAGGATTCTGGAGATGGAAAATTCCCTACAAGGCAACGCCCTGATCTCACACCAATCAATATAAGATCTCCAAGTCCTATAGTAGATATTAGAGGAAGACCGCTTCCTAGCACTAATGAGAGTTCGAATCACAGCATCGGAAAGACCTTCCTCCTTCAAGATGGAGGTTTCAGCAGCCACGCCGTCAAAGCCAGCGTTGGTAAATTGGGATAACGTAGTTGACCCTGGGTGAGCAGATCCGGCAGCAGGGGCAGAACGAACTGATCCTCTGCTAACCTTACCACATCTGCGAACCAAACCTGTCTTGGCCACCTTGGAGCCACCAGAATTGCTGACGCACCCTCCAGGGCCAGCTTGCGCACCACTCTGGCCACCAAGGGAAACGGAGGGAACAGATACAGAAACCCCAGATCCCTCCAGTTCAGAGACATGGCATCCACTGCCAGAGCCAGTGGATCCCGTGAGAGAGACACAAATGTCGGAAGTTTGTGATTGTGACGAGAGGCAAAGAGGTCCACCACCGGGGACCCCCACCTGAGACAAATCAAGCGAAACACTTTGGGGCTGAGAGACCATTCCCCCCGGTGAGCTGAGAACCTGCTCAGAGAGTCCGCCTCCGTGTTCTCCCCTCCCGGAATGTAAACTGCTGAAATGCACGGGATGTGGGTCTCCGCCCAGGCCAGAATCAAAGACACTTCCTTGAGGGCACTCCTGCTGCGAGTCCCTCCCTGGTGATTGATGTAGGCGACCGCCGTCCGATTGTCCGACCGGACTTGAATCGGCAATCCTTGCAACTGATGAGTCAAGCGAAACAGAACCATCCTGATGGCCCTCAATTCCAGAACATTGATGGACTCGTGAGCCTCCTGAGGCCCCCACAGTCCCTGAAACTGACGATCCTTCCAGAACCCCCCCATCCTGATAGACTGGCATCCGTGGTTACCGTCTCTCAACAAGGGGCCAGAAAGGATCTGCCCCTCGACAGATTGATTGGATCCAGCCACCACTGAAGGGAGCACCGAACTCGGGGGGTCATCAGGAAGGACTGATCCAACGACAGTGGCGACCCGTCCCAGGCCGCCAACAGATGGAGCTGGAGTGTCCTTGTGTGGAACTGAGCAAAGGGAACCGCTTCGAAGGAGGCTACCATCAATCCCACCAGCCTCATCCCCAGTCTGATGGCCGGACGAGGGATAGACAGGAGGAGTCGAACCAACTCCTGAATCAAGAGAACCTTGGACTGAGGAAGAAACACCCTGGCCTGGGAAGTATCCAGGGACATTCCCAGGAAAGACACTAACCTGGACGGAGAAAAGGAGGACTTGGGGTAGTTGATCAACCACCCGAATCTCTCCAGAGTGGACACCACAGTTCTGGTGTCCAATACCGCTTGGCTGAAGGAAGATGCCATAATGAGAAGGTCGTCCAGATAAGATACAATGCGAATACCCTGGGCTCTGAGGAAAGCCATCACCCCGGCCAGCACCTTGGTGAAAACCCTTGGAGCCGAGGTAAGACCGAAAGGAAGTGCCACAAACTGAAAATGCCGATCCTCCACCACGAACCTGAGAAATCTCTGGTGCGCTGGAAAAATCGGCACTTGCAGATAGGCGTTCTTGATGTCTACGGACGTCAGAAAGTCCCCCTGCCGAAGAGAATGGATAGCTGAACGCAGCGTTTCCATGCGAAATTTCCGCGGACAGACGAACCTGTTGAGGATCTTTAGATCCAGAATGGGTCGAACCAAGCCGTCCTTCTTGGGCACCGTGAACAGATTGGAATAAAAGCCCCGACCCCTGTCTGAGGGGGGCACTGGGCAAATAACTGCCATATCCAACAGACTCTTTACTGCCGCCTGGAGCTCCTGCGCGGCCAGGCACCCGAGACCTGAGGAATCTGGGAGGGGGCCGGAGCTCGAACTCCAGCTTGTAGCCGGAAGTCACCACTTCCCGGATCCATCTGTCCGAGACCTCCCGGGCCCAGACCTGGGAGAAGTGTTGCAGCCGTTCCCCCACCCACATGGGTGAGGGCGCCCCCTCATTGCTGGGCTGGCTTGGCAGCGGGTTTGGGCTTAGAGCCCCAGCTGTATCCTGGGCGGGCACGTCCTCTGCCCCTGTTCCAGGAATCTCCTCTGGCTGCGGGGAAAACAATTCCTCTGCCAGCTCTAGCCCCACGAAAGGAAGGAACAAAGGAACCCGCCCCCCGAAAGGGACGACGCTGTTTTTTGCGTTGAGGTAACTTACCACCCTTGGCAACTGAATCCAACTTCTCACCAAAGAGCCGTAATTCCACAAAGGGAAGAGCGGTCAGCGACTTTTTAGACACAAAATCAGCCACCCACTGGTGCAACCAAACCGAACGCCGAATAGTCAACAATAGAGCCGACGTTCTGCCACACATCATCAGTGTGTCATCCAAGGTGGCTAGAACAAATGAAAAAAACTATTCACACCTTTTAAGGCCAAGGAACTCGTCACTATCCGGATCTAACCCGGAAGAAGTCAACAGGTCCCTGACCACCGACCTGGTAGCCACCACCAGCAGCGCTGAAGCACAAACCGGCCTCATGGCTGACTCAACACTGGCAAAACCATGACAAGCCATTTGGTCAATGCGTTTATCCTCACCATCTTTAAAGTGGACCAACACCCACGGGTGATCGGCCCGGGAATCTATAAGATTCCCGGGCCGATCACCCCCCACCCCGCGGGACATCCGAGATCGGGATGTCCCGCGGGGTGAAACCCCCCCAAACACCCCAAACTCCTTACCTTATCTTCGGCGGCGGCCGGCCGCCGCCGCCTCCCTCGCGCTCCTGTAGGCGTGCGCGTACCCGCGCCGGCCGTCTGCGAATGGCCGGCGGGGGCGCGCGCGCGCCGAAAGTGACGCGAGGGAGGCGGCGGCGGCGGCTGCCGCTTAGACGTTCTTGTACGTCGGCGCTGGGAGCGGGGAGAGGTGAGTTTTTCGGGGGGTTAGGGGGGGTTTCACACAGCGGGGCACCCCGATCGGGGGTGCCCCACCGAAGTGGACCAAGACCCAGGATAGTCAAAATCCTGGGTGTTGGTCCACTTTAAGCGTGGAGCAATCAGAATTTAAAACAGTAGTGAAGACCTCCCCAAGCCCCGCTCGGTATCAGCACCCACAAACTGCTGATCATCTGAATTATCTGATTCTTCATATACCTCCCCTTCCTCAAGTTGGGAGTAATCAGACCAGTCCAGATTATCAAGATCATCCAAGTCGGCCGCCGGTGACAAGTGCTTTCTCTTAGCCGGAGCCTTTCTGGTGACCGTGCTGGAGAATAATTTTTCAAGATTGGCCAATTGGGCACACATCTCCGATTGCAACTGCCCGCCCATGACAATGTCAGACTGGGCACGGATCAAACTGGGAGGGGGGGGAGGAGAGACCGGCGGCGCTGAACCAGACGCCTGGGGTCCGGACTGCCGCGTAATAGTCTGCTGTGCGCATGGTATACACAGATATACATCATCGCCAGTAAGGGATGCCCCACACCGCATACACTTCCGGGATTGTCGCGAGGGGAGCCCAAGCCCAGTATCCGGGGATGCCTCCATAAGGTGAACTTATAGTTGGTCGCAATGACCGAGGGAATTACGCATATAAGCAACCCGGGATGCCCCTTTAATGTCCCAAGTGGGAGGATTTGCAATAAGCCAATTAAGAACCCAGGGACCCTAGGACCGGGAGAAACCCCCTAACACCACTGTAGGTTATATCTGAAAGACATAATCAAAAAGGCTAATAAGAAAAGCGGAGTATAAAATATATATATATGACATAAAAATATATAATTATAGTTGATGGGACAGAAGGGGGGCCCACCGGGCCACTCACTGTGGTCCTGAAGACAGCTTCCTCTCTCCGTGAGGTAAAGAGCAGCTCTGAGGAGAGAAGGGGGCGTGGCCAGCTCCTTCTGAGGAAACAGGCACAGAGAAAAGCACCTCAGCAGTGCCTGTGACACAGGGGCGGGCCGCAGCGCTGGAAAGCCCGGCCCCGCCCCCAAGAGTGAAAGCGTGAGGGGAGAAGCTCCCCTCCGCCATGACAATGCAAAAAGGCCGGCACCGCAGCCATGTGCGGCCGCGGTGCCAGTCTCAGAAGAGACAGAAGTAGGGGAGCGGGCCGTGGCTTTGACCCTGACGCCCGGCCCCACCCCTTTTACCTCAGGGAGAAAGCCTGCATAAAAATGGCGGCCACAGTGCCGTTTTGACAGAGAAATACACGCTGTTATGAAGTAATAAATAAGTTAATAACTATTGGGAGGATAATTTAATAAATGAATACATTAAAACATTATTAAGAATTAATGATTACAAAATTTGGACCTAACACCGAATAAGGGGCCCTGCTCCTACCCTCCACTATCCCGCTAGAGAGAGGGGCATTACCCAAAGCGGGGGACCACCCAAAGTGTAAGGCCAAGGGACGGGGCATCCCAAACCGGGGTCACCGTCCCGGATGACCGCCTACCCTCTTATATAGGGTCTCACGGGAGAGCATTTGCTCTTAAGCACCAAGGGTGCTTTTCTACCCTCACCCGGACCGTCAGCCTAGGCTGGGAGGCATGAGGTAACAGAAAAAAAAAAAAGATCCAGGAGGAAATAGATAACTAAAGGGCCGGGAGTCATCCCGGCTACCTGAAATCCCCCTGTGCAAGGAGGAGACCACATCTTCTGACTTGCTCGCCGACTGCAGAGATGAAGACTGGGTAATGAGTGGGAGGTCCCAGGTATTTATGGACCGGGAGGGGCTCTCTTTTTTTCCTGGCATCTCTGCATATCGCCCTCTACAGGTCAGTATTACCCACACGTTATGAATTTCTTGAAGCGGGGTGTGTGACATACTTAGAATAGATAGTTCCAGCTTCAGTTTACTATTTATAATATTTTTGTGTACTCACACTTTTTGTGTAATCACCAATTTGGGTGGTTTAAGATTGTAATATTTTTATATTTCTTATTTTGTACATTGTCTAGTTTGAATTTTTGATATGCTTTGTTTCTTTGAAATAGCTCCCATTTAGGGAAAAAGTGTTTTCGTCCCCACCCCAGAACTCAGAACATCTTGGCCACAGGCTGGGACACCTATCAAGATGGTGGGAGACTTTTTTCCGTCTGTGCTTTTTCCCCCTGTAGCCCTGTATCAGAGAATACCCCTGGAGACCTGTCAGAGATGGTCAGAGATCGTTGCCTTCATTCTAGGTTGCTGGCCTTATTACTCCAAATAAAAGAAGGAAGGTTGTCTGGCCCCTTTAAAAACAACACTCATGACACTTTGCTCTTGGAGGAAATTCATTGGTAAAATGGTGACTGCAATATCTTAAATGATTCATAGATCATTGGAGTTTATGCTTCTTCATTTGTGTCCAAATGGCTAGGTGTGGACATCCTGTTCAATAAATCTTGATACAATCTTAAATCACCAGAGCAGAATTATCTACATTAAAATTAGATTGTGGGACCACATCACTATGTATATGCCCCCAATTCAGATAATTTCCCCTTCTATACTTCTGCAAAGCGGTGAATAATAGAACAAGATCTCCCCTATCTAATTGGAGCTTTATTACAGTCATAGACTAGAAATATGCCTAGGTCAATCAGCCCCATCCCTTCTTTACATACCTCTCTTCTAGATTAGGGTGTAGAACTAATCCTGGCTAACCAGTCTTTAGTGGACCTTTTGGAAGATAAAAATATACCTGCTTTTTTAAATCTCATAAAACTTTAGTTAGAATTTGGTTAACTCTTCAATAGCAAATAATTGCCCTGATTCAGAGCCTCGCTCGCATGCATTTCTGCCAACGGGAATGATGTTAAAGTCCTGTATTTGGGCTCCTTTCTGCGTTGGGTGAATCAGGGGTGTGTTGTTTTGTTCGAGTTGCCATCTTTGCATGACTCTACGGTACATGTATGCCAAACCAAGTATTCACTGTATTATTATGGATCAAGCTGAGTGTTGGCGTTCACGCGCCCGTAATTTTACAGGTTTCGTCTGCACCTGCACGTGATTCTCAGCCCTGATTGACTTACACACTCTTTTTGCTAGCGGGAATCGGCATACCCTCTTAAGCTGGAGCCCTTTGACGAGTTCTGTGAAGAGTAGGAGCATCTTTTGCAGCAGGGGCTGTTAACCATGTACCTACCAGAAATTAGGCATACCCGCCATTGCCTTGATATCAATTTGAAGACCGCAGGTGTTCTGGCTGAACCGCATTTCTCTTGGGAAGGTTTAATCAGAGCTACAGCCATAGTTTGCCCCCGCCACGACAAAGGGGCAGCATGTGTGGAGGAGGCAACCCCTGCCGTAGCTCAAGAGATTCCCAGACACCTTAATTCTGGGACCCAGAGCCATGTTGCCCAAACAATGAAGTAACATGGTGCAGTAATTTTGCACCACATTTAGATTTTTTGGGTGTGAGTAAAAAACATCCAAAAACAATTTTTTTTTTTTATAGATTTTTGATATTTATTTTCCTGATATATCCAATAATAGACCCAAGTTGCTGGGCAACACCTTAGGCCGCAATTTTGAGTAACAACAAAATGAAAGTGATTGGCAAGTCAAAAGTTAACTAATAAATATCAGTAGCTTACCATACAATGAGTCCCCCCTGCGCTCTCCTTCCTGCTATGTCTACTTAGTGAGGATATGGCTCCCTCATGCAGCTTTCAGTCTCCACCATGTTGACCTGGTCCTTCAATCAACCTTCAGTGGACCTAAAACACCCCCAAATCCTTACCCGGACATCCTGATTAGCTGCCTCTCTCTGCAGCTATGAAACCTTGCCCTCCTCCCTCCTCTCTGGTCGCACTATTTTCTGGTAGTTATAGCTAGAGGCACAACAATGCAGTTATTTGGAAGTTTGGGACAGTGCAAAGTGTAGCCCGAGACAATGGGACAACAATCAGGCTTGCCTTTAGCATAACTTTAAAGTGGCTGTCAGCCACATAGCAAGAATTTTGCGTCCACAACCCAAAGTCCAGAATTCTGAGTGGGGGGGGGGGGGGGGGGGGGGGGTTGTTTGATTTTGCTGTTGGCTGGTTGTTGCACATCTAGCCTGTCCAGCCTTTGGGGGGGAGCTGGTTGGCCTCCACCATAGCCCCAAGCAGTGCCTCCAACTGTTGGTTGTGACACTGCTGCTCCACAACCACTGCAGCCAGGTCTTCATGGCTCAAACTGTTGCCGCACCACTTTAAAATGTCGACTGGAGTTTCCCCTAAAAGTGGGTGGTGCTGATGGCCCCACCCTCCCAGAGTTGGCACCTTACCAGAGACAGGTGCTGCCTGGCTGCAGGGTAGCTCTAACTTCCACCTGGGCGCTTGCTGGAGCTGGTGGAGCAGCAGGAGTACATCTTGATGGTAAGTGAACATTTAATGCCATTTTGCTACACATGTGCGCCATTCACCTACGCATGTGTGCTGCTTTACAAATCAGAGTGGCTGCGACATATGCGCAAGGGCACATAGCGCCACAGTAATGGTGGAGACCTTGTATTCTGACATTAAACAGGCCCACAAACATGTGCTAGCACATCTAGCCTGTCCAGCCTTTGGGGGGGGAGCTGGTTGGCCTCCACCATAGCCCCAAGCAGTGCCTCCAACTGTTGGTTGTGACACTGCTGCTCCACAACCACTGCAGCCAGGTCTTCATGGCTCAAACTGTTGCCGCACCACTTTAAAATGTCGACTGGAGTTTCCCCTAAAAGTGGTGCTGATGGCCCCACCCTCCCAGAGTTGGCACCTTACCAGAGACAGGTGCTGCCTGGCTGCAGGGTAGCTCTAACTTCCACCTGGGCGCTTGGTGGAGCTGGTGGGGCAGCTGCTGGCACAAGGCAGTTGGTGCTGCTTGGAGGAGTGGTGATGCCCAATGTCCAAGGTGCCAGCAGCTGGTGGAGGCTGCAACACAACATTGGGTGTGATGTCCAGACCTATGGAGTGGCCTTCCTTCAGCTCATTAATAACATCCATTAGAGGTGAAGTCTGTTTGGAGACAAGGTAAACATTAGTGTTTGTTTGAGTCAATGGTACAACACAGGCTCCATCCAAAAAATAATTTTTGCTGTTGCCACAGGTTGAGGCTCTTGAGGCCGAGGTGCTGCTGGCTGGGGGGTTGCTGCAAATCAAGGTAAATGTACTGTTAGGTGACTATTTACAGTAAATGCCCTCCTTTCAATCCAACAAGGGTTGCACACTGGGACCTGTATCTACGTGTGGACCCTAAAACTGCTACTACCTCAAGGTTATCGATTATTTTAATAGATTTGCAAATAACATTTGGTTGTATTTTAGGCCAAAATGTGTGTCCCAGACAACCCCCCCTCCCCAGTTGGGGTTGCATGTGGGCACTCAGGTTGGTGGGTTTTGTGGTTGTTAGACCTCTTCTCCCTGTGCAAATCTACGCTTAGCACCCAAGTCTTACCACTGGTGGAATCCAATACAAATGGGGATCTAAGTATGGGCACTCACACTGATAATATATGAAAAAGTATGAAAAATTTATTGAAGATACTATATACACAATAAAAAACAAATACACACATATGAAGACAAGACAAAGTTAAAAACAAGTGGGTGGGTCCCCAGGATCCGCTAAATATCAAGCCGGTATATAAATAAATATAATTAAAGACCAATATTATTGTATTTGTGTTACCACTGGTGGACACATGCCGCCGATCAGTGTGCAAGGTGCCCAACACACCCTGGTATATGTTGGGGTGGAGCATCCCTGCCACCCGCTCCTCGGCATGTGAAAACTGAGAGTCTTAGGTAAACCCCCACCAGTTTGCAACCTATAATAACAAAGGAAATGATTGATTTAGAAAGTGTTCCAATGTGTGAGCCACAAACATCCTTCTGGTCCATCAACACTTACCCCTCAGCCTGTCTGGTGCTAAATTTCTGCCCAACCACCAACGTTCGATTTTTCTTTGCCTGGACCTCATTCAATGTCTCCTCGCGCAACGCTTTGGGAGTAGAGCGGGGCAGGGCCCCAGCAGGCTGGTCGTGATTTTGCCCAATATCATCCAGCAAAACCTCCAGCTGGACATCATTAAATCAGTCACTCAACTTGCCCCTGGTTGCGCCAGTGTGAGTGGCTGATTTTGGGGTCTGCTAGGTGGTGTCTTGGGTAAATGGAACTATGCCCGTTCCCAGTGATGGATTGCAGACTACTGGGCGGGGAACAAGAACCCCTGGCTGTGGCTGCGCTGCTCCGCCTTTGGCTCCACCATTTGCTCTGCAGGGGACTCCGCAGTGGACCCAACATTGGGGCCCACACTGGGGTGCACACGGGGCTCCGGTGTTCTGTTGGTTGGACCATGGTGGGCTGTGCTGGGAGCCCTGGTTGTGTGACTCCCACTGTTGATGCCTCACAGTGCTGCAGGTGCTGTGGGTAGTGTGTGGGTGCTGCGGATTCTTTAGCCATGTCTGTGTTCCGGGCTCTGGGGACTGTGCTGGTGCCCATGTTTCGCCATTGTGAGCTCCTAAGTAAGCACTGCCATGAAAGTCTGATGGTCAGTTGTGCTTTTTTATACATATGTGGGTGGTTAATTGGGCCTCAATTGTGTTTATTTAACAGGCCAACACAGGTGCCTTCAACCTATAGGCTACATAGCCATATGGAAGCAAGCATGTAGGCGCTGGGACACCTCGGCGAAGGGGTGCCTCACACATACGACAACCAAAGAACCAACATGGTACCCACCGTGTACACCCAAGAGCAGCAGGAGTACATCTTGATGGTAAGTGAACATTTAATGCCATTTTGCTACACATGTGCGCCATTCACCTACGCATGTGTGCCGCTTTACAAATCAGAGTGGCTGCGACATATGCGCAAGGGCACATAGCGCCACAGTAATGGTGGAGGCCTTGTATTCTGACATTAAACAGGCCCACAAACATGTGCTAGCACACAGCCATATGCGGAAAGGGATATGTGTAGCATCCACGCACCCTAGCACATTCAGAATCCCTCCCATGCGATGGAATGCATGTTTTATTTGGGCAACCTCATCCTCATCCTCAGGAAACTTGATGTAAACATGGATCAGGTCACAAATAGCCAGTACTACCTGGAAAAATATGCGGCTCATTGTAGCCTGGCTGATCCCGCTGAGGAGGGCAGAGGTTGCCTGGAAGTTCCCTCGTGCCACAATATTAAGCGTGGCACATAGGCGTACTATGCCTGGAATGGATTGGGTGCGTTTGGTGGATGGCTCGATTTTGGTCTTAATCTGATCATATAGGGACTGTAGTGCTGCACGATTCAGACGGAAGCGGCTTCTGATCTGCTCGTCACTTAAATCCCACGCTGAAAGACGGATGCCAAAGAATCGGGGTGCCCTAAGCCTCACAGCACCCTCCTCCCTGGCATCCTGTTCTTCCAGCATTCTCGCACATCCCTGCACCCATAACCCATACATCACCCTCCTATCCATCTCACACTCACTGAACAGATATACAAAAGAAGCAAAACAAAAAAAAACCACAAACACACCACACACACAAGCAAGCACACTCCTCACACAATCACTACAATGCAGCTCACCACAAAACCAGAAGTATAGTGGTCTGAACCACCAGACTGCTGAAAGTGTGCTTTCTAAGTTAGGCACAACCAAGAGGGGAGTTGCTGCACAGCCCACAAAAGGCCCCAAAATCAAGCCTCACTTGCTGTATGCTACACAATATTTGCATATGCCAACAAAATCAATCTCCTAAAGAAACAGCACTGATGTCAGAAATCACCCAACAAGCCACAGAGAGTGAGGACCAAACCCAGCCAGACACTAAAATGAGCTAAGGGACTAAGGGACCAAAGCACCACACCACAGCCTTTGCCACAGTGTAACAATACCAGAAGGTTGTCAAATCCAGCCATTTATAACTTGGGAAAAGGACAGGTCCGCTTTGCCGCCTTTTGTGTTGCTCTGCTATTTCCTGTCTGCAATTAGCTGACCCAGGTGTGCTAGAAACGGATTGCGCATGCGTACGCTAAAACATACTAGCGTACGTGAGCAGATACTTGCGTGTTTTAGCGGACATGCCTGACCATTCTGTGGTGGACCAATGAAAGGTAAGCTGCTCTTAATTTAAATAGCCGTTTGTAGAGCCACATTTCACAAGTGTGTAATCTACCTGAGTACATTGTTGTCTTTGGTTGTGTGTTGTTTGGTTAATGAGCTCTGTAATTAGTTAATTGGCTACCACACATGGTTCACTCAGTGCAGTGGAGCTGTTGCTACAAGCACCTGGCCAGTATGTGTGAAGCAATTAAGTGGACCTGTTTGTGATTGGTTGTTAGAGCACATAAAACCTGCACACCCCCAAAAGAGGTTGATGCCATTCTGTAGTCTGTATGCGTGCTTGTGTGTTGTATAGTGGTGTGTGTGTGCAGCTACAGGATGGAATTCTGGACATCTCCCGGCCACAGCTGGCCCAAGTAGGAGTGTGTTGGGTGCTGTGTGCAGACCTTCCTTAAGGAAAAGGGCCCAGGCCCAAGGTGAGCCTGCACCCAAGGCCAGCCGCCCATTTGCCAAGAGGGAGCCAGAATTTAATTTGGCGGACAACAATACTCTTGTGCGTCTTACCCTGGCCAAATGGGAGCTAATATTTGGCTCCCAATGCCAGTCTATAGGCAAGCAAGAAAGGAGCAAATTGTGGGATGCCATTGGGGAGGAGCTTATTAGCAGTGCTCAATACCCACGTAGTGGCCCATCCTGCAAGAAACGCTTCTACACTTTGAGAAGGGCCCTTATGCAAAAGATGAAGCATGATCTTGAGGTCGAGAGTGGGACCATCCAGGGTCCAAAGAGTACCTACAGGCCATATGAGGAGATGCTGAAGGCCAAAATTCCACTCATTCAGCTGCAGGGTGTTGATGCTGGGGATGACACCACAGGTTGGACTGAAGGTACATATTTTGTGCATATTTTTGACTGGTAATGTTAATGTATGTGATTTGCTTTGTCCCTTTCTGGGCAACTAACAGTAGGACATGTGAAGTAGTACATTATACCTCATAAATGTTTTCCTTTCCTGTCTGTTGCTTTCTGCATAGGTGCACATGGTGATGTCCTGGATTTGGCTGAGGAGGACACCCCAACTCCTGCACTTCAACCAACCTCTAGGCTAACCCAGTCTGCCATTGAAGGTATTTATCACTAATTTATGGGCTGGTTTTTTTAGGACAAAATGGGTGTGGGAGCACCTCCATCAATAGCTTGTACCACTTTTGAGGATTACTAATATGGTCCTGGTGACTAATTTCACGCCCACTTTAACCCTCTCAGCAACTAACTAACAAGGCCCTAACATGTGTAGCTATGTGGGAAGCCAGAGATGTGTGGGCATATATCTGCATATACATGTGGAAGCCACACTGGCCTTGCTTAGGGAATATTAGTGATTGAGCTGCTCACACACACCTTAATTCATGGTTTATTTTGTGCCGCACATTACCAATGGCTAAATTTTTTATTTGCTTTTTCCTAGCTGCACCGCCATTGCCACCAGCATCTCCTCCACAGCCAAGCTACTCTTTGGATGCCGGTAAGTGCATGTGTCAACCTTGCTTTTTCCACTTTAACACAAGTGCATGTCTTTCATTCCTCTTTTTTCTTTGTAGGCCAAGTCACTGCTTCATCTTTGGACACCACTTCCTATGTTGCAGGTCAACAGGACCCTGTTGGTGTGTATTGCCCAAAACAATGTATCCTTTATGCTGTTTATGTTACACTGGTTCTATTTGGTTAGTCTAATAATCTACATGTTTGCTAGGTCAACTTGAAGATGGCTATTTTTAGAGGATCAAACTGTTTAGTGTGATTTCAATGCATTTTTTCACCTGAGTAGTGTTATGAATATTTAGAGACATTCATTGTGTATTTTAGTTGCCCGGAATATAGGAAGTGGCTGTCCGGAAAGGGCCCTTCACCGTGAGGCTGCTAGAGATGAGGGTAAGTTGGTTTTGCTTGATTATCTAGCAAGGATGTTTGCAAACCTTTTTGGGGAATTTATTAGTCCAACTTGTGTTTAAACATGTATTTTCAAGGGCAAAGCTCGAGTGAGGGCCTAACTCAGGACATCTGTGAGATGGCGGGTATGTGTAATTTGAGCAATGTGTCTGTTAGTGTTTGGCCCAATTATTGGCTAATCTTCCTCTTACATACATGTTAGCAATCTGAGTTTACAAGATCCCTTTTGGCTATTGTGTAATCTGCCACTTTGTCGAGGTATGGCCTCGATAGTCTATCCATATTAAATTTAAGTTTTGTCCACTGACCTACTAACATGACTTTCGTGTTTAGCATATGCCAGCTTGCCCCATCTCTCAGATGTGGATTTCCCCCTTTCTGGCAGCCAGACCCCGGAACTACTTCAGGCGGACGACACTGAGGTAACATGGCTTATTTTGGTGAACAATAACCACATTGACATGTTCGTGGGTAGTCCAGGAACCACCATGTAACATGTTATTTCTTTTGTGTTCTGGCAGGAGGCCATACCTGAAAGCCAAGCTGTGCGGTCTGCCCAAGTGCCATGTGGCCAAGCTACAGAGGCTCAAGCAAGGGTAAGTTTGATTGTTACACTTTGGGTAAATGATTGGAAGGGGAATACCTGCATTGTTTCAGCTTCACTACAATCTTTTCTTGAGGTTTTTTAGACCGAACACACATGAAGAGGAGGTCTGGCACCGACAAGTGCAGAATTTTATGAGCTAGGGGTCCAGATGCTGGAGGACTACAGTCTGCCATTGAAGGTATTTATCACTAATTTATGGGCTGGTTTTTTTAGGACAAAATGGGTGTGGGAGCACCTCCATCAATAGCTTGTACCACTTTTGAGGATTACTAATATGGTCCTGGTGACTAATTTCACGCCCACTTTAACCCTCTCAGCAACTAACTAACAAGGCCCTAACATGTGTAGCTATGTGGGAAGCCAGAGATGTGTGGGCATATATCTGCATATACATGTGGAAGCCACACTGGCCTTGCTTAGGGAATATTAGTGATTGAGCTGCTCACACACACCTTAATTCATGGTTTATTTTGTGCCGCACATTACCAATGGCTAAATTTTTTATTTGCTTTTTCCTAGCTGCACCGCCATTGCCACCAGCATCTCCTCCACAGCCAAGCTACTCTTTGGATGCCGGTAAGTGCATGTGTCAACCTTGCTTTTTCCACTTTAACACAAGTGCATGTCTTTCATTCCTCTTTTTTCTTTGTAGGCCAAGTCACTGCTTCATCTTTGGACACCACTTCCTATGTTGCAGGTCAACAGGACCCTGTTGGTGTGTATTGCCCAAAACAATGTATCCTTTATGCTGTTTATGTTACACTGGTTCTATTTGGTTAGTCTAATAATCTACATGTTTGCTAGGTCAACTTGAAGATGGCTATTTTTAGAGGATCAAACTGTTTAGCGTGATTTCAATGCATTTTTTCACCTGAGTAGTGTTATGAATATTTAGAGACATTCATTGTGTATTTTAGTTGCCCGGAATATAGGAAGTGGCTGTCCGGAAAGGGCCCTTCACCGTGAGGCTGCTAGAGATGAGGGTAAGTTGGTTTTGCTTGATTATCTAGCAAGGATGTTTGCAAACCTTTTTGGGGAATTTATTAGTCCAACTTGTGTTTAAACATGTATTTTCAAGGGCAAAGCTCGAGTGAGGGCCTAACTCAGGACATCTGTGAGATGGCGGGTATGTGTAATTTGAGCAATGTGTCTGTTAGTGTTTGGCCCAATTATTGGCTAATCTTCCTCTTACATACATGTTAGCAATCTGAGTTTACAAGATCCCTTTTGGCTATTGTGTAATCTGCCACTTTGTCGAGGTATGGCCTCGATAGTCTATCCATATTAAATTTAAGTTTTGTCCACTGACCTACTAACATGACTTTCGTGTTTAGCATATGCCAGCTTGCCCCATCTCTCAGATGTGGATTTCCCCCTTTCTGGCAGCCAGACCCCGGAACTACTTCAGGCGGACGACACTGAGGTAACATGGCTTATTTTGGTGAACAATAACCACATTGACATGTTCGTGGGTAGTCCAGGAACCACCATGTAACATGTTATTTCTTTTGTGTTCTGGCAGGAGGCCATACCTGAAAGCCAAGCTGTGCGGTCTGCCCAAGTGCCATGTGGCCAAGCTACAGAGGCTCAAGCAAGGGTAAGTTTGATTGTTACACTTTGGGTAAATGATTGGAAGGGGAATGCCTGCATTGTTTCAGCTTCACTACAATCTTTTCTTGAGGTTTTTTAGACCGAACACACAAGAAGAGGAGGTCTGGCACCGACAAGTGCAGAATTTTATGAGCTAGGGGTCCAGATGCTGGAGGACTACAGTCGCCAACAGCAGCGTGATGGAACTAATGAGCGCATTGCGACGTTGGAAAATCAGGTGCTGGTGTATCGGCAACAAATTGAGGACCTGCAGCACCAGCTCCATGACATGCAAAATCAGCTGCAATCTGAAAACAACAGGGTACAACAACGAATGGCACATGCCATGGAGCAAGCTGTAGAGCGCCAGGGCCAAACTTTGGTGTTGATCCATCAGCTGATAGAACAGCAGTCTATTTTTTTTACTGCACTGTTGTCCCCCAACACCACCCCTAGCAATGAATCACAACCTCCCAGGCCACCAAGCCAAGAATTTTGATGTTTTTGCTTTTTTGGTTAATTTTGGGAGAATAAATGTGAGTACCCCACCTCAAAATCGTGTTCTTTCAAAGACATAGCTAAGAACACAGTCAGGGATGAGTCTCTAGATCTCGATATGTACATGTAGCCAGAAATGTATGACACACATTGGTGACCATATATTACTATGGTTTACACATTAAATGGCTACAAAGGTACGCCAACATTTACAAACTAAAGGGTTGCTAGACACTTAAACTATGCTTGACAAGGCACAACACACCGTAATTTGAAAAATATCCAATATTTATTGTGCCAATCCGGGAATCTATTGAGCGCCAGGACCAGACTTTGTTGCTGTTACAGCAGCTCATCCAGCAGCAGTCGATATTTTTCACAGCACTGTTGGCCCCCAACACCGGCCCCAACAATGATGGCAGTGGTCAAAATACCAGGCCACCGCCATAAAGTTGTACTGGCCAAAATGTAAGGGCAAGTTTGTTGGTTTGTAACCTTTGAAAATAAATCCAACAATTTTTTTGGATAATGAGATTTCTTGTGGCCCACATTTACTCATAAACCAAAGCCGCCTACAAACATATATAACTCGCTTGACGTTTGTATGTCCAAATAATTAGTAATGTCTGCCATTCACATACCTTACTAGATGTAACTAATGCGTGTAGTACTAAGGTTTGACTTGTAAGGTACACTACTGGATTGTCAATACCTAAAAATATGGATCAGACTTCAGAACACATAGAAAAGTATAAAATGTAAAAAATTTTAATAAAATAACCATGCCCAACATGGGCAACATTTAACTAGGCCACGTCTCCACATCAGTAGGCCCAACACTACAATGTTTTATGGATGTTCAGCAGCAAAGCACGGTTCCCACGTATGTAGGCCCAGATCCTGCGAAGTTCTTCCACACAACCTGTATGTTTAAAAAAGCATCATTAATGTGGGCAAAGAGGCCGTAAATTGTGCCTAATCATCACTATGTTGATCCATATTACTCATTTGGGGGCAGAGGCCTTACATTTTGCCCAACTGTGTACTTAGACAGTGGCATGCCTTGCGTTATTGTTAATTTACAGTGCTTTGGTCAGCACAACCATATGCTTGGTGACTAACTTGTGACAATATTATAGTGGCAAGAATGTGTGGTTTACTTGTTTTTAGGTTGGTACTACATTACGCATGTGCTGCACAAGTTATTATTCCCAAAAGGTGACTATCTTATTATGGAAACCATCATTTGCCTTGGTAGAGTGCAGCCACAACTATGAGCTCAACAAACACACATGTGAAAAATTAAGCTAACCATAAGTCAAGGGACAAGTTTTAAGGAAGCCAAAAAAACAAGTCAAAATTAATAACTGTTGTGTTTGCAGTAAGAAATATATAGCAAAAGTCTGGGGGAAGAACAAGGAATGACACTCACCTTCGCAGGAGTGGAACGGAGCTATGCTGCTGGACATGCCTGGAGGTGCGGCTAGTAGAAGTCTACTTCCGTCTGCGTAGAAACATCTGTGCACCCAAAAAAACAAAAACAAAAAGGACTATTAGTACAATGGATTAGATATAAATAGTAGGACATTATTTACTAGTCAGGCCTACTCCACAAAGCTGCATGCTCAATGTGTGACATTGTCAGGGGCATCTATTTAAAAACGAGGTGTCCCAAACCAAAAATCGGAATGTGATAGTTTTGGATAAACAACTGTGTCCTTTAGGTAACAGTGGCCCGTATTGACTTCCCTAGTTCTCCTTGTAGGGTGGTCACTCCGGCCATCTCCTGCATGATGAACTACATTGTAAGTGGTACAACAACAACAAAAGGGTCAAAAACTCACCTCTCCACGCAGCCTGACACCAACATACAAACTCCCTGCAACCCAAATACACCCTCTGCCCATCCCACTTACAGGTCATGTGGCCACTCAGGCCATTGAGGAAATAGCAGATGTGGGTGTGGCCCATGTCCAAGGGACACGCATGTTGTATGTGAAAGCAGGCACATGTGTGGGTGCCACATGGTTGCCAGGTAATGTTTGCACTACACCACAGGGGTGTTACCAAGCTGCTAAACAACTAGTGTAGTGGAACTAGGACAGGGAGATTATTGTGAGGTTAATGGTCCAGATTAAATTGACCACAAACTATGGTGAGTTACCCATTTTAAGGCTGATCCTGCAACCTAGCTACATGGGTTTCTTTAGTTCACACACATTTTTGTCTGCAGAATTCTAAGCCAGTCTTCCACAGACATTTTCCAAACACGAGGGTGGATGTGTTGTAGACCTTCCTTTAATGGAAATTAGATAAATTAAAAAAGGCTAGGGGTTCACACATGTTAACCCTGACTCGTGGCTACACTGAACACATGCGCCCACATGTTTGTGCTATACCACACTGAGCGCAATGATGACAGATACTGAGAATGACACTTAGTGGGGACACATACTGAGAATAATGAGGGGTGCACCCACACACTCCCGAAGGAGGCGGGGTTAGATCCAGATGTAGACGCTACGGCATATGGTAGCGCCATATCCACTACCAGCACAGGGCAACCCGGTTGCACGGAGAAGTCACCCCAGTGGGAGCCCCACTCAGTCAGTTTAGAGCGCGGGGCGCGATAGCCTCAGTGCCCGGTACCATTTGAGCCACTGATTGGAACACAAGTATATGGAGGAATCACTTATTTGTAACTATTTTCATCTTCATCAGGGCAGGGGTGGGAGGAAATCTGGGAGAAAAGGGTAAGCCACTGCTTAGTTGTACCTAATAAAATATGTGAAAATATATTATTATATGTTAATTGCTTTATTGCATCTATTTGTTATCAATTTGTATATATAGCAGAACCAATTTATCTGCATGTAGGTTGTTTCAATTCCTAATTGTAAAAAAAAAAAGAATTCTCATTACTGTACCTTCTGCTTACTATGGTAGGTCAGAATGTAAACAAGGATAAATGATTTAAGACTAAAAACACATATAATATTTACATTTTTCTTGTAATACCTTTAGCCATATAAGCTAACAGTATAAATGAAAGGATGAAAGGATGGCAGTCTCTGATGACATTCTGTGGGTAAAATGCTATTAAAGCTTTAAAGGTAAAGGTAAGTCATGTCAACCTCAAATGGAACAGCGTTAAACTGAGTAGCCTGATTTTGTGGGGGTTTTATTAGGACTGTGAGAAGCCGTACTTGTTCCAGTTGTAAAAAAAACACTGCAATAAAAAATAAATCATAATATATGCTCGACAAACAGAACTAAAATGCTCAAATAATATATAATTGACTACTTCAGTTTTTATACTGCTTTGCTAAAAGTGCAAACATTTGTTATACATTATTACAAAATGATGTTCAAAATATACAGCAATTTATGACCAATGGAGCATACTGGAGAGCATTTCAGAAACATTTCTGTAGTTTCTCAGCAAGGTGTAAGAAACGTAAGGAAGAAATTCTTAAATAATAGAAAACCTATATTTATGTCAGGGAACATACAGGAAAAGATATATGTACACAGACGCACGTTTCAGACCAACAACACATATTTAGATTTCTTTTAGTAAATTGTACAGAGCTCTCAGACTCACATGAAAAACTCTTCACCTTTTACTGAAGATTGACACCTAGAGAATTTCTCCATCTCTAAACCCAATTAGATACACTGGATTTAAATAGAAATGTTGGCCCAGTAGTAAGTAGAAATGGAAACATCTCTCATACCATACAAATCACAAAAAGATATATGCAGGTGCAAGCAACTTGTACAGTCCAGTGCCTAGAGTAATTAATACACCCCACTCCACTTCCCTAAGTGTTATGTTGTTCATTATACTGAATGGCAAACAAAATGAAAGAAAAACATCTTGTTGGTCTCGTTATCAGAGTTGGCCTTGGTATCAGAGTGTTGTTGTAAATGGTGTGCAATCTGAACAAAGGCGAGTTACATGTGGTGTGCCGCAAGGCTCTGTCCTGGGCCCCATTCTTTTTAATATATTTGTAAGTGACATAGGAGAAGGCTTGGTAGGAAAGGGTTGTCTGTTTGCTGATGATACAAAGGTTAGTAATAGGGTGGATATTCCTGGAGGTGTCTGCAACATGGAAAATGATTTAGCTTTACTGGATAGATGGTCAAAACTGTGGAAACTAGAGTTTAATGTCTCTAAATATAAAATCATGCACTTGGGTAGAAGGAATCCCTGCTCTGAGTACCGTATGGGCAGCACTGTATTAGCCAGGACCTCGGAGGAGAGAGATTTAGGGGTACTGATTACTGATAGCTGCAAGATGAGTGGACAGCGTAGCCAGGCAGTGGGAAAAGCAAGCAGGATGCTCGGCTGCATAGCTCGAGGCATCACCAGTAGGAAGAGGGAGGTTGTGATGCCGCTGTATAGAGCCCTGGTGAGGCCACAGCTAGAATACTGTGTGCAGTTCTGGAGACCTTACCTGCAAAAAGACATTATTCAAATAGAACGTGTCCAAAGGCGGGCAACAAAAATGGTGGAAGGACTTAAACGTAAAACTTATCAGGAGAGACTTAAAGAACTTAATTTGTACAGTCTGGAGGAAAGAAGGGAGAGGGGGGACATGATTGAGACCTTTAAATATGTGAAAAGATTGAATAAGGTTCAGGAGGGAAGTGTTTTTAAGAAGAAACTTAATGATAGAACAAGGGGGCACAACCTGAAGCTAGTCGGGGGGAAGATCAGGAGCAATGTTAGAAAATATTATTTTACAGAAAGAGTAGTAGATGCTTGGAACAAACTTCCAGCAGAGGTAGTTGAAAAATCAACAGTCACTGAATGTAAACATGCCTGGGATAAGCACACATCTATCCTAAGATAAAGAGTACATACAGTATACACATAAGGGCAGACTAGATGGACCGTATGGTCTCCTTCTGCTGTCAACCTTCTATGTTTCTATGTTAATTATAAGCAGATAAAGTAAAAATCCTTAATATGGACCTACAGCAAGTTAGGTAGCTCTGCGGCCAACCACAATCTGCAGGCCAATCAACATTTTCTGGGGGAGTTCGATCACATGAGACTTTGAGGCTGATTCATTACTAGTGCCAGATATCGGCAGATGAGCGTCTGTATATCGGCGCTTAGCGAGTCCGCTAGTAGGCGCTGTAAGCGTGTATCGGACACTGTAACAGAGCGCCTCATTCACTGTAGTAACCTGGCCTGCATTGATGAATGAGATGTATGCTTTAACACCAGTACAAAGGTAGCGCCAGCTCAGTGCGACCGACTCTCGGCGACTCACACCATATTCAACAAAAAAACAGACTCACAGAACGTAGGCGCTCCTGTTGCTTTCAGCACTTCCATAGGTGTGCACAGCTATTTTCTATAGCGGTTATCAAGGGATAGCAGCAGGTAGTGCCTCGTAGCGGCAGGCAACACATACAATCTTACAAGTTTTATAGCAGCTGGCTGAATGATACAGTAGCATTGATGATTTTTTAGGCATGTTTTATAGAAACAATGTCTTATATTCATTGAAACAGGAGACATATAGTAATATTTAGAGAATTCTATATGTTTCCTGGTTCAGGAAGAAAGCCACACTAGATGGCTATAGAGGAGCCCAATTAATATAATTGTTGTCAATTGTGGGACTTATAACAGCATATAAAGTAACACCCCATTTTTAGATTTTTAAATCATAGGCAAAACATCATTTGGTCGGTTGGTTTATAATAAAACCAAATTTATTGTAATCCTCTGTTATTTAGGACAAGAATTGATCCTCTATTCATAGGCAACATATAAGTATAACTTTTTCATTGTGATGTCATACATAATTGCAGGTTGTTTAAGGTGGTTAATTCACAGGTTTACACGGAATGATGTTGTTGAGATATTTCTTATGTTTCTTATACTTCATCAAGGGATCTGTTATTACTTATAGCTTAAAAAAAGGTTTTTCATAAATTAAGGTAAATTATTTATAATGAAATTATAATGATATATGATATCTGCCTGCCCACATAATATTTATCAATATATGTTTTATCTGGTTTTATAGTATAGTATAGTATGTTCATTAATTTATTATTATTACTAGATTGTTTGTTTAATAATAATTACATTTAATATATATGACATGATTTATTTAAATGTACTATGTGGCTTTGCTTATGTCAAAGAATAATAAATAAAAATAGTACAATGTTTTTATAAACATTATATCTTATAGTTATCATTGTATTAGAAACGATGAATTCATTTTTTCCTTTACGGGAAACCTAAGTCTATAAACAAAATAAAAATAACTCATTCTGTGTGAGTATTAATAAATAGATTATGTTTGTGAAATAATAGGTTAATTAAATAGGTTTTAGATTTATCAGGTCTCATGAGTGTTATGGTGTGCAAGGGTCTTTTCCCGGATTCAAGAATAGAAGAGAGGAAGAGGTTACGTATATCCTCTGCAATGAATTCTGACCAAGGCATTCCAAAATCATGGACACCCAACTTTCCTTAAAGTGGACCAACACCCATGGCTGATCGGCCTGGGAATCTATAAGATTCCAGGGCCGATCAGCTCCCTCCTCCCCGCGGGGCATCTGAAATCGGGATGCCCCGCTGTGTGAAACCCCCCCGGACGTCCACAAACCTTACCTTCTCCCGTTCCAACGGCGCATGCGCGGGCTGCCGCGCGTCCCTCTAGCAGGGCGCGCACCTGCGCCGGCCGTTTGTGACATTTATGTGTTTTTTTAAGGGATTTTAATATGTTGTATGTTTAGTATGTAGTGATTATAAATATGTAATTAATATAAATGTATTTTTTGATCAATTTATGAGTTGAGAGTGCCTCCCTACATGCTTTTTTTGACTAGCCACTAGAAGACTCCTCAATGACGCCTAACTCTAACATGCGCTTTACATTCGAGGAGATTGCCTCTCTACATGCTTCAGATATCCTGTAAGGTTTAAGGTTTAACTTACTGTAGGGTTCAGTTTTAATATGATGTTTTATTAGGCGAGTACGGCCCGGCAGGTCAGAAAACTCTATCTCCCTGTAGAAACTCCCTGACCTCCTGCTTCTGGGGTGTCCTGACAAGGTCTCACCTATTTTGACTGGGGGAACTGGCGGCATCACATCTTTAACTAGGGTTGGAGTGACTACTAAAGCTCCACGATCCTTGATCAGGTTTATGTGGTAAATCAGGTAGGGTTTCCTTCTACCTGGTTGATGAACCTTGCAGTTCACCTCACTCACCTTCTCTACGACCTCATAGGGACCCTGCCACAGAAATGTACTTTTAACCGTGGGCACTAATACCAGAACCCGGTCCCCAGGATTAAAGGCCCTCACCCTGGCAGATCTATGATATATTCTGCTCTGGGCCACCTGAGCCCTTTGCATATACTCTTTGAATATCGGCATTACCTTTTCTATTCGGTCCTGCATCTGGGCCACATGTTCAATTATATTTTGTATGGGGTGGCCTCTGTCTCCAAGGTTTCCTTGGCTAAATCTAACAAACCCTGGGGCTGCCTACCATACACTAGCTCAAAAAGCGAAAACCCTGTAGACACCTGGGGTACCTCCCGGATGGAAAACCTGAGATACGGCAACAAACAGTCCCAATCACGGCCATCCCGTTCTACAACTTTCTTTAGCATGTGCTTAAGGGATTTATTAAATTTCTCTACTAAGCCGTCTGTTTGAGGGTGGTACACTTAGGTGCGGAGATGGGTAATCTTAAACAGCTTGCACGGTTCCTTCATGACCTTTGACATGAAGGGCGTGCCCTCGTCAGTTAGGATTTCCTTCGGAATCCCTACACGGGAGAACATAAGAAACAGTTCCTTAGTAATATTTTTGGAGGCCATATTTCTTAGCGGAACTGCTTCCGGGTAGCGGGTAGCATAATCAAATACCACTAATATGTATTGGTGTCCTCGGGCAGACTTCAATTCTCTTGAAGGGAACCTCAATAATGGGAAGTGGCACCAAGGGACTCCAGAAATGTGATGTTGGGGCACTTAACTGGCACGTAGGGAAGGACTCACAGTACCTTTATATTTCCTCGTACACCCCAGGCCAAAAGAACCTTTGGAAAACTCTCTCCTGGGTCTTATTAGTCCCCAAATGCCCTCCAAGCACATGACTAAGGGCAATCTCCAGCACCATGCGACGGTGTGGTTTAGGTACCAGAAGCTGTTCCACAATTTCATTATTGATTTTGGAGACCCGATATACCAGATCCCCATTCATGGCAAAGTGTGGAAATTTCTGGTCAGTTTCTGGTTCCTGAGGTACACCATTCAACACTGTGACATTTGCTCTTGCGGTCCCCAGAGTGGGGTCTCTTAATTGTTCAGATCCAAAGTTACCCCTTCTAGGTCTAAGATCCGCTGATCAGGGAGGGAAGTCTCGCCATCCTCACCTGCCAACACCTGTAGTGGAAATCGGTCAGCACTGCACAACTCAGCGGTACCCACATTTTCACCCGATTCAACGACAGGGAGGGTTACAGGTTCTGCCATAGATCTTCGCTACCGGCAGAAGTGTTACCCCTTTCCCACAACTCCCAGAACAAGGGAAAATCACGTCCGACTATCGCTTCGTACATAAGGTGTTTTACCACGCCGACTTCATAGTTCAGTGTTCCAGCGGGGGTCTCAAACTTACCCCCGGCTACAGGGTAAGCCACAATATCCCTGTGGATGCAAAGCATGCTAACATTTCTCTTTGGTATATAACCTCCACCCACAAGGTTGGACCGGACCAAGGTTACCAGGCTACCTGAGTCCAACAGCGCCTTCACTGAGCAACCATTCACTTTCAATATCAGTCTCTGACCGCGGAATGGCGGTACATGCGGGTTCAGCAAACAGGGACCTTCGGCGACTGGCGTCTCATTCCATGGGCTCAGGAGAAAGGGGACAATCAACGGCTATCTGCCTCCACTCATGGCACCTCCAGCACTGGGGACCATGAAACCTCCTTGCCCGGGCGTCCTCCCTAGGATTAGGGGGCCTCTGGGGGTCATGGTCAGTCTTTTGCCCTCGCTCAAAGTCTAACGCCCTTCCCCCTTTTACCCCCTTCCACACACCTCCAGCGGGAACTCGCTTACCCACAGTAGCCACGGGTTTGCTGATCTTGGAGGGTGTTGGAGCTGGAGGGACATCCTGAAAGTAGTCCTCAGTCACGATGTATCTTTCAACCAAGTTGGCCAGCTGCTCAGCAATCTGAGGGTCGCCTTGTCCAGCCCACCGCTATAGCTTTGGTGGTAGGGTCCGGAAGTAGTGGTCCACCACGACTTTCTCGACCATCTGAGCTGGTGTAGAATGCTCCTAATCCAGCCACTTTTGTACTAGATGTAGCAGGTCATACATCTGCGACCGGGCAGGTTTCTCAATGTCAAAGCTCCAATTGTGCACTCTCCTGGTCCGAACTGCTGGCATAACACCCAGGCGAGCAAGAATCTCCATTTTAAGTTTGGCATAGTCCTGTACATCTTGCTCCCTGAGGTCAAAATAGGCTTTTTGTGGCTCACCTGCCAGGAACGATGCAATCACGTCTGCCCACTTGGCAATCGGCAGCTGCTCTGTCTCAGCCACGCGCTGGAACACGGTGAGGTAGGCCTCGACATCATCTTCAAGGGTCATCTTTTGTAAGACCCACTGTACAGCTTTTCTCGCACCACCAGTCTCCACCGGGCTTCTTTCCAGCTGTGAGATTTTAGCCACAACAGCCTCTCTGAGCGCAGCAGTCTGCTCCATTAACAGGCAGTTTGTCTCCTGCTGTTGGGCCATCGCCTGCCCAAGTTGGAGATTAGCCTGTATCAGCTGCCTAATAACCTCCTCCATGGTACTGGTTGAGCTTTTAACTGTCCACAATATAGCGTTTTTGTCACTCCGTTGCCCCTAGCAATAATCTATGCCTGCATCCTCCACCAATTTGTCAGGGACTGGGGCGAATGGCAGTAACTTGGACGACAGTTCTTTTTCAAATCAAACGTAATTTATTGAAAATAAAGATTCCACAGCCAAAACATCTCTTAACATCAGAGAAGGATTGCAGCCAACAATGCAGAACAGCCAGCGGTTACCTCACCGGCTTTAGTAAAGTCCAGCGTAGGAAAATGCAGCAAGCTGAAAAAGTCCTTGTTGTACGAGTTCCGCTTACAGGGCACACGAGCCCACACTGTTAATCCCCACAAGTCCAAGTTAGGGTGACACAAGCAAAGTCCTTCGGCTGCCATCCAGTTCTGTCCGTCTTTGTGAGTAACCAAGCCTGGGCTCCTTACTTCAGGCTGTTCAACAGCAAACTGAAAGGCTCAGCGGCTCCTTTTATTTAGGCTTCCTCGCAATCAGCCTCATCACCTGTGCGAGGCCTGGGATTAGGGAACAAACCTGTAGAGGACTGGGGAATGTGAACTGGGTCCTGAAAACCCAGCATGGATTGTGCCAGATAGAGCATAGCAGGGGAAAAATAGATACCATTCATTACTTTCCCATACACCTTACCACACTATATACATATCATTATGAGGTAAATAATCTCATGCGGTAAGTAATCTCATGAGGTGCATAATATTATGAAGTGTGTGTGTGTGTGTGTGTGTGTGTGTGTGTGTGTGTGTGTGTGTGGTCAGACACTGACATCATTTTTTGTGAGGTAAAATGTGATCTCCAGAACATTCTACCATTTATTTCTATGGGTCTATTTTTCTCAACCCTCTCCTCGTGAGCTAAGAACAGGCCTGGCTGTCATCTTTCCTCTTGTTCTCTCATATCCATATGTTTGAATATTGGCAAAGCATTCCTTGTATGTATATATTTAATGTATATAATCCTTGGATGTATGTAATGTATATACCCGGGGATCAATAAACTGATTCTGATTCTTTGGATCTGCACATTGGTGGCTCTAGATCTCTGTCTGAGGGCTAATGACCTCACCTTTGCATTGCTGGGGAGAGCTGCAGCTCTAATTATGTCACCTGTGCACTTGTGTGGGGATTCTCCCATTCATTTCTATGGGCCAGTCTTCCCCATCCCCCTCCTCTCCTGTACATCTGGCAAGGACGGGACCTTCGCTCTAACCTTTCCGGCCATCCAATGTACCTGTGTGCCAAACGGTTCAGGCGTTCGGAACTCTATAGAGGACAGACAGACAGAAGGACAGACGGACAGAACGACGGACAGCCATTCATTTTTATTATATAGATAAATCTCCTTTTTTTTCTTTACTTACCTCCGATCCAATGCCACTCTGTTTCCTGCGGTGCTGATCACTCCACTGTCAATGACAGCCAGAGGTGATTGGTGGAGGCCGGGTGTGAGTGCAGTTGACCTAGTGGACCAATCATCATGATTTTCACCATCCTGGTGATTGGTCCTTATCCGATTTGTGAAACACCCCAGAGTGGCTCTCGTCCAATCAGCACCTTATACTGTGCATACTAATGCATGGCATAAAGCCCTTGTTTTGCTGAGTGTCAGCATGGGGAGCACTGGCAGCTGCATCCCCAGATTCTCTGCAGAGTGTTTGCACTCCTGCTACCAGCCTATCCCAATGCACAGCTGCAGGGATGGGGATATGGCCATGGCCTGTGATCATGGCGAGGGATTTAAAAAAAAGAATTGTTGCTCTACATAAAGATGGCCTAGGGGTGCCAACACTCTGAAACTAAGTTGCAGCATGCTGGCCAAAACCATACAGCGTTCAAAAAGACAGGTTCCACTCAGAACAGGTCTCGCCTTGGTCAACCCAAGAAATTGAGTGCAGGGCTGGAAAACACAAAATATTTACATTATGGGAACAATTTGGGCATATTTGCTTAGAGGTATACTCACTTTTGTTGCCAGGGATTTAGACATTAATAGCTGTGTGGCGTTGAGTATTTTTGAGGGTGGACACAATAAAATATTTACAAACATGTGAGGGGTATACTCACCTTTGTGAGAATGTATATATATATATATTGTGGTAAGGTCTATTTTTCCCCTGCTATGCTCTATCAGGCACGATCCATGCTGGGGTTTTTAGGACCCAGTTCACATTCCCAGTCCTCTACAGGTTTGTTCCCTGATTCCAGGCCTCGCACAGGTGATGAGTCTGATTGCAGGGGAAGCCTAAATAAAAGGAGCCGCTGAGCCTGTCAGTTTGCTGTTGACCAGCCTGGAGGAAAGAGCCCAGGCTGTACTGCTCAAAGTGAACAAGAGAAATGGATTAAAGCCTAAGGACTTTGCTTCTGTCACCCCAAACTTGGACTTGTGGGGATAAACAGCGTGGGCTTGTGTGCCCTGAAAGTGAATCTTGTCCACCAAGGACTTTTTCAGCTTGCTGCATTTTCTTACCCTGGACTTTGCTAAGAGCCGGTGAGGTAACCGCTTATATTGCGTTTTGTGCTGCAACCATCTCTGATGTTAAGAGATGCTTTGGCCGTGGAATTCTTATTTTCAATAAACTACATTTGATTTGAAGGAGACCTGCCGTCTGAGTCACTACCGTTCGCCCCCAATCTCTTACAATATATATATATATATATATATATATATATATATATATATAGTGAGAAGTGCTCTCATCAATACACACTGACATCATCTGCAGTTAGCATAGTGTTACGTCTTAAGTACTGTAAAATAACAGTTATTCAGGAATAAGAGTTCCAAATGTGGCCGTTAGTTCTAATCCTCTAAACTTTAATGTTCTGACTTAAATGTCAGAGTAACTTTGCCCTGATATTAAGAATTGGTCTCTACAGATGCGTGTTGTATGTATGTACATGCTGAGGCGCAATGAAGCAACAACCTTTAAAGTGGACCAACACCCAGGATTTTGACTATCCTGGGTGTTGGTCCACTTAGGTGGGGCACCCCGATCGGGGGTGCCCCGCTGTGTGAAACCCCCCCGATCGCCGCAAAAACTCACCTCTCCCCGCTCCCACGTGACCTCGTCCGGCCAATGACAACGCTCAGAGCCGCTCTGGTATGCGCATCCAAGAGCGCTGTCATTGGCTGCGTCTCTCGCTTCCCTCCAACAGGGAGCGCGCCTGCACCGGCCATTCACGAAACGGCCGGCGCGGGAGCGCGCCCTGTTAGAGGGAAGCGAGAGACGCGGCCGTGTCTCGCGCATGCGCCGTTGGATCGCCGGTAAGGTAAGGATTGTGGGCCTCCTGGGGGGTTCCTCCCCGCGGGACATCCCGATTTCAGATGCCCCGCGGGGAGGGATCTGATCGGTCCGGGAATCTTATAGATTCCCGGGCCGGTCCCCCCTGGGTGTTGGTCCACTTTAAGGTGAACCAAAACCTGTTTGGACAGGCCAGCAGATTTCCTCTACTAGGGGCATCCTGCTGCAAAACATACCTACCTGATGAACATGTTAAGAATGTGGGTACATTCCTGGAATCTCTTCAGCTAATGCACGCTCCCTGCCCCAGGCTTACAGGAGGAAATACATTTGATCAGAATTGATTGCTGGGTATTAATATTCACATCATTCTATTCTGATGATTTTGAAGCCTATGCACACACTATGGGAGCTTGGAGGGAGGTAAGATATCCCGCCATGGACTCCATTTAAATTTAGCTACTTACCCTTGTCGTCTCCCCAACCTTCAACACCGTTTCTTACATTTGTTGTAATTCTATCCATGGTGTCTTGACGACCCTGATTCCCTTTCTGCAAGGTGTTGCTTTATTTTACAGAAGTGGGGTTTCTAACTATAATGTTTTGCTTAATTGTAGAGAAGTGGGTTTTCTAACTATAAAGTGTTGCTTAATTGTAGAGAAGTGGGGTTTCTATAACTATAATGTGACGCAAGACTAGGCAAGAAAAATTTAGTACATACATATATATATATATAGGGAATTGCAGTACTAGCCCCACATAGCAGCCAAAAATCTGCTTTATTTATAGAAAAATATGCATACAATTATCTTATTTCAGAAATAAAGATTCAGAATCAGTTTTAATTGCAAAGGATGTACTTACAAGACATTTGCTTTGAAGGGAAGCACTAGTATGGGGAGGCTGATTCATTACTGGCGCCAGGTATCGGCAGATGAGCATCTGTATAGTAGCGGCCTCAGTCGCTGTAGTAACCTGGCCGGCATTGATGAATGAGATGTATGTTGGGCGTTCTAACACCAGCACAGTGTTGCAGTGAGCGAAAGGTAGCGCCAGCTCAGCACGACCGACTCTCAGTGACTCACACCATATTCAACAAACAAACAGACTCACAGAGCGTAGGCGCTCTATATCTCACTATAGCATAGAGCGGCAGACGCTGTGTGATTAAAGTCTGTTTTTGAACACATGTCCACCAGTAACAAAGCGAAAACACATGGAATTACATTGTTGTAACATTATGACATTAATACTTTAATGCCAGAGCTGTAATCTTATAGATTCCCGGGCTGATCAGCGGTGGGTGTTGGTCCACTTTAAACAGAGAAAAATGAAATGTATGGGAGAGCGACAGGTAATACCTGGTGCTCTGGAAGCTAAAGCGCGAGCACTATACACTGAGCGACCTGTAATGATGAATTGTACGCTACATGTCGCTGTTAGAGTCGCTCACCAGAATCACCTTCATAAATGTGGTATTGCGTACAGCGCCCAGTATTCACCAGGTGCTGCCTGCCGCTACGAGACACTACCTGGCGCTATCCCTTAATGAATAACCCCCATAGTATGTGGTATAAGTAAAAAAGAAAACACGGAAGAGGTATAGATATAAGCTATTACAATATATTCATATAAACTAAGCTTAGGTTAAATTATACATGTGAAATCTACCAATACTAATTAGTTGTTTAGGAGTTGGATGGCCTATAGAAAAAAGCTACAGTATTGTCAAATTTGGAGGAGCTCTGTATTGGTGGCCTAAGGGTAACAGTTTAGAAAATCAAGGATCGGGGATGCCCCTCTGTGTGAAACACCCCAGATCACCCGATCACTCACCCTTCCCTGGTTCTATGGCGCATGCACAGCCTCTCGTCCAGTCAGTGCGCTTGGGTCCGCTCCCGTCCCTTTTTCCAGGAGCCCGTCTAAGGCTAGTGGATTTGGAGGAGCTCTGTATTGGTGACCTAAGGGTAACAATTTACTAAGGGTGGCTGTTGAATATAGTATGTTAGGAGCGTAGAAAAAAATCTGCAGTTGAGGTCTGGGAATTCCAGGTTTGGCCAACATATATTAACTAGGATGTTCACATTCAACTGTTAAGTAACACGGCACCTTCTTATGCTTCTCAGATCACTTGGGATCACAGTCGGCTCTGTAAGTGTAAATCCAGGTAGTTCTTGCTATGTCCTTGACTACCTCACAAAACCTTTACAAGCAATAGTAGCAGTTTGCTCATTTTATTTCAGCCTGGGCTTTTACTAGTCCTGGCCTAGCTACAAGCTGCTGAGCCCCAGCCTCAAGTTGTTGGTGCTGACATGATGCTGGGCTATAACATTGCTGGGACAGAACATGGGCTGGAGTGTCTTGGATGATAGGGCTGAGTATGGGGTAGGGATGGGGAAGGGTGGGCATAAGAAGAGGAATGAGTGAATTCTGCTGCAGGCTCCAGGTGAGGAGGACTTCATGCTGGGGGCTACACCCAGGCCTGTCAGCCCCAAAGCACTGTGGCCCGCTGGGAATTCTCCTAATGCTCCCTATTCTAGTCCGCCCTTGGGAGTAGAGATTCAACAGGTAGGTAGAAAGGATTGCAGCATGCCTGCTCTCCGAACCCACTTATGATGCCTCTTTGCCTTTGGAAAGAAAAGGAGAGTACTACAGGTGTTTATGAGCTTTTCCTTGTAACCTTAGCAGTGTCTCCCTTGAGTAGGTCATAGATAAGGTGACATTTTAAAAAAGCATTTCAGCTTGTATATGGAGGGGTAAAGTTAAAAAAAAGCTGTGTATACAGTAAGCAGATACCTTACAAAGCAAAATCTGATTAGCAGAATCCCCAAGTGATATCCACATGTTGAGCGATTTGGGTCCAGGAGATAAGGGTTTGCTGGAGGAAGAGGAAGGTGAGGGGTGAGATAGTTGTAGAAGTTGCCTATGTGATGATGACACAAATTTGGTGGGCGATTTAATAGTTTAAAGTGGATCAAAACCCAGGATTTTGACTATCCTGGGTTTTGGTCCTTGATCAAAAACTTGGTCCTGATCGGGGAGGCCACGCTGTGTGAAACACCCCAGATCGCCAGATCACTCACCCTTCTCCGGTCCTACACCACATGCACAGCCTCTCGTCCAGTCAGCGCGCTTGGATCCGCTCCCGCCCCTTCGTCCAGGAGCCTGTGTATGGTGAGTGGATCCGATTACACTGACGGGCGCATCCTCTGCGTGCTCGAGCCGGCCACTCACAAATGCCTGGCGCAGGCATGCGCCCTGCTAAAGAGATAGCGGGGATGCGGCCGCTGTTTGCGTATGCGCCATTGGACTGGAAAAGAAGGTGAGTTTCAGGGCAACCTCGGGGGGTTTTACACAGCGGGGCATCCCAAATCTGGATGCCCTGTGGGGAGCAAGTATGCCTGCCCTGCAGTCTCATAGACTCCATGTTGGGTTTTGGTCTACTTTAAGAGGTTGGGTCGAGTAATGGTTGCCATTAAGGTCAGAGGAGGTACTAGAGTAAGAGGAGGAGGCAGGAGCTGAAGCTGAACAGAGACACGTGCTCAGGATGTTAGGCTACTTTCACATTGGGGCATTTGCGAATAGTAGCCTATGGGCCATTTCATACCCCCAGAGTAGCAAATTGCACTGCATTCAAGAGGAACAACCACCTCTCTAGAGTCTAAAAGACTCACCTTGCTGGAGTTTTTCTGGTTTCCTCTAAATCACCTAGATCCCTTTCTCTGCTTTTCCCTTTCCTAATAGACAGTTGTCATTTTCCAACTGAATAACTATGTAACATACAGGCTGATTCATTACTAGCGCCAGGTGTCGGACACATGTCTGACAGATGAGCATCCGTTCATCGGCGCTAAGAGCGACTGCTAGTGGTTGCTCTGATCGGTATGTCGGTCGCTCTAACACCAGTACAGCGATATATGGGAGCGAATGGTAGCGACTGCTGAGTGTGACCGACTCACACCATATTCATCCAGAAAACAGCCTCACACAGCGCCGGCGGTCAAAATTGGGTCACTGTAGGCCAGAGCGCCAGACGCTGTGTGATTAAAGTCTGTTTTTAAACACATATCCACCAGATACAAAGTGAAAACACATGGAATGGCATTGTTATAATATTGTGACATGGACATTTTAATGCCAGACCTGTAATGACACTCTGCATAAAAATATTTAAAATCCCAAAAGTTTTCAAAAATGACTCTTTCCAGGCCTAGGAGAGGTGACACAATTATTTGAGAAAAAAAATTAAAAGAAAACCATGTTTAAACATAAGAAAAGTTACGTCCATTGAAATCTATATGAGAGTGACAGGTATACGCTGAGCCGTCTGTGATGATGAATAGGACGGTACATGGGCGCTGTTAGAGTCGCTCACCAGAATCACTTTCATAAATGTGGTATTGCGAACAGCACCCAGTGTTCACCAGACGCTGCTTGCCGCTTACAAGGCACTACCTGCCGCTATCCCTTGATGAATAAACCCCTAAGTAACTGGAGCATTAGACAAATTATTCTAACTGTAGTCATAGTGAGTGGAGCATGTCCAACCACATTCACTGCAACAGAGGAGTTGTGCTAAGCCTGCACATCCCTCCATTGTAGTGAATGGAGTGAGCATGCGCATTCACTGTAGGGGGCAGCAGGAGCGTGCAATGATGCCAGGGGATCCAAACTCAGAAATTGCCAAGTTTCTGGGCAACTGACCATAAGCCGCCATGGGGGACAAAGGTTAGGTATTAGTTTATTATGTATTCCCGTTAATGCCAGCTAGAAGGCGCTGAACTAAATAACTGTGTTACTATGTAACAGCACTGACCTACTGGCTGGGAAAAAAGTAAAATATTGTATTGGAAAAAACTAATTAATATGGAAGCATGTTGACTGGAAACTACAGAAATTGTCTAATACATTTATTCACACTTTTGTACTTTTTGTAAGGCTTTTTTTTCTAAAACATGAAGCACGCACAGGCAAATAGCTTTTTTAAAGCAAAGCTGCTATTACAATGGCAAATCAGTGACCCTCTTTTGCTCTTTTGTTCTTTTTTTTGTATAGACCATACAGTAAGCCCATCCAGTCCTGAATACATGTCTTTATTCTAGCTCTGTACCTACAATTCTCTATGGCTCTGTTCCTCTCTTTGCCCTGCCTGGGCCACCTGCAATTTAGGACGCCTCATGAATAAAAATGCAATTAATGGTGATTCAGTTCATTCCCTCTCATGCTCTATCTGCCTCTTAAAAAGGCTTAGATGCCAAATGCTTGCTTTGAAATGCAATTAGCGTCAGCTTAATGAATAATTAAAGTGCCTTATTTTGTAGTAATCTTTTTAAAATACATTTTTTTAATAAATCCTATTTGCCTGTGGTTAACTTTATGTAACAAGAATTAGCAAAGCATCCAGAATCCCCCTATGACTCATCTTGGGATATATAAGTAAAGAAATTGTGGCAGTGTGTGTCTTGTGCCATCCTTCCTGTAATAATCATAGGCACCTACAATCTACACAAAACTTCCTACACCCATTTCAGCAGCCAATCAGAAGAGGCTTGTGCCATTGGGCCCATCTATAACTTTATGCATACTACAGCATATAGGTTGTCAGGCTTTATTCAAAAGTATTCAGAAGCAATTACCATATTTTTGCCCCATAAGACGCACTATTTCCCCCAAACGGGGGGTGTCAGTGTGTCTTTTTGGGCGAATGTAAAAAGTAAAAAAATGGGGGGAAAAATATACTTACATCTATATCGCGCCCGCTGTTCCCACTCTGGCTTTTGGCGTGTTTGTGTCAGCGTGCTTGAGAGGCAGTGGCAGCGCTGCAAGCCAGAATGGGGACAGACAGCGTCTCCGCTCTGGCTTCCTGCTCTGCCACTGTCTCTCGATCAGCACTCGACTGTCAGCGCACACCTGCCCAAGAGGAAGTGGCGGGGCAGGAAGCCAGAGCAGGGACAGCGTTCATGTAAGTATACTTTTTTTCTGGGGGGTTGGGGGTAATGCTACACTAATTAAGGGGATGGGGGAATGCCACATTGCCTATATGGGGAATGGGATGAGGTGAATGCCACACTGCTTGTGGGGAATAGGAGGGGGGATGCCACACTGCATTTAGGAATGGGAGTGGGGATTCCACACTGCCTATGGAATGGGAGGGGGGAATGCCGCACTGCCTTTGGGAATGGGGGGGATGTCACACTGCCTAGGAGAATGGGAAGGGGGGGAAATGCCACGCTCCATATGGGAATGGGGGGGAATGCCACACTGCCTATGGGAATGAGATGGAGGGAATGCCACACTGCCCATGGGGAATGGGATGGGGGGAATGCCAAACTGCCTATGGGAATGGGATGGGGGAATGCCACACTGTCCACAGGGAATGAGTCGGGGGAATGCAACACTGCCCATGGGTAATGGGATGCCACACTGCCTGTGGGGTGTTTTAGCACATTTGGATTAGAATATTTTTTTTTCTTATTTTCCTCCTCCAAATCCTATGTGCGTTTTATGGTCTGGTGCGTCTTATATGGTGAAAATTTGGTATTTTGTAAATAACCCATCTGGCTTTTTCAAAATTCAGAAACTAGCAAAATGGCTTTAAGAATTGCCAATTGTCTTGACATATTGCTGCAGTTTTAGCACGACCTGGATGAGCCATCTGAGGAGACAGGTGTTAGCTGTAAATATTATATGGCTATTAGAAATGAAATAAAAATGATCACTTGAAAGGCAATGCTTCTCTGGGCAAAAAAAGTGAAGTTAGATTAGTACTTCCTTAAACTTTAAAAAACAGAACTTTTGATGACCTTACAGTAATAGAAGACCTAGATAATTTATAGGCAATATAGAAATAAAGAGGAATATGTGTATAATCTAGAAGATGGAGCAAAAAACATCCAGGGAAATACAGAATAGATGGAATAATCCACCCTGACATTTAGGACTAAATAAACACTGATAGTTTCATTATAAGCATGGTATACTATAGAGATCTCCTGGGCATTACCTTGAATTCAGATAAACCTATCTGAAGTTATTAACTCCTTACTGAGCCATGTAAATGTCTAAACATTCTAGACACAATAACGGACTTTAGTCTTCTTTGATATTGAGAAAACCAATAATAAATACTGACTGCAGCTTACCATGTGTTCATTGAAAGTGGGACAAAACCCGGGATTTTGACTATACTGGGTTTTGTTGCTTGCTTTGGGGGCATCCCGATTTCCCCAGTCCTACGGTGCATGCGCAGGCACTTTTTTGAGATTCCAGGGCCAGTCCAGTTGGGTTTTGTTCAGCTATAAAATTACTGTAAAGACAAAACAATTAACAACTATTTTTTCCCTGCAGCAGCTTTCACCCAGTTGACACTCGGAATGACACTACAATGTCCGTATTTGACACATTCATTTAACCCCTGCTCCAGTCATAGTGACTGTAGCATGGCCAACACCATTCTTTGCAGTGCCGAGACAGTGCCTGCATGCTCATCCATTGCATTATAAGGGGTGGACATGCACTGTCACTATGACTGTTGTGGGGGCAGCAGGAAGCCTCATTGCGGACAAAAGGTAAGTACTTTCTTTTATATTTCCCTTTAATGCACTTTGCTACCTAGAAGCAGGAAGTTCATCCTGGTGGTGTTTAGAAAATGAATTAGAACCAAAGTGAAGCAAGAAAATATAAATCACTTTTATTTAATATCTATTTTTCAAAAGGTTTCTTTCATTTATTATTTTCACAAACCTATACAAGAAATCACAATAAGACACAGGTACATATGCATTTGTTTAGTTTCTGATATGTATCATTGACATATATTGTGTATGTATATATTTATTTATATATTTATAAAATTGTTTAAAAATTGTTTAAATTAATTATACAAGAAAAGAATCATAACTAGTGATGAGCTTAAACTTTGGGTCAACAGAAATATTGCCTGTGCGGTTCAAGCTATTGCCACATTTGAATCAAATGTTTTGCCCATCTTTTACATTGTTAATAATGTTTTGTACTTTTTTTAACTACCCCATCCACCTGGGTCTATTACACCTCGCACACCAAGCGTAGGAAAGGGTCAATCCTATGCAAAACGGGGAGGCCGATTCATCAATAGCGCCAGGTAGCGACAGATGAGCGACTGAAGTATGGCGCTATGAGCGCCGCTAGCGTCAGCCGCGGGCGTTAGCGATTCGCTATAGCAGGCCTCCTCAGTCGCTACCTGGCGTTGTTGCGAACAACGCCTACATTGCTGAATATGATGTTGGCCCTCAGCTTTGTTGGCGCTGTCAGTCAGTGTGACCACGCTATTCTACACAGCGCCTGTTAGCTTTGCTGTGTCCTGCCCATCCAGTACCTTCTGAATAAAACACATTGCCACATTTGTTTTGAAATGAAAATTTTTTTTTATTGTGTGTAAAAGGTAATTACATTCTACCAGATCTTCGAATATAAATGGAAAATAAAACATAATTAAACACATAGTCACAATTTTATAAATTTTTATTTGTTACCTAAAAAGGAAATACAATTAAATCACCAATGAGAAAGAAAAGGAAAATAAAAACAGAACAGAGAAAGAAAAGGAAAATAAAAACAGAACAGAGAAAGCAAAGGAAAATAAAAACAGAACAGAGAAAGAAAAGGAAAATAAAAACAGAACAGAGAAAGCAAAGGAAAATAAAAACAGAACAGAGAAAGAAAAGGAAAATAAAAACAGAACAGAGAAAGAAAAGGAAAATAAAAACAGAACAGAGAAAGAAAAGGAAAATAAAAACAGAACAGAGAAAGAAAAGGAAAATAAAAACAGAACAGAGAAAGAAAAGGAAAATAAAAACAGAACAGAGAAAGAAAAGGAAAATAAAAACAGAACAGAGAAAGCAAAGGAAAATAAAAACAGAACAGAGAAAGCAAAGGAAAATAAAAACAGAACAGAGAAAGAAAAGGAAAATAAAAACAGAACAGAGAAAGAAAAGGAAAATAAAAACAGAACAGAGAAAGAAAAGGAAAATGAAAATAGGAATTAGAATGTAAAGGAAACTTACAACCAAATTAAACACATAGCCACATGTATATATCTAATTTTTGTTTAATTTTTTCTCTTAAACTAAATTAAGATTAAAATATAAAGGAAATAGAAAAAGAAAAGTCCTGCAGAAATGCAAAAGAAAAGAAAAGTCCATGAAAGGTTGGGTAGAGGAATGTCCAGATCACGGTGCATCTCTTGGTGCCTGAAAAATTAAGAAAAGTGCAGTTAGTATATATCTTTATAGTTATTTTGTGCTTTATTAAAAAAAAATGCATAACTTGATAACCAACATTGGCGTCTTACACCCCCCTTAGAGTGGTTTGGGTCATCTTAAACCCCCCTTAGAGTGGTTTGGGTCATCTTAAACCCCCCTTAGAGTGGTTGGGGTCATCTGAAACACCCCTTAGAGTGGTTTGGATCATCTTACACCCCCCCTTAGAGTGGTTTGGGTCATCTTACACCCCCCCTTAGAGTGGTTTGGGTCATCTTACACCCCCCCTTAGAGTGGTTTGGGTCATCTTACACCCCCCCTTAGAGTGGTTTGGGTCATCTTACACCCCCCCTTAGAGTGGTTTGGGTCATCTTAAACCCCCCTTAGAGTGGTTTGGGTCATCTGAAACACCCCTTAGAGTGGTTTGGATCATCTTACACCCCCCCTTAGAGTGGTTTGGGTCATCTTAAACCCCCCTTAGAATGGTTTGGGTCATCTGAAACACCCCCTTAGTGCGTTTGGTTGCTCTTTTGGATGGGAGGTCAAAGACATTTAAACAGGAGTGCAGTACTTGCATTAGAGTGAAGGGTAGTTAGCTTACCGCAAAATAAGAAGTGATCAGCCTTTCCCTTAGCTCATCGCCAGTCTGGGTGTCCTCACTTCTATCTGCGGGCAGGTTGGGGATTTCTGGCACCAGTGCTGTCTCCTCGGGGGCTTGGATTCGGTGACAAATGCAAATGTTGTGTAGCACACAGCAGGCAAGGATGATCTTGGAAACCTTCTGTGGGCTGTAGAGCATCTCTCCTCCTGGCCGTGCCAAACAAAGAAAGCGTGCTTTCAGCAGGCCGATGGTTCTTTCCACAATGCATCTGGTCTTGCGATGCGCTGCATTGTAGCGTTCATGGGCAGAGGTCCGTGGGTTCCTGACCGGAGTCATGACCCACGTTCTCTGCCCATATCCCTTGTCCGCTGTAGAAAAAACACAAGGAGAGAGACAGCAATTAGTACTAGTACATGTTTTTGGGTGGTAGTTTGTTGAAAATTGCCTTACTAGGCCACATATTAGCAAAATACATAGACATGGTTAATTTATTACCCAGTAGCCAGCCAGCTGGCATTTCGTTGTTATCAAACTTCCGGCACAGGACTGTCCGCTGCAAGACGTAAGAATCGTGGCATGAGCCGGGGAACCCCGATCTCACCGCCCGCAGCTTCATCTCATGGTCACAGACCACCATGATGTTAAAGGAATGGAACTGCTTCCTGTTTCTGTAGGACAGCTCCTGTGCACGGGGAGGGCGGAAAGGGATATGTGTACCATCAACGCACCCTAGCACATTCGGGATCCCTCCCATCAGATAGAAAGCATGTTTTATTTTGGCAACCTCTTCCTCCTCCTCAGGAAACTTGATGTAAATTGGGATTAAATCACAAATTGCCAGAACTACCTGGATTAGGATGCGGCTCATAGTAGCCTGGCTTATCCCGCTGAGGAGGGCTGAGGTTGCCTGGAAGGTCCCTCGTGCCAACACATTAAGAGTGGCACACAGGCGTACTATGCCTGGAATGGAGTGAGTGCGTTTGGTGGATGGCTCGATTTTGGTCTTAATCTGATCATATAGGGACTGTAGTGCAGCACGATTCAGACGGAAGCGGCTCCTGATCTGCTCGTCACTTAAGTCCCATACTGAAAGGCGGATTGCAAAGGAGCGGGGTGCCCTAAGCCTCACAACACCCCGCTCCCTTTCCTCCTGCTCTTCCAGCATACGCATACATCCATCCACCCAGACACCATACATCACCCTCTTATCCATCACACACACTAAAGATATATACAAAAACAAAAAAAAAAAAATAAAAACAATCACACACAACACACACACAAACAATCACACTACACACACACCCGCTACAATGCAGCTCACCACAAAACCAGAACTATAGTGGTCCAAACCACCAGCCTGCTGAAAACCAGCTTTCTAAGTTAAGCACAACCAAGAGGGGAGTTGCTGCACAGCCCACAAAAGGCCCCAAAATCAAGCCTTACTTGCTGTATGCTACACAAAATTTGCAGATGCCACCCAAACCAAGCTCCTAAAGAAACAGCACTGATGTCAGAAATCACCCAACAAGCCACAGAGAGTGAGGACAGAAACCAGACAGAGGCTCAAATGAGCTAAGGGAAGCGAGCACAGCACCACACCACAGCCTTTGCCACAGTGTAAGAATAGCAGAAGCTAGTTCATTCCTTCCTTTTATACTTCATTTTCAAAAGTGACAGGTCCGCTTTGCCGCCTTTTGCGTCGCTCTGCTATTTCCGGGCGCCAATTAGCCGACCCAGGTGTGCGTAAAACAGAGTGCGCACGCGCACGCTAGTAGCGCTACTAGCGTACTTGAGCCGTAACGTGCGTGCATTAACGGACATGGGCCAAAAATCAGGTGGGGACCAATGAAAGTGAAGCTGTTGTTTTTTTAAATAGCCGTTAGGCTAAGCACATGTCACAAGGGTTGCAGATACATCAGTCCATTGTTGGATTTGGGTGTGTGTTGTTTGTTGATTGAGGTCTGTAATGAGTTAATTGGCTAACACACATGCTTCTGTCAGTGCAGTGGAGGTGTGCCTAGAAGGAACTGGGCTGTATGTGTGAATCAATTAAGTGGCCTGCTTTTGGATTGGCTGTTAGAGCACATAAAACCTGGCCAAGCCTAAGAGATTGCGATGCCATTCTGTAGTGTGCATGCGTGCTTGTGGGGTGTTGATTTGTGTGTGTGTGCAGCTACAGGATGGAGCCAAATACAGGACATCTGCCGGCCACAGCAGGCCCGAGTAGGAGTTTGGTGGGTGCTGTGCGCAGACCTCCCTTACGGAAAAGGGCACAGCCTGAAGGTGGGGCAGCACCCCAGGCTAAGCGCCCAGGTGCCAAGAGGGAGCCTGAATTTAATTTGGCTGAGAATAATTATCTTGTGCGCCTGACACTTGCGAAATGGGAGCTGCTTTTTGGCTCCCAAAGCAAGTCCATAGGCAAACAAGAAAGAAGCAAACTGTGGGATGCCATTGGTGTGGAGCTTAGTAGCACAGCTCAACACCCACGTAGTGGCCCATCCTGCAGGAAACGCTTCTACACTTTGCGAGGGGCCCTTATGAAAAAGATGAATCACGATCTTGATGTGGACAGTGGGTTCAGCCAGGCTCCAAAGAGTACCTACAGGCCGTATGAGGAGATGCTGAAGGCCAAAATCCCACTGGCTCGGCTGCAGGGTGTGGATCCTGGGGATGACACCACCGGTTGGGCTGAAGGTACATATTTTCTGCCTTTTACAATAACCTAATGTTAATGTCTGTGATTAGCATTTTTACATTCTGACCAACTAACTGTAGGACCTTTGAAGTATTACATTATAGCTAAAACATTTGTAACATTTCTGTCTGTTGCTTTATGCATAGGTGCACATGCTGCTGTCCGGGATGTGGCTCCGGACAACCAAGCTCCTGCCCTTCCAGCAACCTCAAGGCTACCCCAGTCTGCCATTGAAGGTATTTACCCATTATTTGTTTGCTGGTTTTTTGAAAAACAAATGGGTGTGGGAGCAGCTCAAGCAATAAAGGTTTGCCCTGTTGACTATTAATAATATGTGGGTGCGCCCTAATTGCACGCCCACTGTAACACTCACAGTCAGTAACTAACAAGGCCCTAACATGTGTAGATATGTAGGATGCCAGAGATGTGTAGCCATATATCGGCCTATCAATGTGTGAGCCACACTTGGCTTGATTAGTCAATATTAGTGAAAGAGCTGCTCACACACCTTAATGCAGGTTGTATTTTGGCACGCACATTAGCTAGGGCTCAATGTTGGTTTTATTTTGCACTAGCTCCCATGCCCTTGGCCCCAGCATCTCCTCCGGATCCCACCTACTCTTTGGATGTCGGTAAGTGCATGTGTTCACCTTGCTTGATCCACTTTGACTCAAGTGCATGTGTCTCATTTGTCATTTTTCTTTGTAGGCCAAGTGACTGGTTCATCTTTGGACCCCACTTCCGATGTTGCCGGTCAACAGGACCCTGTTGGTGTGTAGAGCAATACATAATGTATCCTTTATGCTGTTTAGGTAACACTGGTTCAATTTGGTTAGTCTACTAAGCTACATGTTTGCTTGGTAAACTTGAAGATGCCTCTTGGGAGTGCTGGTTGCCTCCCCAGGGTCAGTCTATTAGTTATTTTAGTGATAGCAATGTATATTTGCGGACATATTTTTAGGAAAACATTCACTGTAGTAGTTTGCTGAATCTTTAGACCCTTTTTTTTTTGGTTTTAGTTGACCCGAATATCGGAAGTGGCTGTCCAGAAAGGGCCCCTCAAGTTCCAGCTGCCAGAGATGAGGGTAAGTGGTTTTGCCTTGCTCTAGTATGTCTTTTGGCTCTAATGTTGTGCCACTTGCTTCTGGCAACTTGTGTGTCCACATCTATTTTCAAGGTCCAATCTCGAGTGAGGACCCCACTCCAGACATCTGGGATATTGCGGGTATGTTTAATTTAAGCAATGTTTATGATGAGATTTGCAGAAATTAGTGCGTCTTAGTCCTGTAACATACATGTTAAACCGGCCCTTCAACATGATTTAATGAAAAGCCCAAACTCTTAAAAAACGATTCCCCAGCATCTAAAATGAATATATTTTACATTTTTAGTCACTAACTTATTAGTTTTTCCCCCACTGGGCTGCAACTCTGTTCAGGAATTTAGGATACGGGCGCCGCCATCTTGACTCAGAAGCATCACACTTACTGAGGAGAGGAGAGTGGGATAAGGTACAGGGGGGCAGGTTATAGCTGTGCTTTGCTCAGACAGAGCAGAGCTGAGGTCAGGGAAAGGTCAGCAGCCCCAGAATGCAGAGCAGCACAGTCACTTCCTGTTTGCAGGCACTTCCTGTTTGCAGGCTGCCTGAAAAAATGGGGGCTTCCATAAGCCGCCATCTTGGATGTTTAAAGGCTCATAACATGCAGTAGATGCAGGTAGGATGATTTTTAATGTGAGCAATCTGTATGTACAGTGTGGGGGAAACATATAAGATAGACTCTTATTCAGAGTGAAGGTCCGCTTTAACAATCTGAGTTTAACCAAGACCTTTGGTCTACTGTGTATTTTTAAAAATTTGAGAGGTATGACCTCGATAGCCTAACCAGGTTACATTAGAGTTTGGCCCACAGACCTACTAACCTGATTTTCCTGTTTAGCATTTGCCAACTTGGCCGACATCTCTGATGTTGATTCGCGACTCTCTGGCAGCGATACCTCGAGCCTACCTGGGCTGGAGGACACGCAGGTAACATGGCTGATGTAGACGACCTCTAAACCCATTGGCATATTCGTGGGTAGTGGAAGAAGCAACATGTAACATTTCATTTCATTGTTGTTTTGGCAGGAGGCGGAACCAGAACCCCAAGCTGGGACCTCTTCCCAAGTCCCATGTGGCCAAGCTTCAGAGGCTCAGACAAGGGTAAGTTGTCTAGTGAGTGTTTATGTTAACTTTTGGGAGGGGCATAGCTGCATTTGTTCCGTTTGACTAAAATGTGGTTTACTATTTTTTTAGCCTACTACCACAGCAAGAGGAGGTGTGGCACCAACCAGTGCCGATTTCTACACACTAGGGGTCCGGATGCTGGAGGACTACAGTCGCCAACAGCCGCGTGATGGAACTAATGAGCGCATTGCGGCGTTGGAAAATCAGGTGCTGATGTGTCAGCAACAAAATGAGGGCCTGCAGCGCCAGGTGGACCAGTTAAGGCAAAACCTACAACAGAACCAGGACCTTGGTCGCCTTGCCAATGTTATTGAACAATCTGTACAGCGGCAGGAAGAGGCAATACAGCGCCAGGCAGAGGCAATACAGCGGCAGGACCAAACTTTGTTGTTGATACAACAGCTCATACAACAGCAGTCTATATTTTTTACTGCACTGTTGTCCCCCAACACCGCCCCTAGCAATGACTCCCAACCTCCCCGGCCACCCAGCCAAGAATATTAATTTTGTTTGTTTTTGTTTGTGTAAATATATTTGCTTAACCCACATCTAAATTGTGTTTTTCCTAAGACCTAGCTAATAACACAGTCAGGGATGAGTATCTTGATCTAGATATGTCAATGTATTTGTAAATTTAGGCCACACATTTGAGACCATAGCTTACTATGATTAACACATGAAATGGCTCCAAAGGTATGGCTAAATTGACACACAAATGGGTTTTGAGACAGTTAAACTATGCTTTGCAAGGCACCACACTGTAATGATGTTCATCAAAAGATTTAATTTTAAAAAAGGGCCAACAGGGCCAACATTGCCCAACAAAGGGCGTAAACAGGCCAGCCTTCCCCCCACCCTAACGACGCCGCCGGCGCCTCTTCTTGGCCAGCAGCATCAGCTTCAGGAGCCTGATCTCCCGCCACAGTCTGCGATGCTGGTTTTCACAAGCTGTAGAGATGTAGAAAAAAAAATTTGTTAATAAATTGAATGTGACCTCAACAGACACAGATGTAGCAATGTAATGTCAGTGTGTCCAATTAGGTGACACTCACATTAACATTGTTGACCACTGTGCGCTTATTGGTTAACATGATATGAGTACTATTGACTGGCAGGAATGTGAACAACACATCCCAAGCATACATTTACTCTTAAAGTGTACCAACAGCCACCGGTGATCGGCCCTGGAATCTATCAGATTCCCGGCCTGATCACCTCCCTCCCCGCGGGACATCCAAGATCGGGATGTCCCTCGGGGTGAAACCCCCCCAACACCCCAAAATCCCTACCTCAGTAAAAAGGGACGCGCGGGAGGCGGAGGAAGAGCCACTTGGCCACGGCTTGTACGTTTGCTGGAGTAAAAGTGAGTTCAGGGGGTTGTCACACAGCGGTGACGATCAGGGGTGCCCCACCGTAGTGGACCAAGACCCAGGAAAGTCAAATTCCTGGTTGTTGTTCCACTTTAACTGTGGGGAAGCAAAGAAGGTATAAGTCCCAGTGTGTCCATTTTTGTGTTTAGTCACAGCCAAACCTCAGGGCCTAAGTCCTAACGAGTACACGAGTTTGCCCTATAATGTTAGAGGTCCAGACAAAACAGGCCCAAGACAGGCAAAAATAGTCTCTATGTGGCCAAATGAAGAATGTGAGGCAACAATCAAGCATGCAGACAGGCATGTTGGATTATTGTACAAACACATGGAATCTAGATGTGTGTGAAATTAACACATAGGTACATTTTAAATTTCGGCAGATGTGACAAGAAGACATAGGTTTCACAAGTCTTTAGGCATATGAAGTGGGATGTACTCACCATCGCAGCTGTGGCGGGGGCCCATGCTGCTGGCCGTCCCTGGAGCTGGGGTGGGGAGGAGGTTTTCTGGCTCCGTCTGCGTAGCAACATCTGTCAACAGAAAGCAAAAGACAAAAACACAATTAGTGGGCCAATGACACCTGACTATTTGACATCCATCTGGTTATTGAGTCTGAAAAATCAAAGGCTTGCATGGTTACATACAGGTTGTACAAAATTAGCATATTTCCTGGTCCATGAGTTAATGTCAATTAGTTAGGGTTGCAACATGTATCCCTAAAGATAATGTGCTAATAACATAGACAGTGCTATGTAAAGGACTCATTAGCAGTTGATTGGCTAATGTTACTAGTGTGCCACATGTTTTAGCGGGAACAACTTAACCCAAGAAAAGAAATGAGAACAACCATCATGGTGTGGCCAGAAACATAGGGGTGGTTTCCAGTTGGCTAGCACTGTAGTGTGGTTTGTGATGTTAATGTACATTAGCAAACCAGCTTAGACAATGGACCAGGAAACGTGTGTGTTAAAAGTGGACCAAGACACAGGATTGTGATTATTCAGTGTAGTAGTCTACTTTGCCAGAGCAACACAATTTTAGTCCGCCACCGCCCCTGCCTTCCGCACCTCACTCCGCCAGTGTGTGCGCACACGCATGCCAGTAGGAAACAGAGCGCAGGCGCACACACATCTCGAGTGCCACACAGGAGGCAGGGACAATGGCTTCTGCCACCCCCAAAGAGGGAAGTAGTTTGTGGTGTTTGGTTGGGGGGGGGCCCTGGGTGAGGGATGTGATTTGGCAGGCAAGGCGCCATAATCCAAACAATATCAGCAAGGTTTGTGGGTCCACTTTAAGGAATGACATAAAGTCCAAAATGTACTAGCTTCAAACATACACTTACCACGACTATGCCCGAGGAGGATTTGACGCCAAAAATCCATGGAGGTGCCGCCTATATGATGCCCTGCAAATTACAGAGGAATGGCAAGGGCTAAGCACAAATGGTCAGATGAAACCTGGCACAGACTAACAATTAAAACATGTAAACTCACCAGGGGATGAAGCGCCACTTGAAGCCCAGGGAGGGCTCTGAGGAGGAGGCGGGGAGCCTCGGCTCCTCACACTCTGCTCAGAAGATCCACCAGGCAAAGGGCCACCCTCCTCCCTCTCACTCCCTGCTTGAGAGTGGCCCCTTGCCTGGTGAGAGTCCTCAGCCTCAGAGTGTGAGGAGCTGAGGCTTGATCCAGCCTGCCCCCCAGCAGCACACTCCTCTGGGGCGTCATCCCCTTCCTCCCCTGGGTCCTCTAAATAGGACCCGCGGGAGGGACCCTCCCCCGATGACTCCCCCGAGTCCGCCTGCCTGGTTCGGGGGAGGAATCCCTTCCCACGTTTCCCCAGGGGAGGACGCTTATCTGTGTGGAGGGGGTGAAAGCAAATAATTAATATAAAAAGCAAAAAAGGACACAGCTTAGCAGATGATTGTGCACAAAGGCCAAAAAGAACATAAGCTTTCACTTACCTGATGCGTAGGCATCATATAGGCGGTACACGCCTTCTGGGTCCCGGCGCTTAAAATCTGACCATTTCTGTTGGATTGCCCGGATGGTCAGGTTGGTCTTGAAGCGCCGGGACACAGTGGCCTTCACCTCCATGGCAAGGCGTTTTTTTGCTCCTCGGGCATAGTCGTATTCGGCCAGGCAGAAGTCCTATGAAAAAAGTAAAAACAAAAAAAAAAAAAAATCACAACATGACCTCAGAACAATGTCATAAACAGTTCTACAGAGACAAGATCAAAGTGGATCCACACCCAGGATTTACATTAGTCTGTGTTTGTGTGCACTTTTTTGGGCCACAACTATTGTGGGTGGCCCACTGTCTGCAAGGCCCTTTGAAGGGCCCAAATACACAGCTGAGGACACTCCCACGTCACTCCGCAAGCCAAACACAGCGGTCCACGCCGGTGTGGTATGCGCAACCAAGGACCTTGGGAGGTGCATACCAGCTCAGCTGCATCTGCACGGCAAAGTACGCATGTGGCGTTTGACTCTAACAGGGAGTGCGCCTGCACACCAATTGAAAATATGTATGGCGCAGGGGTACACCCTGCTAGAGGTAAGCGCAATAGGCATCCGCCACTCACACATGCACAGATGGGAGGGGCCAGAGATAATTTTTGGGGGCCTCCAGGGGGGGGGGGGGGGCATCCAAGCAGGACATCCACAATGGGGATGCCCCATGTGGAGTGTACAATTTTGGACTAAAAAAAAAAAAAAAACAGCCCCTATCCACCCTGTGTGTTTAGACATTTTTAAACTAAAAAAACAAAACTAAAATACTCACTTTAACTACCTGGCCATTGACCCGGCTATCCACCCGGGTGCGCGTTTGTTTTTTGGGCACAGGAGGGGAATGGGTGGGAGGGGTGGAATTTGGGGAAGGTGAGGTAGGTGGGGGATGTGGGGGAGGGGTGGTGGGGCCGGAATCTGAGGAGGAGCTGGGGAGGCGCATTACTCTCCGTTTGGGAGCCATATTGGAAACGCTAAGGAGGAAACAGGAACCGGAAATGACGCTAGCGACATGAGACATAAAAACCAAACCAAAACAAGAATACGCACCGCGCCCCAGCAACAAGCTAATATCAGCTATGTGCAAGCTAAGTGGCGGAAAAACATTAAAATGACGCTGAAAAACAAGCTATTGGCATAAGCGCAAGACAGTTTTACCTTAAGGTGGCGTTGAAACGCAAAGGAGGATCCCGGAACCGGATATGACGCAAGCAACTGTGCTTCCAAACTAAAATTCAAAAAATGCGCGCAGCAGGGACAAGCTAATATCAGCTATGTGCAAGCTAAATGGCGGAAAAACATTAAAATGACGCTGAAAAACAAGCTATTGGCATAAGCGCAAGACAGTTTTACCTTAAGGTGGCGTTGAAACGCAAAGGAGGATCCCGGAACCGGATATGACGCAAGCAACTGTGCTTCCAAACCAAAAAAAAAAAAAAAGCGCGCAGCAGGGACAAGCTAATATCAGCTATGTGCAAGCTAAATGGCGGAAAAACATAAAAATGACGCTGAAAAACAAGCTAGGGCCCACGGCGCCACAAATTATTAGCTTGATTTAGCAGGGGGTTCTACATACTGGAATGCATAGGTCCTTCTAAAGCATACACCGTTGTGCTTACATATACAAATCTTATTCCTTCACAAAGTCATCACACAATCAAACTAGACAACTACCTGAAAATGTGGCACACATGAGAATGCATAACGGGTTGTTATGAGCTGGTACGACTGACTGTTAATCCTGCAATATGTGGCCAGGCACGCTCACAACTACAGTGTATTCATTAACAACGACTGGGGTCGCGGGAAGTGAATTCCTTGCAAATGGCAGAAGGGCACATGTATGAACAGCACAGCGCCGCACAACGCCGCGCAGCGAGGCACAGCGACGCTCGCGCCGCCACATAGCGAATTAAAACAGCGACTGCACAAACACTGACCAACACAGATTCATCAAGGACAGGGCTGCCGAATAGCTTGGGCGCTGACAATTTCGAAGAGCGAACGTGACCGCCCAACCTGACAGGCTACAAAATAGCTTTACAAGCCCCGTTTGTGTGGAAAACCAGCGCTTTTGAGGCCAATGAGTTTGGGTGGAGGAGATGCAATTCCCATGTCACTCACAACATTACATTGTGAAAAAAAAAAAAAAAAAAAAAAAACATAAATAACCAGCTAGATTCATAAAACATATCAATATAAACATGTGTGGAATTTTGTCCCAAAGCAAAAAACCCCCTAACCACTAAGAACAATCATTGCAGCGTCTGCCATTGAAATGTATGGGAGAGCGGCAGGTAGCGCCAGGTAATACGTGTCGCTGTGAAGGAATTTGCAGCGGCGCTGTTCGGTCCAGCCGGCTTCATGATGAATGCCGCGCTAGCCGTCGCTCTCGCCGGCGCTAGCCTCATTTAGCTTGATAAATGCGTCATTGTGACCGCCGCCGGGCGTACTTGAGTCGGTAGGCGCCGTTAGCTGCCGCTACCTGGCGCTCGTCAGACACTACCTGGCGCTATCGCTTGATGAATAAGGGCCTAAACAACTTACTGGTAGAGTAGAGTCCTCCATCATAAAAACACATGTAATAAGGCAACCTCATAGGTCAATATTAGGCTAAATATTTTAACCATAAAACCATTACATAATATAACTACAGCTAAAACCTGTAGGAAGGAAAATGATTAAAATTCATGCTTTGGTTATTTCTGCTCAATCAACTCGAGCCCTAGTGTGTACACACTTACAATTGAAAAGATTAGAAAAGATAAGAGACTTTAATATCAAATCTAAAATCAGTGTGACATATATACCCATTGATTAGTCAAAGTCTTCTGAGAGACAGCTAATTAATCTTTATTGTTTTTCCCGGAGAACTGAGACAGTTGTCTTTCAGTCTCCTGTGCACTTTGCTGCTGCTAAGCTAACTGAAGACAGACAATGTTGCTTAATGCAGAAACAAAGCTGACCTTTTTCTTCTCTAACCTTGTCTCTTCTGTTATTCTGATGAAAAAAATACTAAGCATACAATGACACAGCTTTAAAGGGCCACTCCAGCCCCCTCCTAAAAAAATAACTCACCCCCACCCTGCTCCCTCCTATTAGCGTTACAGCTCATATAATAAAAGTATAAAAAAGGCACTCACCTTCACCCCGAATCCAGCCCCCGAAGTCGGCGGTGCGCAAATGTGGCACTGAACGCCCGCTGCCGTCTTACTGAAATCTCGACCAGCTGCTGTGAGCAGATGCTTTCTGCATCACATGCGCTCCCACCCAACAATCCACGTGAATGGGCGGGAGCGTGCACGATGCAGAGAGCACCAGCTTCCAGTGGCCAGCCAGGACTTCCAGGAAGATGGCGGCTGGATTCAGTGTGAAGTTAAATTTCTTTTTTATTCTTTTATCTCATGAGCTGTAATGCTAATTGGAGGGGGCAGTGCTGGGGTTAGTTTATTTGTTTAGGAAGGAGCTGGAGTGGCCCTTTAAAGTGGACCAACACCCAGGATTTTGACTATCCTGGGTTTTGGTCCACTTCAGGGGGCACCCCGATTAGGGGTGCCCCGCTGTGTAAAACCCCCCAGAAACCCCCCAAAACTCACCTCACCACGCTCCCACGTAGCCACGGACAAGCGGGTGACAGCTGCGGACAAGACAGCGCGTCCGCCGCCGCCTCCCGCGCGCCCCTTTGACAGTGCGCGCGCCTGCGCCGGCCATTCACAAACTCAGGTGAGTTTTTTGGGGCTTTTGGGGGGGGTCCCTCACCGCGGGACATCCCGATCTCGGATGTCCCGCGGTGAGGGAGGTGATCGGCCCTGGAATCTTATAGATTCCCGGGCCGATCACCCCTGGGTGTTGGTCCACTTTAAGCTCTTGTGCCCTAAAGCAAGAATTGAGCCCCCTCTCCCTCCATTGAGAATGACACTTGCCACAGAAATGTATTAGCAAAAAGGCAACTTGACACATTTATTAAAGTACCACAAAACCCTCCTGCATCAGCAAACAAATGTGGACTCATGCTAGTTAATTCCCTACACCCCAGGTCTTTAGCACTGCACATTCCCAATCTCAAACAACAAGATGGAACCATAGCTCAAACCCCTGACACTTTCAGAGATTGCTATACTACACACAATCCCCTCGATTCAAAGAGCAAAAGTTAATTGATTTCGGATCGAGAATCGTAAGTTTGGGTGGGTGTTAGTCATTTTTTCCTGTTTTTTTGGCCATTTCCGACTCGCACGAGCCTACGTACGAATGCGTATATGCTCTTACGATCATCGCAAGTTCGTTCCTAAATTTTAGGATCAAAACGTAAAACTTAGGATCAAATCCTAAAACTTAGGATCAAAACGTAAAACTTAGGATAATCGAATGTGTTTAGGCGTGATTCAGAGAACAGTTTTCAAACCTCTAAATACGTTTTAAAAGAAAGCCACTGCCGACACCTTTTAGCAGTCGGATTGCTGTTCTTGAACAGGTTTTTTGGCTATGTGGAGGAGTCTGCGCGTCTTGAGCTCCAATGAACTGCATGTATCAGCATGGCCGAGGCCATAAATTGTATGGCAATGCATACCTGATTCATGTATGCCTTATAAAAGCATTTTAATGTGGACCTTAATTAGTTCTTTGCATGTAAACCTTTATTTTGCAATATATTTGCGTTAATTAAAGAAACTTATGTCCTTTGGTATTTATTTTTAAATTGATGTACTAGAATAATATTTTTAGATTGCATTTATTGGTGTAGTTGTTTACCTTTGCTTTGTTTAATTATTTAAGCACATCTTTGGTCAGATGCATCACACTTACTGAGGAGAGGAGAGCGGGATAAAGTGCAGGATGTGGGTTACTGCTGTATTTTGCACAGACACAGCAGAGCTGGGGGCACGGAAAGGTCAGAAATCAAAGAATGCAGAGCAACACAGTCACAAGGCCCTTTCTGTTTGCAGGCTGCCCGATAATACCTGAGCCGCCATCTTGGCTGTTTCTAGACTCATAACATGCAGAAGTTGCTGTGTTTTTTTATATTTGAGAGCAATCTGTATGTAGAGGGTGTGGGTAACCACACACAAAATTTTAAGTTGTACCATTTGAAGCCAAAATATTAAAATTAAATCCACAAGTAAAAAATGCAAGTTAACTAAAAATTAAACAAAGTAAGATTTACTTATGCAAATGCATTCATTAATGGTTGGTTACTACAAAATGAATGAAATAAAGAAAAATAAGACCAAATATTTAGAATGCACTTTAATGAGGTAAGTTTGTAGTGCGCAGCCGCAAGATCAGAAGGATTTACGTCCAGACAAAAAAGGAAAAAGGGCAAAACCAATGTTGCTGTTAGGCACTTACCTCGTCGCCGTCCCTGGTCCCGCGGCGCGCTGTCAGGTGGCTCCCGGCGGGCGGCTGGTTGCTTGTCTCCGGGTCCGCCGTCTTCTCAGCGCCGTCGTGGGGTCCGGGGGCTGGCGGCACGGGACGCTGCTGGAGCCGGTGTGGCAACGTGCTCCACGCGGCCGCGCGGGCCTGCCGTTCCGTCCGGGGATGCGGCGCCTTCCCCTCCTGCCGGGGGCGCGCCCGACACTCAACGTGCTCGCGCGCGCGCGCGAGCACGTCTCCTTTATGCCTCCCGGCGGCGCTTTCCCCAGCGCGCCCGCCGGGGGCAAGTTTGAAGTGTCCGGTCTCTGGCTGGATCCTGGGGTTGAGCCCAGGGACTGGTCGGCCAGTCTGGCCTGGGCCGTCCAGCTCCTGGGACCTATCCCATGATCCGGTGTCGCACCAATCACTCAGGTTCCCTCCAATTCCCCTTTTCCCCAATGGCCAGCATTTATTATAAAGCCCTTCGGCTCCGGGTTCCCAGTGCCCGTTATAGCCTTTGGGTTCTGGATGTGCGTTGCTGACTTTGTGTACTTTGGATCTCTGGATTTTGACTTGTCTTGCTTGCTGCCTGCCCTGACCTCCTGCTTTGCCCGACTACGCCCTTGCCTGACCCTTCTGTACTGCGCTCCGTGACCTCCTGGATTTGACCTCGGCTAGCCTCGACCATCCTTTCGTTACCTCCTCTGGATACCACGCCCCGTGACCTCCTGGTTTGACCTCGGCCTGTAATTCGGACTCTGCCATCCGGCATCCTCATTCGGGATTCCCTGCCAAACATCTTTCTGCACCTTAAGCTGGTATCCTTTGCGCCTTATAAGTCCTGGGGGCAACCGACTGGGAGAGGCATTACCCGCGTCTCCTACAAGCGGGGGCTTGTCTATAGGCGGAAGTGGCGGTGGAGATTGGGGGATACCAGTTCAAGACAGACGGGTGTTTGGTACAGTCCTGACAGTATAACGGGCCAGAAGAATGGACCAAATCCTGGAACAGGTGCAAGCCTTAACAGCGGCGGTGGAGCACCTGGCTCATCGGGTTGCGGCCCAGGAGAACCGTCCTGCTCCTAACGTCCCCAGTCCTCAGGGGGCCCCGGCCGCAATGTTTGTGGAACCCAAAATTCCACTCCCGGAAAAATTTCACGGTGACAGGGCAAAATTTGCCAACTTCCGGGACTCCTGCAAATTGTACTTCCAGCTCCGTCCTGTCTCTTCAGGGTCACAAGAGCAGCGGGTCGGCTTGATTATCTCCCTCCTTCAAGGTGATCCTCAGTCCTGGGCCTTTAGTTTGGCATCCCAGGATCCAGTTCGTCTCTCTGTGGACAGTTTTTTCTCCGCGATGGAGGTTCTTTATGATGATCCCGACAAAGGGGCCACAGCTGACGCTAAGTTGCGTACTCTTCGCCAGGGACGCCGTCCAGCCGAAGATTATTGCTCGGAATTCCGTCGCTGGGCAGTAGACTCCCGCTGGAACAATCCTGCCCTCTGCGGCCAATTCCGGCTTGGTTTGGCTGAATCCGTCAAGGACATATTGGTGAATCATCCGGAACCTCAGACCCTAGACGAGTTAATGCACCTCGCCATTCGCATTGACCGTCGGCTTCGGGAAAGACGCCAAGAAAAAGGGTCGCATGCTGAGACAGCTTCAAGGTCCGAGGCCCCACTAGCACAATCTTCGGAAGAGCCCATGCAACTGGGTGCCACAAGGCTCACCGAAGTCGAGAGACGTCGACGCTTATCCGAGGGGCTTTGTCTGTACTGTGGTGGAACCGGCCATATGGTCAGACTATGCCCAAAGAAGCCGTCGGGAAACTCCAGAGCCTAGGGGGTTTCGAGGGGGCCCTCCTAGGCTGTAAGGTATCACCTCAAGTATCGTCTCCAGTTCTTTTTCCAGTCCAGATAAAGATTAATTTTAAGTTTCTGAATTTAAAGGCTCTCATAGACTCCGGAGCAGCCGGGAACTTCCTTGACTCTGAGTTAGCTCAGAGTTTAGGAATTACGCTCCAGTCCTTGCCAACTCCCATCCGGGTCTCTGCCATTGACGGCACACCTGTGGCTGGAGGCTTAGTTCAGTTCAGAACCCTTCCCGTACAGTTCCAGGTGGGAGCTAATCACTCTGAAGTAATTAGTTTTTTGGTCTTGAGTATGCCTAGCACCCCTTTAATTCTGGGATTGCCATGGTTGCGAGAGCACAATCCCCAAATTGATTGGGTCTCAGGGCAAATCATAAAGTGGGGGCACCAATGCTTTCTGAATTGTTTGAAATTCCCGGTCAGGGTTGCGCAACTGTCCCCAGCTGGAATCCCCACTCCGTACTTAGAATTTGCCGACGTCTTTTCTGAAAAGGCGGCGGACAAACTTCCTCCCCATAGACCATGGGATTGCCCTATCGAACTACTCCCCGGTACCATGCCTCCGAGGGGAAGAATATTCAATCTAACCCGAGCTGAAACCATCGCCATGCGGGAATATATTGTGGAAAACCTAGAGAAGGGGTTTATTCGGCCATCATCTTCCCCGGCAGGAGCAGGGTTCTTTTTTGTAGAAAAGAAAGATGGGGGGCTCCGCCCCTGTATTGATTATCGGGGTTTAAATAACGTTACTGTTAAAAATAAGTATCCCCTGCCACTTATTGAGGGGTTATTTACACAGGTGGTTGGGGCGCAGGTGTTTTCCAAACTTGACCTTCGGGGGGCCTATAACCTCATCAGAATTAGGCAGGGGGACGAGTGGAAAACGGCCTTCAATACCCTTGAGGGGCACTATGAGTATTTGGTAATGCCATTTGGTTTGTGCAATGCCCCCGCGGTCTTTCAAAGCTTTGTAAACGAAATTTTTAGGGACTATCTTGGCCGATTTGTGGTCGTTTATTTAGACGACATTTTGATTTTTTCTTCATCCCTGGAGGAACACCGCAAGCATGTGCGAATTGTGTTGCAAAAACTCAGGGAAAATCGTTTATATGCCAAGTTAAAGAAGTGTCAATTTGAGGTATCCGAGGTTCCGTTTCTCGGCTATATTATTTCTAAATCTGGTCTATCCATGGATCAGTCTAAAGTGAAGGCAGTCTTAGAGTGGGAGCAGCCCAAGGATCTGAAGGGCCTGCAGAGATTCCTGGGCTTCGCTAATTTTTATAGAAGGTTCATTAAGAACTTTTCTTCTCTAGTAACTCCATTGACTAATCTCACCAAGAAAAGCGGGTACCCCTCAGTTTGGCCAGTTCAAGCCGTTCAGGCCTTTGAGAATCTGAAAAGAGTGTTTAGCTCCGCCCCGGTCTTAGTACACCCGGATGAGCAATCACCCTTCTATGTGGAGGTGGATGCCTCTGAATTTGCAGTGGGGGCGGTTTTGTCACAATATCATGGGTCACCTGAACGCCTCCATCCATGTGCTTTCTTCTCCAAGAAGTTCTCTGGGGCCGAGAGAAATTATGATATTGGCAACAGAGAATTATTGGCTATCAAGCTGGCCTTCCAGGAATGGAGACACTGGCTGGAGGGGGCTCAGTACCCAGTTACGGTCTTTACAGATCATAAAAATCTGGAATACATTCAATCTGCTAAAAGACTAACTCCAAGACAGGCTCGCTGGTCCTTGTTCTTTTCCCGGTTTAATTTCTCCATCACCTATAAACCTGGGTCCAAAAATGTTAAAGCGGATGCCCTGTCTCTGAGTTTTTCTTTCCCTAACTCGCCCGAAAGAGTGGATATTCCCATCTTACCCCACTCCCTGGTGGTAGCCGCCATCCAACCCCAACTTCCTGATCTAGCTCAGTTCCAAGCCGAAGCTCCACCTGAGAAACCTGAGTCTGTCCAGTTTGTGCCCTCTCGTTACCGCACTGCCTTTTTGTCTCACTTTCATGATACTAAAACAGCGGGTCATCCGGGGATCAAGAAAACTATTGGCCTATTGGCGCGCCAAGTTTGGTGGCCATCCATGAGAAAGGACGCTCAGAATTTTGTCTTAGCCTGTAAAGTCTGTGCTCGGAGTAAGTCTTTAAGACATTCTCCTGAAGGCCCGCTGCTACCGTTGCCCACTCCTGCCTCCCCATGGACCCATCTGGCCATGGACTTTGTTACTGATCTGCCCCCTTCCCAGGGATTTACAGTTATTTGGGTAGTAGTGGACCGCTTTAGCAAGATGGCTCATTTTATCCCTTTAAAAAAACTTCCCTCAGCTCAAATATTAGCTCAACTCTTTGTCACTCACATTTTTAGAATTCATGGTATTCCAGTAGATATTGTTTCGGATAGGGGGGTCCAATTCGTCTCCCGTTTTTGGAGGGCCTTCTGTTCTAAGTTGGGTTTCACCGTCTCTTTGTCCTCGGCTTTCCATCCTCAATCGAATGGACAAACCGAAAGAACTAACCAATCTTTAGAACAGTACTTGCGTTGTTTTACGGCCGATACTCAGACGGACTGGGCCTTCTTCCTACCGTTTGCTGAGTTTGCACTAAACAACGCCTCACATTCTTCCACGGGGGTTTCTCCCTTCCATTGCGTCTATGGCAAGGACCTGAAGTTTTCTGCCCTTTCTGACCAACCCTCTAGAGTTCCCTCCGTGGATGAATGGCTGTCCAAATGGCCAGGGGAATGGAATAAGATCCAGCAACATCTAACTAAGGCTGTTCTTCAACAGAAAAGGTTTGCAGATCGCAAACGTTCTTCTAACCCTAGTTATGAGGTGGGAAATTGGGTTTGGCTTTCAACCAAGAATTTAGCCTTACGCCAGCCCTCCGCTAAGTTAGGGCCTAAATTTATCGGCCCCTTCCCCATAACACGGAAGATCAATCAGGTTACGTACCAGTTAGCCCTCCCTTCTTCCATGAAAATTTGTAGATCTTTTCACATTTCACTTCTTAAGCCTGCAAGAAACCATGAACCCAATAATTCCCCTGGGCCTGTGCTAGTCGATGGGCATCAGGAATTTGAGATTGCCCGGATTCTTGACTCTCGCCTGTTTAGAAACTCTCTTCAGTATTTAATTGACTGGAAGGGGTACGGCCCGGAAGAAAGATCTTGGGTTCCGGCCAGAGAAGTTCATGCGCAGAATTTAGTGAAGAGATTTCACAGAGAGAATCCGTTGAAACCCAGCTGGGAGGGTCCAGTGGCCCCTCCTCAGGGGGGGGGTAATGTTAGGCACTTACCTCGTCGCCGTCCCTGGTCCCGCGGCGCGCTGTCAGGTGGCTCCCGGCGGGCGTCCGGGGATGCGGCTGGTTGCTTGTCTCCGGGTCCGCCGTCTTCTCAGCGCCGTCGTGGGGTCCGGGGGCTGGCGGCACGGGACGCTGCTGGAGCCGGTGTGGCAACGTGCTCCGCGCGGCCGCGCGGGCCTGCCGTTCCGTCCGGGGATGCGGCGCCTTCCCCTCCTGCCGGGGGCGCGCCCGACACTCAACGTGCTCGCGCGCGCGCGCGAGCACGTCTCCTTTATGCCTCCCGGCGGCGCTTTCCCCAGCGCGCCCGCCGGGGGCAAGTTTGAAGTGTCCGGTCTCTGGCTGGATCCTGGGGTTGAGCCCAGGGACTGGTCGGCCTGTCTGGCCTGGGCCGTCCAGCTCCTGGGACCTATCCCATGATCCGGTGTCGCACCAATCACTCAGGTTCCCTCCAATTCCCCTTTTCCCCAATGGCCAGCATTTATTATAAAGCCCTTCGGCTCCGGGTTCCCAGTGCCCGTTATAGCCTTTGGGTTCTGGATGTGCGTTGCTGACTTTGTGTACTTTGGATCTCTGGATTTTGACTTCTCTTGCTTGCTGCCTGCCCTGACCTCCTGCTTTGCCCGACTACGCCCTTGCCTGACCCTTCTGTACTGCGCTCCGTGACCTCCTGGATTTGACCTCGGCTAGCCTCGACCATCCTTTCGTTACCTCCTCTGGATACCACGCCCCGTGACCTCCTGGTTTGACCTCGGCCTGTAATTCGGACTCTGCCATCCGGCATCCTCGTTCGGGATTCCCTGCCAAACATCTTTCTGCACCTTAAGCTGGTATCCTTTGCGCCTTATAAGTCCTGGGGGCAACCGACTGGGAGAGGCATTACCCGCGTCTCCTACAAGCGGGGGCTTGTCTATAGGCGGAAGTGGCGGTGGAGATTGGGGGATACCAGTTCAAGACAGACGGGTGTTTGGTACAGTCCTGACAGTTGCAACCTGAGAAATGAAACGAAAAATTCAGGATGGAAACTGACATAGGTCTGATTCCCGAACTGCCATGCGAACGGACGTACATTTTAGGATAGAAACGTATTTGCTTATAGAATCACTCGCAAGTTCATACGAACGCACGAGCGGACGGGGAAAATAGGATGATCGGCACCAAAATCCAAGCTGTTACATGTTTCTTTGAATCGACCTATATAACATACAAAGTACATCATCACCCCATACACCCCAGAGGAAAGTACCTCACTTCCCCCCATTCTCGCATCTGAGGTTGAAAACTCAGAGATACCCTTCTCTGAACAGGAGGTAGCCAGGGCAATTAAAGAATCCGCCACTAGACAGGTGTCCAGGTCTGGGTGGTTATTCCCCGAAATGTTATACTTAGATTTTTTTTTTATCAATCTTTTTATTGTGTATATTCAGAACATTATTCTATTAGCATAACACTGTTCATACACAGAATTTAAAGATTACAGACAACTTAAGTCACAATCAGAAGCTTATTCACTGCATACAAGAAAATCCATTCAAGAGTTACTAAAAAAGTTCAATTCAAATAAATTAAAAGAAAAATAACAACCCCTGTGAGGAGGGAAAGGAGGTAAGGGGGGAAGTAAAGAAAGGGTTTGAGGAAGGATCAGATGCTCATTAGGTTTACATCAAAATCTGTAGGCAGAAAATTCACCTCCATGAACAGCTCCAAAGTCCCATTGTGAATGGTGGGCATTTTTTCCATGGCCATAATGCAGTTAACCTTGTATTTAAAGGCGTTGAAGCTCAAGGTGGGGGACCTCCAAGCCCCAGCTATCACCAGCTTTGCCCCTGATAGGATATAATACATCAACCGCTTTTTCAGTCTAAAACTGTGGGGGATTGGGGCATTGAGGAGAGCTACCCAAGGGTCTCTGACCACAGATCTACCAAATACCTTGCTGAGAACTCTAAAGATTCTTGACCAAAATCCCCTAACTACTGGGCACTTAAATTTTAACAATTTGGACCCCATCTGAACCCCTTCCTGACAAGAACCTTCAATGCTATCCCTAGAAGCAAACCTGGCAAATACACCACCCTGTGCGGAAATTACAGGCCAATATCCTTAACTAATATTGATCTTAAAGTGGACCAAAGGCTTGGATTTTATCTATCCTGGGTTTTGGTCCTTGCCCCCGGGGCAGCCCAATCCGAGATGCCCCTGCTGTGTTAAACCCCCCTGGTTGCCCAGTCGAACTAATCAGCACGCTCGGATTCACTTACGTCTAGGCTCGTCTATGACTTGGCTCCAGCCAAAAGGACCTGAGAGTGCGGCCGCATCGCCGCTAGCCTCTAACAGGAAGCATGCCCACTCCAGGCACTCGCAAATGCAAATGCAAATAACCCTAGCATAAAGAGGATACAAATTCCAGACCACCAGTATAAATCCTCCTTTTTTGCAGATGACCTGTTGCATCTAACTGCACCTTTAACCTTCTTCCCATCTGTTCAGGATTCAGCCAGCAACTTCAGAATTAACTATTTAAAATCAGCTCTTAATCTCTTATTGTCAATACAAGAAGTCAATCAATTGAAGCTTAATTTCCCTTTCAAATGGCAGCCTAGTGCCAAAAAGTACCTAGGCATCCAAATTCTCAGAAACCTTTCCAAAATATATGAATTAACATATTGCCCACCTTCTCACTAAAAACGCCTTGACACATACATAAAGAAACCATACTCCTGGTGTGGAAGGATTAATATCCTAAAGATGGACATCCACCGTATGTTTCTGTATGATTTCCAGGCAGCCCACATAAAACCTCCCATCCGCTTCTTCCTGCAATCAGCATTCTCCAAACTAATCTGAAGGGTTACTAGGTCTAGAATTCACTTGTCCACACTCTCTAGGAGCAGATTGGACGGAGGCACAGGTCTCCCTGACCTAAAGTTGTATCACATTGCTACTAATCTGCAGCGCATTGTGAATTGGACCCATAGAAGTAAAGATAAACTATGGGTGCAAGTAGAAAAGACACTCCCCTCATTCAACCCTGCCACAATTGTGTGGGAAGACCCCCTCCCCAAACCTCGAAGGGAATCTATACCTTTTCTTTTGCAACCCCTCTTTGAAACATGGGACCCCCTCCAGGGTAAAATGCCAATTGGTGCGCAGACCTGGACCCCTCCCCCCGATAATTAACATTATTTTTGAACCTGCTTTTGAACAGGGAAAAATGACCCTCCTAGAGGAACTTCAGAAGAAAGCAAAAGGTGGTTATATCTCATGGTTACTGCATAGACAGCTTAATGCATTTATTACAGCTAATAATTTAGTAGAGATATCTGAGCCTTTACTCAGTACTCCTTAAAATGAACCAATCCTCACCCCCAACTTTTATTAGTAAATCTCTGAAACAAATCTCGCCAAAATCTATACTTGCACCTACAGCATGTCTTTATCGTGAAGCGCCCAGGAGGGAAACTACAAAGTGCTCTCTAGGTGATGCAGATGTCCACTGGACATAAAACGCTCCCAATCAGATAAATGTTGGAGATGCCAGATGGAACTAGTCAGTATCACCCATATCTGGTGGGATTGCCCAGCTATTAAAGCATTATGGGACCTAATTCTATTTATTGATCGACAAATCTCAGGAATAAATATAGAAGAAATTACTCTCCTCTCCTATCACTTATCTCTGGCTCTGTATCTGGCATCAAAAGAGATGTTCTAAGGCACCTTATCTCAGCTATGAGAGCATTTGTTCCTGTTCACTGGAGGACACACGACATTCCTACATAAATAGAATGGGTTCAAGAACTGCAATCAATCTGCCGCATGGAGGATCTAGTCTCTACAGACACCAGGGAACAATTCTTGTTGACTTGGACTGGTTGGATAACCTACCAAGATCTCCCATCCCTGCTATAATGTAACCAACACACCAGTGGGAAACTGTAACACTAACACATAATCCTCCTATGGTAAACTCCAAGCACTCATATTTAAGGCGAATAGCACTGGCATAGTGTCACGGACCGGGTGGAGCGGACTCGGGTGTGGATCCGCTTTAACTGTGGAACCGATGGCGGGTACCGTGTCAGGGGAGCGGAGTCTAAGGAGCCACCGGTATTCACCAGAGCCCACCGCAAGGCAGGTTGGTCTTGTGCGGCGAGTGACTCCCAGGTCGCTACCCCCCAACAGCGGCCCAGTCCCACAGTCAGCCGAGGTTCAGTGAGGTACACAAGTGGCAGGCAAAAAGGCGTAGTGGTACAGGCAGAGATCGGGGCTGGCAGCACAGGTTCGCGGTAAAGGTGAGTAGCCGAGGTCGAGGCAGGCAGCAAAGGTTCAGAGTCGGGGACAGGCAGAGGTCGGTACACGGGTGAGCAATCCAAGAATGTCTGACTTTCAACAAGCATGGAGAGACCAAGATCTGGCACTGAAGGAAAGGAAGTGCCTCTTTAAATAGGGGAAGTGGATGCAGGATTGGATGAGCAGGCACCAATCAGTGCTGTACAGGCTCTTTAAATCTCAGGAATCCAGTGCGCTCGCCCTCTAGTGGACAGAGACGTGCGTGCACCTGAGCATGTGAGCAGGAAGCATGGGGGGGAAGGGCGGCAGCTGGATGCAGCCATGAGGAAGTGCTGCAAGATGGATGACGGCTGCATGCAGCCATGGAGGTAAGTGACTTGCTGTGAGACGGGCATGCAGCGCTCGCCCTAACACATAGCTTCTGTTCACGCTCTCACCCCTTCCTCATTACTCCCGCTCTCCCCCACCTGCACCTTCAGTCTTCACACTACTTTTTCTCCTTTTTAACACCTACCCCTTAACCCCCTCACCCAACTTTCGGGCATCTGGGCTTATCCAATAAAAGAAAGATTTTGCACTGGTGTGTTGACATCTACTGCCCACTCTCATTGAGAAGGGAAAGACGACATTGTATACAGGAATGAACCTGGACTCCCTCTTTTTTCCTTTCCCCCCTTCTGAATCAATTAAACTGATTATACTAAACCCCTCCTGCAGCAGCCAGTGAGTCTTTTATACTGCTAGCCTTCCCCTGGGGCACCTCTGGGGTCTCTGGTAAACTCACCTCTACTTGCGGCTACCACTCCACTGTCTTTGCCCACAGCCCTGTCCCCAGCTTTCCTGTAGATGAGGCGTGCCTAGCCATTCAGGCTGGGAAAGCTTCAAAATCTACAGGAAAGCCAGTTAAAAGGCCAGTGGGACAGGTCACATCAGCTGGCACTCTTGAGATCAGCCAATTAGCATTCTCAAAAATGCCTGGTGGGCGTGACCACAGTGGTGGAAAAACCTGTTTTTCTTTAAACGGGGCCACTCCCAAGCTGGCCACATTGCCCAAGGTACTTGGATGGAGGGTGGGGGCTCTTGGGGGGGAGGAGTTTGTTCCACTTAAACTACCAAGGAGGATCAATAAATGCCAAACTTCATCACAGAGTATGATCAGAGGCATTTTGTCCCTACCCCCCAAAAAAAAAGAGACCATAAAAAGGCAGAACATAAAACCCTACAGACATTACCAACAGTTATGGTGCAAGTGGATTCAGTCCGAGAGTTAATAAGCAAAGTGTAGAATCAGAGTATAAACTAAACCATTCAGAAAGTTGAAATAAATTTGGCCCTCACTAATGTATATGCTGAACTTTAAAACTTTACTTTAAGCATTAAAATATCCAACCACACATCTGTGTCAGCCAAAGAAGATAGCTCAATGTGGCATGGGCAGATTTGCCATAGGGACACAGGGAGAATTCCCAGTGGCCTGCCCTGCCTAGGGGCCATTTGGGCATTAGACCACAGCAGACAACCAACCCCAGCCCCTATCATCATACCCAGCCTCACTGTATCTCAAAGCCCCAGAAAATGTTCTGTCCTTGCAATGGCATATCCTCAGCTTCAAGACTGCAGGTGGCCATACCCACTTTTGCCACAGTATCTAGCCAGACAATGCTAAAAACTCAGTTCCAGTCGTGTAACTAAACCTGACTGGTACGACCAATAAACTACTAAAGACTACTAGAGACTGCAGCAGACACAATTGTGGCTTCGTCTTCCTGTTTAGGATGCACAAATCAGATAAATAAGATGGAGCAGGCACAATAATGGGGCCACCCTGACTTTATGCCTGCAATGCAGTTGGTACACTTGCACTTAGTTATGAACCTGCCCAGTAACAGTGGCTATATATCCATCATGAACGAAAGGAAAAAGGGAACCCCACTGTTCCCCAACAATTTATCCTCTAAAAAAGGCACCACTATTATGGTAAATAGTTAATTGATTTTATTTATCAAAATATTTATTGTATATACATCTACAGACATAAATATTAAAAAAGCTTTCTCTTAAAAAACATATACACATAATCCTAGGAGGGAAGAACAGGGGGGGGGGACACCACAGAAGAACCCCCAAAGGAGAGGTGGTGGCCAGTACTGTTGCAATTATAGATTACTAATCAAAGGTAAATACATATGGGTCCTGCTGACATAATCATTAATAGTGCTAACTTCATCAATAAAACCAGTGTCTCAAATAATACCTTGTGCAAAAAAAATTTTTTCTTAAAGTGCTAAGTGCTGATAATGAAAAACTCAATTATAAAGAAGACAGCCAGGAGACCAAAAATAGACCACAATATTAAACAAGTCACTCACATCACCATAATGGCCAACAACTCACCCCCCTCACCAGCACATATGTGTTGTCGACGCGTTGCGTGACGACGACACGTCACTTCTCCAGGACAAAACGAGCACACATCCATCCGCCCACTGACCTCCTTAAATACTCACAGTACCCCCGCTCCCGCCGCCGCGCGCCGCGCCTCCCTAATGGAACGCAGCTGTGATGGTCAGTAAAGCAGGAAATGACAGCCCGCATGACGCGCGCCGGCCGGAAGAGCGTCAGCGGGTCGCCCGCGTTCCAGCTCGCATGCCGCGCGCCGGCCGGAAGCGCGTCATCGGGCTGCCTGCGTTCCAGCACACGGAAGCGTTGCATTCCAGTGTGGCTGGCATATGCGGCGGAGGAGCAGCGCGGGACCGGGAACGGGACAGGTAACTAAGTAAAAACAAATATCTACATTATGTGAAACAAGTGCTTATATACAAAATATACAGAAATGTAACAACTCTATTATACAGAACCTCTAAATTCTATTTACATGCCATGAACAATTACATCCATATTTTAAACAGCATTATATATGCATCTACACATGTAGCTTCATCAAAATACATATGTATAAATACAGAACAACATCAACTTGTTACTTGTACAATCCATATGGTACAGTAAATTCAAGCATCAGCCACCAATATTTCAGATCCTAATACCTCTATTAGAGGGAGTCTATTCACAAACGTCCCACAGATATTGGTATAGGTAATTTTGTACACAAACCAGGGCCCCAGAGGCGGAAAAAAGGGGGGACAGAAAAAGGGGGGGGGGGGGAAGGAGAAGGGGAGGGAATCTGTGACAGGAACAAACAAGTTTGTATTGCAGTGATGGAAGTTGTCCAACAATATCCTCATTGCTCCAAGGGGCTGGATCCAGGATGCTCGTCACTTCATGAACGACCCGGATACGCCAAATGACACCTGTGACTAAAAAATGTGTAAACTTATTGTGAACAAATAAACATGTGAAAGGGCACTACCGAGCCCTCAAGTTACTATAACAAAATGAATAACCCATTGTAAAGTGCCCGAATCATAATCTGTGCTAACACCCACCCACAACCCAATCTGTACCCACCCCAAAAATAGAACCCCAACCAACAACTTTATAGCCAACCCCCATCCTCCCTCACAACCCCTCACTTATACACACCCCCTCAAAATTCAAATCTAGGTGAACAAGTGAAAACCCATTATACCCCCAAAAACGGTGTAAAGGCCAGGTCTTCGTTCAGCCCCATAGGTGTCCAATTTATATATCCATCTAAGTTCCTTTTGTTGCAACAATCTTTTTAAGTTACCGCCACGTGGGCCCACACTGACCTTTTCAATACCCACTATTTTTAAGCAGCTCATATCGCTATGATGTATATTGTAAAAATGCAGGGCCAAAGGTGGTACCAATTTCCCAAGTAGTTGATTCCTACCCGCCAGACGGATACTAGATATATGCGCTTGTATCCTTGCTTTAAGGCTATTAAGTGTCTCGCCTATATACATCTTGGGACACCCACAGGTAAGCGCATAGATAACTCCTGTGGTCCTACAATTTACAAATTGGGCTATTTGAAAGTTTTTTCCAGTTTGGAGGTGACTGATAGTTTTACACTTGACCATATTTGGACAAATGGAACAGCCTCCACACGGGTAGCTGCCAACCATATTTTTGTTGTCACGTAGCTAGTTGGATAAGGGATTAAAATGGCTAGAGCATACTTTATCTCGAATGCTTGGGGCCCGTTGGGCCGTCATACGGGGACCTCCATGGACCCACCTCGTCAAATATGGATCCGTTCTTAGGATACTCCAGTGTCTACTAAGGATCTTTCTTAGATTTCTCCAATCATCATTGTATCGTGTAACGAATCTTACCTCTGATCTGTTGTTCTGTCTTTGTTTAGGAATGAGTAGGCGGGATCTTGGCGTGGATCTGGCTCTTTTCCAGGCTCTTTCGACAACTGCTTGGGGGTAACCTCTCATACGGAACCGTCGTGCCAGATCCCCGGCTTGTTTTTCAAACTCCTCATCTTTGGAGCAGTTTCTGCGTACCCGCAGAAACTGTCCCATTGGGATGCCCCGCTTCAAATTGGTTAAATGAAAGCTGTCATAGTGTAGTAATGAATTGACCGCAGTGTCTTTTCGATACAGGCCCGTACTCAATGTCCCGTCACCCATAACCGTGATGGTAAGATCCAAAAATGTCACCTGTTTTGATGAAATCTGGGCAGTCAGAAAAATGTTTAGCTCATTCTGATTAAGGAGATTCAAATATTCATTAAATTGTGCTTCAGAGCCCTGCCACACCACCAGTATGTCGTCGATGTATCTGTACCAGCCCAACACGTGCCGGTGATGGTCACGCATGTCATCACAGCCTACTACCTCCCGTTCCCACCAGCCCAGGAATAAGTTGGCCACCGAGGGGGCACAACGTGCCCCCATGGCGACACCACACACCTGGCGATAGAACATTGTATCAAACATGAAAAAATTGTGCAATAGCACAAAGTCCAATAACCTCAAAATAAAATCCTGGAGGGAAGGGGGGTCTCGGCTACTCATGCTAAGAAAGTACCGGCACGTGTGGGCTGCAGATACATGCGAGATACTGGTGTAAAGTGCTTCCACGTCTAAAGTGATTAACAAGACGTCTATGGGCACAACTATAGAATCCAATTGTCGAAGCAGATCCATAGAATCCCTAACGTAGGACTCTAGGGAGGTCACAAAGGGCTGAAGATGTTTGTCAACTAGAATACATGCTCTTTCAGTGAGCCCTCCAATGCCCGCCACAGTTGGTCTCCCGGGCGGGCATCGGGGGTTCTTGTGAATTTTAGGTAAGAGATAGAGGGTGGGGACCACCGGATGTTCAACTTTAAGAAAATCATGGGTCTTCTGACTGATGACCCCATCCGCCCAAGCTTCCCCAACTAGAGTCTCAAACTCCTTTTTGTAGTTGGACAGTGGATTGCCAGGTAGTTTTTCATATTTAGTCGAGTCTTGTAGCTGCCTCAATGCCTCAGTACGGTAGTATTCTCGTGACATAACCACCACATTGCCGCCCTTGTCGGACTCCTTGACTATTATGTCACTGCGTGTACGTAGGTTATCAAGAGCAGCTACCTCCCCATGTGTCAAATTGTGGGAATTCCTGGACCCGGGTAGTTTCTGAATGCTGTTACTTACTGCCTTGAAGAAGGTATATACAGCTGGACTAATGGACCAGGGGGGCATATACTTAGATGGTCTGTACAGTGAGTTTGTGATACTCACCTCAGATTGTTGTTCCTCTAGCAAGGTTGTCAAATCATCTACGGCCTCCCCTTCCTGTCTAGTCATATGTTCCATAACATCAGGTGGAATGTCGAATTGTTTTTTAAGCAGCAAGCGTCTACAGAACAGGTAAAGATCTTTTATGGCAAGGAACTTATCCAAACGGTTAGATGGTGCAAATGTCAAACCTTTCTGAAGTACTGACTTCTCCTCAGTGGTGAATATAGCACCAGATATGTTGATAACCGTAAGTTCCTGGTCACATGGATCATTCATCTCATATGGGGATACATTGGTGGCCATTATGGACTGGGTCCCATCCTGGAGCGTTTCAAGGCTGACTGCCGGAAACGACGGTGGTCCCATTGTTTGGGGACTCTGTTTGTATCGATGTCTCTTTTTGCCCCCCCGGCGTGTCCTCTTGCCCTGCCCTCGTCTAAAAAATGACGGTATGATCTAACGCTATCTTCAGACGACTTGCTGGATATTGAGGCTCTACGGCTGGGAGGACGACTGTCAACATATGTATTTCTCCTGTTCCCTTTATGTGCCCATTTATACACATGACCCGTGTCATAGTCAGCTCTATCTCTATTTAGTTTGTCTATTTTGCCACTAATGATGTTATCCTCAAGATGTTTCAAGTCATTATCTAATACTTTCTGTAGCCTATCCACTTCTGCTTGAGGTGTTTCCCTAGGGATGCTATCATACGAATTGTTTAATGTTTCTTTACTTTTAGCCAATGCTGTTTTATCTAGACAGATGAGCTCCTCAATTAAACCCATTGCACATTTGTTCAAATGGGCTTCCCATCTCTGGCGAGACTCCACCGGGACCTCCCATGCAGGAAATATTTGTACTCTGAGTCCCCGGGGTATTAGTGATTGTTCTTTGTACATCTCCAAAGTCTGTGTGTTCCACCACATTTTGGTGTATTTGATTTGTTCCTTTTTGATTTGGTGAAAAATATCCCTTAAACCTGGCTGACGGGTATTATGGGGTATAGAATCCCCCTTGTTTCCATTGTTGTAATCTTATGTTCCATGTATTTTCTTTGGAATCTAAATTAAATGGCATGTTGCTGTGCAAGGACAAAGGAATGTGGGACAGGGTCCAGTCCGGATCCAATCCCACCGTGGGTAACAATGTGTAAACAAAGGAGGGAAACCTGCACCAGCTATACAATAGTCTATGTGTGCACAATAGAGGATGGGTGTGTAATACACCCTGCTAATATACGAAAGGAAAAAGGGAACCCCACTGTTCCCCAACAATTTATCCTCTAAAAAGGGCACCATATATCCATCATGCCAATGATATGTCTCTATCTGTGGGGCTCAGTGGACATGTCATGAGCTGGTTATGGGCTGGCTGCTGCCAGTATAATCCCAGGTAGACTTTTGGCCCCATTCTGTGTCTATAGTAAGGAATGGTAAAGAGAAGTCTGAACCCCAAAAAGGCATTGAATAAGGTACATTACACAGGACACGATCTTTTAGTTGTAGTTGCCTCCATTGGTATTGTTTATAATGTATGTGTTGATAACTTGCCCTATTGCAAGTTAGAAGAAGAAAAGCAGCAATCCAGAAGGGTCATTTTGTTGGACAAATGTGCATAGATGGACATTTACTTTTTGTAACATCATTATCAAGCCTACCTTGAGGGATGCAAGAGATAGATCTCCCAGTGTACAGCTTGTTGATTACATTGGGGAATTTCTATTAAGGATAACCAGTTTGTAGGCTGAAGGCTAGAATTACCACAGTTCTGCCTACAAGTTATTTGTATCAGTGATCAATGACTCTGCCGTGGAAGATGACCAAGGTATTTAGCATGCAGAGGCTCATGCCTAAATCAGAGCAGTGAGAGATTCTAAGGAAGATAATATAATGAGCATTCAATTAGCAAACATATGTACATAGCCTAGAGCAGGTCTTCTGTGCTCATAAACCCTTTACTTATTTAACCTTGCTTATGTTTATTGTATGTGTTGCTATGCACATTCAATTGTGAACCCCTGAATGTACTTAGAATATGTCAGCACTCAGCACTATAAAAGATGCAAAATAACAACATAAATAGGTGTTTAGCTGACACGTGTGGAAGTACGATCCCCCTGAAAATCCCCAAGTCACATCAGGATCTGTTTACATTTATTAAGTGACAACAGCACAATTATCCTATTTGGCACAAAGGTTGACACGGCTGAATATACAGCATACAGTTTCCAGTAGATAAAGGGGGATATCTATTATTATTATTTATTTTCACAGTTTGGCTTAAAGGGGCAGCTGGTGGGTACATTTTGTTAAACTTCCGGTCCAAGCACATGTTAACTTCCTCCCCCTTTACCCCTATGAATTCTAAGTTTCTTTGCTTTAATTTTTGGGTTGTGGATAGAGTAGGCAGGACATTTCCTGGCTTCTGCTGTGACTTGTGCTCACTTAGGCTGTGAGTTCCAAAGCATGTTGCTCTTAGACCACTGTTTTGTGTGGTCCTGGAGGAATAAAATTGAAGGAGGGAACACTTTGGAGCCCTGCTACAGCTTCTACCCTGCGCTCCATTAAATGGAGGAAGGCCCATGGGACAGGCAAAAGGAAAGTCGCTTGCTGCCTTATTATCGCCGTTTGGTTTACAGTCCCTTTAAAAAGAGTTGTGGACCCCGGAGGCTATAATGTTTGAAATTGCATGAGCTAAGGCAGTGTCCCATTTTCATCTTAGGGTTTTGAGACCATGAAGTGGATGTTTGCCTGCTGCATTCATGTCAAATAAAGGGCCACGTCTTTAAGTATACTGGAGGAGAATTTACAGATGATAACAGCAGTGTAGTTTTTAGGTGTATTCTGCTAATTTCCAATAAAACAATTATAGTTACTTGGTTAACTCATACATTTCCGTGATCTCGGGTCAAGAGTTTCCTACTGGCATCTTAAATACTTCATCATCTATCATGCAGAATAAAGTAGGTGGGTCAGTGAAAATGAGAGAGAGGGTAGTTACTAGCAGCAGTACATAGAGGAAAAGGGGTCATGTAGTGGGGGGTGGCTGAGTCTGGGTTGAGGCCTTTCTACAATTCTTCAAGACTGTTAATTGCTTTCCAGAATATAAGCTTTTTAGTACTGTGATAAGGTATCGATCCATTTACCAAAAAGGCCTGATGACTAGAAACCAGACAGCATTTAGTTTATAAATATTTCTCCTCGGTAACCTTAAATTAATCTTGGCAGCACTGACATGAATTGACAGAATGTAATTACAACAAGTGTTATCAGGGATCTGACCTGGCTTTACTGAATAGACTCTTCAGGACGCACAGAACAAAATGAATATCCAAATCAGTCTCTCTGCTGCGTCTCCCACACACCTGTACTCAGTATATTCATTTACTACTAGCAAGGCAGCTGCTGAAGGTGACACGGGGTTATAGGAAAGTGGAAAATTATTTTATTTTATCATCTGCTGCATTGTGTCATAATAAGGAAAATCCAAAAGCTCTGTTAATTTGAGAAAAAAATGAGAAAAAAATAAACTGGACATTTAGGACGCAAATATCTATTATCCTATCCACCATTTGCTATGATATAAACATCAACATCAAAGTTGGAGTGGATAAAATTGTTGAATCCCCGGCCAGCGCAGCAGAGAGACATCTTCACTGGCAGGTTGTTGCCTGTATTTTCCATCATACCTTTATGGCTTCAGCTCCCCTTTAGGTTTTGAATTCCCATGAGTGTGATTTTTTAACAGCAAGGGTCTCATGTCATATTTTTTATTTTAATAGGAAAGTACCTATTGGTGTTATGATAACTCCTATTTTGAAGAAAAGCCTATAAAAGCAAACCAAAAGCTAATGACTACCTGGCATGGGTCTTGCAAAAATGTGTTGAATGTGCCGAACACAGCTAAAGCACACCAGTTTGATTTTTAAAGTCAAAGACGATTCTATCTCTATCAAATGGCTGTAAGTGGGTGGTTCTGGATACAACTTCAGTTGCATGAAGTTGATTCCCTGAGAGTTAAAAAAATTCTCATGGTAGTAAAAGATAAATCATGGGAAAAAGCCTGAGAATTTCACTTTTGGTGAATCACCAGATAAAAAGACAATGAAAGTCAATGGCACATTTTTACTATTGAAAAAACAATTGAACTTTTGACTCCTTTTTACTCTGTAGTAAAAAGTGCCATTGACTTTCATTGGCTCCGATTCGCTAAGAGTTCAAAAAATTCTCATGGTAGTAAAAACTTCAATTAATGAGAAAAAAAACCCAGGAAGACCATGAAAGCCAATGGCACTTTTTACTACAGGTAAAAAGGGGTAAAAAGTTCAATTCTTTTCTCAGGAGTAAAAATGTGCCATTGGCTTTCATTGTCTTCCTATCTGGTAAATCACTAACAGTGAAGTTCTCAGGCTTTTTTGTCATGAATTTAATTTTTTACTACCATGAGAGCCTAGCTAAAAGGCAAGTTTATAATTAAGAGTATAGGTAGAAGCCACAGCAGCAGTGATGTTTGATCAATAATATCATTTATCCAGAAGATAAATAATGTTTTTTTTAGTTAAAAATGCATTTAAAGTGCCCATTGATGTCTTTGAAAATAGTTTCAGTCTGGCAATGTGCAAAGGCATATATATTTTTTTAATATAGCAACATGCTATGTATCATGGGATGTACTTATTAAGAAAAGTAGTCATGTCAATGGTGCCTTGAAGCTACTACTAATATTGCACGTCAATCCATGCTATTGACAGAAAGGGAAGATTAATGGTTATACATCAGGTCTTTCCCTAATCTGGGTTCACTTTTAGACCTTTATATGACCTTGTCTTAATTTACATTGTGTACCTGCCAATGAGGGTAATTCAATTAGGTTTTGAGAGTCTCTCAAACATTAAATGTTTTCTGAGTTTAAGAAACCTCTCCCAATCAACACACAATAAAGTGGAAAATAATTCTTTGGATTTGATGGGGCCTTCATACAAGGCCAGTCTACAGGTTTTTCCTTAGATCTCTGTAAATAACTGAATTGATAAAGATATTCTAAATAAGAGCACCATAAATCAAATTCAGCCAGCTTTGAAATTAGGCTCCCCAAATGTATTTAAATACTCTATGAGTGCTGTTTAAAGTGAACCAAAACCCCACCACCTGATACCCCAGGGCAAGCATACTCTTTCCCCCCAGGGCACCCAGCAAACTTACCAATCCCCTGAGCCCATGGTGCATGCGTGGCCGGCACTGGCATCACTTACCTCTCTTCTCGGCTGTGCATCAGAACGCACAGCTGAAGAGGGAGGTGATGTCGCGCACTGTTCCTCAATGCAGCTAGGGATTGCATTCTGCTTCTCTAGCCGCACATTAATATGCATGGGAGAAGCTGATCGGACAAGCGGCCGTGCCTGCACCATGGGCTCGAGGAGAGGTGAGATAGTTTGACGATCTGGGGGGGTTTGAGGAAAGGACCAAAACCTGGGATATTGAAAATGCAGGGTTTTGGTCCACTTTAAAAATTTGTAATGAAAAACATTACCAAATTGGAAAAATTCTGCCCCTCACTTGTAGAGCTAATTAATCCTAATATCTAATTAGGTGTTTTTTTTTAAACTTTATTAAGTGTTTCGTTATAAAGTCTTTCCAGACTTAGTGCACTGGTATTGGATTAAATGTTAGAGAAGCTCTGGACAGTACAGACAATGGCAATAATATGGCAGCAATGAGCTGTCCCAATGACTTTCCCATGTTCAAGAGCCCAAAGTTGCCCCTCCTTCCCATTCCTTTCCTTCATGGCCACCTCCAAATGTCAGATGGCCACCCGTCCCTCAGCACTTCCAGTATAAACAAGCCCAGCAATCCTCTGTGGTCATACTTGCTGGGCTCGCTCACACTTGGATCGCTAAGGGACAACCACATTTTGAGCATGGTAGTGGAAAAATGGAAAGGAAAGGGCAAATCTGTGGCCCTGAAATAGAGGCGAGGCACACTGGGCAGGCTAGGTGAACTGCTTGCTACCTTATTATTGCCATTGCCTGAACAGTCTCCCATAGTCCTATAGTCTTCTTTTCAAAAGAAAAACAAGCAAAAGGTGCCATTAAAGTGGATACTCATATAGTCAGGAGTAAATATGCCCAGGGTTCACATGGTCCTCAAAGTATGTTTGTTGTGTATAATGTTAGATGTCTCCTTGTATTAGCACTGATTGGTTACACTGTGTTCACACTGACAGTGGATACATTCTGCAACATTGTTATATTTAACTGGAGATAAATGCGCTTGAGTGCAATCCCCTGACTGATTTTAACCTTGTGTTTTGTGTATGTTCAAGCCAATGATAATGTATACACTATTAATATATAAATATATATTTTTTATTAATTGGGAACATACTGTATGTATGTTATACTGTATGCCCACTTAATCATTTTCCTATTATGAAGCCTGAATGGACAATTAAGGAGTCTTGGAAGATGTTTCCCCTCTCCACACTGTCTGTAATGGGGGGATGGGGGATTCTGCACATTAGCCTTGATTCAGAGCCACTTTCACATGCACTTTCGCATGTGTCTGTGTATTTTTTGTGAGTGTTTACATGCTTTTTCAGCTTCTTCGTTACTTTTTTCATGCGAATATGCGTTTACGCTAACGCGTATACGTGCTCTCGAAAAGCGTATGTTTATCGGCAATTTGCCGTTATTTCGGCCAACTTACGTGATTGTTATGGGCTGGTGGGTGATTCTGTGCCTTGATTGCCGATGACAAACCACTCAATAAAACGGGTTTACTTCCGCTCGACTTATGGGGTCATTTTGTAGGTGAAAGCAAGCTGTTAAGATGTTTGAGGAGGACGTGGAGGAGTATAAGCGCCTGCAGCTGAATGCCATGCTGTGCATCGCCATGGCAGAAGCCAGATCTCACCGCGCACGCATGGACATCGATCGCATGCATGACATTGAGCTGTTCAAGCTCACCCGCCTTAACCACATTTCCCTCCATAATTTGTAGAGTGAGCTGCAGCCATGGTTAGCCCGCACCACATGGAAGGGGCAAGCAATTTCAGGTATGACCAAGATGCTTGGCTGCCTGCAATCTTTGGGGAACGGCTCGTTCCAGAGGCTGGGTGCCCTCTCCGTGGGGATGTCCCAGCCTACGCTGAGCCGCACACTAACCAAGTTTTTGGATGGCATGGCTACCCTGTCTAAAAAATACATCTATTTCCCAGACAACATGGTAGCCTGGAACGCGGTTAAGTTGGGCTTTTTTAATATAGCCGACATGCCCAATGTCATGGGTGCGATCGATTGCACACATGTTGCTTTAGTTCCGCCCGCTGATGAGGAATATCTTTTTAGGTTTGGATTTCAGTTTCACATTATGACTTTTATTAACTAATTTTTTTTCCGTATATTCCAAGTTATATGTAAAGCAATCATTTTCATGCATACCTTAACTAATAATTAGCATGTAGTCTGGAATACCTTATCATGCATACCTTAACAAATAATTAGCATGTATGTCCGGAATACCTTATTTCATGCATACCTTAACTAATAATAAGCATGTATGTATGAACTAAATTATTTCATGCATACCGTAATTCGTCCTTATCATGTATACCAGATTACACACCGACTGGTCTATTGTAATATGTTTTTGGTAGAAATTGTTTGGGGTTGTAAATGTTAAATTTTTGCTTTAACACTAAGGATACCTTATTTGGTGTTGTGTCTTTAGGTAATTGTTTTGATAGTTTTAGTGTACTAATTACCTCTATTTCTGCTCTTACAGGAACAGGAAGCTGGGTCATTCCATCAACGTCCAAGCTGTGGTTGGGCCTGACCTTCGTTTTTTGAGTGTGATGGCTGGGTTTTCCGGATCCACCCACGACGCATATATCCTGAGAAATTCGAGCCTCTATGGTCGTTTTCAATCAGGAGAATTGTCTGGTGGCTGGCTACTGGGTAAGTTTGTGGAATGAATAGCATTAGACTTTCAATGTTAGACTATTATTTTAGTGCCTATAAACCTGTATCAACATATGGCTGTTCTTTTCCTCTGATGACATCATATCCAGTGTAGCTAAGAAGTGGACCCTAACTGTTTTTTTTGTGTGTTTCCAGGTGATTAGGGATACCCACTACTGCCATGGCTGATGACCCCCATCCTGGGCCCTCAGACTCAGGCCCAGGAGGGCTATAACAGGGCCCATCGCAAGACCAGGGCTGTGGTGGAGAGGGCCTTCGGCCTGCTTAAAACCAGGTTTAGATGCCTGGATCATAACGGAGGTGCCCTGCAGTATGACCTCAACAAGGTGCTTAAAATCATAATGGCTTGCTGTGTCCTACATAACTTTGCATCAATGCAGCAGGTTCCCCGATATGTTGAAGAGTCACCCTCTCCAGCCACCATGGACATTCCAGATGAATTGTATGCAGGCACCCAGAGTGCATCTGGACAAGCCAACCGTGAACATTTAATTTCCTCATTTTTTGAGTGATTTTTTGTGATTTTGTTTTTTTTTTCTTGCCAGCTGGTTTTGCTTTTACCCAAAGTTTTTTTTTTTTTTTTTTACCCAAAGTTTGTTAGTTTTTATTTTACTCAAAGTTTTTTGTTTTTTTTTAATCCAAATTTGGTGTGATTTTTAACCCCCAAAAAACATGACAATACAATCTATGTGCTTGTCATTAGATCTGTTATAGATTGGTCACTAAACCAAGATATGTCATGTATACTTTAATTTGCTTATCAGTACATACTAATGTAGCCAGCAAAAAATATAAACAGATTGGCGTGAAATGCATTTTAATCTGCCAAAATTTGTTGTCCCAATAAACAGAATTTGTTATAATAAAAATAAAGACATGGGTAATAAGAACACAGCACACAACAAACTCAGGAACACAATTCATTCCACAATATAGAATTTAGTTGATGATGGCCAATCGCAGCCTACGTGGACTAAGGCTTTTGTTGCGCTTGGAGTACGGCCAACATCTGTGCTTGTGTGGCATTCATAATTTGCCACTGCACAAGCATTGCCTCCCTATGCCTGTTGGTCTGGTTGTTGATATTCCTAATTTCCTCAATCAGGGTTGTGAAGTTGTTATTAAAGTTGACTAAATGTGCAGCCAGCTCCTCTCTTAATCTTAGTTTCACTGCCCTAAAGCGGCAGCTATCATTCAGCCATGCTGTCTCCAGTATCTGCACACGCCTCATCTGACTGACACGTGCCTGAGGGAGTCCTCCACTTCCCCTGGTTGGGGGGCGTGCAGATGCTGGATCTCTAGGCCTAGCAACCAGGCCAGATGTAGTAGGCAAATCCTCTGCAGCAGAGCTAGCACGTGGGACAGTTGGTTCTGTCTCTTGCTGCTGCCCATGGTGGTCTGCCGGCAGAGGACGTGTTAGTCTCTGCTGCAGAGGATTTCTTGGCGGATGCTGCTGGGGCAGTGACACCTGATGTGGCTGGGTAGGCATTAGTGGGCCCAGGTTAATGGTCTCCTCCAGATGGTGGATTGCATCCATTAGGGGTGGTGTCTGTAGGGATATATAAAATAACCTGTGTAAGATATTAGGCCCAATATATGTATGCCGAAGTAGTCATCATAATGCACATGCATCACCAGTTCTTGCTCATTACACTTACCAAATCCTGCTGGTCCTGTGTTGAATATGTTTGGACTGGCTGCCGTGAAGTGGTGGCAGTGGGCAAACAGGTTGAGGGTTGCAGAGTTGGCTGAGAATTCTGAGGAGCTGTAATGTTACAGTAAAGTCAAGTTAACACATAAACCTAACTTGGCTAAACATAGGATTATCTTGCCTTTAATGCACCCGGACCTAACTTTATCATTCGCCTCCACCAGACATACATACATCCACCAACATACACACTTTTGCGCAACCCTGAACTTCTGTAGCCTGTGAGCGCCCCCTCGGTTCCAACCAGATGTGTCTGGATGGTTTAATTAAATTATGTTAGCGAAATGTTATTGAAATATCCTTACAATACATACCTTCACCAATTTCAAAGTTGTCAGTGTCTTGGGTCCCGGATAAGCCGATGGGTGTATAAGTCCAAGTACAAGCTCCTCAGCTGCTGTGTACTGCCGTTTAGTTGGGAATCCTCCTCCTGTTTGCATCCTGAAAATACAATGTCCACAATTAACGACAAGGTTGGCCACAACAAACCCCCCCCCCCCCACAAAACCCACAACCATATTTACCCTTGCTGCCTTTGCTTATTCCTCTTCTGTCTCACTGCATATTTGAGGTCAGAAAATTTCCTCTGGATCTGTTCTACATCTTTCCTTTCAGTCCCCACACAGTTGACCTGTCTGGTGATCTCCTCCCATGTTTGGTTCTTGCGTACCTTGCTGGTGACTTTAGAATTTCTGCCATACAGCTCATGAAAGTGGTCCGAAACCCCACTTGCCAACACCATGCTTTGGGGCTCACTAAAGTGTCCGCTCAATGTGCCACGCCGCCCTAAGGTTGCCCTGGATGGCTCTTCATGGGTGGGTGGAATATTGGGTGACATTCGTGGGTGAGTTGCAGGCGTAGAATAGCAAGAAATTTCACTTATGATGGATTGTGCTGGACTTGCCTGGGGGCTGGGTGTAATCGTCTGGCTTGCCAAAGAAGTGACTGCCGACGAGCTGCCCGGTGACTCAGGGCTCTCCACGTTTTATTCCTGACATTGGGAAGGAGCAGAAGAGGGTGTGGATGGGGGGCTAGGGCTTCTATGATGAGTCTTGGCCTTGCCCTTACTAATAGTGCTCCTTTGGGTTTTGGAAGTTGTGGTTCGGGGAGCATTCTTGCTTGAGGATGTCTCCTTCGCCTTCCGAGATGCGGCAGCTTTGGAGGTGGCTGGAGTGTGTTCCACTAGATCCTTATTGTGGTGACTGGGTTTTCTGGTCGAATGCGAGTGGCCAGTGGTTTTGTGGGACCTAGTTGCAGGTGTCGAGGATGCTTTCGCGTAAGCGTGCATACGGACGTGTGGATCCCAGAAACATATCTGGTGAGCAAGGCTTTCAAAATGGCACCCACGCTCTTCACCCAGGAGCAGCATGCTAGTAAGTGTGGTTTCAGGCCGTTGATTTGCAGGCAAAATGCATGCATATGCAATTAGCCAGCGCAGGCCCAAACAGTGGGGGGCACATTTTGAATTTTTACGGCGTACCAACCAAAAGTTAGTGAGCACATGTGCGCAACAACAAAATGGCAGCTAGAAGGATAACGGAACACTAGAAATGTTATGCGGACTGCAAGTTAGCAACCTGCTGTAACTGTGATTGTCATTAGTCTGATGTTTTGACTAATCAAATGTGTTTCACTTTTATCTTTCAGATGATGATGAAGGCCAGGTATGACTACCTGGCGAATGACTTCCAGAAGAGGACGTTGGCCCTGGAGATCGGGGCCAAAATTGAAGCCGACAGCGGCACCACCTACACCTTTACCCAGATCATCCAACACTGGTCGGACTTAAAGAGAAGGAAGAGGCCCCGGTGAGGCTATTCTTTGCTCAACATTTCCCAAGTAAGTACATGACTATTATTTGTCAGCTAACCAAAAGTCCATATTTAGGCCTCTGTTTATGAATGGTAGTATCTTCTAGTGAGTGAATGGGATTTCCGAATCCGACCCACCCGGGCCAGTGCAGGATGGATCTGGGCCTAGTGAGGATTGTGCCTCTCCAGGGCCAAGGTCCTCCCCGGCGCATCACCAGGGAGTCGTAGCAGATGCCGGAATCACTAGACTCCGGTATGTTTGTCTGACTGAAGCACACACAGGTACATCTACTGTCAACACACACTCATTCCCTGCTTCTATTCTTTTAGAAGTCGATGTAGCGGGTGGAGAGCGCCCTTTGGAGAGGCCACCAGATTACGCCCCTGAGGTGCATGGCGAAGGTGGGTGTTGTCACACTGACATTATGAAACCAATGTTGCCTTGACATAATCTGACATTACAAGTAAACATATTTTTCCTTCCTCTACAGCCTCTGATCCTGGTCAGTGGCAGGCCCAGAGGGAATTCTGGTCCCCCAAGCAGAGGTCGCCCACCAGCCTGATAAGTTTTGTGACTACTTATTTAATTACATAGAACATAGCTTCGTTTACAGGTCTTGGCAAAGTTTGCCCTAATACCTTGGCATAATGACCTATGGCCTGATCCCTAGCCTAATACCTTAGCATAATGACCTATGGCCTGATCCCTAGCCTAATACCTTAACATAATGACCTATGGCCTCATGCCTTTGCTGTAACCTTACTAAAATTTAATTCCACAGCTAGCAAACATTTATTTGGCTAGAAATAATTATTGCTTCCTTTACACAGGAACACCACAGGAGAGACTGGAAAAGCTGACTGCGATGGTGTATCGGCTGGTGGGCGACATCTAGGAGCTGGCTGCTTCAATGGGGACCAGTCAAGACTAAATTCCTGGGGCCTGCCAAATTTGTATATATGTTTTGGATATACATTTTTAGATTTGTTATATCTTTGTTTTTAAAAAAACAAAAAACTAAATTTAAAATTTTAATTACAACAAAAAATAAATTACTTATTTTCTAAAAAATAAATGTTCTGAAATTTACCCATGTTTCAAATTTATTTTATGTGAACCAAAAGATTTATTAACCCTTAACACAGGCAAAACATCACATACAGCAGAAAATATCAAGAAGGATCCTAACCATAAGAACAGAATGAAGAACATTAGGTAAGCATGAAGGACGGAAAAACAGGAACCGCGAGTGAGTTAAGGTAAGTATGAAGGACAGGAGAACATTAAAAGTGGAACTGCGAGTGAGTTAAGGTAAGCATGAAGGATGGAAGAACATTAAAACAGGAACCGCGAGTGAGTTAAGGTAAGCATGAAGGACGGGAGAACATTAAAACAGTAACCGCGAGTGAGTTAAGGTAAGCATGAAGGATGGGAGAACATTAAAAGGGGAACCGCGAGTGAGTTAAGGTAAGTATGGAAGCAGAAGTGAGTGAGAGAATAGTTGAGACGGGGATATGATTGAGGGTAATAGCTGTGCTCATGAGTATATAGCAGATTTCCTTAAAAAATGCCACTTGGACGTATATTGGGAGGAAGATGCATGCAGAATCTAACGGCACACGGTAAATTTTCGTGGAAAACTACGTTCAAAAATGCTTAAAAACTGTAAAAAACTAGGTTTACGGGGTAACGTATACCTTAGCCTCGTCCTGTAGAGAACGCAACGAGAGGCAGAAAATGCCATCCTCGTTGGCGTACGCAGCTACGAACAGTAAACGGAAGGCTTACGATGGAGGCTCTGAATCATGCGTAACCTTACATGCACACAGCTAAAAATTGTATTATATAAAAAACGGCCCATATACGACACGGTTTTGTGGAGGCTCTGAATCAGGCCTATTGTCTGTAATGGGGTGATTGGGAGGGGATTCCGCATGCTTTATGTTATGGTGTGATTAGGTGGGCATTTTAGCACACTATTTGGTTCAGAATATTTTTTTTTATTTTCCTCCTCTATAGCTTCTACAGCTACAGTTACAGCTCCTATGTTTATTGCAGTCTATGATTAGAGCTTTGGAATGCCATACAGGCACAGTAAATAGGTCTCCAAATGGGGTCCTGAAAACTCGAGTTAGGTGTTTTGAATGGACAATCCCTTTAAAGTGAAAATACTACTACTCCAGTGGTAAGAAACGAATCAGGTTGCAAGTTTGAAAGCTGTGCTCCACAGGCCTGTTATCTATTCACTGGTGACCTCCAGGAATAAAAGGTGGCTTACCCATCATCAGCCAAAGTGCTTGCAGCACTCCCACTTCATTCAGTGCAATGGGGGTGGCAGTGCTTCGGAGGGGTCACACAGGACACACACACACACACACACACACACACACACACACACATTACAATAAATGGAGTGGCCATGCTGCAAGGCATAAACTAGACTTGAAGTGGAGAGGACCAACAGGGAGCTGGTACTCCTCTCCCAGGAAGTTTTATGCCAGCGGGTCTGGCCAGTGGAGCTGTGCTGGACAAAATGTGGGTATAGCTTTTTTTTTTTTTTGCCTGGACAGTCTCTTTAAATTTCTGGGCACGTACATAATTAAGACTTTGGCTAAAAGCTTCTTTAACAAATACATATAATCAATAATGTAATTAATGCTGGGGATTAATAATTAGTTATTTTAGCAGATAAGTGCTTAACTGATAATAACTGATAAGTGCTCAAATCTTTTAATATTATTTAGCACATGTACCAGCGCATATTTATTAAACAACACATTAGCAACATGCTATGATAAAATGTTATTGTTGGGAAAGTATTCATGGCAGCTGTGCTACATCTAAGATTGCATGCCAATCCTTGCTATAGACAGAGACACAAGATTCATGTGTATTAGTTTTTTCCCTTTTTCAGGTTCACATTTAGACCTTTATCTGACCTTGCCTTCATTCATTTTCTATACCTGCCATTGCCTACCTTTAAAGAGGAACATCGGCCTTGTTGGCCAGCCCCTGGATTCTGTCTTCCTGGGGCATCTCGCTTTAGGATGCACTGCTGTGTAATCGCTGAATAAAATCACCTAGCCAGCAATCCAAAGGCGCAAGCGCTACACACGTCACATTTGCTGGGCTTGCTCACAATGAAAGCGCTGAGGGACAGGGGCAGTTGTGTGATGACCTTTTGAGCAGGGTTGTAAAATATAGAAAGCAAAAGGGGGGCAGATTTGTAGCCCCATTACAGCACATGGGAGAGACTTCAGGAGAGCTTTTTGCTGCCTTATTATTGCCATTGCCTGGACTGTCTCCCATAGTTCCATAGCCTTCCTTTAAAGTGGATAAGATCCCCAATCAGGGATGCCCCATTGTGTGAAACCCCCAGCTTCCCCGATCTAACTCACCTTTCCCTAGTCCTACACCGCAATTGTGGCCTCTCGTCCAATCAGCTCGCTCGGATCCGATCCCGCACCTTCTTTTAAGAGCTTGTTTAAGGCGAGTGTGCTGGTAGCTGCATTACCCACTAGCTTCACAGGGAGTGTGCCCACGCCAGCCATTCACAAATGCCTGGCATGGGCATGCACCCTGATAAGTGGGGATGCAGTCACTGCCATCTAGTATTCAGAAACTTTGGCCTGTTGTGTATGTTTAAAAATATTGGTAATTAATTATGGCTAAACTAACATTTTTTCCTAATATTATAGGTATATAATTTATTTTTAGAACTGTGGTGCTTAATTGTGTATTTTCTTTTCCACAGCTTGCAGAGAGGAGCATCACAGACTGTGACAATATGTCATGGAGTTGAGAATGCTGCTGGATATGGATATAAAAGCCAGGTTGGGGGGAATTAAGTTTGCCGCTGGATTATAGTTATTGTTGGCCCTATTTATAATAAAAAATATTTATTTGTTTATACATACATTTGTGTTTGGTTTTTATTTAGAATAGTATTGTCTGACTTCACACACACACACACACACACACACACACACACACACAAAAACACATCTAAAATTTAATGTGAATAAAAAAAAAAAAAAAAAAGAAGTTCAAAAAAAGAAAAAAAAAAAGGACAAAAAAAAGAAAAAAAAATGTAGAATATAACATTGAAACAATCACATTCTAAACAATGGTGGTGTTAGAGCAGCATTGTAATGCTCAGGTGCTGCATTGAATGAGGGTGAGTGTCTGTACAGTGCCACATAGCTCTCTATGGACTGCTTCATCTCCTTTTTTTTATCTACAGATTCTTCGTAAAATCTTGTTATTTATGGGTGTTATGTGTGTCTGGAGGTCTGCTTTTACCCTTCTATTGCCAGCCACGTACATTTTACGTGGCTGCCTCTCCAACCGTTAAAATTTACGTGCCTGGCTTTACCCCCTGCTAGTGCCTGCAAAGTTTAAAAAAAAACACTTACCTTTCCCCTCATTCGAAGCGGCCGGGTCTCCTCTTCACCCTGGGGGGGCTCCGATCCCCCGTCGGGGCTCCTCCGGAGGAAGGGGAGAGCCCGGAGTAGCCCCCCCCCCGTTTTTGTGGCCGCTGGCTTTTCCTTTCAGGCTCTCCCCCCTCTTCCTCCGACGGGCGGCGCCTTTTGGGGGCGGGGCTTATGATGTCACTCGGCCGGCATCTTGACAGCTCCAGGCCTCTCAGCTGTCAGATGCCAGTGATCGGTGATGAGATCACCTCTGATCTCCTGCCTCCCCTCCTCCTCTGGCTGCCGATCACCGGCATCTGTCATCAGATCAGCGAGGGACACAGGAGCTGACGATCGGAGGTGAGTAAAGAAAAAAAAAATTATTTTTTTTTAATAAAATCATTTTTACTGTGTGTGTTTTATTTACCTGTTAACCCTTTGTGAACTGGTAAGGGGTCCATGAGATCCCTGTACCAGTTCACAAGGCTGGGGTCTGGCAAGTCACCTGCCCTAGCGGGTGACTTGCCATTAACCCCTGCACCCCCAATTACCTGCCTCCCCAAAGCCCAGGGGGGGGGGCAGAAGAGCCCGGGCCCACATAGGCTATGTGGGCTCGTAGGCTGCAGGGTGGGGGGGCCACAAAAGCTGGCCCCCCCACTCTGTTCCTACAAACCCCCATAGCTGGTTCCGGGCTGGTTATGACGGGTAGGGGGGACCCTACGTCATTTTTTTTTTCATTTTAAGGGTTAGGGTTAGCCTAACCCTAACCCTAACCCTTAAAATTAAAAAAAAAATGAGGCCCCCCCCGGGAGGGGGGACCCTACGTCATTTAAAAAAAAAAGTTTTTAACGGTTAGGGTTAGCCTAACCCTAACCCTTAAAATTCCCCCCAAAAATGGGGTTCCCCCCCACGCTACTTTTTTTTTTTTTTTAAGTGGACCAACACCCAGGCTGATCGGCCTGGATCAGATCCCTCCCCGCGGGGCATCTGAAATCGGGATGCCCCGCTGTGTGAAACCCCCCAGGACGCCCCATTCGCCTTACCTTATCCCCGTTCCAACGGTGCATGCGCGGGCCACATCTCGCGCTTCTCTCTATCAGGGCACGCACACGCGGCGGTTGTTTGTGAATGGCCGACGCGGGCGCGCGAGATGCGGCCGCCAGCGTGCTCAGAGCCGCTGTGGTTGTCCGTCCCTTGTCCGTGCATACCACAGCGGCTCTGAGTGCTCTGATTGGATGAGCGCTCACGCATGCGCCGTAGGAGCGGGCTGAGGTGAGTTTTTTATACCTTTCTCGGGGGTTTTACGCAGCGGGGATAGTGAAAATCCTGGGTGTTGGTCCACTTTAAGGGTTAGGGTTAGGCTAACCCTAACCCTTAAAATTCCCCCCAAAAAATGGGGTCCCCCCACCCCCTGGGATTAAAAAGAAAAAATTAAAAAAATTAAAATTTTAAAGAATTAAAATTAAAAAGAAAACAACATAGGGACCCCCCCTTTTTTTTTAATTTTAAGGGTTAGGGTAACCCTCCCCTGAGAGGGGGGTCCCTATGTCATTTTCTTTTTAAATTAACCCCTTATGTTTATAGTGTGGATAGTAGTATTTTATTTGTAAATGTAATAAAGTGCTCTTTTCAGTTTGGGGGGTCTCCTGGGCAAGAATGGGGAGGCTATCGATACATATGTGGTACCGTTGTAATCGGGAGAAATGGGGCTATCACATGCAATATGGTTTTTATTACTAAAAAAATGTTTTATTTAAAATAAAGGAGACAATTTTTAAAAAAATATTATTTTATTTATTTTTTTGTTTTTTTTGCGCAAAAATATTTAAAAATCAGTAGAAAAATTACAAACAAGACATTTAATGTTAAAGCCTTAACTCTGCTGCAAAAAAATATATATATATTTTCCAGGAAATTCCAACAAAAATCACGGTTAAACATGGTGCAAAATGGGGAAAAGTGACCAACAGAGGGTGACAAAAGTTCAAGTAGGCTGGCAATTAAAAGGGTTAATAGTACCTATGCATGTTGGGTATTGTTCTGCTCGGGGGACTTTGCGCTTTCAGATTTAGCTTGTTTTTTCATATTTGCATATTGATATTTTAGGAAAAGGTGTTTTGATTCTGCTTTTTTATACATTTTTTGTGAAACCCTGTGCAACCTAAGAATTCTTCAAGGGATTACTTCCAGAAAGATGAGCCCACGACAACAAGCTGGGTACGCTTAGAAAGCTTAAAATGTGTACTTTCAGGGAATATATGGTTTATGGGGGATATTCCAAATGTAAAGACTTGTTTTGGTAGAAAAAGCACAAGGTGCGCACTTTGTCTGCAGAGCTGAAATTTTGAAGTAAAATTTCCGTTACGCACATGCTTTACTTTGGTGTGTTTGGCAACTCTTCCCTTGACAGTAGCTATGCATGCTGGGCATTGTTCTGTTCGGGGGAAGGTTGCTTTTTCCGATTTTCAGTTTTTTTCTTGTTTGCATATAGTTTTTTTTAGGAAAGTGTGGTTTTGATTCTGCTTTTTTATTCTATTTTTAGGGAAACCCTGTGCAACCAAAGAATATATTGAGGGATTACTCCCAGAAAACTGCACCCATGTCAACAAGCCTGGTACGCCTAGAAAGCCTGAGGTGTGTACTTCCAGAGAATCTATAGTTTGTTGGGGGTATTTCAAATGTAAAGGGTTTCTTTTTCTTGAAAAACTACAAGGTGCGCTTAGCGCGTAGCTTAGTTGTATTTTATCTGAAAATCTCCTAAAGCGTTGTTTCAGTTTGGGTGAGTCTCCTGGGCAGGAAAGGGTGTCTACCAATACACATGTGGTACCGCTGTAACCGGGAGAAATTGGGGTTTCACGCGCAATAAGATTTGATTGACAAACTTACATTTTTTATTACAAAAAAACACAAAAATTGTTTTTTGGGGGTTTTTTTGCACATATTTCATCCAAAAATATTGAGAATACACCTAAAAAATGACAAACAAGACATTTCATGTTAAAGCCCAGACTCTGCTGAAAAAAACAATATATCACTTTTCTGGGAAATCCCTGGAAATCCCTAAAAAATCACAGTTGAACAAGGGGAGCGCAAAACAGTGCAAAATGGTCTGGCAACAAAGGGTGACAAAATCTCAAGGTAGGCTGGCGGTTAAAGGAGCACTATGGCGAAAAAATGGGCCAATAATAAAAATCCATATAAATATGCTGTATGGCGGGAATAAAGGTCACTTATACACCCCGCATCAAGAAATATCCAGCCAGGCTTATTTATTTTTATTAATCGAAGGAAGAGGAAATCAGGTGACAGGTTCTGTCACCCCTGATAGACTAAACCGGTCACCCCTGCATTTTATTCCTACTAGGAGAAGAAAACCACAAGCTTGGCGGGAGTTTTATTCAGTTTGGATGTATACATGACCCCTCCTCTCATTAACCAATGTGTTTATGTGGATTTTCAATATTACACAATTTCGTGATAGTGATCCTTTAACTGTTACTTCATAGACGTTAGTAGCTCTAAGAATGATTGTCATGTTTAATGGGTTTGGCACTGGAATGGGTTATGGACACGTTGATACTAGACCCAATCTCTTGTAGGTTGTTGTTATTCATCAGGGACTATCAGAAAAACAGGCAGCAGAAAAACACGTGTGACAAATCTCTTTAGAGCTCCAGTTATATCTGTGCATTGATACAGTCAGTAGACATATTCTAATATACCAGCTTTATACTGGAAAGCAATACCTTCCTAAAAAAAAGTATGGCTTTCCGGAAATGAACACACCAAAATATTTGGGGTGGGGATATTTATTTTTTGTGAACCAGAAAACAGATATGTCATACTTACAGTAGATAAGTGATAGAAATTCATCAGAAAGACAGGTAACACACAGTAGTGCAGAACAGATATGCTAAAAATTACATTATATAGGTGACCAAATATATAACAGAGCAGTAACATGATAAAAACAAGTGATTGAAGACTGCTAATGCAGGTGACAGTTACCCAACATAATTTAAACATGGCCCCCAATATTATATGCAGCAGGGGGCTACTTAGTGTTAGAAATAGGCAGTGTTTTAGTAAAGTAAATATATGCCTGGGGGCTTGTTCGCTCATACAGACTAGTTGGGTCATTTAAGGTATAGCAGTGTACATTCATTCAGAGTACAAGATGCGGTTTTAATGGTGTATGAAAAATACATATATTCTTACAATTCAAAAGCTCTACAACAGCAGCTATGCCAATTGAAAGGTCCCACACCCACTAGCTATTTTTTTAATAAAAATATATAAATCATTGCATTCCACATTGAGTACAAATACAGAAGCCACATTTAATGTTATGCCATGCATTTACAATCTAGTATAAAGCATGTGACCTATTGCAGGGTGCTGGATTGTATACAGTAGAATAATCTGAAATTCAAACTGTTCAGGAGGAATTAATATTTATTGAGATTGAGCTAGAAGAAGTTGGGGGAGAGAAAATATTTTGGATTTAAAGGGCCCCTGTCCCCTTTTTCTGGAGCCACCCTATGAGGCCACTTTATCTGGTCACCTAAATGCATATTCACCAGTCACAACCTGACTTTGGAAACAAACTTTAGTTATATTAGATTTTTTTTTACAGAATGTTCCTCCAATGTGACAAAATCAATCGAAAACATTCTAGTAAACCATATACATGCAGAATTGTATAATTCAACATACATATAGAACAATTTGTATATGACATCAGATACCAATCAATTTGTGTGGGATCAGATAAAATATTCATCTGTATCCAAATAAATATACATAAATAAATAGCCAATCATGTCAATTATGTGTTTCACAGTTTTGTGAAGTCTCATTCCACATGGAGAACACATGAAGAGCATAACCGTATTTGTTGAGCCAATATCTTTTTTCGAACTAGCTAAATCCAAACCAATTCCATTTTGATAAATGTTATCAAAATACTGTTTAATGGTGTTTTCTTGTCCTCATACATTTTCGCGTCCCTGGGGGACCAATCCAGTCCAATCCAGAATGGGTGGGACAAAGACACCAAGCTGTCAGTGGAGTGGTGTAGCAACCCTTGCAGATGCTCTTCCAGGGTACTTTGACTACAGTCCAGATCAACAAAGAAGATTTTGATCTCCAGGTAAAATTAGAATTTTTTGAAAATGTGTCCACTGAAATGTGAAATGCATTAGACCAGACTGAATATGTATCTATACTTACAGTATCTGGATATCAATGAATATATCTAGGTCCTCCAGCAAATAATGGATTGTCCATATTTCATGTGTACTGTATGTTGAGCTGTACATATAGACAGACCAGTAAGTTGTAAAAAATATAGTCATTATGGATCTATATCACCAGAAATCATTCAATTGGCACCTTGGAGGACTAGCTCCTAAAAAGGTGACATAATATAGTCTGTTTTGTAACAGAATATACTCCTAGTACACCCTGACATACCAAGGTTCTTTTCTCACTGATTACAACATCCTGTTTTAAAAAAAAAAAAAACTTTGGTAGGCTATCAGTTACCATTGCTAGAGGATTTTATGTTGTGTTTTAGGACATCCTCTTCCTAGGCCCCTGCTATGCCTTTAATCACCAGACAATCCAAAGGTCGAAAAATTGCATTTTACATAGTATTCTAAACATTACATGCTACCACTCCCTTGCTCAACTATGGGTACAGGTACAGGTACCCCCAAGGTACATAAGAAGTGTAAGGAGGTGGCTCTGAGGTCACTTACAATAAGCAGCCATATGGCAGAATATATAATTGGGCTCACTGGCAGCTTAAATCTGCCCATTAAGCAGGTATACATACAAGGCACACGAGTCTAACATTCTGATGCTGTGCAGCCCCCTCTGAACTATTTTAGTCTCTAACAAGCAAAATAGATGCCAGGAGTTCTGTGTGTGTTTTCGATAGTGTAAAGAATATGTCCCTATTCTGGTAACCGAGCACCACTCCAGTAAAAAACGCTTAGCAAATAAATCAAGACTGGTACAAGAAAATTGGGGGCAGTCTTTTTATAGATTCATCCTGATTGGCTTCTCAAAGAAAATGTACCACCTTCATTTCTGAATATAATGATCCTTATTGAGGAAAAGGGGACTTTATTAGATAACCAAAGCAGCACAGGATTTGTACATATGACATTTTGAGAATATATATATATATATATATATATATATATATATATATATATATATACCAATAAAAGTCAGCAGTACAATACATAAATCACAGCAGATATAGGTAATCAGAATGGAGAAAAATGTTGTGCCTTCGTTGTTGGTACCAAATGGCTGCTCTGAGCCTTTCCCTGGTGTTAACATAAGACAAGATTTCGCCTTTAATTAATTTCATGTGGTTAATCTTTACCTGATGCCTGTCCCTGTGCCTCTCCCTGGCTCACGTTGTGGCAAAAAGTAAGAAGGTTTCAAATTTCACTTTCCTGATCACATTTTCAGCACCCCTGGAGAAGGTACTGTTGATCAATGACAGGAGGTCCCGAGACAGTGAGAATTAGGTCATGAAGTGAAACTTCAAAGCTTCTTATCTCCTACCACAATGTGAGCCAGGCTAACACACAAGGACAACAGATACAGGCATCAGGTAAAGATTAACCACATGAATTTAACTCTTTGACTGGGCAGTGCCTTTTATATAAAAGCCATATATAACAGATGTTACAGAACAGAAGAATTTATAATGGTCATTGCCTCTCAAAGCGCACATTCTAATATAGAGGAATTAACACAGTGACTACACTACCCGTGTAAATGCCAGTTACCCGGTAGATAAAGTTCTCCAGCTTTAATATCTGTTTTTGATATAATTAATACAAACAATGATATAATTGTATTTGCACTGTTGTATTTGCACATTGTAAATGCACTGAGATTCAATGTTCCATGCCAATAAATGGGAAAATGAATGAATACTCTTTATGTGCAATTTGATATAGGGGAACATATTCTACAGTCTACTCTAAATAGCACATAGTGTGGCAAGAAACGAGACTTAAAGAGGACCACCAGTCAAAAAAAGCTAAGCTTAGTAAATTGCTCCCAGTGTCTCAGTGATTAAGAGGGCTTAACCCCATGCAGACGTTATGGAATATCAGGTAGATTCTGTGTTCCTAAGCTGCATGGGAGCAGCCATTTTGCCACACACATTAGAGCCCTGATTTTGAATAACCCAGTCCCAAAGTCAAAATCACTTAAAATTTCTGTGCAATCATCCCTTATTTCTAGCCAGAAGTAGAAAGCCATTAGCTCTGCTCACAATAGAGATCATCTAGATACATTGTTTTGACTGATTAAATGCTCTGTGGCTGTTGATGTGGTTGCTGTGTGTGTCTGTGTTGAGAATAATAGACAAGCTATGAGGCATATGTCTCTCTAGGCTGTGCCATGGTGCTGTTTTTGAAGTATTTTTATATATTTTTAATAAAAAAAAAGGTTAAAAAGCTACGCCCAAACACATAGATCATAAAACAAATTACAGGAATAACAATTCCCTGTGCAGAATTAGGTTGGCTTATATGTGCTTTCTTTGCATTTCTGCTAGTAGTTAGATCAACAAGGAGAACAGACCTTTCATATAGGCAGTACACGAAGAGAATGCTGTAGATTATGTTGTAATTAACCCCTCATGTCTTTCTCATATCAAAGATATCTGTTGTTCATGTATACAACCCTCAGAGACAGCTACTGCCCAGACCATTGGTCCTGTAGTTTGGGTTGTTTGAATTACCATTGCACGACTGAAACACTTGTAGTTCTTGGTTTAAAACAATCATCTTTTTGGCACGAAAAGAAGACATAGAACAGCGAAAGGACCCAGTCACTGAGGAGCTTGTGTCGGGGTCTGATGTCCTTCCGCCTCCACAATAGCGCTGAAGACTTTTTCGAAAGTGTATGGTGAAAAGTCCGTAAGTAATAGGGTCCAGACAGGTATTAGCCAGACCAAAGATGAAAAGGATGTGGGTGAGGGACTGAGACACTTTCTCTTCCATTGTCTCAGGGTAGAACCAGTACCATAAGCCCAGGAGGTAGTAGGGTGTCCAGCAGATAATGAAGGAGCTGACAATGACAATGCTCATCTTTAGAGTTCTCATCCGTGCTTTCGGGATGTTATTTTTGGAGCGCCGCAAGTAAACTTCTTTTGATGAAACTAGAATTGAAACAAATAAATGTATTTTAGTCAAGCGCCAGTTTTCTTACGAAAAAAATGCATTCTGAATTAAAAAAACTCTGATTACCCAACATGAAACAGAATTCTTCAAACAGTGGCCATGATCTGCTAAAATGCTTCTATGTAAATATTTTTTTTGCACTGAAAACTTGCATATGTATCATGAATGTGTGATTTAATTACTTTTTGATGCCTGTTTTTCACCTCACTTTCATCTGCTTTTCTAGTCAGATTATGTTCCACCTTACTAAATCAAGGCCTTAGAGCGGACCTCCAGTCAAAGTAATTTGCTTCCCTAAAGCCCCCTTTGATGATCAGTGGCATATTCTGTTTGAGAGGGCTTAACCTCATATAGGTGTTGTGGAATAGCTGTGCTCCTAGAACTACATGGAAGCAGCCATCTTAGATTGAACCTGCTTTCACAATTTTAAATTAATGTAGCACATCTAATAACATTTTAGGTTAGAGACAAACACCTCCATTCTTTTATTGTTCTTTGAAAAGTTTCTTGGACACAGGGTGAAGATTACAACCACTGCTGCTAGATATTGATTGCGCTTCCTACTACATGGTATAAACATATCTGCTTGCACATGAGCATGGATGGGGTGTTGGGGAGAACCAGCCAGAAAGAGATTTTATCTAATTCCGCACAGAATGTTAGAAGATAAACTCCTTTTATAGCTGGTGTTGATGTAGCATCGAAGCATCATGGCTGCAATGTACCTGTGTGATACTGTTTCTCCACACTGTGCAGACTGTCTGGAGTTTGGGCTTTTGCTACAGACAGCCCCCCCAAACTGCATTGCGGAGTCATAATAGCTGATGGCTTTACTTGAAGAGATTTACATAGAGATTTAGGGTGATTTTGACTGTGGGAGTGTTTTGTTCCGAAGTAGGACTGTCAAAATTGTAGCAAGATGGCCTCTTCCATGCAGTAGCACATAATCTGCCTGCTTTTACACAACATTTGCATGGAGTTAAGCCCTCTAAAATAGCTTACATCACTGATTGCGAGAGAGGGGGTTTAGCGGAACAATTTACAAAACTTTGAATTTTTGACTGGAGGTCACAAGACTTCTAGGTAGAATTGGGTCCCACCCTCACTATGGCCACTGCTGACTGTCTTCCCATTGGCTGCATGTAACTATGTGGTTGGTCTATGGTAGTGTTCCCAATCGCTCTCCTCAGGAGCCACCAACAGGTCAGGGTTTGCAGATCTCCACACAGACGTACAGGTGAGGTATTTAGTGCAGCAGCAGAGCTAAAGCAGCAGCTATGTGGAGGTCCACAAAAGTTGAGCTGTTGGTGGCTCTCTAGGAGATGGTTGGGGGGACAATGGTGAGAATTTTGGTTTTAACAGGCAGGAACTGACATGCAAAATTAATTTTGGCAACAATAGAGAAGGAAAGTTAGATATGTTTTTTAACACATCAATGCAGTGCAATTCAGTCTTGCTTGAACCCACTGGTCTGGTAAAGAACTCCATGTCCCCATTAACATGCTAACTTTGCCAAACATGACACTGTGGTAACACTGTCCTGAGCACTCTCAGGCCAGCTTCAAAATGCAGTATGACATACAACTAATGTCCAGTGAGGGTGCAACTCCTTCTCCACGCACACAAATTGCAGGCTCATAAAGCCACCCCATATGGGGATGTCACATGGGTGGCGCTGAGGAAGATGGAGATAGAGGAGCTCTGTGACCCTGCCTATTCTGATCTGTAAATCATCTTTAAATTATTTTTTTTCTACACAGACTGATGAATGAAATTTATAGGAATTGACTGTGTACTATTTTAATGCAGTCCTCCACCTCTCTGTACCCTGACATGGCTGAGTTTAACAGCAGTGAGTCTGTGAGGAATGTTGGCAACATTTTACCTCAGGCAGAACTCTCACAGGAATTCCCTGATTCTCCGCATGTAGCCATTTCAGTTACTAAAGGGGATTTACAGGAGGGTTTGGATATATTTTTCAGCAACATTAACTTCTTTCATAAATGTTTAAGCCAGTTGCTACCAGGAACTCCTCTTGAATTTTTCACCTTGACTGCACACACAGAGCCCTTAAAGTGGACCAACACCCAGGATTTTGACTATCCTGGGTCTTGGTCCACATCGGGGTGCCCCGCTGTGTGAAACCCCCCCGAAAAACTCCCCTCTCCCCGCTCCCAGCGCCGACGGACAAGACTTTTGACAGCCGCGGACAAGCGGCTCCTTCGCCGCCGCCACCCGCGCGTCACTCTTGACGCGCGCGCGCGCCGGCCATTCACAGATTTGGGGTGTTTGGGGGGGTTTCACCCCGCAGGACATCCCGATCTCGGATGTCCCGCGGGGAGGGAGGTGATCGGCCCGGGAATCTTATAGATTCCCGGGCCGATCACAGGAGGGTGACGGTCCACTTTAAGCCAAGACCCACTCCTCAATCCAAGCCAAGAGATGTCGTGATTTGCCTACATTATTATAAGGCTAAAGATAGAATTCTTGCTGCAGTTCACATTAAGAACAATTTGTCTTTTGAGGGTTATACATTTCAAATCTATGCAGATGTATCCCTAAAACTTTGCAAAAAAACTGAAACCTGTAACAGATCATTTAAGAGCAGCACAAATAAAATATAAATGGGGTTTCCCATTCTTCTTAATGGTCCAGAAGGAAGGGATAGGATTTTATCCTATTGAACATCATCTGATTTTATTTATGTTTATTCCTTTGAACTGAACTGAAAAATAGGGGTAAGCCCCAACTACCCTATGAAATCTCCAACCAAAGAATTTACTATTGCACTCACGATAAATGTTAAAAGAATAATGTTTTAATGATTTAATCCTAATTTACAGTTTATACAAACAAGACATATACATTTTAAAAATGTAGCCACATTACTGCCCTGAGGAAGAGACCCAGCGTCTCGGAACGCGTGGGCTCGACATACGGGGGGGCCTAGGTGGTACCATCATCCTGTCACAGATAAGTTTTTTGATTGTTCTTTTTGTTACTGATTTATGTCTCCTGAGGTTGGGGATTATGCTTTTGATGGTTGATATTATTGCATTGCTTATGAGATTGATGCACTTTGGCACTATAGCACTTTATTGTAGATTGGGGTGTATATAAATATAGTTAGTTTTAGGAGATATTGTGATGTATATTTTTGTGCACATATGGTAGTATTATTGGATGTTTTATATTCTGGTACACCCATGCCCCCCGGTGGCAGATAAGGATATTATAGTCGTGTTATATGTTTTTTAAAATGTATATGTCTTGTTTGTATAAACTGTAAATTAGGATTAAATCATTAAAACATTATTCTTTTAACATTTATCGTGAGTGCAATAGTAAATTCTTTGGTTGGAGATTTCATAGGGTAGTTGGGGCTTACCCCTATTTTTCAGTTTTGTTTAGGTATATGGAACACCAAAGTAGTGCACCACAGCATTAACAGTTGGGTGCCACCTCTTATCACCTCCCTCCCCTTGTGGGTGGTTGGTTTTTTGCTACACTTTATTCCTTTGAATATATGATCTACTGTATATGATATATATGATAGATAATTTAACCATTTGTTATAGGACCAACATTTTCCCAGATTCATATAGTGTTATCTGTTTTGGTTCTTACTCTTTATTCAATATATACATAAGTCTGTTTTAGGGATGGCGGAGGTGAAAGATGCAGTGGTCCATTTGATGAGTATTTTGCCGTTGATTCTACACCTGACATATCACTTGCTTTGTTCTGGACAGCTTTTAAACCATTTATAAGAGGTAAGCTAATTTCCATCTGCTCAAGAAGGAAAAAGGTCAGATTAAGAACAATTTCTGATTTAACGGATAGATTACAATCTAAGCTGTTCAGTTGCAGGATCCTGAGAAGGCAATAGCTTGAACTAAACATCATTTTTACTTTGAAGGAAATGCGCAATCAAAAATGTTTGCTAACAAACTAAGAATGCAAGAAAGGGGTTCCCCTATGTGTTCAATTAGGGGTTTTGGAGGTCAGATTTCAAAGAAAAAGGTTCCCCTATGTGTTCAGTTAGGGGTTTTGGAGGTCAGATTTCAAAGAAAAAGGTTCCCCTATGTGTTCAATTAGGGGTTCTGGAGGTCAGATTACAAATAGCCTATCAAAAATACTTGATTTTTTTTATTTTTATCAGTCACTATATACACCAAATTTTCAGAGTTCTACAGAAGCAATTAATAAGTTTCTGAATGACTGTACCCTTCAAAAAAATTCTGCAGATGCTCTAAAGTTATTAATTAGTCCTATTACCAAAGAAGAGATAGAGAATGCTATTTCTAAACTTAAAATAAATAAACAACCTGGTCCAGATGGGTTTTCTGGAAAATTTTATAAAATGTTTGCTTCCTATTTAGTTCCTTATTTCAGCTTTTAATTCTTGTTTGCAGGGAGAGCCCATCCCACAGGAGATGCTGAAAGCTACTATCTCAGCTATCCCTAAGCCTAACAAGTCTTGAATATTGTTATAAAATTTTTCACATCAATACTAGCTAACAAATTAAATTTACTTAGTACACTCAGACCAATACGGTCTTATTACAGGTTGACAACGACAGATAATGTGCGCAGGGCTATTAATATATAAGATGGTGCTTTTAGATCCCATACTTCTTTGTTGGCTGTAAATTTGGATTGTGAAAATCATTTGACAAAGTACAATGGTCATATCTGTTTGCAGTCCTGCAACGTTTTGGAATCTCTGGACCATTTGTCTCTGTGATTATAGGTCTATATTTCCATCCATCCCTCCCTCCCTAATCCCAATATTAAAATTTCTTAATCAAAAATGGTTGTCCCTTATCTCCAGCACTTTTTGCTTTAGCGATGGAACCACTTCCCTCAAACATTAGACATCACCCAGATATAGGCGGATATGGTGTAGCAGGTGTAGAATACAGAGCTAACTTACATATGCTAAAGATGTGCTCCTGACATTAACTAATCCTATAATTTCCTTGCCCAATATATTTTCTTTAATTCAAGATTTCACATTTATCTCTGGATTGAAGATTGTTTTTTTCCAAGTCTGAACCTATCTCAGTTCACCTTCCCCAGAGCATCAACAACCAGCTACAATCAAATTTCAATTTCGTTTGGAGGTCAGATTTTCTCCTCTCTTTGGGTTTCAAGCTGACCTCCTGACCTCCTGATAACTTTCAGTTATCATAAACTTTATGCTCTTAATTACCACTTGACAAAATGCAAAGAGGAATTTGAGGAGTGGTCCCGGTGAGGTCTATATATATTGCAAGACAAACCTAGGCCTGTGCCTAGGGGTGCTTGCATGGTAGGGGGGTGGACCGTCCATGATCGCAGTCTGCAGCATAAAAAAATTACTTATTATTTTTTCTCCTTCAGTTCGGGCGCGGGGGCCCCCGCGACAAACAAATAAACCGGTTCAGCTCCAGCTCTGGCTCTGGTGCCCGCAGCTCCCCTACCTGAAGGAAAAGGTACTGGAGGAGCGGCAGGGATTCGGGGATCAGGATTTTTTTTTTTTTAATTAAAAAAAAGATGATGACTTGGATGGGGAGTGTATATTTGTGTGCGGGTGAATGATTGTGTGTGTGCATGTGCGCGTGTGTGTGCTTGCATGAATGGGGTTTAGGGGTCTGATCTTGACATTGGACCAAGGGGGGCTCACCCATCCAGTGGCTTTTTTTAAAGTGGAACGAAACATTCAGAGGATCTTTACAAGTCAGACCCCAGTCGATCAGTGCATGCGCAGGCTCTGGTCCACTGAGAGCCGGCCACTGTCACTAGGTAGCTCGGCAGGTAGCTCTCATTAGAATCAATGGGGATCCCAGCCTGCTGAATTACGCAGTGATGGTGGGCGGCTTCCATTGGACCAGAGCCTGCGCATGCACCATTGGAGCCAGGGAAGGTAAGTGTTTACTGGAATTTCTGGGGGGTTATACACAGTGGGATAACCCGGGACAAAGCCTGTGGCCGGCCCTGGAATCCTTTGTTCCAAGGGAAATCCAGACTCCAGGGCCATTCGAGTTCCACTCCTTGGAGCATCCTGAACTGGGATGCCCTGCTGTGTAAAAGCCCCATTTCACTCACTTTGTCCCTCACTGCCTCGCATCCCAGCTCACCTCTGCACGCACCCGCGCCCGGCCTTTCTGAATGGGCAGTGTGCACATACGATGGCTAGGAGGTGAGAGGGGAATGCGACTGCCTGCGCACTCTGCTCCCTTCGGCACCACTTGGCTGCTTAGCCCCCAGTGGCACCAACGGTAGCCGAGTGAAAGAAAGTGTGCTGATTGGTCGAGCAGGCCACTCAACATCAGTGCACTTGTTTTCACCCAAGTCTGTGCTGTGGGAACAACAGGAGGATGAGTGAATAGGGTGACCTGGGAGGTACACACTGAGGGGCAGACAGATATTGACAGATAAGTGTGTGTAGTGTCATACATAACCCCCTCCCCCGCACCAGCATGCTTGAATTGGTTGAAAAGGACTAACCACCTCCTGGTCAGTGGTTGGTCCTCTGTTGCACCCCCAACCCATGGCACAGGCCAATTTGGGAGGCGCAGAAGCATGTAACCCCCTCCCCTGTTCCCACACATTTTACCTTGGTCTAGATTCCACAGTGCATTGGTGGGCAACCTGTTAATGTGGCATCCCTGGCAGGCAAGTATTTGCCAGTAGGCAAACATAGGCACATGTTGAGGGCAGAGCTACGGTGGGGTGGGGTAAGTATGCAAAGAAGAATAGGAGGGGGCGAGTGAGCACTAAAAGTGACTAGGAAGTTACTCTTCCTAAATTATTGTTCATATTCTGTTTCCTCTCAATAGCAATAGAATGTAAAGATTTATCTCAGTTTCAAAATAATATGTTTAAGTTTTTGTGAAAAAAGCAAAAACCTAGACTGAAGACAGCTGTCTTGTATATGCTTATGATGGAGGGGTTGGGAGTGCCTGATTTGCTATGTTATTATAGAGCAGTTCAAATTGCTTCTTTGATAAATCGGAACTTCCCAACCCTTTGCTTAGATTGGATGAAAAGAGCAAGAATTATTTGGCCCAACTAGATTATCAAATCTGTTTTGGATACCACATCTTTCTTGTGGAAAGTTGGGTATCAGCTCTCCTGTGATTGTACATTCAATGGCGTTTTGACGATACAGTCCCCATACAGTCCTATTATTTATTTTGAAGAGAACCCAGATTTCACACCTGCATTTGATAATCAAAGATTCCTGGGTTGGTCCACCTTGGGTATTTGGAAAGTTCAAGATATGATTTCTGGTTCAACCATTAGACTTTTTTTGGAACTTCAATCTATGTATACAATCCCTCCTAAAGAATACTTTAAATCTTTACAGATTTGTCATTATTTTAGAGGTATTTATAGGAGACGTTTATCTGATAAGATGACTTGGTTTGAGAAGGCATGTTCATTGAATGAACCCCCTTATGGTTTAATCTCTATTCTATATGCAAAATGTGCTTCTTCGCACTCTGCTAATAAACAACTTGTATTGCTTGGAAGAAAGATTATTGATCTTCATCTAGTAATGATATATGGCCTAAAATCTGGAGAAAAACCAAAACAGTTTTGCATTCGAGTATGATTAAGGAAACCTCCATGAAGGTGTTGTATCGCTGGTACCTGACATGGATAAGAAACATAAATATGATCAGTTTTGCTCTTAGTTTTGCTACCAAAATTGTAATCAAATTGGAGATTTTATACATACTTGCTGGTGGTGTCTGGTGCTTGGTGCTTTTGGAATAAGGTTTTTAGGTATGATTTATATATACTTAAGGTGGATTTTAATCCAGATCCAAAACTGGCTATATTAATTCATCCTGTAGATGCCTGCCACTTTCTGCTAACATATTTCACTTTATCCTGACTCAAATTAGAAGTGAAAATGAATTAGTTACTCATATTTTATTAAAGAGTTGATATCTCTTACTTATGTATGACATCTAGAACAACAGCTTTTGAATGTATGATCACTCTTCTACTTTTCCTTAGTATCTTTTTGTTAAAATGGAAAGCCATGTTTATATTATCTGTAACAGCTTTACATTGGCTTTGAAATGGTTACATGCATGTTACAAAACGATCAATGCTTGATTGGTTTCTAGCAAGTATTGTTGTTGTATGTATAAATGTGTACTAAATTCAATAAAAAAATTCAATAAAGAATATGTGAGAAAATCACCACATATTAGCCTGATATAATACGCTAGCTCTGGTTTGTAAGTTCTTTTATAATATATAATTTCAAAAGATTTCTATGCCCCTTGAAAAAAATGTTCAAATGATGCCCCTGCCTGGTGCCATTGTTATCTCCCTATTTCAAAAGCTGTGTCAGAGGCTAGCGCTATGCTGGAAGAAGAATGCACTAGTAGCACAACATGGTTTAAAGTTAAAGAGGAACCCCCCCCCCATCCTTGCTTTCCCCCCTGCTCCTCCGGTTTTACATTATACGACTTTTAACTTACTTGTTCAGTTGCATTGTGCTCCGGCATCACTTGGTCCCACACTATCTTCGTTGGGCAGCACCATCTTGCCATCCTGTCATACACTGCACCGCCCCTCAGACCTCTCACATGCACAGTGTCACTATATAGGCTGCAATTACACTCGGCGCAGAAGAGCACTAGATCTGAGGACAGGCACTGGACATTTGAAGAGAGGATGGCTAGAGGTAAGGATGACTAAGCCCACTGCAATCAGTCAGCATTGGCTAAGGGAGGGTGGAAAGGGGCCCCAAATACTGCCGAATGTCTGAGTTTTAGATAACGTTGACATCCAAAAGGCAGTGAAGGAGGGGGGAGGGATGTTTAGAGAGGATCAAAAAAGGTCTGATGTTCCTCTTTAAGCAGGGTCTTATGAAGAATGTACAACCTTTCATTAGTACATTGAAAGGTAATTAACCAAATGTGCAGAACTCTCTTTAACAAACAATACATAAGGTCAAGACCATGGCTGGTTCAAGAGTCTTTACAGCTCTTTTGTATTGTTATTTTTTTATTCAACTGAAAACAAGTTTCCGTCATCACACACAGCCCCAATAAGTTGGTGACTAGACAGATGGCTCGCCACGTCTACTTTATAAGCCCGCTGCTCTGTTTGTAGCTTTAGTTGAGATAAATCAAACTTGCATTACAAAAGAACTGCATGATGCTTTGCTGAACAAAAGAAACATCAGCAAGTGTCCATCATTACATGGAGTCCGATGAAGTTGGTATTTGGGAGCTGCCAGCTTCAGGTCCCCTGTGTTTCCAGGCTTTAACGCTAACTATCCTATGAAGTGAAAACCAATTTCACAGGGCAAGATCTGCCAAAAGATAACATGGATGTGTAAGACTGCTGCAGAACTATTATACAGGACTTAGAGTGTATACTCATGGTCCAGAGTTCTCTGGATTCCTGTAGGATAGTCATATCTATATCTTTGTTATATTTGTATTTTCAGTTTAATTCCACTTTGTAATATTGAACATGGTAAAGTGACACAGAAGATAAATGTGCTATATAATAAACAATAATAAGTCAAAAGACAGAGAACAGAGACTTTTACGGCTGATTTAGCTTCATAATTGCTTTTTAAAAAACACTGTATCTTCTGATTCAGCATAAAATAGAAAAACGCACATATCACGTCTGGGCTGGTTAAATGAAGGTCCTAAAACTTAGCCTTTTCAACCCATACAATAGTTAGTAAATTACTATTTTTTTCCCCCTTACTCTGTATATTGCAGATCCACATTGCCCGCTGACCTGACATTTCAATTGTTTTTATCGCGAGCTGAAATAAGTTATCTCCTGGGACCTTTGTTAGTAGAAAATACTTTTGGTCAGGTCGAAACTAATAAACAACATTTCTCCCAGTAATAAATAAAGTCTGAATGGCGCAGGGTCAAAATAGTGACCCAAGATGGAAAATATAACTGAATAATAACAAAATAAACAGTTGTATGATTCCATGTTGTCTATTTAATAGACATCCACTTCATAGCTGCATGAATCCTATTAGATTGGCGTTATACATAGATATTTTCCCACAGTGTCACAGAAATGATTGCCCCCGCCTTTGGCTCTCCACATGACTCCCATTGCATTGAATAGAGCCACCAGAGCACTTGAAGTGTCAGAGGCCATAAAGCAGAAACTGGGACAGGTAATCATAAGCCCCTATCCAAGTCATAATCATTTCACTGTCAATCAAATCCTCCCAGTTGGTACATGTTTTCAACATGTATTTAAAAGTTTTTACACTTTACACTTTTTTTACATTTTTCCCCATGGGTTTTTGGTTTCCTGCCCTGCGTGTCACCCTACCCTGCACTTCACAAGGCTGCATTTAGCCAAGTGGGCCCCTAAGCAGTTAATTTTTAATATTCCATAGTCTGACAAAACATTTTTGAGTGTCAACTTTCAGAGCTATGTGTTGTTTACTTGTGCCCATCTTGGGGCAGCATAATCAAATAGTACCAGGATGACAGAGGGCTGGAAATCAGGACCAGGACTGAGATAAGGAGCAGGCAGGGAGGCAGGAGGACCGGAATTATTAGAAGTATGGAACTAGAATCAGAGACCATAGTTAAAAGCAGACTGGAAAGAAGGAGGACCAGGATGATTATCGGCAGATAACTAGGATGGGAGACTTAAACTGGGAGCATACAGGAGGACCAGGGTGATGATGAAGAAGGGCTGTAGATACATGGAAATGGAAGCATCAGTGGCTGGATTTGGACATAAAATTGGAGCATCGCTCCCTAGCTTGTGGAGCTAATTTATAGGGCAATGGTTAAGCACAGCTGATGTTCCCTAACCAAGAAGGGAAACCTCTGAGAAACATCTGCTGGTGGACACCAGTAAGCAGGAAGTCGAAATAAGGCTGGAACAGTGCCATCATCAGGTGATTAACTGAAACTGTATCCATGGGATAAACTTAAGTCATTGTCCAGGTATGAAAAAGGCTATACTCACCCTGTATACCCTGTAGACAATTTATCCTAGTCTGGCACTCTAGTACTTACCGGCCTGATCTGCTGACACTTTCCTAGTATTGATAATGGACCGCCCCATGCATCCATCACCGGAACAATGGCCTGCCTCCTCAATTTACTGCAATGAAGGGGGGCAAGGCAGGTCTTTTCTATGATGGATAGCACAGGCGGCCGAGAACGATCCAGTTGGGTGGTGCAGGACTTGGTGATTCGCTGATCTGGTAAGTGTTAGAGCGCTGGATTAGGAGTCTGCAGGGTATAAACATTTATAATGTTCAACTCCCTGAGAAACGCCTTCGTCTTATGACTACAAACAATACATATTCACCATAATAGTTCTCTAAGTAAGAATTTGGGACATTAGGTACAAATTACTCTGAAACATGTAAGTCCAAAAAGCATGTATATACTGTGAGCTGTTAGCACATTACTTCACCTAAACATTAGCTGTAAAAACATGATATTATTGTGGTTTTCATTTGAGTGTTTGTTCTACAGATTAAATGTAGAATTTGTATTTGTGTACACAAAAAGTGTATGATTTTATTTTAACAACATATTGTCTGATCCCCCAGTAAACAGTATGCAAACTTACGTGTACCCTTGCTCATACGCTTGGAGATCTCCAGCAGAATCCGTGTGTAGCAGGAGATCATTATGAGCAGAGGAAGCAGGAACAAGCAGACAAAGCTCACCATGTTGTAAAGGGTTTCCTGCCAGTGCTCCTGGAAGCTTCCTCTGGTGGTACACTGCGTGAAGTTTTGTGGCTCTGTAATGGTAACTGTATGAAACAGAAACAACTAGGACAAAAAAGAGACCAAAAACATTATTACTCTGTATTTTACTATATTAATACATTAGAAAGACATTTTATTTCACACCATGCCAATTTATTTATGCGTTCAACATTATAGAACTAGTCCTACATTTAAAGCATGCACTGCCTAATTTCCATTTCTTTGATATCCACAATCCAAAGACATTTTAGTCATAATATTTAGAATATACAGTTGTTAGAAAAATTTAAATGTTAGTGAACCCTTTGGAATGATCTAGATTTAGAAGCCAGTATTTTTAAAAGATGGTTACGTTTTTCAAGCTTGTCACTGTAAAGACAAACATTTCTGATTGTTGCATACCACAGTATGTTTTAGGTTAGAGTGCTGAGATTGTCTGTGCAGGTTGAGACATGTCTCTACATGCAATAAGCACAGTAGCAGTTCAGTCTGATGAGAGCACTGGAAATGACAGGATGGCAGGTGCATTACAATGTGGGCTTAGATCTTCACTCAGTGATTGCACTGAGCTCACTGGCACCCGTCCGACGTGTCAATCTCATCAGCTCAAGTGGCGCTGCAAGTTTCCTCCTTCTCCCGCATCTGACTCGTGCGCTATGGCTAGTGAGCCCTAAGGATTATTGGGCTATGTTTTTTGGACTAATCAGCCCAGGGGATACTGTGGGCAATGAGCCATGTTCAGGTTTCTTCCCCACCCCAATCTTTGTGTAGACCGAACACAAATACAAAGTTTAAAAGATTCTAGACTCTAGATTGGTGCAAAATTTGTTACAGTATTTAATCGATTGAAAGGGTTTTGGTCCTGGGGAGAGATGTTGGATGACAGCCAGGGGTGTTAATGCACATGCTCTGGTCAGGAAATTCCATTGTGACAACCCAGATAAACCAGGTAAGTGTTCTGAGGCCCCTCCTCGGAGGGGGGGGGGGGTTAGTAAACGACTCACCCCGTCCTGAGTCCAGCAGTGCCCTTGGGTGGCACGCTGAGCTGACTGTCGTCTGCCTGATGTGTTAGTCTCAGACGTTGACCAGCTCACACCGGGCGGCACTGCAAGCTTCCTCCTCCTCCCGCTTCCCTGGCATTTGGACTCCTGTGTGCACGTGCATACATGAGCCCTTTATGCCCTCTGGCAGTGCTGCAGGCAGTGCAGCTGCTGATGGCTAATTTAAATGAGCTAATTGTTGTTTATTAGCCCCTATGGTTATTGTTGAGCTAATCAGCCAAGGAGTAACTGTGGACCAATGAGCTTTCCCACTAGCCAACCAATCCCCTTCCCTATAAGTGTGCCTCAGCTCCTGTCATTAGTGCCTGTGATAGCTTCTGCTTGGGTGTTAGTGCTGTTCTCTGTTACTTTGTCATTGACCTCACCATCTCTGAACCTTCGTTGCCGACCTCAGATTTCCTGACCCTGTCTCTGTCTGGTGCCTTTGGTGCTTTTCTTTTCTTTTTTATAACTATTTATGAAAAAAAATGTAAAAAGTTACTAAATTGTAACTTAATAACTTTCCCTAAGTGCAATTCCTTTTTAAACAAATTGCACAGTTAAATATGGTGCTGAATTACACTTAGAGGAAAAAACAAAAGACAAATTGCCATGAAACAACCCTTATTTGTTTAAGATAAAAATAACCTAAAAAGATGGACATTTGGCAAAAACACTATTAAGAAACAATACGTTAGTAGCTCAGTTATTAAGCACTAAGCCACTAAACAAATAAGGCAGGGAGGCAGTGTTACAGAGAAATTATGGGACCAAACATTGGGAAACACAGCACTTAACTAGTCACCTTAAAGTTCAGACCTGGTTCCCAGTGATTACTTTCTCTTTCGCAACCTTAACAAATGTATGCATGGGCAAGGAATTCCTAAAGATAATACAGCTAAGGAGGCAGTAACATGGTTCCTTCTATTCTGTAGGCATGCAACCACCAAATGTGTTGAAGTCAAAGAGGATTACCTCTTAGAAAATTCAATTTTGTCAGAAAATGTTGTTTTCATATTCAGGTAGATTACTTACTTATTAAATACCCCTTGTATGGTTGGCAAAACATTAAGGAAGAATTTTGGACCACTGTTTACTGCAAATGCATTTCAAGTCATTTTTCTTAAATATCTTATCTACAAAGTACCCTTCAGGTCCTACCATAGTCATTTCTGAAAGTTGTTTTGAGACCAATAGATGTGTAAGGGACAAGGCTTTGTGAAGTTCCCCACAACTGTACTTTTGCCCATTTGTGTGGCAGTTATGTGACCAATAATAGGGGTTTTTTAATCAGTTTGAGCCACTATAACATATAGAAAGGAATGCACCATGAGGTGGACAGTAACATATTTGAAAACAAACAAATGGCAAAATATTTTTTTTACTTAAATCTGTACTAGATGGAGCGTCTGCTGGGACTCTTTTACGACTTTCGGGGGGGGGGGGGGGGGTATGCATTGATTAACAATTATGTTAAGGTGGATCTAATGGCTTAAAGGGAAAGTCTGAGCTTATCTAGTATTTTTTATATTTATTTTTAGGTTAGCAAATGTGTGAGATGAGCAAATTCATGGCATAAGTGTTGCTGAGTGTTGGTGCTGGGTGCAGCAGAGTCCAGATAGATATTTGTGGTGTAACAGGAATCGGCTTTACTGGAACATGCATGCAGTATGAGAATGTCATCTGAACATGGTGGCTATAACAGACAGGAAAAAAGTCATAGAACAGATTTGAATGTACAGGAAAAAATGCATAGAGAGACTACAGTTAAGCACTGGTAACAGCGACACCTGGTGTCCTAACTGTAAAATTGCATTAAATCTAGCAAAAGTCACTCCAGACTAGTTAAACCATTAAACCCATCTTCTTTGTAAGCCTCGAGTGTCTTTCAGCAGTCAGGGGCTTGGTAAGGATATCTGCTGTCATAAGCTGAGTAGGGCAATAAAGTAACCCAAGAAGTCCCTGCTATTGAAGTTAATCCATCTCAAAATGCTCATTCAGGGTTTGTAGTATTTCTGCTTCGTCCCCTTCTTGCTCAAGACAAACTAGAAGTTCACCCATATTAACAAGCACATAGATCCATCTGTCAATTTCTTGATGTATATGAAGGGGTCTGCTTTACTCCTCTGAAAGTTCTCATGTGTAAGCACTTGTTCGTCCGAACTTGCCGTTGAACTTTAGGTCTGGGACCCAGAATCTGAACCCCACTGAAGTCACTGTGGACTAGAACTTTGGGGCCCAAAATGGCTGTAAAAGAGGACCAGCCAGTGCTAGAAAACACCAGGGTGGTTGCCCTGCACAAAATGGGCTAGGGAAGGTAGTCAAAATAATAACAGAAAACTAAAAAAATAAGAAATACAAAAATAAAGAAACAAATAAATACATTCATCCATTTATCCATCAGCATATACATATATACATTTATATATATATATATATATATATATATATATATATATATATATATCAATAAATAAATATATACATCAATCTATACATATATACATAAATAAATGAATATATGCACAAATATACCTCAATTTATACATATATACATCAATAAATAAATATATACATCAATCTATATAAAAATAAATTGAATAAAATATTGCTTTTTTTACAGGGGCGTAGGAGGAGGTAGCAAACACTTTAACCAGTGCTGGCATAACCAAGTTCCATGTGATCCATGCCTGGTTCCTCTTAAGGTATGTAAGGATTTCCATGTTGGCTGTGGATAGGCGAATCTTCTTGGCGGTAATGACACCCCTGCAGTGCTGAAAGCACTTTCTGATATGACACTTGTCACAGGATAGGCCAGCACCTCCAAGACATAGAGGGCAAGCGTGTCCAAGTTAGCAACCCAGAAATTAAATGCGGAGAACCAATCGCTTAGTACCAGGAGATACGTGGACAGGTAGTCAACCACCATGTGAGTCAAAGTCTGCCTCCTGGTACTACGGGCTGTATCCGATAAAGGTGAATGTGGCGGACAATGGAATAAGTTGTTCCACATTGTGGCCATGCTCACCCTCCCCTGTGAGGTGCTGCCGGTGCCCTTGCTGTGCTGCCACTGAGCCCTCAAAATCAGCTGGGAACTCTGCCAGTAGTGCGTCCACCGGCGTGCGTTTACTCTCTCATTTTTTCGATCCTGCTCCAGTGTTGGAATCAAGGAGGTGATGTTGTCATTATAGCGGGGATCCAGCAGGGTGGCCAACTAGTAATCAGCCCTGGTCACTATGCTGGCAACTCTGTGGTCACTGCGCAGACACTGTAGCATGTAGTGTCTCATGGGAGCCAGGCTGCCCTGAGTTAAGGAGAAGCTGTCCTCAGTGTCAAGTATTACCTCCTCCTGCTCCTCCCTCCAGCCACGCCTGTGAGCTGCACTGGGTGCCACCCTGCTGTGAGAGAGAGTAGTCCCCCCCCTTCAATTCCTCAAAAATTGTCCTCTAGCTCGACATTGGCGTACCCATCCTACCCGCTGTCGGCCCAGCAACCCACCTTGCGAGCCATGTGTGCACTGCCCTGACAGGGGGGAAAATTAGCCTTCTTCCTTTGCTTCCTCCTCCTCAGTCATGGCATGAAGCATTGGTGGCACACTGGAAGCATTGCAGCATCTCGCAGATGTCCCTCATGGAGGCCCACTCACTCGTTGTGAAGTGCTGCTGGTCTGCAGGCATTTTGGAGCCGGAACTCCACTATCAACTGCTGCTCAAAAAAACTTTCCATCATGTACAACGTGGAAATCCACCTGGTGGGCAAGCCATATATGAGGTGGTGAGTGGGAAGGCCGCAATGCAGACAAGTGAGCGGGGAGTGGCATCCCTGGATAATGGGCCAAAAAGCTCTGCACCACCAAGTTGAGCATATGCGCCAGGCATGGGATGTGCTTCAACCTGCCTCGGCCCAAGGCTTCTACAATGAGCTTTAGCACCGCATGCTCTCGTTTTCCCATGACATGAGGAGGAAGCAGATTAGGAGGAGGAGGCTACAGGAGGCCTCCGACTGATGTCCCGCAATTCTGGGTAGTGGAAAGATCTGCACCACTGTGCTTCCCGCCTCAGTCACAGCCACCACAACATTCACTCAGTGGGCAGTTAGAGAGATGTAACGTCCCTCCCCGTGTTTACTTGTCCACATGTCCATGGTAAGGTGGACACTGGAAGAAGTGGCATCGCCCAGTGCTCATTTTATTTTTTTCACAAGCTGTTGGTGCAGGGCAGGGAAGGCCTGGTGAGAAAAGTGGAAGCTGCCAACAGTGACTGCCACAAGATCTATAAAATTGTCCGTCTCCACCTGGTGGAATAGGAGTATTTCAAAGCAAGCTACTTTTAAATGCTCCAAATCATGGCCAGGGCTCATGGATGAGATGGCCCCAAATTCCTCTTTCTCTCCAAAGTTTGCGGGATGGAGAGCTGAACACTTCCCTGGGATAATGTGGACCGTCTTGGTGATGGTGCTGCTGCTGGTCCTGGAAATGGTGGGGTTCCCACATTTTCCCTTTTGCCTGGTCATGCATGATTTGCAGAGATGATTAGCAGCATTACCTCACTTCAGCGGCTGTTGGCACAGTTGCAATTACCTCTGTCTTGTCAGTTGTGGACTGCGTGAAAAAATGCCATGCTAGTGTGATCCTGTGAGGCTGCTTTGGCATGCTCAGTCCCTGGCTGGGGGGGGGGGGGGGGGCTGGCACCAACAGGTTGATCTCTGCACCTTTCTTCTTTTGCTGGCTGCCTGGGGCTGTATGACCACCACCTCTTCCTCCAAACTGTGATGGCCTTCAGTCCATGTAGGGTCTAGGACCTGGTCATCCTCCCTGGCATCCTCTTCCACCCACCCCTCCCTGCTAGCCTCCCTCTAAACATTGCAGAAAGATACAGCAGTCAACACCTGGGTCTCATCATCATCTATCAGAGTCTCCTGTGATGGTACGCTGGGCATGTCCTCATTCTCCCACAGAAGCTCTTGGGCATCCGTAAGCCCTAGGTCTGCAGGGGCAGATGGATGGCCCATGGTATCCCAGCCAGGTGTGTCATCATAGAGCATTATTGACTCTGTGGCTTTTTATAAGATAAGGTTTGATTTATGTGGGTTCACACTCACTGCAATCTTTACAGATAGGTTTGGTATAAGGGGACACTCTCACCACAGTGAATACAGCTAGGTTTGGTATATGGGGGTACACACTCACCCCAGTCTTTACAGATTGGTATATGGGGGTACACAGTCACCCCATTCATTACAGCTAGGTTTGGTATATTGGGGTACACACTCACCCCAGTTTTTACAGCTAGGTCTGCTATAAGGGGACACTATCACCCCAGTCTTTACAGCTAGGTTTGGTATAAGGGGACACTCTCACCCCAGTCTTTATAAGGGTACACAATCACCCCAATGCAGCTAGGTTTGGAAATGGGGGTTAACACTCATCCTAGCTCAGAGTGTCAGGGGAAGGTCAGAGTGTCAGTTAATGCTGGCTGAGCTGGGAGGAGGCCAGCAGGGAGTGTCTGCAGTATTACATCACAAGGCAGCTCAATGTGTCGAGTCTGCCAGCAAGCCTGTTTTTTTACCAGTGTCCCAAAGCTACCGATGGCAAGTGCTGAGTCCAGAGTTTGGTAAGAAGTGCATGAGTCCAGGCCAGTGCAAAAACAGAGCTGGTCGTTTAGAGTTCAGGTTCATGCAGGAACAGAGCTGGGTTTGTAGGGTTCTGCATGCATCTTTGCAGAGCCTTAGGCCTCCCTTTTTTAGGTCACTCACACCAGGAAGTGCCTGCTGGACGTGCTCAGGATCAGATTGGCCAACATGACACTCGTTGGGTATCTTGGTTCTGTGTCTGAGTTGCGTGTACCTGCTCTTGAGCACTGGTAGGTTCTGTGCTCACGTCAACTGTTTGTTCAGAAATTACAGATGACGGCTTTTCTTATTTCCTTAGTCAGTTGTCATCACATGGTCTCTCAAATCTTCAACAAAAGTAATGCTGTTGCCAATGTAACCTTGTCTGTTGTGGGATTTGGGATTCTGTAACCCTTAACAGTGCCACTGTATCCAACAAATGTTCTTTCAGATGTTCTGTTTTGGAGTTTGGTGCATTTTTCCTCTGGAATGTAGATGAACTCTTTGCATCCTAAAATGTTGGTGTTTTAACTTGGCTTCTCATTGTTCTCAAGTTGCTGTCATTGCTGCCTCACCCTAGTATTTTTGTGGTGGTCTGTCAGCATATATCTGATCATTTTTGTCAGATTTCAGTTCTTTCTTTCAGTTACCCCTTTTTGCTCTGGTGTGCAGGGGACTGTCTTTTGAGGCTCTATTCTGCTTTAAGTATTCTGATGCTTTGTGTCCTGTGAATTCACCTCCATTGTCTAAAACGTATGTGAGGTTTCCTCTGAAATTTGTTACTTGTCTTTACTACATAGTCCTTCTTCACTCTTGCGTTGCATTAGGTAAGTGCCTGTGTATCTTAAATACTCATCTATCATACATACATCTCTTTGAACTAGGTCAAGTGGTCTTGAAGATTTATTCTGGCTGACTTTAGGAAATGTTGCACTTGTAGCTTTGGATTTTAAGCAACATTCACACTTAACAATAACTAGACAAGGGGATACTGTTATATCCTTTGTCAGATTCCTTTTTTGCAGCTCCTGTATGCGTTTAGGGTGTCTGTGACCTAATTGCATGTTCCACATGTGTATACAGTAGTTGTGTTCATGTGTGCATAGTCTCACCTTTTCCTTCACTGTGTTGAGGTGATGTAGATGGTCATCCAGCTTGGCACTAACTATAGTCTGCTTTCCCTCCAGGATCGAACACTTGTCACCTTGGAATTTTACAGTGAGTCATTAGGCTCTCAGACACTTCACAGTTAAAAGTCCTCCTTCTACATCAGGAACATAAAGCACATCCTTTACTGGTATGGTTACATTGTAACCCGCATCATTGGGGCATACAAGGGTTTTATGCTCATATTCCTCTGCATATATTTTACTTTCATCTGCAAGGTAAATAGTCTCTTTGTTATTCAGATCATGTTCTGTGAAAAAGCTTCTTATAGAGGCTAGGTCTGGTCGCAGTCCACTTTAAGAAGTATGGTTTCTACATTTAAGAACTTTTGGGAACAATGTTTTGATGTGTCACGAACCTTGCTGGAGAGCAGGCTGATATAGATACAGAAAGCTGCCAGCAGTACAGTCTATGGCCCCTTCAGATAGTGGAGACTGGGGAAACTCAGCAGAGGGGAGGGCCAGAGTGTCACAGGTGCGGATGATGCAGAATCAGGAACACCAGACAGGATCTGGAAGGCAGTAGGGAGTTAAAGCTGACTCCAACTGAGCGGAGCCAGCAGGGAGTAACTGGTTATGTGCTACACCATGCACTGGTTTCAGCATGTGGAATCTGCCAACAGATCTGGTTTTTGCAGAAGCCCTCCATAAGGGCTGCCTACAATTCAGAAAAGTCAGCAACTACTGTTGCCAGTGGCCAGTGAGCCCAAATTTGCGGAAAGTCCAGTCTGGATTTTGGGGGAAGCTGATGCAAGTAAGCCAGAGAGTCCAAAGCCAGGAAAAGCTGTATTCCAGTCATCCAAGCAGGGAGTCAAGAGCCAAAGAGAGATCCGTGTCCAAAGCCAGGAAGTTAGAACCAGAGTGGGGTTTTAATCCAAGAGCCAGAGGGTCAGAGCCAGGGTGTGTTGTAATCCAAAGCCAGAAGTCAGAGCCGAAAGTCAAACCGAGAAGTCACACAGGAAGAGAGGCAAGCATAGCCGCAGAGAGACAAGCGAAATCCTAGCCACACACGCGATTGGCAGCCCGAGAAGGATTTGAGTAATGCTGATGCTGGCCACACATGTGCTTTGGGCTCACCTGAGGGGGTTTCACACAGCAGGACATCCCAAATCTGGATGCCCCAAGGTTGGAATGCAAATTGGACTAAGCGTCCTATCCACTATAGTCTCTTTGTCAACAGCCGAAGGTCATGAAACAGTAGGTACATGTTCTTTCCAGCGCTCTGTCACTTGGCTTTTGTAGGAGGTGAAGTGAAGAAGTAATGAGCTCTGCCTTGTATCTTAGACATTCTAGTCCAGGAGAAAGAAATTAGATTCAGACAGTTAAACAGTATAATAATAGCTGCCTCTGTGCAACAATCAAATAGCACAAATAAGCTAGTAGAGAATACGAACATGTGAGTCTCTAAGGACTGACGTACATTGGCATTTTTATAACCAGTAGGTATTTGAGATCTATAAATTTGAAAATGCAGTACATTTGAGAACTGTGAATGATGAAAGGAGCACTTAGATAGAAGCCTTTAACCAAGAGAGACAAACACTGGGAAATGCGAGTCGGCTTTAATCTCTGAATCTGAGTCTCATTCATTTCTTGAACTATATAGGAGTTATAATAGGAAATTCGCTACCAGGACCCTTTGAGAAATTACCAGCAATAAATATACACTCTTAAACATTTTGACGTTGACAGTTATATACTAAAAACAGAAATGAGCTGCTTTAATTGATCAGACAAGAACCCCTTTTTTTAATTAACCCTTTAAATGCCAGCCACGTAAAATTTATGTGGTTGCCTCTCCGTCACTTAAGTGCCAGCCACGTAAATTTTACGTGCCTGACTTTCCCCACTAACAGTAAAAAAAGTAAAAAAAAAAGTCACTTACCTGACCCCTCTTTCGATCCGGCCGGGTCTCCTCTTCAGCCAGAGGGGCTCCGATCGCCGACTGGGGCTCCTCCAGCTGCAGAAAAATAGGGTGCCCCCCCCGTTTCAGCAGCCGCCGGGATTGCCTGCAAAAAAAAAAAAAAAAGACAGTTACTCACCTCCGCACCCGCCGGCTCCCGCCGCCTCTCCTCTTCATGGGGGGGGGGGCTCCGATCACCCCCCCTGGCTCTTCCGTCTTCTGGAGGGGAGGGCATGACAGCCCTCCTCCTGCCGCAGCTTCCGATGGCGGCCGCCATCTTGGATTTTAGCCCCGCCCTTCGGGGCGGGGTCAATGATGTCACCGCCGGGTGTCATCGGGGCACCCGGCAGTTCAAGTTCAGCTGTCAGATGTCGGTGCCGGTTGGACAGAGGAGGAGGGAGGTAGGCGATCCTCCGATCGCCGCGGGACACTGCATATGAAGATCGGAGGTGAGTAAAGGTAAAAAATTTTTTTAATAAACATATTTGAAAACTGTGTCTGTGTTTTTTTTTTTTTATACTGTTAACCCTTTGTGAACTGGTAAGGGGTCCATGAGACCCCTTATACAAGTTCACAAGGCTCGGGGGTCTGGCAAGTCACTTGCGGCTAGCGGGTGACTTGCCATTAACCCCTGGCCCCCCAAATTACCTGCTTCCACAAAGCCTGGGGGGGGGCAGAAGAGCCGTGGCCCTAGGCTATGACGGCTTGTAGCCGGCAGGGCCAGGGGCCACTAAAGCTGGCCCCTGCGCCCTGTTCTACAAGCCCCCATAGCTGGTCACTGGCTGGTTACGCTGGGTAGGGGGGACCTCACGCCATTTTGGGGGGGATTTTTAAGGGTTTTAACCCTTGGGAGGGGGAACCCTATGTCATTTTTTTTTTAAATTAACCCTATGTTACCTGTAACCCAGTAGGTATAAAAGGCTTCCAGCAGCAGCAAGAGAGCAGAAGCCTAAGTGATTAGCATGGGACACACGGATGGATGGGAGGTAAGTATTAAAAAAAAAATAATTAAAAAAAAAAAATTTTTCTTAATAAAGTTATTTTGAAAAAGTGTGTACGTGTGTTTTTTTTTACTTTTAACCCTTTGTGAACTGGTAAGGGGTCCATGTGACCCCTATACCAGTTCACAAGGCTCGGGGGTCTGGCAAGTCACCTGCGGCTAGTGGTTGACTTGCCATTAACCCCGAGACCCCCCATTACCTGCCTCCCAAAAAAACCCTTATATTCCCCCAAGAAATGGTGTCCCCCCCCCCCCCCTGTGAAGGGGGACCCCACACCATTTTTTTTTTTATTTAACCCTTTACTATGTGGATAGTAGTTGTATTTTACTTGTAAATGTTATAAAGTGCTCTTCTGAGTTTAGGGGATCCCCTGGACAGGAACGGGGGGCTATCGATACATATGTGGTATCATTGTAATCGGGAGAAATGGGGCTTTCACGTGCAATATGGTTTTCTTTAATAAAATAAATGTTTTTGTTAAAATAAAGGAGACAATTTAAAAAATATAAATATTTTTTTTTTACTTATTTACTTAAAAATATATAAAAAAAAGTAGAAAAAATACAAACAAGACATTTCATGTTAAAGTCTAAACTCTGCCACAAAAGGAAATATGCCATTTTCTTGGAAATTCCTGCAAAAATCACAGTTAAACATCACGCAAAATGGTGAAAAATATCCTGTCAGCAGAGGGTGACAAAATCTCAAGTAGGCTGGCAGTTAAAAGGTTACAGGTACCTATGCATGTTGGGTATTGTTCTGCTCGGGGCACCTTGCGCTTTCAGATTTAGCTTGTTTTTTCTTATTTGCATATTGATATTTTAGGAAAAGGTGTTTTTTATTCTGCTTTTTTTTACAATTTTTTGTGAAACCCTGTGCAACCTAAGAATTCTTCGAGATATTACTTCCAGAAAGATGAGCCCACTACAACAAGCTGGGTACGCTTAGAAAGCTTAACATGTGTACTTTCAGGGAATATATGGTTTATCGGGGATATTCCAAATGTAAAGGGTTGTTTTGGTAGAAAAAGCACAAGGTGCGCATTGTTCTGTTTGGGGGATGTTGCTTTTTCAGATTTTCAGTTTTTTTCTGGTTTGCATATTGTTTTTTTTAGGAAAATGTGGTTTTGATTCTGCTTTTTTATTAATTTATAGGGAAACCCTGTGTAACCAAAGAATACATTGAGGGATTACTTCCAGAAAACTGCACCTATGTCAACAAGCCTAGTACGCCTAGAAAGCCTGATGTGTATACTTCTAGGGAATATATAGTTTGTTGGGGGTATTTCAAATGTAAAGGGTTGTTTTTCTTGAAAAACTGCAAGGTGCGCATATTGCATAGCATAGTTGTATTTTATCTGAAAATCTCCTAAAGCGTTGTTTCAGTTTGGGGAGTCTCCTGGGCAGGAAAGGGTGTCTACCTATACATATGTGGTACCGCTATAAATGCAGATATTTGGGTGGGTTCTATTCATGACTGCATTATACACATCTTTTTCCTAGAGCCTTATTTATGAGGCGTCAGTGCCACACAGTCCCACTTTTTTGGCCTCAGCGGCACTCAGCGTGTGATTAAAGAAACAAAAAACTGGCTGCGTCGATGTGCCCGCCTGATAGTATCTTATTTATTACCAGCTGCCAAAAGGTTGAAGCAGCACCAGTTGGCACTGTAGGTCATAATCCCATAAAGCACAATGAGCAGAACTGTATTGAAGTGTTTTATGCTTGTAATTTTTTGGTACAGAGCTTGCATTGTGATGTGTCAATAATGTAAAATGCAGGGCCTACATGTCAATCATTTATGGGCCTTCAATCATTTATGGAGCAAAAGTGGATTTGAATTGAGAAGTATCAATCTGCTGCAAATTAGAAACTATATTGTTCAATTTAATGTTACAATGTTATTAAAATTTAGACTGAAATGAAACCGCAGATACAAGTTATAAAATAAAGTTATTATTTTATTTATTAGTTAAATACTCAGCCTTTTGGTGTGAATTTATTGTAGCAATAAGGAAACCCCACCTGCTTATCACCTGCCTGCCATTATGCCCACCTAACTAACTGCATGCCTACCTACCCACCCATCTGCCTGCATGCCAACCTACCCACCTGCTTGCCTGCATGACCACCTGCCTGCCATCATGCCCACCTACCTACCTGCATGCTCACCTACCCACCTGCCGGCCTGCCTGCCCACCTACCTACCACCTGCCTGTCATCATGTCCACCTACTAACCTGCATGCCTACCTACCTACCCACACACCTGTCTGCATACTCATCTACCGGTCTGCATGCCCGCCTACCTACCACTTGCCTGCCATCGTACCCACTTACATACCTGCATGCTTACCTGCCCACCCATCCACCCTACACTAGCTGGCTTCTGCCAACCCACCTACCCTCCTGCCCACCCCTATACCTGCCTCACTGTCCCAGCCAGCCACCCATCCATTCACCCACCTACCTAACCACTCACCCACCTGACCATCCATCCATCCATCTGCCCATCCACCTCTCTACCTACTTGCCCTCCCACCTACCTACGTGTCTGTGTTAAAGCTGGAACACAAGGAGGGACAAAAATGTGCTGATTCTCAAGGCTAAAATTAGTTGGGTCATTAAAGTGGACCAACACCCAGGATTTTGACTATCCTGGGTCTTGGTCCACTTCGGTGGGGCACCCCCGATCGGGGTGCCCCGCTGTGTGAAACCCCCCCGAACCCCCCGAACTCACCTCTGTCCGCGGCGACGGACAAGCCGCGGACAAGCGGCTCCTCCTCCGCCGCCTCCCGCGCGTCCCTGTTGACGTGCGCGTGCCCGCGCCGGCCATTCACAGACGGCCGGCGCGGGCGCGCGCACGACTAGAGGGGCGCGAGGGAGGCGGCGCCGGCCGGCCGCCGCCGAAACTATGGTGAGGAGATTGGGGGGTTTGGGGGGGTTTCACCCCGCGGGACATACCGATCTCGGATGTCCCGCGGGGAGGGAGGTGATTGGCCCGGGAATCTTATAGATTCCCGGGCCGATCACCCATGGGTGTTGGTCCACTTTAAGGGTTTGTAAAGCATTTCAGAAACAGTTATGTGCCAACTTTATTCACACGAGATCTACAATAAAAAACAAGACATTTTCAGGATCACCTCTTCAATTTGTATGTGTCAGTTAAGGGATTAAATACCACATGTGACCTTTCTACACCTCTGAGACCAAACTCTCCTAATAAAACTGGTAAAACTTAATGCTTGCTTGGCTATTATGCTGGCATTGAACCTTCACTGGTCCATCATGATAGGACAGAACCTTTGCCTGGCCATCATGCTAGGACAGAACATTTACCTGGCCATCATACTAGGACAGAACATTTACCTGGCCATTATGCTAGGGCAGAATATTTACCTGGCCATCATACTAGGACAGAACATTTGCTTGGCCATCATGCTAGGACAGAACATATACCTGGCTATTATGGTAGGACAGAACATTTACCTGGCCATCAAACTAGGACAGAACATTTACCTGGGCATCATGATCATAGTACAGAACATTTGCTTGGCCATCATGCTAGGACAGAACATATACCTGGCTATTATGGTAGGACAGAACATTTACTTGACCATTCATGCTAGGACAGAACATTTACCTGGCCATCATGCTAGGACAGAACATTTACCTGGCCATCATACTAGGACAGAACATTTGCTTGGCCATCATGCTAGGACAGAACATATACCTGGCTATTATGGTAGGACAGAACATTTACCTGGCCATCATGCTAGGACAGAACATTTACCTGGCCATCATACTAGGACAGAACATTTGCTTGGCCATCATGCTAGAACAGAACATTTTCCTGGCTATTGTGGTAGGACACATTTACCTGGCCATCATGCTAGGACAGAACATTTACCTGGCCATCATGCTAGGACAGAACATTTACCTGGCTATCATGCTAGGACAGAACATTTGCCTGGCCATCATGCTAGAACAGAACATTTTCCTGGCCATCATGCTAGAACAGAACATTACCTGGCCATCATGCTAAGACAGAACATTTGCCTGGCCATCATACTAGGACAGAACATTTGCCTGGTCATCATGCTAAGACAGAACATTTACCTGGCTAGTATGCTAGGACAGAACATTTTCCTGGCCATCATGCTAGGACAGAACATTTACCTGGCCATCATGCTAGGACAGAACATTTACCAGGGCTATTATGGTAGGACAGAACATTTACCTGGCCATCATGCTAGGACAGAACATTTACCGGGGCTATTATGGTAGTACAGAACATTTACCTGGCTATTATGGTAGGAAAGAGCATTTACCTGGCTTTTATGGTAGGACAGAACATTTACCTGGCTATTATGGTAGGACAGAACATTTATCTAGCCATCATGGTAGGACCGATTCTTCACTTGGCATGCTCTGGTGCTCTGATTCTGTCTTCCAGTAGGGCAAGCCACATCCATGGCATCCTTTTGGTTAAACTTACTCACACTTGTAAGTACTCAGTTGTCTATTTATGCTGTGGATCATGCACTTCCAGTGTACCAGGCAACACAATTGTTTAATGTAGTCCATTAGCCAAAGCTAGTTTTAAAATGATATCAGTCCTCATTTGACCAGTGTCTGAATAAAGACCCCAGGCTTCTGTGCCTAAATAAAGGGTGTGCCTGCGTGTTCAGGGATCTCTGTGATACTGTTTCTGACCATCAGTATGATCTCCCCCTGGACCTACCTTGCATATGTCTGCCGCCTATGTCTGAGGCTTTACAAAAAAAAATCCCCCTTTAATCCCCTGCAGGTAAACTCTGATAGTACAGTTCAGACACATACTGGATCACCCAAACCCAGTCCTGCCTTCGCTGCCTGTGCAACCACTGCCATGCCCAGCTGTTTATGTTCATTCAACTCCCCATGAACCACCCGTGCAAATCGTCACAGTAACTATGGCTTGGGTAGCGAAAAGACACAAGCAGCTGCAGTGGCGGTGGCAGCACAAGCAGGACTGAACCAGACGATCCAAAAGTGTGTATGAGCACAGGACTATCGGCGATTGCCTGCAGGGGTTTAAAGCATTTTTTACTGCCAGCTTTACTTGCCATTGTGGGCCATCTGCCCCCCTCTCCTCATGGTGCAGTGTCAAGAGGACGTTGATCACCCAGGAAGCACTGAGTTGCGGGAGGAGCCCATCGTGTCACTGGGAGCCTGGGCAGAAAGTTTCCAAGCAAACCGTGGAGTGTCCAACCAGCATCAGCATGAATGCATATTAGATTCGGGAAGGAAAGTGGGTGGCACCAATGGAGACATGGGCCAGCCTGGATGAATCCAACACACTCATGATCATGAAGGATCCGAGCTTGTATGGGGCCATGCAAGACCACACCCACCTTCCAAGACTGCCACATATCCTGCACCATCGGTTGGATAGCTACAGTCATGTTAATGCAATCAACACATCACCTCCATAATTTTTATGGTAGACAGAGGATATAGATCATAGATTAGGAATACTACATATTGCTGTTAAATTCCTGTACAAGTCACTCTAAATTAAGAAAGCCAGTCGGATGGCTCGAAATGTCTTCAAGAAATAAAACAGCAAGTCCACTTCCTTTGATTTATTCCTACAGCTATAATGGGGTAAGAAAATTTAGGGTGTCAACTGTTTAATTAAAGATATCATAACCCATTTACATTTTACATTTTGGTTATTCTAGTCAGAATATTTGTCTACAGAATATGTGTAATATCTATCTTTTCTACATGTGCAAACAGTGTTGTATATTTTTCTACATTATTAAAAAAATGAATAATGTATGAATGGAGTCATAAAAGAAGATGTGCAGTGGAGCTGGTGATTTCATCTATCAGATAATGTGTATCATGAAGCCAATTATATAAGCAAATTTACAAGTCACCAAGGCAATATTAGGATCACAGGTGCTCCAATCTCTTTAGAATAAATATCAGTATGCTATAAATTAATATGAAAAAAATCCCAATGTTTTTAAGACACAATAAGGAAGCTCAGTGGCTATGGCAGGTTTTTTTTGTTTCTACCACCTTTCACCAAAGAGAAAATGTGCCTGCGTGGATATTTTGTTTTGGAGGTTCATCAGCAGTCTAGTCATACCGTTTAGTTATTTATTATATATTATTATTATTTTATTAGTTGATCCCTATTAGATAAGTGAAAATTGGAAAATAAATCTGCAAGAAATAGTGGATGCATTCCTCACAGCAAACATAACCAGGTTTCATTTTTTCTCTTTTTTCTCTTCTTGGAGACTTTATTTATGATGTGCGCTGTTTAGCATCTTTCTGGTGGCTATAGCTATAAGTTGCAGCGGCAAACACTAACTAATTTGCTTTGATTGTTGCACTAGGTATTGGTCAGCCTGTGTCAGCTTCTGTTGGACCCGCCAGTAAGTGCCACTTTGTACTGCCACCTTTTTGGCGTTGTACGCCTTATTTATTAAATGTTTCCTCCTTTAAAAGATTGGTGCTGTATTATTCATCAATACAGTTACAAGAAATCAAAGCAGGGGTTTTAGTTTTTGTCCAAATTACACATTTACAACCAAAAGGAGCAACGTAAAAAGTTTTATTGTAACATCTATATGTAACTTTAATCTAGTTCTGTCTGACGTGCTCTATGGGATCCTGACCTATAGTGCCAGGTTTCATCTGACGCTACATCAACCAGAGCGCCCCCGGCGCTGTGAACTTTTGGGCGCTAGTCTTTAATAAGACGCCAGCTGGTGCCCGCATCGGCCTGCCATTTGTTTGTCTCTTAAATGGAACGCTGTGTGCAGCTGAGGCAAATAAATGTGGTGCTGTGTGGCACTGAAGAATCATAAATAAGACTTCCCTTCACTCGTCCCTTCCCACCCAACGGTCGTCATTTTATAGCGCCCATTATTCTACAGCGGTATGGCTGCTATAAAGCCTGGTGATTAAAACAACCAATCAGGGTAATTTGTGAGCTGCTTTAACCAGGCCAGCTACGAACACGGCATTAACCAATTTCAAGCATGGAAAAGACGAATGAGCACAGTGGGAAATGGGTTTTGTGGCACGTTACTATTTATGTTTAGCCTAACATCAAACTAAGCTTTAATTAAACGTTTTATTATTACAGTTCATAAAAGAGCCCTACAAATCTTACACAGGTAAGTACTTTATAATAATCCCCTTTTACATTGGTCTGGATATAAAGCTGGTTACGGAGGCACAATAGTGACCTGGGAAAGGGCAGTGTAAATATTTTTATAATCATTATTTTTATAACTCACATCAGTCGGTGAATAAATACATTGAGCTTACTATTGTGCTTACCTGTGGCAGAGAGAGCACGGCACTCATTACCCAAGCAATGGACAGCATGATTTTGTTCTTCTTCTTGGCATCATTAATAGCAAGTGGGTTGAGGATGGCTGATTGGCGGTCCACACTGATCACCACAGTGACGAAGGCACAAGAGTACATAGATAGAAGCTTCAGGAACATAAGTATTCTGCAGGCTATGTCTCCGGCATGCCACTGTAGCGTGATATTCCAGATGGCATCCAGTGGCATCACAATGAATGTTACAAGCAAGTCGGCCGTGGTCAGATTCAGGATTAGAATTCGTACGTGTGACCTTTTCTTCCTGCTTGTCCGAGCCGCTGCCCAAAGAGCAGCCAAGTTGCAGAATGCTGACAGTGTAAAAATGACAAATGTGATTATCACTCGTGCCTTGGCAGCAGGGGAGAAGGTAGGTAGATGGAAATTGGGGTGAGTAACATTTGGTGAAGAAATATTTGCATCCAAGCTGCATGAGCTGCCCATCCACTGTGCATTGCTGCAGACCTTGTTTCCAGCTTCATTTGTGATATTCATTTCTAGAAAAAAAAACAATTATCAAACTTACATTTTCTCTAGCATAATGTTCCCCTTGTTTGATATTTATCTAAATATAATTCATTATAGTGTAAATATATGAATTGCAGTTGTATATATCAATTTGATTGAGTTTTCAGATGTAGTTGCTATGGGTTAATACTAATATATTTATGACCCTTAATTTCAGTCTGCAGGATATCATATTTATTAAACCAATATTAGGAATCAGAGACTAATATATTATGTGTACAACAAGTCAATCCTGTTTCACAATATGCTACTAATAGTAACATAATATGATACCAAATATATACATAATAGCTGATGTAGGTCTCCAATTGGATGAAGCATGTTATATCCATGGGGTGAGATGGAGCTCTGTCATGGGGCTCTGGCACCATATTGATGGAAGCAGGTATAATAGGAAAGACTTCTATTTCAAAATCAAAATCTCCTACAACTGTGATGTGTGGGCCGGAGATGAGTGGCCATTCCTTCAGTTGCATCTGCTCCATTCACTACAGTTGAGGGGGCGTGCCAGGACTTGGCATACCCCCTCGATTGAAATGAATGGAGCAGGTGTGGCCAGTTGCCATGAGTTATGATAGGAGGCAGCAAGGCATCCATGGGCCGTGAAAGTAAGTGGTGAGGGCGCAGTGTAGATCTCCAGTAGAGGTAAGTTTCAAACTATCGGACCACTAGGCTGCGTAGAACTATTAGTGAATATGTACCATTTATTATTTTTGACATATCATGGAAATAAAGATATCTTAAAGGGTGAGCTTTCCTTCTGGTGCAAGCGCACCAGAAGGTAGACAATGAGAGAGTCCTAAAAAGTAGTGCACTTTTTTCACCTGGTGCTGAATTGACCCGATAGAATCAGCTGAGATTCAGTCCCTTCAAACGTTCTCATTTCATTTGAACTTTTATGTTTACTATCTCTGGTGCAAATGATCTTAAAGATAATCTTACTTTTAATTACCCCACTGTTTAATCACCCAGTTCTGCAGGGATAATTCTTACCCTAAGCAAGGGTTTCCTAACCAGTGGTACCAGTACCACTAGTGGTACTTGAGCTCTCCTCTGGTGGTACTCAAGGCCCCTAAAGGTAAAAGAGGGTGAAGAATTTTTTTTTTTTTGGGGGGGGGGGGGGGGGGCATTGTTGGCCATTGTATGCCTGCGCGCACATAGGAATTTTTCCTTCATATTTAATCCATTCCTGCAGTAAGTGAAAACATGCCTGAAGCCAGTGGAGTAGCTAGGCTTTCTGGCACCCGGGGCAAAGATTCGAAATGGCACTCCCACCTGTTCTCAGGCTCCACTTTGGTGTCCCCTTGACCTGCTGCACCTGGGATAAGTGTCCCCCCTGCTCCCCCCTAATTACGCTCCTGCCTGAAGAGGTGGCCTGCCTGCCTTAATTACTGTGCCCGGGAGCAGTCGGGGGGTTAGATGCCTTGCTCAAGATCACTTCAATCATGTCCCATGGCACAAAGCCACTTTTTTACCACTAGGCAATGACTGCCTGACTGCAGACAAGCTATAGTACAATGGGCCAGGTGGCCAAGTGAACAAGATGCAAGGATTTTCTTGTGGCATAAAGGCTGGATATATGAGGTAAAGGTCAATACAAATGATAGGGTTACGTTTACTGGAAAAGGCACAACTCTTCCTGAACCAGGAGCCCTCTGCACAGACAGTCAGTCCAAGATACCAACCTGCCATTACAAGGAGGAGAAAGAGTAGAGCTAGTTAAGGTACACAAATAAACGTGGGGTCCTTTATCTGAAACCCCCATCCTGTTTATTAGCTGTACATATTGCCATAATTTTATAATACAGCCAGCTGACCCCACATATTTCTTTTCTTACAAAGAAAATGAAGCTATATCATACAAGCACCACGTGTGTATTGCATTGGAGTGTGACTGACAGTGGGAAGGTCTTCATTTAGTCTATCACTAACAGAGGAGTTGTCAATCTGACACAAGCCTCAGGATTGAATTGGGGGTCAGAATCGGGGGGGGGGAGGCGCTGAAGGAAAAAAGTTCCCTTTCCTTTCGGTGACCAGAGCAAATGGACATGTATGCACTATGTCCAGCACTCAGGTATGTCTAAAAATTTGCATTTATTGATTCCATTAAAAAATACACAGGTAGCATCACTTGATATAAAACACATATTCTTTGACATGTCTGACGCATTTAAGGCCGCTAGAATGTTGCACCCTTAGTCATATAACACATAATGTCACATATTGTACAATTTATAATCCCATAATTTACCTATCCTCCAGTGGCGTCATCCCTGACAATACATGTGTCTAGGATGAGTCAGCATGCTGGACAGACAAAGGAGCCCACCTCCCGAACAATAGGCTCGTTACAGAGACAGATACGTCTTGACTTTCATATGTGTCTGTGTATGTTTTTGTGCCTTTTTTTTGGTTTTTACGTTCGTTTTTCCATGCGTATGTTCGTTCCCGCTAATGCGTATATGCGCTTTCGATAGACGGAACTAAATCGGATCATTTGCGTTAGTTCGGATCATTTTCCCATCCGTTCATTCAGAGAACTTACGTTATTGGGATGGGCTTGCCCATCGCCCTATAAAACGGTTTCATTTGCGATACACTTACGGGACCATTTTGCACTCGGCTTGCTTGCTTGCTTTTGACCATGTTTTGTGGCTTTGTGGAGGAATATGAGCGCCTTCAGCTCCAGGGCATTGCATGTGTATATATTTTAACACATGTAATTTAATTTTTTACAAATTTTTAAAATGTTATTGTTACATTTAAAAATAAAATTATAAAAAAATATAAAATTATATTCAAAGTTGTTCAATTTAAAAATGTATTTTAAAAAAAGGCAATATAAAAATGCCAGTTAAGATAAAAAAAAAAATATATTGTTTCTGTGTCATTTCCTTTTCTAAATACATTCATTAAGGGTTAGTTACCACAAAACGAATGCAAAAAACAAAATTTAGATATGAAGATTTGCCTGACCGCGAAGTGATTTAGGTAAGTTTTAGGGGCAGGAAATGGAAGAAGAATGAGGCCGCGAAGTGATTTAGGTAAGTTTTAGGTGCGGGAAATGGAAGAATATACTGGGCGCAATGTGATTTAGCTAAGCATTGTGTCACGCTCTGGTAACTCCAGCCCTCTAGGTAAGCCCTCAACCCCCAATCTCCGCAGCCAGCTTCACCTGTAGGAGCCCCCGCTTGCCGGGACGCAGAATACGCCTGCCCGGGATCGGGTGCCCCGAGGACTTCAATGGCTCAAAGGATGAGAGCTTACAGGTATAGAGGTCTGAAGAACCAATGGCTAAGAGCGAGAGTAGCGGAAGTCCAGAGACAGGCCAGAGGTTGACACGAGTCAGAGTTCGCAGCGGTACAGAGGGGAGAGACAGCTCGAGGTCAAGGTACAAGGCAGAGGTCGGCAACGGAGATCAGATCGAGAATGGTCGGTTCAGGCAGGGGTTGGCAACGGAGATCAGGATAGTCGGTTCAGGCAGAGGTCGGCAACGGAGATCAGAATAGTCGGTTCAGGCAGAGGTCGGCAACGGAGATCAGATTGAGAATAGTCGGTTCAGGCAGGGGTTGGCAACGGAGATCAGATCAAGGTATATCACGAGTCAAAGCAAGGTACAAGGCGCTATCACAGGCACTGAGTGAATGACGGGAAAAAGGCTTTATAGGGACAAGACATGATTGGGAGAGAGCATGATTGGTGCAACTGGGAACTTACAGCTCATTGGCAGACACTAGGAAAGGGCGTATAGCCCAAGAGACTCCTGTGGGGCTGATTGGCCCGCACAACCAAAGGGGCAAGCCCTAACATAACCTTGGGCTCATTGGCCCTTAACTGTGAGGGGGAAGTTCCCCCCTAGCTGAGCCCGTAGGCTCTACTGATTCCTCCTCCGGTGGCCGCGCTGACAGCAGCGCCGCCGGAGGGCATATGCAGGACGTGGGGGCGAGGAGGAGGTGGGGGCAGGAGGAGGAGACGTGGGGGCGAGGAAGGAGGGCGGCCGTGCTCGATGCCGCACGAGCCGCTGCACGAGCCGCCGCCCGGCGCGGCCGCCAAGCAGGAGCTGCTGCGGCCAGCCGCCCGGAGACGACGCTGGAACGGGGCCCAGGTAAGCGGTTTCTGACACATTGTAGCAGAAGTGAGTGAACCAAATATGTAGGCAAGCACATTAATGAGTTAAGTTTGCAGCGCGCAGGCGTAAGGTTGTAGCGATTATTTATGCAAAAAAGGAAATCTGAATCTAACGGGAAACGTAAATGATTCGTTCGAGGAGACTATGGAAAAAGGGCAAAAACGAAAGCCTACGTTGTAACATGAGTAACATAAACAGAAAACGAAAGCTGGAAAAAGACATTGGCATACAAACGGACGAAGACTTTACTGAAGGCTTACGATGCATGCTTAGAATCACTAGTACACTCATACGCGAGCAAGAAAATTAAAAAAAAAAACAGATCGACACAAAAACAAAAGTCTTTTTATGTCTCTCTGAATCAACCCTAATGTCAGGGGCTGAGACCCTCCCCTGAAGTCTGCCCGCCACTTCCCACCTCTCCTCCCACCAATGAGAGTACACAAGGTGGAGGGAGGCAGCACTCGCAGCTCTGGCAGTAGAGAGAGAGATGGAAAAGGAAGGCGGCAGGACACCTGGCGGGATCACCAGCAGCATCTGCACGAAAAGGCCCCACCGCTACTCGTCCAAGACAACCTGTGCATATAGGGGGACGGCAGAGGAGCAGCAAGGCTTTCTGAGACCCGGGGCAGAGATTCAAAATGGTGCCCCCCACCTGTGCTCAGGCGCCCTTTGGCACCACCCTGACCTGTTGCACACGTGGCATGTGTCCCCTCCCTGCTCCCCCCTAGCCGAAAGGTTGCCAAATGTGAGGAAAAGACAACAAGATTAATAAACATCCAACATCCATCTATTACTTACAAACAATGCATGTCTCACTAATTCAGCTGAATTAATCCCAGATAATCTTTATTAATGCATAAATCAAAACATATGAGAGAATATATAGATAAAAAATACATAAAAATCCAATCCACACATTACATAGGGCTGATAACAATTTAAAATGTAAAATTCATACTCCAGTACATAGGCTTACAACAAAACGAGGGTTGGGACCATGGGGTCCTTGTGCCTAACATGAAGATCCATTTGGACTTCTTCATGAGAAGCAATTTTTTGAGGTTCCCTCCTCGTGGTCCCAATTTATCGCTTTCTATTCCTTGCACTTTGAGACTCTTCACATCACTCTGAAGGCACTGTATAATATGTTTAGAGACATGGGAAATATTGCTAATATACTCTTTTTAACCCCATATAAATGTTCAGCAAATCTAGTTGTGCAGCCTACATATTGTAGGTATACGTATTGTATTGCACATATTTCACACATAATTAAATAAACTACTCCCTTAGTTACACAATTCATAAACTGCAGCATTTCAAATTTCCTGTCTCCTGAGAACCTCGCCAGATGACTAACAGGTCATCAATGTACCGACTATAGTAATAAATATTGGCACTAAAAAGTTTACTATGTCCAAAGATGCTGTGTTCCTCCCACCATCCCATATAAAGATTGGCCAGGGATGGCAAAAAGTGGGAACCCATGGAGGCAAAGAGGCAGCATGGGACAGGCACTGCTAGGCAGACTGGCCTTTAAAGCGATCCCACACCATTTTCTACACAATGGTTTAGGGGGGCGCATTTTCTCATGGTGGAGGCGTCTAGATTACATCCCCCTGCGCATAGACCAGCCCCCCCCCCCTGCAGTCCCTCAATTTTTGGTCAAAATGCAGCCCTGCGATTGTCCACCGGCGGTCACGTGGGCCGGGGTCACTTTTTCTTTTCTAGCCACTGGTCCACCACGCATGAAATCGTGGTGCTGCATTTCACTCGGAAATTGAGTTACAGGTAAGTGAGACTGATTAGACCAAATTTAGGAGGACCACTTTACCATGGACCACTACTGGTTTTATAGACCACTACAGGTTTTTTTAAAAGGAGACCTTTGAGAAGGTGTTGATGCCCCTTGGGCATCCCAAACATGAATGCCTGTCTGCTCACACCTGCATGGAACAATTTCAAAAATCGCACTCCAGCGATATTTGTGTCTTGTGACTGAGGCAAAGTGCTGTATGTGGTACTATGCATGCCCATCTAGGTTACTAGGTGGTAACTTCCATTGGATTATATGTGTACAGTGGGGCAATAACTACTAACACTTTTATCAGGAAATATAAGTGTATATAAGTATGATGGAGGCTACCTGACAATCTGTTCAGTTCATTTAGTTATAAAAAAAATCCACCTACTTAAGTTTCATTCAACAAGATTATAATGGCTGAAAAATCAACCATTGCTTAAAACCCCACATAAAATGACATCAAATTAAACAATAACTGGTAAAAATGATGCTGCACTTACCTTTTAGAAGTGAAGAGACTGACAGTCAGAGTGGTGCAGAGCTGTTATAGTACATGTGCTTCTCTAACAATCCAGGCAGGAGGGCTAGAAATCAGATTTCACACTCTTACATAAATTCACAGCAATCCACATCCACTATTAAAAATCATAAATAAAACAAAAAAACATTTCTTTACAAACTTATTTCAAATAAATAGGGGCAGCAAAGATTAAACTTATATCCAGCAAGAGGAGTTGGAGTTTCTTGAAGGCATGTACAGTAAAATGTCAGATCCAGATATAAAAGTTATTTGTTAAGAAATGTCGATTTTATTTCAAGACAAATGATTAAGGATTTAAACAGCCCTCAGCTCTTGGTAAATGTCAGATGGGCTGTCCAGGTCTTTGCACCCCAGCACTAATAAGTTGTGTGCTTTTAGCTACTTGTCTCTTTGTTGAGAACCCATAGAGATGTGAATGCACATCATTCTCAGAATTAGCAATTTAGCAAAGCCTGATGCCTGCAGGATTGTTAGTTGCATTCAAAAATTAGTAAAGGTAATAAAGAGAACAGTAACGGTAGTGATAAAAATAATCTGATAGTCTTTATGAAGCTGCATAGGCTTCCAAGTAGCTAATAGGCAGTGCAGCAGAAAGAAGCGATCCCCTCCAGAGTGGGAATGAAGTGAGATGTGTCTTTAGTCTCGGAGGGCTGCTGATGGCTGCGATGGCTGTGATGTCACACCTGCAATACATCTTCTAGCCATGTGTAAATGAGCTACTGTAAATCAAGAAAACTCATCCATTTTCATCATCCCTTAGCTTGCAAGCCCTCTCTACACACCTAATCACTCCCTGTTCTCAACAGCTCTATTCAAGCCCCTAAAAATGCTAAGTGCCAGGAGATGAAATTAGCTTAAAGGCTTAGCTTAAAAGAGTATTGTTAAATAAAGTGTTTATCTGGTACCAATAATACTGATAACATCCTGTCTGAAGAAAAGAACTAAGTATTCTAGAAAGCTCGCCTTAACTATATTCACTTAGCCATAAAGTGGACAGAAACCTGAGATTTTCACTATCCTGGGGTTTTGGTCCTTATCCCTTGCAAATGTATCTTATGCATCCTAAAGAGCAACTCTGAGTTATAATTCTGAGAATCTGAATGAAATGCTCTCTTTTTCATTTGTGATCTTTTACTCCCATTTAGCGACCACAGAGGGGAATAGTAACCTCATTTTCATAATAATGGATAATCCCCAAATTATACGTACCCACTACATTTACTCAATCCCTTTACGAGCACATAAATGTATGAGCATGTTTTTCCACCCTACAACACTGCAGTCATCCAGTTTCTGTGCTATTGTTCCCCTCCCATGCAAAATGGAGCACTCACATGAGCATCTACCATTAATATGCGTGTGGGGAGCCAGGGCGGTGCTCTCTCAGTTTCGGAAATGATAGCTAGGTAATCGGACTGCTACAGCCAGCAGTACTATAAGGCATTGAGTCAATAGGCAAGGAAGTGATTTTTTTTATTAGCTTGGACTTTCCAGTGAATAAAAAAAAACTTGTGGATTACAGTATTGTACCTTCTCCTAGAAGCCCCGCCATGGCTCTCTCTTTGTCCTTGGATGGCAGCAAGAGTCAAATGGCAGGGTTGGTACCCTCATCTTATAAAGAAATACTTGTCGGGGCTTCAAGCAACTACCAAAACACTTCAGGAAAACAATCAAACTAGAAGACACAGGAGAAAACTTCTAGCAACAAAGATTCTTGGGTCAAGCAAGCTGATTCATCTCATCTATTAAAGAAGTAAGCTAGTAGTGGTGGCACTATCGAACCTTTTTTTATTTTTGTACTAGAGTCTACCAGCTGGTAATTCTCTGGACTCCTTTACTCAGTAAGTGATCCTCAGATTAACCTGATTAACTGCCCATAAATGCTCCAGTATTTCATCACCTGCCACAGAGATTCATTCATTCCTGCTAACTCTTCTACAGACCCTCCACTTACCTTAATTGTTGGTTTCCTGCCATCCTAGTGCTCCATGTATTGGCAACCCTGACTTCAGATAGCAGGTGCAAATCTAGTCTGTTGGCCTGTTGCTAGTCTCATCCTGTTCTTCTCGTTCCCTGCCTGGCTCTGGTTCCTGTAGTCATGTCCCTAGTCTCAGTTGTCTGTCATCCTCATTCTATGGTCTTCTACTCCAAGTTCCTCCAGGGTCCTGCTCTCAGTTGCCCATCATGCTGATCCTGAGGTTTTCTGTCCTACGCTGTTGTGCTGTGTAAATTGTTACAGATGCAGGGCTGCTGTGGTATAGGGTATGCTGTGCTGTGTTAAAGTGCTGCTGTGTTCCACGTTTCTCACTTGTACAATAAATCTATCTGTGTCTCAGGAAGTAGCAGGAAATAGCTGGTAACACCTTGGGTGATTCTGACTAATGGAGCACATTCTTTTCTTAAAGTGGACCAACACCCACGGGTGATCGGCCCGGGAATCTATAAGATTCCCGGGCCGATCACCCCCCACCCCGCGGGACATCCGAGATCGGGATGTCCCGCGGGGTGTAACCCCCCCAAAACCCCCGAAAAACCTCACCTGATCTTCGGCGGCGGCCCTGTAGCCGTGCGCGCGCCCGCGCCGGCCGTCTGCGAATGGCCGACGCGGGCGCGCGCGCGTCAAAAGGGACGCGCGGGAGGCGGCGGCGGCGGCGGCAGCCGCTTAGACGTTCCTGGACCTGGCTTGTACGTCGGCGCTGGGAGCGGGGAGAGGTGAGTTTTTCGGGCGGTTAGGGGGGGTTTCACACAGCGGGGCACCCCGATCGGGGGTGCCCCGCCGAAGTGGACCAAGACCCAGGATAGTCAAAATCCTGGGTGTTGGTCCACTTTAAAGGGTATATCCACTTTCAATGGCATTTTAAAAATGTTCCATTATTGTGTGCCAAAATGATGTAATCAATGTGATATGTGATTCTATTATTTTCTATTTTTTGCAATACTATAAAAGAAAACTGTTTTCCCTAGCAATAATGTGTTTACCTTAGCAATGTACATCAAAGTACAGACCAGAGACTTCCTGACTCTAGATTGTTAATCATCTGATCAGCTGGGGTAGAGACAAGAATATTAAGCCCTTTTACTCTAATTTACCCTCTTTAGAAACAATCTTGAGGTCCAGGAGCTAAAGGGTTACTGACAGCGTTCTCAGCTGGGGGGTTAAGTTAAAGCTGCCAATAACCTTTTACAGTGAAAGGATTCTAGAACCTGTAGTAAGAAAGTATACTACTATACTACTACTACTATACTATACCAAGACAGATTCAAAGAATACAGGAAACTTGAAAACAGCAGGTCTGGGGGCACAATCCTAACACAAAGGTTTATTTTACATTCCAAAAGAAGAAAACAATAGGCAGAACACCACAAACCTGACAAAATGGGACTTTACCTTTAAAGGCAAAGGCAAACACTAACTTTCTCCCACATTATCCCTCTTGAGAACAGTAAAAAATTAGCCATTTCAGAACACGTGAACATTTCTGATTGTATGTAAATACATCATGTATTCTAGCAAAACCGATTTCTTTGCTTCAGTTTCTAGGATGGTGGCTGATCAGGGACAGGTTATGGTGCAGCTTTATGAGTTTGAAACATGTTCGGCTGTGGTCAGAGACAGCTGTGGGACCAATTTGGCTAGCCATGCTCGCTCTTACTGAGGGCACCAAGGGACAAAGTGGCTGTAGGACCACTTTTTTGCATGGTCCTTGAGAAACAAAACTGAAAAATGGCAAATGTCTGTGCCGTGCTACAGCTTCTGCCCTGCAATGCAGGAAATAGAGGAGAGGCACATGGGACAGGCATCAGGTGAGCTGCTTGCTGGCTAATTATTGTCATTGTCGGATTTAGAGTCTCTTTAATGGTTTACTTTAAAGACTATAAGGACCTTTACTAGCTCAGAGGGCAACCTACCTGCCTGCCCTGATAGCAATGTGGGATTCTAAGGCCCCCTCTGTTTACCCACACTCCCTCCATGCCCAGTGCCTGGTTCTGATTATGGGCTGGTATTAGCATGGTTGGAGCCCTGCAGGCTTCTGTGCCATGGAGATCTCAAGCTTTATGCTTAGGGTGTGGGGCAGTAAGTCCTGGGAACAACAATGTTTTATGTAAAAATAAAGGGTCCTATAAAGCCATGCTGTGCTGAAGCTGTCACAAGGATCAGCACTATCTAAAATGCACCTTATTGTAGGCTTTTCTTTATTTTAATATGGTAACCTGCTCTATTCACCTATTCCCCCGTTGCCTTGATACCCCGCAGTGTCTTCAGCTGTCATCGCAAGTGCTGAGTGCACTGAGGTGCATGAGGTGGTGAAATTCTCTCTGCTTTAGGAAATAACCCCAAAATGTAACAAGCATCATGCTATTTTTCCTTTACTACAGACCTTACAAATGCATAATGTTATACCAACTTAGAAACAGTAAAACAGCTGGAAAGGTTATTTCTTTTTTTTTTGGTCTTAACGTCTTTATGAATGAGAGAATCTTTCTTATATGTAACATTCAGCCCAGCCTTGCAGATTGCTCCCAGAATAGTAATTATATCAGTGTATGGGAAGCTGCTGCCAGCAAGACAACACATTTATTCCAGAGATGCTCTATTATGCTGTCAATCCCCTCATTTGTAATTTATGGCCAATTAGGGATATTGGAACACTATACACAGTATGATCTCCCCCCCCCCCCCCCCCAATACTGATATGGCAAATACAAAAATAAAAACTCACCAGGTCTCTACTAGCAGCCTGGTCTATACATCAAAGACGTTACGCTGTATTCTCTGTGCTGCAAGCTTGGACACTAAACATTCATTTCTAAATGGGGTGTGGGGGATTTGTTTTAACAGTATGGCAGGCACTATGGCCTAATTTCATTGAGCTTTGAAAAATTTTCTCTTGGTAGTAAAAAATTCTCTATAGTGAGAATGTCACTATTGCTGCATTACCAGTTAGAAAGACAATGAAAGTCTCAAGGGCACTTTTTACTCCTAAGAAAAGTAGTAAAATGTTTACTCTTCTTTATACTGTAGTAGTTGAAAAATCAACAGTCACTGAATTTAAACATGCCTGGGATAAGCACACATCTATCCTAAGATAAAGAGTACATATAGTTACATAAGACTAAATGGACCGTACGGTCTCCTTCTGCCGTCAACCTTCTATGTTTCTATATGTAGTAAAAAGTGCCATTGACTTTCATTGTCTTTGCCCAGCTGGTGATTCAGCAACAGTGAAATCCTCAGGCTTTTTTCTCTCAAAGTGAATTTTTTACTATCAAGAGAATTTTTTTCAACTCTTAGTGAATCAAGGCTTTAGAAGGGAAAGTCCACTGTGGTAGACATACACAATGACAGACCAAGGATCACACAGGGGCACACACAGGGTACAGGGCCAGACCAATGCAGCCTTCATTACCTATGCCCCTGCCGACCTTGGTACTCTGCCATGCACTTCAGACAAGCTGAATGGCAGACATCAGGACTGCAATAGATACTGCGGGGGCTACGAAAGGTAATCAGGGGAGCCACATGCTAGTTTGGCACTGCAAATCTGAGGTCTGTAGAACAGTCCACCAAAGAGAACATTCTTTTTAAAGAGGTACGAAATTCATTTAAAAAGAAATGATTCCCTATCCGTGGTGTTGGTGTATAATGGTTCATTCTATACTAACCTGGATCTGGCGATCCAGTGGCACATGTACAGGATTGTACCTGGACATATATTACACATTACTTAAACCGGACCTTCACCATGATTTATTGAAATGCCCAAACCCTTGAAAAACGATTCCCTAGCATCTAAAATTAATATATTTTAAGTTTTTAGTCACTTACTTATTATTCTTTCCCCCACTGGGCTGCAACTCTGTTAAGGACTTTAGGATATGGGCGCTGCCATTTTGATTCAGAAGCATCACACTTACTGAGGAGAGGAGAGTGGGATAAAGTACAGGCGGGAGGGTTACAGCTGTGCTTTGCTCAGACAGAGCAGAGCCGGGGTCAGGAAAAGGTCAGCAATCCCAGAATGCAGAGCAGCACAGTCAGAAGGCACTTCCTGTTTGCAGGCTGCCTGATAAGATGGCGGCTTCCAAGAGCCACCATCTTGGATGTTTAAAGGCTCATAACATGCAGTCGATGCAGGTAGGATGATTATTAATGTGAGCAATCTGTATGTACAGGGTGTGGGAAACATATAAGATAAACTCTTATTCAGAGTGAAGGACCGCTTTAACATTACATTAGCTCAGTTTTTGAAAGTTTCGCTTTCCACCTTGAACGTGATTCAGCATCCAGGTGTACATTTTCACCTGTTGTTGAATCAGCCCCAAGGTAGACAATGAAAAAGAACAAGTCAAGCCCATAATGTTAGACAGCAGACACCTTTCACTTGCACTCCTGCTGTTAGGACACATCTTTAGCCATATTCTCTGTTTCCTTCACCACTCTACTCCCATATCCACTCTGCACATATTTCCTTTGTACAGGTTTCCCATTCTTACTCCTTTCAACCTGAACATTACTTCCATCATCCACACTACTATTCCTCTCCTTTCTCCTCTCCTCCTGTACATGTGTAACGGACATAAAACAAGCCTCTGCTAGGAGGGTTCCTGGAAAACTCTTGTGTGTGTGGGTGGGCGGGGCCAGGCATGAGAGAGAGGCTGGTGAGGTCATTCCTGCAGGTTATAAAAGGCACAGCACAGCTCTGAGGGAGTCCGTGAGGTGGGTCACAGGGAGCACTCCTGTGTTTGTATGTGTTTCTGAGCCCACATAAATTATAGGGCCACGGTGAAGTTTTTGGTTGAAATTAACACTCTCCCTATTTACCTCACTGCTGAACTGTGTGAGGGGTGTAAAGACTTATTTTTTTGTGTGTTATTCACTGTGTGAAGCCTCCCACGAAGCGTAAAGAAAGGGACTCGGCGCGGTTGGAGGCCGCCCTCAGCAATTTTATTTAGAAGTTTTTGAGGACATGACTTGAAGAAAGAAATATCTGGAAAATATTTAAAGAAACAGTATCATTTTAGTCAGAAATAACAGGACCACCAATATCATTTGGTCTAAGGATAAGTGAACTTTTCTCAGTTCTCCTCACTATTTACAGCATAGTTACAAATTTAGAGCATCATCTACCTGAAGTTTATTATATAGAGTTAATTTTACATTTTAAATTGATTGTGTGTGTATTGATAGATTGTTTGAATTACACAGAGCATACAGTGTGTTTTAAAGGTGTCCAAATAGCCATATATGTTAACGTGACCTAGACACAAGTTTAGCCTTTGTTTGAGATACCCCCCCCCATATTCTTCAAAAGTAGAAATTAATACTAGATTCTTCTACAGTCATTTATTGCCTTAATCCAGTGGCTATATACATCAACTATTGTGTTCAGTACTTTGCCTAATCTTATTTATCTGGAGTGGTGTGTTTTATTCCGTTGTTCATTGTGCTCCACACTACACATTGCTGTGCTCACCTGCCATAGCTTCATTGCTGTACTCGCCTGCCACAGCTTCGACATTAATTCCAATGCCCAAAGAGTCCTCAGGGGTCCTATTTTTTGTCATTTTTCATATCCTATACTTTTTAACAACATGGATATGGTCGTCCTGTCCATAAAGGTCACAGGATTTATCAACCCTTTTTCCAGCAGCCATATGACATTAATTGCCACAGAAATGGCACCTTTGCTTGCCTTGACAAGCGTCGTCTAGGTTGCCAAGTCTTAAACAGTATACACAATACTGGGAGAAGTTTCCTAAAACCATTATAACCCCCCCCCCCGGTCAGCCCACAAAGATTGTTGCCAACAATTTTCTACTGTCTCATATCATCCAGGTAGCCCAATACCAGATCCACATTCAAATAGGGGCAGTTGTGGCCTAGAGGTAAGGGAGTGGATTTGTAACCGGAGGGCAGTCCTAACCCCCGGGTGCCGTAATAGTCATAGTCACAAGCCACTTTATAGAAAGAACCATATTAGGTTAAATATAGTGCTTTAAAAGAGTTCAACAAGAGATCAAAAGGTAGCATTTGAATGACTTTGTCTACTCATTAAGAATTATGGTAATTCTGTGTATCTTGGTCTGTGTCATGCAGTGCTGAACTGGTTTACCAGAGTACCATCGGGCCCCAGGCACTGACCTGACCCAAGGCCACCTTGGTTTTTGGTTTTGCCTAAAGTTTGTTACTTATTTATTAAGTTACTTTTGTTAGTTAATTAATGAACATTGTTCTTTATATGCATGATTAGGAGTGGTCTTTTCTCTGCTGGGCCCAAGGTACCCCGGTCTTACACTGAACTGTCATGAAAGTACTTTCTGTTTTCGAAAAGCTTTTTTATACCTTATGCCCATTTATTTTTTAATGTTTCCCCGATGTTGAATGTAGTCATTTGTTGCATTTCTTTCCTGTTAGGTGTTTATCTTTCTCGCATCCTCATTCAAATTGTAGCTTTTCATTCACAAATGTTTATGTACAATTTGCTATAGCAGGCTGGAAATATTCTGAATGAGAGACAATTGGATTTCTGGCAGTAAGTGATAATTTAAACCCCTTTAACACCGCCAGGATTTTTGTAATTTTGTAATGCATTTCCTGCCAGATGTGACTAGGCAGCATTGTATGAAAAGTCAGTAAATAGAATACAGTTACCCCCTGAAATATTAGCTGTAAATCTTCAGACAAGAAAAGAGAAATCCATAAAATCCCCCCATTCATCTATAATAGACTGTTGTGTTCAAGATGGGTGGTGAATGGTTCAGCATTTTAGCTGGAATAATTCACATTGTCCTAAACCAAAAAGCTACCCCAGGAAACAAATGCTAAACCAACTGCAACTGTGTTGAATGGATTGCTTAATAGTGCTGGGATTGGGATCAGTAGTATATTATACTAGATTACTGTAATTCACTCGGACAAAATATCACCAAATTTCATTGGAAATTGTCAAACTCTCCCAAAATAAACCCATGCAAGCAATCAGTCTGTCTTACATCTTGGAGGTTACATGCATCCAACTGGACACCTGCATCAACTGGTATTTGGCCTTGTCCAGATTATAAAGAAAGAGGTGTGTGTGCGTTGCTATTGATGGTAAATTGGGATCTTGAGAGACACATTGTACGGCCAAAGCCCTTAATTGAATTCCATCCCCCCACACCAACGCAGACACACCGACACAGGATCCAGTCTAAAAGGTTTCAGGCACTTGCTAGTGCATGTGCTGCCTATTCACACACAGAACAGACAGGACTAAGGAGGTTGGCATTCATCATGTGGGAAGCAAGGGGCAGAAGCACAAGCAGAAGGACTGGGCTAAAGGTGCCTGTAGGATAACAGCACCCTCTACTGGCAGACCCCTAGCACTGGCCCTGGTAGCATGTATGCCTACTGTATGAAGATTTTTGTTATTGGACCACAAGTGTAGTAGTCACTTTATTAAAATTGGCCCTAAAAACCCATTTCATGGTGAATGGGTGGTAGCCAGAGAAATGACTGTATACTCACCAAACTGCTCATCTACTGACCTGAAGCAGCAACCACCACCACAAGCAGCATGTTTAAAAGCTTACTATTTTCAGCTTTGATATCGTGATTTTTGGTGCCCTGCAGTGCTGTTCTAGCACATGTCATTTTTAATTTAAGCATCCCACCACCTTTCTCTAGCCAGTTTAAATCAGGGGAATTAACTTTAAGAAAAGAAAGGTTGTCTGTTAATAAAAAATGTTTCTTGTTTTTTTGCAAATCCAAACATAAACTTGTATGGGACTAGCCTTGAATAATGTAGAAAAAAGGCTTTAGACAAGTTTACAAATACCAATGTATGGACCACTGCTAAGATCCCTGCTATGGTCCTTGATAATACCAGTATGGGACACAAGATGGGGCTGGGGAAAAAGGCAGAAAGGAACATGTGTAGCTGGGAGGTTCAGGGGCCTTGGTTGGGATTGAGAGGTGCAGTCTGGGTGGGCTACTACAAAGAAAAGGATCATGCCATCAGTCAGGTTAAGGCAAAACCAACCCATTGGGGTGTATAAGGAAGTTATTTTGAGTGACACCAACCCCTGGGATTATGAGGAGCTTTCTCAAGGTGTCTAAAAAAGTTGAGCCTTTCAGTGACACCTGTCAGTGGATCCAGTTTACGCTGCAGTTTATATCCATAAGGAATGTGTCAGAAAGTAGTATGTAACTAATATGTTACCTGCTGTTTAACATTTATCCAACTTCAAGTTTCATCTTTTATTTTATTTTTTCCCTGGTTTGTGCTCCCTCCCCAGTATTAGTGGGTGAAGGGGCCAAGCACTTATCATCATCGTGGTGAATGTTTGTGTGTGGGAATAATGGTCTGAGGTTTTATTTTGCAATCATGATAATGTGGTATCCTGCCATCCCAATATTATTGCGTTGTTATCTCACTGAGTTTCATCTTTTATGAGCAAATGTCTACACTGCTATATGTACCAGTTTCCTTCCCTTATTTTAAGCAACTGGCATCTAGATATTTACATACACGTTGACATCCAGACAGAAGATATCCTTTGAAGGACATCTGTGAAATTTGACTGCTTATACCAGCATTGTATGTTGGGATTTGAGTACCTAGGTGCTTAAAAATAGGTTGTGGCTAATTTAGCACAAATATTGGCTATTTGTTTCCACTCCATCAGATGTAGACAGGTGTCCTTTTGGACAATGGGCCTCAACCCTGGGGCTGGCCATACATATACGTTTGCGTGGTCTAAAGGGCGCTGGTCCCTGTGACTATTTTTGTTGCCAAGTGACAAGCTTTCGGGCTCAATCTGGTCCCTTGGTTGTACTTACTATCTCAGCTGCCAGCGCCCTTTACAAGGGTATTTTATTAAGCATACAGTGCATGCTTTAAAGTGGACCAAAACCCAGGATTTTGACTATTCTGGGAGTTGGTCCTTTCCCCCAGGGCACCCCAATTGGGGGTGCCGCCATGTGTGAAACTCCCCCCCCGAACTCATGCGCCATTGGACCGGGAAGCGCGGTAAGTGTATGGGGTGACCAGGGGGTTTTACACAGCGGAGGGAGGGAATCGATCGTCTTGGGAGTCTTATAGATCCCATGGGTTTTAGTCCACTTTAAAACAAATTACTAGCACTTACTGGACGAATAGGGCAAGAAGACAAAGACTGGCAGGTACTGGGCACACATAGGAGGAAGGCAAGGACTGGTGGTGGTGGGTTCTGGGCACACAGGAGAAGGAGACAAAGACTGGAAGGTACTGGGCAAACAGAGGAGGAAGGTAAAGACTGGCAGGTACTGGGCACACACAGCAGGAAGGCAAGGGCTGGCAGGTACTGGGCAAACAATGGAGGAAGGTAAATACTGGCAGGTACTGGGCACACACTGCAGGGAGGCAAGGACTGGCAGGTACTGGGCAAACAATGGAGGAAGGTAAAGACTGGCAGGTACTGGGCACACACAGCAGGGAGGCAAGAACTGGCAGGTACTGGGCATACATGGAAGGAAGGAAAGTACTGTCAGGTACTGGGCACACAGAAGAAGAAGGGAAGGAGTGGCAGATACTGGGCACACTGCAAAAGGAGGTAGGTACAGGGGAGAAAGACAGGGTGGGGGATAGGAGGAACTGAGTGGAAGGAAAGGTGGCACGACTGGACACATAGGGGAGAATGTCAATGTCTGAGCCCACAGGAAAGAAAGGCAGGGACTATGAGCAGAGTGGGGGATAGGATTAACCAAATGAGGTAATTTAAGGTTACTCCACAGGGGCTATATTTGAAAAAGTGCAAACTATAGGAGGATCTGGGTACAGGGGAACGTGGAAAATACTGTACATACAGGGGAGGATGCCAGGGAATGCACAGACAGGGGAGCTTACCAGCAAATGGACACATGGAAAAGGATAGCAGGGCAGAAATAAATATATATATATTGTTAGTCATATTTGTTTGAATTTTCTGAATATAACTATGCATTTGGTCAAATAATTGACAATTATTGACAATTTTGCCCTTAGCCACACTAAAAATGGCCTAAATCACTTAGTAGGCTATGGCAAGCAATTCAAGTCTGGGTATTCAGCATATTTCAATCCATTAACATCATAGTGCGTAAATATTTCTAAGTTTCTAAGTCATTTGGTTTATTGAAGAAATAAGCTTATGTTTCCTTACATATCATAGAGTGTTCCTTATTACATCACAACTATTTGAACAGCCTATATTTCCACTGGATATGAGATTTACTCAAAGCTTACAATGATCAAGGACAAGCACAGTATTTTGGTAATGTTTGACACTTTGGGGCTGATCCAGTGAAAAGTGAAAAAAAAATCATGTTAAGTGAAAAAAGCATGAGAATTTCACTGTTGGTGAATCACTAGCCAAGAAGACAAAGAAAGTCATTGGCACTTTTAACTACAATGTAAAAAAAAGGTGCTATTGGCTTTCATTGCCTTCCTCACTGCAACAGTGACATTCTCAAGCGTTTTTCCTAAAGTGAATTTCCTACTACCAAGGGATTTTTTTCAACTCTTATTGAAACAACCCCTATATTTGTTTTATAGAAGACTGTAACTTCAATGGTGGCTCGCCTAACCAATTAATATGACTTAAAGCTCTATAAATAAATGATGTGAATCATAGTTTGTTTAGCAGGTAATCCCATGATAAGTAGGAAAAGTGATACATGCAACCTGGTTAAAGGCTGGGTCAGGCTGACCTCTCAGCGCTGAAGGGGATGTGACTCAGTTAGGAATAATGCTGTCTATGCCGGCAATATTATTTTTACACAGTTTCATTAAAAGTTTTGCAAGTACATAAAGTACACCTTGCCTTGCAATACCCGTAGATAGTAAGGTGTAACAGTAGTGTACTTGCGTATAAGAAATCAGATATGTGTGCGACTGTCAGAAGAATCTCATTTATATACAGTAATAGACTAACAGGCTGATTCATTAATAGCGGCAGGTAGCGACAGATGAGCGACAGTAGCGTTATTTTCACAGCGCCCGCTAGTATTCGCTGTGCTTGGTCGTTGTTCGGCTGTTGACAGCGACTCAGTCGTGTGCGGTAATGTTAAACAGCGACTCCTAACCCCGTATTCGACAGGTTCTGCGCTGTATGGGAGCGCATGACAGTGAACGGCTCCCAGCATATTCATTAACAAATCACACTCCAAAAATTCTCGCGCTGTGAAATGCATGTTTAAACCCCAGAGCGCTGGCGGCGATGGGTTAAAAGTAGTTTTTTAACCCCCAAACAACCATATTTTTAGGAAAAAAAAAACATGTTTTTCAAAACATTTTGTAATATGAATACATTAATATCAGACCTGTAATATCAATTCAGCACAATTTATTTTTTTTTTTTACCTTAAAAAAAAAATCTAACAGTGCAGAAGTGGTCACAGAATTTTTGACATTTAAAAAAAAAAAAAAAAAAAAAAATTAATAGCAATTCATTATGAATATTTAAAGATTGTTCCATTGAAATGCATTGGAGAGCGCCAGGTAGCGAGAGGTCATACCTGTCGCTGTTCAAGGTCGCTCGCTGGCGCTGTGGGGTGAGGCTGGAATAATGATGAATGATTCGCTATCTGGCGCTCTGTCAGTCGCTAAGCAGGATCGGCTTGATAAATGTGTGATTGCGGAGGGGAGCCGGCGTTCTCGTGGCAGTGAGCGTCATTACCGTTCGCTCACCATTCGCTACCTGGCGCTATCCCTTGTTAAATAAGGGCCTAATATATATATATATATATATATAATCCCATACACAATCATCACGACACATTGTGGATCATCTAAGCGGCCATCTCTGCAATCACGCATAATCCAGAAACATTTTGAAATGTATCTGGTCGCTTTCTATATTTAAACCATGCCAACAGCTTTGCACAGTCGACAAATCCCCAAAACTCACTTGTCCCCATCTGCATGCGCGATACTGAATCATTGTCAGCACTTACATTTGCTCCTGCATCCACTCAAAGTGAAACACTGCCTCACAGATTTTCTCCTGGTCACGGCCATCTTGGAGCACCCAGGATCTTCCTTCTTATACCAGCATCCCAGCCGTGCTGCTGCCTGGCCCTAATTGACATAGCCCACAATTCGTTGTTGCAGGAAACCCAGTGGTACTTGCTCTTTGTAGGCCACTGGCAGATCCATAGGACACCATTGAGACGGGGGGGGGGAATTGACCATGGCAGGAGTTTAACAAAAAGTGAATACATTTTTATGTGCTCTGGGGAGGAAGGCATATGATCAATGGTTCTAGTAAGGGCATTGGCCCGGATTATTACTAATGCGTTTAAAAGGGATCATTTATTTATAAGTAATATCCTTGTATTATCATCTGCTGTGCCTTTCTTTTTATAATTGCTGCCCTTGTCATATATAGAGCTTCTTTGAACATGATATTAATTACTTATCTTATTTAGTTGAGGCGGAGATAAACCTGTCTGATGTATAGTGAAAAAATGTATTCATTTGCTGTTAGCAAAAGGTGATAAAAGCTTAGACATTCGTCCTAAGATGAAAGGTATTTATTTCTCTGGGCTTCAATAGCTTTTCTTCCAGGAGTAATTTTTCCTTGAAGATATTAGGTCATCTACACTCTGTGTATGTGGGATCATTATTTTTGGATGGTCAGGGATGGAAAGGACCAAACGGAAAGATATTTTCCTAAGCGCCTTCTCATCTTGCAGCGACTGGCGGCAGGGGCAGGGGGTGGCCCCACACATGGGTATTTAAATGCAGACAGATTAGCAGCGCACCAGCCTGAGGAAGTGGGAGTTTGCCCATGGAACGCATGGCTGCTTTGGAGGTTGGCAGGTGGTGGGGAGACCTGAATATTTGAATCTTGATTTGATGAATTGGTATTGAATTTTGGTTTATTTCCCTATGTATTCTGTTCTTCTACATAAGTGACCTCCCTTTGGAAGCAGCATATTGTTGTATTATGTGGATTATTGTATTGGTTTAGTGATTGGATAGTATTGTTCCCTTTTTTAATATATACCAATATAGGCAGTTTTTGCACCTAACTTTTGCGCAATTTTTGCACACTTTTGCACATTTCTTTGCATTGCTTTCATACTCGGATTGTTTGGCTATATGCATTTAGATTGTGTTTTTATTGGATTATTTATAGATGAAATATCACATTTTCTCCCCACTGCCTACGCATCTTTTATGTCTGTCTGTCTGGTATATCATTTGTTATATGTTTTTTAATGCTTTTAACATGTTTTGTCTAATGTGTCGTGTATACTTTGGTATTGGCTTGGATTTTGGTTGGTGTGCCTCCCTTATTGTATATTCAATTGAGGTTTTGTCAAAGGCTATTGAGATGGTATATTTCTGACTGTGTCCAACTGGACTTGGCTGTGGGGTAATGCTGGGAAGGGTCTGCCTGGATCCTGGGCCTGGCCAACAATCTATTTGTGTCCACTAGGACACAACCACTAAAGTTAAAGTACTACCATTGCACACGTTCAGTGTGCAACAAACTTGCATACATCCATGACCACTTCACTACAACCTCTTCACTTTCATGGCCTTTACTGAAACCTGGCTCACTCCCTCTGATACAGCCTCACCAGCTGCCCTCTCATATGGGGGCTTACAGTTCAGCCACACCCCAAGATCAACCAACAAACAGGGTGGAGGTGTTGGCATCCTTCTGTCTGAATACTGCTCATTTAACCCAATCCCTGCTCTACCCTCCCTTTCCTTCCCTTTCTTTGAAGTTCACTGTGTCCGTCTCTACTCTCCCTGTCACCTAAATATTGCCATTATCTATCGCCCTCCTGGACCTGCCACTCTCTTTCTGGACCACTTCTCCACTTGGCTTCTCCACTTCCTGTCCTCTGACATCCCGGCTATAATCATGGGGGACTTCAACATACCCGTTGACACCAACAACCCTGCAACCACCAAACTATTATCCCTAACCACCTCCTTCGGCCTCAAACAATGATCTACCAGCCCCACCCACAAAGATGGACATAAGCTTGACCTACTCTTTACTCACCTCTGCTCTGTATCCAGTCTTTCCTCATCCCCACTTCCCCTCTCTGATCACAACCTACTAACACTACCCCCTCTGCACACAAACCTGCTATTCTGCGCAGGAACCTCAGAAATCTAGACCTTCAATCTCTCTCCGAGCCGAACTGCTGCCCTTGACTCTGTTGCTCCCTTTATCTACAGCCGCAGGCCAAAAAAAGACAACCATGGCTTAACACTAACACTGCAACATTGAAACAACATTCTCGAGTTGCTGAACGGCATTGGAGGAAATCCAAAACCAAGGAGAACATCCTGTTATACAAGAAAGCCCTTCAGGAACTCAGGACTGTCCTTTCATCTGCTAAACAGGAATATTTCACATCACTCATATCGGCACAGGCCCGGAATCCAATACAGCTATTTAACACTTTCAACTCCCTTCTCCGCCCACCGCCACCTCCTCCATCCTCACAGCTAACGGCTGAGCAATTTGCCACATACTTCAAAGACAAAATTGACATGATTCGAAGTGGCTTCACCCCTCAGAACACCTCTCTCCTACCAACATCCCCCCTGCCCCACTCATTAACTCATTTCACAGTGTTAACTGCTCAAGGTCTCTCCTCCCTGGTCTCAAAGGCTTTCCTGACCACCTGCTCCCTTGATCCCATTCCATCCCACCTTATCCCTCAACTGTCTCCATCTGTCATTCCAGCCCTAACATCTTTATTCAACCTCTCCCTCTCCACTGGTACCTTTCCCTCTGCCTATAAGCATGCTGTTATAACTCCACTCATCAAAAAACCCTCTCTGGACCCCTCTGCCCTCCCCAGTTACCGCCCAATCTCTCTGCTCCCTTTCTCATCCAAGCTTCTTGAACAGCATGTTCATACAGAACTTACCAACTATCTGTCTACAAACTCCCTTCTAGATCCCCTCCAATCTGGTTTCCGCTCGTGTCACTCTACCGAAACTGCACTCACCAAAGTCACCAATGATCTACTGACAGCCAAATCCAAAGGCCACTACTCTGCTCTCATTCTTCTCGACTTATCATCTGCTTTTGACATCGTCGACCATGCTCTGCTTCTCAATATTCTTTCTTCTCTTGGAATCCAAGGTCTCGCACTCTCTTGGCTCTCCTCCTATCTCTCTCACCGCACATTTAGTGTATCCTACTCAAACACCATTTCCTCTCCCCGTTCTCTGTCTGTTGGGTTACCACAAGGCTCAGGCCTAGGACCCCTACTTTTTTCAATATACACTTCTGGTCTAGGACAACTAATAACCTCGCTAGGCTTCCAATATCACTTTTATGCAGACGACACTCAGATCTACCTCTCTGGCCCGAATCTCTCTTCTCTCCTCTCTCGCCTTCCTGACTGTCTAACAGCCATCTCTTCCTTCATGACATCTTGCTCCCTTAAACTGAACATGGACAAAACAAACAATCTTTGTAAATAATCTTACAATAACTGCAACTCATCAAGCTCGATGCCTGGGTGTCATTCTGGACTCCTCTCTCTCGTTCCGACCTCACATTCACTCCCTAGCCACCTCCTGTCGTCTCCAACTCAAAAATATCTCCCGCATCCGTCCCTTCCTCTCACCTGTCACCACTAAAATGCTAGTACATGCCCTGGTCATATTCCGACTGGACTACTGCAACACCCTCCTTTGTGGTTTGCCAACAAACAGACTAGCTCCCCTCCAATCTATTCTAAACTCTGCTGCTCGCCTCATCCATCTCTCCTCTCGCTTCTCCAGTGCTGCCCCCCTCTGTCAATCCCTTCACTGGTTACCTGTCTCCCATAGAGTTCAGTTCAAACTTCTAATGCTAACCTACAAAGCTCTCTCTAACCAGGCCCCATCCTACATTTCATCTCTGATCCAGCATTACCAACCCAAGCGCAACCTCCGCTCTGCCTCTGACATTCTCCTGTCCTCTTCCTTGGTTACTTCCTCGCACTCCCGCCTTCAAGACTTCTCCCGTGCCTCCCCACTTCTCTGGAATGCACTCCCCCACTCGATCCGCCACTCTCCATCACTCCAAGCCTTTAAAAGCGCCCTCAAAACTCACTTCTTCAGACAAGCATATGACCTGGCTTAAGCAACTCCTATAACCTTCAATGGCACATGCAGCCCAACTCAAGCTCCTACCACTTGTGACCCCGCCCCCTTTGTCTCCCCCCCCATCCTTTAGACTGTAAGCTCACAAGGGCAGGGCACTCCTCCCTATTGTCTCCTGTGCTCACAACACTTGGTTTTAACCTGTGGCATCTAATTTTGTATTGTTCTCTGTACTATATGTTTTACCCTGTCTGTAATCATACCATGTAAAGCGCTACGGAAGTTGATAGCGCTATATAAATAAACAATAATAATAATAATACCATTTAGTGGCTCATCAGATAAGAAAGAGGAAAGCTTCCAAAACTTTTTAGGGTTCTTCTTCAGGCATAATCAGGCATAATCATGTCTGAAGAAAAAAACGAATTACGTTAGTTATTAAATGGTTTTCATTTACTTAAGATTTTCTTTTTAAATTGATGGCCAATACAGTATAGCAATATACTAATATATATATATAATTCCCTTGTCAAGTGTCACAAACCCTACAAGTCATGTGACTGCTGGTAATCAAGTGGTCTTGAACACTAAAACTGAATGGTTTGCTGGTGGTCACATGATTGGTTACCATTTACTGTCAAACATGTGAATGAGAAGGTGATGACTTGACTGCAGTATCCCTTTAATGAGATTGTTCTGGATAAGTGTAAAAACAAATCATTGTTTAAGAACACATCATTAATTCCTCCTCGTGTACTGTGGAATAAAGCTGCTGTTGAAATTTAGCCTCTGGATTTTATTTATGTTTGAACTTTTATTTATCATTAAATAGTGGACCTATCTCTGCCTCTCTTGCACAAGGCTGTGTGGAACATACAGATACTTGTGTGTGCAGAGGAAGATAGCTGCTCTCTGCTTTGCTTATCTGTCCTTTTCCTTTTCATAGGTCCACATTTAGTTATAAATAAGGTGGTCAAGAATAAATAAAATCTGTTGCAGAAAAGGGGTTGGATCTCAGCAACAAAAGCCTTATTCAGTAGCTAACCAGGATCAATTTTCTGCATGGAAGGTACACAGTGACTGTACTTAGTCTATACAATCCTATTATACAGTGTATGCTCCCTCTAGTGTTCATTGTATGGAAACCCTATTTTTAATTTGTTAATAGTGGAGGGGCATCACAATTGGGCCTCCTGTGGATCATTATATCATGTGACACTGAACATGTGATGTAATAAAGGAATTAGAAAGGGAAATCTTTGATTTTTTCACTACATTTCTTCTATTGATGGAAGCTGACTTATGGAATGTCAACAGTTTAGCTACTCTCTTCTAAGTAATGCAGGTTTGCTCTATACGTGGCCAGAGCTGAGATTCATATACTGTACATCTGTATAAAATGACTAAAATAAGTGCATAAGAACAGGGGAGTCTTAATACCTTTCTCCCTAAGGGGACATTGGAGAAATTGGATGAATGCTTATATTTATTCTCCTTCAATAGACACATAACAGCTTATCTTATTGATTTTCTTCTACAAAGAAACCTGGATTTAGAAAGCATTGTGTCCCCTGTGCCTTCGCTTGGAACATAATTTTATATTCCCTTTGAGTTTTTAACCAAGCATTTTTATTAGATTCTCAGGGGTCTGTGGTACATGTTGTTTCAGCTCTAACCGAAAGACCAACCAGAAGAACTATCTCCATCTTGGAAGGTTTTTTCTTTGTGGGACTAAACTATTTAGGCTGAAAACATAACCAGTGTAACCTCTATTTTATCCTGCTAAGGGAATAGACATAATGAAAAATGGTCTATATTCATTCAGCTGGAACAAAACTCAAATAGCAATATATATAAGGTGTGCACTGTCTCTCTGTTTCAGTCTTTAGTTGTCTAGTTGTACATAATTTAGTTAAACTTTTAGTAAAATGAATATAGATCGTTACTGTATGAGCCCTGACTGAGCCCCATTCAATGTAGCACCAAGGTCCGGTCACATTTAGTTACACTACCGTTCAGCACAGGTTCACTGCTTTTACAGGGTGCCGGAAGAAGAGCTCTTCTATGCCACTGTGCCCAGTTAGGGTGTGGGTAATCAAGAGAGGGGCCTTAACCCTGACTGCAGTCACCACCAGAGAACACAACAACACATCTTGTTCAAAGATCTATGTCAGCCTGACTTGCTTGCATGGCATTAGAGATCTTCAAGCGGGGCCCGGGGCAGGTAATGTGACCTGGATCTTACCACTATTTGGGCATGGCCAGACCGAGCTGGATGGGCACAAGTCTAATTAAACGCTGCTGGCATACACAGAGTATTTGTCACCTTGATTCCAGGCTATTTTCAAACATCTTGCACATTAGGGTTGATTCAGACAGATACGTCTGGACTTTCGTATGTGTCTGTGTATGTTTTTGTGTTTGTTTGGCCTTTACTTTGGTTTTTACGTTCCTTTTTCCATGCGTATGTTCGTTCCTGCTAATGCGTATATGCGCTTTCGATGGACCGATCTAAATCTGATAATTTGCGTTAGTTTGGATCATTTTCGTATCTAAATCTGATATTTTGCATTCGTTCAGATAACTTATGTTATTAGGATGGGCTTGCGTCTGATTCAGAGACCTGATTGCCGAGGGACCACCGCCCTATAAAACGGTTTCATTTGCGATCCACTTACGGAACCATTTTTGCCTCGGACTGCTTGACCATGTATTGCGGCTTTGTGGAGGAATATGTGCGCCATCAGCTCCAAGGCACTGCACTTGAAGGTTTCAGCAGGGCCGAGGGCAGATTGCACCGGCGACACATGCATATCGATCGCATGCATGATGTTGAGTTGTTCAAGCTGACCCGACTTAACCGCGCTTCCCTTCATAAGTTGTATAGTGAGCTGCGGCCATGGTTAGCCCGCACCACAAGGAAGGGGCAAGCAATTTCAGGTATGACCAAGATGCTTGACTGCCTGCAATTTTTGGCGAACGGCTTGTTCCAGAGGCTGGGTACCCTCTCCATGGGGATGTCCCAGCCTACGCTGAGCCGCGCGCTATCCAAGTTTTTGGATGGCATGGCTACCATTAGTCCAAAATATATTTCCTTTCTGGATGACATGGTAGCCTTAGTTGGGTTTTTTAATATCGCCGACATGCCCAACGTCATGGGTGCGATCGATTGCACCCACGTTGCATTGGTCCCTCCCGCAGCCGATGAGTACATCTATAGGTAAGTTAATTATGTAATTTTGTTATATTGTTTAGGCAAACGTTATTGTAACTATCTATGAATCCCTCCTTCTCAAGTGACCCTGTGAACCAGTTTACAATGCATACCTTAATCCCTCCTTGTAAAGTGTCCCTGTAAACCAGTTTACAATGTATACCTTAATCTCGCCTTGTAAAGTGTCCCTGTGAACCAGTTTACAATGTATATCTTAATCCCTCCTTGTAAAGTGTCCCTGTGAACCATTTTACAATGTATACCTTAATCCCTCCTTGTAAAGTGTCCCTGTGAACCAGTTTACAGTGTATACCTTAATGCCTCCTTGTAAAGTGTCAATGTGAACCAGTTTACAGTGCATACCTTCATCAATTTTTTTTAATGTAGGCCTTATAAAAACATTTTAATGCTGACCTTAATTAGTCATTAGAATGTTCATCTTCATTTTCTCCCACATACATTTAATCTTGGTTATTAAAACTACTTATGTACTTTGTTAATGTTATTTGGATTGTACAACATGTTTTTGGGAGAGTGTTAGGAGTTAGTGTTTGAGTAGTTTACCTTGCTTTGCTGTAATTTTTTTTTTTTCAGGAACTGCAAAATGGGCCACTCACTGAATGTCCAAGCAGTGGTGGGCCCGGACATATGGTTCCTTAGTGTCCTCGCCGGGTATCCAGGCTCATCCCATGATGCGTATATCTTGCGGTGCTCTGGCTTATTCCGTCGGTTTGAGTCAGGTGGATAGCTCCTTGGTAAGTTCCCTCAAATTACATCATTCCCTTTTCACTGTATGCCTATGAATATAGTTGATGACCCATGTCTTAACCTATGGCTGTTTTTTACCCTTGATGACATGTTAAACCGGACCTTCACCCTGATTTTTAGAAAAGCCCAAACCCTTAAAAACTGATTCCCCAGCATTTCAAGCTAATATATTTCAAGTTTTTAGTCACTTACTTATTATTTTTTCCACCACTGGGCTGCAACTCTGTTCAGGACTTTAGGATACGGAAGCCGCCATATTGGCTCAGATGCATCACAATTACTGAGGAGAGAAGAGCGGGATAAAGTGCAGGGGGCGGGTTATAGCTGTGCTTTGCTCAGACAGAGCAGAGCTGGGGTCAGGAAAAGGTCAGAAATCCCAGAATGCAGAGCAGGACATTCAGAAGGCACTTCCTGTTTGCAGGCTGCCTGATATTCCCTGAGCCGCCATCTTGGATGTTTAAAGGCTCATAACATGCAGTAGATGCAGGTAGGATGAATTTTAATGTGAGCAATCTGTATGTACAGGGTGTTGGAAACATATAAGATAGGCTCTTATTCTGAGTGAACGACCGCTTTAAACAATAATGTTGTTTAGAATGTGTAATTTATGTCAGTATTTTGTTATTCTTTCAGGGGATTCAGGCTATCCGCTTCTTCCCTGGCTCCTGATGCCCGTACTTCGGCCGCAGAATGAGGCACAGGAGGCATACAATCGTGCACACAGGAAGACCCGGGTCGTAGTAGAGAGGGCCTTTGGACTCCTAAAAACATGATTTCGCTGTTTGGACCATACCGGGGGGGCACTGCAATATGACCCCAACAAGGTCATCAACATCATCCTTGCATGCTGTGTGCTGCATAATTTGCCATCATGCAGCGTGTCCCACGGTATGTGGATCTGCCCCCTCTCCACCCAGCCAGGAGGCAGATGAGCATTACACTGGCACACCTAGTGCCTCTGGCCAAGCAGTGCGGGCTAATTTGATTGCCGGCTATTTTGCCTAAAATGTGTTTTGTTTGTTTGTTTATGTTGTTTTGTGTTTTGATTATCATTTGCCTGTGTGAAGGCCTTTTTATTTTTTCTATAAAAAATAGTAATGATTTAATTACTAAAAATTTGACACCTGATTTGTGCCTCATTCATTTTTTTTCTTTTGTTGTTTGTCCTTAAAAACCTTCATTAATATCCAAACAACCCAAACATTAATGCATCAACTTAATCAAGAACAGCTAAAGTCACATTCAATATATTTTATTGAATTATGTAAATTTTTAGTTGAAGGGCACTCGCAGACTCAAAACGTAGATACATAGTAAAATATAACTAGAAATTGGGGCAGACTCCTGGCCCATAGCAATTGGCCACATCCAGGAGTTCGGGCTCCAGGCCGAAGTTTCACCGCCCACCAACATCAAGATACACAGGAAGCAACCATTTCCAGGGGAATAGTCAGGCAGGAATACATAGGCCCACATACATCTCCTGCTCGGCCACATTTGCCACCGGCACAGGTGGAAAGCAGCCATACCTATGCCACATCCACGCCTGTAAGTTCGGTGGCCACCCAGCCAATAACCCCCAGTCCTAATGCCAGTCCAATCTTTGCCATGGGCAAATGTAGTTGTTTCCCAGCCAAGAATGCCCCCCAATATTGCCAACAAACAGGATGATCCAGCCACCATTTGATTAGGCCCAAGCCTGCAGCGTGGGAGCTTGATCGGCCGCTTCAGTGAGGCTTAAGCTCAGCCATTGGCTAGTGGGGTATGTCAGCACTCTTATGAGCTATATGGGCGAATTCAAAATCAAACCAGCAAAGCCATAAAAAAGGCAATCTTGGTAGCGCTCACCAGACAGGTAAATAGAGTGGGGATGTAGAGGAAAGATGTGCAGATACGGGTTAAATAGGTATTAATATGGATGTTGGCCATAATAAGCTTGTGGTGGGCCTTGGAGGTGTCCCAACACCTGGGCATGTGTGGCATTCATAATCTGCCACTGCTCCAGCATCTGTCTATTGCTTGTTCTAAATTCCTCGAGCATGGCAGCAAAGTTAGTATTTAAGGTAGCCATTTGTCCTGCCATCTGTGTGGTTAAGTTGGCCATTTGTTCAGACATCTGGCTGCTTAAGTTGGCCATTTGTTCAGACATCTGCCTGTTGCTCGTCCTAAATTCAGTCAGCATGTTGATGAATGTATTATAGAAAGTCTCGAATTGTGCAGTAATCTGCTCTGTGGTTCTTTGAGTCACCTGCCAAAAGTAACGACTGTCATGACGCCATGCTGACTCTAGGATAGGCATGCGCTTCCCCTGGGAAACTGGTCGACGTTGTTGACTACGTCTTCCAATTCCCCGGGTTTGAGCGCCTGCAGATGCTGGACCTCTAGGGCGCACAACAGTCCCAGATGTGCTCGGCAAAACCTCTGCAGCAGAGCTACCACTGGGGACTGTAGGCTCAGTCTCAACCTGCTGCCCACGATGGGCTGGCAGCATGCGTCCAGCTTCACTCTGCTGCAGAGGATTTGGTGCAGTAGGATGCTGGGGCAATGGCAGATTAGGTTCCAGGGGGGTAATTTCAGAAGGTCCCTTTAGGCTTGTATCCTCCTCCATCTCCTGGATTTCATCCATCAGTGTGTGAGTCTGTTGGGACATGTGAAAAAACTGTTTCAGTTTGGGCCCTAAATATCTTTATTATCCAAATTAGTCATGTGCATTCAAATGCATCAGCAGTTTCATCAAAGTCCACTTACCCTATATATCTCTTCCTGGGTCCTAAGCAGCAGGGAAGTAGACGGTGTGCTCAAACTGGAGGAGGCTTCCACACTTCCAGAGGCTGGATGCTGGGCTGGGTTTAAAAGTAAAAGGCACGTAAACACACAAACATCCATTGATGAGCTGGATTAGTACATATGCTTTAGAAAACACTTGGCCAAGCAGGAATGCCAACTCCCCCAACGGTCCAAGTTCACCTTCACAAGGAATGTCAGGATCTCTTATATGGATGCCTCACCCTGTACATACAGATTGGTCACCTTAAATACTACAAACACGCATGTACTGCATGTTAAGAGGCATTTCAGATCCCAAATGGCGCATTAGGGGCCCACAGTCAGCTTGCAAATAGCATTTGGCTTCAGAGTGTGCTGCTGTGCATTTTTACTATGTAGACCTTTCCCTGACCCCAGCTCAAGTTTGTCTGACCAAAGCCCTGCTACAACCCAAGTGGTAGAAATACAAAGAAGTAAGTGTTGTCTATTATTGACTATATTCACATAACAGGCAGTGCTTTGATAAGATAAAGAGTTGAATAGTGAGCATAAATACTGTCAAAGGTCGTGTATGGCCTGCAAATCTTTTTAAGAACCATTAACTACTGCACCCTGGGAGAATGCCCATTATGAAGGCCATTACTCAGACATTAAACACCCGCCTAAAACAGTAACCTCCCCTCCAAGCCACTCCCTAGGGGCATGTGTTCATATGTGCCTGTGAGCCTCATTTCACACGTTTCCAATAGTTCACATTCAAATAAACATTACTAACCTGCAGGAATGTTATGGATGTCCGTGTCCTGTCTGCCAGAGAGGCCCTCTAATGCGACGGGGTGTATTAATGCCAGGACCATCTCCTCAGCTCGGGTATATTGTAATTTGGTGGGGAAGCCTCCGCCAGTTTGAAAGCTGAAAAATAGAGGTTTACAAATTTTGGTCATTGTGGTCAATACAACAAGCAGCAAAATGCACAACTCAAATATGTACCTGTGATTACGCCGTTTATTCTGTTTCTTCCGTGCTGCATACTTCAGGTCAGATATCTTGCACTGTATCTGCTCCACATCTTTCCTCTCGTCCCCCCCGCTGCATTGACCTGTCTGGTGAGCTCCTCCAAGATGTGGGTCTTTCTCATTTTGCTGGTTGATTTTGAATGTCGCCCATATAGCTCATCATAATTAAGTGTGAGGCCACTTGCCAATGCTAGAGTTTGCGCCTCCCCAAACCTGCCACTCAACTGGCCTTGCCACAATGTTCGGCCTAATGCTTATTCTTCTGGCTCATCTCTGTTTGGTGGCAATTCGGGGGACATTCTGGGCTGGCTCTGTGGGGATGAAATGGCCGACACGTGGCTTGAAAAGGACTGGACTGGACTTGCAATAGGACTGGGGGTCCTTGCCTGGGTGGCCACTGAACTTACAGGCGTGGATGTGGCATATGTATCGATGGTTTCCACCTGTGCCGGTGGCAAATGTGGCCGAGGAGGAGAGGGTGTGCTTGGGGGGTGGGGCTTCGGCACTCTGCCTCTTTGTGCCCTTTGAAGTGGTGCTCCGTTTCTCATGTGATGTGCTTGCGCGTGGAGCAGGAGAGGGTGTGCTTGTTGTGCTTGGGCTTTGGGCCCGCTGGCCTGTCTTGGTGGGCTTGGCACTGGTGCTCCTTTTCGCATGTGATGTGCTTGCGCGTGGAGCAGGAGAGGGTGTGCTTGTTAGGCTGGGGCTTCGCTGGCTCTTTGTGGCCTTGGAACTGGTGCTCCGTTTATGAAGGGATGTGGTAGGGCGGGGAGGAGGAGAGGGTGTTCTTGGTGGGCTCGGGTTTCTCACCCTCTGCTTCTTTATGGCCTTGTACGTCGTCGTACCTGCCTGCTTGGATGTGGGTGCCTTCTTCTTTGATGCTCCTGCCTTGCTTTTGGTTGGTGGTTTTGATGTTCCAGCCTTTGTGGGCAATGTCGCCTTGTGTTGGCCATTGGCTCCGCGTTTCCCCCACCCTGCTAGTCGCTTGGTGCGACTGAGTGGTCGGACAGGAGGATGAAGTCTCCTCATGCCGCTGTGGCCTTTTGCTGTTGGCCTCCTTTGCTGGTGTTGGCTTAGCGCTCTGTTTTTTTGGTGCCATCCTGACAATCTCAAAGAGAGTGAGCAGTTTGTCCATGACCCTCTAAATCCTAATGACTGGGTATGACGCGTACGCGTGCGTACGGCCGTTCGTCGGGCCGTGCGGAACCCGGAAACCGCTGGGGCATTACTTATCTGCTGCGGACAAAAAACAAGATGGTGCCCACGATCTTTACCCGCCAACAACAAGAGCTGATTATGCTTGTAAGTGTATTGTAAGGACGTTGATTTGCCATCTAAATGCATGGCTAGGCCTTAAGGAAGCGCAGGAAGAAACAGTTGTTTTCAAAACTTATTTAAACTCTGTGCCCAACAGAGGTTAGTGCGCACATGTGCGAACCAAGTAACCTGCATCTAGAAGGATAGTTTCAGGCTAGAAATGTGTTTGGGAATGTTATTTAGTCAACTGATCTAATTGTGACAGATATTTGTATGCAGTTGGATCTAACAACTATTTTTTTTTGTGTTTTTTAGACCATGCTTCAGCGTGTATGACTACCTGCCCAACGCATTCGAGAAGAGGAACGTGGCCCAGGAGATCGTGGCCCGGGTCCAACAGGAGACGGACACCACCTTCACCCATACACAGATCATGCAGCACTGGTCGGACCTAAAAAGACTACACATGCCCCGGGTGCGGCGATTTTTTGGTCTCCATTTCCCAAGTAAGTACATAGCGATTGCATGCTAGATGTAACTAATGCAAAAGGTAGGCCTTTATTTATAAATGCTTTTCTTTTCTAGTGTTGGAAATGGAGTATCGAATCAGGCGCACCCGGAGGCGCACAGGCCAGCCAGTGCTGCATGAATCTTCAGCATTAAGTGAAGGTGGAGGATCTCCAGGGACAAGTTCCTACCCCTCCTCTATAGCTGGGTCAGACCAGCCCCTGGACCTTTCGACAGAGGAGGGGGCGTCACGCCGTGGGCAGGGAATCGGCCCAAACGATGGAGCCATTAGCCTCTGGTATGTGACTCTTAATGTAACCCCACACACATACATGCTATTAAAAGCAAAGCTGATTCCCTTAATCTCTTTTTCTAGATGAATATGTAGCGAGTGAAGTATCTGGTGAAGAGACTGCAGCAGATCATGCCCAGGAGGCACATGGAGAAGGTTGGTGATGTCACACACACATTCTAAGTGTCATTTGCTTACTGTTGAATCAGACATTAGAAGTGACCCTATTTTACATGTCTCTACAGCCTCAACTTCCCAGCAGTGGCAGGTCCCAGAGCGTGTGGTGGTCCCCGAAGCAGAGGACAAAGTAAGTAATGTAAATATTTGGAGTATGTGGGAAATGACATCATCACTAATCTACCTAAATCCCTGGTCAATGCCATTAGCATAATGACATATGGCCTCTTCCTTTTATTAATTCCTTAGCATAATGACATATGTCCTCTTCCTTTTATTTATTCCTTAGCATAATGACATATGGCCTCTTCCTTTTATTAATTCCTTAGCATAATGACATATGGCCTCATGAGTTAGCTTGCAACCTTATAAACATTCCATCCACAGCTGTTAAACATGTATTTGCCTAAAAATGATTTATTTTTCTTTTTTTAACAGACACCGCACGTGCTAGATTGGCACAACTCCAAGTGCCAAGGTGTTTCAGTTGGTGGGCGAGATGCAGGAGCTGCACGATTGATTGGAGACCACAGATGAAGATTAATTTTCTGGGGCCTGCCATTGCTTAGTATATAGTTGTATATATGTTCAATTTTTAACAATTTTTTAAATATTTTTAATATTTGAATTTTTAAAAATTAAAAAAAGAAAATAGTATTTTATATCGTATATACTCGAGTATAAGCCGAGTTTTTCAGCCCACTTTTTGGGCTGAAAAAAGCCTCCTCGGCTTATACTCGAGTCCAGGGGCGGACTGCCAGGGAAGGCCGCAACCCTGAACCCAACAGATGCTGGAGGGTGAGGGGCGGCCGCTGCGGGTCCCTGCTGTACCTGCTTCTGCCGCCGCCGCTCTCATACACACAAACACGCACACACATTCACACACTGACCGGCACTTCCAGGCTGCTGCGCGCTGGTCGTCAATGGGCGGCGTCCAATGTTTTCATTGGACACCGGCCATATGGGGCACGCCCACCGACGACCAGCGCGCAACAGCCAGAAAGTGCTGGTGTGTGTATGAGAACGGCGGCGGCTGGCGACTGCCAGGCGGAGCTGAATGGAGGGTGTTGTGTGCCGAGCGACCGGCAGGAGGAGGAGGGGAGGGGGACCCCGCTGCCCCTCTGCAGGGTAACCTCGGCCAATCCCTGGCCCCCGACACCTGCGCGTCTGAGAGCGGCGGCGGCAGCAGCAGGTACCCACAGTGTGTGTGTGTCTCTTTCTGTGTGTGTGTGTGTGTCTGTGTGTCTGTGTCTTTTTCTGTGTGTGTGTCTCTTTCTCTGTGTGTGTGTCTCTCTTTCTGTGTGTCAACTCAAATTCCCATTGAAAAAAGCCGCCTCGGCTTATACTCGAGTCAATAACTTGTTCCATTTTTTTGTGGTATAATTAGGTGCCTCGGCTTATATTCGGGTCGGCCTATACTCGAGTATATACGGTACATTTTATATTTTTTTTTTAAAAGGCACTCTAAAAATGCCAGTTATTAGTAAAACCAAAAAAACAAAAAACTTGTTTCTGTGTCATTTTCTTATGTACATACATTCATTAAGGGTTGGTTAGCACAAAACGAAGGCAAAACCCAAAATTTAGATATGAAGAATCGCCAGACCGCGAAGTGATTTAGGTAAGCATTAGGTGCAGGAAATGGAAGAATTTACTGACTGTGAAGTGATTAAGGTAAGCATTAGGTGCGGGAAATGGAAGAATATACTGACTGCGAAGTGATTTAGGTAAGCATTTGGTGCACCAATGGAAGAAGAATTAGACCGCGAAGTGATTAAGGTAAGCATTAGGTGCACCAATGGAAGAAGAATGAGACCGTGAAGTGATTTAGGTAAGCATTAGGTGCGGGAAATGGAAGAATATACGGACCGCGAAGGGATTAAGGTAAGCATTAGGTGCAGGAAATGGAAGAATATACTGAATGTGAAGTGATTAAGGTAAGCATTAGGTGCGGGAAATGGAAGAATATACTGACCGCGAAGTGATTTAGGTAAGCATTTGGTGCACCAATGGAAGAAGAATGAGACCACGAAGTGATTAAGGTAAGCATTAGGTGCGCCAATGGAAAAAGAATGAGACCGCAAAGTGATTAAGGTAAGCATTAGGTGCGGGAAATGGAAGAAGAATGAGACCGCGAAGTAATTTAGGTAAGCATTAGGTGCGGGAAATGGAAAAAGAATGAGACCGCGAAGTGATTTAGGTAAGCATTAGGTGCGGGAAATGGAAGAATATACTGACCGTGAAGTGATTTAGCTAAGCATTAGGTGCGGGAAATGGAAGAATATACAGACTGCGATGTGATTTAGCTAAGCATTGAAGCAGAAGTGAGTGAACAAAATATGTAGACGGGCACATTAATGAGTGCGCAGGCGTAAGGTTGTAACTATTTTCGTCTGAATGTTTATTTATAGAAAATGGAATTCAGCATCTAACGGGAAACGTTAATCATTTGTTCGAGGCGACGTTGGAAAAAGGCCCAAAACAGAAGCCTACGTTGTTTCATGAGTAAACTAAACGGAAAACGAAAGCTGAAAAATTACATTCTCATTGGCATACGAACGGACAAAGACTTTACTGAAGGCTTGCGATGCATGCTTAGAATCACTCGTACACTCATACGTGAGTGGGAAAATTAAAAAAAAAAAACAGATCGACACAAAAACAAAAATCTTTTTATGTCTCTCTGAATCAACCCTTAAATATATGTTTAACTGTGACTTTTGCGGGGATTTTCTGGGACAATTATAAACTCTTAGAAAAATCAATATTTTACGTTTTGTAGATTTTTTTTTGTTTTAATAAAACCATATTGCATGTAATGGTAGCACATATGTATCAGTAGACACCAATTCCTGTCCAGGATATTTTCAAATAAATTACAACAAACTACACTTTGCAGGTAATTATAAAGAGTTAAACACTAAAAAATGTTTTTTAAATGGACGCAGTCCCCCCTCTCCAGCAAAGACAGCTCAGACACCAGCTATATGGGATGGTAGACCAGGGCACAGAGGCCGAGCAGCTGGCTACAAGCCCACATAGCCCACACTGGGCTCTTTTGAAACCCCCTAGGGATACAGGTAATGGGGTGAGGGGTTTTGGCAAGACCCCCGCCTGCCGGCAGGTGACTTGCTGTTCCCTCCTGCCCTTGAACTGGTATAGGGGTCTCAAGGACCCCTTACCAATTCACAAAGGCATGTAAAATTTACATTGCTACTGCTAGCAGTTAACGGACAGACATGCAGCCATGTAAATTTCACATGTTCGGCATTTAAAAGGTTAAAGTGGACCGCCATTACAAAAAAAAACTTTTAGTAAATTGATCCCTTAAAATCGCCCCTCTGAGGATCAGTAACATGAGCAGTTTAAAAGGGGTTAACCCCATGCAGATTTGGTGGAATAGTTGGTGCCTGAATTACATGGGGGCAGCCATCTTACTACAGACCTGCCAGTCCTGATGACAAAAGAGCATGGGAGAAGCTGTGCCAGTAGCAGTTCACACCAAACAATAGTGACCCGGATCTAAAACACCTCACTTATATATAAGCAATTGGAAAATATTATAGGAACACATAGCCCCTTGTATGTGTTTCCCCAGAAAGAGGTAATATTATTAAAGTTGGAATTTGGGGTAGCATAAAGACAAATAGTTACCACAGTGCATTGTAGGCAAGACGAGGATTGAGCCTATCATGAGGCCCGGATTTTCTTTTCACCTGGAAGATGGAAGGCATGCTGTTCTCTGTGCCATGTATGCCACTGTGTGATTAAAGTAGCTTTGTTACAGCAATCTTTAAGGTTGATTGGCTGATCTCAAAAGTGCCGTGTGACGAGGCGCAGCCGGCCTGTCACTTCCCCGTCTGTCTATTCGGGCGTGCCTGCACCCAGCCATTCTGATAGGCTGGACGCTGGGAGCACAATCCTACAGGGAAGCCAGGGATGTGGCGGCTGGCAATCACAGCATTGTGGGAGCCGCTGGTCAAGGTGAGTTTACCAGCAACCCCGGGGTCACACAGGCTGGTGGTCACTGGCCCTGGAATATTTTAGATTCTAGGGACAGCCCCGGGAGGGGGGGTTGTTACTTTCACTACATTGACTTTAAAGCGGAGGTCCAGATTCCACCACCCAATGCTGAAGTGGATTAGGGGGTTACAAATGAAAAACCAAGCTTACCTTCCGGGCAAGCGCAGTCCATTTCCCTGCCAAGAGCAGTGCTTCAGCACTCTGAAATCTGAGAAGTATGACTTTTTTGTGTATAACAACATGCCGAATAAAGAAAAGTAAGACTTCTTCAAATCTTCTATGGTTTGCTAGTAAAAGCTATTGCCTTATTTCTCCATCTCTTTGTGCTGTAGCAGCAGAGATGAACAGTAGTATTCAGTTCACATCGCACCCTTCCCGATCACATCTGTGTGCTGCTCAGTGCCAAATATACCATCAGGCTCGGACCATTTTCAGCCAGATTGCTCCAGGCAAGAACAAGCTTTAAAATAAGGTGATTATGTTTCTTTGGAGTTTCATAGAGAAGAAAAGAGTAATACACAGTTCATAGACATTTTTGTTACATTGGACTTTATTCTATTACATATCTAATTATATCTTGCTAAAAAAGGACTTTATACATGATTTAATTCAGAATATGATGTGATTCAGGGAAGAGGGGACATTATAGGAGTTCATAAATGCTGCTTATTAAAACTTTACTTTTACTTTGGGCAGGTAAAAAGATTCAGTTACTTTGGTGTGTAAGATTTTGGGCCTCATTTATTAAGGAGCGCCAGCATCTGTTGGCCCCGACTGCCGATATTCAAGCCAGTATGCGCCACTTTGTACCGCCACTTTTTCGGCACTGCACAGCATATTTATGTATTGTTTCTTCCTTAAAAAGATTGGCGCTGTATTTTCTAGCGCTGTTAATGTTTCATCATTACAGTTACAAAAATCACTGCTAGGAATAAAGGGGGAATTACATTGTGTTTAGGCTACGTTTTAGATGTTCTTGTCCAAATTACACATTTGTAACAAAAATAAGCAGTGAATGGAATGAGTAAGGGCTGAGTGTTTGCCCGAAACGCGTTGGCACTTTACCAGCTTCCTTATGCTTATCATCGGCTTTATTATGTGGATGGAATGGAAATTCTTTTAAACTATTAGAAAATAAATGTGGATCGAGTATCCTTTTAACCGGAGATTGGCTGGCGTTGTTACTATAAGTGAATGGAGAGGGGCGTGCCATAGTTCCTGTGACAAGTTGCATTGTCTCCAATACCACAGTAATAGCATGTGGCGGAGGAGAAAGGCTGTTGTTTTATTTTATTATAAATTATAAATAGGTAGGGCAAGCCAAGTGATTTGGGATTTTTCTGGAGAGTTAGTGTAAGGGAATGACATGACAATGTCAACTGACATCACCAAGTCACTGGATTACATGGTAGGGGTCATCAGGAATCTGACATACTGCAGGGCCCTTTTTACTACCACTAGTAAACAGAGCAGTGCCAGCCCTGTAAGAATGCCACCAGCTCTGTTTGATGTAGCCCTGTCCATTAATGGGATTATATCGGACCAGAAGCCAGCCCAGTAGAAGATTATATATTCGAGAAGCATTGGGTTTGGGATCAAGATAACAGAGCAGCCCAGGATTATATAAGTTATTGATTTAATATCACACTAGACAAACTACATACATACAATACAATTGTAAAGTTACAATCAGAATGAGCAGAATAAATGTATGGCAGTTACTGTGAGATATTAGGCCTTCACTGGTTGCCCAGCATTTCCCTAAAATATTTATAGAAAAGCAGAACAAAAGCCACATTATCCTAAAATATAGTAATATGCAAACAGGAAAAAACAAGCTACATCTGAAAGCACAAGGTCTCCCGAACAGAACAAAATTCAACATGCATAGTTGCTTTTAACCCATTAATTGCCAGCCCACTTGAGATTTTGTCACCTTCTGTTTTCTCCGTGTTGCACGTATGTTTAGCTGTGACTTTTGCTGGGATTTACAGAAAAGTTACAGATTGCTTTTTGGCAGTGTCGGGGCTTTAACATGAAATGTCTTGTATTTTTTTTTCAAGAAAACTATATTGCTAGTAATTGTATGTAAAATCCCCATTCCTCCAATTTACAACGGTACCGCATATGTATCGGTAGACCCCAGTTCCTGCCCAGGAGACCCACAAACTGAAAAGAGCACTTTGTTACATTTTCAGATAAAATACAAATACTATGTGCACTATCAAGGGCTACATTTAAAAAAAAAACGGTCTGGGCCCTGAATGCTACAAGCAAACATAGCCTTTGCAGGCCATAGGCTCTTCTTTCCCCCCTGGGCTTTGGGAAAGCTGGTAACGGGGGCCAGGGGTTAATGGCAAATCACCCGATAATCTCAGGTGACTTGCCAGCCCCTCAAGCCTTGTGATCTGGTATAAGGGTTCCTTAACAGTTCACAAAGAGTTAAATGTAAAAAAAACACACACACCGCTGAGCAAAATGTTTTTTTCATTTTTTTTTCTTTACCTACCTCCGATCCTTTGTCCTGCACCGCTCACGGGTCACTGACAGCCGGTAGTGATTGATGAAAGCCAGGTGGGGGCAGCACTGTCGGTGCTGGAATCGGCTTATATACCGGAAGGCAGGGATTATGTAATTCTGCTCCCCCTATAAAAGGTTGGGACCTGTGGGGGCTGGCAGCACTGTCAGAAGCAAAGGGGGGCATGGGTGAAGAGAATAACCAGGTCGATAGACCACGAACAAAGGTGAGCCGTTTTTTTAAGCTTTTTCTAAACAGGGAATGTGTCAGCTACGTGAGACTCATGTAGCTGGCACTAATTGGGTTAAACAAGTGGATGGTCTCTCCTCCCTCCCCCTGGGATGAGTCTTGATCTCCTAGCTAAAGCTTAGAGGAAGCTGGTTCTGGTGCCAACAGACCCAGTTGGTTGCCGTGCACACTATGAGACCATAAGCCACGGTTCTATAAAACTACTAAACTGAGTATCCTAGATGCCGGTGCTCCCACTGGCCACAATGGTCCCACATCATGCCAGGGACAGAACTTCTGCCACTAGGGCCCTCAATGTACTTAGCATTTATACCCACTCTGGCCCCAACAACTTGGACTCATCTGGGCAGGCAACAGTAACAACTAAAGCTACTATTGGCTTGATGCAGAGCCTCCCCGTTCAGCTCCCCCGTGCGTTTCCCCGTTGGTTTTGGCCTTTGATCGGGTCAGGAAAGGGTGCTACGTTGATTTTAGTGTGTGCTTATGCGCTCAGGTGTGCGCTCAGCCGGCTTTCCGATTGTCGGCTCGCACGAGGCTGTTTCCCGTGAAAACGGACGCCTCGTTCATTGGTCCGTTTTTTTCAGTGATGCAGAGCCTTGATTTCCGCTTGAAAACACCCTAATAAAACGGGGCCGCCGAGCCTTCACTTACGGCAAGTCTGACCAGCCGTATTGGAGCTCTGTGCTATTTGGGAATGCATTCCTCTGTGGGCCAACATCAAAGGCGCCAGCTACGCCGTCTGATAGTTCTGAGTATGGCAGAAACCAGGCTGCAGCGCACGCCTTTGGACATCGATGGCATGAGTGACGTTGACCTATTCGAGCTCACCCGCCTTAACCGTGTTTCTCTCCATGCCTTGTATAGCGAGCTGCGGCCATGGTTAGCCCCCACCACAAGAAAGGGGCATGCAATTGCAGGTATGACCAAATTGGTTGGCTGCCTGCAATTTTTGGCGAACGGCTCGTTCCAGAGACTGGGTGCCTTCTCCCTGGGGATGTCCCAGTCTACGCTGAGCCGCAGCCTAACCAAGTTTTTGGATGCCATGGCTACCCTGGCACAGAATTACATTTTTTTCCCTCAAACAGGGGAAGCCTGGAATGCGGTTAAGTTGGGCTTTTATAACATAGCCGACATGCCCAACGTCCTTGGTGCAATCGATTGCACACATGTCTCGCTCATCCCCCCTGCGGACCAGGAATGTCTGTTCAGGTATGTGGTTTGGGTCTGCTTTTTTTCTTGTTATCACACATTTTTTAGGGCTCACACAAATTACACTTGTGTTTTGCTTGGTGCAGGAACAGGAAGATGGGCCATTCCATCAATGTTCAGGCAGTGGCGGGCCCTGATCTTCAATTTTTCAGTCTGTTTGCTGGCTTTCCTGGGTCCACGCATGATGCGCACATTTTGAGGAACTCCAGCCTCTATCAACGGTTTCAATCTGGAGATATTTCTGGAGGATGGTTACTGGGTATGTGTATTAAAGTTGTATTTCTTGGCCCCCAGGTTTGAATGTGGATTTGCCACTACCCCACTAATCTGTGAGACCTTTCCTGGAAATTTGAAAAGGTTTTTGGTTTAATTAATGGGTGAAAGTATTCTCCACTATTGGCTTATGTTCTGGCCCTCTTATCTCAGTAGCATTACGCAGACATTTTTAAGGAGTGTACAGGTTGCATGTGTTTGTAGGCTCAGTAAAAATGTCAATTCCTCCCACCATACCTAGCTCACCTATTTGTCCCTGTGTACTAATGTTTCTATGCACACCTAAACCTTTTTTTAGGCATCCACCTTATGTTTGTCTTTTGTATTTTGGCAGGTGACTCAGGCTATCCCTTGTTACCATGGCTGCTCACACCCATCCTGCACCCATCTTCCCAGGCACAGGAGCGCTACAACACAGCCCATAGGAGGTCTCGCTCTGTGGTGGAACGTGCCTTTGGGTTGTGGAAGATGCGTTTCCGATGTCTGGATCACAGTGGGGGTTCTCTTCAGTATCAGCCTGGCAAGGTTATCAAAATAATTATTGCTTGTGGGGTCCTGCACAACCTTGCCATTAGAAGCAGGATTGCTCGATATACTGACCTGGGTGCAGAACCTTTCCCTATTTCTGACGAGCAGACCCCTCCTTACACTGGTACACCAAGTGGGCCAGCACACACAATCCGTGCTGACCTTGTGGCCAATGTATTTTCTTGAAACCACCCCCTGTCTGCAGGCTGGGGAAGATTAAATCACACCTAATAAGTGTTACATGCTGGTCACAAAGCGACTCTAAATGCATTTGGCCTTTACCTCTGCTGCCGGCGCATGTCCATTTTTGGCCAACTCTATGATTTCAGGTCCACAACTGTCCGCTTGATTTGTTCAGTATCTCGATGGACAGAACACCATAATGTACCCAAACAGCATTGGCAACAGCCATGCTTTGTGCTTATCAAAAACGGCCTGTTAGGGACCCACGGCGTGGTTATCGCCCACATGGGTGTGTGTTGTCCCCTGCATCACTTGAAATAGATGGTTGGCTATCTGGGGAGTCGTGTGTGGTTTTTGGGCCGGTGGTTGAGAATGGGTTAATGTCTCCTTGCTCCTGCGTTTTGTGGAATGTGCCTGTGTCTGTGGAGTCCCCACCGTTTTAGTTGGTGCATGTTCTACATGTGTCTTGTGCCTGCTTTTGTGTTTTATTTAGGATGAGGCATGTGTGCGGCTGGCTCTTTGGGCTCCCTTTAGGTCTGCCCATATTGATATGGTATCCCACACCAAGCGGAGTGCCTTGAACTTTAAATATTTTTACAACTGCGGTTGCGCGCCTGCGCGCACGCACGCACGTCACCGCGGGGGAACGTCAGATCTAGAATTTGAAAAAGAAGGCAAGATGTCCCCCGCCGTCTTTACAACGGAGCAGGACGAGCTCATCATGGATGTGAGTATGCGAGCGAGCGAGCGTGCGTTTATGTGCGCGCACACATTCCTTGTAATAAAAAAATAAAAAAACGCAAGAATAGTCTGAAACAACTTAGTTTGTCACCTTACAGACCAGGCCACCTTAGTTTAACCCATGTACGCAGCTCCAAACTAGCCTACATGCAGATAGCAGAACTAGGGCAATGTGAGGCAGCAAGAGGTTAATAAAGTGACTTGATTTAGGCCAGGAAACTTAATTTATTTTGTGGATTAATGGTGTGTCCTTGTCTCTTTTTCTAACAGATGATGCTGAGGAATCGCTACGACTTCCTGCCGTCTGATTATGCCAAACGGACGTTGGCCCTGGAGGTGGTGGAGGCGATAGAACGCCGAACCCAAACCACCTATACCTTCACCCAGATCGCCCAACACTGGTCAGATTTAAAAAGAAGGCATAAGCCCCGGGTGAGGCGGTACTTCAACCAACATTTTCCATGTAAGTGTAGAAAATGTAAATGCACCTATAACCCTGGCATCGCCTGGGCGTGGTTTAATGATTGTGTTTGTATTTCAGCCCATGAATGGAAACTACGGTTCCGCCCCACCCGGACCAGGACACGCAGCCCAGTGTTGGGCGAAACAGGTGAAGGTGTAGGTGGCCCACCGCCAGGGTCAACGGCCACCCCCTCCTCTGTAAGTGACTCGGAGGAGCCGCTGGACCTCAGCATGCAGGGGAGGGGGGGATCTGACGGCAGGGAGTCGAGCAGGACAGAGGCTGAACCGGACTCCGGTAAGGGAAATATAGTTAGATATGTTGAAATACATAGATTCAGACGTCGCTGGAACATCCCAAGGGATGAGTGAGGAAGGGGGCGAGGAGGAAGAGGTTGCTGGGGAAGGTGAGTAGATTGATACCTAGAAGCCTAACTTAATATTCTATTCATGAAAGAACAACAGTCTCTAATATCAGTGTGTTTGTCATCCATACAGATTCACAACAGCAACAGAGGGAGGCTGAAGGGAGACTCCGCCCCCGACGCAATGTGCGGCCCAAACCTTGTAAGTGGTGTTTATTTAAACTAAAGAAAATGAGCAAACAATTACATTTGAAAACTAAAATTCAGAAACATTTCCAAATTATTTTTTATAAAAAAAGCACTTAAAGCGGACCTTAACTCTGAATAAGAGTCTATCTTAAATATTTCCCACACCCATACAGATTGTCCACCTTACAAATCATCTTACCAACCTTTTCCAGAGCACAGCTCTGCTCTGTGTGAGCAAAGCACAGCTATAACCCACCCCCTGTACCTTATCCCACTCTCCTCTCCTCAGTAAGTGTGATGCTTCAGAGTCAAGATGGCGGCGCACGTATCCTAAATTCCTGAACTGAGTTGCAGCCCAGTGGGGGAAATAATAATAATTAATTGACTAAAAACTTACTATATATTATTTTAAGATGCTGCGGAATATTTTAAAAATAGTTTGTGCTTTTCATGAAATCACGCAGAAGGTCCGGTTGGATATGGGCCCCAAAAAAACCACGCCCAACCAAACCTGCAAAAATGCTAAACTAATGTTGTTTTTCATTCACAGATCAAAGAAGACATCCCGAAGACCCCGAGGCATAATTTTACAAAAAAAAAAAAAAATTGTAAATATTGTTTAATGTTTTACCCCCGCCCCCCAAAAAAACCTTAAAAATAACAACAAAACCAAAAAAAACTTTGTATAATAAAAAACATTAACATATTTTGAGAGTTGGCTTTCCTGCAAAAGTACAATCACACAACATCAGCACACATTTCCATGACACCAAAGGTTTAGATATGGAACAATAATTCAGAAAAACGCACAAACAATTATGGTATGCATTAAGGACAAGGAAGAAGGAACAAGCAAGGAGATTAAGGTATGCATTAAGGACAAGAAAGAAGGAACAAGCAAGGAGATTAAGGTATGCATTAAGGACAAGGAAGAAGGATCTACTAGATGATTAAGGTATGCATTAAGGACAAGGAAACACCCACAAAACCCCCCCCCCAAAAAAAAGGGTGTCACATTTGCATTTGTGGCCCCGATCAAATTGAAGGCACCCGAGAGAGCCAAAAAAGCTTTCCGAGTTAAGTGAAATTGACGGATCAGTTAGGGAGCCATTCCGACGGAGGCTCTGCATCACATTTGAGCCACGATTCAAACGGGAGCCCCGGACAATCGGAGGGTTTTAAGGGCAGTTCAGAGGAGGCTCTGCATCAGGCCCATAGGGCCTGATCCGTCAATTTCACTTTACTCGGAAAGCTTTTTTGGCTCTCTCGGGTGCCTTCAATTTGATCGGGGCTCCCGGTCACGTTCACACGGGCGGCCCGTTTTTCCCTGATTTTTCCTGGCTTTTTGAACGTACCTGCTTGGTTTCCGTCGTATTTGACCTTCCATTTTGGTGGTTTTAGCAAGTATACTTACATCTCCATGGCTCTTCAGTTGCCAATCTGGCTACACGCAAGCGCACATCCCTCAAACTCCATTGGAATATACATATGGCAACCACTGCCAATTTGACACATATTTTTTGGGGAACCATAAATTTGGGTTCTTCCTTTTTCCTTGCCATTAATGCATACCTTAATCTCCTTTGTGTTCCTTTTTCCTTGCCATTAATGCATACCTTAATTCTTTCTGATTGTTTTGGATTTATTGTACCATATCTAAACTTTTTGTGTCATGGAAATGTGTGATGATGTTGTGTGATTGTACATTTGCAGGAAACACAACTTTCTTGTTTTTTTTATTTTTTTATTTTATTCCAGCGTTTGAAATTGAATTTTTTACACAAAGTTTTTTTACAAATAATTGAATCTAAATGTTTTAACAAATAAACTATTTGCTTTTTAAGCCAAATTAAAATTCTTTAGGCCTCGGTGTCTTGTGCCTGTGATTTTCTTGTATCTGTGAATGAAAAACAACATTAGTTTAGCATTGTTTATTTGGTTTGGTTGTGCGTGGTTTTTTTGGGGCCCTTTTTAAACCGGACCTTCTGCGTTTTTTACTGAAAAGGCCAAACTCTTAACCAAAGATTCCGCAGCATCTCCAAATAATAGATAGTAATTTTTTAGTCAATGAATAATTATTCTGTCCACCACTGGGCTGCAACTCAGTATACGGCCGCCGCCATCTTGACTCAGAAGCATCACACTTACTGAGGAGAGGAGAGTGGGATAAGGTACAGGGGGTGGGTTATAGCTGTGCTTTGCTCACACAGAGCAGACACCTCTTGAAAAGGTCAGCAATCCCAGAATGCAGAGCAGCACAGTTAGAAGGCACTTCCTGTTGGCAGGCTGCCTGATAAGATGGCGGCTTCCATAATCCGCCATCTTGGATGTTGAAAGCCTCATAACATGCACTAGGTGCAGGTAGGATGATTTTGAAGGTGGGCAAACTTTATGTACAGGGTGTGGGAAACATATAAGATAGACTTATTCTGAGTGAAGGTCCGCTTTAAGGGCTTTTTAGACAAAGTCTTTGGTTATTTTTTTTGGTTTGTACATTTTGTGGCCAATGGAATTGTTGGTTCATTTACTTTGGTCCCCAAAAACGCCACTTACCATGTTTTAGGCGCATATTGCGTCAGGGGCGGAGGCTCCATTCTTGCTCCCTTGGTTGCTGCTGTGAATCTGTTTGCATGACAAAGACACTGATATTAGAGACTGTTGTTGTCTCATGTACACAAAAAGCATTAACAAGTTTGCTGGCCTAACTAAAGTCACTTTTTGAACCTCTTGCTGCCTCACATTGCCCTAGTTCTTCTATCTGCATGTAGCCTAGTTTTGAGCTGCGTACATGTGTTAAACTAAGGTGGGCTTGTATGGAACGTGAAAAACGCACGCGCGCATACTCACATCCATGATGATGTCGTCCTGCTCCAAGGTAAAGATTGCGGGCGCGCACCCGCTGTTGACCACGCCCACACGGAAAACATATTTAAAGCACAAGGCACTCATCTCTGTGTTGGATACCATATCAATATGGGCAGACCTAAAGGGAGCAAAAAGAGCCAACCAAGGGCCGAGGCACATAGCAGCCGCACACATGCCTCATCCTCCACAAGACAGAAGAGCAGGCACCAGACACATGCCGAACATGCCCCCACTAAAACGGTGGATACTCCACACAAACAGGCACATTCCAAAAAACGCAGGACCAAGGGTACATTAACCCATTCACCACCACCTGCAAAAAAACCACGCACACACAAGGGTACCCCATCTAGTCAGACCATGCAGCATCCTCCACCTCCACACACCAAGCATACCCACAAATCCAAACACATAAGCAAGGGTAAGCGCATTGCCAAAACCACCACCCCACCCAGGTCACCCACCCCTCCACCTCCACCCTCTGGTTCCCCCAATTCCAGTACCTCAGATTCCACATGCAGCTCCACATCTGATAGCTCAACAGGAACCCAGACATTAAGCCAGAGAAGCACACACACAACATCCCCCTCCCCCATAAGCCAAAGAAGCACACACGACTCCCCAGATACCCAACCATCAGTTTCCTCAGAGGCAGGGGAGACCACACACCCATGTGGCAGACAACTACGGCGTGGCTCACTAACTGCCCGATTTTGCGATGCTCAAAGCATGGCGGTGGCAAATGCAGTTTGCGAACATTATGATGCCCTATTTGGCCGCACCTCCAAAACAACCACAAAGCAGGCTAAGATGGAAATCTGGACTAAAAAAAAAAAAAAAAAATACAACAAAATTGTGGTCTCTGAAAAAACACTAAACACTAGTTGTGCACGTATGGTTTGTGCGGTGCCACTTTGGGTGCAAGAAAAAGGAGGGGTGGGGAGGGCTGAAACTAAAGGTGGTGGAGTAGCCCACAAGCCAGGATTAGGTTTAGGACCGTTGCAGGCGTCTATTGTAGTGCCCCCCCCCCCCCAGTCACATCAAGACAACGGAACCTCATCTTCAAGAGAACAAAGCCTGGCTCAAACACAGAGCGAGTCCTCCTGGGGGCAGTATTGTAGCGCTCCTCTGCCTGTGAAGATCGGTGCAGGATGGGGGTCTTCATCCAGGGGACCAAAGGATAGGCAGAGTCTCCTGCCCTAAAACCAAAAAACAAAAAAAATTAAAAAAAGGTGTGCATTGCAACAATAGAAAAGAGGGACAAATAGGTGAGCGGGGTAGGGTGGGAGGAAAGGACATTTGTAATGAGACTACATGCACATCCAACCTGTACTCTGATTACAAAAGTCTGGGGAATACTACTTACATAAGAGGGCAAGAACATGACGCAATAGGGTACAATCACTTAACCCATTTAATTTGTAGATCAATAATTGGGCTCCAAATATACTACGCCAAAAGTTACCAAATAGTGTGTTACGGGAACAAACACAGTCAGAGAGGGTGGACAACCAATACAAGTTTCAGACACATACCCAGTAGCCAGCCACCAAATAGATCGGCAGATTTGAATCGCTCAGGTAGGCAGGAATTCCTAGGCAGGGAAAGCCAGAAAAACGACTCCCAAAAACCAAATCAGGGCCAGCCAGTGCCTGCACATTTATCCTATGTCCCATCTTCAAATGCCTGCACACAAACAATAAAATAAAAATGAGGGAGACCCTGTAAAAAGGATACCCAAAAAAAACAATAAAAAATATCAAATACTCATGCCATCGATGTCCAAAGGCGTGCGGTGCAGCCTGGTTTCTGCCATACTCAGCAGGACAAGACCGCGGAGCTGGTGCCGCTGATGTGCTCCAACAGAGGACTGCATATTATTGCCCGAGTGCAAATACGGCTGCTCTGACTTGCCGTAAGTGAAGGCTCGGCGGCCCCGTTTTATTAGGGTGATTTCAATAGGAAATCAAGGCTCTGCATCACTGAAAAAAACGGACCAATGAACGAGGCGTACGTTTTCCCGGGAAACAGCCTCGTGCGAGCCGACAATCGGAAAGCCGGCTGAGCGCACACCTGAGCGCATAAACGCACACTAAAATCAACGTAGCACCCTTTCCTGACCCGATCAAAGGCCAAAACCAACGGGGAAACGCACGGGGGAGCTGAACGGGGAGGCTCTGCATCAAGCCATATATGTCCATTTAATAGAGGCATGTCAACTTTTAACTTTTAAACATTTATTCACTAAAATCATCCACCATTTCTCTGGGGATCACTTTGAAATCCACCACCAATCCCCACCCCCACATCCGGGACAGAAATACCCAGGTTATTCAGAACACAACTGCTGTAACCATACTTGGGACATTCCTATACCTTCCAATTATCCCAAAATTCGGGTTACCAGATATATAGACTGTACCAGCCCATCTATGGGCCTAACTTTTGAAACGCGTAAGAGCAAATGCTAATAGATGTTTCAAGGGTAAAGGAACACCAATACTCTTTTTTACGCTATTCTTATGCACCCTTATGTGCCACTGTTTTTCATCATTGATTTAAATGTACGACAGTTCCAATATGATAGCAAATGTATACATTATATTATTTTTTCTTTTCATTTTTCATTGTAAAAGATTGTAAATTATGACATGCAATGTATGACAATTTCAACACAAGCTATCTTGTATCTGACTTTTACACTTACCACTATCAGTTAGCTTCAGGCCCTCGCTTTTATCTAGTCTTGTTTTTATATGAGTTTCCCAGATCCCAGCCGCTGAGAATCCTGGATGACAGAAGACTCACATATGCATGCCATATGATTTCCAGATCAGGGGGAGTTCCAGCATTATTTCCCGTTAGGTAATTGGATACTGGAAGTTCAAAAGAAATGAATGTCACTGGAAAAGAGGGTTAGTGACCAGTGCAAAATAGGGTGTTCTTTGGCCAAGGGCAACCCTGAAGTCCCTCCATTCCCTCCTGATGTAGGTTTAAAATACCGAAACGTTGAGGGTTTCTTTTGGTGTCATCCACTAGGTATACTACTCTACTGTTATTACTTCATTCTGTTTTTCTAATTGTTTATTTCTCTAGATGCTTTATATGCAATTACTGACTACATATCATTGAAGCACTACGTTCTCCTGTGCTCTGTGCTTTACATATAAATTATTCTGGTTGCAATTTTTTTGCACATACAGTGCCTCTCTTAGCATATACCTTAGCGCCACTTAGTGGCTATTGCAGTATGCTGTTTGCAATTTGTGTACATACAGTGTCTCTCAGAGCATATAACCTAGTGCCACCCAGTGGCCATCATATTGTTATACCTTGTTTTCCCTGTACATCATTTACTACCCTTCTGTTTTTGCTTTGTATTTCCTTTGAATATTTTCATTAAATTGTGTTTTTTTTCTTGGGTGTTCCTCAAGATAGCTTATATTACATTACGGCCCTGAAGTCCCAGTAACAGTCTTTTCTGTTGGTTAGGCTTCTTATTTGACCTTACTGACTAGGGACCTATGTAGCACAATACAAAAAAAAAGTTCCACTGGCCCAATCCATCCTTGGTCTATCTAACTAAAAAAATGAGGCTGAAGTCAAGCTTTAAATTGGACCAACACCCATTTTACACCAAATGGGCATTGTTTCATGCATAGAAGAGGGGCATCCTGATTACTGATGCTGGCAAAGACATATCTCTAGCTCACTTGCAGTCCCCTGGTCCAGATTTCCTTGACAAAGAGAAACCTGAAGCTGGTGGGCAATTTTAGGGCAGGTGAAAATTAAGAAAATCTCAGACTGGCAGTGGTGTTTGCATAAGGGGCCTCGGCAATCCAGATGCCTCACAGTGCATGGACCACCACCCATTTGGTGTAATTTGGCATTCTGGTTGCTGATACTGCTGCAATCCCAAGATTTTCGTACTTACCCAACCTCCCAGACAAAATCCTACTCTGCAATTGACAACTGGTCCATGTTTCCTTCGACTGACTAAATTGCCAAAGAAAAACCTGGACCACTGTTGAGGACCAATACTTGGGGCTGGACTTTCCTGGGGGAGTGCCGTGCAGGTAAGAAAATCCTGGGCTCACAGAGGTGTATGAACAGGGGGAGGCAACAACAATTCAAATGTCCCCACATGCATAGACCAACAACCATTTGGTGCAAAATAAATGTTGTATCACTTTAATATTAAAACTGTATTTTGTATCAATTGCTTGGATTTCACACCTATAATCTGCTTGGTGTATATGTCCTTAGCCAACTATGGGGCATTTATATGTAAAATGATAGAGAATATCTAACGTATTGTTACCTGCCATTATTGTTATTATTAACTATCATTTAGTACCATTCACACTGCAACCAGTTCAATAACATAGGCACAAAAGCAAAGATTCATTAAAAGGTTTTATTGAACATTTAATAAATGCTATGATGTAAGCAGAGATCCATTTACAATGTAGCCATCACACAGAGGCTGAACCCCTTTAATGTTTCTTGTCATTTGCTGGAATATATTACATGACATCTCAGCTAATAGCTAAGGAAGAAAAAGGGTCATTTGACAGCAAAATGACTACTGACAGCAATATTGTGGTAACATTATTGTCAGTACATAAAAAAGGCTTTACATAATAAGAAAATTATTGTCAGGCACTGAGTGTCATATATATATGTGTGGTATATGTGTATATATATGTATAAGCACATGAAATAAGCTTTGTAAATAGTCTGCTTTATATATTACATATATAGAAATAAATAATTATAGTAATATATGATGTATATGCAATAAATATATACATTTTATAAATATAAATTAATTTGTATTTACATATATACAGGAGAAAGTCAATTTGAAATGTAGAAGAAAATGTATATTTTTAACACAAATCCTGGATTGGAATAGATTCATGGTTCTGAATTGTGGCCCACTGTTCTTTATTTTCAAGTGCATCCCACATATCATCAATCATATCCTGTAAGAAAAATAACAATTGATTAAAATTCAAATTCACTTTTGTACTAGTAAATTATTGTGACATTTTGCCAATCTTGGATTTTCTAATACATGTACAGATACTATTCATTTCTAAGCAATATTGAATAAGGACTACATTTAGGTTGACAATATAACTTAGATGGAATGTGAGCGGTCTATAAAGCAGTGTTACAATAGAGGTGTAGAGATCATTTTAGCTCCTTTTATATGTGGTGACATGAACAGGATGTGCTGCTGCCTGATGGGGTTAGGCAGCAACATATTGGAGGTTTCAATAGGCCAGGTACTTCATATTAAAACCAATGCCAGTTAAAAAACATTCAATAAACGTCTAATTAGGAAAGTTTAATTAGATTGGGAAGTTACTGTAGATTTAATCAGGGCTCTCTACTCTCCTTTCATTGCTAAGAAATTGAAATAACCAATATCTTCATCTTCTACATTACACTTGAGGCTTATTTGATCATTGCAGGAAAAGACAATTAAAGCTGTTGTCTGTGATGCTAAGCATTTACATAATGCCAATATATCACAGAATGCAAAGAGGAATAAATAATGCAACATACCTGACAAAAGCCCAGGTCTGGAGAAATGGGAGGGTGTGCAGTGAAGTCCTCTTTCAGATCTGAGGTTATATGGACTGGAGTGGAACTCAGTACACATGGTGAGAAGGTGTCTTCAGGAAGTCCATGATCTGAGAACTGAGGAGATGGCATAGCAGGTAAGAAGTAGTCTGTGTCCATGGATGCATTTCTTGTTGGTTCTGGGCACAGTTCTGGAGAAGTGGTGCAGTAGGAGACAGCCTGTGGCAGTGGTGCATTCATTGAGCAGAATTCATGCATTTCGCCTTGACAGCAGTTCAGGCCTACTGGACACCTGGATCTTCTTAACCTTTCTTCTCTTCTTTTTTCCAAGATCTCATCATCTAAGCCAAGTACATCGGACAGATGGGAAATATAGCGGATGGTCAGGCGCAGTATTTCGATCTTAGTTAGGGTTTTGCCAACTGGGGCAACTGCTGCAGGCAGGTATTGTCTCAGGTTCTGGAGGGCAGTGGACAGATTTCTCATCCTCATCTTCTCCCTCTCGCTGGCACTCTGCCTTTGATTAGACACAATCCGGTTTCGCATCTTGTAGCCCTTCTTGGCTGGTAGTTGCTTCTGATTGTTCTGCAGATTTTCTGACAGAGGCAAAACTGTTTGGAAGCTGCTGTCGGAGAAGGCACAGGATGGATGTGAAGGCGAGAAGCTAAAAGAGTCAATGGAGGATGTTGGTGAAAGGCTGCTGTAGCCTTCAGAGTCAGGATACCTCCAATGCTGAATCTGGTTGTACTCTGGAAGGAACATATTCCCTTGGAGCTGCAGTTGTGCTGGACAGAGATCCATGTCTGTGTGCGTCTCTCAAAAGAGTGTGGTAGAATGCTGGATGGAGCCTGGGCTGGCCAGGCTTTATCCAGAAGGCAGAGGTGTGAATTGTCACCTTGCTGGCACCATTAACACATCAAGGTCTAATAGGGCTGAGCAGGGGGTCCTGGGAAGAAGGTTCCCAGAGTACAAAGTGTGCATTTTCACCCCTAGAAAATGAACTAAAAATGGACTGAAGAGGTCAATTACCTATGTGACCTGTACGGTAAAGCCATCTAATGTATTTGCTTTTAGTTAATTACTAGTATAATGATCAGAAGCTTGCTTTTCATGATTACATATTAGTTTCAAGACGTTAACTCCTTTATTTATACATTTAAAATTGTCCCAAAAATACAAAGGTCAAATTTAACCAGAGTGGTTTATACATTATTATATTATATAATTTAAACCTTCTTATGCACAGACTAATTAACTACAGGATATGTAATTAAATAAATGTAAGTTTGGTTTTGGTTTTTGAAAATTATAGCATGATTTTCTTATTATTTGACTTTTGACATATTTGGTCTAAATCATCATACACTATTATCATTAATTATTTCCAGGTTTCTTTCTACTTTTAAATATGGTAGACCAGTGCTTTAGAAAGATAAGGGCATTCCCAATTACAACTGTCATAACACATACACAGTACTAAGCAATAATTAAATAATAATCAAAAAGTTTGTATATTCTTGTTAAATCATTTCAACAGATCAGATAATGTGAATGTCTTCATCCTTGGTTGCATGTAATAAACTTCATGTGTCATTTTGAACTACCCATTGAATCTAAATCTGATGATCACTTCATGTCTGTGGTGGGCTAAGTTGGTAAGTGGATAGATTTCAAAATTGGTCTGATCATTTTTTCTACAGTTCTGCAGGTTTAGCATGTCCATTAACTGCATGATGTTGTTTCCATAGTGCTAATGTTGGATCTTTAGCTGCAGCAAACATTTGCCCTTTATATGTTATTTTAATTTAACTCAATAAACTAAACTAGATATGGCTAGAAAATAAAAGAAACGTCTATCTAAATATCTAGATAGATGGCCATCTTCTTCTGTAATTTTTAATGTATTGATAAAGTAACAACCTTTACTGATAATTCTAAGCATGTATTTGTATAAAGCAGACTATGGGCCTTATTTCTGAAGTGCTCCATTTAACGTCTTTCTGGTGGCTATAGTATCAGTTTAGGACTGTCGACATCTTTGTCTTTTCTGGTGCAGCAACTTTGACTACAGTGGTGCTAGAAGTTGCGGCGCCGGATATTGACTACATTGCTTTGATTGTGGCATTGAACGGCCTGTGTCAGCGCCTGTCAGACCCGACTGTGAGTTATAACTGCGCCAGTGTGCGCCACTTTGTACCACCGTCTTTTCGCCACTGCACAGCATTTTTATCATTTTTTACAGTTACAAGATATTGCTGCTGGGGACAAAGCGGACCAACTTTACAGTACATTTACGCTGTGTTTTAGCTGTTGTTGTCCGAATTACACATTGGTAAGTAAAATAAGCCATGAAAAACTATTTTTTCCAGAAAAAAAATAAAATGACATTTAGCAACATCAAGGCCCTGCTATTATATTAACAAGTCACAATTCAAGTCCTGCTTTTACATTAACAAGTCGCAATGCAAGTTCTGTATAAAAGATGTGTGTAATATTAATTATAAGCATAAAACACTTCAATCCAGTTCTGCCTATTGTGGTCTATGGGATTTTGACCTACAGCACCACTAAAAACTGGAGCTGCTTCAGCCAGAGAGCCTGGCACTGCGACCTGTATGGCGCTACTTTTAAATAAGAAGCTAGCTGGTGGCTGCAACGGTGCAGCCTGTATTTGTTTAATACAATGCACAGAGTGCCGCTGAGGCAAAAAACGTGGCACTGTGTGGCGATGATGCTCTATAAATCAGGCTCTCCATATCATATAATTGTCCTTGGATCAAGACTGTATTTTTGTTACATATGAGCATGTGTCTCTGAACATTGATCAACAATTAGGGGTTTGACAGGATTTAGGAAGACTGTTCACAGATTGTATAATTAGATGTAAGGAAGATGTATTGAGCATATAATCTATCCCAGCACATTTGGTAGAAATGTGATGTGCAAGGCTTCTTGCTTCTTTATACATTTTTATTAGTTTATTGTTGAGTCTACAGTTGTTTTCTATGGACTTCTAAACAGTTGAGATAAATATTGCCATATAGTATAATGAGTTTTTCTAAATATTAATGAACTACAATCATCCAGCAAGTCCTGTCCATCAACCAGCCCCCAGAACTGGAGATGTCATCAGCTGTCTCTCCCCTGCTATATTTATTTGCCCTGAGCACGAGTCAGTCTCTGAGGCTGTAGAGACTCGTCTCGTAACATTTGCATGCGAAGTGTGCCAAAAGGTGACAAACTTTACCACCTATAGGGCAGACTCCTGGGGAGACTGAACGCTTACCCAATAAAACCATAATGACATTTACTTTTAGTGGTAAAAGTTCTCAAGCTCTGTGAAATGTATCAGTATTTTCTTTTGTTCCAAATAAGACCTAAACTACTATCTTGAGGTCACAAACTGCGGTTTATCACACGATTGAGAAAAGGGAGCCAACGATAAATGAGCTAACATTTTAACGTAGATAGAGTGATCTTTATTTCATCTGGATAAATCTTTTAAACTAGAAAAGAATCTGTTAAGATTTAAGAGCTGTCACTTGCAAAAATGAATAAAATATTCCACTTTTTCTTCTGAATTTATAAACAAAAAACATCCATAAATGTTCTAAAGCTGGACATAATTACAAATATCACCTCTAAAAAAAACAACATGGACATACACCAACATTTTTGAATTGACACCACTTTTGAACTTTTTCTATTTGCTAAAATCGAAAGATTTGTCCACAGTCAACAGGTTGGAAACCACCATGTACTATCGCCAGGATCTATCATTTTACAAGCTGTATACAGGCAGGACCTTATTTATGATGTGCTCCATTTAGCATCTTTCTGGTGGCTATAGCGCCAGTTTTGCAGCGCCAGCATTTTGGAAGCTGATTCATTACTAGCGCTAGGTATCGGCAGATGAGTGTCTGGATAGCAGCGCTTAGAGCGACTGCTAGTATACGATGTGATCGGCTATCGGGCACTGTAACAGAGCGCCTCACTCGCTGTAGTAACCTGGCTGGCATTGATGAATGAGATGTTGGGTGTTCTAACACCAGTACAGCGTTGCAGCGAGCGAGAGGTAGCACCAGCTCATTGCGACCGACTCTCAGCGACTCACACCTTATTCAACAAAAAACCAGACTCACAGAGCGTAGGCGCTCTGGATCTGGTCGCTAAAGCATAGAGCGGCAGACGCTGTGTGATTAAAGTCTGTTTTTGGACACATATCCACCAGTAAGAAAGCAAAAACACATGGAATGACATTGTTGTAACATTGTGACATTAATACCTTAATGCCAGATTTGTAATGACAATTCTGCATAAAAATGTAAAATATTAAAAAAAATTAAAAATAATTATTTCCAGGCTAGGAGAGGTCAAATAATTATTTGAGAAGAAAAAAAAATTGGGGTCACTAAAGAGATTAGAAGGAACGTCCATTGAAATGTATGGGAGAGTGACAGGTAACGACAGGTAAGACCTGTCGCTCTGGAAGCTAGAGCGCTGGCACTATACACTGAGCCGCCTGTCGGGATGAATCGTACACTACATGGTGCTGTTAGAGTCGCTCACAAAAACCCTTAATCTTTTCTGGTGCTACATTATGGACTTCAGTGCAATAAATTGCAGTGGCAAACAGTAACAAATTTGCTTTGATTGTATTGGCCAGTCTGTGTCAGTGCCTGTTGGACCCGACTGCCAGTTATCACAGTGCCAGTTAGTGCCACTTTGTACCGCCAACTTTTCCGCACTGCACAGTGTATTTATGAAATGTATCCTTCCTGAAAAGACCGGCGCTGTATTTTTCTGGTGCAGAGTAATCAAGATAGAGCAATCCAGATCAGCAAATAATATTAAACATTGAGCGCTGTAACCGGATCCATTGGATGCTTCAAGGACATGAGTTGTTAAAGGGGAACAACACCTGGGTTTTGTTCCACTCCAGCGGGCCATCTCATTTAAGTTATATAAAATCAGCCCTATGCCTCTATATAAATATGAATATATATATATATGAATGAATTGTAATTATTTAGGATGGTACCCCTCCAAACACACACTTATATGTATTGCTCACAAATGATGTTCTATTTTGATGATAGTCAAATCAAAGCACACATAATAATTCTGCTTGCCGCCTGTGTGTTTAGTTTTCAAGGCTCTCCAAACCAAAATTAAACAATCAGATGGGAATCAATCATCTCATATAACTTTTATTTTATGTATGTACCCAGCTTTGAACAGTACATTCCCTCTAAAAGGATTCCTATAACACATCCAGAATGGTAGTTTTGCTTAGCAAAATTGTGTTTGATACAAGGTAAGTGCAAAATGTAGTATAACAAAAGTTATTCCATGCAAAGTACAAGATCTACAGCAAGTGTTTTATTCATTTCACATTTTTCTGTTGTGATGTTAAGAAAATCTAATCAAATGATTATAGGTTTATATTACAAGGCTGACCAAAACATCGCATCACAAAACATACACCCTGCATGGTCAAATACACCCTTAGCATAGTGTAGATATCTATGAAACTGATCTAAGGCTGTGTATGGGTAAAATGGAGAAAGCACATGTTCCCAAGTATCTTCCAGTAACTGACAGTTAACTGACTCCTATAAGAAGTGTGGCTACTTCACACCTCAAACCGCCTGACTGTTTATGCAAGTGGCAAGTCTACTGACCACATCAGCACCTTGTCAGCACAAGACTGAGGTGTTAACTTGGGAAAGTAAAGTTACCCTCTTTTTGCCTTAACCCCAGAAACCTCTAGCAGTGAAAGCATGCCATAATAATATGCCCCTGACTGACCCCATCACACTCTCTACATGGGAACCAAGGCTGACCAAATACTTGATACCCTGGGTTCATTTCAAAATCAATCTACATAATATCAACAGTTGTAGAATACAAAAGTAGATATACAGTTGTAAGCATCATACAGAGTGTTTAATTATATATTTTATATTATTTTGTTAATAGTTTGTGTCTTTTTGTGTTTTGCATTATCTTATTAAATTAAAACAGTATATCTGCTTCTACAAGCTCAAAAGTATTTTGTCTCAACAGACTTAAAGAGGAGGTCCAGTGTTGAGGCAGATAGGTATCTGACGTTCAAGCTCAAAATATCAGCTACAGATGCAAACATGACCTAAATCATTCATTTATCTTGGCAAAATGAGGAATTAAAGGGAAGTGGTTAGTAAATCACCCCCTAAATATATATAATAATCGATATACACCACTATAATCTGTTTAAATAGTGATTACCCAAGCAGCTCTTGCAGTTTTTGGAGGCAATCTTTTATTTCCCTCCTTGTCTGAAGTTGGAGTGACAGCTTAGCCTTTACTTGACCGGGGCTTGTGGCACACTTCTCTATTAGTCTGGGAAAAGGTATCAGAGGTCTCCACCTGTTTCTTTCCACACTTATGTGTGTAAAATCTAACACATATCTAGTTTGGGTGCCTCAAGTTACAAAAAATACAGAACTGTAACAGAAAAACCATGTACAGATAATTTCAAATAAAACATATATGCCTGTATCTATCAGTAAAAAAACATGATGTATTTATCGAGAGTGATGAATGAGAGCAGCATCCCAGAGGAAGCATTCAGGCCTTATCGAAGTTGCAGTTGCTCTAAAGCTGTTCCCATCCCATTTTCCAGTTCATTTCATTAAGATATTTGAAGCAATTCCAGGTCAGTAAAAATAGCTATTTGGGTATACAGTTTGCTGAATGTCTGATGTAGCCTTTGCAGGTAATAATTACTTCCCCTTCATTTACTGAACTTGTGTTGAGTGACAGCTAATGTAGCCTCTCATTACCAGGGCATGTGGACACTTCTCAGGTGGTCTGGAAAAAATTGGGCAAAATTTCTACCTGTCTCTTTCCGCACAAATATTAATGCATTTTAATAAGCCACTCGATATACACAACTACTTACTTTCCAAAATACAAGAAATATGCGAGGCTACATTCAAACCTATCCAGTCGCGTTTGCAGCATGCGTTTTGTGGCAGGAATTCCGTTTTGCGTTCACATTTTGCCTTTACATTCGCTCTTGCATCTGCATTCTAAAGCAATCCTTTGTTAATGGGGTGCATTTTTTGGCCAGGATATAGCAGACAGGACTTTTTCTCCACTCTGTCGCACTAGAGAGATGTGAAAGGGGCCATAGAGGTGCCATTGATGGGGTTTTTTTGTGGTACCGCTGTGTCTGCATTGAAGAAATGCATGCGGCACTGGACAAGTGTGAATGAGGACTAACACACAGCAAACAATAGCAATACTCACTTGTTAGTAAAAAACTCAAATAAGATTTTGGAATATTTATCAAGGCTGATAAAGCTTCAACTGGACCAGCACCCTCATAAGAAGCAGAGCTCTCATCCATCCCTCTCCAGGGAATTTCAGATTGCTGCATATAAAAATGAATGTACCAGTTTGTAACTCCTACCATGGGCGAATTTACCCCCAAAATGGGATCCTATAGACCTGCAGGTAACCTGCAAAGAGCAAGTGTTAATGGGTTTCCTGTTGATATGCAATGTGGGTTATGTCGGTTAAATCTAAGCAGCAGTACAGCTGGGAAGCTCTTGTGGGTGCAGGAGCAAATCTAAATGCTTAATATGATTCAGTATCATGCATGCAGATGGGGCAAGTGAGTTTTGGAGAGTTGTTTTTTCAACAGTTTGAGCCGTGGTCTGCTTTAAGCCATGACAAAAACAGTCAGGTGTCTTCTATTAAACATGGCTGGAAATCTCATGGCTTTGGACAACTGCTTCTTCCATCCCAATTTCCGATCAGATTACTCATTCATTTTATAAATGCATATAATGGCATCCCAGACCAGAGTAACATATAGCCTTATTTATCTGATAGAATCTTGTAAATCAGCCTCATTAGCTTTCAAACTTGTTTACCCAAGCACATCTTCATTGTTTCCAGAATCCCCAGTGCTATCTAGATACCATTTTTACCTCCTTTCACTGAACCTAGAGTGACAGCTAAAGTAGCCTTTGCATGACCGGGGCATGTGGCACACTTCTTAGTCTGGGAAAAAGTTCTGTAAAATCATCACCTGTTTTTCTTCTACAGCAAAGGAGTAAAAAATGACACATTCCTGAGACAGCCGCCTCAAGTCACAGGGCACAGTACCAATGACTGTAGTATTTTATCATTTAGAATCTAGGGCCTGATTAGCTTTATGAATTTATAGGGCCTGATTTATGAATAGTGTGCAACATTTTGTGCCATTTAGCATCAATATACAACGCCTGAACAACGTTTTGACCACTGCGGCACTCTAATGTTTGAGAACCCGTATCATAGAGTACAATGGCAGGAAGAGTATTGAAGTGTTTTATAATAAAAAAAATGTTAAAAATGAACTGCAGAAAAAGGAAATAGTTTGTGTAACATGTCAAAAATGCAAAAAAATTTTTCTTCTTAATTTGTCAAATTTAACTTTTTCACATTCTCACACCAATATGTGACAACATAACCTCAGTAACTGCAAAGTTTGCCACACTGCAAAGTTTGCCACATTTTTATTACAACAGTGTTTTGAGATTGACTTTAATTAAATTTTGGCAAGCAGCACCTACAAGATCCACCGTCTACATCCGCCAGATCATAAAAATGAACAAATATGCCATGCAGCACCAAGAAGTTGGTGGGAAACAGAGTTGCGCACATTGGCGCAGTTATATCCAGCATAAGGGCCCATAGATACACAGACACAGATTGGCCTATAGGGCTAATCCAAAATTGCAGACTACCGGCGAAAGATCCTGGGCAAGTTAAGTAGTCTTCTTGTTGTAACCATCCCGTCCTGCCTCAGTGCTGGGGGGCAGCAGGGGGCGGGGGTTACACTTAGACTAGACATCTATGTATTTTACTTATTTAGCTTAGATGAATGCATTGGTGTGACAAAGAGGAGGAAACAGTGATTTTTGACAATATCAGTTGGTGATATAAGTCATGCATTTGCATTTTTCTTTACAGTTGGTGATATAAGTCATGCATTTGCATTTTTTTTACACTAACTAATTCTATTTTTTTTACAACATTTGTTATTTATAACATTTCAATACGTTTCCTGCTATGGTGCACTAAAGCCCTTTATGCGCCAGGGCATACAGTATACAGATTCTAAAAGGCGAGAATAGTAGAAGAAAAAGAGAGGGAAAGAGACTGAAAAAAGGTGTGAGAGAGATGGAGTTAGGTATAAAGGAGAGGGGAGGAGGGAAAGAGTGGAGGAAAAAGCAGAAGAGAGGAAGGCAAAGGGAGGTAAAGGTGAACTGATTTTGGGAAAAGGAGTGTAGCTCCCTGTCTGTAGATTGATTATATTGGCACTTAACAGGCGCTATGAGTGGGCGTCGGCCCCAGCTTGGCGCAAAGTGGCACACACATCGTAAATGTAAGTGCTGCAGTGGCTGAAACAGCATTGTGTATTGGCGCTAAATGGCCCACTCCATTCATAAATCAAGGCCTTACTGACAACAATTTCCCAAGCATTTTCTACTCTTTCAGTACTTTTTTGTAGGTACTATTTTATTTTACTCTATTTACGGAACCTAATGTAGCCTTTGCTTGACCAGGGTATGTGGCACACTTCTGGCAGAAAGTTGTGTAAAATCTTCACCTATCTCTTTCCACACTGAATGGGTAAAAAATGACACATGACTCAAGTCACAGATAATCCTGCACTGCAATTGGTCACTGGATATAGATATACAGTTTTATTTTCCAACCAATGATTGTTTGACCCCACGCTAGAGTATATATCATGTTATTTACTTTATAGTTTGCAGATTATCCAGTACTGTCTTTTTATTTTATTTAGCGAATGTAGCCTTTACTTGACCGGGGCATGTGGCACACTTCTCAGTCTGGGAAAAGTTGTCTACAATCTTCCCTGTTTTCCTCCACACTGAAGGGGTAAAAAATGACACATTCCTAAGTTAGACGCCTCAAGTCACGCATAGTACTGCAGCATAGCAGGCCAATAGCTATAGTCAATTATTTTTATTTTTCACAATAAAGAACTGTGTAGGGCACAGATTTATATTGAAATGTTTTAATTCCAAAAAATAACAGTTGCAAGACAGCAGTCCACACATTTGCCTTAAAAATAACAGATAACTGTAGCATATTGGCATCAATAGATGAAAAGGAAAAAAACAGCTAAAGAGAGACATCGGGAAGGATCTAATTTGTGCATATATGCCAAGGCCAGACAAGGAAAACTATTGCCCCAAGGAACCAGTTTTAACTAATGTTTTAACTAAAACTAGGAATCAGGATGCTCTAGAATAAGGGGTTCTCAACCTTTTTTCATCAAGTACCACATGTTTGGTGCATTTGGATTGTCCATCACATAAAGCTGTGTTAAAACACACAAAACAACTATTTTAAGCATAAAACCCCAAAAATACACATAAATAAATAGTTATTGACCATTTGAAGCAGTTTTGTATTGATGGAGCAACTCAGGCTTGGGTAAAGTATAGTTAGTGGCAGATTAGATTGGGGTACAGATCAGTCTGCAGCCTCAACATACAACCTGATAGTATCCGAAGTACTAACAAAGGTACACGTACTACTGGTTGGGAACCTTTGCTCTGGGCAACTACTCCAACTTTGCCCATATCTCCCACTCATTATATTGTGTTATCTAAAGGAAGCCTTTGCTTGACCGGGGAGTGTGGCACACTTCTCGAGCAGTCTGGGAAAAAGTTGTGTAAAAACTTCACTTGTCTCTTTTCACACTAAAGGGGTAGAAAACAACACATTTCTAAGTTAGGCGCCTTAGGTCCATATCAGGGCACTGAATATAATTATTTGCCAAAATACAGCAAGAAAAGTTTAGGGTATGGTACCACTTACTGTACTCTTTGTAACAGACAAATATACCAAGAGAAATTTAAAGATCACTAGCAAACTAATGAAAAAACAAGGTAGTTGGTATGAGTCTGGAGGGGACAGTCAGTCTAGAGGAGTAATGCAATATCATATAAACCATGTCATATTAACACTGTTTGTACCACACATTTTAATAAATGCATTTACCTAAGTGCTCCTCTATTATACATGGATTTATATGATTACATTTTTTAATCATAGTTACATAGCAGTGGTAAATAAATTGATAATTTTATAGATGACTGCACTGAAACTCTAATACAGAGATAGTAATTAGAGATGAGCGAATCGATTCGGACGAACCCGAATTTGTTCCGAATTTCATGAAATATTCGATTCTGAACGAATCCGAATTTCCCCGCGATTCGATCGATCGAATTTTTTCTTTAAACTCCATTTACTGCAAATACAGACATTGTAAAATGGTGGAGGGATGTGTCTGGACATATCCCCTGGGGCAAGGTATCATGGGAAGGTCACATGCAGCCTATCAGCAGCCAGGAACCCCGGTGACGTCACAGTGGTATATAAGCGGTGGCCATCTTGCTGGTGCGCATTTCAGAGTTGTATTGCGGCGAGAACGGAGCTGGGAGACAGGGAAAGACAGGGAAAGACAGAGAGCCACAGAGAGCCAGGGAAAGATCGAGGCAGGGACAGCAGATAAAGTGACAGAGAAAGCTTTTTTTTATTTTCATTTGATTTAATAGCCAGATCACAGTTTTAAATTGCGTTTGTTTCTGCTGTAAAAACCCATGGCCAGATACAGACAAACAAGCAGGTCTTAAAGCTGAGTTCATCTAACTAGAGCACAGTTTTAATTGTTTTTGTGTCTGCTGTAAAAACCCCTGGCCACTAGGCATCCCATGTTTGCACATTTAACCCTATCTGGCGCACACAAGCAGCTCTTAAAGCTGATTTAATCTAACTAGAGCATATTTTTAATTGTTTTTGTGTCTGCTGTAAAAACCCCTGGCCACTGGGCATCCCATGTTTGCACATTTAACCCTATCTGTTACACAAAAGGCAGGTCTTAAAGCTGATTTCAGCTAACTAGAGCACAGTTTTAATTGTTTTTGTGTCTGCTGTAAAAACTCCTGGCCACTGGGCATCCCATGTTTGCACATTTAACCCTATCTGGCTCACACAAGCAGGTCTTAAAGCTGATTTCATCTAACTAGAGCACAGTTTAAATTGTTTTTGTGTCTGCTGTAAAAAACCCTGGCCACTGGGCATCCCATGTTTGCACATTTAACCCTATCTGTTACACACAAGCAGGTCTTAAAGCTGATTTCATCTAACTAGAGCACAGTTTTAATTGTTTTTGTGTCTGCTGTAAAAACCCCTGGCCAATGGGCATCCCATGTTACACAGAAGCAGGTCTTTTTGGGCTGCTGCTGCCAACTCCAGTGTCTCTTTCAAGCAATGTTTGGGTTCCTGCTGCTGCTGCTGCCAACTCCAGTGTGTCTTTAGGCCAATTTTTGGGCTCCTGCTGCCAACTCCAGTGTCTCTTTCAAGCAATGTCTGGGCTCCTGCTGCTGCTGCCAATTCCAGGGTGTGTCTTTAGGCCAATTTTCTCCTGCTGCCAACTCCAGTGTCTCTTCAGCCAATGTTTGGGCTTCTGCTGCTGCTGCCAACTCCAGGGTGTGTCTTTAGGCCAATTTTTGGGCTGCTGCTGCCAACTCCAGTGTCTCTTTCAGCCAATGTTTGGGCTCCTGCCAACTCCAGGGTGTGTCTTTAGGCCAATTTTTGGGCTGCTGCTGCCAACTCCAGTGTCTCTTTCAGCCAATGTTTGGGCTTCTGCAGCTGCTGCTAACTCCAGGGTGTATCTTTAGGCCAATTTTTGGGCTGCTGCTGCCAACTCCGGTGTCTCTTTCAAGCAATGTTTGGGCTCCTGCTGCTGCCAACTCCAGGGTGTGACTTTAGGCCAATTTTTGGGCTGCTGCTGCCAGCTCCAGTGTCTCTTTCAAGCAATGTTTGGGCTCCTGCTGCTGCCAACTCCAGGGTGTGTCTTTAGGCCAATTTTTGGGCTCCTGCTGACAACTTCAGTGTCTCTTTTAGCCAATTTTTGGGCTCCTGCTGCCAACTCCAGTGTCTCTTTCAAGTAATGTTTGAGCTCCTGCTGCTGCTACTGCTGCCAACTCCAGTGTGTCTTTAGGCCAATTTTTGGGCTCCTGCTGCCAACTCCAGTGTCTCTTTCAAGCAATGTTTGGGCTCCTGCCAACTCCACGGTGTGTCTTTAGGCCAATTTTTTGGCTGCTGCTGCCAACTCCAGTGTCTCTTTCAGCCAATGTTTGGGCTCCTGCTGCTGCTGCCAACTCCAGGGTGTGTCTTTAGGTGAATTTTTGGGCTGCTGCTGCCAACTCCAGTGTCTCTTTCAAGCAATGTTTGAGCTTCTGCTGCTGCTGCTGCTGCAAACTCCAGTGTGTCTTTCAAGCAATGTTTGGGCTCCTGCTGCTGCTGCTGCTGCCAACTCCAGGGTGTGTCTTTAGGCCAATTTCTGGGCTGCTGCTGCCAACTCCAGTGTCTCTTTCAAGCAATGTTTGGGCTCCTGCTGCTGCTGCCAACTCCTGGGTGTGTCTTTAGGCCAATTTTTGGGCTCCTGCTGCCAACTCCTGTGTCTCTTTCAAGCAATGTTTGGGCTTCTGCTGCTGCTGCTGCCAACTCCAGGGTGTGCCTTTCAGGCAATATATGAGCTCCCTATGCTGCTGCCAACTCCTGGGTGTGTTTTTCAGGCAATATATGTGCTCCCTATGCTGCTGCCAAGTCCAGAGTGTGTTTTTCAGGCAATATATGGGCTCCTAATGCTGCTGCTGCTTCTGCCAACTCCTGGGTGTGTCTTTCAGGCAATATATGAGCTCTCTATGCTGCTGCCAACTCCTGGATGTGTTTTTCAGGCAATACATATGCTCCCTATGCTGCTGCCAAGTCCAATGTGTTTTTCAGGCAATATATGGGCTCCTAATGCTGCTGCTGCTGCCAACTCCTGGGTGTGTCTTTCAGGCAATATATGGACTCCCTATGCTGCTGCCAACTCCAATGTGTTTTTCAGGCAAATATCTCCTAATGCTGCTGCTGCTGCCAACTTCTGGGTGTGTCTTTCAGGCAATATATGGGCTCCCAATGCTGCTGCCAACTCCAATGTGTTTTTCAGGCAATATATGTACTCCCTATGCTGCTGCCAACTCCTGGGTGTGTCTTTCAGGCAATATATGGGCTCCTAATGCTGCTGCCAGCTCCAATGTGTTTTTCAGGCAATATACGGGCTCCCAATGCTGCTGCCAACTCCTGGGTGTGTTTTTCAGGCAATATATGAGCTCCCTATGCTGCTGCCAAGTCCAGAGTGTGTCTTTCAGGCAATATATGAGCTCCCTATGCTGCTGCCAACTCTTGGGTGTGTTTTTCAGGCAATATATGGGCTCCCTATGCTGCTGCCAACTCCTGGGTGTGTTTTTCACACAATATATGGGCTCCTAATGCTGCTGCCAACTCCTGGGTGTGTCATTCAGGCAATACATGAGCTCCCTGTGCTGTTGATGCTGCTGCAAAGTCCAGAGTGTGTCTTTCAGGCAATATATGAGCTCCCTATGCTGCTGCCAACTCCTTGGTGTGTTTTTCAGGCAATGTATGTGCTCCCTATGCTGCTGCCAAGTCCAGAGTGTGTCTTTAAGGCAATATTTGGGCTCCCTATGCTGCTGCCAAATTCAGGGTGTGTTTTTTAGGCAATATATGGGCTCCCTATGCTGCTGCCAACTCCACTGTGTGTCTTTCAGGCAATATATGGGCTCATCATGCTGATGCCACCTCAAGGCTCTGTAATTGTGCCGCTCTGCATCAGCGAATCTAATAACGACGCCTCTGATCTGCATGTCATACTTCTTTACAATAGTATTTCACTAACCCAGCATGCATCCTATGCATGTTACAGCCAAGCAAAACATTCTGCAACCCTATGGAGGCTCTCGGACACCCAGAAATAGACGTTTTTAATAGCAATTCGTCGCAAATAAATTCGGACCGAAGCAAATTTTGGCATGAGACTTCTTTACATACCTGATTACAGTTATTGAGTAGACTGATGTAGGTAAAAGATGATATAGAAAGAATTAAAACAGTTATCTAGAGCCTCCTGATTCCTTGCCTGGAAAATTCGGTGAATCAGCCTAATTGAATTTTTCAAAAGTTCGCTCATCTCTAAAAGTAATATTACCAATATACCAAAGCCAAGAAGAGAAAAATGAGGGCAGTTGAGGCCAGATGAAGTCAAGTCTCCTCTCCCTAACTAAAACTATGAATCCGGAGGATCTACATAACTACTAATTTTCCTGTTCCAGGTTTCCCACATTACTCATTATTGTATTTAGGAATCTGAAGCAATCCCAAATAGGATGAAGCCTGATCATTCTGATAAAATGTAGTCATTCATCCCATTTAGGTGTCTAATTTACCCAAGGTTTTCTCAAGCATGTCTTGTGTCATAGTATCCAGTGCTATCTTTGTAGGTAACATTTTATTTCTCTCCTTATACTGAACTGAGAGTGACAGCTAGTGTAGCATTTGCATGACCGGGGCGGGTGGCACACTTCTCAGTCTGGGAAAAAGTCATGTAAATTCTTCACCTGTTTTTTTCAACACGGAAGGGGTAAAAAATGACACATGCCTAAGGCAGACGCCTCAAGTCTCAGATAATGCTCCATTATTAGTTTACTGGATAAATATAATTATTTAAATTTTTCCAAAATGCGTCAAGAAGTATGTAGAATGCAGAAGCAATGACTGTACTCTCTTTGTTTGGGAAGAGTTTAATATTTTATAGGGGCATATATATGGAGACTGGTGCAAGAGAAATTCTATAGATGCCTTGAAGAACCAATCAAATCTCATCTTCAAACTAAAGCAAGGAATCAGGAGGCTCTAGATAACTGTTTTAATTCTTTCTATATCATCTTTTACCTACATCAGTCTACTCAATAACTGTAATCAGGTATGTAAAGAAGTCTCATGCCAAAGTAAATTCCAATTGAAAAACAGCTCACCTAAATCCTATGTCGCTCAAGTGAAGTATTTCTGAAGAACTTAAAGAGTTAAAGGCACTCACCTTGGCTCTGTCCGTCACTCGAAAACCACTTGGTTTACGCAAACGGCGGCTGGGGGCAACAGGGACGGGGGGTGCTCCCCACTGTTTAATCAGCATTTACAATTACAGCATGAGATGATATTATATCTAAAACTCACCCATCACTCCACATCCAAACATTCAGGTCAAGGAGAGGCCATAACTGATCCTACTTACATTCATTTCTGAAGAACGTTATTGTATGTATTTCGGCACTTTTTTGCAAAAATTTGCAGATTCCGATTCATCAGACCAATTTTTTTCACACATGCAGATAAATTCCACAAATGCATACAATTTGTGTATGTCTGGTCAGGGTGTGTTAGATTTTTATTTCTGAATTTCTGAGATCTGAAATCATAGTTTTTTTGCACGGAAATATATATATATTTGGGCTACAAGCCCATATTTTTTCCTTCATGGGCTCCTTTGCCCCCCCCCCCCCAGAATTTGGGGACGCAGTTAATGGCAAGTCTCTTAATGGCAAGTCTCCCGCTTGCTGCAGGTGACTTGGCAGCCTCTCAAGCATTGTGAACTGGTATAATGGACACCTTACCAGTTCAAAAGGGGTTAAATGTGATAAAACGCACAGCTAGAAAACAAATATTTTATTATTTATTTATATATTCTTACCTTCAATCCACCCCCAGTTCTATCAGTATTCCATGATAATCACTCTAGCTTCTGCTTATCTGCTGCTGGAGACCTTTTATACCTGCTGTGAAAAAGGATAGAAAGGATTAGTTAAAAAAAAATTACATAGGATCCCCCAACATGGGGGGGAACATACATGTTTCTAATTTTTAAGGGTTAAAAAAAAATTGTAGACCAGGGCACGGAGGCCAGCCTCGGTGGCCCCCAGCACTGATGGCTACAAGCCCACACAGCCTTTGCAGGCCACAGACTCCTCTGCCCCCCCTGAGGCAGGGGCCAGGGGTTAATAGCAAGTCACCCGCTTGCTTCCCATTAGTAAGTGCCCCAGGCACCCCTGGAAGAGCAACAGACCTGTACTGAAGGGCATAGGGGATAGTTAATCAGCAGGGCCTGAGTCTTGGGTTACCAGCCCCTTTGCCTGGTGCCTGAACTGGATGGCTCGGGGGCGGTGTATGATTTAACATTTTTAAAATCAAAATAAAACAAAACATTTCTTGTATTTTTTAATTGAAAAAAAATAAATGAAAAAAAACCACAACTTGTCAAATAAAAAACACTCATTTGAGTTGCAAAATATTTGAGTGGTTCTCTGAATCTTCTCCATACGAGAGTTGATGTGAGTTTGTTTTTTGTCCAAACCCACACAGCACTGAATCAACCGTAATTAAAGCATAAAAAAGACTCATGCCTTAAGTGTACCTATACCCAGATAGGAAGTTTATGTCATTACCTTCTATCCCCAGCCCAGTACCCCAAAATAGTCTTTGGCCCTTATTCATGAAGAGATAGCATCAGGTAGTGCCTTGCAAATGACAGGTAGCGACAAATAGCGGCACGCAATTACACATTTATCAAGCAGATTCTGTTGAGCGACTGGGATAACGCCATGTAGCGTCTGATTCATCATTATCCCAGCCTCAGCGTACAGTGCCGGCATTCAGCCTTGCAGAGCGACACGTCTTACCTATCGCTACCTGTTGCTCTCCCATACATTTCAATGGACATTCTTTTATTTCAGGGTATTTTTTTATTTTTTTTTAATCTTAAAATAATGTTGTGACCTCTCCTGGCATAGAAAAAGCCATTTTTGAAAATATTTTTCATGTTTTATATATTTATGCAGAATTGACATTACAGGTCTGTCATTAATGTGTTCATGTTACAATGTTATTACAATGTAATTCCATATATTTTCGCTTTGTTACTGGTGGATACATGTTAAAAAACACCCTTTAATCACACAGCCTCCGGCGCTCTGGGCTACAGCGAAGCATTTTTGAGCGCCGGAGGTGTGTGAGGCTGTTTTTTTTATGAATATGTTGTGAGTCGGTCGCACTGACCAGTCGCTACCATTTGCTCCCATACAGCGCTGTACTGGTCATATAGCGACTCCCCACAATGTATTCATCATTCAAGCACAGCGACTGAGTCGCTGTGAACTAGCGACCCACGGCCGAGCACAGCGACTACTAGCGGGCGCTCGGAAATGCCTGCTACAGACGCTCATCTGTCGCTACCTGCCGCTAATAATGAATCAGCCTACCTGTTTCTTTTTTTTTACTAAACCCATTATACATAAAAATGAATAAAGGGGGGTGGGAGCAGCTCAATCACCATTATTTATACAAAATTATTATTATTATTCAGGGCCTGGGAACTAATTTACCGCGCAGTTTAACCCTCTCGTCATCTAAATATCAAGCAACAAACATGTCTAATAATTTTGTATAAATAATAGTGATTGAGCTGCTCCCACCCCCCTTTATTCATTTGAATTGCCATGAGCACAAGCAGGGAGGAATTCAGTCAATATGGATTTCTCCCTGTGACGTGTTCTAAAGGGAGGCTGGCAGCTTCCCAGGTGAGTAGCTCTCAAATATGTGTCTGCATTGCATGTCCCAATGTTGGGGACTCAGAATTAAGAGTAGGGACCACACTAAACACAGAGTGCCTTGTCGGGGCAGTGTGGCTTCCACATGTATCTGCAGATATATGCAACCAAATCTCTGTCTTTCCACACAGCTAGACATGTTTGTTGCTTGATATTTAGTTGATGAGAGGGTTAAACTGGGTGGTAAATTAGTTCCCAGGCCCTGAATAATAATAATAATAATTTTGGATAAATAATAGTGATCGAGCTACTTCCACCCCCCTTTATTCATTATACATAAAAACACAAACATAAAGCAGCATGATGTTGAATCACCGCCAAATGTTAATTCATTCAGTAACAAGCTGACACATAATGTCAGATTTATTGCAGTTTTTTTAACTGATAAGACTGACCCCTCAATGCTGAGTGGTGTTTAACTGAGTGTATAATTGCTGGAAAGCACCTGGGAGCAATATGGCTGACCAATCGAACAATAGACTGTATCCTGTTCGTTTTTGTATAAATATTGGGCAAAGGCTTTAGTAAAAAAGGAAACAATGGCTGTTTTGGGGCACTGGACTGGGAACAAAAGATGATGACATATGGGTTGATTCAGAGCCCCTTTCTCTCGTCCATTTTTCCACCTCATCTGATTCAGCAAAGCCTTTTTTCTGCAAGAATTTTTATGTGAAATGTTTTCTTTTTTTGTGTGATTTTTTGTTTGGTAGCAATACCTCCAAAAAAATGTTGAGAAAGGGGCTCTGAATCAAGCATATAAACTTCTTTTAAATCTCCCATAATAGAGAGAATTTTAAAAACTAGCAAAATTGATTGTCCCGTATAAGCACAGCATTAAATAACTTCCCAAGGAGATTATTCAACCAATCGTGTTTCATGCAGAACTAAAATGAATCCTCCACCTATATATAAAAAATGCGTACCAGACTGCTTCTTTAGAATTTACCAAACACCATAAAACTTTGCCTGGATAAACTTGTTATCCACCTCAGTTTGTTTTTATATCCAAAAATCTTCTTATCAATGGATCAATCCCCCAAATGATTTTATTTCTCAAGTTCTCGCATCAAAGATTAAACAAAAAAAAACAAGGTGCAATACATTTACAATGAGCTGGGCCTGTGCATTTATTATATTACACTCACCACAACATAGCTTGAATCCCGCATCTCGCTTACTTCCACTTTTGCTAGTGTCCTAGCTAGGGTCAGCGTGGCAGACTCCTCCCTGCACGTTTTCTATGTAGGACTTGAACTCTATTGTGCTTATATGGGGCAGTTTTAAATAATCCTCTTTGTTATTTTTTAGGGCTGATGGACACAGTCTGCCATGCGCGGGCCGCGGCTGCATGCCCGCTATCACTCTAGCAGGGTGCATCTGTTAGAGGGAAGCGTGTGATGCGTCCGCCAGCACGCTCGAAGCCGGTGTGCTAAGACGTCGGTTTAGATGTCCATAGCTCAGCGGCTCTGAGCGCACTGATTGGACGAGCGGCCACACATGCGCCGTAGGACCGGGGTAAGGTGAGTTGATGTGGGAGATCTGGGGGGTTTCACATAGTCAAAATCCTGGGTTTTGGTCCACTTTAAGGGGCCAGGGAAACCAATTAGTTCTCATCTTTTCAACAAGGCTAGAAATCTATTTGCTTAGGGCATGACTCTTTTAATATACATGTCCACTAATTAACTGTATTCAAGAATTTAAAGCAATCCCAGGCCAGCGTAAAATACAGTATAACCTGATTATTCTGACAAAATGTAAAACATCATCCTGTCAAAGTGGACCAAAACCCAGGATTTTGACTATCCTGGGTTTGGTCCTTGCCCCAGGGCACACACTGCTGAAGGGATAGTGGGGATGCGGTCGCTGCTCGCGCATGCGCCGTTGGACTGGGAAAAAGGGTGAGTTTCTGGGCGACCTGGGGGGTTTCACACAGTGGGGCATCCCAATTATGGATGCGGGTGGAGGGAATCTTGCGGCCCTGGAATTTTTCCAGGGTCGTTGGGGTGGGTTCTGGTCCACTTTAAGGTGTACCGTTTATCCAAGATCAGGGACATCTTCAAAGTTTACATGTCCAGTGCTATCTTTGTAGGTACCATTTTATTTCCCTCCTTTTACTGAAAGCTAATGTAACCTTTACTTGACCGGGGAATGTGGCACATTTCTAAGTCTGGGAAAACGCTGTGTAAAATTTTCACCTGTCTCTTTTTACACTAAAGGGGTAAGAAATGACACATTCCTAAGTTAGACGCCTCCAGTCACAGATAATACTGCATTGTATTAGCTCACTGTATACATATATGTAATAGGCCACAAAATACAGCAAGAATTGTGTATGAAATCAATGTCAATAACTATACTCAGTCATTAGAGTAAAAATAGTATTTCAGTTAGGCATCATGTCAGGACTGATTCCTAGAAAATAATAGCAGTTGCCCTAATGAACTAAACAGGTGTAAGTTTTATACTTAAAGTGGACCAACACCCACCGCTGATCGGCCCTGGAATCTATAAGATTCCCGGGCCGATCAGCTCCCTCCCCGCGGGGCATCCGAAATAGGGATGCCCCGCTGTGTGAATACCCCCCCGGATGCCCACAAACCTTACCTTCTCCCCGTTCCAACGGCGCATGCGCGGGCCGCCGCCACCACCGCCTCTCGCGCGTTCCTCTAGCAGGGCGCGCACCCACGCCGGCCGCTTGTGAATGTCCGGCGCGGGCGCACTCCCTGTAAGAGGGACGCGCGAGAGGCAGTGGCGGCCTCAGCTTGTCCGTCGGCGGTGAGGTAAGTTTTTTTGGGCTTTCTGGGGGGTTTCCGATCGGGGTGCCCCGTGGAAGTGGACCAACACCCAGGATAGTGAAAATCCTGGGTGTTGGTCCACTTTAAGCAAAGAAGACTTTTGACAGCTGACTAAATATACTATATACTAGGTTTTTTCATTCAGACATTTTGTTCATTCAGCCCCATTATTTTCATACAGCAAGCCATATCACTGATGGGATCAAAACAGTCCACTCGCCGTCTAAGCACAAGGGTATCCTGACTTGGCATGCCCCGCTGCACATCCATCCTGGCAACCCAAGACCCGACAGCCCTGTACTTACCACTTCTGTCCAGCAATTAGGTCTGGATTTACCATTAGGCACAATGAAGTGCAGAGACAGAGTTACTAAATGGTGCAAAAAATGAGAATGAGAACAGATGGCTCAGGAAACCAATATGGACTTTATTTAAAATATGAAAGCTAACTGTTTGTTTGGTGTGCTAGCTTGAGGATAAAAGAAGAAGCATACATTTTCTGCAGGCAACACTACACTGGAACTTTGGGGGGGGGGGGGGAGTTTAGTTTCTATTCTGTGGCCATTTTAAGAAAGTTCTTGGCAATTCTCTCAGACATACTTAAAAACAGAAACTGAAAAGTGATTGGCGAGTCAGAAGTTAAGAAATAAATATCTGTAGCCTACCTTTCATTTAGTGGCTTTAGTGCTGTACCTCTTCCTCTGTCTGTCTCCTTAGTGAGGAAAATCACTTCCTCATATAGCTTTCAGTGCCCACCTCACTGATCTGGTCCATCAATCAACCTTCAGTGGACCAAGAGCAGAAACACCCCCTACTACCTGCTCAGATGTCCTGATTGGCTGCCTCTCGCTGCAGCTCTGAAACCCCGCCCTCCTCTCTTATCTCACACTCATCACAGTATGCTTACATCGCATCGCTGTTGCCACACCCACTGTTTCTCTTCATTTATTCTATGAATCTCCAATGCTCTAATATTTTTAAAGATACCTTGAGAACTACAGGGTCTTTTTGAAAAGGGATTGAAGTTTAAGACAAAAATTGGTCTTGCCTTTAGTATAACTTTAAGTTGACTGAAGTGGGGAGGAACTAAAACCATAAAAATGAAGGTTCCATTATTAAATGTCTAGGGTCTACACCAGGGGCGGGCTGGCCATAGGGCATACCGGGCAAAATCCCGGTAGGCCGGTGCCAGGGAGGGCCGAAAGTCGCAGTGTTCCTTGTAAGATGTGCGGGAGCGCGGCCGCGCACATTGTGCAGCTGTCATTTTTTTTTTTTTTTTACATTGGTGGCTCAGTGGAACCAAAAACTCCTCTCCTGTTTCCCCTACTGCGGAGGACAGCCCAGAGCACAGCACAGCAGAGGCCAGCACTTCCGTTTCCTGTCATGCTGGCCGGCCAGCGCGGGGAGAGGATGACGTGATTACACGGAGAGAAACTGTGATTGATGGCTGGAGCAGAGGTCGGTGAGTGGGGAGGGGGAGAGAGAGAGAGAGTCTGAGTGTGAGTGTGAGTGTGTGTGTTGCAGCCATAGCCCGAGGAGAGGAAGGGGGAGGGAGAGAGAGAGATGTGTGTGTGTCTCACCCACGAGGACAAGTTAGCAGCCTGCAGACACCATGAAGGAGAGAAGAACTCAACAACAAAAAGGATTCTCCAACTTGGCAGTGAAGTGGCTCCAGGTGAGTCCATGCTGTTGCTGTACTGTGTTCCAATAAACCTCAAACTAAATGCTAATACTAATTAATGGTGCAATGTGTTTCTCTTAACCCACCCTGCCCTGCCCATCTACCCACCTGCTCACTCACCCACCTACTAATCCAACTACCTAATCCACCCACCTATCTATATACCTGCCACTCACCTACCTACCTACCCAGACCCTGGACCAGCAGCAGACTGGAGTGGTGTGTAGGTGTAATCAGCGGATTCTGACGTGGAGGTGGCAGTCACCCACCCACCTACCTACCTGCCTGACCACCTGCCCACTCGCACATCTAAATACCCACCAACCAACCCTCCTGTCAACCCGCCCCCTTTATACCCTAATAGAGTGTAAGCTCTTCTCCCTCTGTATCCTCCCTTATACCCTAATAGAGTGTAAGCTCTTCTCCTTCTGTGTCCTCCCTTATATCCTAATAGAGTGTAAGCTCTTCTCCTTCTGTATCCTCCCTTATACCCTAATAGATTGTAAGCTCTTCTCCTTCTGTATCCTCCCTTATACCCTAATAGATTGTAAGCTCTTCTCCTTCTGTATCCTCCCTTATACCCTAATAGAGTGTAATCTCTTCTCCTTCTGTATCCTCCCTTATACCCTAATAGAGTGTAAGCTCTTCTCCTGTATCCTCCCTTATACCCTAATAGAGTGTAAGCTCTTCTCCTCCTGTATCCTCCCTTATACCCTAATAGAGTGTAAGCTCTTCTCCTTCTGTGTCCTCCCTTATACCCTAATAGAGTGTAAGCTCTTCTCCTTCTCTATCCTCCCTTATACCCTAATAGAGTGTAAGCTCTTCTCCTCCTGTATCCTCCCTTATACCCTAATAGAGTGTAAGCTCTTCTCCTCCTGTATCCTCCCTTATACCCTAATAGAGTGTAAGCTCTTCTCCTCCTGTATCCTCCCTTATACCCTAATAGAGTGTAAGCTCTTCTCCTCCTGTATCCTCCCTTATACCCTAATAGAGTGTAAGCTCTTCTCCTCCTGTATCCTCCCTTATACCCTAATAGAGTGTAAGCTCTTCTCCTGTATCCTCCCTTATACCCTAATAGAGTGTAAGCTCTTCTCCTTCTGTGTCCTCCCTTATACCCTAATAGAGTGTAAGCTCTTCTCCTCCTGTATCCTCCCTTATACCCTAATAGAGTGTAAGCTCTTCTCCTCCTGTATCCTCCCTTATACCCTAATAGAGTGTAAGCTCTTCTCCTCCTGTATCCGTCCTTACACCCTAATAGAGTGTAATAGAATAGGGCGGCAGCAGGGGCATTAGAAAAGTTTGCTTTCAGCATTTGCATTGCACCAGTATTGTTATGGGGCCCCAGCAGCATGGACAATGCTGTTTTATGGGGGGTTTTTTTGTACAATTTTTACAGTTTGTGGTTGTTGATTTTCTTTTCCTTGAGTACCCCCCCTGCCCACACATGGTATGACCCAGTATATATTGAGATCGCACAGCGCCAGGGGAGCTGGACTGTGGTGTAGCAATGTATTGTATAGACAGATGCAAGCTTCTTTACATGGCCCCTCCCTGACATCCTGATTTGGGATGCCCCATTGTGTCAAATTCCCAGTAAAAATACCTGGCCGCTAATCAAACAACACATGTGTGGTTCAAACATGTGTCTGCACCAGCTAGAGGCTGGTGGGATGTGGCTGGCAGCCAGCTCAGCTCCACCCAGCCCTTAGCAAGGAGAACCCATGCATGAGCCAGTGGATCGCTGGTCAGGTAAGTTTTACTGGTGATCTGAGGGGGTTGCACAAAATGGGGCAACCCAAATCAGGGCGCCCCACAGAACAGGACCAAAACTCTTTGAAGTGGACCAAAACCCAGGATTTTGACTATCCTAAGCCAGCGTCCTAAGTGCAGTGGCGCATGCGTGAGCCGCAGCCGCATCCCCAGCTACCCTCAAACGGGGAACGTGCCCGCACCGGCCATTCACAAATGCCTGGCGCGGGCATGCGCCCTGCTAGAGGGATAGCCGGGATGCGGCCGTGGCCCGCGCATGTGTTGTTGGACCGGAAAGTAAGGTAAGTGTAGCAGGTAACCTGGGGAGTTTCACACAGTGGGGCATCCCGATTTTGGATGCCCGGGTGGAGGTCCCGGGCCGATCCCGCTCAGATATATATATATATATATATATATATATATTAATGTGGCATTGACTCACTTTACCGGGCCGAGCACAGTACAGAAGGGCCAGTCTGACCAAAAAGTCCAGGGCCGTTTTTTGGTCCCAGTCCGCCCCTGGTCTACACCATGCTAAATCTAAGCCTACATGCAGAAATACACACTGCTTCCAGCAGTCCCCCATTCCTCCATTTCAGCTTCTCTGCTCTCATCCATAGGATTAGAGCCCCTTGCATGGCCATGAGCTGTCAAACACCAAGCGTCCCCCGGCACTAGCCTTAGTGGCATTGCAGCAAAGGAAAGAAGAGAAATGAAATACAAGAAGGTGGGTATTGTCACAGTACATACCTAGGTCAGTGACCCGCAGCCATGCAGCATTGCTCAACAGAAGCGCCGCTGTGACTCCCAGCATGCCAGCAGAGAAACTAGCTAAGCATATTGTCAGTGTGTGCTATTCCCGCCCTGCCAAGGTGTGCCTGTTGCTCCTGCTTTACTGCTGACTCCTAGTCTGACTACATCCAGTGTCGAATAATGTGCCACATCTGACCACATCAAGTGCCAGGCCTTGGTGTCAACCCAGTGAAATGTCTGACAACGTCCAGTCGTCTAAAAATTCTTTATAATTGTATTTTATTTCTTTTTACAATTTACTGCTTTAATCCAATGCAATTATTGCTGTGTATCTGTAATCAAAGCACCTGATTCCCTGAAATTCCCTGAAATTGAAAGGGGGGGGGAGCAATGTAGACAGTATAGAAAATGTTACCTTATACTGTCAGGCCTGCATTAGTCCAAGTGAGATATTAGGTTCAAGAAGGGCCTTCTGTACAAGCGGGGAACATTGCTGGGAACATTGCATATCAGGAAGCACGATGTTACTTTTCTCTTCAACCCGCAGCCGATTTTCATTTTGATGAAGAGGAGTTTGAGTCACTGTCAAGAATTTTCTATGGGTCAGAGACATCTGGGGGGCCAATTGTGCTGGGCGAGGCTGGATGATTAGGGTAAGGTTTACTCAAAAGACTAAGGGGTGGATTCAGAGCATGCTGAGAAAACTCAATTCTTTTTTAGGAGAGAAAATTACCATTCACTTTATTGTCTAACTTGTGGCTGATTCAGAGACAGGTGAAAATGTAACCCCGGTAGACGATGAAAGTGAATGGTAGTTTTTTCTCCTAAAAAGAAGTGTGTTTTCTCACCAGGCTCTGAATCAACCCCTATGTGTAACAAAAATATGGGATAATTACTGTATTAGTAATTGGTATTAGTGTAGGGCTGGTTCATACATGTCTGTAAGTAGCTGAAAGAACTAACGGCCTATTTTCTCAAACAGAGATATTGACCATTGATTAAGCAAGTGTAAAGGCCCATTTCCATGGAACAATTCGCAAGTGATTAACCTCTAAAGTCAACACAATCAAGTGATAATAGAGCCCACTGGAAATACCTACTCAAACCAAGTGATCAAATGAAAATGTTGTTAGTTGGTTGAGCGTCGCTGACATAACATTTCTCATTTGGAGCATTAATGTTGACATGTGGAGACAGAAATCAGCTACAAGGACTATACAAATACTTTTAAATGCAATCTTAATTATAATCGGTCCAAACCGGACCTTCAGCATCATTTAATGAAAAGCCCAAACCCTTACAAAACTTTTCCCCAGCATCTAAAATAAGTCACTTACTTATTATTCTTTCCCCCACTGGGCTGCAACTGTGTCCAGGAGTCTGGGATACGGGCGCCGCCATCTTGACTCAGAAGCATCACACATAATGAGGAGATGAAAGTGGGATAAAGTATAGGGGGGTGGGTTATAGCTGTGCTTTGTACAGACAGAGCAGAGCTGAGTCAGGAAAGGACAGCAATCCCAGAATGCAGAGCGACACAGTCAGAAGACACTTCCTGTTTGCAGGCTGCCTGATGGTCCATGAGCTGCCATCTTGGATGTTTAAAGGCTCATAACATGCAGTAAATGTAGGTAGGATGATTTTAATGTGAGCAATCTGTATGTACTGGGTGTGAGAAACATATAAGATAGGCTTTTATTCAGGGTGAAGGACCACTTTAATGACGAATTGTCCATGTCTGAATGCAAGTCATCCCCTTGCATACTAGCAGCGTGATCGTTGCTCACTTAACAAACAGTTAATTAATTAGAAGAAACAAAGAAATGTGCCATAAGGCACAAAGTGTAAGTGAATGACTTGCCTTCATATGAGGAAGACTTGCCGGGTGTTCGTTACAGCGATTGTTTAAATGATACAACCCTCGACCAACAAACAAATTCTTGTTCATCAGTGGATCACAGCGAGCATTTCCACAGATCCATTTTCAGCTGATTGTATGTTAATGTAGCGATTTATTAGTTCGCAAATCAATCCGTGGAAATAAGCCCTAAGAAACTAAACACAAGCAGCCTATTAGTGCATGAGCTAGAATTGCAGCTGTAGAACTGAATCACCCAGCATAAATTGTTTAACAGTTAGTTAGTTAGTTAGTTAGATAGTTAGTTAGTTAGTTAGTTAGTCTGTGTCCACCCACGTATAGACTTTTCAGCCTACAGATAGGTGCCCACTCTACAGATAGGCTTTGAATACAAATGTTAAAATGTAAAAGCCAAAATGATCATACTCTTTAATTTGCATCAATTAAAAAAGATAAAAAAGTATTTGACCTTCTGTTTAGCATATTTATTTTTACATTGATACATTTATTGAATTTTCAATAAAAAAGCAGCTCAAAATACTTTCTATGCATAATCAATTCTGTTTTAATCAACAAATATAGAAAACACTTGATCAAACTAAATAATCAATGTGTGTATGTGTCTAGCCTTAATATCAGAATTTTTGGTGTGTAATAGTGAGTGCAGCAAGCCATAGTGGTTGGGTCAGTGTATAACTGCTGGAAAGCACCAGGGAGCAATATGGCTGACCGATCGAACAATGGACTGCATCCTGTTAGTGTTTGTATAAATATTGGGCAAAGGCTTTAGTAAAAAAGGAAACACAGGCTGTTTTGGGGCACTGGACTGGGAAAAGAAGATGATGACAGAGGCCCTTATTTATGAAGGGATAGCGCCAGGTAGTGACTCTTTAGCGACAGGTAGCGAGAGGTATCGCCACAAGAACGCCGGCTCAAATACACAATGACACATTTATGAAGCCGATCCTGTTTAGCGACTGGGAGAACGCCATGTAGCGTTAGATTCAACATGATCCCAGCCTCAGCGAACAGGGCCTGCGTTCAGCCTTGCCGAACGCCAGGTATTACCTCTCGCTACCTGGCGCTCTCCCATACATTTCTATGGCAGACACTCAAATGGCTATTTTGGCTTTTTGTTTTCTTTTTTTTTAATTCCCTAAAAATGCAAATGTGTTAGAGGCTATTCCAGAAGTGTATGTAATGTATTTTTTTTTTTTTAAGTTAATTCGTAATGTGCCACTTAAATGTTAATCTCACCACAAATAATCCCTTTATTCTAAACGTGTCTGGCGCTCCATGCCGCAGTCAGCCAAAAACAGCACCCACGCTGTTACATAGATATTTCCTTGCTGAATCTGGGTTATTGCTGCGACAGCCAGTCGCTATGCCCAGTCGCTACCTGTCGCTGGCTGCAGTGCTGTGCTGTTCATACATGTGTATTTGTTGTTTTTTCCCTGAAATGCCTTGTAATACCAAGAGTCGCTGTTGTTGAATACGCAGCAGACATTTTCGCGCATCTGAGTGCACTAGCATGACCTTGAAACCATAGTTAAATCAAATATGAACCCATTAATGAGAACATTGTGAAACACATTGTTCCCCCTTACATTATTGAAGCATTCAAATGTATCTCAACCTATTTCTGTAGTCATGTTTTGTACACATTCACACATCTATATATAAGGAGGTATTAATGTCTGTGTTACTCTCTCAGCCATTACGCTGTAAAAAATAATTAAGCAGCCTGAACAAAAATGTCAAAAATACATTGTAGCGTGTGTATGTAGCGGATGAGATAATAATGTTGTCGCTATTTTAATATTTGCGTATTCTTGCAATATCATAGGCGTGTGTTAGCGTATTATTAATGCGAGGAATGTCAGATTTTTGCTTTCACTTTCGTTTTTTCAACTTCCGCTTTACACCTACGAGGATCCGTCATGCGGCCCAGACGCCCTACCAGACATCTCCCCAGCTACTCCTCTGAATCCGCCCCCCACCCCTCCCCCCCTGTCTCCCCTGGCCCATCAACATCCCCTGTTCCCCCCGCAAGCAGCAAGGCCCAGCGGAAAAGGGTGAATCCGCGGGTTAATGGGCAGGTAGTGAAAGTGAGTATTTGTTAGATATGTGTGATGCGATAATGTTGCTTTGTATATATGTGTTCGCACTGATATATACCTGTTTTTATTTTGGTTTTTGTTTTTTAGGACTTTTTGAAATTGGAGTACGACTATGCCTGTGTTGCAAAAAGTCGCATAGCGTTGGAGGTGAAAGCCACCGTGTCCCGGCGCTTCCAGACGCATTTGACTGTGCGCTCCATCATCCAGAAGTGGTCCGATTTCAAGCGCCGGGACAATGAGGGCGTTTATAGGCTCTATGATGCCTATGCTTCAGGTAAGTTTCACATCACAACATGTTAATCCGAAAGATAATGTAGTAGTATTTTGGAGTATTTTTTGAGGTGTCCTTTTTTTTTATTTCCATCAACACAGATAAGCGTCCTCCCCTGGGCAAACGCGGGAAGTGTGGTGGACTCGGATGAGTCTGCGGGGGAGGGTCCCTCTCGCCAGTCCCACAGGACCCAGGGGAGGAAGGGGATGACGCCCCGGAGGAGCGTGCTGCTGGGGGGAGGGCAGTATGGAGCCTCAGCTCCTCACAGTTGGACTCAGCTGAGTCTCTAAACCCTTCTGGCCACTCTCAAGTGGGGAGTCCAAGTGGGGAGGAGGACATGGACTCACACTCCACACTCCCTCAAGGATCAGGGAGTGAGAGGGAGGAGGGTGGGGATCTTCTGGGCCGATTGTGAGGAGTAGAGGCTCCACGCCTCCACCTCAGAGTCCTCCCTGGGATACCAGCGGCAGATCATCCCCTGGTGAGTGCATTTCTAATTGTTGTTTGTCTGTTCCAGGTTGAAGATGTGCTTTGTTAAATATCCTGTGCCATCATTTTCTGTTTTTCAGGGCATCATAGAGCCGGCACCTCCAGCAGCTATGCACCAGACCTTGCATTCGGGCATAGTCGTGGTAAGTGTTTTTGTTTATCTCTCACATGGTGTATTTTATGAGATTAGAAACTACATACACATGTTTTATGCTACATAGCATTAGATTTTGGTGTAAATTTCAGACACTTACAGACACAGTAACAAATGCAAGCATACATAAATTTAGATTTGAGTGATTCCAGCATGATGGATGAGCATTGCACTGGGAATGTGTGCCAATAATGTTATTAAATGCTCCATGTGGCCTAATTAAATTATACAGCTGACCTCATGAAGCACTAAATAGCATGGTAATGTCTTCGAAACATGTGTCAAACCATGTTAGCATGATTTATAGCAGACCAAAAACAGCTGGATGTAGAAGAATAAGATTGCGGCCACAAGCTTATGACGTTTTTGGTTGTGTTTTTGTCTACACAGATGTTTCCGCGCAGATGGACCCTGTCACCATACTCCCCACCCTAGCTCCCGGAACCCCCATCAGCATGGTCCCTAGCCACAGCTGTGATGGTGAGTACAAGTACTTGTTTGCATGACATACTTTGCATCATATGTCTTCACAAAGAACCACGCATAAGGCTAAATGTCATTATGGGGTTAATTAGCAGACAGGTAGCTGACATTTGGCCGAGGCAACATCAGAAATGCATGTATGCATGCTAGATTGTTGCCTCCCCTTTGTTTAAATGTAAACACATAACAAATTAGGCCTGTGAGTGTGTTTGTTGTTTCCCAAACTCATTCAATATTAAATTTTGTAACTATAAGAGGAATATGAGAAGGATTTTTATAGTTCGGACAATGGACATCATTACTTAAGGAAAACAACAAAAACAATGTCCCCAATCTTACGTAGGTCTTCAATTCCTAAAAGAGGGAATAGCAACATATAGGGTATTTGAAAAAAAAGCACATGTAAGGGCCAAAAAAAAATGTCATGTAACCAGATATTCACACAGTTTAGCATAATGTGAAGAATGTTGCAACCTAATGAGTCACAACTATTACATTGTAATTACTATGTTTACGTTGGCATCCATTTCACCACACTAATGATGTTGTTTTCGCCCTCCAGCTTGCATTAATGAGCATCTCAGACTGTGGCAGTATGTCCGGCGGACACGTTATCTGCTGCTGGGGAAGAAGAAACAGCCGTAGGGTGGGGGGTATGTGTTTATCCGCTATGCAGATTTTTCTATTGGCCATGTTGGCCCTTTTTTGCATAATAAAAAGGTTTTCCATTTTAAACTTTAAGTGTGTTTTGACGTTAAAACCATAGTTAAAGTGTACTTAAACCCATTAGTTATTTCATTTGGAAACACATTGTTAGGTCTTACATTCTGTAAGCATTGTAATGTATCCAAAATTCGTACAGTAGTAATTAGAGCCAAACATTCACATATCTAGATATACATAGGTCTTAATGTCTGGGTTAGTAGATATGTAATTATGTACCCAACACAAATTAGTGAATATATTAAAAGATTTAATAAATGAAATAAAGTCAACCCAAATTAGAACAGCATTGGATTTGACACCAAACAAATCAAATTAGTCCCTGGGTGGCCTAGGTGGTGCCGACTCATTGTTAGGGGCGGTGTTGGGGGACAACAGTGCAGTAAAAAAATAGACTGCTGCTGTATTAGCTGATGTAACAACAACAACGTTTCGTCCTGGCGCTGTAGAAATTGTTGGATGCCATGCATCATTTGTTGTATGGCATGCCTCATTTCGGACTGTTGTTGGTTTTGCAAATCTCGAACTTCTTGCCTCAGTTCACTAATTTGTTGTTGGTCCACCAGCGCTCCTGAGTTCCAGCACGCGGCTGATGCCTCCAGCATCCGGCCCCCTAACTCATACAGGTCGGCACTTGTTGGGGCAGCTCGGGCAGTTGGTGGTTGCGCAGGCTAAAACAGAAAGGGAAATATTAGTGTCAAGATTGTATTTAGCACATCAAACTAAACATAATACATCTCTGGTTACATTATCATGTACCGTTGGTACTGCATCTGTAGCCTGGCCACATGGAACTTGTGAGGAGGGCACATCCTGGGTTTGCGGCAAGGATTCCAGCTAAGATCAAAGTATGTTATATGTTACATGGTGTTACCTGCTTGGCCAAAAAACATGTAACCGTTGGTCAACCATAAACAATTCATCAATGGTACCTGAGTGTGCTCCTCCTCAAATAGTACAGTTGTCTGGCTGCCAGAAAGGGGCAACATCACATATGCTAAAGAAAAAAGTCTGGTTATCTGGTAGGTTGATATTGTGTGTCCACTTTTACAAGCCAGTATAAAGGCCCAACCTGCCCAAAATTAACCATTGGGCAATACACACACCCTTTAATTTTTAAGATATTAGGCAGAAAGATGTTTGTGGTTAAAACAAAAAAACATCATTGTGTAATGTCTTGGAATGTGAACTATCATGGTTTTATATTTGGACATCTGAAAATATACACATTGGAAAACCAAATACACCAAGGATACAGTGTGCTTTGCAATACTCACCAAAAGGGTCCTGGAGGCCTGCAACAAAGGAAGTGAGGTCCAAAGATGAAGCAGGGACTTGGCCTAAAATTAAAAGGCATGATTGAGAGCCAATCACACATTTAAATTAGTTCCCCAAAAGGCAGGTTGGCACGTGCACTTACTGGCATCCAAAGAGTAGGTAGACTCATGAGGAGATGCTGGTGCAACTCTGAGGGCATCTATGTGAAACCAAAAAAAAAATAGGCATTGTTAATGTGTGCAAACCAAAAGAAACAGCAAAACCACAAACAAAATAACACATTCTCTAGACTCTTTACCTTCGAGCTCAGACTGGGTTAAGGTTGAGGCTGGGGGAGGGACAGGATTCTGGGACCCCTCATCACCCGTCTCCTGCGAGTCCTCATGTGCCACTATGCATAAAGCAAGATAAATGTTTTAAAAAAAGGACATACCTATAATCTGCTACTTCCCGTGACCTACTTTTAGTATGAGAAAAAGTTTTTGGACATAAATGGAACAACAACATTAATAACAACAATCATTTACAAGGTAAAAACAATGTACCTTCACCCCAACCTGTGGTGTCATCCCCAGCATCCACACCCTGCAGCCGACAGAGTGGAATCTTGCACTTCAGCATCTCCTCATATGGTCTGTATTAACTCTTTGGACCCTGCTTCATCCCACTGTCTACAAGTAGATCATTCTTCATCTTTACCATAAGGGCCCTTTGCAAAGTGTAGAAGCTTTTCTTGCAGGCTGGGCCACTACGTGGGTATTGAGAAGTGCTAGTAAGATGCTCACCAATGGAATCCCAAAATTTTCTCCTTTCTTGTTTGCCTAAACACTGACTTTGGGAGCCAAATAATAACTCCCATTTAGCCAGTGTTAGACGCACAAGAATATTATTATCCGCCAAATTAAATTCTGGCTCCCTCTTGGCAAATGGACGCTTGGCCTTGGGTGGGGCTGCACCTTCAGGCTGTGCCCTTTTCCTTAAGGAAGGTCTGCGGCCACGACACACACCACTGGTACTGGGCCCACCAGGAGACACAGCAGTGGCCGTCAGATGTCCAGAATTTGGCTCCATCCTGCAGCTGCATACAACACTAAACAACAGACACACAGGACGCATGCAAACTACAGAATGGCAACAAATGCTGAATGTGTATGCAAGAATTTATGTGCTTTAGGAACCAATCACAAACAGGCCCAGTTAATTGATTGACACATACTGTGCAGGTGTTTGCAGAAACATCTTGACTGCAATGACTGATGTTTCAGCGAAACATGTGTAGCAGTTAATATACAAATTAATTTGCTACTTAACAAGCCACATAGACATTATGAAGTAATGGGATCCATGTCTCTTAACAACATTGGAAATGTTGTCCAAAAAACGGCTATTTGATTTTTGAACAGCGTACCTTTGATTGGCCAAAAGATATCTGTGCATCCAGATCTGCAAAAGTACGGAAGTATGCAAGCGCTTCCGGCACACCTGTGGTAAGCTAATTACAGACCGGAAACTGCAAAGAAACGCAAGAGGTGGCTAAGCGGACCAGTCCTTTGGAGAAGTTAAGTATAAATTCAGAATACTTTAAACATTCTTTTCATGCTACACTGTGGCTGTGGGGTTTTTGGTTACTTGGCCCGGGCTTGCACAAGTTGTCTGGCTGTGTTTATTGAGTAGTGTCTGTGGTTTTGTTGAGCTTTTCTGGCATCAGTGCTGTTTCTTTTGGAGATTTGTTTTGGTGGCATCTGCAAATATTGTGTAGCATACAGCAAGTGTGGATTGTTTTTGGGACCTTTTGGGGGTTGTGCAGCAACTCCCCTCTTGGTTGTGCCAAACTTTGAAAGCATACTTTCAGCAGGCTGATGGTTCTAACCACTATACATCTGGTTTTGTGGTGAGCTGCATTTGTGTGATTGTGTGAGCATTGGGATTGTGTATGTGGACTGGTCGTGTGTGTGTTGATATTGTTTGCTATTTTTTGTGCAGTGCATGAGCTATGGCCAGTGATTGTGAGATGGATTAGAGGGTGATGTTTGGGTTATGGATGTATTGTTGTGGCAGCATACAGGAAGGTCAGGAGTCAAGGGAGGAGGGCGCTGTGAGGCTTAGGGCACCCCGATCCTTTGGCATCCGCCTCTCTGTATGGGATTTAAGTGACGAGCAGATCAGAAGTCGATTTCGTTTGAATCATGCAGCACTACAGTCCCTATATGATCAGATTAAGACCAAAATCGAACCATCCACCAGACGCACCCATTCCATCCCTGGCATAGTTCGCCTATGTGCCATGCTAAATATTGTGGCACGGGGAATTTCAGGGCAACCTCTGCCCTCCTCAGCGGGATCAGCCAGGCTACAATGAGCCGCATATTTTACAAGGTATTCCTGGTTATTTGCGACCTTATCCCTGTTTATATCAAATTTCCTGAGGATGAGGAGGAGGTTGCCAATATAAAACATGCGTTCTACCGCATGGGAGGGATCCCTAATGTGCTAGGGTGTGTGGATGGTACACATATCCCTTTCCGCCCTCCCCGAGCAGAGGAGCTGCATTATAGGAATCGGAAACATTTCCATTCCATGAACGTCATGGTAGTGTGTGACTATGAGATGAAGCTGCGGGCCGTGAGATCTGGCTTCCCCGGCTCATGCCATGTTTCTTACGTGCTCCAGCAATGAGTCCTGTGCTGGAAGTTTGAGAACAATGAAATGCCCCCTGGCTGGCTACTGGGTAATTAATAATCCTTGACATAATTACAAGTTTGATATGTGGACTAGTAAATTGGCAAACTAGATAACAGATGTTTTAAGGTATACATTATGTTCATGGTACTTTACTAATTGCTCTCTCTCAATTTGTTGATTCAACAGCGGACAAGGGATATGGGCAGAAAACGTGGATAATGACTCCGGTCAGGAACCCACAGACCACTGCCCAAGTACGCTATAATGCAGCACATTGCAAAACCAGATGCATTGTGGAAAGAACCATCGGCCTGCTGAAAGCACGCTTTCTCGGTTTAGCACGCCCAGGAGGAGAGATGTTGTACAGTCTCAGGTCTCAAAAATCATCCTCGCATGCTGTGTCCTACACAATATTTGCATATGTCACCAGATTGAACCCCCCGAGGAAACAGCACTGGTGCCAGAAGTCCCCAACATGGCCGCAGACACTAATTAGGACGCCTACTGGGTTTGAGCAACGGGAAAGCATGATTACCTCTTTTTTTTCCGTAAGCTAGGTCACCTTAACTATAATACAACTACTGTACTACAGGGTCCTTCCAAAAATTACTTTACAAATATGTGGGTGGTCTCTAATTATTAACATGACAAATGTGTAGCTTAAAATAAAAAAAAAAAAAAGGGGGGTGGTAATTTAGATTGAGAAAGCAAAAGTAGCTTGCTTTCACTCTCTAAAGTTTCAAGGTGTTTGTTATGTAAATAAAATCAACAACACCAAACAAAGGGGATTTGGTAAAATATATTTGCAAGCAACTACATTAACTAACTACACTTTTTTTCTAATTTTAGGCACCATGAAGTTGGCAACACCTGCTTTGGATTTTGGAAAATTGAACAAATAATCAGCTTATTTAAATAAAAACAAAAAAACAACAAAAAATGGTTCCATGTGTAATTTGCATAATGTTAGATCACATTTCCTCATTTAAAAGATTGATTTCTATTCAACAGTAAAGAAACGCTCAGGCGCTGTATTAAATATGGTGTTACAACTCAACAGCGTCTCTAAAGCACATCTGAAACATCATATTCAACATTGCCAGCGTGATTCACAATAACGCCAGGTTGCGACTGAGGAGCCCGGGAATAGCGACTGACAGCTGATCGTGGCGGCCACTAGCGGTCGCTCATAGTGCCGCTATACAGATGCTCATCTGCCGCTACCTGGTGTTAGTGATGAATCAGCCTGATAGACTTCTTTCAAATCTCACATAATAAAGAGAATTTTAAAAACTGTCCCATATAAGCAAATTTTTTTGTCCCGTATAAGCACAGCATTAAATAACTTCCCAAGGAGATTATTCAACCAATCGTGTTTCATGCAGAACTAAAATGAATCCTCCACCTATATATAAAAAATGCGTACCAGACTGCTTCTTTAGAATTTACCAAACACCATAAAACTTTGCCCGGATAAACTTCGCCTGGGTATTGTTATCCGCCTCAGTTTGTTTTTATATCCAAAGATCTTCTTATCAATGGATCAATCTCCCAACTGATTAAACAAAAAAAACAAGGTGCAATACGTTTAAAATGAGCTGGGCCTGTGCATTTATTATATTACACTCCCCTAATTGTTGTCTCACCACAACATAGCTTGAATCCTGCATCTCGCTTACTTCCACTTTTGCTAGTGTCCTAGTGTCAGCGCAGCAGACTCCTCCCTGCACGTTTTCTATGTAGGACTTGAACTCTATTGTGCTTATATGGGGTAATTTTAAATAATCCTCTTTGTTATTTTTTGGGGCTGATGGACACAGTCTGCCATGCGCGGGCCGCGGCCGCATGCCCGCTATCACTTTAGCAGGGCGCATCTGTTAGAGGGAAGCGTGTGATGCGTCCGCCAGCACGCTCGAAGCCGCTGTGCTAAGATGTCAGTTTAGATGTCCATAGCTCAGCGGCAAACTAAATAGTCAATGTGTGTATGTGTCTAGCCTTAATATCAGAATTTTGGTGTGTAATAGTGAGTGCAGCAAGCCACAGTGGCCGGGCCAGTTTCTCATCACTTTTTTGGTTCGGTAAGCAGGATTCATCAGCTTTTAAATGTCCAAATTAATTGTTATGTTTTAAAATCTTTTGGTAAGGAGCTGGTACGATGGTCTTTATTACTAACCTCACTGGACTTGATATGGAGGTGAGCTGTCTTTTCTGTTGCTGTTCCCTATTTTTTCTTTTTCTCCAATGCACAAGTATGGCTAAATTGTTTAGAGTCAATGAGAAAATCTCTTTGTATCCACTGACACTATCTTTTTTCAGATAAAATTTATTTTCAGATTACAGCAGGGCATGAGAGATTTTGAGCCTTATATATGAAGCATGAGAACCACACACATCACTTTTTTGTCCTCAGCAGCACTCAGTGTGCAATTTAAGATACAAAAAACAAGCTGTGCCAGGTAGCATCTGATTTTAACACGAGCGTCCAAAATGTGGTGGGTAGGGCCAGGCAGTTGAAACCTGGCACTGTATGTTAAGATCCCATAGAGCACAATGGGCAGAGCTGGATTGAAATGTTTCATGTTTATAATTAAAATTACACTGAGCTTGCACTGAGCTTGCATTGTGACTTGTCAATAATGGAAACACAGGACCTAGATATCACCAAATGACATCGTATTGTGTACCGTATTGTTCGCCCTAAGACGCACCTAGAATTTAGAGGAGGAAAATACAAAAAAAAAATATTCTAAACCAAATGTTCTGCTAAAACACCACATTACAGGTATTCCCCCACTCTATTCCCCATAGCCAGTGTGGCATTCCCCCCTCCCATTCCCATAGGTAGTGTGACATTCTCCATCTCATAGGCAGTGTGGCATTCTCCCCCCCATTCCCTATAGGCAGTGTGGCACCCCCCCCCCATTCCCCATAAGCAGTGTGGCATCCCCCCCATCCCCCATAGGCCTTGTGACATTCCCCCCTCCCATTCCCATAGGCAGTGTGACATTCCCCCGTCCCATTCCCATAGGCAGTGTGGCACCCCCCCATTCCCCATGGTCAGTGTGGCATTGCCCCATTCCATTCCCATAGGCAGTGTGGCACCCCCCATTCCGCATGGGCAGTGTGGCATTCCCCCATTCCATTCCCACAGGCAGTGTGGCACCCCCTCCCATTCTCCATAGAGAGTGTGGCATTCCCCCTCCATCCCCTTATTCAGTGTGGCATTCTCCCCTCCCATTCCCATAAGCAATGTGGCAGAGTCACCCCAACCCCCCAGAAAAAAAAATACATTGACATTGCCTCTCAGGCTGGCTCAAACAGTCAAACACTCAGATATCAGCGCGCGCCTGCCCAAGAGGCGGTGGCGCCGGAAGCCAGAGTGGGGAATGCTGACCAGCACCAGAAGAATACAGTGCTAATTTTTTCAAGGAGGAAAACATTTATAAATACGCTGTGCAATGCAGAAAAGACGTCAGTACAAAGTGCCGTTCAATTGCGCTGGTGTAATCGGTCCAACAAGCTCTGACACAGGCTGTGCAATATCTAGTGCAACAATCAAAGCAAATTAGTTAGCATCTGGGGCTGAGACTTCTAGCGCCTTTATAGTCCACAGCGCAGCGCCAGAAAAAACAAAGATGCTGGTGCTCCAAAACTGACGCTATAGCCACCAGAAAGATGCTAAATACCACACATCATAAATGAGGGCCATAATAATCATTTTGCCAAAGCACTATCCTTACATTTATCATAGAGCTCCCTCTACTGGGTGAACAGCAGAATACACTATTGAACTTCTATATAAAACACCAGTAAAATTGTTCATAATTTTTACTCCTGGCCAGGTAGTGTTATTTTACTTGCAAAGCTTCGGAAAACATATTTCACCAAGAAACAGTAAAAAGACCAACAATTGAAAAGCACAGTACCTTTGATAGATAACTGAAAGTAGCATTCTCTTGACTGTCAGCAATTCCTTAAAGTGGACCAAAACCCACCGAATTTGTCAAATACATGTGGCCAAAACCCCTGCCGATACTCCCTTCTTAGGGTGTAAACTAGAAATGGATATTCTCACTTTTTGAATCGTCCTGGAGCGCTGTTTTTTTTTGCTGTCCCTCTCTATAAAATGGCAAGTGATCTGACATTGCATAGGTGTGGCAATGACATCATTGCCATAGAAAACAATGGCAGTGAATAGAGGAGGTGGGGCTTTACAACTAAAATAAACATCATTATTTGGGATTAGAGTGAAGCATGAGCACTAAAAATTGGCAAAAATCCTTCAAAATCCTGACATGCTGCCAGGTTCCATTACTACCATCAAATGGGGCTCTGCCAGGTCCAAATGTATGCCACCAGCTCTGTTCAAGAATATATATATATATATATATATATATATATATATATATATATATGCATATATATCCAGGATTATATCAGGCCGGAGACAGCCTGGTAGCGTACAATATAACCAAGCATGGACGATTGGGCTCTGGATCAAGATAATAGAGCAGCCCAAGATAAAATTGTATATTTAATCACTAAGAACCTAGTAGACCAACTATATACTTACATACAATGAATGGCTACATATACAGGCCAGAAGGGCAAGTTGTTGGTCCTTAGTGACCTGATGCAAACCGTTACAGGGGACATGTAGACCTTCTGGATTTTGTTCCCTCTTGACATGTGGTAAGATGTGACCCCCACCAGCATAAAAACAAAAGGGTTTGGACTCTTCAGAGCATTATACAAAGGTGGGACCCCCCTCAGGTTGAGCCTTGATCTCTGCCTCTATATGTTAAAGGTCTCTTGACTTTCAATCGATAAGTCACAGTAAGCTGCTTCTGGCGCCAACAGAGCCAGTCAGCTGCAGTGTAAACTATGGGACCAAACCCTGCTATGGCTCCTAACCTGAGCACTCCGAAGCTTAGCCTCTGTACAGTACTGGAGCCAGAATGTCTATGGAATTTCTATTAAATTCTCCAGTCAGTGCAGCTTCCAGGTAGGGTTTTTTTGCTGGCCAAGCTTGTGGGTGGCCAGGAGGTGTAAACTGTACCAGCAAGATTCACAGAAGCTGAGGCCACTTGAGGAACCTGGTTGAGACTCACATTGAAACGGGGTCGTTTGTTTATGGCGATTCTTTCTGGAACCAAAAACCATCTCGTGGGTAGCTTCATATGGGTTTCCATCATCGCAAAACACATTAAAACCTCCCACAATTCTCCTCAAAGGTTTTACACACTTCCACCTCCCTTTCACCAATATAAGCAGGTGTTATAGCAGAAACAGGAGAGCCTTGGACAAATATCAGATAAGGTTGCTGGGTCCCTCGGACATTTAAGACATCCATTTTGGTTCTCAGCAGGGTCTAAAAAATACTTGCAGCACTTTATTGATTCCCTGATTGGAGAGGCTTTATGGTAGAGGTTCTGATTAAGCTTTGTGCACTGGTACTTTGTTTGACAATTTGTCCTGAATAGTACTGATTTTTCATATATTGCAAGTACTGAATGTATAGCCGGCATGAGATTAGATTTACTTACCTATTGTCTGTCGGAGGGACTCTCAGCCTTATTTGTCTTTTAATGTGCATGTTGGTTATTGTCTTTATATGTTTTTTATTTTTATTTGTGATGATATTGTAACAAAAAACTGTAGATTTTTTACGTAATTTAATACGTCCCAGGTTGTGCAATTCCTGTAGCAGGTGATCAGTTCTTTGCTTACCTGCTCTTACTTACTGCGACGTATAAAGTGTTGTATAGGTCGCAGTAACTAGTCGGGGAGGCGGATTCATTAATAGCGGCAGGTAGCGACAGTTGAGCGACTGTAGCAGTATTTTCACAGCGCCCGCTAGTAGTCGCTGTGCTTGGCCATTGTTCGGTTGTTGATAGCGACTGAGTCGGTGTGCAGTAATGTTGAATACAGGGTGACGAGTCGCTATTTGACAGGTTCCGCGATGTATGGGTGCGCATGATAGCGACTGGTCAGAGCGACCGGCTCCCACTATATTCATCAAAAAATCACGCTCAAAACATTCTCGCGCTGTGAAATGCATGTTTAAACCCCAGAGCGCTGGCGTCGATGTGTTAAAAGTAGTTTTTTAACCCCCAAACCACCATATTTTTGGAAACCAAAAAAAAAAAATTTTGAAAGAATTTAGTAATATGAATACAATAATATCAGACCTGTAATATCAATTCTGCACAAATTTTTTTTTTTTTTTTTTTTACCTTAATAAAATTATCTAACATGGCAGAAGTGGTCACAGAATTTTTCACATTAAAAAAAAAAAAACATTAATAACAATTAATTATGAATATTTAAAGATTGTTCCATTGAAATGCATTGGAGAGCGCCAGGTAGCGAGAGGTCATACCTGTCGCTGTTCAAGGTCAGACGCTGGCGCTGTGGGCTGAGGCTGGAATAATGATGAATGAGTGGCTATCTGGCGCTATCTCAGTCGCTAAGCAGGATTGGCTTGATAAATGTGTGATTGTGGTGGGGAGCCGGCGTTCTCGTGGCGGGGCCCGTCATTACCGGCCGCTCACCAGTCGCTACCTGTCGCTATTCCTTCATAAATAAGGGCCTAATTTTATTCAGCAACCATTCATCCTCAGCTCACCTATGCATAGCAGATTGTCCCCAGCCCTTTGAGCCTGCAAAGCAGAGACTGCGCCCATAGAGGACAGCAGCGAAAGACAAAATACATCTAGTCTGAAAGCAGTTGGAAAATTTTTCTTTTAACACAATGTTTCATATATGAAAGCACTGTATTGTGAGGTGAATTATTGTACAAATGATTTTCAAGCTAATACAGCAGTGAACTTAATAACAAATTCCTGATTGTATTTGTAGATTTTATAAATCACAGAATATGGTTTATGACACATTAAAAATAATAAATATTAACATCTTTATATCGCACTAAAATCTGCAAAAAATATATTCCTACATATGTCATAGGAAATCCAGCTTTTGAGGCTCTTGCTGGTAATGTCTTTTCATGCTTAAAGTCCAGGAGGGCTAAAACGAGTAAAAATGTGGCAGGGAATTGGAATCAAGTCTCTTCCAACATTAGCTATGCCCCAGCATCTGCAGCTTTAAAGTGCCAAATACTCGTCTTCTGTGATGCCCATTGCCAGCCTACAAATTGGTATTGGCTCCACCAATGACAAGGGAAATGTCACAGAACTGCAGCTAGCACAACATGTATGGCATCAAGAATTGGTCTGGAGTTTGCTACTTTACATTTTAATCCCTCTTCAAATGTTTTATTCCTGCTGAACACACTGAATGAAAAAGGATGCCGTCTATCTGACAGCTGTAGTAAAATAGGCAGAGCGAGATCATCAGTTCCTGCAGATATTTGTGACACACACACGATCAAGATGTAAGAAGCCATGGCTGCAGCGAGATCTGGAGAAAAGCAGGTAAATAAGCACCTTGTGGTACCTGTAAACTGCTAGGGGGGTTATTCATCAAGGGATAGCGGCAGGTAGTGCCTCGTAACGGCAGGCAGCGTCTAGTGAACGCTGGGCGCTGTACGTAAAACCACATTTATGAAAGGGAATCTGGTGAACGCCTATAACAGCGCCATGTAGCATCCGATTCATCATTACAGGAGGCTCAGCGTATGGCGCCAGAGCTCTAGCTTCCAGAGCACCAGGTATTACCTGTCCCTCTCCCATACATTTCAATGGAAGTTCCTTTTCTTCTGTTTAAACAGGGTTTTTTGTTCTTAATATTTTTTTTCCCTCTCAAATAATTGTGTCACCTCTCCTGGCCTAGAAAAAGTCATTTTTGATTTTTTATATTTATATGCTGAATTGTCATTACAGGTCTGGCATTAAAGTATTAATGTCACAATGTTACACAACAATGTAATTCCCTGTGTTTTCGCTTTGTTACTGGTGTATATGTGTTCAAAAACAGACTTTAATCACACAGCATCTGGCGCTCTATGCTAGAGTGACCAGATCCAGAGCGCCTACGCTGTGTGTGAGCTGGCGCTACCTTTCGCTCCCTGCAACGTTGTACTGGTGTTAGAACGCCCAACATACAACACATTCATCAATGCTGGCCAGGTTACTACAGCAACTGAGGCGCTCTGTTACAGCGCCCGATAGCCGATCACAGCGTATATACTAGCGGCTGCTCTTAGCGCCCCTGTACAGATGCTCATCTGCCGATAGCTGGCACTAGTAATGAATCAGCCTGTATATGTTTGGCTTGTTAACTCTACAACTGAACAGCGTCAGTACTGAGCTAGTTTTATAATTAGCTTTTTTTGAGTGAGTAAGAATTGTGGCTTGTGACTCCACTTGAGAGATCTAGCCTTACTTCCAATATGAGATGGGAAGATAATTGAACAGAAAATCCATGAGTGACATGGAGACTTGTTTTTGTTGTTGTGACACCCCCACACCTTTTCAGCTCATTGCCTGGCCACTGAAGGCAAGAAAGGGTGCTAAAACGCCACAATGGATTTCCTCAGGTGGTAAAAAAATAAATAAAGCAACCCTAACCCTTTCTTTCTGTGTGCAAAACATGAATCCGTTGGACATTAAAAAATGTTTCTCTACTGACAAACCCAAAACATATTACAAAGTTGATAACATGATCTGGATCTAGAAAAAAAAATGTGATAGGACAGATATTGGAATACTTGCTACACTGGTTAAGTACTCCCATTGAGCCAAACAGCAATGTACAGCTGACTGCAGTATTCTATAGGTGCCTCTCTGTCTTCCAATGTTAAAAATGGGAATCTATCTTTCAGGGCCTAAAAATAATAAAAACAGATATACAGCCAAGCAGTTCATCTGCAATGCAGAATACCTTTTTACCCCTATATACCGTCCACAATATGTACCTTATTTGTCATCACCCTGCCTGTAGCCATATGCAGGTTTGGTGGCTGTAGATTTGAAGTGTGAAGATTTGGTTGTTGGAGATTTAACTGTTGCATGTTTGGTTGTGTTTGGTTGTGGTAACATAGGTCAGGAGTCTGGACCGTGGTGATTTTGTAGTAAGCGGTAGAGTTGTTTAAGGTGGGTCACAATGTTATCTTTAATGTCAGGAAGAAAGAATCAGCAATCGGACGTTTCCACTTACAAAGGACATCACCAAAGAAAATCTCTATAATAATGCATGCTTTTTCGGAATTTTCGTTACTGTTTTCATGCGCATATGCGCTTACGCTAGCGTGAATACGCACTTTCGATGATCGTATGTTTATCGTAAAATTTCCGTTCTGTTGGGCAACTTACGTTATTGGTTTAGGCTTGCACATGATTCAGAGCCTTGATTGCCGATGATAACCCGCCCAATAAAACGGGTTTGTTTCCGTTCAACTTACGGGGAAGTTTTGCTAGTGAAAGTGTGCCGTCGTGTTGTGAGTTGCAGTGTTATGGAGGCAGACTACATGGAGGAATATGAGCGTTTGCAGCTACGCGTCTGTCTTTCAGATTTCAGGTTGCTGAAGAGCATCTATACAGGTATTATGTTTATCTTGACATCCTTCCTTATTTTTAAAATAATATAAAATTTTTATTTTTGTCTGTTTTTTGGCACATTTATAGTAATGTTGCCATGTATTGTGTATTTTAATGTAGACCTAAATCTAAATCTATCTAAAGATTGCCACTTATTTTGTTTTATTTTATTTCTATTGTTTTATACCAAAAAAAAAATCATAAAAAAACCCTTTAAATAACTAATATTAAAAAATATACTATACCAAAAAAAACATATATATAAAAATTTAAATAAAAAAACAAAACATTTACAATGTTTATTATGTCTATCATGTATTAAATTAGTTTCCAAACACTTATGCACACTTATGCACATAAATCCCATAAAAGCCACAAGAAATTCCTAAATATATATAGACTAAAGCAAATTAAGGTAAGTATGAAAAGAGTGGGACAGAGGAACAAATACAGTGACAAGGGAGTTCAGGTAAGCATGAATGGTGGGAGATCTTAAAAACAGGAACCGTGAGTGAGTTCAGGTAAGCATTGGTGAGAGAATAGTTGAGACAGGGGACATGAATGAGATAAATAGCTGCGCGCATGCGTACAAGCATGCAAACATTCAGGATTCCGATAGCATTTAGTTTGAACGTATATTCAGAGAAAGATGCATGCTGAATCTAACGGGACACGGAAAATCTTCGTTGGAAGCTATGTTGGAAAATGCTGAAAAATGGTAGTATACGAGGTTTACTAAGTAACCTAAATGTAAACCTCGTCCTCTCGAGTGTGCAACGAGAGCAATAAAATGCCATTGTTAGGGCGAGCGCTGCACGCCCGTCTCACAGCAAGTCACTTACCTTCATGGCTGCATGCAGCCGTCATCCATCTTGCAGCACTTCCCTCATGGCTGCATCCAGCTGCCGCCCTTCCCCCCATGCTTCCTCCTCACATGCTCAGGTGCGCGCACGTCTCCGTCCACTAGAGGGCGAGCGCACTGGCTTCCTGAGATTTAAAGGGCCTGTACAGCACTGATTGGTGTTTGGTCATCCAATCCTGCATCCTCTTCCCCTATTTAAAGAGGCACTTCCTTCCTTCAGGGCCGGATCTTGGTCTCTCCATGCTTGTTGAAAGTCAGACATTCTTGGTTTGCTCACCCATGTACCGACCTCTGCCTGTCCCCGATTCTGAACCTTTGCTGCCTGCCCCGACCTCGGCTACTCACCTTTACTGCGAACCTGTGCTGCCAGCCCTGACCTCTGCCTGTACTTACTACGCCTTTTGCCTGCCACTTGTGTACCTCGCTGAACCTCGGCTGACTGTGGGACTGAGCCGCTGTTGGGGGGTAGCGACCTGGGGGTCACTCGCCGCACAAGACCAACCTGCCTTGCTGTGGGCTCTGGTGAATACCGGTGGCCCCTTAGACTCCCCTCCCCTGACACGGTACCCGCCATCGGTCCCACGGTTAAAGCGGATCCACACCTGAGTCCGCTCCACCCGGTTCGTGACAGCCATTCTCGTTGGCGTACGCAGATACGAACAGTAAACGGAAGGCTTCCGATGAAGGCTCTGAATCAGGCATACGTAAAAAAGTGTAAAATACACAGAATGAGCCAAATACGACATGGTTTTGAGGAGGCTCTGAATCAGGCCTAATCTGTCAAAACAAAATAAGACATTACTCTCCTTAGAGATTCTCATATTTTGCAAGACATACATAACGTGTCTTTTGGGTCTTTTTGCGCATTTGGGTCGTGCAACGGCTTCTGTGCTTGCCTTTGCTCCCTCGTGACTAGAATTGGCGCACAGCAAAAATGCCATGGAAACTTGCTGTCAGGGGTGACAAGCATATAGTGAGACTGCAAATAAAACTGAACCTCCACTGCAACCCTATGGAGGATCTTGGTCCACAGGAACTCTAAACTAATCCCCACCCCATGCCCTCTCTGACTCTGAATTTGGGGCTCACAGGCAGTGGTAGTACATGGTGACTGGTAGAACCCTTGCAAACCAGGACACTACATGGTAGGTGGGTTTAAAGTGGACCAAAACCCAGCTCGATCGGCCTGGGAATCTATAAGATTCCCAGGACGACCGATTCCCTCCCCCCGGGGCAGCCAAAATCAGGATGCCCCGCTGTGTGAAACCCCACAGGTCCCCCCATTCACTTACCTTGCTTCCCGTTCCAGCGCGCCAGCCACTTGTGAATGAGCAGCTCGGGCCCGCTCCCTTAGACGCTGGCCAGGTGAGTTTCTTCGAGTGATCTGGGGGGTTTCACACAGCGGGGCACAAAAACCCCAGGATAGTCAAAATCCTGGGTTTTGGTCCACTTTAAAATTAACCAACAGTCAAAAATGACTTAAAACAGACCAATACAACAAACAGTGCTCATATGCACCCACCCCAGGGCAATTCTGATTGTTGCACATAAAAATAATTTACCTTTTTCTAACTCATGCTGGGGTAAATTTTAAAAATAAAATGGCAGCTCATAGATCGGCAGGCCACCTCCAAACAGAAAGTGCTGCTGGGTTTCCTGTTACTGTGCATTGCCAGTTTTGTCAGTTGAATCCAGACAGCAGCATGGCTGAGAAGCTGGGAGAGGAAGCTCCAAAATGGCCGCTACCACTAGAAAAATATTGAGGAGGTGTTTCAACTTTGAGTGGATACAGGAGCAAATGTAAGCGCTGTCAATGCGTCAGTATCATGCATTTGATTTGAGGAGTTTCTGTTCCAGCTGTGCCAGGCTGTTGGTCCAGTTTAAACCTGTATTAAGCAGGACTGTATTTTTTCATAATGAAAGCAGCCATATTGAGTGATTCACCAAACATTTATAAGCAGAGGGCAAGGGCAACAGTTTTTTATACCCAATGTTTTATGCCAATAATGTGGCCATGTTAACTAACCTGCACAATGATCAGTTTCCTCAGTTTACCATCCATCCATTTCTCTCCAAAACAAAGGTAGATTTCATAAGGCTTCAGCTTAGCTCCTCCGCTCCTTTGACTAGAAATAAGTTCTAGAAACAGGGAAAACGTGAGACTGGACAATGTAAAAATGTATTGATATTAGTTTCAAGATGCATTTAAACCAGAACACCACCCTAAATGCCTAAATGGGGTGGTGATGTCCCATTAAGAGGACACATGTTCCGGGCTCACCCCATTCCAGCTAGCAATGCACAGTCAGTGCCAGCTGGGGGGGGGGGGGGGGGGGGGGATGTGCACTTACATTCAGGGCCGGCATTTGACCCAGGCATCCTAGGCAAAGGCCTAGGACCCCGGGCTTAATTCCGGGGCTCCAGGACACATCCACAAGTGGCCCCTTTTTTTTCCCATTTGCCACACTTGGGGCAAGGCTCCTAGAAGGGGCCCCCAGCCGCCAGTATATGTGTAGAAAACCAGCGTCGCACAGCTCCCAATCAACCCCCCCCTTCTGTCACTTACACTTTTGGCTTCCCGGACTCAGAGAGAGAGAATGTGCACCCATGGCTAGTTCTATCTATCTGCCACACACTGCTCGGCAAACAAACAGTGCCAAGTTACCTTTGGTGCTGGGCAGGGAGTGCACTTGCAGCAGGCTGGAACAGAGCAGTAGCAGGCTCACCTGTCTGACCAAGGTAAGAAGCACCCCCAGGGACAAGGAGGGAGCATTAAAGTGGACTATCTCAGGTTTTGATCCTTCCCCCCGGGCCACCCCGGTTTGAGTTACTCTGCTGTGTTAAACCCCCCAGGTCGTCAAATCCACTCACTTCTACTTGAGCCCACTGAGCAGGAGCAGCCTCTCTTCCAATCAGGTTCCCCGGCCTCTGGAAAACTGAATGGAATCCCTAGCTTCACACATCGACGGTGCGCGGCATCACTAGCTCCCTTTGGCTGTGCGCGGCCAAGCACAGCCAATCAGTTGCCCCAGGCGTGGATGCACACAGCCGAGAAGTGATGCGAGTGATGCTGTGCATGCACAGTGGGCCTGGGGGGAAAGGTGAGCATTTCTGGGGGGGAGGAAGTAAGTCTGCCTGCAGTCTCAGACTCCAGGGTGGGTTTTGGTCCAAGGTAAAGGAAAGTTAAGAATTTTGTGCACACTGGGGGGCTTCATGCAGCTGGGCATCTCAGGAGTAAGCCTGCCCTCGAGTCTCAGAACTCAGAATGAAGTTCTTAGAAAAAAAAGTTGAGCATCAGCATAACTTGTGTCTATTTCTATTAGAGGTTAATATTTAAATATTGCAAATTCCAATATTCATATAACAACAACCATCGATTTCATACAAACCAATGATCACTGAAGCCCTTCTGTGCGGACTCCAGGCTCGGTAGGAACAGGTAAGGTCTTTTTTTCTTTTTATGCCTGATTCGCTGGTGGTAGGGGAGGCAGGCACACACTTACAAATGAACAGGGGACCAGAAGCAATGATCACTTAACTAAATGTGATGGGGCCCTGGTGCAAACATTAAATGGGGCCCTTTTCACGGCTCATACAGTAAACTTCTGTCTTTAAACTAGATGCAGCTAAAAAACTAAAGACTAAAACAGCAGAGAGGAATGGAGCTCCTTTTCTCTAAATGATGCCAGGTGAGCACAACTATAATAAATATGGTGAAGGAACAACAATGATGGCCCCCCTGACCTGGGCCCCAGTGCGGGGCACCCACTGCACCCCCTCAAGTTACGCACCTGCTCAGAAGGTCAGGGGGTCCCATCATTGTGGCATCTCTACCTTATTTATCAGATTTGTGCTCACTTGGCCTCATTTAGAGAAAAGAAGCTCAATTTGTTTCTTAAAGTGGAAAACAAACCACAGGAATTTGACTTTCTGGAGTTTTGTTCCGTTCTGGGTGCCCCATTGTGTGGAACTCTCAAGAAAGCCTGTAATCACTTTCTCTTACCTGGTGTAACGGCACATACGCAGGCTCTCGTCCAATTAGAGATGTCTGCCTTAACTATGTCATTCGGCAAGCGGCTCTCATTGACTTCAATGGGGAATGCGCACTGCCGCTGCCCCTGATGAATGGCTGAAAACAATGAGAACTGTTTGTCGAATGACATAGTCATGGCAGATGGCTCTCATTGGATGACAGCCTGCACATGCGTCATTGGACCAGGGAAGAGTAAGTGATTAGCTGTGCACTAAGGGTTTCACACAGCAGGGCATCCCGGGATTTAGATTGCACTTTTATATTCCAGCGTGGCCACGGGTGGGTCTTGTTCTGCTTTAAAGCGGACCTGACCTGATTCCCTCTCCCTGGGGAATCCTGATTTGCGATGGCCCACTGTATGCTTACCTCGGTCTTGCCAACAAGCCCACAGCGCATGCAGCAGCATCACTTACATCCTTTTCCAGCTGTGCACTGCAACCGAGTGGCTGGTGTGGCCGAAGAATGCAAGTGATGCTGCCACCCTCCACGCATACACTGTGGGATTGATGAAAGGTTAAAAGGCGGGCTATCCAGGGGGTTTCACATAGTGGAGCATCCCAAACTTGGTTTGGTCTCACTTAGAATCTTTTGGGTTTTTTTTGTCTTTTTTTGATTTTCATTTCAACAAAAAAAAATCTATTCCTACATTTGTGTCGGATCAAATCTGGTAAGGGGGGGGGGGGGGGGGGGAGATGATGTGGCCCCTAAATTCCTAGTGGTGACCATAAATATATATATAACGAATTTTAAACTGGCTTTTATTCTGTTATATGCTTGTCTCATTAGAATGCTCATAGATTCTAATGTCCAATGACATGGCTCCTCCCACTCATGTCTCTCGGCTCCTCCCAGAACTTGCTACAGAAGGCAGTGATTGGCTAAACACATCATTATTTCTTATCGGCTATTAGTTTCCAGCAGGTGAAGCGCTGGAGCATTAAATGTATTGAACCTGCACTAGAATGATAAGGCACAATAGCATACATTGAATTTCTTCATTGCAGATAAACCTCAACGTTTATGCTGTGTCTTTAAATTAGTTGTAATGTTTAATGCTGGCCTGTACAGTAGCAGTGATGGCAGTAATAATATCTGCAATAAATGTGCAGCAGCCGGATCACTGGCATTCCAAACTTTTCAGCGGGGGTCACTGCCTCCCAAGAAGTGTGGCCATTTCACACCTTGCCTTGAATTGTTTGCACATGTGCCTGTGCCAGCCTCCCTCTGAGCGGCTTGTGACAAAGTCACACTTCCAGTATAACTGCCCTGAACTGGCAGCCCCTGTGTGCTTAACCCTGCAATGGCCCCCATAGGCCGCATGACCTGCATGACATGGACTTGTGCTAGCCACGCTCAGACGCCTGCCTTTGTTGTCAGTTACTTCTGTTAGTCTAATGACCCTGCTATGACATTTGTAAATTGTTCTCTGCTATACCTGGAAATATCATGGCTTTCTGTAAGTAAGAAATATTTTAGATTGTAAGCTCATAAGGGCAGGGCTCTCTGTTGCATATACATGTGTAGTTTTCTGCATTTCCTTTGTCACTTATCATATTCTACAGCAGAGTTGCACAACCTATTTTGGTGTAGGGGTAATGGAAATACCATTATTCAAGGTGTTGCACTAATATTTAGGCTGTGAAAGCACAAACATTAACCTTAAAGCATTGCATGTGCTTTTATTTATATCAAAAGGTGAGCAGAGGTTAGGTGGGGTGAACAGAAGCAGGAAGAGATGAAGTGATCAGAGTTAAAGTGGACCAACACCCAGGATTTTGACTATCCTGGGTCTTGGTCCACTTCGGTGGGGCACCCCCGATCGGGGTGCCCCGCTGTGTGAAACCCCCCCGAACTCCCCGAACAACTCACCTCTCCCCGCTCCCAGCGCCGACGGACAAGCCGCGGACAAGCGGCTCCTCCGCCGCCGCCTCCCGCGCGTCCCTCTTGACGCGCGCGTGCCCGCGCCGGCCATTCACAGACGGCCGGCGCGGGCGCGCGCACGTCTAGAGGGGCGCGAGGGAGGTAAGGAGTTTGGGGTGTTTGGGGGGGTTTCACCCCGCGGGACATCCCGATCTCGGATGTCCCGCGGGGAGGGAGGTGATCGGCCCGGGAATCTTATAGATTCCCGGGCCGATCACCCGTGGGTGTTGGTCCACTTTAAGGCAGGGTGAGCAGAGGTGGTTATTAGTGAAACAGGAAGAGGTGTGGTGAGCAGAGTTTAGGTGGGAAGATGTAGGCAGAGGTAAGGCCGGGAGAGGTGAGCAGAGGTGGGTATTGGTGAGACAGGAAGAGGTGTGGTGAGCAGAGTTTAGGTGGGAAGATGTAGGCAGAGGTAAGGCCGGGAGAGGTGAGCAGAGGTGGGTATTGGTGAGACAGGAAGAGGTGTGGTGAGCAGAGTTTAGGTGGGAAGATGTAGGCAGAGGTAAGGCCAAGAGAGGTAAGCAGAGGTGGATACTGGTGAGACAGGAAGAGGTGTGGTGAGCAGAGGTTAGGTGGGAAGGTGTAGGCATAGATGAGAAGAGGTGGGTATTGGTGAGACGGAAAGAGATGTGGTGAGCAGAGGTTAGGTAGGAAGATGTAGGCAGAGGTAAGGCTGGGAGAGGTGAGCAGAGGTGTTATTGGTGAGACGGGAAAAAGTGTGGTGAGCAGAGGTCAGGTGGGAAGAAATGGGCAGAGATAAGGCAAGGAGAGGGAAGTTGAGCAGAGTTGAAGTGGGAACAGGTGGGCAGAGGTGAGGTAGGGTGTATAGATTTAATCAAAGATGAGGTGGGAAGAGAAGTGACAGAGGTGAGGTTGGAAACGATGAGCAGAGGTTGGTATAGGTAGTTGAGCAGAGTTAAGGTGGGGAGTGGTAGGCAGAGGTAAGCAGAAGTAAACAGAGTTGTTGTTAGCACAGGGTGAGCTAGGGTGATCCAGGGAGGGCTGGGAAGAGTCTACACAGGCATCTCCGGACACATTCAACGCAAAGAACACACCAGTAGTAGTACCATGTGTGTCACCCACCTCTACAGAGCAGTTCATCGGTGTCTCAATTTCTGTTCTGGAAATTAGCGACACAATGCCCTCTAGTGGCCAACAACTTGCACTTCAGGCAAGGAAAGCTCAGCTCTTCCTTTAGGAATGTTGGGCATGCAACTGGCAGCAGTGCGGGTGGCAGGTTGTGCATCCCTGTTCTACAGTGTATATTTTATATTTGCCAACTGTCCAGAAAAGTGTTAAGAGGAATCCCTGCCATTGTACTATCCATTAAAGTAGAACCACAGACATTTGTCGTTGTTGTGCATCCGGTGGGGACTTGATCCCACAGCCTATGAGCTGTCTTCCAAAGGCATCCCCACTCAGACTAGAATGTATGCCAGCAGGTGCATGCAGGGCAGGAGCATGTCTAATTATGCATACTAGTTGGTGGCACTATAGTCCTAGGCATTTGTTTGTTTGTGCTTTTCAAGATCACAACTTAATAACTGTTTATTTTTTATTTTTTTACTTGGCCACACAGGTATATTATTTTTGCAGTGTACTAGCATAATATATATAGTAATAGGAGATAGGGGGTGCAGAATGCTCCGGCAATGGTGAGACCTCCTGGGTGTATCGTAGCAAAATAAGAGAGTCCTCTGACCTGCATGCATCTGCTGCCATTGTTTCAAGTCTGCCTGGCAAGGATCAAGGTAAGCAGAGGTGAAGGTGGCACGAAAGTGCCAGAGAACAGAGTATCAGGCGATCAGGTGAGTTCTGGAGCGCCAGACCTGCAATGACCAGCGGCGCAGGACAAAAGGTAAGTATCCTTTTGTTATTTTATTTCCCTGCTATGTGCTGAGTTTGTAGGAAGCTGGAGTTTGTAGGAACACTGTGGGCATCACGAATCAAGATGCCCCAGGGCAAGCTTTCATCCAGTTACAACAGGTTATTAGGCTCGATTCAGAGACACATTCGTCTGGACTTCCGTAGCTGTCTGTGAAAGTTTTTGTGGGTGTTTGTAATTTTTTGGGTATTTTTCATCCATTTTTCATTCGTACGAACGTTCGGGAAAATGCGTATATGTGCTTTAGATGAACAAAAGCAAATTGGATCATTTGCGTTAGTTCGGATCATTTTCCCAACAAAATCTGATATTTTTCGTCTGATTCAGAGAGCTGATTGCTGAGGGACCACCACCCTATAAACCCGTTTCATTTACAATCCACTTACGGGACCTTTGAGGGCTCGGATTGGCCGAGGCAATAAATTGTCTAGCAATGCATACCTGAATCAATACATTTCATGTATGCCTTATAGAAGCATTTTAATGCTGACCTTAATTATTCCTTAGCATGTAAACCTTTATTTTCCCACACATCCATATAATTGCTATATTTTTTTAGACATGTCCGTTGTGAATTATATTTGAATTGTTGAACTTGAATCTTAATTTGTTGTAGGAGTTCTTGTTTTAGTTGGTTACCTTTGCTTTGTGTAATTATTTTATATTTGGTTGCAGGAACCGCAAGATGTGCCACTCAACATACAAGCAGTGTTTGGTCCAGCTATACAATTCCTCAGTGTTCTTGCAGGGCATCTAGGGTCGTCCCATGATGCTTATATATTGCAGAGCTCTGGCTTATTTCGTCAGTTTGAGTCAGGAGAATTATCTGGTGGATGGCTCCTGGGTAAGTTTGCTCACATTCCATCAATCCATTTTCACTGTATGGCAATGAATAGTTGATGACTCATGTCTTAACCTATGGCTGTTTTTAGCCCTTGATGACATGTTAAACAATATTGTTGCTTAGAATGTGTATTTTATGTTAGTATTTTTAAATTCTTTCAGGGGATTCTGCATATCCACTCCTGCCCTTGCTCCTGACGCCCGTTCTTTGCCTACAGAATGCGGGCCAGGGGTTCTCTAATCGGGCCCTATGCAAAACCCGGGCCGTGGTGGCGAGGGTCTTTGGGCTTTTGAAGTCCAGATTTAGGTGTTTGGACCATACGGGGGGGGGGGGGCACTGCAGCATGACCCCAACAAGGTTATACCAATAATTTATTTTTCGTTTTTTAACAGGGACCACACGTGCCAGAGTGGCACAACTGAGTGTCAGGGTGCTTCAGTTGGTGGGCAAGATGCAGGAGCTGTGTGACTCGTTGGGGACCACAGATGAAGAATAATGTTCTGTGGCCTGCCATTGCTATGTATTTAGTTTTTTAAAGTTATAAAAATTTTAAATTTTCAAAATATTTTAATATTTTACATTTTATGATGGAAAAAATAAAAAATAAAAGTTTCAGTGTCATTTCATTTACAAAATACATTAACACAAAACTAATGGGCCCAGAAATATTTAAAGATGAATATTCACATGACCGAGAAGTGATTTGGGTAAGTTTTAGGGGGCTAAAATGGAAGAAGAACCTAACCGCGAAGTGGTTTGGGTGAGCTTTAAGGGTCCAAAAGGGAAGATGGAGGATAGTGCTAAGTGATTTAGCTAAACATTGTAGTAGAAGTGAGGGTGGCAAATATGTAGGCGAGCACTTTAATGAGTTAAGTTTGTAGTGCGCAGGCGCAAGATCGTAAGGATTTTCGTCTGGACGATTATTTATTGAAAAAGGGAAACAGAATCTATGGGGAAACGTAAAGGATTCGTTGGAGGAGACGATGGGAAAAGGGCAAAAACGAAAGCCTACGTTGTAGCATGAGAAAATGAAACGGAAAAGTCGCACTGGAAAATGACATCCTCGTATTCGTAATCTGCCGTACGAACAGACGGAAACTTTACAGAAGGATTGCAATGCATGCACAGAATCGCTCGTACACTCATACGAGAGTGGGAAATTTAAAAAAAAAAACAGATCGGCACAAAAACGAAAGTCTTTTTTGTCTCTCTGAATCAAGCCTATTGTCCTCTTTAATATATGTCTGTGCAACCATTAAGAAGCCAGAAAGGCTTTGACCAGTTTCCCATTAAACACAACTAATAATAATATTTATTTATATATATATATATATATATATATATATATATATATATATATATATATAGATATAACGTTTAAAGTGGGCCAAAACCCCAATCGGGCTGTGTGAAACCCGCCAGGTCGCCCAAAGAAATACACCTCTTCCCGTCCTATGACACATGCACAGCCTCTCGTCCAATCAGCGCTCTCGGATATGCTCGAGCCCCTTCGTCCAGGAGTTCGTCTAACACGAGCGGATCCGAGCGCGCTGGCGGCCGCATCCCCTGCTACCCTCTAACAGGGAGTATGTCCACACCGGTCATTCACAAATGCCTGCTAAAAGGATAACGGGCATGCGGCGGCTGCTCGTGCATGTGCCGTTGGACCCGGAAAGGTACGTTTTCGGACACCCCCGGGGGGGGGCGAGTATGCCTGACCTGAAGTCTCATAGACTCCAGGGTGAGTTTTGGTCCTCTTTAAAGGAAGGAACCTAGGACACAAATATTTCCTAAGCAATTGTAGTATAGATTCTTATAGTTTACCATTAGGTGGCGCTCTTCTTTCAGTAAAAACAAGAGCAAGAGTCCCACAAATTGCTGTTGTTAGGAACACTGTTTGCCTTTGCTTTGTGTCTAAAGCTACATTACATATTGTGAAAGAGGACAAAAACCCATATCAGTTCTCTTTAAATCCTCCCCAGACATGTTCTGATATGAGACGCCCTGCAGTGTGAAACCCCCTGGTTGTGCCATAAACTTACCTTGATCCATGATTCCACAGTACATGCACCAGTGTCTGCTAGCGCCCCCTAAGAGGGAGCGTGGATGCTGCAGCTAGGCTTAGCCACCCTCTGATTAGTTGCAGCACCATCATAGCATCCCCACTCCCTCTGCCATGTGTGATAACATCATTAAAGCTGGACAGCAGAACACCGAGCTTTAGCTGAATATAGTGCTAACTATAGGTCTTGTGCTCCAGTCTAGTGCTCCCCCTGCTGGCTGCCAGGTTATTCTGATATGTTTATCTGTAATATCTCATACCTACCAATTACACAAAACAGTTTTTTCCTTTTTTACAATATTATAAAATTATAGATTAAAAAATGGCAAGTTGCTCTGAGAAATAGGCAACTGGTGTGGGAGGCTCCTAATGGACCCACCCAATTGTTCTATATGAGTATTAAGCAACAAACATGCATAACAGGTAGGAAGACAGAGATTTAGTTGTATAATTTTGCCATCTTTTTTATATCAAAATATAGGATTTCGAATTTCCAAAGTCACCACAATTATGTGCTGCAGCTGTGCTGTTTAGCGCCACACTGAGACATTTTTACTGATCACACAGCAGTTTGCTTTGATCCACCAGATTTACCTTAAAGTGGACCAAAACCCACGTTTCCCGGGCTGATCAATTCCCTCCCCCCAGGGAATCCAAAATCTGGATGCCCCACTGTGTAAAACCCCCCAGGTCGCCCATACACTTACCTTCTTTTCCGGGCCAACGGCACATGCATGAGCCACGGCTACATCCCCGCTATCCCTCTATCAGGGCGCGTGCCTGCACCAGGCATTTGTGAATGGCCGGCGCGAGCACGCTTCCTTTTAGAGGGTAGCAGAGGATGCGGCCGTCAGCATGCTCAAAGCCACTTGCCTTAGATGGAGGCTTAGACAAAGGGACATCAGCGGATCTGAACAAGCTGATTGGACGAGTGGCCGTGTGGCACCGTAGGACCTGGAAGAGGTGAGTTTGTGTCGGCGACCTGGGGGGTTTCACACAGTGGGGCACTCCCGGGGGCAAGGACCAAAACCCATAGGATAGGAGAGGCTGTGAAATAATAGGTAGAGCCTCTCCACATTTTAATACACATCAAAGATCAGTTTACACAAGCATTGTGGTTACAGAGATGTTCAAGAGTGAACTTGAAAGGGAAAGTCCACTTTCAATGGTGTTGTTTTCTGTGTGCCAAAAGCATGTGCTCAATGTGTTGAGTTTATCTAGTTTTTTTTTCTTAAGTTGACAAATATGTGTTTTATGGAGCCAGTTTTTACTATCTGCAATCTGTTGCTATTGGCAACTGTACCAAGTCTGTACACCAAGACAGCAGAAGTGAGCCCTGTACACGCAGAACACTGCTGCTATGGCCACTGCAGAGGTGACGGAGCTCACTCAACCTTACCATTCCAGTCGCAATGGGGGGGAAAAGGCATCGGACCAGAGCAGTATATGCAGTATACTGGCATACACAGAGAAGGTCTGTTGTACTGGCCCTGTTTCTCCCTTGTTTCTACACAGAGGCGTAGCTAGGCTTTCTGGCACCCACAGCAAAGATTCAGAATGGCGCCCCCCACCTGTGCTCAGGCCCCCCTTTGGCTCTCCCCTGACCTGCTGCACCCAGGGCATGTACCCCCTCTGCACCCACAGCCATGCCCCTGCTTAAAGTGGACCAACACCCAGGATTTTGACTATCCTGGGCTTTGGTCCACTTCGGTGGGGCACCCCGATCGGGGGTGCTCCGCTGTGTGAAACCCCCAGAAAGCCCCAAAAACTCACCTCTCCCCGCTCCCACGTGACCGCTGCTGCCAATCACCGCTGACGGACAAGCGGGAGGCAGCGACAGACAAGAAAGTGCTGCTGGGCTTCCTGTTATTGTGCATTGTCAGTTATGTCAGTTGAATCCAGGCAGCAGCATGGCTGAGAAGCTGAGAGAGGAAGCTACAAAATGGCCGCTACCACTAGAAAAATGTTGAGGAGGCATTTCAACTTTGAGTAGATGCAGGAGCAAATGTAAGTGCTGACAATGCTTCAGTATCATGCATTTGATTTGGGGAGTTTCTGAGTGGAAGCTCCAGAATGTCAGCTATCTTTCTTCACCAATTGTGCCAGACTCTTGGTCCGATGTTAAGGAGTGGAATACCTTTAACTCGACGAGTGGTTCGGCATACATTGAACACCTTTACTTTTTGACAAGAAATTGACAATTGTATGAAACAACTGTGTAATACTATTAAAGCGGATGGAAACCCATTTTTGGGTCCTCTGCTTCTCCATCCCCCCAGCCCAAGTAGCTCTAATGATGCTGCTGGCTTTTCCACCGGTGAGACCACAGCCATTCAGCCCTATTCACATTGCCCAGGTGCACCCAGCTACAAGGTGAGTATATCAGCAGCCCCGGGTTTCATGCAGCGGGCATCCCACTATAGGATGCCCGGGGTAGGCTAGCAGCCACATGGGTTTCCATTTTGCTTTAAAATGTGTAGAATAAACATTCAGAGATTGTACTACTTATTCTACTTACTTGTGTCAGTCTGGGGCACCACTTCTACCTGATTCAGAGAAAAAGCTACAATTTTAAAGTGGTCCAAAATCCATTACAACTGGCCTAGAATAATAGAGCCGATTCCCACTATCCAAAGGCATCCTGATTTGGGGTGCCCCCGTGCGGTCTCTTACATATCTGGCAATCAGTGCATACATTACTTGTGAGGGTATTCTTTCAGCTGATGTCCACTCTATGGTGCCAGTCCTATCTGAATGGCTGGTGTGGGCGCGCATTAACAGAAGGGGAACAGCTAAAGGGTCTATGCCGGGCTATGTGTACAAACATTTCTATCCACATCATAGAACACTGACTGGACGGGAGATTGCACATGTGCCATGGGGTTGCCTAGCAGGGTGAGTGTATAGGCATACTAAGGGTTTTTTTCATCAAGGGATAGCGGCAGGTACCTCGTAGCGACAGGCAGCATCTGGTGAATGCTGGGCACTGTACACAATACCACATTTATGAAGGCGATTCTGGTGAGCGACTCTAACAGCGCCATGTAGTGTACAATTCATCATTACAGGCAGCTCAGCATATAGCGGCGGCGATGTGGTATCCAGAGCACCAAGTATTACTTGTCGCTACCTGTCGCTCTCCCATACATTTCCATAGACGGTACATTTCTTCTGTTTAAACAGGGTTTTTTGTTATTAATCTTCCATTTTTTTTATCTCAAATAATTGTGTGACCTCTCGTGGCCTAGAAAAAGTTGTTTTTGAAAACTTTTTAGATTTTTATATTTTAATGCAGAAATGTAATTACAGGTTACAGGCATTAAAGTATTAATGTCACAATGTTACAACAATGTCATTCCATGTGTTTTTGCTTTGTTACTGGTGGATATGTGTTCAAAAACAGACTTTAATCACACAGCGTCTGCCGCTCTATGCTATAGCAACCAGATCCAGAGCGCCGACGCTGTGTGTGTGTTTTTTTTGGTGAATATGGTGTGAGTCGCTGAGAGTCAGTCGCAATGAGCTGGTGCTACCTTTCGCTCCTTTCAACTCTGTACTGGTGTTAGAACGCCCAACATACATCTCATTCATCAATGCCGGCCAGGTTACTACAGCGACTGAGACGCTCTGTTACAGCGCCCCAAAGCATCTACTAGCGGTTGCTCTTAGCGCTGCTGTACAGACGCTCATCTGCCGATACCTGCCGCTAGTAATGAATCAGCCTGCCCGTGCATCAGTTTCACCCAGTAGGGCAGTTCAATTTGGGATGCCCTGGGGGCAAGGACCAAAACCATGGATGATCAAAATCCTAGGTTCTGGCCCGCTTTAAGAACTTTTTCTGCAGAACTGGGGAGAACCTGCTGAATCCCACCCCAGGTAGAGTCTAATTTCCAAAGTCATGGACAGGGGCGGGCTGGCCATAGGGCATACCGGGCAAAATCCCGGTAGGCCGGCACTAGCAAAGGCCACGAATGACAGATGCGGGAGGGTGGGCGGCATCTGCCATTCGCGGCCCCTCGCTGCTGTTCCCCCGGCCGCCGCTGCCGCTCTCACGCACACACAACACACACACACACATACACATGCTTACCGGCACTTCCTGGTTGTTACGCGGTGGGCGTCTATGGGCGGCGTCCATTGTTTTCATTGGATGCCGGCCATCTGGGGCCCGCCCACCGACCAGGAAGTGCCGGTTAGCATGTGTATGTGTGTGTGTGTTGTGTGTGTGTGAGAGCGGCAGCGGCGCCGGGGGAACAGCAGCGAGGGGCCGCGAATGGCAGATGCCGCCCACCCTCCCGCATGTGTCATTTGCAGGCTATGCATGGCTTCGGCGGCAGCAGCAGAACAGCAGTGAAGGGCAGACCGGCCCTCCGCCCACCAGGAACCAGGGTGAGTGTGTGTGTGTACAGCGGGGGGGGGGGGGGGGGGCGGATTGAGGGATACCCCACTGGCTGCGCTGAGGGATGCCCCCACTGGCTGCACTGAGGGATGCCTCCACTGAGGGATGCCCCCACTGGCTTCACTGAGGGATGCCTCCACTGAGGGATGCCCCCACTGGCTGCACTGAGGGATGCCCCCACTGGCTGCACTGACGGATGCCTCCACTGAGGGATGCCCCCACTGGCTGCACTGAGGGATGCCTCCACTGAGGGATGCCCCCACTGGCTGCACTGAGGGATGCCTCCACTGAGGGATGCCCCCACTGGCTGCACTGAGGGATGCCCCAACTGGCTGCACTGAGGGATGCCTCCACTGAGGGATGCCCCCACTGGCTGCACTGAGGGATGCCCCCACTGGCTGCACTGAGGGATGCCCCCACTGGCTGCACTGAGGGATGCCCCCACTGGCTGCACTGAGAGATGCCCCCACTGGCTGCACTGAGGGATACCCCCACTGGCTGCACTGAGAGATGCCCCCACTGGCTGCACTGAGGGATACCCCCACTGGCTGCACTGAGGGATGCCCCCACTGCCTGTACGGAGGGATGCCCCCACTGGCTGCACTGAGGGATGCCCCCACTGGCTGCACTGAGGGGCACTGAGGGATGCCCCCACTGGCTGCACTGAGGGATGCCCCCACTGCCTGCATGGAGGGATGCCCCCACTGCTTGCACGGAGGGATGCCCCCACTGCCTGTATGGAGGGATGCCCCCACTACCTGCACTGAGGGATACCCCCACTGCCTGCACTGAGGGATGCCCCCGCTGGCTGCACTGAGGGATGCCCCCGCTGGCTGCACTGAGGGATGCCCCCGCTGGCTGCACTGAGGGATGCCCCCGCTGGCTGCACTGAGGGATGCCCCCGCTGGCTGCACTGAGGGATGCCCCCGCTGGCTGCACTGAGGGATGCCCCCACTGGCTGTACTGATGGATGCCCCCGGTGGCTGCACTGAGGGATGCCCCCACTGGCTGTACTGATGGATGCCCCCACTGGCTGCACTGAGGGATGCCACCACTGCTTGTACTGAGGGATGCTACTTAATGGTTGTAATGAGGGATGCCGCTCACTGACTGTAATGGGGGGATTTTATCACACCATTTGGTTCGTAATATTTTCTTTCTTTATTTTGTCCTCTAAACCCTGTGTGCGTGCTGTGGAACGAAAAATAAGGCTTATATATAATGTGACATTACGATACTATACTGGGCCAGAGGCAGTGCAGCAGGGCCGGTGTGCCCCAAAAAGTCCCGGGCCGTTTTTTAGCCCCAGTCCGCCCCTGGTCATGGATGTAACCCCTTGTAAATAAAGTGCAAATAAAGCATCAGTATAGCTTTTGATCACACAGAGGTAGTTGTGAAATAGTGGGTCGCATGGAAACGAGTGAGTAAACAATGCAGCTACCTGCAATGATATTGCCTGGATGTTTATAGGGGGCAGAGACTAGAAGTCTGGCCTAGGAGATACAAAGACACTAATACACAGGCACAGGGCTCTAATTCGTCCAGCAGAGAAGCTAATGATTACATGCTAATGAAACCTTTAAAATGCTAATCCAGGAGTTCAAAGTCAGCTATCTGTCAGGCACTATAAGACACTTTACTCCTCAATTTAAACTTGTTTATTAAAAGATCTTAAAGCAAGTGTGTGTTTTATGCACCAGCCGATATAAATACAAACTTGGGATGGCACCTTCCTATAACTTGGTCATCCACGGTCATTTGCAGGAGGACAGCAGAAATTTATTTTAATCTACAATATACACATGGAATGCTGAATGCAGGGCCGGCTCCAAGTTTGTGGGGGCCCTTGGGCAAGAGAGTCTTAGAGGGCCCCAAAGTAGCCACAAATGGGTCATCTTCTGCTTCTGATCGCCCTCCAGTCCTTATTGCTTTCCCTATAGCCACCAATCACCCTCCAGTCCTTATTGCCTTCCCTATAGCCACCAATCACCCTCCAGTCCTTATTGCTTTCCCTATAGCCACCAATCACCCTCCAGTCCATATTGCTTTCCCTATAGCCACCAATCACCCTCCAGTCCTTATTGCCACCCCTATAGCCACCAATCACCCTCCAGTCCTTATTGCCTTCCCTATAGCTAGCCACCAATCACCCTCCAGTCCTTATTGCCTTCCCTATAGCCACCAATCACCCTCCAGTCCTTATTGCTTTCCCTATAGCCACCAATCACCCTCCAGTCCATATTGCTTTCCCTATAGCCACCAACCACCCTCCAGTCCTTATTGTCTTCCCTATAGCCACCAATCACCCTCCAGTCCTTATTGCCTCCCCTATAGCCACCAATCACCCTCCAGTCCTTATTGCCTTCCCTATAGCCACCAATCACCCTCCAGTCCTTATTGCTTTCCCTATAGCCACCAATCACCCTCCAGTCCTTATTGCTTTCCCTATAGCCACCAATCAACCTCCAGTCCTTATTGCCTTCCCTATAGCTAGCCACCAATCACCCTGTAGTCCTTATTGCCTTCCCTATAGCCACCAATCACCCTCCAGTCCTTATTGCCTTCCCTATAGCTGCCAATCATCCTCCAGTCTTTATTGCCTTCCCTGTAGCCACCAATTATCCTGTAGTCCTTGTTGCATTCTCTACTGCACATACAGTAAATGTTTCTAAATAAAAAATGGGAATTGCATTAGGGACATTATAAAAACATGACACAGCTTTCTCACGGCCCAGATCACAAGTATGCAGCGCACCACAAAAGTTCAAAAGATTCATCCAAAAATAATCCCAACCAGCCCACGGATCCTGTGGCACATGCACCAGCCCAAAAAAGGCCTAAATAATTATACCCATCCCAGCCCATTGAAATGTATAGGATAAGGCCACACAGTGCAGGGTGAGTGTCTGGTCCTATATGGCGCTGTAGGGAACATCGCCAGTGCTGTTGATAGATGGGACACTACCTGGCACATGGCCAATGCTGCTGATAGATGGGACACTACCTGGCACATGGCCAATGCTGTTGATAGGTGGGACACTACCTGGCACATCGCTGGCGCTGTTGATAGGTGGGACACTACCTGGCACATGGCCAATGCTGTTGATAGATGGGACACTACCTGGCACATGACCAGTGCTGTTGATAGATGGGACACTACCTGGCACATGGCCAATGCTGTTGATAGATGGGACACTACCTGGCACATCACCGATGCTGTTGATAGATGGGACACTACCTGGCACATGGCCAATGCTGTTGATAGATGGGACACTACCTGGCACATGGCCAATGCTGTTGATAGATGGGACACTACCTGGCACATGACTGGTGCTGTTGATAGATGGGACACTACCTGGCACATCGCTGGTGCTGTTGATAGATGGGACACTACCTGGCACATGGCCAATGCTGTTGATAGATGGGACACTACCTGGCACATGGCCAATGCTGTTGATAGATGGGACACTACCTGGCACATGGCCAATGCTGTTGATAGATGGGACACTACCTGGCACATGGCCAATCCTGTTGATAGATGGGACACTACCTGGCACATGACTGGTGCTGTTGATAGATGGGACACTACCGGCACATCACTGGTGCTGTTGATAGGTGGGACACTACCTGGCACATGGCCAATGCTTTTGATAGATGGGGCACTACCTGGCACATGACTGGTGCTGCTGATAGATGGGACACTACCTGGCACATCGCTGGTGCTTTTGATAGATGGGACACTACCTGGCACATGACCGGTGCTGCTAATAGATGGGACACTACCGGCACATCGCTGGTGCTGTTGATAGGTGGGACAGTACCTGGCACATGACCGGTGCTGTTGATAGATGAGGCACTACCTGGCACATCACCGGTGCTGTTGATAGATGGGACACTACCTGGCACATCGCTGGTGCTTTTGATAGATGAGGCACTACCTGGCAAATCGCTGGTGCTGTTGAAATGTGGGACACTACCTGGCACATGGCCAATGCTTTTGATAGATGGGACACTACCTGGCACATGGCCAATGCTGTTGATAGATGAGACACTACCAGGCACATGACCGGTGCTGTTGATAGATGAGACACTACCTGGCACATGACCGGTGCTGTTGATAGATGGGACACTACCTGGCTCATCACCGGTGCTGTTGATAGATGGGACACTACCTGGCTCATCACCGGTGCTGTTGATAGATGGGACACTACCTGGCAATATCAGAGGCACTTTGGATTTTTGACTTGATAAATACACAAGACCTGACATTCACCTGATGCTCATCTGGCATTGGAGTTCCTAAAATAACCCCTTTACTTACCAGCCCCCAGACTCGATCCAATCAGACCCGCTCCTAGCTAGCATTTAGCATCTGCCACTCACAGCATTTTAGTGGTAGACACTCATGTGATATCACTGCTGCAGCCAATCAATCTCATATCAGAGCTGAAAGCACTGAGAGCCCACAGGGCACAGAATTGAGCCAGCAGGCTGCCAGGTAAGTGATATGTCTTATACATGCCTGAAAAAAAATCTGACCAGACTATCAATTCCAAATAAAGGGTCCACCTGTTGCTGCATGTACATGTCATCCTGAGCCCCTCTGGAGACCAATTCACTTTAAAGGGTTTTAAAAAATTACATAGACGCCTATTTTACTTAGATTTTTTTATTTTATTTATACAAATAAATAATAACTCTTATTTTCCAATATCACACTCGCAGATATAAATTTCATAACCATGTTATGTGTGTTTTACTAAGCCAGCCTTTTGTTTTTCAATTCACTCATTCAGTAAACACTTTCAGTATATACATTCTGAACATAATTTATTTTTTGTAAAAACATTTTTTGGCACCTTACTATGTGTTGAGTGGGAAAAGAGACCAACGGTGGCATAACTGAACATGATGGGGCCCTGGGGTGAACAGTTCAAGGCTCATACAGTAAACTTTTTTCTGTCTTTTAATTCAATTGAAAGCATCTAGACAACTAAAGACTGGAACAGCAGATATAAATGGTGCTTCTTTTCCTGTACATGATGCAATGACAGCATAAATATGTTAAATAGGGTGGAGCAGCAACATTGATGGGGCCCCCCTGACCTCCTAGACCCTGGTGTTGTTGCACACCTTATAGTTACGCCCAAATCTCATGCCCATCTTCAAGAAAGCACTTCACTGGTGGTGATTGCAGTATAACCATAAATAATCTATAGGCTGTTAAAATAATATATACTCACTTTCCCCACTGACACCTCATCCAACACTGTGTTGTCAGCTGAAATGGTCTATTTTTTCTACTGCTAGGCTCCCTATGCGCTACCCTGCAGCCGTTTCTGGTTTGCTTTTTCCTCACTCAGTAAATGGGAATGCTGCTGCAGTTCCCTTAATGACTGGGCACAAGGACTGGCAACTCTAGATCCTTTCAAATTAATATTGTCTGAAGGAGAAGGCTGCTGTGGGGAGCTTGTCAATGGTCCTGCAAAAGGAGCTGGCAAAGTTGCATTACATCAAATGTGGGGTAAAGTGAGTATATATTCAAGTAAGTTTTTATATCATAGACTACAGATGGCTTTCAAGTACCTTATAATATGCACACTACAATGCTATTTAAAACTCCAGTTACATGCTAAGTGATCTGGATGTATACATATGATGTGCTTCCTTGTGTCAATGTAATTCTGCTGGAAACAGATGAGCATTTGGTGGGCTCAGCAAGCGTCAAGGTCCAGTGCTGACATCAGAAGCCGGCAGAGAAAGGTGAGGCATCTGTGATCACACAGGTCCCCGGCTTCCATATAGTCTTATACAGACATCCTACTTGATGGCAGTCCGCGTTCCCCAGTTTTTACTTTATATATGAAAGTTCATTCACATGCAGACCTGGAGTCTCTGTTTCTGCAATCTGTGAATAGCAAAAAGTATGTTGGTTATACTTATAATTCATGAAATTGAATAATAATTTTAGAACATGATAGAAATAATCATAATACAATACAAAGGCCAAGACTATCCAAGTGTTTTATTTTAATTTGTGGTAAAAGAGAATTTAGATCTTCTATGGCACTATTATCGCTGCATGCAATCCCATTGAGGATATTTAGCCTCACTTTGTGTCTGCAGTAGCCAAACACGAATTGGTTCTCCCACGAAAGCCATGGGCCCTGCACTGTATCACTGGCACAGGAATGCTGATTTTGTGCTGGTCACTAGTGACACTCATGTATTGTCTGTTGCCTTCAGTGACCAAACAAGTGGGGCTACATCTCCTGACTGGGGTCAGAGACCGAATAAAAACTAATGTAATCCCATCTCTCCAAACTAAACTAAAATAAAAACTAACTAGAGAAAATGCATCTTCAAGTAGCAACAATACATAAAAGAAATTATTTGCAAGGGCCTCGCTCGGTTTTGCACTAATTGTTATTATTTTAAAAAGCTAATGGATATTATTTAAATAGGTGGGCTGTGTGTTTACATGTGGGATTAGGGAACAAATGTAATGTACTCATTGACCCTGAGATCAGCCAATTGGCGATCTGAACAGGGCGGGGTGGTTGTGGACTCGGCGGTAGAAAACCGGGTAACCACCAAGCCGGCAGCATCGCCCAGCTGCTCGGCCTGGGGGAGGACCAGCAAACTGAGCAGAGCACCAGAAATGGCCAATTATCATTTGAAACTTATGAAAACGTTATGTTCTTATATTACAGACCTTGGAAAAAGAAACATTTCACCAGCATACTTTATTTTAAAAAAAATATTTCCATTTGCAATTTTTTTCCCACTCGAAAGTCATAAAAGAGTCAGGAGAAATCACTATAAATGGCACATAACTGGCACTTATGATGGGTGAGTTATTGTGATGTGTGTGTCTGAATATACAGCACTGTACTTGAAATCTTTGTGAACAGACACATACAGAGTACAAACCTCCTGTCAGGCATGACAGGCTTGACACTTTTTGTAAATTAAAAAAGTGCCAAGCCTGACAGAATCATTGTGGGCAATAAGTGTCTGATTTCACTTTGCTTCAACCCTCACCCGTCATAAGTGCCAGTTCTGTGTATACCATTTATAGTGCTTTCTGCTGATTCAGCAAGTTTCATGACATTCAATTGGGAAAAAAGTACAGAAGGAAAGATTTTTTTTAAATAAAGTATATTGGTGAAATAATTGGTTTTCTAAGGTCTGTAATAGAAGAACATAACATTTTCAGAGGTTTCCAATTGAACTATGTAAAGCAGTTATGAATGGCTGCATGCAGTAACTCCCGGCTATTAAGATCTGAAATCTGAAGATCTGAAATGGTTAAATGAATGTGATACTTTGAGTTTCTGCACTGCAACAATTAATCAGGTACAAGAGATTTGTTCAGCGCATTATTGTGTGTTGAGTTGGAGAAGTTCTCCAAACTCACAATGCACACATATTCAATAATGATTGCCCCTGAATCTGGTCATCAGTGAAGTCAAAAGGTTGAAAATCTGTTCATGTATGAACACTGTCATAGTGCATAATTTAAAGAGAGAACATTCAAATGTAGTGCCCAGTAATTCTAAATACATAAAAAGAAAATATAATAAAACACATTACCTAGTATAAATGTGTTAATCTTGAATTATATGGAGATGCTGAGCTGTAGTCTGTGATGGATCTTTGACTTCTGTGACAAAATATGGATGATGACACCCATGGGTCCACCTGCATTTGGGTATGTTCATGTTCTGCTGGAGAAACTGTGACTTGTTCACACTGCTGAGGTGCTTCATAGTACAGGCAGCTTTGTGATTGTGGTTGGCTTTGCTGATATTGCCGGCATGTTGTCCCCTGGTATCCCTCTGGTATCTGTAGATATTCAGTGTCCACTTCTTGATGACATTCTTTTCTTTGCTTCAGGGACTCTTCATTACAGCCAAGTAGCTTTGACAGATATGAAATGTAGCTGATAGTCATCCTCAAGGTTTCAATTTTCGTTAGATTGCGCCCAGCAGGCACAAAAGATGGTGGCAGGTATCTTCTTAAGTTATGAAGGGCCTTGGATAGATTTCTCATCCTCAGCTTCTCCCGTTCACTGGCACTTTGCCTCTGAGGTCCAATTATTTTGCATCTTGTTCTTCTGCCGGTTGGAGGAGACGTTTCGGTCTGGTGATAGGTGTTCATCATTGGATCTTGAAAGTAACTGGCAAAATCTTCGTTATGTGCTCCTAGATGTGGATAGCTAGGAGACAGAAAGTAGGACTCAGTTGAAGATGCTGGAGACTGTGAACCAGAAGAGGGACAAACCCAGTCGGAGAGAAAAGAGCAGTTTTGTGGCATCCTATAGGCTCTAGCTGGTCAGGTACCAGAGATGATGTGCTTGCTTGACAGTCAATGGAACTACTGACAGTGCTGAGTCTCTCCAGGTTTTATACCGAGTGTGGAGGTGTGAAGAGTCTTCTTCCCAGGACCAAAGAGGTGTCAAAATCCTCAGCCTTTTGAAAGGGTCAGATGCAGGGGGTCTCTGGGAAAATGAGCCCCATTTGCAAAAGTGTGAATTTTGTCTCCTTATGTCTCTAATTGATGCTGCAGTACACTCCTTATGTGTGCTGGGAACAATTATTATATACACGACAACTGCTAACTTTCTTACTTAATGTGTCTACAGACCATCAGAGATGAAGACTGAACTATGGTAGTTACTGTACATATCACTCCCCAAATCTAAGAAAACTAGGGATCTATTCTAAACATTACTGGTAAGGGCAAGGACCATAACTATTTTCTATGTATCAATACATACCTCCCAAACTCTCACATGGGAAACAGGGACATTTGGTGCAAGAATATTGAAGCAAAACACAGTGTTTCTCATGGGCCATAAACAAGTGTTCACACAAAAGTATTCAACTTCTTTTCCTCTAAAACAGGACGTGAATGTGAGCATTGCAATACATTTGAGAGCGCATGTAAAGTTTAATGCAGAATAAACTCTGGTGGCAGATACATAAGTAAAGATGGGCAAATCTTCCAAAATTAGTTTTGGGTACTATTAGTCTGAGTTGGTGTTAAGATCGGGGTTGCATCTAAATTGAGATCAAACAAAAAATGCAATCTAGGAAAATACATCTAAATTCAAAACTTTTTTTTTGTCAGCAAGTAAAAAAATTAAAATCTGATTCAGATTCAGTCCAAAATTCTATGAACTTGAATTATTTGCTCAACTATACTTTATACATTTATTTTGAAAGCTCCATGCACCACATCAATTCTATATAATAATAATAATAAATACAAAAATAAGGAAGTTAATAATGGTAATTCATTTAGATTTTGAGAGCCTTTTCGAGTCGGACTTTGGAGAGAATTTTCTACTCTATCTGCAATTAAAGGCAGGACGCAAGGTTTTTCTTTTCTTCTTTTATAAGCCACATCACCTGCCTGGGTTTTATAATGGAGCAGTTTTACACGTGAGGGTCTAAATATTTTTATTTTCAAATATGTTGAATTTTTCAGCACCGTGGAGCACTGTTACTCAACCTGTGGTTAGCTCACCCCAAGAATCATATTGGGCACTTTTTTTAGCCCCACATTGCAGCACACTGCTTTTAACTCCCTGTGCATTCTGTGCAGGCCATGTATAGGGGTTGACTAGGGCCTAAACAGTTACCAGCAATGAGGTCTGGAAATAAGGATGGATAGGGCTCGGAGAAGAGGGATGAATGGAAGTGGAGCTGTAAGGAAGAGGGATGGATAGACAGAACAAGAAGGGCAGGGGGGGGATGGACAGAGAGCTGGGAGAAGGGATGGTGGGCAGAAATAGAAGGACAGGAATGAGCAGAGCTGGAGGGGGGTAGATTGCCAGAGCTGGAAGAAAGAGTAATGGATTGGCAAAGCTGAGAGGCCAGGGATTGGATGGGCAACACTGGGAGGACAAGAATGGATTGGGCAGAGAGACTGCACTGGATGGGGCAAAGCTGAGGGGACAGGGATTGGATGGGCAAAGCTGGGAGGACAGGAATGGATGGAGCAGAGACACTGGGCTGGATGGGGTAAAGAGACAGAGAAACATAGTTTGTGTGCAGGGCCGGATAATGGGGGGGGGGCGCAAGGGGCGCGAGCCCCAGGGCCTCCACCACTTGCCCTGCAAAGGGGGCCTCCACCAACCTTTGGGTTATGGTCTGGTCCAGGAGGCTTTTCAGTCTTTGGTCTGACGGGCCTTATTTCTTGCTTTTGCAATCCTGCAGCCAAAGCCACGACAGGGCAGGACAGAGAGTCTAGAGCCGCAAAGCCGCCGCCAGCAACGCTGCAGTGATGGGTGCGTGCAGAGCTGTCAATCGGCGGCCGCTCACTGCACATAAGACACCAAGCCCAGCTGCTGGCAGCTCAATGCAGGGAACTGTTTTCTGCTGGACCAGCTGGGGGACTACATGGCGAAGCAGGAGTTTCTGAGCAGCACGCATCCACACAAGGGTGGCACAAGGAACTCAATCTGACAATCCAGTAAGTAGACGGGTGCCAGACAACCACAAATCAGTTACTTGGCTGGACAATTATTTTAAAGGAAAATAAATACTGTATCTGGGGCATCCACCAGTTTTTGTGCCCAGGGGTCTCCACCGCACTTAATCCGGCCTGGTTTATGTGTATTGCTATACTTTAGATCTTAATTGATCTATAATTCTATACCGTGCACCTTAGCATAAATTTCATACATTCAACAATTTACAAAAATAATAAAAGTCCTTAAATAAATTGCAAGGAAGTTGTTAATTCATCAACTACCAGGTGTATCTTATCTTTTTATTTCCTTCATACGTGATTCCCAGCCACCAAAGCAAAAAATTGCACATACTAGATTTATTAAATAAATTGTGCCTTTAACTCCTCTTTAATCTCAGCGGGTCCACACCACTTTTTTGAACCAAAAGGTAATCAGATAGGATTCAATCCACTTATAAATAAATCAAATAGCTCCCATCACCTTTCACATATAGTACTTCATTAATAAAAGCAAACAGATAAAGAATAACATAGCGTGATACTGTTAAGATCAAGATTTCACTATAAATTCCAAATATGCTCACCAGATCTCATATAAAAACGCGCTAATAAGAAATCCCAGGGTGAAGCAAGGTATAATTATGGCTCCTCTTTTCTCAGCTGCAAGCTCCGTGTCTTGTAAACACCGCCGACCTGTTACCCGGCCGCGGGAAGCTGCAGCGCTTTCAGCGAGACAGCTCAGACAAAAGTAAAAGTAAAACGTACTACCATATACTGCCCCAGGCGCGTTTCAGCGTTTTGACTTAATTACTTGGCCAGAGTTGTGTGCACCTTGCAGTGCCACTTTTTAGCTGGTGCAGTACTTCACATTGCAATGCTAGGTGCCAGGGAGCAGAGTCGTGATACTGGCAGGGAGACTACATCTCCAATCAAATAAAGGGGGCAGTGCTGAGCATGGCAGAGTTCCCGGAAATCTGGCGTCAAGGTCCACATTCGGACCCTGGCCCGCCAGTTGAGTACGGCTGTTTTTACATACATTACATACATACATTTAAAAGAAGCCTGTCAGAATGTAATTGAGTAACCCAAAGCGGCCTGTTATTTTCAAATAAGTTGGTAAAATTCTGCACATCACCTCATGTACTCCAGCACAAAACCTAATAATTTCATGAAGAGAATAACATTTCGTTTATTTCTACTGTATTGCATGGGGGAAAACAAGCCTTTTCCAAATTGTAAAGATACCACAAAATTGTACTTATTAGTCACCAGCAGCCATGTGATTAGCTGCCATTTTGTGCCATGAATGAGGAAGTGGTGACTTGCCTATAAATAAGTAAATCTGTCAGAATGGCAGTCGGAGGCTTAAGTGTAATACTCAGCCTGTAGGCCCCTATTGGAAACAATAGGCTGGTCTGTCGATAAGAGTAGAAATATTAATAGTGCAGTAGGAGGTTTATATGGAAAAGTGCAAAAGACAAGAGAGGATTCCCTGCAGATGAAGGGAAAAGGGCTCCATCTTAAAAAAAAGGTCCTTAAGTGTAAAGTTGGGGAAACAGGGAATATCCTGCCACTGGAACTGATCTTAGAAGATTTAGTAAATACATAAAGAAAAATTAAAGTCTAAAAAGGCTGTAATTCCTATTTTTTTGCCCAAACACTGTGATGATACCTGCTGCTGGCAAGTGTGGCTGGCAAGCCTGATGCCAGGCATGCAATAGCAGCTGAACAAGCGACCATTCAGCTCCACTGTTCTCCACCCGCCATGCAAACTTGATTGATTGCTGGAGGTCACATGTTCACTGGTGGCTGGGCTTGCCGTAATGCTCTGCACGGCAGAGCACCCCCATCATCTCCATGTTGCCAGTGTTTAGGGAACAATAGAGAATAAATATATATATATATATATATATATATATATATATATATATATTATGAAGAACTACCAACAGTTAAACACAGGAGAATTTTAATGTTCATAACCTGATAACTGCAATACGATACAGGGAATGCACATGCAAAGGCTTCGTAAAAAACAAGTTTAAACAAGTTTATTAAAATAAGGATCATTGAACATATACGTCACACATATTAATCATGTAAGCATATGTAAACGCTCAGCGAGATGTCTTATTCAATGTGCTCATTGGCTTAAAGCGTTTTCTTAGCACCCAAAGTGACTTTTATCCAGAGAATCTTCAAATAACTTTTGTGCAATCAGATCCCTCCACCTATACATTCAATCACGTACCAGCTCCACAATAGATAAATCGCGTTGATCAATTTAGCTCCGCTTTAATGGCTCCACCCGCTCTTTTAAGAGCTGTATCCACTCTGGCCTTTCAATGTTAATCTTATCAGCCAAGCTTATATCCAAATAGCCAACAATCAGGCAATATTTAAAATCATCCTCAATTTATTAAAATGACATTCTTTTCTCTTTCATATCATTTTAATAAATTGAGGATGATTTTAAATCCCCAAGGACTGGAACTGGAGTCTTATAAAGACAGGATCATGGCCCACCGCACAACTACTCAATTCATTGCAATGAAAGGGCCTGCTAAGGTGGGGCCGTGCCGGAGCGCCTTGGCATGTCCGCGTTATTGCAGTGAATGAAATAGGCAGGGATGTGATTCATTCTTGATGGAGGCTGCCATATCTGGATGATATTGGCAAGATATTGGTAAGATGTTCTACATTTACTAATTTCATCATTTAACAGCATTTATATTAGAATTCCTCACAGAAAGATTGCACGCGGTACAGGAAGCGAATCACACCTCTTTCACCATTAAATTGACACCAGGGTCTCACAAGGATGTTTCCTATAGTCTCTATACACCTACACCTGCATATCGACCGGCTGATGACCGGGGGTGGGAAACACTGGTCCGCAAACACTGGTCAACGAGGTCCGTGTCCCGGGGCAATGTGGGAATGTGGCGGCTGTGCAGCGATCAGGTGAGTTAAGCTGAGTTTAGATGAGCAGATAAATTGGCTCTTCATTCAGTGGGTGGCCAACCATACAAATCTTCTGCAATCGAGCGACTGTGTTTAGATGACAAAGATCTGTTTGTCAACCGTTTAATAGAGCGATCGCTCGTGTGCTCGTTGTCATAGCTAAACACATTTTTTTAAGGGAGACTTCTGTTTCCACATTCCAACCATAAAGAGATAAACAGGATTTATTTGGGCAGCCACAACGATACGACGGCCGACTGATTAACCAATTCTCGTTCATCGTCTCATTGCGTGTTTCCATAGATCGATTGATGCTAAATTGTGGTCCCTTTAGTCCCTTTAGCGATTGCACACTCGATAATCGCACAGGGCAAAAGATAAGTACTCTTTTCGTTCTTTTATTTGCCTGCTTAATCACGTTAATGTATTCTAATGGGGACATTCATAACACACATTTCACTGCATGTCATATTATGTGTGGTTGTGCATGTGACAAATAAACCTTAAATTTGATTTGAATAATTTTTATGCTCTGATTCCATAAGTAAGTAATATAAAGTGGACTAACACCTGTGCGGGTGCAGGTGTTGGCACTGATGCTATAAGACTGGGGTCATATAGAATGCTGGAGCCCTCCCTGCACAAAACCCCCCAGAACACTCATAAATCTTACATTAGTCTCGATCCTCCACCGGGAATTCAGCACTGCGTTTGGCCGTTCGGCGCTAACGTACATAGTGAGCACAGCCATTGTTGAGGCTGCCAGAAAGCCTGACCCACCTGAGCGCCAGCGGCCAATTGCTGTGCCGTATTATGCGGATAGTAGCTAAGAACAATAGTGGTACTGACAGATCCCTGCATACCAACTTAGAGAGGATAAGTCAGTAGATCCACTGATGTGTGCTTTAGTGTGGGCATGTAAGCAGAATTAAACCTTGCATGCGGGTCTGATCACTCAAGGAGGGCATGACCAAACCCACCAGACCTAAATATATGTTATACTGTAACTACTATGTCAGCAAATATAGGTTCATAATTTCACACCTATAGGCCCTTACAGAGGGTCCAGACATTTACCTTTTTCCTAAAATAGGAAGTGGAAGAATACAACATTTTTTCCATGATTAACCTTCATTGTTAAATCATAGTTGTACCTGGGGTAGGAGAGTGGTGTGCATACTGTACACCCCCTGCAAACCTTGTTCTTCTTACCTTCTGCTCATCTCTAAGCAAAACCTGGCACCGGCCACTGGTCTGATGGTTCTGAGTGGGTTTTAATGCACCAAAAGGTCTCTGGACCATGTGATCCCCAGAGGCCAATTGCAGAGCCCAGTTGTGCTGGGGAAGTGAGCAAAAACTAAGAAAACTATTTCTTGCATGAGGTTTCCCTGTGTTTAACACCCATTTTGGGACTGATTTGCTAACCACTTGGCCCCTATTCACTCAACATTCATGTTTTTTTTGCCACATTCACTGCATTTAGCAAACAACATATTCAGTGTTTGCCTGACTGTTTATGTATTTACCACTAGTTCAAAATAGCCTGGTGAAGACGGGCAAACACTTAAAGTGGACCAATCACCAGGATTTTCACTATCCTGGAGAATGGTCCTGGTTTCTTGGGCATCCTACTTAGAAATGGCCCGCTGTGAGAAACACCCAAATCACTCAACTCACCTGTTCCCACAGTGTATGCGTGGCCTCTCGTCCAGTCAGCGCTTTAAGCTGTACATACAAATGAACAACATTTAGCTGTTGTTTTGACTGAACTTTGGAATAGAGAGTAAGGGCACCCGACCCTGGAGTTCGCGGTACGCCGTACCTGAATGGCTGGGCGCAGGAGTGCGAACAGTCCCGGGGATGCAGCCGCAACCTGCCATAACAACAAGGGACCATCAGAAAGGTAAAGGGGTTTGCAGGTAATCTGGGAGGGCTTACACAATTTGGCATCCCGAATATGGGATGTCCCATGGGCACCTAGTCAGCTGATGATTGGTTCACTTAAACAGTGCTCCAAACTTTTCTAATGATTACCATTGGAATCAATGTGTGTTCTGCCAAGATTGTCTCTGTAGTTGAATTTTGCATGAATATAAGATATTTTGAGTCTGAGCATCAGATAGTAATGTAGTATTTCAATAACAACAAATTAAACGGTTTTCAAATTTTTTGATAAACTCTTTATATAAGGTATAAGGCTATCATCTGCACCTCAGATGAGACAAGTCAAACTAGATATAATAACAGGATGTATTTTGATTCTGGATTTTAGGAATTATGATGAGTTTGGTTTATAGCTGTCCTGTAATTCCATCATAAGTTTGTTATTTCTGACTCTCTAGGAACAACTTACTCATAACTGATAGGAAGACGCTAAACAATGACAGTATGTAGTATTTGAATAACAACGAATGAAACGTTTTCACATATTTTGATAAACTTATTACATAAGGTTTTCCAAACTATCATCTGCACCTCAGATGAGGCAAGTCAAACTTGATATAATAACAGGATGTATTTTGATTCTGGATTTTAGGAATTATGATGCATTTGGTTCATAGCTGTCCTGTAATTTCAGTTTGTTTTTTCTGACTCTCTAGGAACAAGTTACTCATAACTGATCGGAAGTCGCTAAACAATGACAGAGAAAACTTGCCCTTTTCATAACCACAAAATGATATCATGTTCATTATTTTGATACAATGACACAAGACAAGTAAGGGTTGGTGGGGTGTGGGTTTCTGTTGCTGCCATTAGTGGTGATTCAGCCTTTCTGAAGCATGACAAGTCATTTGGCTTAGTAGATGATGACAGCGTAGACAGCATAGAAAAATGCTGTTACAAAACGATAATGCTTGTGCATATAATCCAATATATTCTTTGGTATCTAGCACCTTTATTTTTCTAAAATTGTGTACCAAAACCATAAGATAATATTTTTCTAGCTATATGTGTTTCTATCTGGTGCAAAAGCTACGTGCTGTGTCCTCCACGAGAGGTAGAAAAACTCATGTTGTCAGTAGAGATGAGCGAACTTCTCGAATCGCTTATCTGAAAAAAAAAAATGCCGGCTTCCGCCGCCCGCTGACAGCGTAGCCGGCCTGCCCGCTCCCATTTTTTTTTTTATTTCAGGGAAACTTCGATCGGCACGAACCAAAAAAAATTCGGGTTCGTGCCGAATCGAATTTTCCCTGAAATTCGGAGCGAATTCCGGTTTGTCCGAACCGGTTCGCTCATCCCTAGTTGTCAGTGTACAGTAAATGCAAATATTCATTTAGACTCAATATACTCAATATACAGTATTGCAAACATCTGAAGATTTTGCAATTACATTATTTCACACCATTAGTGTTTAAAGGTCTAATGCAAAGGATATTCAAATATTGAAGAATCTGTAGAAACACCTTATAGGGTAAAGAGAGGGGTTACCCATACACAGGGCTGTTATTAGGTTGTCTGCGTCATGTGCAAGAAAGCAGGATGTTACCCCACTAGAATTTAGCATGTGAGAAGTCTGCTTTAACGTGGCCAACACTTTTAATAATAATGTATAATGTGTTCATATGATCACGGTATGCTTGTGCATACATAGGAATTTGTGCTCCACTTTTAACCCATCCATGCAGTGAGAACACACACAGTGAACCACACCAGGGAACCCACTAGGTGTCAGTAAGGGCACATACATGCCCAGAGTGGTGGGAGTTGGAAGCCTTGCTCAAGAGCACTTTTTCAGTCATTTCCCAGCCATGAACCTCATTGGTCAAAATTGGTACGCCAATCACTATGTCGTGACTGCCCTGGCATGGGGCATAATCCCCCACGGCAACCAAGGAAAAGTTGGGTCATGTCCCAGCCAGGAACCGAACCTGCAAATCTCTGGTCAAGATTGTTTACCTAATGCCTAGGCCATGACGGCCCTGGCCATGCAGAAATATCCATAGGGGTGTAGATCCGCTTTAAAGCAGATCTCAGGTACATTTTAAAGCACACACTGTAAAAGAAACCAGCCTCACAGTTCTGAGAAAAGGTCCACAAGATTGTAGAAGTGGTGGTTGGTGGCTTCTCCCCCCTTCTTACTGTTGTTTTTTCCTTGTTTCCTTTTCTTGAATTAATTAGAGTAGAGTAGGTAGACGAGGATTTGAATCATATCAATGGGGTCCATACTCACTTTTTTTCAGAAGAGAAAATTGCCATTGACTTACATTGTCTACCTTAGAGCTGATTCAGAGCCAGGTGAAAATGTACACCCAGCAGACAATGAAAGTGAATGGCAGTTTTCTCTCCTAAAGAAGTGAGTTTTCTCACCAGGCTCTAAATTGACCCAAATATCTATCTCTCTTAATTAAAAAACAAATGATTGTGCAGACTTCTTAGTAAAAAAACAAACATACAAGTCACTGGTCAGACCCCATATGGAATACTGTGTACAGTTCTGGGCACCTGTGCTTAAGAAGGACATATCAGAACTGGAACACGTTCAAAGAAGGGCAAAAAAGTTAATAAAAGGAGTGCGGGGGCTAGAGTACCCTGGAAAAGAGACACCTGAGGGGTGATCTAATATCTATGTATAAAAATATCTGGGGTCAATACAAAGATCTGTCCCACAATCTATTTATACCCCGGAGTGTAACCATAACCCGAGGGCATCCACTAAGGTTAGAGGAAATGTGCTTTCTCCACCGACATAGGAGGGGATTCTTCTCTGTAAGAGCAGTGAGACTATGGAACTCGCTGCCAGAGGAGGTAGTGAAGGATACAGTAAAAACGTTCAAAAGTCGCCTGGATGCCTTCCTTGCATTTAAATAACATTGCCAGCTATGGCTACTAGACCACTGGAGATAAACAGGCTGAACTGGATGGACTAAATTCTTTATTCAGCCTTACATACTTAGGCCCTTATTTATGAAGGAATAGCGACAGGTAGCGACTGGTGAGCGACCGGTAATGACGGGCACCGCCACGAGAACGTCGGCTCCCCACCACAATCACACATTTATCAAGCCGATCCTGCTTAGCGACTGAGATAGCGCCAGATAGCGACTCATTCATCATTATTCCAGCCTCAGCCCACAGCGCCAGCGTCCGACCTTGAACAGCGACAGGTATGACTTCTCGCTACCTGGCGCTCTCCAATGCATTTCAATGAAACAATCTTTAAATATTCATAATTAATTGTTATTAATGTTTTTTGTTTTTTTTTAAATGTGAAAAATTCTGTGACCTTACAGGTCTGATATTATTGTATTCATATTACTAAATTCTTTAAAAATGTTTTTTTTTTGGGTTTCCAAAAATATGGTGGTTTGGGGGTTAAAAAACTACATTTAACACATCGCCGCCAGCGCTCTGGGGTTTAAACATGCATTTCACAGCGCGAGAATTTTTTGAGCGTGATTTTTTGATGAATATGGTGGGAGCCGGTCCCTCTGACCAGTCGCTATCATGCGCACCCATACATCGCGGAACCTGTCAAATAGCGACTCGTCACCCCGTATTCAACATTACTGCACACCGAATCAGTCGCTATCAACAACCGAACAATAGCCAAGCACAGCAACTACTAGCAGGCGCTGTGAAAATACTGCTACAGTCGCTCAACTGTCGCTACCTGCCGCTATTAATGAATCGGCCTCTATGTTGCTATGATTGTGCAGGCTTCTTAATAAATAGCAAATGATTGTGCAGGCTTCCTAATAAATAGCAAATGATTGTGCAGGCTTCCTAATAAATAGCAAATGATTGTGCAGGCTTCCTAATAAATAGCTAATGATTGTGCAGGCTTCTTAATAAAGTGGAAATGATTGTGCAGGCTTCCTAATAAATAGCAAATGATTGTGCAGGCTTCCTAATAAATAGCAAATGATTGTGCAGGCTTCCTAATAAATAGCAAATGATTGTGCAGGCTTCCTAATAAATAGCTAATGATTGTGCAGGCTTCTTAATAAAGAGGAAATGATTGTGCAGGCTTCCTAATAAATAGCAAATGATTGTGCAGGCTTCCTAATAAATAGCAAATGATTGTGCAGGCTTCCTAATAAATAGCTAATGATTGTGCAGGCTTTAATCATACATTACTTTGATTTACTAGGAGATTTAAAGTTCCTGTCCAGGCACACAATAGCTTCCTCCAACCTTATACCCATTGACAGCAGTGTAAAATGATCCATTTCAAAGCATTCCAAAATCTCGGATAATATGTAAATACCTTATTTATTGTAAGCAAAACCGATATTTATGCTTTAGTTTCTGGGTTGTGGCTGAGCTGGGAAGGGCGCATCATGGCACAGCTTTTTTAGTTATAAGCATGCTTTCCTGTGGTCAGAAACAGCTGTGGGGCCAGTGTGATTTGCCAGGCTTGCTCACTCTGAGAGCACTAAGAGACAGAGTGGCTTCTGGACCACTTTGGGTGGGGTCATGTAGGAATTAAATTGAAAAGTGGATAAACTTGATACCCTGCTACAGCTTCTACCCTGCACTGCAGGAAATGGAGGAGAAGCACATTGGGCAGGCATCAGGTGAGCTCCTAGCTGCCTTGTGGGGCTGTCATGACCTAGAGGTAGGGAATCGGCATTGTGACTGGAGTGTGGCAGGTTTGATTCCCAGCCATGGGACATGACTGAATTGCTCTTGAGCAAGGCACCTAACTCCCAATTGCTCCCCAGGCACCAAATTAAGGGCAGCCCGCTACTCCGCCACATGTGCACTTCACTGCCCCTTATGTGTTATTCACCTTTGTATAGTCACTAATATAGTGTTTATTCACTGATGTGTTCACGGAGGCATGTTCACAGGTAACAGATGGGAAAAATGCTAAGGTAAGATTCCATGTGCGTAAGCACACAATGGCCACTATTTGCACTATTATTATTACTTAATAAAAATCATTAATGTTCATCACTAATGATGAGCTAAAGCTGGGACAATTTGGTTTGGAAGTCCCCAGTATCCTGTATTTGGTTCTCCTGAATGCCTAATAGAATAGCTCTGCCCCCCCCCCCCCCCCCCTTGGACTCCCTACAAGCTATAAGAAGAGAGACTTCCTGCCTGAGCTAGCTTGCAATGTAAAAGGTAAAGGAAGACTCTATACTAGAAATAATAATAATCATAATTAGAGATGAGCGAACTTCTTGAAAGTTCGATTCGGGCGATTCGCCGAATTTCCCCAAGAAATTCGGGTTCGCCCGAATCGAACTTTCACGAATCGCTCATCTGAAAAAAAAATGCCGGCATGGTGGGAGCGGGCAGGCCGGCTACGCTGTCAGCGGGCGGCGGAAGCAAACACTTACCTGCATGGTCGGAGCGTGGAGGCCGGCGCCGCTCTCAGGCGCCCTCTGATGACGCGCCCTCTGATGACGCGTCCTCTCAGCTGTCATCAGAGGGCGCGTCATCAGAGGGCGCCTGAGAGCGGCGCCGGCCTCCGCGCTACGACCATGCAGGTAAGTGTTTTCTTTTTAAACAAATGCCGGCATGGTGGGAGCGGGCACGCCCGCTGACAGCGTAGCCGGCCTGCCCGCTCCCACCATGCCGGCATTTTTTTTTTTATTTCAAGGAAAATTTGATCGGCACGAACCAAAAAAAATTCGGGTTCGTGCCGAATCGAATTTTCCCTGAAATTCGAAGCGAATTCCGGTTCGTCCGAACCGGTTCGCTCATCCCTAATCATAATATCTGACCTTTCTGAATCTTCCTCCGAGCAACGTCCTCTCTTCAGGTCACTGGTCTGCTGATGCTTTTTTTGTGAACTTGATTCTAAGGGGCCCCAATAACAGTTCACATGTTGTGGTGGCTGGCATATCATCTGCAGGCACGTCGGATGATTTGACCCGGATCTTGCGGGGATGAGGCGCACTGGACAGATCCTGCTCAATTCTAGCTTTGGCCCAGATCTGAAGCCCATCACTTTTCAAAGCAAAGGACTGCTTCTAAGCATCCGTCTGCTTGCTACATATTGAATCCATGCCCACCTGCTGAGCCGACTAATACTGGCTTGACAGGTGAGCGATGTGCGGTGCGGGTGCGCTGGCAGATAAAACAGGTCGCTTCGTGCCCTTGGGTACTATAAGTCTAAGGTCTGTCAGAGAAAGTCCATGGAAATTCGAGGCAAAGCTCCATTAAACGTAAAGGCACCGGGGTTCTCCCTTGTGTGGTACTGCCCCACGTTAGGGTAGATCTAGCACTGCATTTTTTTAATCACGTTTTTTGAAGAGAAAACATCTTATCTCGGGTTTTTTTCCCTTCAGGTGCAATATGGTGCAATTCAGCACCATATATAGCTGTGCAAATGTTTTTAGAAAAATTGCACAGGTAAATATGGAGCTGAATTGTACCGAGGGAAAAATCCAGACAAAAGGCTTTCCCTCCAAAAAAGAGACTGAAAAATGCAGTGCTGAATCAACCCTAATGTCTGCACACCTTGCAGGTTATGTTTTTCCATGTTTCATTGTTTCATCGTTCATCCTTTGGGAAAACCAAAATACAAAAGTAACGCAGAAAATGTAGAGAGGGAAGAAGGGAATAGAGAAATAGACAGTGCACAGAAAAGGGAGGGAATGCTGAGAAAAGACTAGAGTTAGGTGGAAAAGAGAGAGAGGAAATGTGAACGAAAGGAGGAGGGAATGTGAAAATAGAGAAAGATATAGAGAAGGCAAAAAGATAGGAAGATGGGAAAGATTGGAAAAACTCAGGGGGAACAAAAATAAAAGAAGGAGAGATGGGAGAAGAAAAATAGAGAGAGATTGAACACAGAAATGATGGGGATGGAAATATGGGTGAAAATAAAAAAGAGAAATTAGGAAAATGTGGACAGGATGGTGAGAATGAGGGGATGTTGAAAAAGCGTAAGGAAGAAGGCAGGTGAAAAAAAGACGAAGAAAGGGTGACGAGAGAGAGATGGTGTGAATGTGCAAAAGGGAGATGGAAGGTATAAATGAGAAGGAAAAGGAGTGAATGTGAAAAAGTAAAGAAGGAGCAAATGTGGAAATGAGAGCAAGATTGAGGGAGTGTGAAAAAGACATGAAAAGGTAAGGATAAGAGAGAGAGAGAAGGATCACATAACCGAGAGAGAGAAAGCTGGCATGAGAGAATAATGAAAAGGAACTGCTGGAAAATGTCTAAATGATTTTCCTGATGCCCCCTTAAAAGAGATTGAGATGGCTCCCTGTGCAACCACATAGGTCGCACTCCCTGGCCCTAGTGGGAGGTCACATGGGACGTCATACTTGGAAAGTATCAGCTGATCGGTCTCTGGGCTTGCTGGGCAGAAGTTTGCAGCAGGGCATCCCAGGTCAGGGTGCCCTTGTGCTTCAACCAGATCACCTTCTCCCACTCTTATGTCCAGGACTTCACATGTGCAGCTCTACTCCTTTAGAATGCCCTTCCCCATACAATTTGCACCCCCGCAACCTTCAAAACCTCCAAAAGCACCCTTAAAACTCATATAATCAGACATGCCTAACATCTGGTTTAGCCAACTCTACAGTCTGGTTACTCTTCAGAGTTCTTGTTAACATTAGGACATACTCTTTGTGACCCAACATCTTGTCTCTTCCCTCATCCTTTAGATTGTAAGCTTGCAAGGGCAGAGCTCTCTCCGAATGTATTATTATATTCCATGTGTTACATCTGACTTATAATACTGTGTGTATTATATGCATTTGTTGTCATATTTCTGTTACATATGACTCCTAATTTCGGACCAGTGACAGGGAAAGGATCAAAAGCTTCTGCACTCTATTAAAAACTTGCAGCAGGTCTTGGGTTCTGTTTAAATGTATAGATATGCAGATGTCGAAATAGCTAAAATGTTATTAGGTACAGACTTCCTTCTTGCCATGGACAATGCAAATTTCAAATGTAATGAGAGTCTGCCCCAATAGTCTTCCTTCTGAAATACACTAACTTATAAAGTCTCAGACATAAATGTACATCCTCGGGGCGTCTTGTCCTCCTCTAGGCCTAATGTTAATTAGTGGTGTGGGAAGTGAAAACTGTGAACTTCATTAGCATGTGAGTACAGGAAAGTACCAACACAACAACCCTGATGTATTATCACTAATGAGCACTTTGCTGTGTATTCAGCAGCACCCTTCTTCCTTTAATGTTCAGGCCATGGGCACAGCATCCACTTGACACAATGGATGATTTACTACCTAAACTTTCACTGAGATAATATACTGCAGATAGTGTAGCTGCCTGGCAGCCAGAAAACATGTTTGCTGCGTTCTGCCCATACATAACATTGTGCGTGTAGCACAATAATAATAATAATACAAAACACATTTGGTTTTAGCGAAAGAAATGTGAAAATATGATCTGACACTTGCTAAAAGATTCCAGGGCCGGCAGCTCCCCCACCCCCAGATTCCCCGCAAAACTTACCTTTCTGGTGGTCCCACAGCACATGTGAGGCATGCTGCCACATCCCTGGCATCTCGTGGCTGAGGCATGCTCTGGCGGGAGTGTGCAGCCACATCCCTGGAATCTTGTGGCTGAGGCATGCTCTGGCGGGAGTGTGCAGCCACATCCCTGGAATCTTGTGGCTGAGGCATGCTCTGGCGGGAGTGTGCAGCCACATCCCTGGAATCTTGTGGCTGAGGCATGCTCTGGCGGGAGTGTGCAGCCACATCCCTGGAATCTTGTGGCTGAGGCATGCTCTGACGGGAGTGTGCAGCCACATCCCTGGCATCTTGTGGCTGAGGCATGCTCTGGCGGGAGTGTGCAACCACATCCCTGGCATCTTGTGGCTGAGGCATGCTCTGGCGGGAGTGTGCAGCCACATCCCTGGAATCTTGTGGCTGAGGCATGCTCTGGCGGGAGTGTGCAGCCACATCCCTGGAATCTTGTGGCTGAGGCATGCTCTGGCAGGAGTGTGCAGCCACATCCCTGGCATCTTGTGGCTGAGGCATGCTCTGGCGGGAGTGTACAGCCACATCCCTGGCATCTTGTGGCTGAGGCATGCTCTGGCGGGAGTGTACAGCCACATCCCTGGCATCTTGTGGCTGAGGCATGCTCTGGCGGGAGTGTGCAGCCACATCCCTGGCATCTTGTGGCTGAGGCATGCTCTGGCAGGAGTGTGCAGCCACATCCCTGGCATCTTGTGGCTGAGGCATGCTCTGGCAGGAGTGTGCAGCCACATCCCTGGCATCTTGTGGCTGAGGCATGCTCTGGCGGGAGTGTACAGCCACATCCCTGGCATCTTGTGGCTGAGGCATGCTCTGGCGGGAGTGTACAGCCACATCCCTGGCATCTTGTGGCTGAGGCATGCTCTGGCGGGAGTGTGCAGCCACATCCCTGGCATCTTGTGGCTGAGGCATGCTCTGGCGGGAGTGTACAGCCACATCCCTGGCATCTTGTGGCTGAGGCATGCTCTGGCGGGAGTGTACAGCCACATCCCTGGCATCTTGTGGCTGAGGCATGCTCTGGCGGGAGTGTACAGCCACATCCCTGGCATCTTGTGGCTGAGGCATGCTCTGGCGGGAGTGTGCTGCCACATCCCTGGCATCTCGTGCCTGAGGCATGCTCTGGCGGGAGTGTGCTGCCACATCCCTGGCATCTTGTGGCTGAGGCATGCTCTGGCGGGAGTGTGCTGCCACATCCCTGGCATCTTGTGGCTGAGGCATGCTGTGGCGGGAGTGTGCAGCCACATCCCTGGCATCCTGTGGCTGAGGCATGCTCTGGCGGGAGTATGCAGCCACATCCCAGGCATCTCGTGGCTGAGGCATGCTCTGGCGGGAGTGTGCAGCCACATCCCTGGCATCTTGTGGCTGAGGCATGCTCTGTCGGGAGTGTGCAGCCACATCCCGGGCATCCTGTGGCTGAGGCATGCTCTGGCGGGAGTGTGCAGCCACATACCTGGCATCTCGTGGCGGAGGCATGCTCTGGCGGGAGTGTGCAGCAGACCACAGGTAGCCCAGGCATGTGGCTGCTCCTCTTTCCCTATGCCAGAGCTCTGTTCCAAACAGAGCTGTATTGCGTGCATTAATATGGAAAAGAGCCCGCGCTTGTGCTGTGGGACTGTCCTAAAGGTGAGTTTTGCAGGCAATCACAGAGGTTTCAAATAGCAGGCATCTTAAAACGCTATGACCCAAAGGAATGGACCAAAACCAGGGGTGGTCACAATTCCGGGTGTTGGTTCACAATTATATGATAAAAAGCCAAAAAAAAACAAGCGATCAAGTGATACACTGCACTTCACATGGTCAGGTATGTGAATGGGATCAAGGAAAATAATGAGCAGGATCTTCGTTAGGAGTGTTTGAATACTGTACAACCAGCAGCACAATAAAGTACAAATCAAATAGTTCTATTTTAAGTCCTACACACACCTGATTGAGTTTCATAACCTATAGTTTATAGCTTTAAAGAGGAGAAACCCCCGACCTCAAGTCTATAAGACCCGTGAACCGGTGGTGGTCGCCCTCTTTATGGGACATTCTAAATTGGGATGCCCCACCATGTGAAACCCCCTGATGGCCCGATTTACTACCTCCTTCTGGAGCACTGCCCGTGTCTAGAGACCGCATCCTCAGTATACCTCTATCTGGAGTGTGTACCTGGGCCAGGCCTTTCTAAATGCCCAGCTAGAGGTCAGTGAGGATGTGGCCGGTGGCGCTCACTCCATTCAGTGCGGTAAATGAAATATGGATCGGACTAGCGCCGCTGACTGGCTGAGCAGCCCACATAGGACCCCGGAAGAGAAGAGTTTTCAGTTAATCCCAGGGGGATACACACAGCGAGGGAGGCCCCAATTGGAATTAATAAGCTGGTCTGATTTTACCCAAAAAATAAGTTGCAACATTTGTGCGCATGATAGCGACTGGCCCTAGCGACTGGCTCCCACCATATTCATTAAAAAATCACGCTCAAAAAATTCCTGCGCTGTAAAATGCATGTTTAAACCCCAGAGCGCTGGAGGCGATGGGTTAAAAGTAGTTTTTTAACCCCCAAACCACCATATTTTTGGAAACCAAAAAAAAAAAGTATTTTAAATAATTTAGTAATATGAATACATTAATATCAGACCTGTAATATCAATTCTGTACAATTTTTTTTTTAATTTTTTTCCCTTAAAAAAATCAAAATCTAAAATGGCAGAAGTGGTCACAGAATTGTTCACATTAAAAAAAACAAAAAAAAAACACATTAATAACAATTAATTATTAATATTTAAAGTTTGTTCCATTGAAATGCATTGGAGAGCGCCAGGTAGCGAGAGGTCATACCTGTCGCTGTTCAAGGTCGGACGCTGGCGCTGTGGGCTGAGGCTGGAATAATAATGAATGAGTCGCTATCTGGCGCTATCTCAGTTGCTAAGCAGGATTGGCTTAATAAATGTGTGATTGTGGTGGGGAGCCGGCGTTCTCGTGGCGGTGCCCGTCATTACCGGTCGCTCACCAGTCGCTACCTGTCGCTATTCCTTCATAAATAAGGGCCTAAGTGTATGGATCTCTTAAGACACATCTTTGCAACTGTGGATTGCACATATATTATGTGGTACCATGCCCTGATGATGACATTTGATTCATATGGTTCCTCTAACAAATCTGTAAGAGAAAATATGAAACAGCAGTGGGGTGAACAGTTTACCTCTGTCAGAGCAAGGTCAGGTCACTTGGCTTTCTAAACTATTTCCAGGCAAACTTTCTTTTCCCAGACCAGTCTACAATTACTAGGTTGCCTCTGACGGTTAGAAGTGTGACCATTTCACACCTCAGACTCATGTTTGCACAAGTGCCTGACTTCATAAACCTGTCTTCTCCAGCCTGAAGTGTTAACTTGGGAATCAGTCCATCGCACAGGTCCCCATCCAGCTGAAAGTACATTTCCAGATTGCTAACAGTGGGTCATAGCTGCCCTGGGCATCAGTTCATTGGCCACTTTATACCACTAACAGCCGAGTGCATTTTGTGTTGGGGATGTTCTCCGGGCAGGTGAAGAAGATTTTCAATGAATTAAAGTATTATTTACAAAAGAGCAAATATGGTCGGCTTTCCGGTGTTAGGTGGCACTACATTTTCATGAATAATTCCTGCCAATGCTTTTGCAGCACCATCTATAATTGTGGTTTTGGAAATCAAAGGGGATATTTGGTTAGATAGAGGCTCAGCTACATTCCAGGTTAGGAGGCAGAATTTGATAAGCAAACTTCTATAAAATAATTGCATTATTTAGAGCAGTAAAAGTTCCACGTAGGTTTGGGTGTATAAATGTTGCTCTTCTGGTTGCAGGTCACAAGTAGGGATCTAAGCACATTTCAGCTAGATTTTTGGGTGTTGTATTTTGTGGACCCTGGACCTAAAGCGGAAGTTTAGTCCAAAAGTGACCCCCCTGCCCTGCCAGCCTACCCTGGTGCTGAGGTAGGATGGGGGGTTAGAAAGAAAAAGACCTCTTATCCAGGGGACCGCGCCGCTCTCCCCGCACTCTGGATCCTGGGCACTGCCATCTTGCTTGAAAGCACAAAGCTGCATCCCCGGCTCCTTGCATTTAAATGAATGGGCGCCGGAGCGTGTGTGGACCCGGGGGATGCACCTTGTGTTTTCTCTGCGGCAGTTGCACAGACCAGGGGAGCAGCGCTGACCTGAGGAGAAGGTAAGGGGTCTTTTTCTTTCTAACCCCCTTCCTACCTCAGCGCCAGGGTAGGGTGGCCAGGCGGGGGGGGGGGGGGGTCACTTTTTGACTAAGTTTTAAAGCGGTCCTTCACTCTGAATAAGAATCTATCTTATATGTTTCCCACACCCTGTACATACAGATTGTCCACATTAAATATCATCTTACCTGCATCTACTGCATGTTATGAGCCTTTAAACATCCAAGATGGCGGCTCATGGAACATCAGGCAGCCTGCAAACAGGAAGTGCCTTCTGACTGTGCTGCTCTGCATTCTGGGATTGCTGACCTTTTCCTGACCCCAGCTCTGCTCTGTCTGAGCAAAGCACAGCTATAACCCGCCACCCTGTACTTTATCCCACTCTCCTCTCCTCAGTAAGTATGATGCTTCTGAGTCAAGATGGCGGCGCCCTTATCCTAAAGTCCTGAACAGAGTTGCAGCCCAGTGGGGGAAAGAATAATAAGTAAGAAATATGTAAAATATATTGATTTTAGATTTTAGATTTATTTTCAATAAATCATGGTGAAGGTCCAGTTTAAATCATTATGCTTTATTAACCAGATTTCAGAAAGCCAGAGAAAACAAAAACAATATTACACAGCCTTGCTAAAACTGAAAAACAACAGTTAATAGAAATGTAGTTATAAAAAAAAAGAGAACAATTATGAAACAACAAAAAAAGGAAGATGACAATAAAATTGCAATGGGAAATTCATCTCGGCATACAATCACTACTTTAAATGGTGAAGTGGGATAGAATAAGTCCTAGATATGATGATCAATGGTGTGGTACATTCGGGAAGGGTAGAAGACTAGTACTGCTCACAGTAAGTTCCCTTTTGCTGACCTAAACGACTAATGTCTTGGTAATATTCTGGCTTTTACTTTTGTTAAACCAGGCCCAGTAAATTTACATAAATGCTGCAACTTATTTTTGTGGATAAACCAGACCAGCTTATTAATTCCAATCGCGGCCTCCCGAGCTCAAGCCCAGAAATCCAGAAGGTACCTAAAATGTGACTGACCTATCGTGATTAATTCGGTTCTCTACAGTCACCTGGGCATGGGCATGGCAGCCTAAGCCATGACAGGGCAGCAGCAAAGCCACCATCGGCAATACTACAGTGATGGGTGGGTGCAGAGCTGTCAATCGGTTTCCGCTTACTTCACATAGGCCACCAAGCACAGCCGCTGGCAGCTCAATGCTGGGAACTGCAGTACCAGCTGGGCCACTAAACCCAAGGGGTGGCATGAGGGAATCGATCTGATGTTCCAGTAAGTAGGCGGATGGCAGACAACCACCAATCAGTTACTTGGCTGGACTATTATTTTAAAGGAAAGAAATACTGTATCTGGGGGCCTGCACCAGATTTTGTGCTCAGGAGCCTCTGCCACACTTAATCCGGCCCTGACTACATTGGCACTAGCAGTCACCGTGCAGAAAGCTACTAATTGGCTTTGATTGTTGCCCTTATGGCTGGTCTATGTCAGTGCCTATTGGACCAGCCGGCCGATTATGCCAGCACCAGTGAGCGCCACTTTGTACTGCAGTTTTTCTTGGAATCTTGAAAACTTGGGCGCTGTATTTTTCCGCCGCTGGTCAGTGTTTTTTCATTAAAGTTACAAGAAATCACTGCTGGGGAAAAATGGGACAAACTTTACAGTGCGTTTAGTTTGTGTTTTAGTTGTTGGTGTCCTAATTACACATTGTTAAGCAAAAGAAGCCATTAAAATCAATTTTATTTACCCCCAAAAACATTTTGGCCCATCTAGGTTCTGCACTTTAATTATTGACGTCACAATGCAAGTTCTGTAAAAAAATGTGTTTAATATTAATTCTAAGCATTAAACAATACAATCCAGTTCTGTCCATTGTGCTCTATGGGATCTTGAGCTATAGCGCCAGGTTTCATCTGGAACTGCTTCCACCAGAGCACCCGGTGCTGCATCATTTTCGGCACTAGTGTTAAATAAGACGCTAGCCGGCGTCCACATTAGCACTGACCTTTTTTCTTTCTTAAATCCATCGCTAATGCCCTTATTCATCAAGCGATAGCGCCAGGTAGTGTCTGACGAGCGCCAGGTCCCGCCAGCTAACGGCGGCTACCGACTCAAGTACGCCCGGCGTCGGCCACAATGACGCATTTATCACGCTAAATGAGGCTAGCGCCGGCGAGAGCGACAACTACCGCGGGATTCATCATGTAGCCGACTGCAACGAACAGCGCCGCTGCTAATCCCATCACAGCGCCAGGTATGACCTGTCACTCCCTGGCGATGTCAAATGCATTTCAATGGAGCAATCTTTAAAAAATCATAATTAATTGCTATTAATGTTTTTTTTTTTTTTTTTTTAATGTCAAAAATTCTGTGACCACTTCTGCAATGTTAGGTTTTTTTTTTTAGGGTAAAAAAAAAAAAGAATGATTTTGTGCAGAATTGATATTACAGGTCTGATATTAATGTATTGATATTACAAAATGTTTAATTAAACTTGTATAATTTTACAATCAAAAAATATGGTTGTTTGGGGGTTAAAAACTATTTTAAATCCATCGCCGCCAGCACTCTGGGGTTTAAACAAGGAATTCACAGCGCTCAAAAATTCGGAGCGTGATTTGTTAATGAATCTGCAGCAAGCCGTTCGCTCTGGCCATTCGTTGTCAGGCGCACCCATACAACGCTGAACCTGTGAAACAGCGACCCCTAAGCCCGTATTCAACATTACCGCACACCGACTGAGTCGCTGTCAACAAGCAAACCCCGGCCAAGCACAGCGAATACTAGCTGGCGCTGAGAAAATCACGCTACTGGCGCTCATCTGTCGCTACCTGGCGCTATTAATGAATCGGCCTCTTAGTTTGTGTTTTAGTTGTTGGTGTCCTAATTACACATTGTTAAGCAAAAGAAGCCATTAAAATCAATTTAATTTGCCCCCCAAAAACATTTTGGCCCATCTAGGTTCTGCACTTCAATTATTGACGTCACAATGCAAGTTCTGTTAAAAAAATGTGTTTAATATTAATTCTAAGCATTAAACAATACAATCCAGTTCTGTCCATTGTGCTCTATGGGATCTTGAGCTATAGCGTCAGGTTTCATCTGGAACTGCTTCAACCAGAGCACCCGGTGCTGCATCATTTTCGGCACTAGTGTTAAATAAGACGTTAGCCGGCGTCCACATTAGCACTGACCTTTTTTCTTTCTTAAATCCATCGCTAAGTGCCACTGAGGCCAAAAAAGTGGTGCTGATGCTTCTTAAATAAGCCTCTTGGTCTACGTAATGAGTTCCTTCAGAGAAAGGTACGTATTTTTTCACTTTCTACAAAGCTCTCATAGAGGCATCCTAATCTGGGATCCTCCACAATGAGAACTACTACCTAATCCACTGTCCAAGCAGCATCCTCATCTCTCAGATCAAATGGCAGTGAAATGAAGCACCCAAAATAGTGCGTAGAAGAATTCTTGCTCCGTACACACTTTGGGGCCCCGGTGGTCAGCCGATAGCACATAGCAGGATGCCTCTGGGTGCCGCACTGCTTGATCCTGGAGAGGTGAGTATGCTGCTGGGATGGGTGGAAAACTACTGACCAGGTCTATTTTGACTTTTACTGGTAAACTCTGGTAGAATATTGGTTTGCTTTTTCAAATACTAAAAAAAAATTACATAAAAACATGAAAATAAAACAATATAAATGTGATTGCAACAGTAAGGTGTTCGCTAAGGAGAGTTTTACATGTTATAATATGCTGAAACAAAGTAACATTGCTAACCTCGAATTAAGAAGCACAAATAAAGGAATCAACCTTGAATAAAGCATAAAGAACCATGTAGGAAGTCAAGCTGAAAAGGCATTTAGTGGCCTTACCTCTGGCTGTGTATTGCAGGCTAGCTCAGTGGCTCAGAGACTGGGCATAAAAGCATAGGTGTCGCTGGGAATTTGCACTAGGATGCCAATACACAATTACATAGGCGCTGTGTGATTCAGGAGTTGGGGGAGGATCTGGAAATGAACTACAGCACACTAATGAACAGCAGTTATCTGTGAAATGAGCTGCTAATAACTTTCATTCCTGTCAATCTGGGACTTGCCATGTTTGAAGTGCAAGCATCTCACTGTGATCTCTTGTAATCTTGTATTTGATGTCCCAAGTCTTCTCTAATCTGACAGAACTTCACTCACCTACAAAGGCTCAGATAAGCGATTCCTGTCTGGGTAAAATCCTGTTAGTTTGTAGACCGCAAGTGCTAAGTGATGCAGGTTTTACTATTTCTATATGGTAAATACACATTAAAGCTAGGTTTTATTAAGCTACTTTACTGTTAAACGATACACTGTGTCTATATACTGTATGTGCAAAACACGACACAAATATATATATATATATATATATATATATATATATATTCTAATTACATCTGTTACAGAATGGGGAAGATTAGATATCAAAACATGGACGCTCTAAGGCCTTGATTCATTAAGAGTTGAAAAAAATTCTCATGGTAGTAAAAAATTCATTTCATGAGAATTTCAGTGTTGATGAATCACTAGATATGAAGACAATGAAAGTCAATGGCACTTTTTAGTACAGTGTAAAAAGGAGTAAAAAGTTCACTACTTTTCTCAGGAGTAAAACAATGTCATTGACTTTTATAGTCTTCCTATCTGGTGATTCATCAACACTGAAATTCTCAGGCTTTTTTTCTCATGAAATTTATATTTTACTACGTTTGATGAATCAAGGCCTACCATGAGCATTTTTTTTAACTCTCGATGATTTGAGGCCGATGGTCTTGATTCACTAAGAGTTGAAAAAAATTCTTATGGCATTAAAAATTCAATTCATGAGAAAAAATCCAGAGAATTTCACTGTTAGAGAATGACAAGATATGGAGACAATAAAAGTCAATGGCACTTTTTTACTCTTGAAAAAGTATTGAACTTTTTACCCCTTTTTACCTGTAGTAAAAAGTGCCATTGACTTTCATTGTCTTCCTATCTGGTGATTCACTAACAGTGACATTCTCAGGCTTTTTTCTCATGAATTGAATTGTTTACTACCATGAGAGGTTTTTTCAAATCTTTGTGAATCAAGGCCACTGTGTCTATATACTGTATGTGCAAAACACAACACAAATATATATATATATATATATTTTCTAATTACATCTGTTACAGAATGGGGAAGATTAGATATCAAGACATGGATGCTCTAAGGCCTTGATTCATTAAGAGTTGAAAAAAATCTCATGGTAGTAAAAAATTCATTTCATGAGAATTTCAGTGTTGATGAATCACTAGATATGAAGACAATGAAAGTCAATGGCACTTTTTACTACAGTGTAAAAAGGAGTAAAACGTTCACTACTTTTCTCAGGAGTAAAAAAGTGCCATTGACTTTTATAGTCTTCCTATCTGGTGATTCATCAACACTGAAATTCTCAGGCTTTTTTTCTCATGAAATTTATATTTTACTAAGTTTGATGAATCAAGGCCTACCATGAGCATTTTTTTTAACTCTCGATGATTTGAGGCCTATGGTCTTGATTCACTAAGAGTTGCAAAAAATTCTTATGGTATTAAAAAATTCAATTCATGAGAAAAATCCAGAGAATTTCTCTGTTAGAGAATCATCAGATAGGGAGACAATAAAAGTCAATGGCACTTTTTTACTCTTGAAAAAGTATTGAACTTTTTATCCCTTTTTAACTATAGAAAACAGTACTATTGACTTTCATTGTCTTCCTATCTGGGGATTCACTAGTAGTAAAATTCTCAGGCTGTTTTCTCATTAATTGAATTTTTTACTACCATGAGAGTTTTTTTCAACTCTTTGTGAATCAAGGCCTATATGACAGAATTTTTTGGGATTGTAAAATTATTATTTGTTGTGTCAGTTCAATTAGTCTTTTATTTTTCTTTTATATCTATAGCTAGTTTTACACCCTGATCTGGTATTAAGACTTCTAATACAGAGAAATTATATTTGGATTTTTTTTATTATTATTCATTTCTATAGTATGCTGTGGAACCTTTCACAGAAGATAAATACCCAAAGAATAATACAGCCTTCATAAAATTAGAGCAACGAGAATTATATCTACATTTAATTACTTGTTAGAGAATTTGTCACCAAAGGAGGCAAATTGGTCGCCTTTTGGCGTGCTTACAGTAGTGTGGGAATACTCTGTTCACTGTGAGTTCTCAATGCAGCAGCTGGAAATGTTGAGGTATCCCAGAGCCCTCTATCCCAAGACTTATTGATGGACACTAACATAACCTGAAAGGGACCAATAACTTATTATTTAATAATGTAAACGTATCATTATAAAGCATAATGCTATAATAAAAATGTAACTAGAAATTTCTATAAATAATAATAAATAAAAGTATATTTATACATTGGGCCTCTGCTCCAATAGTGCTCCAGCTTTCCTTGCAGAAGTCTCAATTATTAAAAGGTATTATTATTATTATTATTATTATTATTATTAGTTTGTTAAGATACTATTAGTACTTGCTACTTTTTGTAATAATGATAAATAATCATTATTTCCTATCACACAAGACAGCAAAAACATTTAATTCATTATAAAGCTAAAAAAATTGTACAGTATTCCTTATTCATTCAAGGTCCCAATAACAGAATTATACCAACATATTTTTCCACTTTTGGGTAGAGTGGGAATTGTTTTTAATGTTTTTTTCAGGTTTGATACCTTGTGAAATACAGAACACTAAACTCACAACTGGCAGGCTGATTCATTACTAGCGCCAGGTATCGGCAGATGAGCGTCTGTACAGAGGCGCTAAGAGCGACTGCTAGTATATGCTGTGATCGGCTGCCGGGCGCTGTAACAGAGCGCCTCAGTTGCTGTAGTAACCTGTCCGGCATTGATGAATGAGATGTATGTTGGCCGCTCTAACACCAGTACAGCGTTGCAGGGAGCGAAAGGTAGCACCAGCTCATTGCGACTGACTCTCAGCGACTCACACCATATTCAACAAAAAAACAGACACACAGAGCATAGGCGCTCTGGATCTGGTCGCTATAGCATAGAGCGCCAGACGCTGTGTGATTAAAGTCTGTTTTTGAACACATATCCACCAGTAACAAAGCGAAAACACATGGACATACATTGTTGTAACATTATGACATTAATACTTTAATGCCAGACCTGTAATGACAATTCTGCATAAAAATATAAAAAGTCAAAAATGTTTTTAAAAATGACCTTTTCTAGGCTAGGAGAGGTGACACAATTATTTGAGAGAAAAAAATAAATTAAAAACAAAAAACCCTGTTTAAACAGACGAAAAGGAACGTCCATTGAAATGTTGAGAGAGAAAAATAAATTAAAAACAAAAAACCCTGTTTAAACAGAAGAAAAGGAACGTCCATTGAAATGTATGGGAGAGCTGGAAGCTAGAGCGCTGGCGCTATACGCTGAGCCACCTGTAATGATGAATCGGACGCTACATGGCGCTGTTAGAGTCACTCACCAGAATTGGCTTCATAAAAACCCCACATAAAACTAAACTCACAACTAAGTCATAGATGTAGTTAGGAAAAGTACTGCATTTTTTCCCTATAAGATGGAAACATTTCCTATAAAATTCACAAATTCGGGGTAACCTTGCCAAGTAGGTTTAACACGACATTATAAACCTACAAGGGGGACCCTTCCTTTAAAAATAATGGGATAACAGATTCCAGTGGGGTAAAACTGGAAGGTCTAACACATGGGCCGTAGTGTTTTGCCCAAAGTGTTTTGATTTAAATTGGACCAGTCTGTGAAGATTTATCTACATCTTATTATATATTTAGCATATATGTGGTGACAAAGCAGGAGGTTGATGTAACATCACTTGTGGAAGAAGCCCACATTTTGTGTTGGTCACAACATTTCTATGCCAATGAATGATGACTATTGACTTATAAATAATGATACATCCCTGGCCTACCAGTTCATCCTTGGTTGGTTAGGAATAGCAACAGTATTCTGTAGGTCAGTGGTTCTCACATTTTTAACGGCAAGTACCATCCTAGTGACAAGACGTTCTAACAGTACCCCAAAGGAGAGGAGAAAATTATAAATGTTATTAAAATAAGCAGGTCACATACCACTTTTAAAGGAATAATGTTTTACTGTGCAAATAATAAACCAGGCCAATGAGACCCCTGTTTGTGCACCCCTGAACATCCCAAAGTACCCCCTGGGGTGCGCGTGCTGCAGGTTGAGAAACAGTCCTGTAGATTATTTTGCCTTAAAATAATCTGTCTCCGGATTTTCACATACTACAAAAATATTGCTTCACACTTTTAAGGATGGAAGCTTGAGCAATTGGTGATCTGTTGGCAGTAATAATCCCAACTTTGCTAAATATTAATATGCAAAAATCTATTGGCCGAGGATCTCACAAGTTGACCATAATCTGCCTACAATATTTATCAGTGTTGAAAAATGTGTTCATTCACTTATTTTTATGTCAAAATTAGATTTTTGGCAAAGGTAACATAATTCTCAAAAAAGGGAAAATTGTTAGAACAACATACATAGTCTAAATATGCAAAATTCTATTTTATTATGGACATCAGTGTCAGACTGATCTATGAAGAACTCTCCAGGAAGTCTAGTTAAAAATTCCACAACAGAGACACAATATTAGCATATTATGTAAAAGCAATTCATGCAGGACTGAAATACACGACCATGTACGAAGACTGTGGATGGCTATGTGACACAAAAAGTGGACAGGATGTTATTTGATAAATAAAAGCTAATCAGCTGGCGGGTCCAACAAGCGGTGACATAGGCCGGCCAATACTTCAGTACAACAATCAAAGCTAATTAATTAGCGTTCAGCGCAACGCCTGCTAGCATCAATGTAGTACCCAGCACAGCGCCAGATTAGAGGAGAATGCCGGCGTTCCGAAGCCGGCACTATAGCCACAAAACAGTTCTTCTGCTGTTCTTCAATGACTTTAGGTAAGAAAGGTACATTTTCCTATTGGGGAGTTTTACCCGTACATCAATCTTAAAGCCAGAAGCAAGATGTCTGCATAATGTATAAATAAAGTAGTTATTACCCTGCAAGCATAACCATGTATATCTAGGTTCCTGGCCAATGATGAAAAGGGGGTGGGCAACATTAACAGGTTTCTTGTTATGTGGATAGCCAACTTATTATGGTCAGAGAGAAAAATATTTGGGCTCTAACCCTTGCCCGACAGACTTAAAAATGGCCTATTGGCATTGGCAAAGAGAAAAAAAACAATGAGTGGTAACAAATAACATATGATTTTAGTTTAGACCAAGGAATAGGCTACCTCATCCTCTACGTGCAAAAATAATCCACTTTATTTACTATGAGTGCACAAAAAATTAAAAACGATAAACTGCATCACAACAGCAGATAATATACAAATACATAATCCATTTATAGTTCATAAACGGTATCAAGGTATAAATTGAATATAAAATCTTTCTTTTGTGTCTTGTTTCTGTATATGGTTATCTGCAATATACAACACTTCACTTTGTAATGTACAACAACTTGTCATATGCTAATACTTAACGTAATACGTAATATAATAATAATAATGTAATAACGGTCTGGAATGGTTTTATTAGGCATCCTAAAGACGACTTTGCTGTCCTTTTCACACAAAATCCTATATATGTTGGGCTAATAAAATCTACCCGCAATCTTTTCCCCAAACATTGTGCACCCATTAACACAATCTACACCATAAGAGTAATTTCTAACAGGTTTCAAATGAGTCCTGGCCATATCCAAACACAGAAGTGCACTTCTCACCATGCTACTAAGCAATACATGGGAGGGAACTTTCTAACCTTTCTCAGAGAAATTCTGCAAGCAGTATCAGCATATTTCAAAATACTCAGACAGGCAGAATTACATTTAATTCCTGCAGGGGTGAAATCCCTCACTTTAGCCCTCTACCGAGTCTTCTTCCCAGGGACCCCCTGCCTTGTTGAGCTCTATCCCATGAAGCTTTGATGTGTTGATGATGGTGGTGAAGGTGACAATTCACACCTCTGCACACTAGATAAAGACAGAGGTAGCCCTGTCTTGCTCACACTCAACAAGCCCTGAAAGAGCAAACACAGGCATGGAAAGCTCATCTGTGCCTCTCCATTACCAGGACGGCAACATGTACCAGAACTGTCCTACACTCTACCAGTGTGGCTATCTTAGTTCTGAGGGATACAGCAGTCTTTCTCCAGCTTCCTCCACAGACTCATGTGGACTATCCCCTCCATATATGCACTATTCAACAACTCAATATGCATATGAAAATACTTCTTTAGCTTTCTCCCAGACAATGAGCTCAAAAGCTCAGACTAAAATCTCTACAGAAAAGAAGAACAAGAAGAAGAGCAAATTGCCATATAGTCAACGACAAAGTGCCAGTGAGAGAGAGAAGATGAGGATGAGGAACCTCTCCAAAGCTCTACAGAACCTTCGAAGATACCTTCCTCCCTCAGTGGCTCCAGCAGACAAGTCTCTGACAAAAATTGAAACTCTTCAGTTGACAATTCGCTACATTTCACATTTGTCAACACTTTTGGGACTTAGTGAAGATGTCTTAGAGCAAAGAAGACTAGAGGCAACCCAAAGAAACAACAGATGCCCCAACGACTATAGTTGCTACATAGATATGACCCAGCAACTTTGCTCACAGCCTAGAGAAGAGGGTGTTATGCCCTTTCCAGCCTTTGCACAGTCCACTGTCCTACAGAATACGCAGCACAGCTACAACTCATCTTTGGAAGTCCCTAACCTCTCAGAGGTGCAATCCACCCACCATCAGTATCAATATCCAGCCATAAGAGCAGCTTTGCCACAGCTTTCCAGAGATTACTACTCCACTAATCTACAACAGATGGTAAGTGGTCAAATATATATTTTTAATCCAGCAGCATTTTTTATGTAAATAGTTTATTTAAAAATTCTAGTAACATAATTATGAAAGCCTTCTGTTTATTTATACGTTGGCTTTCATTATCTACGTTGCTACTTTTGTATTAACAATTATATTGTTAAAAATATTTTGCATGTTTAAAATTGGCTGTCATTTTTGCAACAAATAGTGTCTTGCCCAGTATTTTTCTGGATCATGTGAGAAAACTCGCACCCTTCAATTAATTAAGGGGAAATCTGCGCCCACAGGAAAAATATCCATTGGGATCCCATGCTCCAGAACAGCTTATGGGCTCTCAGTGTAATCAATGACATTATTTAGTTGCCCCAATTTCGTTATTGTGTATAACTGTGCCCTTTAGGGCTCCACAGTAGCCACATGGACTGCTTAGTGGTAGATAGGCCTATGCATAGTAGCCAGTAAGGAAAACAGTTTTTTATAGGTACAGTAAACAGGAAAGCAAATATATGGCTAATGTGGGTTAAAACAAAGTATTGACCTATGGGTTACTGTCAATATACTAACCTGTATGATAATCTATATTTCAGGTCACATGTGAAGAATACACAAACGGTATGGAATTGTGAACATATCCCCATGTCACAACTGGACGAGTGCATTTACTGCTAGACAAAGTTTCATCATTTAAATTATTATGTTTATAGTTTGTACATAGAGGTTTTCTATCGTATTTGTTTGAATGTATTTTTTTCATATTTATCATACAAACACTTATTTATTAAACATCTTTATTTTTCTAATTTATATTGGCGCATTTCTTTGTGTGTAAGTGTTCAGCAACGCTTTGGGGATGAGGTGATAAGAATTTATTATCATATATACAAATCACAAATATTATTAGTGTTTATAACATGCTGTCATTTTCCATGGCGTTGTACAAGGTAACCCAAGGCAATCCCAAGTTCATCATGTGAAAGCTGCTCTGGTTATGCAGAGATAAAAACATCCAAAACCTGATTCAGTAAATGTAATAATCTAGCGCATTGCTTGCTCCTTCTTCCTTTCATGGAGCACGCTTCTTCCTTTCATGGAGCATGCTTCTTCCTTTCATGGACCATGCTTCTTCCTTTCATGGAGCATGTTTCTTCCTTTCATGGAGCATGTATCTTCCTTTCATGGAGCATGCTTCTTCCTTTCATGGAGCATGCTTCTTCCTTTCATGGAGCATGTATCTTCCTTTCATGGAGCATGCTTTTTCCTTTCATGGAGCATGCTTCTTCCTTTTCATGGAGCATGCTTCTTTTTTTCATGGAGCATGCTTCTTCCTTTCATGGAGCATGCTTCTTCCTTTCATGGAGCATGCTTCTTCCTTTCATGGAGCATGTATCTTCCTTTCATGGAGCATGCTTTTTCCTTTCATGGAGCATGCTTCTTCCTTTTCATGGAGCATGCTTCTTTTTTTCATGGAGCATGCTTCTTCCTTTCATGGAGCATGCTTCTTCCTTTCATGGAGCATGCTTCTTCCTTTCATGGCGCATGCTTCTTCCTTTCATGGAGCATGTATCTTCCTTTCATGGAGCATGCTTCTTCCTTTCATGGAGCATGCTTCTTCCTTAAATGGAGCATGTATCTTCCTTTCATGGAGCATGCTTCTTCCTTTCATGGAGCATGCTTCTTCCTTTCATGGACCATGCTTCTTCCTTTCATGGACTATGCTTCTTCCTTTCATGGACCATGCTTCTTCCTTTTATGGAGCATGTATCTTCCTTTCATGGAGCATGCTTCTTCCTTTCATGGAGCATGCTTCTTCCTTAAATGGAGCATGTGTCTTCCTTTCATGGAGCATGCTTCTTCCTTTCATGGAGCATGCTTCTTCCTTTCATGGACCATGCTTCTTCCTTTCATGGACCATGCTTCTTCCTTTCATGGAGCATGTATCTTCCTTTCATGGAGCATGCTTCTTCCTTTCATGCACCATGCTTCTTCCTTTCATGGAACATGCTTCTTCCTTTCATGGAGCATGCTTCTTCCTTTCATGGAGCACGCTTCTTCCTTTCATGGAGCATGCTTCTTTCTTTTCATGGAGCATGCTTCTTCCTTTCATGGAGCATGCTTCTTCCTTTCATGGAGCATGCTTCTTCCTTTCATGGAGCATGCTTCTTCCTTTCATGGAGCATGCTTCTTCTTTTCATGGAGCATGCTTCTTCCTTTCATGGAGCATGCTTCTTCCTTTTCATGGAGCATGCTTCCTCCTTTCATGGAGCATGCTTCTTCCTTTCATGGAGCATGCTTCTTCCTTTTCATGGAGCATGCTTCTTCTTTTCATGGAGCATGCTTCTTCCTTTTCATGGAGCATGCTTCTTCCTTTTCATGGAGCATGCTTCTTTTTTTCATGGAGCATGCTTCTTCCTTTCATGGAGCATGCTTCTTCTTTTCATGGAGCATGCTTCTTCCTTTTCATGGAGCATGCTTCTTCCTTTCATGGAGCATGCTTCTTCCTTTCATGGAGCATGCTTCTTCTTTTCATGGAGCATGCTTCTTCCTTTCATGGAGCATGCTTCTTCCTTTCATGGAGCATGCTTCTTCTTTTCATGGAGCATGCTTCTTCCTTTCATGGAGCATGCTTCTTCCTTTCATGGACCATGCTTCTTCCTTTCATGGAGCATGCTTCTTCTTTTCATGGAGCATGCTTCTTCCTTTCATGGAGCATGCTTCTTCCTTTCATGGAGCATGCTTCTTCTTTTCATGGAGCATGCTTCTTCCTTTCATGGAGCATGCTTCTTCCTTTTCATGGAGCATGCTTCTTTTTTTCATGGAGCATGCTTCTTCCTTTCATGGAGCATGCTTCTTCCATTCATGGAGCATGCTTCCTCCTTTCATGGAGCATGCTTCTTCCTTTCATGGAGCATGCTTCTTCTTTTCATGGAGCATGCTTCTTCCTTTCATGGAGCATGTTTCTTTCTTTCATGGAGCATGCTTCTTCCTTTCATGGAGCATTCTTCTTCTTTTCATGGAGCATGCTTCTTCCTTTCATGGAGCATGCTTCCTCCTTTCATGGAGCATGCTTCTTCCTTTCATGGAGCATGCTTCTTCCTTTCATGGAGCATGCTTCTTCTTTTCATGGAGCATGCTTCTTCCTTTTATGGAGCATGCTTCCTCCTTTCATGGAGCATGCTTCTTTCTTTCATGGAGGGGAGCATGCTGATACAGGAGCATACATTGTTGATGCAGTTTCCCTCAATGTGACAGAAAAAAATGCATGCACAGTCCAACCACACTAGGTTATGTTAAAGTGGACCAACTACTGTGCACGGTGGAACAGAGTCTAAAAGTTTCCAGGACTGGCCTTTTCATTCCCCCTGGGGCATCCCAATTCAGGATGTCATGCTGTCTGAGCCTCCCCAGGATGCCCACTTTCACTCACCTTTTCTGGGGCTCCCACACCACGTTTAACAGCCACAGATGCATCCCGCCTCCTCTGTAGCTCCGACGGCCAGCCATTCAGATATGCTGGGGGCAGCACGCCTCAGCTATAGGGCTGCCAGGGATGTGCCTGCTCCCGCTCCCCGATGCCGGGCTCTGTGTGTAATCAGGACCACAGTATGCCGATCGTTAATTTGCACGACATATGCCATTAATTGGACAAGAGCCCCCGCATGGGGCATGGGACTAGGGAAAGGTGAGTTTTTGTGGTAAACTTGGAGGAGGGTTCACACAGTAAGGTATCCTAAATCAGGATGCCCCCAGAGCAGGAACCAAAACCCAGAATACCATAAATCCCAGGTCCAAAACCCACAGCGAACGGCCCGGGAATCTATAAGATTCCTGGGTCGATCGATTCCCCCACCCCGGGGCATCCAAAATCCATGTGTGAAACCCCCCAGGTCGCCCCATACACTTTTTTTCTGGTCCAACGGTGCATGCGCAAGTTGCGGTCACATCCCCTCTATCCCTCTAGTAGGGGGCGCGCTCCCACGCCAGGCATTTGTAAATGGCCTGCGCGGGCATGCTCCCTGTTAGAGGGTAGCAGGGGATGCGGCCGTCAGCTGGCTCATATCCGCTGGCCTTAGATGAAGGCTAAGACAACGTGACCGCAGCGGCTTCGAGCTCGCCGACTGGACAAGCGGCCGTGCTTGAGCCGTAGGACCGGGAAGAGGTGAGTTGATTGGGCGACCTGTGGGGTATCACACAGCAGGGCACCCCCGATAGTCAAACTCCTGGGGTTTGGTCCACTTTAAAGCACAAGTTCAGTCAAACATTTACTAAAAAATGAACAACGGCATCCCTGGAGTCTAAAAGACTTCAGGGAGGCCGGTTTCTTCATTTCTAATAACCCAAATCGGGATGCCCTGCTCTGTGTAACTTTGGCATCCCACAATGCATGTACAGGCTACCTCGCCACTATACCTCTATCTGAGGTGCGTACCCATGCCAGGCATTTCTGAATAGCTGTTGCAGGTACACGGAGGAGCAGGGGCACGGCCAGCAGATAGCTCACGCCATTGGGCTCTGACCAGAGCAGTTAGCAGAAGATTATTGGAGCAGAGTGCGCAGATGGGCTGCCCAGCCAAGCATGCATCATGGGATTGCCAAAAAGGTGAGTAAATACAGTGATCCATGGTAATACACACACCACACACCATATTGTGATGCCCCACCAGAAAGGAACATTAGTAGCGGATTTTAAACTCCCTAAATCGGGATACCCTGCTATGTAAACCCCCCTATCACCCCCGCAAACATTCACTATTCTTGGGAGTCTCATGTCGCATTTGCTGGCCACAGCTGCATCTCCACAGCATAGGATCAGACCGCTAGGAGGCCAGGGATGAGGCTGCTCCATATACCGGAGCTATGGTGCTGTCATGGAAGTTTCTAGGCAAAATTGTGCTCAGTGTGGGAAGGAAAAATATCTTCCTCCTCCTCATCCATCCTATGGTGCTGCTGCTTTCCCATACAGATATGTGGCCTGCTGTGCCTCTACTATAGCAGCAGGCAGTGCTCCCTACCCATGGCTGAGCCTAATATTAGAATTTGAGGGCCCTGTTTTATGGCCACCGCTAATAGTGCCCCAGACTGCAGAAAATGGTTGGGATAAAAGCTCCCCCAATGGCCTTGGCGCTCACCCTATTTGCCCTCCCCGAGAAAAAGCCCTGAGCGCTGTTATGTCATGCATAAATATGGACAAGAGTCCGCTAATGCACTATGGGAACTTCATAAAGTCGAGTTTTAGGAGCAAACCGGGGGTTCACACAACCGGGGATCCCAAAAGGTGCATGGGCTTCTAAAGGTTGATTCAGCACCATGTGCAAAAATATGCACTTTGCTGTTTTCGGAGAAAAATGTGAATTCCCTTTCCTTTTTTACCTAGGGGGTCATTCAGCACCAAGCAAAAGAAAAACACATCCTTTTCATTTATTACCTAGAGTGCACTTTTTTTTACCTGAATCGACCCCATCGCCTAGCCTAGATTCTCTAAGGCTTTAGGGCCGATTGTCTAACTCTTTGTGGGGCATCTCAATTTGGGATGTCCTGATTTGCGAAATCCCCAGGATAGCGGTAAATCTTACCTGTCCGGCGAGCCCATGGTTCATGCGTCACTGCAGCATCTCTGGCTTACCTAAATGGCTGCCAAGGGTATGCACTGCTGGAGGAAGCAGCTGTTCCAGTAGTACCAGTAGTCAATGGTGACATTAATTAAGCTGTATCACAGAATTGACCAGTGGTAAAAATCAATTAAAACATAGGCCCTTATTTAAGAAGGGATAGCGTCAGGTAGTGGCTGGTTAATGAGAGGTAGCGTCAGGTAGCGACTGGTGAACGCCGGACACGGCAGCAATTACACATTTATAAAGCAGAATCTGTTTAGCGACTGGGATAGCACCATGTAGCGTCTGATTCATCATTTTCACAGCCTCAGCGAACAGCGCCAGCGTTCAGTCTTGCACAGCGCCAGGTATGACCTCTCGCTACCTGTTGCTCTCCCATACATTTCAATGGATGAACCTTTTCTTCTCTTTATACAGGTTTTTTTTTTTCAAAAAAATCACAAAAAATTCTGTGACCTCTTCTGGCATTGAAATAGCAGTTTTTTCATATTTTTTTCATTTTTTATATATTTCCTCAGAAATGACATTACAGGTCTGCCATTAAAGTATTCATGTTACAATGTTGTTACAATGTAATTCCATATGTTTTCGCTTTGTTACTAGTGGATAGATGCTTGAAAACAGACTTTAAACACACCGCCTCCTGCGCTCTGGGCTTCAAACAAGCATTTTTCAGCGCCAGAGATTTGTGAGGCTGTTTTTTTGCTGAATATGGTGTGAGTTGGTCGCTATGACCAGTCGCTAACATGCGCTCCCATACAGCGCTGTATTGGTGAAATAGCGACTCATCACAATGTATTCATCATTACTGAACAGTGACTGAGTCGCTATGAAGTAGCAACCCACGTCCGAGCACTGCGACTACTAGCGGGCGCTCTGAAAATGCCTGCTACAGACGCTCATCTGTCGCTACCTGCCGCTAATGATGAACCAGCCTCATAGGCCCTTATTTATGAAGCAATAGCGACAGGTAGCGACTGGTGAGCGGCCGGTAATGACGGGCCCCGCCACGAGAACGCCGGCTCCCCACCACAATCACACATTTATCAAGCCGATCCTGCTTAGCAACTGACAGAGCGCCATATAGCCACTCATTCATCATTATTCCAGCCTCAGCCCACAGCGCCAGCGTCCGACTTTGAACAGCGACAGGTATGACCTCTCGCTACCTGCCGCTCTCCAATGCATTTCAATGGGACAATCTTTAAATATTAATAATTAATTGTTATTAATTTATTTATTTATTTTTTTTTTTAAATGTGAAAAATTCTGTGACCACTTCTGCCATTTTAGATAATTTTTTTAAGGGAAAAAAAAATAAAATTGTACAGAATTGATATTACAGGTCTGATATTAATGAATTCATATTACTAAATTATTTAAAAAACGTGTTTTTTTTTGTTTCCAAAAATATGGTTGTTTGGGGGTTAAAACACTATTAACCCATTGCCGCCAGCGCTCTGGGGTTTAAACATGCATTTTACAGTGCAAGAATTTTTTGAGCGTGATTTCTTAATGAATATGGTGGGAGCCGGTCGCTAGGGCCAGTCGCTATCATGCGCTCCCATACAGCGCGGAACCTGTCAAATAGCGACTCTTCACCCAATATTCAACATTACAGCAAACCGACTGAGTCGCTATCAACTACCGAACAACGGCCAAGCACAGCGACTACTAGCGGACACTCTGAAAATGCCGCTACAGTCGCTCAACTGTCGCTACCTGCCGCTATTAATGAATCGGCCTCATAGTAGATAGTGAGAGGAAGGGTAAAATATGTAACCCAACTGAAACAGGCCAAGCTGGGCATGCTTCTGCTTTTTGGTTTATGGTTCTTTTTCTTTACCATTTGTGTGTTCTTCTTGATAAATGTATTACCCTCTTTGTCATTCAGTTTTATGATATTTATGGATTTATTTAGCACAGATGTTCATAGACTTATTTATGCACAGGTCACTTTGGGGTTCATATACAGAAATATCTATACATTTTGAGGCAGTCTTTTTGTGCCGGCACAAAATAGGGCCCAGTGATGTATTTTTTTATAATTTTTGGGAGCCCCCATCCATATATTGACTTATTTATTTATCTATTTTTACAGTCTAAATTTATGAAATATTTAGGGGCATTTTCTAGGCTTTTAATGAATGCTTTGTGTTATGTGTTGGTTTTAAAGATGTATTGACGTTTGTTCCAATAAAGTATATATTTTTTCTAATATTTAATATGTGGTGCTCCTATTTTAGGAGTAGTTGAAGAGTCATCTTTTCACCACCTCTTTTTTGTATGTAGATTGTCTTTGAGTGAGCACACGTGTATTTACCACAGGTGGTGCATTCCTTTGTTTATTTAGTATTTAATGAATTAGTGACTATAAATGCTGGGACTATAAGAATAGTCACATATTTTGGACTATTTCCTGATTCTTCTGTTCCCTGTCATGCTTTTACGATTACCCAATTCTCCCAGGATCCCTAGAAACATTATATACTATTACAGAGTATTAGGTGTAGCTTCAATTCCTAATTTCTGTAAGGATGCTCAAGTGGTGCAAATTAAGCTTTAGGCCTTCAAATCTTACTGCCAGCTCATTCAGTTAGCCCTGCCTCTGTAAACGCATTATGTTTTTGGTATTACTGTGTGGTAGACATGACCAGACATAAACTGGTAGTAAAAAAAAGAGTTTTTAAGATGCCTCAGACAGGAACACAATCCAATTACACACCGTCACCTCACTCCACATCTACAGGGGGCTTATTTACTTATGCAAATCACACTTTATCTACAAAGTTCTCCCTGTTGCATATCATTAGGGAGAGGTCTGACTCCAGCGCCATCCTGTGAGGTTTTGCTGTGTTGTAATATACATATACATGATCATGGGGAGGCTGATTCATCACTAACGCCAGGTAGCGACAGATGAGTGTCTATAGCAGGCATTTTCAGAGCGCCCGCTAGTAGTCACTGTGCTCGGGCGTGGGTCACTAGTTCATGTGCAGCAATGATGAATACATTGTGATGAGTCGCTATTTCACCAATACAGCGCTGTATGGGAGCGCATGTCAGTGCGACCGACACCATATTCAGCAAAAAAACAGCCTCACAAAACTCCTGCGCTGAAAAAATGCTTCTCTCAAGCCCAGAGCACCGGAGGCTGTGTGTTTAAAGTCTGTTTTTCAGCATGTATCCAGTAGTAACAAAGAGGCTGATTCATCATTAGCGGCAGGTAGCGACAGATGAGTGTCTGTAGCATGCATTTTCAGAGCGCCCGCTAGTAGTCACTGTGCTCGGCCGTGGGTCACTACTTTATAGCGACTCAGTCGCTGTTCAGTAATGGTGAATACATTGTGAGGAATCGCTATTTGACCAGTACAGCGCTGTATGGGAGCGCATGTTAGCGACTGCTCATAGCGACCGACTCACACCATATTCAGCAAAAAACAGCCTCACAAATCTCTGGCGCTGAAAAATATTTGTTTGAAGCCCAGAGCGCAGCAGGCGGTGTGTTTAAAGTTTGTTTTCCAGCATCTATCAACTAGTAACAAAGCGAAAACATATGGAATTACATTGTAACAACATTGTAACATGAACACTTTAATGCCAGACCTGTAATGTCATTTCTGAGGAAATATATAAAAAATGAAAAAAATATGAAAAAAACTGCTTTTTCAATGCCAGAAGAGGTCACAGAATTATTTGTGATTTTTTTGAAAAAAAAATAAAATTTTTTTGAAATGTATGGGAGAGCGACAGGTAGTGAGAGGTCATACCTGGCGCTGTGCAAGGCTGAACGCTGGCGCTGTTCGCTGTGAAAATGATGAATCAGACACTACATGGCGCTATCTCAGTCGCTAAACAGATTCTGCTTGATAAATGTGTAATTGCGTGCCGTGTCCGGCATTCACCAGTCGCTACCTGTCTCTACCTGTCATTGACCAGCCACTACCTGACGCTATCCCTTCTTAAATAAGGGCCAAAGTGAGAACATATGGAATTACATTGCAATAAAATTGTAACATGAACACTTTAATGCCAGACCTGTAATGTCATTTCAGCAAATGAATAGAAATATATAAAACATGAATTTTTTTGAAAAAACTGCATTTTAAATGCCATAAGAGGTCACAACATTATTTGAGATTTAAAAAAAAAAATAAAAACCCAGTTAAAAGAGAAGAAAAGGATCGTCTATTGAAATGTATGGGAGAGCAACAGGTAGCGAGAGGTAATACGTGGCGCTCTGCAAGGCTGAACACCGGCGCTGTACGCTGAGGCTGGGATAATGATGAATCAGACGCTACATGGCGTTATCCCAGTCGCTCAACAATGTGTAATTACTGCCGTGTCCAGCGTTCACCGGACGCTACCTGTTGCTACCTCTCATTAACAAGGCACTACCTGACGCTATCCCTACATAAATAAGGCCCTCGGTCTTTGAGGCCGGTTCGCACCTTTGCTTTTTTGCAGCAATGTATACAAGCTGCACCATAAATTCTGCTAGTTAAGCTGCAGATGGAACAGAGTTAAAAGTCTCTTTTACCGAGTTAAAGAGAAACAAAACCCAACAGGGTCAGCCCTAGAATCTAAAAGATCCCAAATCAGGACACTGCATGAAACTCCCCTGGAGCGCCGAAAACTCACCTTCTTTTTGGATCCCTCACCGATGTTATCACCGGCGGCTGCATCACCAGCATCTTTGGGCGCTGCGCATGCTCCTACCCCCAGCCATTCATTAAACCGGACATTCAGCATAATTTCATGCAAAGCCCAAACCCTTAAAAAACTATTCTCCAGCATCTAAGATTAATATATTTTACGTTTTTAGTCACTAACTATTTATTCTTTTCCCCAATGGGCTGCCACTCTGTTCAGGACTTTAGGATACGAGTGCCGCCATCTTGCCTCAGAAGCATCACATACTGAGGAGAGAAGAGGGGGCAAAATTGAAGGGGGTGGATTATAGCTGTGTTTTGCACAGACAGAGCAGAGCTGGGGTCAGCAAAAGGACAGCAACCCCAGAATTCAGTGTGGCACAGTGAGAAGACACTTCCTGTTTGTAAGCAGCCTGAGACTCCATCTGCCGCCATCTTGGATGTTTAAAGGCTTATAACATGCAGTAGATGCAGGTAAGATGATTTTGAATGTGGGCAATCTGTATGTACAGAGTGGGGGGAATCATATACGATAGACTCTTATTCAGGCTGAAGGTCCGGTTTAAAGCTGAGCTGCTGGGGATGCGTCCATTGTGCTCCTGATTGCCACAAAGCTGAAAAATCCAGGGTTTTGGTCTGCTTTAAACTGGACCAACAACCCGTTGTGACCACCCTGGAGCCCTGGAGGCAGACAATACTTCTTGAAATCCTCAATGGTTTTCAATGGCCTTTTCCTTCTTCTGAGATATGCCTGGCCAGAGATATCTCAGGACATTTAACTCAGCTTCATCTGTAGCAGTTATTAAAGCGGATTAAAACCTGCGAGTACCAGCCCTGGAGTCTTTTAGACTACAGGGTGCTTGGCTGTCTTGGGGGCCCCCTGCTGTTGCCCAGAATCTTTCACCTTTCCGGTGCTGCCACGCCGCGATCGCACAGCATATCTCTAGCCTTCTTTTAGCTGGTCACAGTCCAGCGCCCAGCTATTCAGATATCTAAATGGCTGGGGGCAGGAGTTCACGTCAGACTAGAGGGAAGATGAGGATACGGCCAGCAAGGTTGTTCGTGTCAATCGGCAGATTTGAGATAGCCAATTGGCGATCTCAAATCCGTTGGCTGGATGTGGCTACGACAGTGAAAAATTATGTTTCTTTTCAAAAACTGAGCTGTCGCTGAGCCAACAGCATCACCGCAGGTACTAAGATGGCGCATGGGAGCCGTTTAGAGGGTTTTGGTCTACTTTAAACAAAGTGGAACTATACTGACCTAATCCATGGCCAGACTTTAGGGTGTTCAAATGGAGCAGCTGGACAGTGCATCAGACTTTTTTCTTAATTGGCAAGTTTTTATTTTTTGACATGGACCAGTGCAGTTTGCTAAAATGTGAGAGTTGGATTGCCTTTTCAGGAGTTGACGGGGTTAATTGGAGGCACACAGTGTATCTTGTTGCACAAGGGGAGGGGGGCACCACCTCCTTACAACCTAGGTACTTTACCTAATATTTGAATCAAATAATAAAAAAAACATTATTTACAATAAAAACATGTAAAAGTAGAAACAGTTACCAGGATTTTGACTCTTGATTTGTTTCTTCACCTGGGTATCCTGATTTGGGATGCCCAGACATGTGGGCACACAATGGGGTAGGGGTGGGTATGGCCCTCTGCAATCATGATGCTGAGGCTATAAAATGTGGGGCAGAACATGGGGTGGGGTTACTTGGCTGTTACAATAGCGCAGGCCCAGGTTAGGCTGGAGGAGAGAAAAAAGAAGCAGGGATTGGATGAGTATGTCAAAAGCTGCAAGCCAAACCGGCCCCTAAACTGTGCAGCCCACCAGGAATTCTCCCTAGTCTCCTTATAGCCAATGCTCCCCTGATGACCGGCTAAAAATGTTGAATGAATGGCAGTAGCTGGCAGTTGCTCCCCTCCGGCTGTGCATAACTGTGCTAGCCATTCAGATTTGCCTGGCAGAGGTGTGAGCAGCTGCTAAAGGGAAGCAGGGGGTGTCTGCCACTAGCCCTCACATGCGCCATGGGACCACCAGTGAGGTAAGAATACAGGAAAACTGGGTGTTCCACAGGGTTTTACAAAGTTGGGTATCCCACATCAGGAAATTCAAGGTTTTGGTTCGTTTCTCCATATGGACACCAAAAGAACCCCACAGGGAAATGCAGCTCCAGTAAGCCTAGTATGTCAATTGGGTACGGAGACCCCAGTGCACAAAAAAAAGGGCCGCTGCTAAGCTAATTCAAAAGCATAAGACATCAAAGAGAAAGTTTTCCAGCTCTGGGATGACAAGATTAAAACATAACTTTTACTAAATGCATAAAAAAATCTCACATAGGAACCGGCCATCCCACTCCCCCAGGCGGACGTTGCATTTCAGGGGGACACCTCTTTAGCAAGGCTACCAAATGCATATAAAAACTGTCTCACGTAGGGACCGGCCGCCTCATTCCCCGAACCCCCAGGCAGGCAATGCATTTCAGGGGGACACCTCTTTATCGAGGCTGCTTAATAAAGGGGTGTCCCCCTGAAATGCGTCGCCCGTCTGGATGTTCGGGGAATGGGGCGGCCGGTCCCTGCGTGAGACAGTTTTTATATGCATTGGGTAGCCTTGATAAAGAGGTGTCCCCCTGAAATGCATGAAAGTTTTTATATACATTTAGTAAAAGCTCTTTTGCCGGAAAACTTTCTCTTTGATGTCTTATCTTCTCCTTGTGCAAATAAGTTCTAAATTAAAGCGTTAGGGAACCTTCCTCCCCCCCCATGACCTGAGTATCTCCGGTGATGGCACAGTTTGGCGATGGCACAGTTTAAAAGAATAAAATAATGCTGAAGCTGTGCCCACATGGCACTTTTGAGAGCTGTTCTAGGAAAAGGTGAGCATCTCTCAAATTCAAGCCTCGCTAGTGGCTTATCACAGGGGTAGATTAGTATTCCTTTGGACCAGGACCACACTCGACATAGAATTACAAAGGTGGTTTTCTGTCACCATCTCTCACTCTGTAACACATCCATATGTTTTTTGCACCATAATGGCACTTGGTGGCGAAAATAATTGTGATGGGGTGGGCCCTGGTGCCAATATTAAAGTGGACCAAAACCGGCCTAGGAATCTATAGGATTCCCGGGCCAATCGATTCCCTCCCACGGGGCATCCAAAATCGGGATGCCCTGCTGTGTGAAATCCCCCAGGTCACCCCATTCCCTTACCTTGCTTCCCGGTCCACTGGCGCATGTGCAAGCCATGGCCGCATCCCCGCTATCCCTCTAACAGGGCGCACGCCAGGCATTTGTTAATGGCCGGCACAGGCACACTCCCTGTTAGAGGGAAGCGGGGGATGCGGCCGCCAGCACGCTCGGAGCTGCTGGCCTTAGACGCCGTGACTTCAGCAGCTCTGAGTGTGCTAATTGGACGAGCGGCCACGTATGCGCCATAGGACCGCGAAGAGGTGAGTTGCTCTCGCGGAACTGGGGGGTTTCAGACAGCAGGGCATTCCCTAGGGGGAAAGGACCAAAACCCAGGATAGTCAAAATCCTGGGTTTTGGTCCACTTTAAATGGGGCCCTGTCAATGCCTTATTTTATCTCAACTGGATGCAGCTAGACAACTAAAGACTGAAACAGATGAATGAGACAAATGGAGCTTCCTTTCTCTAAATGATGCAAAGTGATCACAAATATGATACATATGGTGGAGGAGCAAAAATGATGGGGACCCTCTGAACCCCCTAAAATTACTCCCCTGATCGCACTTATAGCGATGTTTCACTGCATAGCCACCTCACCCCATTCATATCCCAGACAGGAGCCCTTTATATTGATCGACCTGATACACCGAACGCTAGATTTGAGTGTATTGCCCTGCAATTAAGGCTAATGAGTTAATATGCACTCGTCTGTTCCGGGGTGGGAGACACACGTGAGTCATGCCAATGGCCGATTGGCCATTAGCAGAACCTTTATTTCTTTCTTTCTGTTAGTCCTCCTATACTTTGTTTCTTTCTTGTGTTTTCTTTCAATTCATTTATTCTTTCTTACTCTCTTTCATCTGTTTTTTTGCCATTCCTTTTCTATCTTCTTTCCTTCTATTATTTACATCAGTCCTTCTGTTTGTTTGTTTCTTTCCTTCTAGCCTTTTTCTTTTTTTTCCTTCTATATTTTGTTTCTTTCCTCTGTTCGTTCTGCCATTGTTTTGCTTTCTTTCTATTATTTTTTTCTGTCATTCCTTCTATTCTTTGTTTCTATCTCTCTTTCCTTTCATCTCTTCTTTTTTTTCTCCAATTCATTTTCTCCCATTCTTTCCTGCTTTTTTCTGTCATTCCTTCTATTCTTTCTGTCATTTATTCATTCTCTTTATTCTATCAGTCCTATGCTTTCCTTCCTTTCATCTCTTCTTTTTCCCATTCCTTCTCTCTCTCGCTTATTGTTCAGGTGCTCACCGGCAGCACCCAGGAGGTGGGAGGGGAGGCATGACTCACGTGTGTCTCCCACCCCAGAACAGACGAGTGCTTATTAACTCATTAGCCTTAATTGCAGGGCAATACACTCAAATCTAGCTTTCGGTGTACCAGGTCGATCAATATAAAGGGCTCCTGTCTGGGATAAGAATGGGGTGAGGTGGCTATGCAGTGAAATTTTAGGGGTAATTTTAGGGGGTTCAGAGGGTCCCCATCATTGTTGCTCCTCCACCATATGTATCATATTTGTGATCACTTTGCATCATTTAGAGAAAGGAAGCTCCATTTGTCTCATTCATCTGTTTCAGTCTTTAGTTGTCTAGCTGCAGCCAGTTGAGATAAAATAAGGCATTGACAGGGCCCCATTTAAAGTGGACCAAAACCCAGGATTTTTCCCTGCTGTCTGAAACCCCCCAGATCGCCGAGCGCAACTCACCTCTTCGCGGTCCTATGGCGCATGCGTGGCCGCTCGTCCAATCACCTCGGAGCTGCTGAAGTCACGTAGTCTAAGGCCAGCAGCTCTGAGCGTGCTGGCGGCCGCATCCCCCGCTTCCCTCTAACAGGGAGTGTGCCCGTGCTGGCCATTAACAAATACCCGGTGCACGTCCTGTTAGAGGGATAGCGGGGATGCGGCCATGGCTTGCACATGCGCCGTTGGAACGGGAAGCAAGGTAAGGGAATGGGGTGACCTGGGGGATTTCACACGGCAGGGCATCCCGATTTTGGATGCCCTGTGGGAGGGAATCGATTGGCCCGGGAATCCTATCTTATAGATTTCTAGGCCGATCACACGTGGTCTTGGTCCACTTAAATATTGGCCCCAGGGCCCACCCCATCACAATTAGTTCTACCACCAAGTGCCATTATGGTGCAAAAAAACATATGGATGTGTTACAGAGTGAGAGATGGTGACAGAAAACCACCTTTGTAATTCTATGTCGAGTGGGGTCCTGGTCCACAGGAATACTAATCTACCCCTGTGATAAGCCACTAGCGAGCCTTGAATTTGAGAGATGCTCACCTTTTCCTAGAACAGCTCTCAAAAGTGCCATGTGGGCACAGCTTCAGCATTATTTTATTCTTTTAAACTGTGCCATCGCTAAACTGTGCCATCACCGGAGGTTCCCAGGTCATGGGGGGGGGGGGGGGGGGGGGGAGGGGGAGGTTCCCTACCGCTTTAATTTAGAACTTATTTGCACAAGGAGAAGATAAGACATCAAAGAGAAAGTTTTCCAGCAAAAGAGCTTTTACTAAATGTATATAAAAACTTTCATGTATTTCAGGGGGACACCTCTTTATCAAGGCTACCCAATGCATATAAAAACGCAGGGACCGGCCGCCCCATTCCCCGAACCTCCAGACGGGTGACGCATTTCAGGGGGACACCCCTTTATCAAGCAGCCTTGACAGTGTTGTGCATGTTTGTACAGTATCCAAAGACATAAATATATTCCTAGTAGTGTTAACATATTACATAATTATGTATCACATTGCCATTTCTATTGAAGTGTAACGGCCCCTCATACATGCCAGGCTTTGGTGCTGGAAACCGTAATTCATTGTGTTTCACAGAGCTGCCATGTCTGGAATCAATAATACCTTCTCTTCCATCATCCCCCTTCAGCGTTGCTAGGGAAACAGCCCCCTCCTTAGCCGGCCACTCACTTGTTGCTATGGTAACACGTCTCCCCCCTCTTCCCAGCGTCTGGTCTCCCCCTGAAGAGATTCGCAGCTCTCGCGGTATCTCCCCTGCCAGCTCCGGACACCGGACGCACAAAGAGACCGGACGCTGGCCGGGGAACACATACCGGGAGTGAGTATAGCGACGGCATGCCTCCCTCAGGAGGACCATAAACCCATCACCATGGCATGGAGAAGCCATTCCATTATACCCGCACTGAGCTATCATTATGGGGGCTTCTGCCACCCACCATGATGTGTGGAATGGCGACTGCATCCTGCTTGCCAGCCACTGTGGCACTACAAGTCCCAGCACACCCTGCAGGCTTAGTGTAAGGGAGCCAGCCATCTGAGCTGGGTGATAGAGCCCTCCAGTCAGGGCTGGGGTCAGCACTGGGTGTACACAGGCAGGTGCTGGGGCCCCTACACCTTAGGAGGGCCCACCTCATTCCCTCTAGCCTGGGGTTAATTGGCCATTGGGAGAACCTTTATTTGTTTCTTTCTCTTAGTCCTTCTATACTTTGTTTCTTTCTTATGTTTTCTTTCCATTCATTTATTCTTTCTTACTCTCTTTCATCTGTTTTTTGCCATTCCTTTTCTATCTTCTTTCCTTCTATTATTCTGTTTGTTTCTTTTCTTCTAGTCTTTTTCTTTCTTTCCATCTATATTTTGTTTCTTTCCTCTGTTCGTTCTGCCATTGTTTTGCTTTCTTTCTATTATTTCTTTTCTCTCATTCCTTCTGTTCTTTGTTTCTATCTTTCATTCCTTCCATCTCTTCTTTTTTTCTCCTATTCATTTTCTCTTTCTCTTTCCTGCTTTTTTTCTGTCATTCATTCATTCTCTTTCTTCTGTCAGTCCTATGCTTTCTTTCCTGTCATCTCTTCTTTTTTCCCATTCCTTCTCTCTCTCTCTCTCCTTCCTGCTTTTTCCCATTATTTTGTTTAATTCATTCTTTATTTCTGTCATTCATGCATCCATTCATTCTATGTTTTTGTTCTTTCTTTACATTTGTTTTTTTATATTTCTTTATTTCCATCTATTCTTTCTGTTTTTATTATTCTCTTTCCCTTACTTTCTTTTCTTTTTTTACTTTATTTCTTTCATTCTTTATTTCTCTGCCTGTCATTCCTTCGGCAGTATTCACCATATGTGCAACTTTTGCACCATGTATGGAGTATGTGGCGGCCAACGCGCTCGGGTCTGCTTGGCTAGTCTCGGCTTAGAGGATTCTTAGATGAGTGGCTGGGTGCGGATTCGAGCGTGCTGATTGGATGAGAGGCTGCACATGCACTGCAGGACTGGGGAAAGAGGAGTTAGATTAGGAGATCTGGGTGGTTTCACACAGTGGGGCATCCTGGATTGGGATGCCCCGAGGGCAAGAACCGAACCCCAGAATAGTCAAAAACCTGGGTTTTAGTCCACTTTAACCTCCCTTTTCTTTTATTTTTCACATTCCTTTCTTCTCCTTCTTTACACCAACAATCTTTTTTTCCACAATCCTTCCATCTCTGTCTAATACTTTCTTCCATTCATCTCCCACTTCTTTGACCTTCCAAATGTCTCCATTTTTCCAAATTCCCTCCTTACTATTTTTTTCAAATTCACTTTTCTCCTTAAAGGTGCAGGATCGCGAAATTTGCATTAAAAAAGATAAATAATTAAATAGCCACACAATAGCTTCTAACATGTGTATAAATAATGTGGCGATAGAAAAAGGAAAAAATATATGCCTTTCTTTTCAATTGTATAATGACAATGGCTCAGTCCATTTGCTGAATAGGGGGATCTGCTGGGTTGTATTTAGTGAGCTGCTTCATTTAGCCCACTGGTCTCCTAGCAACACTTTACCTCAGAGGCTGACACTGTAATCAGTGGTAACGGCTGTGTGTGTGTGAGGTGCTGCTTTTGTTATGAGACCAGGTGACTCTAATGTGTAAAATCTATACAAAATAAACTAAACTGACTGAAAATAACTGAAATTCTTCTTTGAATAACTGTGCAGGAAAATCTAAAGGTATTAAAGTGGCCGACCCTGAAGTCTATAAGACCCGGCCATTGACCTTGGGCATTCTAAATCAGGATGCCCCACTGTGTGAAACGACCCCTGGATAACCACAGATCCCCCCATTTTTCTGGCCCGCTCACGCAGATAGTCATTTAGACAGGCCGGGCGGCCAGGAAGGTTACTGCTCAGGCTTCCCATCTGCGTGCAAACAGAGCTGATTGGATGAGAGCCGCGCATGCGCTGTGGGACAGGGAAAGGTACGTTTTCACAGGCGAACTTGGGGATTTCACATATCAGGGCATCCCAAGTCGGGATGCCCCTAGGGGCACAAAACAAAACTCCAGATAGTAAAAATCCTGGGTTGGGCTTTGCTCAAAACACACAAAGCTGAAAGAAAGATCATATGGAAAAATGAAAAATAAGAATATGAAAGAGAAAATGGTAAACTGAAAGATTCTGCAGCAGAGCCAACATGAAGGGAAAACTGTCAAAATAAAAATGTTTAGAGCAAAAAAACAGGATGTAAACCCAAAAATCCAATTCTAAAATAAAATAACCCCCCCCCCCAAAAAAAAATTGGCGAGTCTGAGATTTGAACCAATGATTCTCTGGTTCAAACTGACATTGAATTTACCAATCAGCTAAATGACTTCTAGAGCTTTTTCTTTCTGTTTTAGATATATGAGTTCTGGCCAGGCAATGTTGCAATATTATCTTATGCTGGACGGCTGCCAGCACTGAACAGCTGATTACTTTGTTACATTGTTTCCCCCTCTCCTCAGTGTGGAACAGGCCAGAGTGTCGGGCTCCGACACTCATCAGACATAAACATGAGCAATTAGTCTCCAGCTGCACAACACAGACATCATTTTTTTCTACATTTGTAATTCTTACTCCAACACTTACCTACATTCAAAGTACCATTTAAATATAAGTCACCAAGAAAAATTCGCGATACTGCTCCTTTAACTTTCCCTTAAAACGGAACTTAAGTCATCTAAGTCCCCCCTGCAACCCTACCCTGGGGCTGAGGCAGGACGGGGGTGATTACAAAGAATAAAAACCTTACCTTATTCAGGGGCCCCCGCCGCTCCTCCCGGTCTCCCACAGATTTGAAGGAACAGCGCGGACCCCTGGATAAGGGGTAAGGTAAGTTTTTTTTCTTTGTAATCCCCCCCCCCCCCCGGTGTGCCTCAGTGCCAGAGTAGGGTTGCAGGGAGGGGGTTATATTTGACTGAAGTTCCGCTTTAATCTCTTTTCCATGTTCCTTCCATGACTTTCTATTGTCACCTTCCTCCCATCTCCCCCTTCTTTCACCTTCTTCCTCTCTTTTTCCACATTTCTTCTTTCCCTCTTTTTTCCCCAAATTCTCTCATTCATCTTTCTTACCTCTTTCTTCTATCTTACTATTGTCACCTCCCTTCCATCTTTTTTAACCTTCTCTACCTGTCTCTATTTTATCACATTTCCTACTTCTCCTATTTTTACAGCATCCCTTTATTTTTATTTTCCACATTCTTTCCATCTCTTTGCCTTGTCACCTGTCTGTTTTCTTTCACCTTCTATCTTTTCTCCATTCCTTCTTTTCTCTTGTCACTTTACTTTCATCTCCTTGTTTCAACTTCCTGTTTTTCCTTCCATCGCTCTCTCGTTTCCACATTTCCCTGTCTCATTGTACCTCAGTCGCGCTCCATCTTTCTCTCTTTTTTGTTCTTATGAATGTCTGTGTGTGTTTGGAACACGGGAGCAGGTGACTACTAGTCCTGGGAAATAAGCTTCCCCCGCCGGTATGTGGTATATGCTGGTATATTGTTTTTAATTTTAATTTTTCTTTATTTCCATCTATTCTTTCTGATTTTATTATTCTCTTTCTCTTACTTTCTTTTCTACTTTCTTTTTTTTAGGTTATTTCTTTCATTCTTTTATTCTTTATTTCTCTGTCTGTCATTCCTTCTATTATTATTTTCTTGCTGTTCTTCGGCAGTATTCACCATACATGCAACTTTTGCACCATGTATGGAGTATGTGGCGGGCAACAGGCTTGGGTCCCCTTGGCTAGTCTCGGCTTAGTGGATTCTCAGATGAGTGGCTGGGTGCGGATTCGAGCGCGGTGATTGGATGAGGACTGGGGAAAGATGAGTTAGATTTGGAGATCTGGGTGGTTTCACACAGTGGGGCATCCTGGATTGGGATGCCCCAGGGGCAAGGACTAAACCCCAGAATAGTAAAAAACCTGGGTTTTAGTCCACTTTAACCTCCCTTTTCTTTTATTTTTCACATTCCTTTCTTCTCCTTCTTCAATTATAACCCCCTCCCCCTGCAACCCTAATCTGGCACTGAGGCAGACCGGGGGGGGGGGGGGGGGGGGAATAAGCTTCCTCCGCCCGTATGTGGAGCAAGACATGCCTCCCCTACATTACCTCGGTATTTGAAGATGGTCCCTTTAAAGCAGACTTAAACCATCCTTTGCATTTCTTTGCCTGGAATGCTGCTGAACTAACTTACCTCCTCACGCCATTAATGATCCTTATGTTAGAAAGATAATCAACATTTCCTAGTGAGGCATCCATCCAAGAAGGGACAGGAAAAACCTACATGAGAAAAAGGTATCTTCATTGCAGTGTGTAGCTGTTTCCTGATCCCTGTAATACAGAACTCCATGAGGAAACCTAGAGGCAATGGCAGTAGATGGATTAGGATCCTTGTGGGCAGGGCCGGCGCCAGCACAGGGCACACCTAGATAATTGCCAGGGCCCCTGGCATCTTCAGGGGCCCACTCAGGAGGTTGATAGAAGCTCAAAACGTGGCGAGAACCAAGTGACAACTGACAGCAATGATGAAGTCTTTAGTGGCAGCGGACAAGCAGTGAGGGCTGAAGGGTGCTTGGTGGCAGTAAAGAATGCAACAAGGACTAGAGGATGATTGGTGGCTATAGGGGAGGCAACAAGGACTAGAGGATGATTGGTGGCTATAGGGGAGGCAATAAGGACTAGAGGATGATTGGTGGCTATAGGGGAGGCAATAAGGACTAGAGGATGATTGGTGGCTATAGGGGAGGCAATAAGGACTGGAGGATGATTGGTGGCTATAGGGGAGGCAATAAGGACTCGAGGGTGATTGGTGGCTATAGGGGAGGCAATAAGGACTAGAGGATGATTGGGGCTATAGGGGTGGCAATAAGGACTGGAGGGCGATCAGCAGCAGATGACCCATTTGAGGAAGCGGAGCTTGAACGTGACATCATGTGACACACTACTTAGGGGCCCACTAAGACTCTCTTGGCCAAGGGTCACCACAAACTGAGAGCCGGCTTGTGGGCTGGGACAAGGAAGTATATGCCCACTTTAAAGGAAAAGTCCTCCAAAACCTCTTGGGGTCGGGCAGTTACCTCACCTCACCGATTTTCCTTCTGCAGGCCCAGTTTGTGAAGCCGGGGTATGCGCTTCCTGATTCTGGCTGGTGGGTGGGCGTGGCCTGTGGCAGCATCCATTGAAAACAATGGGGGCACCTTATAAGTAGGTCCTTATTGATTTAAATAGGAGCCAGCTATACACAGGCCATGCTCACCCACCGGCTGGAATCTGCAAGCGCCACACCCAGCTTAAGAAACCAGGGTTACGGGAGTAATATCAGCGGCACAGTACCTGTGGCCAGGTAAGGAAATTGGCTAGTGCCCTCTGGCAATGCCTGTGAAAGACTCCAGGTCCGGGTTGCAAATTGCCCCCAGGGTTTCCCATTTAAGGTCACACCTTTTCTTACATTCCCCTTGCTGCTAGGATGCATCACATGGGCTCTGCCTTCAGCATCCTTGCACTGAATGCTAACTCTGATTGGATGAGAATGCCTTAGTATGCACAAACATGGCTGTGGATGATCCTTGGCAGCTGGCAGACTTTATGACTGAAGGGCCCTTGTTGCATCCCAGTTCATAAAGTTGTGGTCTAGTCGACTAACCTGGTAACCAGAGGGGCATCCCAAACTGGGAGGGGAAATGGTTAAACAAACCTATATTCTTTTTCTTAGCCCTATTAAAGCTAGCCAATTAGATTCATTCCAGACATGCCAGCTCTGTGAAACACAATGAATTACGGTTTCCAGCACGCAAGGCCTGGCATGTATGAGGGGCCGTTACACTTCAATAGACATGGCAATGTGATACATAATTATGTAATATGTTAACACTACTAGGAATATATTTATGTCTTTGGATACTGTACAAACATGCATGCACATGCGCTCACCAGATTTGCTTTCTTAAATGTGGTTTTTACATACAGTGGCCAGCGTTCACTAGACGCTGCCTGCCGCTCCGAAGCACTATTTCCCGCTATCCTTTCTTAAATAACCCCCTTAGTATGCACAAACATGGCTGTGGATGATCCTTGGCAGCTGCCAGACTTTCTGACTCAAGGGCCCTTCTTGCATCCCGGATCACCGAGTTGTGGTGTCATGTCTGGAATGAATCTATGGGAAAAGGTTTGACAGTGCAGGAGATCCATACATTGGGCCTTATTCATGAAGCGATAGCGCCAGGTAGTGCCTGTTCACCGGCTGGTAGCGGCAGGTGAACGCTGGAGACAGCACGCAATTACACATTTATGACGCCGAATCTGGTGAGCGACTAGAACAACGCCATGTAGCGTCTGATTCATCTTTATCCCAGCCTCAGCGTACAGCGCCGGCGTTCAGTCTTGCAGAGCGCCATGTCTAACCTGTCGCTGCCTGGCGCTCTCCCATACATTTCTATGGACGATCCTTAAAGTCCTTTCCTGACCCCAAATTTTTTTTTTAGGCCAAAAAAACACACAAACCTTCTGACATGTATTCTGGCCAAGAAAATGACATTTTTGAAAACTTTTTGTATTAATAATATATTTATGCAGAATTGTCCTTACATGTCTGGTATTAAAGTGTTCATGTTACAATGTTATAACAATGTAATTCCATATGTTTTCACTTTGTTACTAGTGGTTACATGTACAAAAACAGCGTTTAATCACACAGCCTCTGGCGCTATGGGTTACAATTACATGATTTTGAGCGCCGGCGATGTTTGTGGCTGTTTTTTTGATGAATGTGGTGTGAATCAGTCGCACTGAGCTGGTGTTACGGTTCGCTCACATACAGCGTAGTATAGTGACTTACAAATCATATTCATCAATGCCAGACAGCGACTGAGGGGCTCTGAAACAATGATCCATGGCCGAGCACAGCAACTACTAGCGGTCGCTCTGAAATCTGCTCTACAGGCGCTCATCTGTCGCTACCTGGCGTTAGTAATGAATCAGCCTGTTAAATAGGAGAAGGGGGACTAGGCGACTAACCTGGTAACCCGTGGGGCATCCGAAACTAGGAGGAGAAATGGTTAAACATACCGAAAGTCTTTTTCTTAGCCCTATTAAAGCTAGCCAACTAGAGTCATTCCTCTTGGTTAATATCTGAAAGTGTTTGCTTGTATTAAAGCTTCATAATGCTGGAGAAATTGCTGCTCATTGACCTCCAGTGTATCCCCCGTACCCTTCATAATGTCCTGCAGTTCTGCAGTAATGAGTTCCCAGCCATTCATCTGGAACGCTCCTTTCCTCTGCCCCGCCATGTTTATGTTTGTTAATTATTTCTAGGTATAATCTGTGTCATTCTCTCTCCAGACAATGGCAACGCCGGCAGCAGTGAACCCCAGCGGTGAGTACATCTGTATTTTTCTCCTAAACTATCATTTGTGTTCTATTTTAACAGCCTGGAGATGTTGTCAGTGTAAGCGTGAGCCTGCGTCATTGCCTGTGTGAGCAATTTTATATTTTGTGGTAGGCTAAACTGTGGGTGGTGGAGATTATAGCAGAGCTGGAAGTTTCCCACTACGGAGCCATAGTTACTAGATGATTGCAATTTATGTACAAGGTGATGGTACTCAAGCACGGATAACATGGTGGCTGAGTATCACCATGCTCCTTGGTTTCAATACTACTTTTCTGCCTGGAGTTGCATGTTTTGCCCATGCTTTTGTGGTTTCTTTTTACAACCTCATATATACTGTATACTGCTGGTATCATTGGTGCCTGACTAACTGACTAATCAATCAAGAACCTTTAAGGCAAACCTCACATTTTGTTCTCAGATAAAAATAGTTATACTTGCCTTTGTACAGTGCTTCTGATTTACACTCCAGAGCCTCCATTCAATAAAGGTAGATAAAATTCTCATGGTAGTAAAAGATTCAATTCATGAGAAAAAAGCCTGAGAATGTCACTGTTACTAATGCCCTTATTCATCAAGCGATAGCGCCAGGTAGTGTCTGACGAGCGCCAGGTAGCGGCAGCTAACGGCGACTACCAACTCAAGTACGCCCGGCGGCGGTCACAATGACACATTTATCAAGCAAAATGAGGCTAGCGCCGGCGAGAGCGACGGCTAGCGCGGCATTCATCATGAAGCCGCCTGGACCGAACAGCGCCGCTGCAAATTCCCTCACAGCGCCAGGTATGAGCTGTCGCTCCCTGGCGATGTCCAATGCATTTCAATGGAGCAATCTATAATAATTCATGATTAATTGGTAATAATTTAAAAAAAATTTTTAATGTCAAAAAATCGGAGAACACTTCTGCAATGTTAGGATTTATTTTTAAGTCAAAAAAAAAAAAAAAAAAATATGTGCAGAATTGATCTAACAGGTCTGAGATTAATGTATTCATATTACAAAATGATTCTAAAAACATGTATAATGTTACATTCAAAAAATATGGTTGTTTAGGGGTTAAAAACTAGTTAATACAGATCGCCGCCAGCGCTCTGGGGTTTAAACAAGGAATGGACAGCGACAGCACATTCGGAGCGTGATTTTTTGATGAATATGAAGCTAGCCGTTCGCTCTGGCCATTCGTTGTCAGGCGCTCACATACAACGCTGGACCTGTGAAACAGCGACCCCCCAGCCCGTATTCAACATTACCGCACACCGACTGAGTCGCTGTCATCAAGCTAATGCCGGCCAAGCACAGCGAATACTGGCTGGCGCTGAAAAAATCACGCTACAGTCGCTCATCTGTCGCTACCTGGCGCTATTGATGAATCGGCCTCCCCATCACCAGCTAAGAATACAATGAAAGTCAATGGCACTTTTTTTTACTTCTAAGAAAAATAGAGAACTGTTTACTCCTTTCTACACTGTAGTAAAAGCTGCCATTGACTTTCATTGTCTTTTTATCTAGTGATTCAGTAACAGTGACATTCTCAGGCTTTTTCCTCATGAATTGAATTTTTTACTCCCATTAGAATTTTTTTCTACCTTTATTGAATCGAGGCCCAGAAGATATTGTTTAGCTGTCCCTGCCGTCTTGGACATGTGAGCCTCTCCAATGGCTTGCAAGACACCAGGGGACCACAGAAGCTGGCTTGCTTATTGGATGTTATCCTGACACTGTTGAAGGCTCGTTTTTGTCCCAGCCGGTCTTTTTATTCTATTTAGGTTTGCTTTGTGACCATTATGCTAAATCATGAGAAAACCTCCATGACACCTTTACTAACTCATGAGATAGGCTGCATGTTTGTGTAAAAATATTATTAAATTAATAAAAAATAATTAAACCAGAAACCCCCCCCAGGGAGGCTTCCACAGAGCCCCCAACACTCAAGTAACAATCTGCACTACTCCGAATCAAGTACAAAAATAATATTTTATTAAACTACAATATATTAAAATCTTTCTAAAAAATCTATGAACATTACACCAGAGGGTGCTGGTGGTGTGTGTCCCTGTATATGAGTGGCTGAAATGTATTTGTCCCAGAAAAAGTGCAAAGTGCAACATGTAAAAAAACATACAATAACTATTCCATATTCTAAAGTGTTCAATGTACAAAGTGACTACCCGTGCCAAAGAATAAAAATACAATAATAACAATCTACTGAAAAAGAGGGACACAGCGGGATGTCAAGAGGGACCAACACACACAAAAAGATCGTACATTCACAATAAAACCAGCAGCACCCCTCCCCGTCCTACGCGTTACGTGACGCAACGTCACTTCCTCAGGGCTTGTTCATGTCCAATTAATTAATTAAACGAGAACACACATTTTTTTTACAAAATGGGTGTTTTTTTTCCATTTGCATAATTGTCATAGTGCCCCCCCCCGCACCTTACCCCTCTTTAAACTGGAGATACCCGAAAGAAGCCTGCTGACTATTTGACCACGGCAACCAGTCACTTTGCTCAATTTTGCTGGTGGCTGAGAAAGGTAAGATTTTTCCTGTTTTACAGGGCTCGACATGCCCCCTGCACTAGGAACAAAACCCTTTTTTTGTGAAGCGTTTAGGCGTTTAATGCTCCTTTCTGTGTGTGTTTAAAAAGTAGATTACGTCCTAATAAAGGGTTAATAGAAAAAACATAGGTTAATATACCAATCACATGTGAACAAAACCCATTTTGTGAAAAATGGGTGTTGTTCTGGTTTAAATGTTTAATGCTTGTTTCTGTGTGTGTTTTGAAAGTAGATTACGTCCTAATAAAGGGTTGACAGAAAAAACATTTGTGGCTAATATCACATGAATGTGTACCCCGTGGACAAGCCTTGGTGGCAGTAGCTAATGCCACCAGGAGCCAACTAAGCCAGAGGCCTTGATCTTTTAAAATAGCAGTTCCCATGTACACTGTGGGGTCCAACAACCAGGTAGGACCCCACCTAGGAGTACTAGCTGACTTTAATGCCCTTCCCCCTCCAGCAGGAAGTGGCACAATATACCTCCTGCAGGTCTCTCTTGGACAGGACTGCATTTGAGGAATAACGTTTGGAGACCCATTTCAGCAGCTGGTCTGCTGGTTCTAGACTGGTCAGATAAGAATCCTTGGATTTTTACTGGGCTCCCAGTGTTGGGCCCGTGTCCTTATTTTGGTCTTTGTGAGCCTCTGGGCAGCAAGATGATGACGTTACCAGCAACCTGTTTTGCCATAATTATTTATTTTTGTATATTTTTCGGAAGCCCTAGTAAACTTGTAAGTGAAAACAGACAAAAACATATGTTTCCTTACAAAGTGGAGGTTAAGGAAAATAAGGTCGCCAACTACACTTACCTGAATATCGATCCAACGGCTCAGGCTGCATCCCCGGCATCCCTCTAGCAGGGCACATGCCCGCGCAACCCATTTGTGGCCTGTTAAAGGGAAGCGCGAGATGCGGCCGCCAGCGCGCTCTGAGCCGCTGAGCTTAGACGTCTCTTAGACATACATAGCTCAGCGGCTCCGAGCGCACTAATTGATGAGCGGCCGCGCATGCTCTGTAGGACCGTGGTGAGGTGAGTTTATTTGGGAGATCTGCGGGGTTTCACATAGCAGGGCACTCCCCGCCCCGGGGGAGTGGACCAAAACCCAGGATGGTCAAAATCCTGGATTTTGGTCCACTTTAAATGTGTATGGATAAAACTAGATGTAAAAAGACCAGTGACTAAAATATGCACAAAGAACACCATTTTTATAATGAATAGGGCTCTGTTCCGTCCAATATACATGCCCGGGGCAAACTGCAATAGATGGCTTCTATAGCCTATTTGAGTGTGAACCTTCAGTGGCATATTGACCTACCATAGTCGCAACACCACATAATGGCAATCTTTTTTGTAGGCAAATGAAGAATTTTTGGCACCTTTCACATTAGATCATCATGTTAGGACATGTTTGTTACAACAGAAACAACATGCCTGTAAGATTTACTTTGGCAGTGATCAACCGTGAAATTGGCAGATAACGCAGAACTAATTGAATAATTAAAGATGAATTGCATGCGTTCTTTGACAGTGTTGTGCATGTTTGTACAGTATCCAAAGACATAAATATATTCCTAGTAGTGTTAACATATTACATAATTATGTATCACAGTGCCATGTCTATTGAAGTGTAACGGCCCCTCATACATGCCAGGCTTTGCGTGCTGGAAACCATAATTCATTGTGTTTCACAGAGCTGCCATGTCTGGATGGTGTCCCTAACTGCATGAGAGTTCATTGGTAACTAGAGAGGAGACAACGTCTACCCACTAAGGGCCTTATTCATGAAGGAATAGCGCCAGGTAGTGCCTGTACAGCGGCAGGTAGCGTCAGGTGGACGCGGGGGACGGCACGCAATTACTTATTTATGAAGCTGAATCTGGTGAGCGACTAAAACAGCGCCATGTAGCGTCAAATTCATCATTATCTCAGCCTCAGCGTACAGCGCCGGCGTTCAGCCTTGCAGAGCGCAACATCTAACCTGTCGCTACCTGCCGCTCTCCCATACATTTCAATGGACGATACTTAAACCAGACCTTCACCATGATTTATTGAAAAGTTTTTAGTCACTTACTTATTATTCTTTCCCCCACTGGGCTGCAACTCTGTTCAGGACTTTAGGATATGGGCACCGCCATCTTGACTCAGAAGCATCACATTTACTGAGAAGAGGGGAGTGGCATAAAGTACAGGGTGCGGGTTATAGCTGTGCTTTACTCAGACAGAGCAGAGCTGGGGTCAGGAAAAGGTCAATCCCAGAATGCAGAGCAGCACAGTCAGATGGCACTTCCTGTTTGCAGGCTGCCTGATGTTCCATGAGCCTCCATCTTGGATGTTTAAAGGCTCATAACATGCAGTAGATGCAGGTAGGGTGATTTTTAATGTGAGCAATCTGTATGTACAGAGTGTGGGAAACATATAAGATTATTCAGAGTGAAGGACCGCTTTAAATCCCTTTCCTGATCCCAATTTTTTTTTTTATCCCCCCCCCCCCAAAAAAAAACAAACCTTCTGACATGTATTCTGGGAAAATGACATTTTTTAAAACTTTTTGCATTAATAATATTTTTATGCAGAATTGTCCTTACAGGTCTGGTATTAAAGTGTTCATGTTACAAATTTATAACAATGTAATTCCATATGTTTTCGCTTTGTTACTAGTGGATACAAGTACAAAAACAGCCTTTAATCACACAGTCTCTGGCGCTATGGGCTACAATTACATGATTTTGAGCGCCGGCGATGTTTGTGGATGTTTTTTTGATGAATGTGGTGTTAGTCAGTCACACTGAGCTCGCGTTAGGGTTCGCTCACATACAGCGTAGTATAGCGACTTACATATCATATTTAGAGATGAGCGAACCGGTTCGGGCGAACCGGAATTCGCTCCGAATTTCAGGAAATATTCGATTCGGCACGAACCCGAATATTTTGTGGTTCGTGCCGATCGAATTTTTCCTGAAATTAAAAAAAAAAAAATGCCGGCATGGGTGGGAGCGGAGCCGGCCGGCGGGCCAGTAAAGCCGGCCGGCCCGCTCCCACCATGCCGGCATTTAAAAAAAAAAAAAAAAAAAAAGCATTTTTGCCGGCATGGTGGGAGCGGGCCGGCCGGCGCCCTCTGATGACGCGCCCTCAGATGACAGCCTCCACGCTCCGGACCTGCAGGTAAGTGTTTGCTTTTTTTTAAATGCCGGCATGGTGGGAGCGGGCCGGCCGGTTCCGCGGACAGCGGAGCCGGCCGGCCCGCTCCCACCATGCCGGCAAAAATGCTTTTTTTTTTTTTCTTTTTGTTTTTTAAATGCCGGCATGGTGGGAGCGGGCCGGCCGGCTTCACCGGCCCGCCGGCCGGCCCGCTGACAGCGGAACCGGCCAGCCCGCTCCCACCATGCCGGCATTTATGATGGGGAACTTCGTAAAAGTTCGATTCGGCCGAACCCGAATTTCTTTGTGAAATTCGGCGAATCGGCCGAATCGAACTTTTCAAAAGTTCGCTCATCTCTAATCATATTCATCAATGCCGGACAGAGACTGAGGCGCTCTAAAACAATGATCCATGGCCGAACACAGCGACTACTAGCGGGGCTCTGAAATCCGCTCTACAGACGCTCATCTGTTGCTATCTGGAGTTAGTAATGAATCAGCCTGTAAGGCTTACAATTTGAAGTGTGAGAGGGCACCAGTCAGGCACGGATTAACATAGGGGCGGATGGAGCTGCCGCTCCAGGCCCCTACATTAAAACAGCAGTCTGCAAACGCGGCCCGCATAGGCTGCCCGGCGCCCGCTACAGAGCCGTAGCAGCCATGAAGCGAATGAGGCACTGGCCTCGGCCGCAGCCTGGGGTGGAGCGGCCTTTTTAGGACACTACAATGTCTTCCTTGTGATCACTGGGCATCTGCCTGCTCGCACGCACACACACAGTGCCGCCGTTCGTCTGCCCATAGACCGCAATGCAGCCAGCTCACATACAGGAGAGAATGGCTCAGCTCCGCCCACCTGATGTCACACAGTCCTCCCAGCACAGAAGACATGTGACTGTGCCGCAGGGGCTGCTCTCTGGCTCCAGACAAGTATAAGGTAAGGGAGAAACGGGTGGGGAGTCAGTTTATGGGTTAGTGTCTGTCTGTCTGTCACGCTGCCGCTGTACTGGCTGTGATTGATGAGGCTCCTGGACACACTGGGGTGGCTGAAAGCAAGTGACGTCACTGTCAGCATTGACAAAGTAAATACCATGCTGGAGTTTGCTAATCATCAGTGTCAGACAGGTACAGCAGGGAATGAGGGAGAGGCACGGAGTTATATACCCCTGAACGTCAAAGCAGAATAGAGACCACAGTGTTTTGCAGCATAGGGGCCCTGCTCTTGGCTTAGGGCCCGCCCCAGGATCCGGAAAACATGCCCAGGGACCCCCATTACAAAGAGCCCCCTGCATTTAGGGCCCCGGAGATGTAAGGCTGGTTGATATGGGTGTTGTGGAGAAAGACTGTTTGTTGGCAAACACCCATGAACCCCGGAAACCCCCACTCTCGGAGCCCTCGCGAGCCTGTGTGCTCCAGCCACATTTTCACTCACCTCTAGCCGTGCATGCGTGCGCCCACGCCTAGCCCTCCTTCAAGGTGGGTGGAGGATGCAGCTGGCGGTGCCACTCGGCTTAGCGGTCTAAACCAGTCAGCGCACTCGCTCTCACCCGAGTCTGTGCCGTGGGAGCAAAAGGAAGGTGAGTAAAATGGGGCGACTTGGGGGGGGTACACACAGCGGGGCATCCCAATTTGGGATGCTGCCGCAGAGAGGAACAACGCACAGGAAAGTGAAATTCATTTGTGTTGTTCCTCTTTAAAGTGGACCAATACCCAGTATTTTCACTATCCTGGGTTTTGGTCCACTTCCGCAGGGCACTGCCCCGCTGCATGAAACCCCCGAGAATGCCATAAAAAACTCACCTCACCCCGCTCCTACGGCGCATGCGCGAGTGCTCGTCCAATCAGAGCGCTCAGAGCCGCTTTGGTATGTACGGAGAAAGGACGGACAACCACAGCAGCTCTGAGCGCACTGGAGGCCGCATCTCACGCTTCCCTCTAACAGGGAGTGCGCCCACTAGAGAGAAGCGCAAGATGCGGCCGCGGCTCGCGCATGCACCGTTGGAACGGGGATAAGGTAAGGTGAATGGGGCGTCCTGGGAGGTTTCACACAGCGGGGCATCCCGATTTCGGATGCCCCACGGGGAAGGATCCGATCGGCCCGGGAATCTTATAGCTTCCCGGGCCGATCAGCCTGGGTGTTGGTCCACTTTAGCGTAGTGGAGCAGCTTAAGCATACTTCTGCAGATGTGTGTGACCGAGTCCTCTGTTTTTAACCAAGTTTAGAGACAGATTATAGGCTGGCCTGCAAGCTAACAGGGTTGAGTGCTGTGGCTCCTTTAAGACTTTTGTATCCTAATTGCCCTGCTAACGTGCACCTCCCAGGTTAGTTATAAAATGGTCTGAGCGGTTGCCACCCCCCCGTTGGTCCACTTTAAAGCGGAACAAAACCTACCAGAAGTCAGCCTAAAATCTAAAAGATTCCAGGGTCGTCTGCTGGCTTTGCTGGATGCTCTTCTTTGTGAAATCTCCTTGGGTGCCAGTAATAACTTTTTACTAACTTTTTACTTAGGGATGGCAGAGGGGGTGAGGAAAGCTTATGGATGGCAGAGGGGGTGAGGGAGGCTTATGCATGGCAGAGGGGGTGAGGGAGGCTTATGCATGGCAAAGGGGGTGAGGGAGGCTTAGGGATGGCAGAGTGGGTGAGGGAGGCTTAGGGATGGCAGAGTGGGTGAGGGAGGCTTATGGATGGCAGAGGGGGTGAGGGAGGCTTATGCATGGCAAAGGGGGTGAGGGAGGCTTAGGGATGGCAGAGGGGGTGAGGGAGGCTTAGGGATGGCAGAGGGGGTGAGGGAGGCTTAGGGATGGCAGAGTGGGTGAGGGAGGCTTATGGATGGCAGAGGGGGTGAGGGAGGCTTAGGGATGGCAGAGGGGGTGAGGGAGGCTTAGCGATGGCAGAGGGGGTGAGGGAGGCTTATGCATGGCAGAGGGGGTGAGGGAGGCTTATGGATGGCAGAGGGGGTGAGGGAGGCTTATGGATGGCAGAGGGGGTGAGGGAGGCTTATGGATGGCAGAGGGGGTGAGGGAGGCTTAGCGATGGCAGAGGGGGTGAGGGAGGCTTATGGATGGCAGAGGGGGTGAGGGAGGCTTATGGATGGCAGAGGGGGTGAGGGAGGCTTATGGATGGCAGAGGGGGTGAGGGAGGCTTATGGATGGCAGAGGGGGTGAGGGAGGCTTAGCGATGGCAGAGGGGGTGAGGGAGGCTTAGGGATGGCAGAGGGGGTGAGGGAGGCTTAGCGATGGCAGAGGGGGTGAGGGAGGCTTAGGGATGGCAGAGGGGGTGAGGGAGGCTTAGGGATGGCAAAGGGGGTGAGGGAGGCTTAGGGATGGCAGAGGGGGTGAGGAAGGCTTAGGGATGGCAGAGGGGGTGAGGGAGGCTTATGCATGGCAAAGGGGGTGAGGGAGGCTTAGGGATGGCAAAGGGGGTGAGGGAGGCTTAGGGATGGCAGAGGGGGTGAGGGAGGCTTAGGGATGGCAGAGAGGGTGAGGGAGGCTTAGGGATGGCAGAGTGGGTGAGGGAGGCTTAGGGATGGCAGAGGGGGTGAGGGAGGCTTATGCATGGCAAAGGGGGTGAGGGAGGCTTAGGGATGGCAAAGGGGGTGAGGGAGGCTTATGCATGGCAAAGGGGGTGAGGGAGGCTTAGGGATGGCAGAGTGGGTGAGGGAGGCTTATGCATGGCAAAGGGGGTGAGGGAGGCTTAGGGATGGCAAAGGGGGTGAGGGAGGCTTAGGGATGGCAGAGGGGGTGAGGGAGGCTTAGGGATGGCAGAGAGGGTGAGGGAGGCTTAGGGATGGCAGAGTGGGTGAGGGAGGCTTAGGGATGGCAGAGGGGGTGAGGGAGGCTTATGCATGGCAAAGGGGGTGAGGGAGGCTTATGGATGGCAGAGGGGGTGAGGAAGGCTTAGAGATGGCAAAGGGGGTGAGGGAGGCTTATGGATGGCAGAGGGGGTGAGGGAGGCTTAGGGACGGCAGAGGGGGTGAAGGAGGCTTAGCGATGGCAGAGGGGGTGAGGGAGGCTTAGCGATGGCAGAGGGGGTGAGGGAGGCTTAGGGATGGCAGAGGGGGTGAGGGAGGCTTAGCGATGGCAGAGGGGGTGAGGGAGGCTTAGGGATGGCAGAGGGGGTGAGGAAGGCTTAGGGATGGCAGAGGGGGTGAGGGAGGCTTAGGGATGGCAGAGGGGGTGAGGGAGGCTTAGGGATGGCAGAGGGGGTGAGGGAAGCTTAGGGATGGCAGAGGGGGTGAGGGAGGCTTAGGGATGGCAGAGGGGGTGAGGGAGGCTTAGGGATGGCAGAGGGGGTGAGGGAGGCTTATAGATGGCAGAGGGGGTGAGGGAGGCTTAGGGATGGCAGAGGGGGTGAGGGAGGCTTAGGGACGGCAGAGGGGGTGAAGGAGGCTTAGCGATGGCAGAGGGGGTGAGGGAGGCTTAGCGATGGCAGAGGGGGTGAGGGAGGCTTATGGATGGCAGAGGGGGTGAGGGAGGCTTATGGATGGCAGAGGGGGTGAGGGAGGCTTATGGATGGCAGAGGGGGTGAGGGAGGCTTATGGATGGCAGAGGGGGTGAGGGAGGCTTAGCGATGGCAGAGGGGGTGAGGGAGGCTTAGGGATGGCAGAGGGGGTGAGGGAGGCTTAGCGATGGCAGAGGGGGTGAGGGAGGCTTAGGGATGGCAGAGGGGGTGAGGGAGGCTTATGGATGGCAGAGGGGGTGAGGGAGGCTTATGGATGGCAGAGGGGGTGAGGGAGGCTTAGGGATGGCAGAGGGGGTGAGGGAGGCTTAGGGATGGCAGAGGGGGTGAGGGAGGCTTAGGGATGGCAGAGGGGGTGAGGGAGGCTTAGGGATGGCAGAGGGGGTGAAGGAGGCTTAGCGATGGCAGAGGGGGTGAGGGAGGCTTAGCGATGGCAGAGGGGGTGAGGGAGGCTTAGGGATGGCAGAGGGGGTGAGGGAGGCTTAGCGATGGCAGAGGGGGTGAGGGAGGCTTAGGGATGGCAGAGGGGGTGAGGAAGGCTTAGGGATGGCAGAGGGGGTGAGGGAGGCTTAGGGATGGCAGAGGGGGTGAGGGAGGCTTAGGGATGGCAGAGGGGGTGAGGGAAGCTTAGGGATGGCAGAGGGGGTGAGGGAGGCTTAGGGATGGCAGAGGGGGTGAGGGAGGCTTAGGGATGGCAGAGGGGGTGAGGGAGGCTTATAGATGGCAGAGGGGGTGAGGGAGGCTTAGGGATGGCAGAGGGGGTGAGGGAGGCTTAGGGACGGCAGAGGGGGTGAAGGAGGCTTAGCGATGGCAGAGGGGGTGAGGGAGGCTTAGCGATGGCAGAGGGGGTGAGGGAGGCTTATGGATGGCAGAGGGGGTGAGGGAGGCTTATGGATGGCAGAGGGGGTGAGGGAGGCTTATGGATGGCAGAGGGGGTGAGGGAGGCTTATGGATGGCAGAGGGGGTGAGGGAGGCTTAGCGATGGCAGAGGGGGTGAGGGAGGCTTAGGGATGGCAGAGGGGGTGAGGGAGGCTTAGCGATGGCAGAGGGGGTGAGGGAGGCTTAGGGATGGCAGAGGGGGTGAGGGAGGCTTATGGATGGCAGAGGGGGTGAGGGAGGCTTATGGATGGCAGAGGGGGTGAGGGAGGCTTAGGGATGGCAGAGGGGGTGAGGGAGGCTTAGGGATGGCAGAGGGGGTGAGGGAGGCTTAGGGATGGCAGAGGGGGTGAGGGAGGCTTAGGGATGGCAAAGGGGGTGAGGGAGGCTTAGGGATGGCAGAGGGGGTGAGGGAGGCTTAGGGATGGCAGAGGGGGTGAGGGAGGCTTAGGGATGGCAAAGGGGGTGAGGGAGGCTTAGGGATGGCAGAGGGGGTGAGGGAGGCTTAGGGATGGCAGAGAGGGTGAGGGAGTCTTAGGGATGGCAGAGTGGGTGAGGGAGGCTTAGGGATGGCAGAGGGGGTGAGGGAGGCTTATGCATGGCAAAGGGGGTGAGGGAGGCTTAGGGATGGCAAAGGGGGTGAGGGAGGCTTAGGGATGGCAGAGGGGGTGAGGGAGGCTTAGGGATGGCAGAGAGGGTGAGGGAGGCTTAGGGATGGCAGAGTGGGTGAGGGAGGCTTAGGGATGGCAGAGGGGGTGAGGGAGGCTTATGCATGGCAAAGGGGGTGAGGGAGGCTTATGGATGGCAGAGGGGGTGAGGAAGGCTTAGAGATGGCAAAGGGGGTGAGGGAGGCTTATGGATGGCAGAGGGGGTGAGGGAGGCTTAGGGACGGCAGAGGGGGTGAAGGAGGCTTAGCGATGGCAGAGGGGGTGAGGGAGGCTTAGCGATGGCAGAGGGGGTGAGGGAGGCTTAGGGATGGCAGAGGGGGTGAGGGAGGCTTAGCGATGGCAGAGGGGGTGAGGGAGGCTTAGGGATGGCAGAGGGGGTGAGGAAGGCTTAGGGATGGCAGAGGGGGTGAGGGAGGCTTATGCATGGCAGAGGGGGTGAGGGAGGCTTAGGGATGGCAGAGGGGGTGAGGGAGGCTTAGGGATGGCAGAGGGGGTGAGGGAAGCTTAGGGATGGCAGAGGGGGTGAGGGAGGCTTAGGGATGGCAGAGGGGGTGAGGGAGGCTTAGGGATGGCAGAGGGGGTGAGGGAGGCTTATAGATGGCAGAGGGGGTGAGGGAGGCTTAGGGATGGCAGAGGGGGTGAGGGAGGCTTAGGGACGGCAGAGGGGGTGAGGGAGGCTTAGGGACGGCAGAGGGGGTGAAGGAGGCTTAGCGATGGCAGAGGGGGTGAGGGAGGCTTAGCGATGGCAGAGGGGGTGAGGGAGGCTTAGGGATGGCAGAGGGGGTGAGGGAGGCTTAGCGATGGCAGAGTGGGTGAGGGAGGCTTAGGGATGGCAGAGGGGGTGAGGAAGGCTTATGGATGGTAGAGGGGGTGAGGGAGGCTTAGGGATGGCAGAGGGGGTGAGGGAGGCTTAGGGATGGCAGAGGGGGTGAGGGAGGCTTAGGGATGGCAGAGGGGGTGAGGGAGGCTTAGGGATGGCAGAGGGGGTGAGGGAGGCTTAGGGATGGCAGAGGGGGTGAGGGAGGCTTAGGGATGGCAGAGGGGGTGAGGGAGGCTTAGCGATGGCAGAGTGGGTGAGGGAGGCTTAGGGATGGCAGAGGGGGTGAGGGAGGCTTAGGGATGGCAGAGGGGGTGAGGGAGGCTTAGCGATGGCAGAGGGGGTGAGGGAGGCTTAGGGATGGCAGAGGGGGTGAGGGAGGCTTAGGGATGGCAGAGGGGGTGAGGGAGGCTTAGGGATGGCAGAGGGGGTGAGGGAGGCTTAGCGATGGCAGAGGGGGTGAGGGAGGCTTAGGGATGGCAGAGGGGGTGAGGGAGGCTTAGGGATGGCAGAGGGGGTGAGGGAGGCTTAGGGATGGCAGAGGGGGTGAGGGAGGCTTAGGGATGGCAGAGGGGGTGAGGGAGGCTTAGGGATGGCAGAGGGGGTGAGGGAGGCTTAGGGATGGCAGAGGGGGTGAGGGAGGCTTAGGGATGGCAGAGGGGGTGAGGGAGGCTTAGGGATGGCAGAGGGGGTGAGGGAGGCTTAGGGATGGCAGAGGGGGTGAGGGAGGCTTAGCGATGGCAGAGTGGGTGAGGGAGGCTTAGGGATGGCAGAGGGGGTGAGGAAAGCTTATGGATGGCAAAGGGGGTGAGGGAGGCTTAGAGATGGCAAAGGGGGTGAGGGAGGCTTAGAGATGGCAAAGGGGGTGAGGGAGGCTTATGGATGGCAGAGGGGGTGAGGAAGGCTTAGAGATGGCAAAGGGGGTGAGGGAGGCTTATGGATGGCAGAGGGGGTGAGGGAGGCTTAGGGACGGCAGAGGGGGTGAGGGAGGCTTAGGGATGGCAGAGGGGGTGAGGGAGGCTTATGGATGGCAGAGGGGGTGAGGGAGGCTTATGGATGGCAGAGGGGGTGAGGGAGGCTTAGGGACGGCAGAGGGGGTGAAGGAGGCTTAGCGATGGCAGAGGGGGTGAGGGAGGCTTAGCGATGGCAGAGGGGGTGAGGGAGGCTTATGGATGGCAGAGGGGGTGAGGAAGGCTTAGAGATGGCAAAGGGGGTGAGGGAGGCTTATGGATGGCAGAGGGGGTGAGGGAGGCTTAGGGACGGCAGAGGGGGTGAAGGAGGCTTAGCGATGGCAGAGGGGGTGAGGGAGGCTTAGCGATGGCAGAGGGGGTGAGGGAGGCTTATGGATGGCAGAGGGGGTGAGGGAGGCTTAGGGACGGCAGAGGGGGTGAGGGAGGCTTAGGGATGGCAGAGGGGGTGAGGGAGGCTTAGGGATGGCAGAGGGGGTGAGGGAGGCTTAGGGATGGCAGAGGGGGTGAGGAAGGCTTAGGGATGGCAGAGAGGGTGAGGGAGGCTTAGGGATGGCAGAGGGGGTGAGGGAGGCTTAGGGATGGCAGAGGGGGTGAGGAAAGCTTATGAATGGTAGAGGGGGTGAGGGAGGCTTAGGGATGGCAGAGGGGGTGAGGGAGGCTTAGGGATGGCAGAGGGGGTGAGGGAGGCTTAGGGATGGCAGAGGGGGTGAGGGAGGCTTAGGGATGGCAGAGGGGGTGAGGGAGGCTTAGCGATGGCAGAGAGGGTGAGGGAGGCTTAGGGATGGCAGAGGGGGTGAGGAAAGCTTATGAATGGTAGAGGGGGTGAGGGAGGCTTAGGGATGGCAGAGGGGGTGAGGGAGGCTTAGGGATGGCAGAGGGGGTGAGGGAGGCTTAGGGATGGCAGAGGGGGTGAGGGAGGCTTAGGGATGGCAGAGGGGGTGAGGGAGGCTTAGGGATGGCAGAGTGGGTGAGGGAGGCTTAGGGATGGAAGAGGGGGTGAGGGAGGCTTAGGGATGGCAGAGGGGGTGAGGGAGGCTTAGGGATGGCAGAGTGGGTGAGGGAGGCTTAGGGATGGCAGAGGGGGTGAGGGAGGCTTAGCGATGGCAGAGGGGGTGAGGGAGGCTTAGGGATGGCAGAGTGGGTGAGGGAGGCTTAGGGATGGAAGAGGGGGTGAGGGAGGCTTAGGGATGGCAGAGTGGGTGAGGGAGGCTTAGGGATGGCAGAGGGGGTGAGGGAGGCTTAGGGATGGAAGAGGGGGTGAGGGAGGCTTAGGGATGGCAGAGTGGGTGAGGGAGGCTTAGGGATGGCAGAGGGGGTGAGGGAGGCTTAGGGATGGCAGAGGGGGTGAGGGAGGCAGCCCTGGGGGTATATATATATATATATATATTGGTGTATGTGTGCATAAACGGGGTGTGTAATATCCTGAATCAAGATGCCCCAGTGGCACTTAGTCGGCCGGCCTGGAATATTGTAGACATCAGGGCCAGCCTAGGTCTGTATAGGACCCTGCACAGCCTTATTGTGGGCTTCACTAAAGATCGGAAAGGACAGATGACAGGTGTGGCTTAGACCTCCTTTGAAGGATAAAAATGTTTATAGTTTTTTTCCAATTTGGGGAAATCTGTGTGAAATCACCCAAATCTATGTAATTGTTATTACTGTACAAGGTAGTAATTACAGAGGGGGTAGAAACATACAGTACATAGACTATTACAAATGCAGTGTTATAAAGTTCACAATGAATATTCTGAATACAAGATACAATAGGAGAGAGAGAGAGCCCTGCCCCTGAGGAGCTTACAGTCTAAAGGATGAGGGGGAAGGATCACAGTAAGTATTGAGCTTTGTGCCCTTTAAAGAATTGCTTAAACTAGATTGTATGCTTGTCTGAAGAGATTTTAAGGGCACCTTTGAAAGCTTTGAGGGTTGGGGAGTGGTGGGGATTGGGGGGGGGGAAATGTAATCTAACATTTCCTGTGATCCCATGGAACATGCACATACCGTTCAGCCAATCAGTGGTTCGCATTCCATTTTGATTTTTCTGTGCCGTCCAGAGTTGAAAGAAGAGCTGGAGACACGCTGGTGACACCCCCACTTTACCACATACCCTCATAACCATTTAGAAATGGTTGGTGTGGGTACGTGTTCACAATAAATGTATAGCAAGGACGCGGCGTGGAATTGCCGGTGAGGTGAGTTTACCGGGCAATCCCCAGGGATACATACAGCGGGCCATCCCAACTATGGTTATCCTATAAAGAGGGAGCCCACTGGTTCCAAGGTCTTATAGACTCTAGGTCGTTGGTTGCTCATCTTTAAAGGACTGTCCAGTTTAATAAAAAAGCAAATCCCTTTATTCCCTGCAGATCATCAGTGTTAGTTTTATGGTCTCTGGTTTTATTTAATTAACCAGTTTTCTATATGTTTACAAAAAGAGAAATCTTTTTTTAATAGATTTCTGTTATGGCACTTTATTGGTTATTAAAGTTGTTGAAAGTGCATCTGTCGTACGTTTTATGTATATTAAATTTCTAGCATAGCCAAAAAAGATGTTGGTATATGGATACTTTGTGTATCTTCATAGATATTGTTTGATTCTTTAGTTTGTTGAACAAAAATACATTTTTTAGGGGTGCATTGAGTGTCAAATAGGTGTGCTTGGGTGTGCTGTGCTACACTTCTTGTGTTTCAGTCCTGTAGCAAGCCCTGTGTGTTAAAGTGGACCAACACTCAGGATTTTGACTATCCTGGGTTTTGGTCCACTTCAGGGGGGGGCACCCCGCTGTGTGAAACCCCCCAGAAAGCCCCAAAAACTCACCTCACCACGCTCCCACGTGACTGCGCCGTCCAATCCCCGCCGACGGACAAGCGGGTGACAGCGGCGGGCAAGACAGCGCGTCCGTCGCCGCCTCCCGCACGTCACTCTTACAAGGTGCGCACCCACGCCGGCCATTCACAAACGCCCGGTGCGGGCGCGCGCACGTCTAGAGGGGCGCACGGGAGGCGGCAGCAGCTAAGGTAAGGTTTTTTGGGGGTTTTGGGGGGTTTCACCCCGCGGGACATCCCGATCTCGGGTGTCCCGCGGTGAGGGAGGTGATCGGCCCGGGAATCTTATAGATTCCCAGCCGATCACCCCTGGGTGTTGGTCCACTTTAACCAAGAAAGCTGCGGGTGTGACGTCACATCGGATAGGTGTTACAGTCGGGGGGCATAGCGAACCCTCTACACCACCTCTTGGACACTCTGCCCCCCCCCCCCAAAAGCGAGTTGATTCTTTTTTTTTTTAGCTAAAGAACAAACTCTATGAAGATATGCACATTTTTCATACACTAACATGTATTCAGCTATCCTGGAAATTTAATGTACATTGGACATGTGACAGATGCACTTTGTCTTAAACAAAATTGCATTGTGTTGCGTTTTCATTTTATATACTTTGATAAATAGGCGCGTCATAATCTACAGCACCAGGCCCGGGATACTCTTAAACCGGTCCCTGCCACAGCCCATATGTAGCACATGCAGACCCACAGCCCATATGTAGCACATGCAGACCCACAGCCCATATGTAGCACATGCAGACCCACAGCCCATATGTAGCACATGCAGACCCACAGCCCATATGTAGCACATGCAGACCCACAGCCCATATGTAGCACATGCAGACCCACAGCCCATATGTAGCACATGCAGACCCACAGCTCATATGTAGCACATGCATACCCACAGCCCATATATAGCACATGCAGACCCACAGCCCATATGTAGCACATGCAGACCCACAGCCCATATGTAGCACATGCAGACCCACAGCCCATATGTAGCACATGCAGAGCCACAGCTCATATGTAGCACATGCAGACCCACAGCCCATATGTAGCACATGCAGACCCACAGCCCATATGTAGCACATGCAGACCCACAGCCCATATGTAGCACATGCACTCCCACAGCCCATATGTAGCACATGCAGACCCACAGCCCATATGTAGCACATGCAGACCCACAGCCCATATGTAGCACATGCAGACCCACAGCCCATATGTAGCACATGCAGACCCACAGCCCATATGTAGCACATGCAGACCCACAGCCCATATATAGCACATGCAGACCCACAGCCCATATATAGCACATGCAGACCCACAGCCCATATGTAGCACATGCAGACCCACAGCCCATATGTAGCACATGCAGACCCACAGCCCATATGTAGCACATGCAGACCCACAGCCCATATGTAGCACATGCAGACCCACAGCTCATATGTAGCACATGCATACCCACAGCCCATATATAGCACATGCAGACCCACAGCCCATATGTAGCACATGCAGACCCACAGCCCATATGTAGCACATGCAGACCCACAGCCCATATGTAGCACATGCAGACCCACAGCTCATATGTAGCACATGCATACCCACAGCCCATATATAGCACATGCAGACCCACAGCCCATATGTAGCACATGCAGACCCACAGCCCATATGTAGCACATGCAGACCCACAGCTCATATGTAGCACATGCATACCCACAGCCCATATATAGCACATGCAGACCCACAGCCCATATGTAGCACATGCAGACCCACAGCCCATATGTAGCACATGCAGACCCACAGCTCATATGTAGCACATGCATACCCACAGCCCATATATAGCACATGCAGACCCACAGCCCATATGTAGCACATGCAGACCCACAGCCCATATGTAGCACATGCAGACCCACAGCCCATATGTAGCACATGCAGACCCACAGCCCATATGTAGCACATGCAGACCCACAGCCCATATGTAGCACATGCAGACCCACAGCCCATATGTAGCACATGCAGACCCACAGCCCATATGTAGCACATGCAGACCCACAGCCCATATGTAGCACATGCAGACCCACAGCCCATATGTAGCACATGCAGACCCACAGCCCATATGTAGCACATGCAGACCCACAGCCCATATGTAGCACATGCAGACCCACAGCCCATATATAGCACATGCAGACCCACAGCCCATATGTAGCACATGCAGACCCACAGCCCATATATAGCACATGCAGACCCACAGCCCATATGTAGCACATGCAGACCCACAGCCCATATGTAGCACATGCAGACCCACAGCCCATATGTAGCACATGCAGACCCACAGCTCATATGTAGTACATGCAGACCCACAGCCCATATGTAGCACATGCAGACCCACAGCCCATATGTAGCACATGCAGACCCACAGCTCATATGTAGTACATGCAGACCCACAGCCCATATGTAGCACATGCAGACCCACAGCCCATATGTAGCACATGCAGAGCCACAGCCCATATGTAGCACATGCAGAGCCACAGCCCATATGTAGCACATGCAGACCCACAGCCCATATGTAGCACATGCAGACCCACAGCCCATATGTAGCACATGCAGACCCACAGCCCATATGTAGCACATGCAGACCCACAGCCCATATGTAGCACATGCAGACCCACAGCCCATATGTAGCACATGCACTCCCACAGCCCATATGTAGCACATGCAGACCCACAGCCCATATGTAGCACATGCATACCCACAGCCCATATGTAGCACATGCAGACCCACAGCCCATATGTAGCACATGCAGACCCACAGCCCATATGTAGCACATGCAGACCCACAGCCCATATATAGCACATGCAGACCCACAGCCCATATGTAGCACATGCAGACCCACAGCCCATATGTAGCACATGCAGACCCACAGCTCATATGTAGTACATGCAGACCCACAGCCCATATGTAGCACATGCAGAGCCACAGCCCATATGTAGCACATGCAGACCCACAGCCCATATGTAGTACATGCAGACCCACAGCCCATATATAGCACATGCAGAGCCACAGCCCATATGTAGCACATGCAGACCCACAGCCCATATGTAGTACATGCAGACCCACAGCCCATATGTAGCACATGCAGAGCCACAGCCCATATGTAGTACATGCAGACCCACAGCCCATATGTAGCACATGCAGAGCCACAGCCCATATGTAGCACATGCAGACCCACAGCCCATATGTAGCACATGCATACCCACAGCCCATATGTAGCACATGCAGACCCACAGCTCATATGTAGTACATGCAGACCCACAGCTCATATGTAGCACATGCAGACCCACAGCCCATATATAGCACATGCAGACCCACAGCCCATATATAGCACATGCAGACCCACAGCCCATATATAGCACATGCAGACCCACAGCCCATATGTAGTACATGCAGACCCACAGCCCATATGTAGCACATGCAGAGCCACAGCCCATATGTAGCACATGCAGACCCACAGCCCATATGTAGTACATGCAGACCCACAGCCCATATGTAGCACATGCAGACCCACAGCTCATATGTAGTACATGCAGACCCACAGCTCATATGTAGCACATGCAGACCCACAGCCCATATGTAGCACATGCAGACCCACAGCCCATATGTAGCACATGCAGACCCACAGCTCATATGTAGTACATGCAGACCCACAGCCCATATGTAGCACATGCAGAGCCACAGCCCATATGTAGCACATGCAGACCCACAGCCCATATGTAGTACATGCAGACCCACAGCCCATATGTAGCACATGCAGAGCCACAGCCCATATGTAGCACATGCAGAGCCACAGCCCATATGTAGCACATGCAGACCCACAGCCCATATGTAGCACATGCAGACCCACAGCCCATATGTAGCACATGCAGACGACAGCCCATATGTAGCACATGCATACCCACAGCCCATATGTAGCACATGCATACCCACAGCCCATATGTAGCACATGCAGAGCCACAGCCCATATGTAGCACATGCAGACCCACAGCCCATATGTAGCACATGCAGACCCACAGCCCATATGTAGCACATGCAGACCCACAGCCCATATGTAGCACATGCAGACCCACAGCCCATATATAGCACATGCAGACCCACAGCCCATATGTAGCAAATGCAGACCCACAGCCCATATGTAGCACATGCATACCCAAAACCCATATATAGCACATGCAGACCCACAGCCCATATGTAGCACATGCAGACCCACAGCCCATATGTAGTACATGCAGACCCACAGCCCATATGTAGCACATGCAGACCCACAGCCCATATGTAGCACATGCAGACCCACAGCCCATATGTAGCACATGCAGACCCACAGCCCATATGTAGCACATGCAGACCCACAGCCCATATGTAGCACATGCAGACCCACAGCCCATATGTAGCACATGCATACCCACAGCCCATATGTAGCACATGCAGACCCACAGCCCATATGTAGCACATGCATACGCAAAACCCATATATAGCACATGCAGACCCACAGCCCATATGTAGCACATGCAGACCCACAGCCCATATGTAGCACATGCATACGCAAAACCCATATATAGCACATGCAGACCCACAGCCCATATGTAGCACATGCAGACCCACAGCCCATATGTAGCACATGCATACGCAAAACCCATATATAGCACATGCAGACCCACAGCCCATATGTAGCACATGCATACGCAAAACCCATATATAGCACATGCAGACCCACAGCTCATATGTAGCACATGCATACGCAAAACCCATATATAGCACATGCAGACCCACAGCCCATATGTAGCACATGCAGTCCCACAGCCCATATGTAGCACATGCAGACCCACAGCCCATATGTAGCACATGCAGACCCACAGCCCATATATAGCACATGCAGACCCACAGCCCATATGTAGCACATGCATACCCACAGCCCATATGTAGCACATGCATACCCACAGCCCATATGTAGCACATGCAGAGCCACAGCCCATATGTAGCACATGCAGACCCACAGCCCATATGTAGCACATGCAGACCCACAGCCCATATGTAGCACATGCAGACCCACAGCCCATATGTAGCACATGCAGACCCACAGCCCATATATAGCACATGCAGACCCACAGCCCATATGTAGCAAATGCAGACCCACAGCCCATATGTAGCACATGCATACCCAAAACCCATATATAGCACATGCAGACCCACAGCCCATATGTAGCACATGCAGACCCACAGCCCATATGTAGTACATGCAGACCCACAGCCCATATGTAGCACATGCAGACCCACAGCCCATATGTAGCACATGCAGACCCACAGCCCATATGTAGCACATGCAGACCCACAGCCCATATGTAGCACATGCAGACCCACAGCCCATATGTAGCACATGCAGACCCACAGCCCATATGTAGCACATGCATACCCACAGCCCATATGTAGCACATGCAGACCCACAGCCCATATGTAGCACATGCATACGCAAAACCCATATATAGCACATGCAGACCCACAGCCCATATGTAGCACATGCAGACCCACAGCCCATATGTAGCACATGCATACGCAAAACCCATATATAGCACATGCAGACCCACAGCCCATATGTAGCACATGCAGACCCACAGCCCATATGTAGCACATGCATACGCAAAACCCATATATAGCACATGCAGACCCACAGCCCATATGTAGCACATGCATACGCAAAACCCATATATAGCACATGCAGACCCACAGCTCATATGTAGCACATGCATACGCAAAACCCATATATAGCACATGCAGACCCACAGCCCATATGTAGCACATGCAGTCCCACAGCCCATATGTAGCACATGCAGACCCACAGCCCATATGTAGCACATGCAGACCCACAGCCCATATGTAGTACATGCAGACCCACAGCCCATATGTAGCACATGCAGACCCACAGCCCATATGTAGCACATGCATACCCACAGCCCATATGTAGCACATGCAGACGACAGCCCATATGTAGCACATGCAAACACACAGCCCATATGTAGCACATGCAGACCCACAGCCCATATGTAGCACATGCAGACCCACAGCCTATATGTAGCACATGCAGACCCACAGCCCATATGTAGCACATGCAAACACACAGCCCATATGTAGCACATGCAGACCCACAGCCCATATGTAGGACATGCAGTCCCACAGCCCATATGTAGCACATGCAGACGACAGCCCATATATAGCACATGCAGACCCACAGCCCATATGTAGCACATGCAGACCCACAGCCTATATGTAGCACATGCAGACCCACAGCCCATATGTAGCACATGCAGACCCACAGCCCATATATAGCACATGCAGACCCACAGCCCATATGTAGCACATGCAGACCCACAGCCCATATGTAGCACATGCAGACCCACAGCCCATATGTAGCACATGCAGACCCACAGCCCATATGTAGCACATGCAGACCCACAGCCCATATGTAGCACATGCAGACCCACAGCCCATATGTAGCACATGCAGACCCACAGCTCATATGTAGCACATGCATACCCACAGCCCATATGTAGCACATGCAGACCCACAGCCCATATGTAGCACATGCAGACCCACAGCCCATATGTAGCACATGCAGACCCACAGCCCATATGTAGCACATGCAGACCCACAGCCCATATGTAGCACATGCAGACCCACAGCCTATATGTAGCACATGCAGACCCACAGCTCATATGTAGCACATGCAGACCCACAGCCCATATGTAGCACATGCATACCCACAGCCCATATGTAGCACATGCAGACCCACAGCCCATATGTAGTACATGCAGACCCACAGCCCATATGTAGCACATGCAGACCCACAGCCCATATGTAGCACATGCATACCCACAGCTCATATGTAGCACATGCAGACCCACAGCCCATATGTAGCACATGCATACCCACAGCCCATATGTAGCACATGCAGACCCACAGCCCATATGTAGTACATGCAGACCCACAGCCCATATGTAGCACATGCAGACCCACAGCCCATATGTAGCACATGCATACCCACAGCTCATATGTAGCACATGCATACCCACAGCCTATATGTAGCACATGCAGACCCACAGCTCATATGTAGCACATGCATACCCACAGCCCATATGTAGCACATGCATACCCACAGCCCATATGTAGCACATGCAGACGACAGCCCATATGTAGCACATGCAGACCCACAGCCCATATGTAGCACATGCAGACGACGGCTCATATGTAGCACATGCAGACCCACAGCCCATATGTAGCACATGCAGACGACGGCTCATATGTAGCACATGCAGACCCACAGCCCATATGTAGCACATGCATACCCACAGCCCATATGTAGCACATGCATACCCACAGCCTATATGTAGCACATGCAGACCCACAGCTCATATGTAGCACATGCAGACCCACAGCCCATATGTAGCACATGCAGACGACAGCCCATATGTAGCACATGCAGACCCACAGCCCATATGTAGCACATGCAGACGACGGCTCATATGTAGCACATGCAGACCCACAGCCCATATGTAGCACATGCATACCCACAGCCCGTATGTAGCACATGCAGACCCACAGCCCGTATGTAGCACATGCATATCCACAGCCCATATGTAGCACATGCAGACCCACAGCCCATATGTAGCACATGCATACCCACAGCCCATATGGAGCACATGCAGACCCACAGCCCATATGTAGCACATGCATACCCACAGCCCATATGTAGCACATGCATACCCACAGCCCGTATGTAGCACATGCATATCCACAGCCCATATGTAGCACATGCAGACCCACAGCCCATATGTAGCACATGCATACCCACAGCCCATATGGAGCACATGCAGACCCACAGCCCATATGTAGCACATGCATACCCACAGCCCATATGTAGCACATGCAGACCCACAGCCCATAGGTAGCACATGCAGTCCCACAGCCCATATGTAGCACATGCAGTCCCACAGCCCATATGTAGCACATGCAGACCCACAGCCCGTATGTAGCACATGCATATCCACAGCCCATATGTAGCACATGCAGACCCACAGCCCATATGTAGCACATGCAGACGACGGCTCATATGTAGCACATGCAGACCCACAGCCCATATGTAGCACATGCATACCCACAGCCCATATGTAGCACATGCAGTCCCACAGCCCATATGTAGCACATGCAGACCCACTGACCACGTGTAGCACATGCAGACGACAGCCCATATGTAGCACATGCAGACGACAGCCCATATGTAGCACATGCAGACCCACTGACCACGTGTAGCACACATGGACCTGCAACCATAAGCTTGGACTTGTGTCAAAGAATATGTGATCAGGAGCAAATCCTACACTGACATCCACTGGGGCAGAGGGTAGAATAACAGGATGCTGGCAAGGTTTTCTTTACATTGAGGAGGTGGGTATTGCCCATGGTATCTAAAAACAAGCCAACTTTCATGGACTTTCTAGTTCAACCAAAAAATATTGAGGGGAATTTGCTTTTTGTAGCCACATTGCACTCATTTTATTGTCACCAATATTCTTGCTGTTTTCAGCTGAGATGTTTTCCCTTTTATTTAGCCTGGTGCTGTTGTTCTTTCTGACTCAATGCACTTCTTTGTCATGTTGCTGTACCATGCTGATGGGGGAGGGGGTCAGGGATGTAAGTTCTGGGTTGTGTGAGGCACTCAATTTATGTTCAACCTGTTTGATTCCAGAGTTGCTGGTGTGGAATTGCCATTGTGAATGTGCTTCATGCATGCGGCTGAATCACAGATCATGCTGAACACAGGCAGATAGGGATTGTTGCCTTGTTCTGAGCTGAATACAAATTGTCGCCCCCTCCTCCATCTCAGCCATTGCTGCCAGATTTCTTGCATACTGATGATGCCTCAGTCTCCGTCCAGGTCCTTCCACTAAGAAGACTATCAAGTCTATTTCATTTTCCTATCGGAGGTAAAAGTTTTTACGATGTTTGCTTATTTCAGTAGTAATGTCAGATTTACCGCGCCATATTGTAACATGTGGGTTTATATATTGTATAGTGTATAGTGTATATTGTATAGTGGGTCTCAGTCTTTGTCTTTGGTGCTCATCAACTGTCATCGATCTCTGCTTTAAGGCTTCAACAGAAGGATGGATCCTTTCAGCATTATAGCCAATTAATTTTGCCAGTCATGAAACGTCTTGCACAAAGGACACCTGCTTTTGCCGAGCAATCTTTCTCTCTTTCTTACATATACTTCTTTTTCATCTTCTGCCATTTTAGCAGTTTGACCAGTTAGCTTGGCATGTGCATGTTCTTTTGCAGAGCGCTAGTTTGTGACAGCTTTACAAGGCAGTACCAGCGCGTTTCAGACCCACTGTGGAAATGATCAGCATCTATTATACAAGCACCTTCAAAGACCACTATTAACTCTGGTGTCATGCTCATCACTTATGTGCTTATAGGAACCATGAACTCAATCACATATACCCAGGTTTAGACCTATGTAAAACTTCACTTTCATTACAATTTTGCTAGGTACATTTGTTTGCAGTTTGTGGAGGTGCTCTTGTGTTATTGGTTATTGTAATAATTTAGGAGGATGAAGACCACTAAAGTCTTGTTTTCTTTTGTCTTTAATCTTTCTTATGATAGATTGATGAGATTAAAATCTAGGCTCCGCGAGGACCATATTTTCTCCTGCATGAGTCCTAGTTTTTTTTGCTGCAGATATTTTTTTTTCTTTTCTGGTTTTGCCCATATGGTTTGGGTAATTTTCACATTGCAGAATCAAGTTGGGAGCGATTAGATACTTCCTTTTGATACTTCGTATTGGAAAATAATCTTCCTGTACCTCTGAACAAGTAGGGTTCCATCAATGCTGACCAAATGAATAATTTGTAAAACCTCCTCCCCAAGCCTACAGAGAACCTCCATTATGCTTTACCATTGCTGGAAGACATGTTTTATTCTCTAGCCTTCTAAAAAATATTTAAAAATTAAAAAAAAAAATTGAACCCCCGTCCTTTTCAAAGGATGCATGAGCTTGGGCACTGGCCCATTCATCTGCTTTCTTCACCTAGGATCCGGATGCTCGACACTACAGTTTTCATCCAGTTACAGGGGAGCAAGCTTCCTCACTGATTGGAGAGTCATCTAAGTACTCTTAGCTCAGTGTGGTCCACCAGGGGCATGCTGAAGCTGGTAGTAGGGTTGCAACCCTGTCGGTGCTTCACCAACACAGCCGTTTCTTGTTTACTGGAATATTTTGAGAGACATTAAGGAAAATAGGCATAAAGAATGTAGAATAGAACTGTTTAATTTTTCAGCTACATGAGATTCAAGAAGGTATGTAACTTAACATGTGCACCTAACCCATACTGTATAACCCCCCAGAAAGTCCTGTAACCACTTACCTTCCCTGGCTCCAACAGTGCATGTGCGGGCTCTGGTCCAATGAGTGCTGCATGGCGTCACTACATAATTCAGCAGGCTGGGATCTCCATTGATTTTAATGAGAGCACCTGCTGAATTAACTAGTTACAGCTGGCGGCTCTCATTGCACCATAGCCTGCACATGCGCCGTTGGACCAGGAAGAGGTGAGTGTCTATGGGTGGTCTGGGGGATCCCCCCCCCCCAGAGCATTCCAAAAGGGAATCTATTTTTTCCAAAAATATATTTAAAAAAAAAAATAAAAATACTACAAACACAAAGCAATCGTGACAGGTCCCGAATCCCTGCCCACTCCTACAGTACCTTTCACTTGTCTGAGGGAGTGATGAACCCAGCTGCTCCTAGTCACGTGGTAGATGGTGAGCAGGTGGGCCCGCGCCGGCCCTGCAGCAAAACCAATGGCCAGAGGCTGGCCGCCCAGATGGCAGGGCGGGGCAGGTTCGGGGGGATTACAGGCTGAGGCGGGGAAGGTGGGACACAATCAATGGCCGGAGGCTGGCCGCCCAGACGGCAGGGCGGGGCTGGAACGGTCGGAGCAGGTTCGGGAGGAAGACGGGACACAAAACCAATGGCTGGGGGCAGGCTGGCCAGACAGCGGGGAGGGGATGGGCGGGGAGGGGCGGGTACCAGCGGGCTATTATTCAAGGGGAGCGGGATCTGTTGGCCGTGGGGGTGCGGGCGCTCCCGCAGGCACGCGCACGGGCACCCCGGCTGAACTGGGAAGGAAAAAAAAATGTAGCCCGATTGCGCGGCTGCGCCCAGGGCCGTATTTAGGGTTCACGCTGCTCTAGGCACTATTTGTGCGTCCGCCCCCGCAACCAAATGGGAGAGGTGGAGTGAGTGTAACAGTAGTAGAGGAGGCTACAACTGTGGAGTACATGCGGGATGCAGCAAGAGAGCAAGTCAGCTAAGACTGAAACAAGGGATCAGCAGTGAGTGAGTGGAGAGAGTGGAGATAGTTCATCGGTGCCTGGGGAGGTGGTTGTTGTGTGTGTTGTTGGCAGATGCCCGCACCTGCGTAAAAAAGCACTGTTGGCACCCATGATCAGGGGTGAACCTAGCCTCTCTGCTGCCTGAGGCGATCTTTAGTTGACTAGCTAATTGTCTAAGAAAAATACCACTAACTCCAGCTGCCTTGACGTATTACTACAGAATGGGGCAGTCGTGGCCTAGAGGTAAGGGTGCAGACATGAATCTTGGTCCTGGGATATGACTGAAGTGCTCTCAAGCAAGGTACCTAATCCCCAAATACTCCCCAAGTGCCATACCTAGGGGTATGGCCACCTGCCGTGGGCTAGGTCACATTTTTTATTTTTAAAGTGGACCAATCACCAGCCCAGCTGGCTCTGAACTCTAAAATACTCCAGGGTCAGCTGACTAAGTGCCCCTGGGGCATCCTGATTCAGGATGCCCCATTGTGAGCCCCTGCAGTGGCCTGAAAACCCCTTACATTTCCGTCGGTCCCTCGCTTGCATGCCGCACCCCCGGCATGCAAAACATGCTCCTTCTCCCTGCCATTCAGATAGGCTGGGCGAGGGAGCGTGCATAGGGGAACTAGGGATGCGGCTGCTGTCACTCCCGATTCCGACGCACAGTTCAAAACAATGACATTAGTATGCACAGCATAAAACAGATTGGACGAAAGCCCGCACATGTGCAGTGGGAACTGTGAAAAGGTTGAGTTAAGTGGGCAATCCTGGGGGGTTTCACACAACAGGGTATCCCAAATCAGAATGCCCCAGGGACAAGCACCAATCACCAGGATAATTAAATTCCTGGTGATCATGTCCAGGAAGCCGGACATACACTTTAACCCATCAACATTCATCAGAGACATCCAAAACCAATGTTATAAAAATATATGCTCACTGTGCTGATGCTCATATACTTCCCCTGCAAACCCAATCTGTATTACCCCAATAAAACAAGCTCTAAGATTGTAGACCGGTGGCCATTGGGTCCAGAGTCAACGTGGCAGCTAGTGGCCAATCATAGGTCCATTTTGCCAAGGGAGCGAGGATCAGGTAAGAAATGGGCCTTCAATGAGGGAGAGGGGAATCAGCAAGGGCAAACACCCCATCAACCCCTCACACCATTAGCCCCACAAACCAGTTAACCCACAAACACACACCATTATCCTCATTACACCGCCCAACCACTCTTACACCCCAAAACACACACACACTAATAACCCCACACATGTGAAACCAGGCCTTAACCAGTTTCATCCAGCCCTGTAGTGGCATGCAGCGGCATCCCTATGTCTTAATGGCCAGCACAGACACACAGCAGGAGGGGAGAAGCCAGTGGGTGGTTTCAAGTCTTCTATTCATTCAGAATAGAAAACTGGCTGGTTTAATCTATACTGCGTTACTGGAAGCCTGTGCGAGCACCACGGGGGATAGTCGAGATTTTTGGTGCTCCTTGAGGTCTCAGGATGCCCCAGTAAAGGCGTGCCAAAACCCAGGTGTTGGTCTGTTTTAACCTCCCACACATACAGTCAAAGTGGAACAAAACCCTGGTTTCTGACATTCCCGGTTTTGTTCCATTCCTTGGTGGCATCCCAAACTGGAATGTCCTGCTGTGTGAAACCCCCCCCAGGATGCCAGGATTCACTCACCTTTCCTGCATCCAATGACTGATGCATGTCTCTTCTCTACTGCGAGCCATTTACTGTGACTATGTCATTCAGCAAATGGCTCTCACTGACTTCAATAGAGAGCGCAAGCGGCGTCCAGCCTATCTAAATGGATGGGACGGGAGTGTGCGCACAGCCTGAGGATGCAGAGGATTGAAAACAATGAGAGCCATTCGCCGAATTACATTGTCATGGCAAACAGCCCTGATTGGCCAGGAGTCCACACATGCACCGCTGGAACCAGGAAAGGTAAGTAATTACTCGCACCCCGGGGGCTTAACTCAGCAGGGGGGCAATTCAGGGATGCCACTGGGGCTGGCCAGGCTGGGTGTTGTTCCACTTTATCCCCTCACCTACACACATACACAATTACCCCCCAAACACTCTACTACCCCCACTACACACACTTCACACATATTGTAAAAGCATATCAAATCCGATTTGGACAGCCCTAAAGTCTAAAGGACTCCAGGGCCAGCCGTTTCCCTCTTTTGATCTAGGATATCCCACTCTGTAAAACCCCCTCGGATCCCACAGTGCATGCGCAGCCAGAGATGGCATCTTCGTGGCTAAATGGCCAGTGTGGGCACGCAGAGCGGGAGGTTCCTGGCACTTCATTAATTCAGAATAGATTGCAGGCTGATGCAAAATATTCTAATTTGCTGTAAGCCTGGGCATGCGCCATGGGAGCATTACCTGGGGTTTTACATACAGGGGCATCCCCAGGTTTACCAGCTTTTAAAGCGGAAAAAAACTCATTAGTGGTCGGCCTGAAAGATTCCAGGGCTAGCTGCTGGCTTTCCATGGGGCATCCTAATTCCAGATGCCCCACTGTGTGAAACCCCCAGGGCGCCTGTAAACACTCACCTTCCTCCTCTCCAGCAGCGCTTGCGCGGCCTCTCGTCCGATCAGAGCCATTTGCTGAAGGATGTAAACACTGCAATGGGCTCTGATTGGACAAGAGACCGCGTATGCACCATTGGACCGAGGAGAGGTGAGTTTTACTGGCCAAACTGGGAGATTTGCCCAGTAAAACCCAGAAGATGGATGCCCTGGCAAGGTGAGTAAAAACTGGCCAAAAATAAAACCACGGGGTGGGGGTGGGGGGCAGCAGATCGGTGAGGATTGGGGGGAGGTTTTTTATCTTTAAAGCAGAACCAAACCTGTGAATTTGACTTTATTGCTTTGTTCTATGCCGTTAGGGCATCCTAAAGTGGGATGCCCTGCTGTGTGAAACTCCCGGGGAAGCCAAAAAAACTCACCTGCCTGGCCGCGCCTAATAGAATGGCTGGGGTGGGAGCACCCATAAGACGCACATGCTCTCCGTTGTAAACAATGACGTCAAAGCAGGCGGCTCTCATTGGACGAGAGCCTGCGCATGCGCCACTGGAGTGGAGAAAGGTGAGTTTTTATGGGCGTCTGGGAGGGTGTCCACACAGTGGGGCATTCCAGTCGGGGAAAAGCCAGCGGCAGGCCCTGGAATCTTTTAGATTCCTTACCGGATGCTGTTGGATTTTGTTCTGCTTTAATCAGGGTCCCATCATGCAAACCATAGCCAGATTGGTCAGTGCTTTATTAAATGGTAAATACATATAAAGTCTTACAGACACACACACACACACACACACACACACACACACACACACACACACACACAGATAGACAGTGTCACAGACAGACAGACAGACAGACACACACACACAGACAGATAGAGAGAGACACACACACAGATAGAGAGTGTCACAGACAGACAGACACACACAGACACACACAGACACACACAGACACACACAGACACACACACACACACACAGATAGACAGTGTCACAGACAGACAGACACACACACAGACAGATAGAGAGAGACACAAACACACACACACACACACACACACACACACACACACACACACACACACACAGACAGACAGACAGATAGACAGTGTCACAGACAGACACACACACAGATAGAGACACACACACACAGACAGATAGATAGTGCCTCCGCTCTGCTGCTGACCTTCTCCTGTCCTCCACCCTGGTCACCTCCTCTCACACCCGTCTTCAGGACTTCTCACGTCCAACTTCAATCTTCTGGAATGCCCTCCCGCACCAATCCGCCACTCCACAACCCTCAAAACCTTCAAAGGCGCCCTTAAAACTCACTTATTCAGACAAGCATATAATCTGGCCTAACCAATCTTCTAAAGGGCATACGCCACAAAGCTCAATACTGACTGTTTGTGATCCTTCCCCCTCATCTTCACCCCTCTTCCTTTAGACTGTAAGCTCACAAGGGCCGGGCTCTCTCTCCTATTGTATCTTGTACTCAGAATATCCACTGACAAATCTGTAAAACTGCATTTGAATTAGTATACTGTATGTACTGTATGTTTCTACCCTGTCTGTAATTACTACTTTGTAAAGCGCTACGGAAGATGATGGCGCTATATAAATAAACAATAATAATAATAATAATAATAGTGTCACAGACAGACAGATAGAGAGAGACACACACACACAGACAGATAGATAGTGTCACAGACACACACACACACACACACACACACACACACACACACACACACAGTGTCACAGACAGATATACAGTGTCACAGACAGACAGACACACACACAGACAGATAGAGACACACACACACAGACAGACAGTGTCACAGACAGACAGATAGACAGACACACACACACACACCTACCTACCTACCTACACGAAGCTTAGCAGTGCTGCAGATTTCCTCCTCACAGGCTGGGAGAAACAGGCAGCAGGTTGATGATGCGTCTGGGGGGGCGGAGCCTCCTGAATCAGGAAGCCACACGCTGCTTCTCTGCCTGTGCGGCCCCAGTGATCACACACACACAGCCTGGCTGCCCTTCTTCTAACTCCCGCCCCCTGGCAACACAGCGCCCACCCCCCACGCTACACCCCTCGGTCTTACCACAAGGTCAGCATTATTCATGCGTGCCACGCCCCCATGTCCAGCACGTCACTCCTATCATAGGAAGAAGACAGGCTGCAGCTGCAAGCAGGGATGGGGCGGAGCTGGGCTGGATGGGGCGGAGCTGGGCTGGCCGATGAGGAGCTGGGCTTATCAGAGCTGGGGATCGCTCGCAAGTTGATTTTTTTTTTTTTTATATTAAATCGATACGGCCCTGGCTGCGCCCCCCTTGCATGAAGCTGTAGCTGCGCCCGAGGCCAGTGCCTCATTCGCCTCATGGCTGCTACGGCTCTGCAGGCCAGTACCTGTATTTTATTTTTACCAGTCATATTAATAGGAGAAATCATGAACAGTGGCGTGGCCAAGGCCGGGGGTGACATCCCGGCCAGTCTGTCATTGCAGTGCTCTGTATGTGAATTTGATGTACCTCTCTCCTGGGCCTTCCATGACATCAGCTTTGCCCCACTCCGTGCCCTTCCTCACTCCCTCCTTCTTCTCACTCATCTGTGTACTCCGACCTCCGCATGGATTGATGGCTGCTCCATCACAAGCCCGGTATTTTTTTGTAGGGAAAGGTGGGAACCCTAGCTGGTGGGAAAACATTTGGAGTCCAGATTATATAAGGACAGAAAAATGACAGTGTGCCAGGAAGCTCCCCACAGGGAAAGATGGTTTAAGTCATTTTTAAAATCTTAATTAAAGGGACACTATAGTCAAGTAATCACTTCTTCCTTCACATGTTTGGCACCAAATGGCAGCCAAACACGTGACTGCCAGCAACCATTTAGGTTTGATGTGCAAACCCACTAAGCAAACCTGATTGTTTACAGGCAGTGAAATGATTGACAGCCATACACAGGCAGGCTGATTCATCACTAACGCCAGGTAGCGACAGATGAGCGTCTGTAGCAGGCATTTTCAGAGCGCCCGCTAGCAGTCGCAGTGCTCGGCCGTGAGCCGCTAGTTTATAGCGACTCAGTCGCTGTGCAGTAATGTTGAATACATTGTGAGGAGTCGCTATTTGACCAGTACAGCGCTGTATGGGAGTGCATGGTAGCGACTGCTCATAGCGACCTACTCACAAAAATGCTTGTTTGTTGCCCAGTGCGCAGGAGGCGGTGTGTTTAAAGTCTGTTTTCCAGCATCTATCAACTAGTAACAAAGCGAAAACATATGGAATTACATTGTAGCAACATTGTAACATAAACACTTTAATGCCAGACCTGTAATGTCATTTCTGAAGAAATATATAAAAAATGAAAAAATTGTGAAAAAACTGCTTTTTCAATGCCAGAAGAGGTCACAGAATTTTGATTGTGATTTTTTGAAAAAAAAAAAATACCCCGTTTAAAGAGAAGAAAAGGTTCGTCCATTGAAATATATGGGAGAGCGACAGGTAGTGAGAGGTCATACCTGGCGCTGTGCAAGGCTGAACGCCGGCGCTGTTCGCTGAGGCTGTGAAAATGATGAATCAGACGCTACATGGCGCTATCCCAGTCGCTAAACAGATTCTGCTTGATAAATGTGTAATTGCGTGCCGTGTCTGGCGTTGACCAGTCGCTACCTGTCGCTACCTGTCATTAACCAGCCGCTACCTGACGCTATCCCTTCTTAAATAAGGGCCTAAGTAAGTAAGTGGGCTTACTTGACTATAGTATCTCTTGAAAGTGGTCCCACATCATTTTCTACGTGATGGGTATTGGGTTGCATTGTGTCATTCAGATTGCTGGAGCCCCCGTGCACAAAGACCCCCAGAATCCTCACCTGAACTGTGATCCTCCAGCGAAATGTGGCCTCGCGATTGACTGCAAGGTAAGGATTGCAGCGGGCAGGGAGGGCAATCTGGATGGAGCTTAAAGTGGACCAAAACCCAGGATTTTGACTATCCTGAGTTTTGGTCCTTTTTTTGTGAACCCCAATTGGGGATGCCCTAGTGTGTGAAACATTCCAGGTTGCCCAATCCAACTCACCTTTCCCCGGTCCTAGGGTGCTTGTGCAGCCTCATGTCCAATCAGCATGCTCGGATCTGCTCCCGCCCCTTCATCTATGCCTTTGTTTAAAGGGAGCAGACCCGAGCGTGCTGGCGGCCACATCTCCCGCTACAGAGAGTGTGCCCTGCTAAAGGTATAACAGGGATGCACCCGCTGTTTGTGCATTGGACTGGGAAAGAAGGTGAGTTTTCGGGTGACCTGGGGGGTTTCACACAGTGGGGCATCCCAGATCGGGTTGGTGCCCTGGGAGGGCGAGTATGCCTGTCCTGAACTCCAGGGTGGGTTTTGGTCCTCTTTAAGCAGGTTATCCCTATGATATCGAATTCGTCTGGAAGAATGAGTTTGGAGAGGCAATCAGAGCGTTTCTCACTCAGCACACAATAAAATAGAATAGTTTTCTTAAATTAAAAATAAATTTTTTAAATAAACATTAAATAATTTTAAATTCAACATTCTGTGCATATGCTATGAGCAGTTCTATGGGTGATGTGCAAAGTGTTTATATTGGGGTATATACATTATTTTAGCAATTACAAAATAACAGTGGCCTATGGGAAATCCAAACACATTTAGGGTCTTATTTAAAAAGCACTAACACCATAAAGTACCACGTTGCGCCAGGTGAACGACGAGTATGAGAAAACCGTATATATGAAAGTCAATCTGGTGAGCGCCTGTAATAGCGTCATGTAGTGTCACATGTATCACTAGCGGCAGTATAAAGCATCGGCACTGTATGTTCAGCAGCGCCATTTAGCACCTCTCGCTCAGTAGCGCTGTCCCATACAATTCAATGATGTCTATTTTGGTTGTGTATAAATAACGTTATTATTACATTTTTCATATTTTTTTACATAAGATGATTGTCTTTGCTCTCCTAGGCAACAACAAAAGACTTTTAGCATTGTTCCTCGCACTTTAGGTTTAGGCGGCAGTATTGTATATAGTGCTCCGCCATTGCAGTGCCAGTGCTCCAGTGTGTTAACAATATCATTCCATGTGTTTTAGCTCTGATGCTGGTGTTTATATTGTGAGAAACTGTTTCAAATAGCGTCCGGTGCTCGGCGCCAGAGTGTCCAGTTTTAGAGCGCTGACGCTGGCTTTGTGTTTTGTGGTCTTAAATATGGGCTTCAGAGCCAGCCATCGGCCGCTCTTCATTGGTGCTACCTATCTTTCGCTGCAGTGTTGTCCTATTGTTATAGCAGCATTGGTACGCTCAGACGCGGCAGTGAATCAGGGAGAGCTTCTACAGCGCCAGTGGCGTTGCTAGGGCTGGTGTCACCCGGGGCGGTAGGAAATGGTGTCACCCCCCCCCCCCCCCCCCCCCAAAGAAAAAAAATTTTTGTATGTTGAAAGAACTCAATGTTAATGCTCTTAAAAAATAAGGTTTATTTTAAATGCAACCTTTACTGAATAAATAAAAAAAATTACCCCCATACACCAGCATCCCCCCGTCATCAATAAGCCTGCACCCCCATACGCCAGCATCCCCCCTGTCATTACCCAGCCTGCACCCCATACCCCAGCATCCCCCATCATTACTCAGCCTGCCCCCATACCCCAGCATCCCCCCTGTCATTACTCAGCCTGCATCCCATACCCCAGCTTCCCTCCTGTCATCGATCAGCCTGCACCCCCATACCCCAGCCCCCCTGTCATTACTCAGCCTGCACCCCATACCCCAGCTTCCCTCCTGTCATCGATCAGCCTGCACCCCCATACCCCAGCCCCCCTGTCATTACTCAGCCTGCACCCCATACCCCAGCCCCCTGGCTGTCATTACTCAGACTGCACCCCATACCCCAGCCCCCCTGTCATTACTCAGACTGCACCCCATACCCCAGCCCCCCTGTTATTACTCAGACTGCACCCCATACCCCAGCCCCCCTGTCATTACTCAGACTGCACCCCATATACCCCAGCCACCCCTGTCATTACTCAGACTGCACCCCATACCCCATACCCCCTGTCATTACTCCGACTGCACCCGATACCCCAGCCCCAGCATACCCTAGCATCCCCCACACACACCATAGCACCCCCTGTCATCACTTATACCAGCCAAACCCCCGCCCCGCGCAGCACAGAACAGCTTTTGACTTACCTTACAGTCAAGTGATGGGGAGGTCACGTGATGCCGCCAGCGAGTCGCGGGTGTTCTTTCCTCTCCAGCAAACGAGCGCCTGCGCCTGTGATTGGCCGGTGCCCGGTGGAGCCACGCACCAGCCAATGAAAAGCTGAGTTTTGAGTTTATGGGGAGGGGCGGGGTTTATCAGGAGCAGGCGCCGAAGGAGAAGCGGCGCCTGCGGTGTGATGCTTTTTTTTTTTTTTTCACACCTGCCCCGGAAACGCGCGGACGGCGAGCGCAGCTGCGCGGGGAGCAGGGCCGTATTTAGGATTTGTGCTGCCCTAGGCACTTTTTGGTGATGCGCCCCCCCCCCCCCGGGCTGATTCAGGATACCTATCTGTGTGCCCTCCCCCCCCCCCCCCCGGCAGGCCGCGCAATCACCTATGTTTCCTGTGGTCCAACTGGTCGTGGCCGCATCCCGAGCATCCCAGCCATTCAGAATACAGGGAGACAGGGAGACTGGGCCCCTCCTATTTCCTTATGCCCGAGCTCAGTCCAAAACAATGCTTTATGCCATGCATTAGTACGCACAGCATAAGGTGTGATTGGACAAGAGCCCACACATGCACCATGGGAGCAGTAGAAAGATGAGTTGTGTGGGTGATCTAGGGGGTTTAACATGATATGGCATCCCAAATTTGGATGCCCCAAGAAGACTGACCTATCACCAGTATAGAAAAAATCCTGATTGTCCGCACATGCACTGTGGGATTGCCAGTCAGGTAAAAATACTGGCAAGCCAGGGGAATTTCACACATTGCAAAAAGGCAATTTCTTAGGCCCCACCAATTCATGAGCCCCCCCCCCCCTATGCACATATGCACACCAACACACCCCCCACTCCTGGGTAACACCATTAAAAAAAAAATGTATGCCCCATCATCATGTTTCCCCCCCCCAATGCCACCCCCCCCACCATTTACGCACAGGCAAATCTGCAAACCTATTCATATACACACACCCACTCCATTCATACGCACACACACACCCCAGCAGGACATCCTAAATCAGGATGCCCCAGGAGCAAATACTAAAACCTGGGATAGTGAAGGCCTTTATAGTGGATTAAATCCCTCGTGGCCAGGCCCTGGAATCTAACAGATTCCAGGCCCCCGCCGCTAATCTTACCTGATCCTGGGGTGTCCTGCATGCGTCGCATCCCCGGCTTCTTTTCGGCCGTGTGCCCTCCCGTGTCCAGCCTTTCTGAATGGTTGGGTGCGGGAGTGCACACGTCCGAACAGCATGCCATGGATGCGCCTCGTCACAGCTCTCTCAAATAGAGCCATAGTGGAAAAGCCCGGCTTTCTTTGCAAACTGGGCCGCCATCGAGCCAACAGCAGTGCCTGGCTGCTTGGGCGGTGGGAGGGGGGAAGACATTGAGTGGTGGACCCATTTCTGGTTTTCCATCCACTTTAAAGCTGAAGTCCAGTCAAAATCCAACCGCCAACCCTTTACCTCAGCTTAGGTCCAGAACCATTCTCTGAGGCATAGGTAGCAGCCAGACAGAAAGACACAAAGTGTTTTTTCTTTTGCACCCCTCTCCTCCTTGCCTCCGCACCAGGAGAGGATACATTTACTGCCCCCACCCTCAGCATGTCCACTTTCCGAGCCTTGTAACCCCCTATACAAAAATTGCACCCCCCCCTCAGCCCCACAACATGTGTACCCCTCAGCCATGTAAGGACACTTACCTGAATGTGCCTGACATCTCTGTTTGGTGCTACTGTGACTCAACCACGGTGACTCACTGCTGCTCTACTCATGCTCAGGGTAGCACTTACTCCACCTGGTCGGGGACAGCGCTATCCATTACCATGCAGCGCCTGTCGGAACTAAAGCCCCCCCGCCCGAGGGGGAAACAAGGGTGCACACTGCACATACACCTTGCTGACTCCACCTGACATAGTGCGGCCGGAATGCGCCAGCGGGGATTGGGGACAAAGTCGGCAGGGTGTCAGTGGTGGTGGCTGGGAGGGGTAATGGGAAGCAAAACAGACCCATTTGGGTCCAGGGATGCAGGTAACATTGTTGGACAAAAAATAAATATATATATTAAAAAAAAAAAAAATGAAACGCTGGCTCTCTCTCCGGGCAATGTCCCGAGGCACGTGCCTAGGATTGTCTTAGGCAAAATAAGGCCCTGGGCCTGGCTAAAGTTATAACATGGTGCGGCCATGCCTCATGCATGTGCCGATAGATCGGGTAGGTTTTATAGGGGACTCAGGGGGGTTTCATACAGTGGGGCATCCCGAATCTGGATGCCCCAGGAAGAGGGAATTAGTCGGCCCTGGAGTCTTACAGATGCCATGGTCGCCTGTGATGGGTTTGGGTCCACTTTGAGAGCAGTTCAGGAAATTCAATTTGGAAGAACCGCAATTTCTAGGAATTGCCCAAACTGAAGTTTGCTCATCTGTACTGATTGATGAAGCCCGGCTGTATGAAGGCCCCCACATTTGCCATAATCTTACATTCTTCTTGATCGCATGGTGCAAGCGTGGGGCCTCAAACAATCCTTTGCCTTGCATAGGAATGTGTGGCAAATGATGACTACTAAATTCTTCATCCTGCCAACCAAAAGTGCGCTCATGCCTAAAAGTGTGCCGGGGATGCCACATTAACAGGCCGCCCACCAATGCACTGAAGGAACTAGGCCAAGGTAAGATGTATGGGAATGGGGGAGGGGGTTACCTGCTTCTGGGCATCCCAAATCAGCCTGCACCGTGGGTGGGTGGGGGGGCAACAGAGGACCAACCACTGACCAGGAGATGGTTAGACCTTTCCAACCAATGCAAGCATGCTGGTCCGTGGCATGTATGGGACAACACACACTCATCTGTCAGATGCCACCCCCCAGCCTGCACAAACTCATTAAAGTGGATCAAACCGAAATCGGGATACCCCACTGTGTGAAAACCACCAGGTCGCCCCATTCACTTACCTTGTTTCCCGGTCCAACGGCGCATGCATGCGCCATGGCCGCATCCCTGCTATCCCTCTAGTAGGGAGCGTGCCTCCCTGTTAGAGGGAAGTGGAGGATGCAGCCATCAGCATGCTCAGAGCCGCTGCTCTTAGATGCGCTGTTGGTCCGGGAAGAGGTGAGTTTGTTTCGGTCACCTGGGTGGTTTCATGCAGCGGGCAATCCCCGATCAAGGTGCCCCGGGGGAAAGGACCAAAACCCAGGATAGTAAAAATCCAGAGTTTTGGTCCACTTTAAAGAGAAACAACACGTCCAATTTTCACTTTTCGGGGGGTTATTCCTCTCAGTGAGGGCATCCCGAATTGGGATGTCCCACTGTGTGTACCCCCCCCAGGTTGCCCTATTCACTAACCTTCCTGTTTCCTGTTGCTCCCACAGCGCAGACTGGGGTCAGAACTAGCGCACTGACTGATAGGCTGAGCGGCCTGCTCAACCAATCAGTGCGCTCACTTTCACTCGGCTTTCTTTGGCGCCACTGACGGCTAAGCAGCCAAGTAGCTCCAGAGGTAGCAGAGTGCACATCCAGCCGCATTCCCTGCTCACCTACTAGCCGTTGCATGTGCAGTGGGCGTGTGGGTGGTGAACCCATTCAGAAAGGCCAAGTGCGGGTGCATGCAGAGGTGAGCCAGGATGCGGCTGCTTTTCCCAGATGCGGTGAGGACTCTAGGACAAGGTGAGTGAAATGGGGCTTCTGGGGGGGTTTACATAGCGGGGCATCCCAGTTCAGGATACCCCGCTGTGTATAACCCCCCAGAAAGTCCACTTACCTTACCTGGCTTCAATGGTGCATGCGCGGGCTCTAGTCCAATGAAAGCCGCTCACCATCACTGTGTAATTCACAGTGGCCGGCTTTCATTGGACCAGAGCCTGCGCATGCACCATTGGACTGGAAAGAGGTGAGTGTCTATGGGTGATCTGGGGGCTGGCCTCTGATCTTCCCCCCAGGACATTTCAAATCGGTATGCCCCTTGGGGAAGGACGCCAGCTGGCCAGATTTACTTGTTGGTCGTGAGGCAAGTGCATCCACACTGGCATGTGCGCTGAGCCCCACAACCGAACTGGAAAAAAAAATGTTTTCTTGGTTTCTGCAGTCATGGACGTCCGGCTCCCCAGTTTGGCAGTGGGGCTCCCGCGCACATGCCCGTGTTGGCGCACTTTCCCCGCGACCAACAAGTAAATCTGGCCAGCTGGCATCCTTCCCCAGGGGCATCCCGAACGGGCACTGATCAAACTCCTCCACCAGCAGCGGCACCCCTGGTTTCTGCAGTCATAGTCATCCACCCCTGGTGGAGGAGTTTGATCGGCGCCTGTGCGGGATGCCCCTGGGGAAGGATGCCAGCTTACCAGATTTACTTGTTGGACCCGGGGCAAGTGCGCCAACACGGGCATGTGCTCGGGAGCCCCACGGCCAAACGGGAAAAAAATGCTTTTTTTTATGGTTTCTGTACACACACACACACTCTCATGATAAAATCATCATCTATTATTCATTTTTTTTTAATATAAAACTATTTATTTATATTCCCTCCTTACCTTTTCCTCCGCGTTCCTCAGTCTGAACAGGCAGGCCACGACTCACGAGTGTGAATGAGCAGGTGGGCGGAGCCTAATGGTCTCTCTAGTCCCGCGCCGGCATTGCTTCCTGGAGGGGGCGGTCAGTTGACAGCTGATTGGAGGGGAGGCAGTAGGAGAGGGCGGCTTCCGAGATCAGGCTGGAGATCTGCACTTTGGTGACCCCAGGCACACACGTGAGAGCCCCGCGCCCATGACAGGTGAGCAGGGGGGGTTGCCGATGGGCGCGCCAGGCGGGCTCGCGCGCGGTCCCCGCGCCTAAAGCGCAGATGTCGGGGGGCGGGGGGGAGTGGGGATATGCGCTGCCGGACTAGGACACGCGCCCACGACTGTAAGCTGCTTCAAATAAAATGACAGCTGATCGGGGGGGGGGGGGGGGGGGGCGGATTGGTGGATCGGCCCTGGGTGTGTGGTGTCACCCTCTAGGTCTGGTGTCACCCGGGGCGGTCCGCCCCCCCCGCCCCCGGGTCGCTACGCCACTGTACAGCGCCCTCCAGGCATCACATTTATCAATGCTGGATGGGATAGTACAGCACCACTTGTCCAGCAGCAAAGCTAGGTCACAGCGGCAGAGCCCAGTTTGCAGCGTCCACTTCCGGACGCTCTGAGCACAGCTACATAGACACTCAAATGACAATACAAGGTGCTAGTCTTAAATCAGCCTCCAAATTATGCCTCCCATAGGCTGCAGTTATTGTGAACCTTCTAAAAAAAAACACTGAAAATCATTTTCTGAGGAGGCCCAACAGAAGGGACTAAGAGGCTGATTCACTACTAGCGCCACATATTGCCAGATGAGCATCTGTAAAACGGCGTTTAGAGCGACTGCTAGTAGACGCTGTAAGCGGGTATCGGACGCTGTAACCTAGCGTTGTGGTCGCTGTAGCAACCTGGCCAACATTGATGAATGTGATGTGTGTTGGGTGCTCTAACAACAGTATAGCGCTGCAGCGAGTGAGAGATAGCGCCAGCTCATTGTGTCTGGCACTCGACGCTCAACACCATACTTAAAGTGGACCAACACCCAGGATTTTGACTATCCTGGGTTTTGGTCCACTTCGGTGGGGCACCCCGATCAGGGGTGCCCCGCTGTGTGAAGCCTCCCCGAAAGCCTCGAAAACTCACCTCTCCCCACTCCCACGTGACCGCTGCAGCCAATCCCAGCTGGCGGAAAAGCGGGAGGCAGCGACGGACAAGAGAGCGCGCCCGCCGCCGCCTCCCGCGCGTCACTCTTACATGGAGCGCACCGGCCATTCACAAACGGCCGGCGCGGGTGCGCGTCCTGCTAGAGGGACGTGCGGGAGGCAGCGGCGGGTGCCGCTGGATCGAGGAGCAGGTAGGGATTTAGGGGTTTCTGGGGGGTTTCACACAGCGGGGCACCCCCGATCGGGGTGCCCCGCAGTCAGGGAGCTGATCGGTCCGGGAATCTTATAGATTCCCGGGCCGATCATGGGAGGGTGTTGGTCCACTTTAAGAAAAAACTACACACACACACAGCATCGGCGCTCTAAAGCTGTGCATTGTAGCACAGAGCGCCAGACGCTGTATGATCAAAGTCTGTTTTTGAACACATATCCACCAGTAACAAAGCGAAAACACATGGAATTACATTGTTTTAACACTGGGACAATAACACTTTAGTGCCAGATTTGTAATGACATTTCTACATACAAATATAAAAAAAAAAGAAATTATAAAAGTGTTTTTTGCAGGGCAGGAGATGTCACACAATGATTTGAGAAAAAAATTAATAAATTGACAAACACACTATTTAAACACAAACAAATGATCGCCCATTGAAATATATGGCAGAGCGACACTGAGCAAAAGGTAATACGTGGCGCTGCTGAACCTAGAGCGCAGATCCATTCTTAAATAACCCCTATAGTTACCCCCAAAGAAATATAAAGCAGGTTGAATGAAAGATGCAGCCCCTCACAAACAGCACAGGGAGAGCAGAAATCAGGCCTGTAAAATAAAGAAAACCTGAGAAACTCGGCGGGGTGGCGCTGGAGGGGCAGATTAGGAAATTATTTTCTCATTCATGGTGTAGAGCTGACAGGACTGGAGGAACACATGGCAAGGTAAGCTGCCGTTTATTTGTTTTAACCTTTTGCATGAAAAATCCCCTTCATTTTTATGCAGCTAAAAACCTGACCCATTCCCAGAATTAGAAAGAGATTGTATAGAATCTCACTGTTTATCTGTAAGCCACAATGTAAATGGTTACAGTAGTCAATGATGTGAGCATTATCTAGCATTACTGTTGCATCATATAAGGACTGATTCAGCACCATCAGAATTTTTTTTTCACGTTTTTTTTGTAAGAATTTTTGTTATAATTCAATTCAACATCATTATTATCTGTGCAAATGACTTAAACATTTGCACAGCTAAACATTGATGCTGAATTGCACTAAGGAAAAAAAGCATTATAATAAAATGTCTCAGAAAAAAATAATCATGGTGCTGAATCAGCCCTATAGTGCATTATATACTGACAGGCGCTGTTTTATTATCTGGTTCCTTATACTCTTCACTGCGAAATGTTTATTCTCCTGTTTATTGGCAAGCCAAAAAACATTATTATAGAATTTTTATCTGAACTATTCTCATCTTTTTGGATCTCGATTCACCAGATGCGCAGCGAGGAAAATTCAGGGCCCTAGTACAGAGCCTTTAGGAGGTATTGGGCCAGAATCCCCAGACTGAAGCACTCATTCCCTTGATATCTAGAATGATGCTGGTAATTCATAATCTGCTGCATTAATAAAGCGAAACAAAACCCACCAGCGGCTAGCCTGGAATTGAAGATTCCAGGGCTGGCCACTGTATTACCCTGTGTGAAACCCACAATGGCACATGCACAGGCTCTCTTTCAGCAAATGACTCTCATTGTTTACAATGGAGTGCGTGTGCTGCCGCATTCCTTGGATCATCGCCAACATGCACATGCTCCCCAGCCATTTAAAGTGGACCAACACCCAGCCCGGGAATCTATAAGGTTCCTGGGCCGATCCAATCCCTCCCAGCTGGGCATCCAAAATCGGGATGCCCCGCTGTGTGAAACCCCCCAGGAAGCCCACTAACCTTACCTGGTTCCCGGTCCAATGGCCGCATCTCGCGCTTCTCTCTAGCAGGGCTAAAGGGAAGCGCAAGATGCAGCCGCCAGCGTGCTCGGAGCCGCTGAGGTTTGATGCCGCTTCAACGCGCATACCTCACCGGCTCCGAGCGCGCTGATTGGACGAGCGGCCGCCCTTTGCTGACAGGAAGGGAACACGGCAAAGGGCTCTGATTGAGCCGGGGCATGCGCCATTGGAGCCAGGAGAAGTGATTTTTACTGGCCTTTCACACAGTAGAGCAAACCCGGGGGCATGGAGCAAGACCCAGGAAAGTTCCACTTTTAGAGATAATGTTGATGCTGGTTAACCTCAATAATAATGAGTTGTTTTTTTATTCTGCAGAAATGACCACAGAAATCCCTGGATCAGTCAGCCTGCCGGCAGCGGCTGCTGCAATGGCGGCAGGGCAGGTGAGGATGACCGGCCAAATGCCAGCTCGAGGAGGAAAGCGACGTTCAGGGTGAGCCACTCATAAGGTTTTTAGAGGATAATCCCTCTGGATTTCTGTGGCAGGGCACATTTATATGCCATGAGCTTACTATACTCTTTTTAGATCCTATATTAATATAAAATCGATTCGATTTTCATACATTTTAGGTCACTGTTTGAAAAATGCTTGTTGAACTGGATGACATACTGCAATACCAAGTGTGACCACAGGGAGGCACTTGAGGTATAAAAGTGAGAGAAAGGAGAAGGTAAAAGAGGTATCATAGGGAGACATGCTGAACATGAATAATGAGGAACAGTTACAAGCCGCGCTTTTGGCGGCCATGTCAGTGGAACCTAAGTAAGCAGATATTAGGTTATTAATAATAATATTGATAAAAATGACAGAACAATTTGAGACCGCACCAGTCTATTAAAGGTATAAATGGTGTGCACACTGTTGGGACAAGGTATAAACCACTGTACAAGATTTTAAGATAGGAGGGTCCCACAACCCCCCCCCGCCTCACCAAGAAAACAACGTGGCACTACCAACGATATCAAAAATCAGCTTCATTTTATTGATACCTGGTGATACACATACACATTAAAACCATATTAAAAACACATAACGAGACATGACCTAACGAGGGGAAGAAGGGGCGGGGGGGGGACCCAGATGACAATGAATGATTATATACCATATACCTATCCTAAAGTGCAGAGTGTCAGTGCAAAATCCGCCTATGTGCACATATACAAAATTATCAAGAGGACCAGCCAGGTAACGGTAAAGCAGACATGTACATGTACATATATATATATATAAGAAATAGCAAAACCCTCACGTGTCTAGGATCACCGCCTCACATTCATGGGGCTGCCCCACCCACCGCCGACGCGTTGCATGACGTCACTTCCTCAGGGCAGGACTTGCTATGTGTTTTTAATATGGTTTTAATGTGTATGTGTATCACTAGGTATCAATAAAATTAAGCTGATTTTTGATATAGTTGGTAGTGCCACGTTGTTTTCTTGTTGAGGCGGGGGGGGGGGGGGTTGTGGGACCCTCCTATCTTAAAATCTTGTATAATATTTATAAAAAAATATATCAAAAATGTATATAATAATGTTATGTATATAACATATCCCAGAGTGCTTTACAATCAGAGAATTGTGATATAAACAGTCATGAATTCCATAGCCACAAGTCGGAAAGCGGAGAAGTGAGGGCCCTGCTTGTAGGAGCTTACAACCTATGAGTAGCTCAGGTTTATTTGGGTGAGTCTCTGTAGACCCCATTGTGGTAAAGGTGTCAGCAAACCAGCCGCACATCCAAAAATGTTACCATAAAAAAAAAGAGTATCAATCTTGGAACAATTATTATAGTTAAAATACAACACAGTGTCCAATATATTTCATTTTGGAAAAATAAAGAAATACATCAATTCACAGCTTAAACTTTAAACCGGACCTTCGGCATGGTTTCTTGAAAAGCCCAAATCCTTAAAATACTATTCCCCAGCATCTAAAATGAATATATTTTAAGTTTTTAGTCACTTATTATTCTTCCCCCCACTGGGCTACAAATCTGTTCAAGACTCTAGGATAGGGGCGCCGCCATCTTGACGCATCAGATACTGAGGAGAGGAGAGCGGGATAAAGTACAGGGGGTGGGGTTATTGCTGTGCTTTGCACAGACAGAGCAGAGCAGAGCAGTGGTCAGGGAAAGGACAGCAGCCCCAGAATGCCGAGCGACACAGTCAGAAGATACCTGCCTGAAGCCCCATGAGCCGCCATCTTGGATGTTTAAAGGCTCATAACATACAGTAGATGCAGGTAGGATGATTTTTAATGTGATCTGTATGTACAGGGTGTGGGACACATATATGTTCTTATTCAGGGTGAAGGTCTGCTTTAAATATCCTGGTGATTGGTCCTTGCCCCACTGTGTGAAACGCCCCAGATCACCCACTCCACTCACCTTCCCGCCGTTCCCACGGCGCATGCGCGGGTGCTCACCCAATCAATGCTTTATGCCATGCATACTAAATCATGGCATAAAGCCATTGCCTTGCACTGTGCGTCAGCATAGTAAATGCCCTGAATACAGTCGGCACCTAGTTGCACTAAAAAATTTCCATTGTCCAGCACTCAAGTGTTCCTTAAAATGTCTCCGTTTATTGGTCAAGTTAAAAGTTACATGGTTTCCATTCCAAGAATAGTTCACATATTACGCGTTTCAGGCAACATCCTGTGCCCTTCCTCGTGCCTAGTTGCACTAACCACTCCTGTGACCAGTCCTGGAGTCTAAAAGAATGGATTGTTCAGCCTAAAATAGAAAGGACAGTCAATACTCGCCTTTTGTGCCCCACAGCTTCTTCGTCCTAATCCGGTTTAGCCAGGATAAAGTCCTGTGACATGCACATGTCTGGAGATTCCTTGGGTACAAGAAATTTGGTGGATGAGGTCCATCTGTATCTTCATTGCAGTGACTGAAGTAGCACTTAATTCCCTCTGATAGAGGGGATGTGCCGGACACTGCCTCTGTAGGAGGCTGCGGGGGCACGGTGGGTGCAGCACGACCCAAGCTCAGGACCCAGAACATTTTTCTTTACAAAGCCAGAGTAGGAAGAGAAAGCTCTGAGGGACAATATATTGATTGTTTTTTTAATTTAGCCTGGACAGTGCTTGAAAGGGAAAGACCACTTTCGATGGATTTTTGAAAAGTCCTCTAGGTGCTCACTGTATCTAGGTATGTTTTTAGATTTTCTTATGTGTGTTTTATGGAAGCAGTTTTCAGTGCCTGCAATCTGTTGCTACTGGCAACTGTCCACAAATCTACAAGAAGTGAGTCCTGTACCTACAGAACATTCCTTCTGGAGCTCCCTCACCTTAGCAGCAGCATTCTGTGTGTGTATAGCGCTCACTTCTGTCTTCTTGTATGCTTGGCTTACAGACTTCTGGGCCTCGATTCACTGAGAGTTGAAAAAGATTCTCATGGTAGTTAAAAATTCAATTCATGAGAAAAAAGCCTGAGAATGTCACTGTTAGTGAATCACCAGATAGGAAGACAATTAAAGCCAATGGCACTTTTTACTACAGGTAAAAAGGGGTAAAAAGTTCAATACTTTTCTCAGGATTAAAAAAGTGCCATTGCCTTTCATTGTTTTCCTATATAGTGATTCACTAAAAGTGAAATTCTCAGACTTTTTTCTCATGAATTGAATTTTTTACTATCATGTCATTTTTTCCAACTCTTAAGGCTTCATTCATCAAGGGATAGCGTCAGGTAGTGCCTTGTAAGCGGCAGGTAGCGGCAGGTGAACGTCGGCCGCGGCACGCAATACCACATTTATAAAGGCGATTCTGGTGAGCGCCTTCTACAGTGACACGTAGCGACCGATTCATCATCACAGACGGCTCAGCAGATCCCGGCGGCGCTCTGGCTTTCAGAGTGCCTGGTATTACCTGTTGCTACCTGTCGCTCTCCCATACATTTCAATGGACGTTACTTTTCTTCACGTTAAACAGGGTTTTATTTTAATATTTTTTTTTTGATTTGTATCAAATCATTGTGTGACCTCTCCTGACCTATTTAAATACATTTTTGAAAACTTTTTGAATTTTTATTTTTTTTATGCAGAATTGTCATTACAGGTCTGGTATTAAAGTGTTAATGTCACAATGTGATAACAATGTAATTCCATGTGTTTTTGCTTTGTTACTAGTGTATAGGTGTTCACAAACGGACTTTAATCACACAGCTTCTGGCACTCTGGGCAATAGCGACACAATTTTGAGCGCCGGTGCTGTGTGAGGCTGTTTTTTTGATGAATATAGTTTGAGTCGCTCACACTGACCAGTTGCTACCGTTCTCTCCCATATAGCGCTGTACTGGTGTTATAGTGACTCACGCACCAAATTCATCAATGCCGGCAATGTTACTACAGCGACTGAGGTGCTCTGTAATAGCGACTCACGGTCGATCAGAGCGACCACTAGCGCCGCTGTACAGACGCTCATCTGCCGTTACCTGGTGTTATTAATGAATCAGCCTGTTAGAGTTGAAAAAGATTCTCATGGTAGTAAAAAGAAAAATTATTGGAAAAAAGCCTGAGAATGTCACTGTTAATGAATCACCAGATAGGAAGACAATGAAAGTCAATGGCACTTTTTACTACAGGTAAAAAGGGGTAAAAAGTTTAATACTTTTCTCAGGAGTAAAAAAGTGCCATTGACTTTCATTGGTTTCCTATCTGGTGATTCACTAACAGTGACATTCTCAAGGCCTTGGTGTATGGTTGCCAATAGCAACAGACTGCAGGTAGTAAAACTGCTTCCATTAAAAACACATTTGCTAACATATGAAAAAAAGCAATAGATACACTTAGAACATTGAGGACATCCTTTTGGCACACAAGAATATACATTTTCGAATACACTTCCCCCTTAAACATGCAATGAATGAATGAAGCACTGCACATCTACAGAGCTGCGTGGAAGCCTTGTTTTTATTTTCTTCTTTTTCTCTTTGAGCACCAGTTGCTGGTGGTCTGGTCTGGTGCTTCAGACCTCACCCCGATCACTTTATTCCCCCCCCCCCCGCTGCACCGTCAGTCACAGGGGGCATTTAGGGCCTCGCCCACTACCTTCATTGCAACACCCTGGCGATTGATAGCGAGTCGCGATTCTGTCCCACCATCAATCCCGTACCTACAGTGATCAGCGGCGAAGGACAACATTTTTTTTTTTCTCTGCTGTATGACTTAATGAAGTTTAGTGGACAAAAAATGTTTGTAGCCTATAATATAATTGCAACTCATTTTCACAAATGCTTGAAGGTCCTGTCCAGGTACACACTAACTTTTTCACACCTTATTCCCTCATTGGAAAAGTGTCTAATGAGCCATTTCAAAGCATCTAAAAAATCTCCCAATTCTATGTACGGTAAATACCTTTCCTTGCCTCAGTTTCTGGGTCTTAAGCACACTCTGCTGTGGTCAGGGACAGAAGTGGGACCACTCACTCAAGGGACAGAGTGGTTGTTGGACCACTTTTTTGCGTAGGCCTGGAGAAATGAAATTAAAAAGGGAAACTTTGGAGCTTTTACCCTGCACTGCAGGAAATGGGGGTGAGACACATTGGCCAGGTGCCAGGTAAACTGCTTGCTGCCCTATTTTTGCCATTGAGTGTAGAGTCCCTTTAATGACAACTGTCCCTTAAAGTGGAACAAAACCAGTGAGTTTGACTTTCCCATTTTTTTTTCTGTGCCCCTTGTGTGAAACCCCAATATAGCCCACTAAAACTCACCTTTCCCTGCTCAAAAGGTGCATCTGCTGGCTCTCTTTGAATCAGAGCCCTATTTACTTTCTTTCGGCAAAGGGCTCTGATTGAAATCAATGGGGGGTGCACGCTGCCGCATCCCCAGTATAGCTGGTCTGATGCTCTCCCCATTGTAAACAATCAGAGCTGTTTGCCGAAACCCAAACGGCTCTGATTGGACGAGAGCTCGTGCATGGGGTGTTGGAGCGGGGAAAGGTGAGTATTTATGGGTGCCCTGGGGGTTTCACACAGGAAAAGCCAGCGGTTGACCCTGGAATCTTTTGGATTCCAGGATGGCTGCTGGTGGGTTTTGTTCTGCTTTAAAGGGGGAGCTAGGTCACTCATTCAGGTATGTAAGAAGTTGACTACATCCCCACTATTTAATGTTTTATTACTATGTTACTAAGTTTTGATCTTTACCATGTTGTAGTGTTGCCATGCTGGAAAAGTCAACAAATAAGGCAATATATTTTTTTCACGTCTGGTGAAGAGAACTAAGGGCCTTATTTATCAAGGGCTAGCGCCAGGTAGTGTCTGACGAGCGCCAGGTACCGCCAGCTAACGGCGGCTACCGACTCAAGTACGCCCGGCGGCGGTCACAATGACGCATTTATCACGCTAAATGAGGCTAGCGCCGGCGAGAGCGACAGCTAGCGCGGGATTCATCATGTAGCCGACTGCAACGAACAGCGCCGCTGCTAATCCCATCACAGCGCCAGGTATGACCTGTCGCTCCCTGGCGTTGTCCAATGCATTTCAATGGAGCCATCTTAAATTAATCATAATTAATTGCTATTAATGTATTTATTTATTTTTTTTAATGTCAAAAATTCTGTGACCACTTCTGCAATGTTAGCATTTTTTTTAAGGTTAAAAAAAAAAAAAAAAAATTTGTGCAGAATTGATATTACAGGTCTGATATTAATGTATTCATATTACAAAATGGTTAGAAAAACTTGTATAATTTTACAATCAAAAAATATGGTTGTTTGGGGGTTAAAAACTATTTTACACCCATCGCCGCCAGCGCTCTGGGGTTTAAACAAGGAATTCACAGCGCGAAAAAATTCGGAGCGTGATTTGTTAATGAATCTGCAGCAAGCCGTTCGCTATGGCCATTCGCTGTCAGGCGCACCCATACAACGCTGAACCTGTGAAACAGCGACCCCTAAGCCCGTATTCAACATTACCGCACACCGACTGAGTCGCTGTCAACAACCAAACCCCGGCCAAGCACAGCGAATACTAGCTGGCGCTGTGAAAATCACGCTACTGGCGCTCATCTGTCGCTACCTGGCGCTATTAATGAATCGGCCTCTAAATATCCGCCAATATACCTAAAAATACTGTATATTCAGTTAGCCTACAAAAGGTATCACTGTATTTCTTCACATGGCTACTATTCTCAGTGGCTAATGGCACTGCATACCTGCTATTTATAGTGCTATGTCATTTTAGTCTTTACCACTAGAGGGCAGAAGCTCACCACTTAATTCTAAGCAAAACGATTGGACATATTTTACTGAATGCAGGTTTCCTGTAAAGTGGTCTAAGGGCTTAATGTTATTAAGAATGAAAACAGGCAATTTTTAAAACGAGTTCAGTGTAGAGTGGAAGTTACGTTTTTCACCGCAGTTACCCTTGTAATTAGAAATGATGTGGTTGAGCATTTGTTTTCCGAAAGGTTGAGGAGCGGAGAAGCAGCAGCATCCACTGTGGTATTGTGAAGTGTAAATGGTCTTTATTATATCAGTCTTGGAAATGCCATTTCATCCCCAAAGGCCTTTTCCAAGCCAGGGCTGGCTGTGCTCCCTGGACTTCAACCACTTGGACGATTGCTGATCCTAATCATTGCACGCATCTTATTATGGCAGGCGTCCCTGGAGTCTTTCTTCATTATCTGTCTAGCAAAACAATTCAGGAGATAGCATGCAGATTGAAACCTGATTATACATTTATAGCTGATAACTCTCTTCTTTTATGAATGTAACTTTGCTTCTGCATACTCCTGTTCATGCAGCCAATATCACCCCCTTTACAGGTCCATCCTGGATACAGGTGCCCTATCAAGGCATATGTACAACTTCATATTGTTGTCATATTAAGTCACTTTTTCAAATGTTGTATTTCCTTTTGATCCAGTAATAAACAACCCCCTCCTCCACTTTGCCCTGATTCTGTTTTCCAAGTAAAAGATTGGGATGTCAGAGATTTAAAGGGTAAATCCACTTTCAAAAGAATTTTTGAAGGTGTATTTTTTTGGGTGCAAAAATGGATGTGCTCAAGGTGCCAAGCTGTTTTTTCCTATGTTAGCAAATGTGTCTTTTATTGAAGCAGTTTTTACTACCTACATTCAGTTGCTATTGGAAATGTACACCAAGTCTGTACACCAAGAAGAGAGCAGTGTCAGACTATCAGGTATGAACCACGATTGCGGCGACTAAGAACCGTCTCACCTCTCGACCGGACAGCCTGGAATTTAAGGACTGTCTGACTCTAAAGGTGAGGATAGGCTGCAGGAAGGCCCCAGGTCAGGCAATCTAGGAGGGAGTATTGCCAAGTTCTGGGTAGAGGACAGACCAGAGCTGGACTGGAGATGTGGGACAAGCTGAAGTTATGGCAGGCAGAACTGGATCAAAGTCGTAAACAAGCCGAGGGCGTGGGTAGGCAGGACTGGATCGAAGTAACAAGCCGAGGTCATGGGCAGGCAGAACTGGATCGAAGTAACAAGCCGAGGGTGTGGGTAGGCAGGACTGGATCGAAGTAACAAGCCGAGGGCGTGGGTAGGCAGAACTGGATCGAAGTAACAAGCCGAGGTCGTGGGCAGGCAGAACTGGATCGAGGTTGTAAACAAGCCGAGGTCGTCAGGAGAACAGGAGCGTAGTCAGAATCAAGCTGGGTCGGTACACAGGAATGAAGGACTGGAACACAGGAACAAGTAGGAGAGAAGACCAACTAGCAATGTAGGTTAGGGCTCGCCAGTATTCAAAAGCCCCTGCGCATGCGCATAATTGAGCGCAGTTCCGCGCGTTTGCAATGCGCACCCATAATCGCACATGCGCACAATCCGTTGAATCGCATGCTGCACAACAGATTGTGCTGCTACGGCCGACAGCACATGTGCGCACACTTACTGGCCCTACTATGTCTAGTGCGCAAATGCAAGCGCACGGGAAACCTTGGCGCCCTCTGCTGGTGAACAAGAGCAATACTCCTGGTTATATGACAAGAAGTGAGCCCTGTACACACAGAACACTGCCGCTATGGCCAATGCTGGGGTGCAACTATCTGCACTTGGTGTACATTGCCAATAGCAAGAAATGAAAACTGCTTCCATAAAACACACATTTGCTAACAGAAAAAATAAAAAATGCTAGATCAGCCCAGCACCTTTAAGACATCATTTTTGTCATACAAAAATATACACTTTCAAAAATTCAGTTAAAGGGTCTTAACCTTTTAAGGATCTTTCAAGGTGTCATTTGCCCAAGTGCATTGCTGGGAAGTCTATTTTTGCTTTTTCTGTGGGAATTTGACCTGCATTAATTCCTAGACACATAAAAGGTTGATGGCAGAAGAAGGCCACATGGTCTATTTAGTCTGCCCTTATTGTACATGTTATCACAGGCATGTTTATAATCACTTACTATTGATTTTTCAACTACCTCTGCTGTAAGTTTGCTCCAAGCATCTACAACTCTTTCAGTGAAATAATATTTTCTGAGGTTGCTCCTAGTGGCTTCTAATCTTACCTCCAACTAGCTATATTCCTTTTTGGTGCACACCAAAGGGCAGGGCCGGGTTATGTGTGGTGGGGGCTCCAGATACATTATTTTTTCTTTAAAATAGTAGTAAGCAAGTAACTGATTGGTACCTGCCTACATACTGAATCGTCAGATTGAGTGCCTTGTGCGTGCTGCTCGGGAACTCCTGCTTTGCCATTCTTGGTTGGAGGGTGTAGTCGCCTGGTCCAGCAGAAAACAGCTCCCTGAATTGAGCTTCCAGCGGCTGTGATTGGTGGCTTACGTGCAGTGAGTGACCGCCAATTGACAGCTCTGCAAGCACCCATCACTGTAGCATTGCTGACGGTGGCTTTTCTGCTCTAGACTCGTCCTCCCCTGTGGTGGCTTTGGCTGTCCAGGAGCGGGAGGCCCCACTGCAGCCGATAGCTTTGTTGCTGACCCCATGACCCGCCAGACCAAAAACTGAAAAGCCTCCTGGACCAGACCATAACCCAAAGGTTGGTGGAGGCCCCCTTTGCAGGGCAAGTGACGGAGGCCCTGGGGCTTGCGCCTCCTGTGCCCTCCTTATAATCTGGCCCTGCCAAAGGGAATATTCTTTTATACAATAGGAGGTTATACATGTGACTGAAACTGAAGATAAATGTCTGCCTTTTGATTTTCTCAGAAGCTGTAATCAGCTGACCAGAACACAGTGAAAACATCAGGGAGTGAAGCAGTTGTGACTGGGTGACTGGGACAGTTTTGTGCTTTGGGCCACTGGTGTTAGCTGGAAGGCTAGTTGCAATGGTGGTGGATCAACTATATAGTTACCTGACTAAGGATGCTTCTCAGACCTCCATACCAATGCTGTCTGTCATTGTTGGCTGTTCAGAATTACCCTTCTGACCCTCCCTTCAAAATGTATATATAATGATAATATGATAATAATAATAATAATAAAAAGGTAATTAAGGAATCAATGTATAAAGTGTGGTTGCTGCCAGCAGAAACCAGTAAGATTCCAGGTTTCACCTTCTCTGGGAAGTAAGGATTAGCTATACAGTGGGCTGTATTTGGTGTTCATGATGCACCAGGCAATATAAGTGTTAGGGCGAGCGCTGCACGCCCGTCTCACAGCAAGTCACTTACCTCCATGGCTGCATGCAGCCGTCATCCATCTTGCCGCCCTTCCCCCCCCATGCTTCCTCCTCACATGCTCAGGTGCGCGCACGTCTCTGTCCACTAGAGGGCGAACGCACTGGATTCCTGAGATTTAAAGAGCCTGTACAGCACTGATTGGCGCCTGCTCATCCAATCCTGCATCCACTTCCCCTATTTAAAGAGGCACTTCCTTTCCTTCAGTGCCAGATCTTGGTCTCTCCATGCCTGTTAAGGCAGACATTCTTGGATTGCTCACCCGTGTACCGACCTCTGCCTGTCCCCGACTCTGAACCTCTGCTGCCTGCCCTGACCTCGGCTACTCACCTTTACCGTGAACCTGTGCTGCCAGCCCTGACCTCTGCCTGTACTTACTACGCCTTTTTGCCTGCCACTTGTGTACCTCACTGAACCTCGGCTGACTGTGGGACTGGGCCGCTGTTAGGGGGTAGCGACCTGGGAGTCACTCGCCGCACAAGACCAACCTGCCTTGCGGTGGGCTCTGGTGAATACTGGTGGCTCCTTAGACTCCGCTCCCCTGACACGGTACCCGCCATCGGTCCCACAGTTAAAGCGGATCCACACCCGAGTCCGCTCCACCCGGTCCGTGACAATAAGTGTTTGCACCTCCACTTCCCTTGGCTGCCTCCTCAGTGCGCACATTGACCTTCCGCCCAGCACCTATCATAAATATACAATTAAATAGCCTCCTCAGCCCGCATCCCCTTTTTGCATCCTAAAAGGAATATGAACAATGTTTGTAAAACCCAAAAACACAACACCCCACAAGCAAATCCCCCTTGGTCCCCCAAAATGGAATACACAGTATACGTGTGGATCCTCCATCACTGATTAGGGAGCCACGGGTAACTGGCACAGGCCTAGGGTTATTTGATAAAGGATACTGAAGCTGGACATCTCATTCTACAGGCCTAAGGTTGCTTAAACCGGACCTTCAGCATGATTTAATGAAAAGCCCAAGCCCTTAAAAAAATATTCCCCAGCATCTAAAATTTTATATTTCACATTTTTACATTTCTAGCCACTTCATTTTCATTCTTTCCCCCACTGGGCTGCATCTCTGTTCAGGACTCTACGATACAGGCACCGCCATCTTGACTCAGAAGCATCACATACTGAGGAGAGGAGGGCAGGATAAAGTACAGAGGTTTGGGTTATAGCTGTGCTTTGCACAGACAGAGCAGAGCTGGGGTCAGGAAAAGGACAGCAATCCCATAATGCAGAGCGGCACATTCAGAAGACACTTCCTGTTTGCAGGCAGCCTGAGACTCCAAGAGCCGCCATTTTGGATGTTTAAAGGCTCAGAAAATGCAGTAGATGCAGGTAGGATGATTTTAATGTGAGCAATCTGTATGTATAGAGTGGCAGAAACATATAAGATAGACTATTATTCAGGGTGAAGGTCCGGTTTAAGGGAGTCAATTTGGCTCTATACCATAAGCACAAATAGAAACCTGTACTCTTCATTGATAACTATTATACAAGTTCCGTTTATGGGATGCAGTTGCCATACTGACTGTGGCCACAGAGACCCACTTTGGCATCTCTCAATGCACTAGGAAATGTCTACATATGGGGGAGGAAACTATTAAGCAGTGGTTTGTGCTGTATCCTCTTTGTTTGGTCCACTCACACGATTTTCCACATTTAGATGGATGGATTATATTAACATGTTATGATATTCGTTGATTGTTGCTACACCACCAATAGCAGGATGTTTTGGTTCAACTGAGACCCGGTTTGAGAAGAATCCAATGTATTTTGAGGTCTGCAGAGAGATCTGATACCTTGGCGTTGCGAGTGCCGTTTCCTAGGTTTGGAATGGGTCCTGCCTGGCTGTTCACACACTGGGGATGGTTTGATGTGCAGCGGAAACCAGTCTTAGACTTAGATGTGCCCTCATGTAGGACATTTTCCCACCCGTACCACCCATCCGTAGGGCTGACAGCAGGCAGGGTGTGAGGAGCTCAGCTGGCAGCCTGGCCGAACACACCAAACATAACATATGGTCTGAAAGGTGGTAAGATTAGATTAGATGACTTACAGAGTAAAATCCATCTTTGTGTTTAAAAGTGAGCAAGGAACACCAGAACCCCCATCCGATGCAATTCACAGGGAAACACAGCGTTGGTGGTTGCTGAGTAGGATGTGACCTGTCAAGTACTTTTCTACATTTAAAAGAACATTTTAGGAGTGAAGATCTCTCCTCCCTTCCGTGTGAGGCAAGAGCCACCCTGCTATCGCTGGTACGAGAGGTGTGTGTTTCAAATAAGCCCATATCTCACATCTTCCTATTTCCTAAACCTTGAAAAAGCATAGAAATGGTCACTGTTTTACTTGCAGTCTTTTACCTTTTAAATAGCAATTATTTCCTGAACTTTTCCTACAAGCGTTTACAAAAAGTTCATTGCAGTCAAAGGTGTTTTTACAACAAAAACTTCCACTGAAACCAGAAGGTTAAATTTGGGTGTATAAATATATAAAATGGATTGGGTACATGTACCCCAGGGGGTACTCAGAGATGTTCAGGGGTGCACCTGCAGGGGGGTTAATAGGTCTGGTATATTAATACAGCTAAACATTATTACTTAGGCCCTTATTTATGAAGGAATAGCGACAGGTAGCGACTGGTGAGCGGCCGGTAATGACGGACCCCGCCACGAGAACACCGGCTCCCCACCACAATCACACATTTATCAAGCCGATCCTGCTTAGCGACTGAGATAGCGCCATATAGTGACTCATTCATCATTATTCCAGCCTCAGCCCACAGCGCCAGCGTCCGACCTTGAACAGCGACAGGTATGACCTCTCGCTACCTGGCGCTCTCCAATGCATTTCAATGGAACAATCTTTAAATATTAATAATTAATTGTTATTAATGTTTTTTTTTTTTTTTTTTTTTAAATGTGAAAAATTCTGTGACCACTTCTGCCATTTTAGATAATTTTTTTTAAGGGAAAAAAAAAATTTGTGCAGAATTGATATTACAGGTCTGATATTATTGTATTGATATTACTAAATTATTTTAAAAACTTTTTTTTTTTGGTTTCCAAAAATATGGTAGTTAGGGGGTTAAAAAACTACTTTTAACACATCGCCTCCAGCACTCTGGGGTTTAAACATGCATTTCACAGCGCTTGAATTTTTTGAGCGTGATTTTTTGCTGAATATGGTGGGAGCTGGTCGCTCTGACCAGTCGCTATCATGCGCACCCATACATCGCGGAACCTGTGAAATAGCGACTCGTAACCTTGTATTGAACACTACACCACACCGACTGAGTCGCTGTCAACAACCAAACAACGGCCAAGCACAGCGACTACTAGCGGGCGCTGTGAAAATACCGCTACAGTCGCTCAACTGTCGCTACATGTCGCTATTAATAAATCAACCTCTTATTCTGTATAGTGGACCAAAACCCAGGATTTGAACTATCCTTGTTCCCGGGGCACCCTGATCGGGGATACACTGCTGTGTGAACCCCCCCCAGGCTGCCCAGTCTAACTCACCTCTGTCTGTTCCTACGGAGCATGTTCAGCCTCGGATTCGCTCCCGTTCCTTTGTCTAAGGAATTATCTAAGCGAGTGAGCCCAGCGGCCACATCCCCCGCTACCCTCTAACAGGGAACATGCCCTCGTCGGCCATTAAAAAAATGCTAAAAGTATAGCAGAGAGCGGCCACTGCTCGCGCATGTGCCACTTGAGTGAGGGAGAAGGTGAGTTTAACAGGTGACCTGGGGGGTTTCACACAGCGGGGCATCCCGAATCTGGATGCCCTAGGGGGAGGGAATCAAGCGGCCCTGTAATATTATAGATTCCAGGGCTGTTGGGCCGTGGGTTTTTTTCCACTTTAAAAGTGCTTTGATGCCTGTGGCCTTATTTTGATAATATTTATAATTGATCCCCTCCTTGGGGGTACTTAGTTGTAACTTCCTGTCGCTAGGGGGTACATGGTGTAAAAAGGTTGAAAACCACTGGTATAATGACTCCATGCGGTTGTTTTTATTTATGTATTTTGGATCATTATTGACGTCTGATATTTTTCTTGCATGTTAACCATGTAGTATTCTTTTTCCTATAGACTTTTTATTAATTTAAAGAGCAGTATTTATATAATTATTTATATTAGGGCTGTGCATCTGGCTGGTTGGGATCTATGCAAATCACATCACTACCAGTCATTGTTGTATTCCAAATTGAGATCTGTCCCTCTAAGATTTAAGAACAATGGGACGTTGGCACTTTTCTTTAGAGGTAATGACGAGGAGGCTGATTTAAGACTAGCCATGTGTATAGCGTCTGTATAGCGGCCCTTAGAGCGACCGCTAGTAGACGCTGCAATTGGGTGTCTGGCACTGTGACCTAGCTTAGCAGCCAGACAAGTGACGCTGTACAATCCTGTTCAGCATTGATAAATGTGATGTCAGGTGGGTGCTGTAGAAGCGCTCTCCCTGATTCACTGCAGAGACAATTGCGAACAGTAGGTGGTGTCCCGAGGTCAAACCTTATGCTATATCTAACAACAGTGCAGCGATGCAGCTGCAGTGAGCGATAGGTAGCGCCAATTAAGTGCGTCCAGCACTCGGCGCTAAAGCCTGTATTCATGTAACTAAACACACCCAGCGTCGGCGCTCTAAAACTGGGCGCTCTAGCGTTGAGCATCAGAAGCTATGTGATAAAAGTCTGTTTCTCAACATACACACCAGCACCAGAGCAAAAACATATGGAAAAGACATTGTTTTAACACTGTGACAATGGCACTGCAATAGCAGACCTGCACATACAATAAAAAAAAAAACGATAAAAGTGTTTGTTAGCAGGGCAGGAGAGGCCACACAATGATTTGAACCAAAAATTGTAAATTTTACTTTAGCAACATGCTATTTATACACAACCGAATGAAACACCATTGAAATGTATGGGTGAGAGATGCTGAGCGAAAGTACTAAATGGCGCTGCTGAACCTAGAGCGCTGGCGCTATACACTGAGCCACCGCTAGCAATACATGTGACGCTACATGACGCTGTTACAGGCGCTCACCAGATTTACTTTCTTAAAGTGGACCGTCACCCAGGGGTGATCGGCCCGGGAATCTATAAGATTCTCGGCCGATCACCTCCCTCACCGCGGGACATCCGAGATCGGGATGTCCCGCGGAGAGGGACCCCCCCAAAACCCCCCAAAAACTCACCTCATCGGCGGCGGAGGCCGCCACCGCCTCCCGCGCGCACGTCTAGAGGGCCGTTTGTGAAGGGCCGGCGCGGGCGTGCGCACTGTCAGAGGGGCGCGCGGGAGGCGGCGGCGGACGCGCTGTGTTGTCCGCCGCTGTCACCCGCTTGTCCGTCGGCAGTGATTGGTCAGGGCGGCCACGTGGGAACGTGGTGAGGTGAGTTTTGGGGGCTTTCTGGGGGGTTTCAAACAGCGGGGCACCCTTAATCGGGGTGCCCCCCTGAAGTGGACCAAAACCCAGGATAGTCAAAATCCTGGGTGTTGGTCCACTTTAAATGTGGTTTTCACATACAACGTCCACCTGGCGCTACGTGGCGCTACGTGGCTCTACATGGCCCCCATATATTTTCTGAATGTTTTTCATTCTGTTAATATGCCTTTCCCAGAGGGAATTTGGCTGCAAAGGTGGTCAGCTAACCCTGATTACCACTTAACTGGAGATAGGAATATTTGCTTGTGTCAGCAGCTTCATGAATATGGAAGTAACCACTGACTTTTTGCAATGCAAGCCTCTTTATTGATAACATTACTCATGCAGCACGTCCTGAGATTTCCTGGTATTGTAGTGCTGGGTTGGGCATGTAAGGAAGTCATCAGGCACTATTAAAGAACACCTACATCCTAAAATGACTATCCTCCCATGTGGCGTGATAACCATTTATACGTAGCTGATCCAGCAGACATCACTCCAGAAGCTTGGCCTGTGAGAACGCTTTTCACTGGCTGAGCTTTTAAAGCTGGCAATCGTGTTTCTGATGTGGGGTCATCACCACCCAGCCAGGGAAGAGGAGGGCCACCCGCCCATAGGTAGTATCTTTACTAGCATCATTGCCAGCATGGTGCCTTTTCAAGGTGTCCATGTACATCTTGGTGATCACAAAGATTAGATTTAACAAAGGCTTCATACACCAGCAACCATCACTGAAGTCATATATAAAGACATAACTCTTTATATGGGCTCAGTTTTTTATCTATTCGCTGGTGCTTAAAAGCCAGCTCCAAACCCTAATGAGCTATAACAAGGCGTGACGCCAGAACAATAATGTGGTAATGGGTCCAATAATAAAAGAAGGAGTCATCTATATGCCCTGCATCAACAAATTCCAGCCAGGCCTGTTTCTTTCTTTCAGGGCTCCCAGGTTTTTTTCCTGGGAGATCTGCTCAGCTCAATAGCCGATTCCGTGAGCCAGCCTGTGCTGTAAACAGCGGGCAGGCTGATTCATTACTAGCGCCAGGTAACGGCAGATGAGCGTCTGTACAGCGCCGCCAAGAGCGACCGCTAGTAGTCACTGTGATCGGCTATAGTTCCCTGTTACCGAGCGCCTCAGTCGCTGGCCGGCATTGATGAATTTAAAGTGGACCAACACCGAGAGGTGATCGGCCCGGAAATCTATAAGATTCCCGGGCCGATCACCTCCCACCCCGCGGGACATCCGAGATCGGGATGTCCCGCGGGGTGAAACCCCCCAAAAAACCCCCAAACACCTTACCTGATCTTCGGCGGCGGCCGGCCGCCGCCGCCTCCCTCGCGCCCCTGTAGGCGTGCTCGCGCCCGCGCCGGCCGTCTGCGAATGGCCGGCGGGGGCGCGCGCGCGCCGAAAGTGACGCAAGGGAGGCGGCAGCCGCTTGGACGTTCCTGATCCCCGCCTGGACGCTGGCGGGGATTGGACCGTCCAGTCACGTGGCAGCGGGGACAGGTAAGATTTTGGGGCTTTCTGGGGGGTTTCACACAGCGGGGCACCCCCGATCGGGGTGCCCCGCCGAAGTGGACCAAAACCCAGGATAGTCAAAATCCTGGGTGTTGGTCCACTTTAATGTGTGAGTCACTATAGCACCAGTACAGCACTTTATGGGAGCGAAAGGTAGCGACTGGCCAGTGTGAGCGACTCAAACCATATTCATAAAAAAAAAAAAAACAGCCTCACACAGCGTCGGCGCTCAAAATTGTGTCGCTGTAGCCCAGAGCGCCAGAAGCTGTGTGATTAAAGTGTGTTTTTGAACACACATCCACTAGTAACGAAGCGAAAACATATGGAATGACATTGTTATAACTTTAATACCAGACCTGTAATGACAATTCTGCATAAAAATATAACAAATCAAAAAAGTTTTCAAAAAAGACTTTTAATAGGCCAGGAGAGGTCACAAAATTATTTGATTAAAAAAAAAAGTAATAAATAAAAATAAAACCCTGTTTAAAGAGAAGAGGAGTAACGTCCATTGAAACGTATGGGAGAGCGACAGGTAATACCTAGCGCTCTGAAAGCCAGAGTGCCGGCGGTATAAGCTGAGCCGTCTGTGATGATGAATCGGGCGCTACATGGCGGGCGCTACATGGCGCTGTTAGTCGCTCACCGGAATCACTTTGATAAATGTGGTATTGCGTACAGCGCCTGGCGTTCACCGTTCGCTACCTGTCGCTATGAGACACTACCTGCCGCAATCCCTTGATGAATAAACCCCTTAGTGCTATCGCAATTCTTCTGATGTGTGCTTTTACCTATCATGCAAGGCTTTGGGCAGATATTTAGAGGGTTTATTGTAATAGATAACAGGCATATTGTAACGGAGCAGTTCACCCCTTTAAAAGTGGAATGGTATGCTCACAAACCTGTCACCTCTAGATTTTATCAGTAGAAGTTTATTTTCAGTTGGGCTGTATAAGTAGCTCCTCTCACTATATGGCAAGTTTATGGATTTTTAATATTAGGTGATTTTGCAATACAGCTCCTTTAAAGAAGAACTATGGTTAAAAAATGACCATAGCCCCTCTGTACTATACAGAAGCAGGGCAGCGTGAACCAGGCCACCAGGGGTACACCTGTAATGAGGCCATGTGAGGCGGCACTGCAGAGGAGGCGCCAATTGACCTGCTTGTTTTTATTTCTATTTTAAATATATTTTATTAATTTTTTTTTTTTTACTGCTGTCATGTTTCAAGTCAATTATTGTTGGCTTAGCAGCCCTGCCCTGCCTTCACTGCCTACTGCGTTGTTTTATTGAGGGGCATCTTTCTATAGTTCGCCTCAGGCAGCAGATAATTTAGGTTCACCCCTGATCGCTGCCTGTAAAACAAGTAACGGGCTGTCTGGGAACTCACCTCTTCCGGGTTGTCTTCTAAGGCTGCCATGGAGCAGCCTATCAGCTTTCAGGGCCAGCACTCACCAGCACTGATAGGCCCGGCTGCTGTCCACCCTGATAGGCCTATTGGTGGCGTGACCAGAAGCCGAGCCTATCAGCCTTGGCCCTGAAGGCTGATAGGCTGTTCCACATTAGTCATGAAAGAGGACCCGGAAGAGGTGAGTTTCCAGGTGGGTGTTTTTTTGTTTTACAGGCGGCCCCACTGCTGTATAGTACAGAGGGACTATGTTCATTTTTGACCATACCGTGTTTCCCCGAAAATAAGACCTACTCCGAAAATAAGGCCTACTGTGCTTTTAGCATGAAGGCTAAATATACGACCTCCCCGAAAATAAGACCTCCCCCCGCAGCAAGAGTCCTCAGTCAGCTGCGGGCGGCTCTCTCTGATGACCAGTGACGCCCCTGACGTTGCGCATAGGGGGACGTCACTGGGGGACGTCACTCGTCATCAAAGCGGCCGCCACCAAAGTGAAAGCTGCTGTCTGCTGCTCGCTCTCTGACAGTAAGTTAGTGAGTAGTGGCAGCAGACTGTGAAGAAGAAAAAAAAAAGAATTTCTATGGGGGAAATGCCAGGTGAAGTGAGGGGAGGGGGGGATGGAAACTAGAGAATTCCCTGGATTCTCTAGACTCTACCCCCACCTCCCCCACCTTCACCCACTGATGATGAGGAGGAGGGGTTGTATGTTTTGGATTCCCCACATATGCCACTACCGGTAGTACAGGAGAAGGGGGGTAAATTGGGACAGGAGGATCAGGGGGGGGAGGTAACATGAAATTTTGACAGGTCACATTTTGTCTGGTTATGCTGGTTTGTGATGGCAACTACTACTGTTTAACAGTTAATAAATTTCCTTTTTTTGTGAATGCATGTGAATTCTTCTTCATGGAAAAATGTAAGACATCCCCTGAAAATAAGACCTAGCGCATCTTTGGGAGCAAAAATTAATATAAGACACTGTCTTATTTTCGGGGAAACAGGGTAGTTCCTCTTTAATAGAAGGCATTACATTATAAAGTTGTTTGTCACAGGGCTGCATATTCTGTTGCAATCATCGACAATCAACAAACCTACCTGTTTTCTTTTTGTAGAATGGAATTTGATGATGAAGATGGGGAGGGGCCCAGCAAATTTTCAAGGTCAGTGTTTTTAAACCATTGCTATGTTATCATGGCTGTGGAAAAGTGACTGTTTTCTGATGTTATTTCCCCATCTTTTACAGGTATGATAAGAAGTTGCAGGCTCTGAAGTCTAAGGGGCCCATGAGCACTGCAGGCTTGTGCTTCTACTGGAGGAGCAGTTTCTTCTGTTTTCAGGTTCAAGGATAAGACTAAACCCTTGGGTAGTGAAGGTAGGACAAATGTAAATATGCGGGGGGATAATGACAGCTAATATTTCTGTTTAAGGTTCTAATTAAGATTTTAATTCATGTAATATTCTTGTTGTGACTTTTGGCATCTTACTTAAATGTAGACACACTACAAAATGGTATTCAATAGCTCAGCCTCTATTCTGCAAGAATAAGAATTTTTGAAGAAATCAGTATGAATTTCTAAAATGATTTCTCAAAAGTCATGTGACTTTTCCAAGCCTCAGACTTTCCCCATGTAACTTTCCCCAACCCCTACCTTGGTTGAGCTTGATGGACTTATGTATTTTTCAAACTGTATTAACTATGTAATGTAATACACAGCTTGGAAGAAATCATTATTGCACCGTGGAAAGGTCAGACTGACAGTAAAGCCATTTTTTCACCCTTTAAAGCAGAGCTAAACCCTTTTATGCCCCCAGGCCCCCACCTGCCCTTTCCGTCCCTCGAGCGATACGGCTGGCTTGGCTGTGGCCTGGTTTTCAAGAAAAACTTGTTTCTTCTTCGCAATTTTTGAGCTTGCTGATTGGCTGATCCCGATTTCCTGTAGTCCAGGGAGCCCTCATGTCCCTTTGAATGACTGGGCGCAGGAGCACGCCACAGCTACAGATGTGGCAGCCAACAAAGACAACGTTGTAGCCACTAGTAAAGGTGAGTTTCCCAGCAACCCCAGGGGTTTCACACAGTGGAGCATCCCAATTTTGCATGCTCCACGGCTAGTGGTCAGCCCTGAAGTCTTTTAGGCCAGCACAGCTTTTGAGCTGCTTTAAAATGAATTGTTGCAATGCCCCACATATACATTACACTTATCATACAATGTGTTACATGCAACATATAAAATGTTTTGTTGTGTTTGGGGTTCATCTTTAAAAATTACCAAAACTTAGTTGGTCCTCTTTAACATCTTAGGGGCATCCCGATTTGGGAGATACAGAAACCAGGAAACTAATTGGAAGGAAGGGCACTCGCCCAGACCAGCCACATGGAGAACACTTATCTCTGCTGTCCCAGTCTGTGATGCACAGGAGCCGGTTAGGAATCAGACCTGTAGGCTTTCCGTAGCTGGCACTGTGAGGGATCAAGGCTGCATGAGCATGGGTATAGGTGTCTTTATGTCACAGACATCTTCTTTCTTGTTAGAGTCATAACAGGCTGGCCTTTTTCCATACAAAAGAGAAAAAATCATCCTTCAGAATTTTGATATCAGATTTTAAAACATTGGCCATAGCAAGCATATCCTAAATAAAATACAGAACGCTTTTCCAGCCTGGGTAAATCTGCCCCCCTGTAATATGAGAACCAGTGTGTCCTATAATATAACATGGGTAAGCTCGCAAGGGCAGGGCACTCCTCCCTATTGTCTCCTGTGCTCACAACACTTGGTTTTAACCTGTGGCATCTAATTTTGTATTGTTCTCTGTCCTATATGTTTTACCTTGTCTGTATTCTTACCTTGTAAAGCGCTACGGAAGTTGATGGCGCTATATAAATAAACAATAATAATAATAATGGGTAATACCCAGTTTTTTATTACAAGCCAGCAACAGAGCTATATTTTTTTTTGCTCATTCTACAAAATCTGCTGATTTCCATTGAAAAAATAAAATTACTTTGTAGCAACTATAATTTTTATTAATCCGTGTAACACGTGTTGCATCAGTATTATCACTGCTATGCCAGTTTAATTCTACTTTTAATGTGGCTTTTGCCACAATTAATCTGATTTATGTGCAAATGAAGCATGAAGCTGAGATAAGAGTTTTTGGGTTGGACTGGTTCTGGCTTGCAGTGTAGGAGTTAAATACCAGGCCTGTCGACATTAATTGCTTTGCATATCTCCCACCCGCTTACCGTCCTGCCCTGCATTCCAATGTCAGTGAGACATTTAGCAAGCTCACACTCTACAGGACTTTTTTTTTCCACTAGAAAATAAAAAGAGCAATGCCCTGCAGAGCTGGGACATCATAAAGGTGGACTAGGGGGTGGCTGCTCATCCGTACTAATGGCTGACCTGCTGTGAATACACAGCGCTGCTCTCCTACACACTGCAGCGACATTACCTCAACCAGGGTCATAAGAAGCTCGCTATTACTGAGAGCACCTCTTGGCTCTGATTCTTCATGGAGGAGGCAGGTCACAACTGCGCAGTGTGTGAAGGGAACACTGTGTATTAACATACAGTATATTCACCTGATGACTTACATGAACTCCAGCAGCAAGAGAGATTACACGCACCAGGATAAACAATTCTGGCCTCAAAATCTTTACTAACCCAAACATACACCATACCCTCCTGCTGTGAAAAAAAACACATAGCACAATAGGCTCTTTACAATAATTTATACTGACGTTTACATTTATGAAATAGAAGAGCTCCAAGTCAGTCAGTAGTTTAGTACATTTCTCCCCTAACCAACCCCCTGATGATCAGTGGCATATGCTGTTTCAGAGGGCCTAGCCAGATATTGTGGGTTATATTTGCAGATGCTGCGCTTTTGGATTGAATGACAGCTGCCATCTTGCTACACACATGAGAGCCCTGCTTATACATGAAGCTTGGTGGAGGGGGGATGTGGGGGAGAGGCACTGCCAGCGCACAGACACACTACAGCTGAGCTGAAACCTTTAGCACATCCACACAGAATGTTAGAAGGAGATAAAAGCTGTCTCTAGCTGGCTGCATTGATGAAAATGTAGTTCCCAACTAAGCTGCAGTGTGCCTGTGTGATTCTCTCTCTCCACACAAGGTAGGCTGTCTGCAGCAAAGCATGAACTTTTCCTGCATACATCCCAGACCAAACGGGCAGGCTGATTCATTAATAGCGCCAGGTAGCGACAGATGAGCGACAGTAGCGTTATTTTCACAGCGCCCGCTAGTATTCGCTGTGCTTGGCCGTTGTTCGGCTGTTGACAGCGACTCAGTCGGTGTGCGGTAATGTTGAATACGGGGTTAGGAGTCGCTGTTTGACAGGTTCCGCGCTGTATGGGAGCGCATGACAGCGAACGGCCATAGCGAACGGCTCCCAGCATATTCATTAACAAATCACGCTCCAAAAATTATCGCGCTGTGAAATGCTTGTTTAAACCCCAGAGCGCTGGCGGCGATGGGTTAAAAGTCGTTTTTTAACCCCCAAACAACCATATTTTGACAAAAAAAAAACATGTTTTTCAAAACATTTTGTAATATGAATACATTAATATCAGACCTGTAATATCAATTCTGCACAAATTTTTTTTTTTTTTTTTTTTACCTTAAAAAAAAAAATAACATTACAGAAGTGGTCACAGAATTTTTGACATTTAAAAAAAAAATAATAATAATAATAGCAATTAATTATGAATATTTAAAGATTGCTCCATTGAAATGCATTGGAGAGCGCCAGGTAGCGAGAGGTCATACCTGTCGCTGTTCAAGGTCGCTCGCTGGCGCTGTGGGGTGAGGCTGGAATAATGATGAATGATTTGCTATCTGGCGCTCTGTCAGTCGCTAAGCAGGATCGGCTTGATAAATGTGTGATTGCGGAGGGGAGCCGGCGTTCTCGTAGCGGTGAGCGTCATTACCGTTCGCTCACCATTCGCTACCTGGCGCTATCCCTTGTTAAATAAGTGAGATGTGTTATGCTTCAGAAAAACATGGCAGCATCTCGGTCATGCCACACACACACACACACACACACACACACAACAGCTAGTAGAGGAGAGTATGTAACTCTATATAACCGTGTTGAGCAGCCACATTAATGGATTTCTACTTCTGGTAAGCGATAAGTGAACTCAACATCTGTATAGTATTCCACAACATCTGCATGGAGAAGGCCCTCTCTAATAGCTTACATCACTGATTGCCAGAAGGGGGGTTTAGGGGGGATTGTACTCAAAGTTTTCCCCTACATATTTAGTTTATATTTATGGGTATTATTTTTATTCCACCCAAAAATATTTACTTTCTTACATGTTTTACATTCTGTGACCTTCTCCTTGTTAAATTAATATGAAGGCAAATCTAGGCAGGAGAGATACTATTTTGTGGCCGGGTTTTAGCTACTAGAAGGAAAAAGTGGCCTATTTTTTGTAGGAAAAACAAAACAAAATTACAACACAATGGGCTTGATTCACTAAGAGTTGAGAACAAAATTCATGGTAGTAAAAAATTAAATTCATGAAAAAAAAAACTTTTAGTGAATCACCAGATTGGAATACAATGACAGTTAATGGCACTTTTTTACTCCCGATAAAAGCATTGAACTTTTTACCCCTTTTTACCTGTAGTAAAAAGTACCATTGATTTTGATTGTCTTCCTATCTGGTGATTCACTAACAGTGACATTCTCAGGCTTTGTTCTCATGAATTGAATTTTTTACTACCATGAGAATCTTTTTCAACTCTTAGTGAATCAAGGTCAATGTAAATAAAATGAAAATGTGTTACTAGAACAGAATGAAAACTTAATAAGTCTATGTACATGCTACCTAAAAAAAGAAACATGACTGTCTTTGCCAACCCATAGGCTTGATCCCATAGAATCCTGCCGGCTGCAGCTATGCTAGCTTCAGCATTGTCAGCTCCAGTGCCCGTCTCTTGATATGTGCATTCAGCGGTGGGTGCTCTTATGCACGCCTCGAGCCAGCTACAGAGTTAGAGCTATGCAGTCAGCCCATTTCAGCCCACAGGACGATTAGGGATTAAGTCTGTGGGCTGCCAGGTAAGTTAGTTTTTTTTCTTTTGAGTTGCCCTGACAGTCCCTTTAACTTTATCTACGTTTGTCCTTTAGTCAGATATAACACTCTTTTTGTCATGTTTTTTGGTGTTCTGCCTTATTTTGCTCTTTTGGAATTTAAAATAAACATTTGTGCTAGGATTGTGCCCCCAGACCTGTGATTTACCTATCAGCATACTGTTTCCAAATATCTTATATTCCTGTGGGAGCAGCTTTCCTGGCCTTGAGTAAACTCATCACCATAGTTTCTGACTACAAATCCCGGAAATCCTTCCACTGTAACAGGTGAGCTTATCGGCAGCTTTGGCAAAATAAAGCAGCCATAATGACCTCCCCAGGCGAGAATGCTGCCAGTAACTCTTTAGCTACATGAATACAAGATCAGGATCCCCCCCATCTGAAGATGTTGAATTGGAGCAGACGGGGTTAAACCCATCAGATGATTAGCAAGCCAGATTCAGGAAATCTCTGCCAAGTACACCAAACACGCCACTTTTGTGTACATTGTGTACATTGCTAAGGTAAACACTAGGGAAAACTTTTCTTTTATAACACAGAAACTAAATAGAAACGAAAAACAGATACACTGAGCGCATTGAGGACATCATTTTGGCACACAATAAAGGAAACTTTAAAAAATGACCTTTAAGCTTTTGCATTCAGATTGAAATGTATGAGCGGACCTTTATTTTCCACTGTTGAGGATTCCAGGGTCCACTTTAAACCTTCAAAGTTTGTCCCTGCATCCATACCCAAAATAGTTCTTGGCCCTCATTACTTTATAAGTGCCCTCTTTCATGGTACTGGAGGCTGCTGCCAAGAGTGGACTGGCCAAAGGGAGCACAGGTAGAATTCCCGATGGCCCGCACTGCTTTCGGGGCCGAATGAGCTGGTATCTTACCCAGACACTGCTGGAGTTCACTCAATCCTTTTCTAACACCCATCTGAGCTCTATGCCTCCCAAGTCTATGTCCAACCCTCCAACCCTCCCCCCATACCTGACCTCATTGTACCTCCCAATGTATTGCCTTTGCAATCCTATACCCACCCCTGCCGCAGTATCTGCTTCCATAATACTAAAGCTTCAGTTCCATCAAGTTCCTCAACACCTTACCCTATATATGGCCCCATACTATCTTTCTAAGAGTGACCATTTCCAACCCTGCCAATGATCTGTCCATTTACTTCTTTAGCCTCAGCTGATGAATTATTATTATTATTGTTTATTTATATAGTGCCATCATCTTCCTTGTCTGGCCCTGGCTGCTGCCATACTTGGATCACTAAAAGGAAGCCTGTATCAGTGGTAGAGGTGAGTATCTCTCTAATGTTGGAAAAGTTAGCTTAGTTTAGTGTCCCTGTGAACAAGAACCCTCCCTGGCACTCGCCACTCCAGGACTTCTATTTTGTAACAGGCTGTTGTACTCCACCATATACTAACCTGACCTTATATGTCACAAAGGCTGTTTGTAAAGAAAGGGGAAACTTTGTCCATAACATTAAATTGTGGCCCCCAAATACTTGTTAAGCAGCATCTGGTTCTCACCGCTCCTTGGGGTTGTTCTAATCAATGTTCACAGCATCTCTTCTAGGAGCCAGAGCTGTCACAGAGGCTGAAGGTTTGTACACTTACCTCTAATTTGCTTGTATTCCTTTGATAGCATCGTCTTGTTGGGGGTGCTGATTATTGTATGTAAAATGATTTGCATAGTGCTGTTTGTCAGCATCAGAGTGGGTTTGTGTGTCCCACTAGGTTAGACTGAGGCACATAGACCCACACTGTGACCTGCTGACATGACAGCACATCATATGTTTGATGTGAGGTACACTTTGGAAAGCTTTACCAGTGTTTTTTCAGCTCCAGTCCAAAACTCGTAAATTCATTTATAGCCCAGTGGGAAAAGTAAAGATGTTTCTTGTAGCTGCTTTTTGGTGGCTCCATCATGGGGGAACCGTTGCCATGTTTTCAATAAACAGCTCATAAATGCAACAGTGATTACACAGATGCCTTTTGCAGCCAACAGTATCTAAAGTTCCTTCCATTGCATCGGCTTGTATGTCTCTTGGAATGGACTAAAACAAAATCCCAGCACAGTGACTGTGCGATGACCTTTACCCCTCCAACAGCATTCGAGTGAACTTTGATTCATACCCATCTGTATATTTATCGCCTGTGCATCCTTCTGTTTAATACCTTTAGGGCCCCCACAGCAAATCCATGTACAAATAAATTCTTCTTTACATTTTGATCTCACATGCTAAAAAAAGAAACATCTAATCAGTCATTGAAAAGTCTTATAAACAAGCCAAGAACAGCCAGGTCATTAGGAAGATTGAAGCCAAATGGAAAATGAAATGGAAGCTGAACAGACACTGACAAAGAACTTGGTGTACCCACACACCGCCTGTCCAGCCCCAGACAAGTGTGTTCGTTGGGTTGCGGGGACCGTGTCCCTGGACGGCTCTGCTTGGTGCTGGTTCTTATACTCTTCCGTTTTTTTCTCCTGCTCTGATTCTGCTTTCAGAGAGAATCACAGTGAAATTGAAAGACGTCGGAGGAATAAGATGACACAATACATCACAGAGCTGTCCGACATGGTTCCCACCTGCAGTGCCCTCGCACGCAAACCTGACAAGCTCACCATCCTGCGCATGGCTGTGTCCCATATGAAATCCATGAGAGGGACAGGAAATAAATCAACAGACGGAGCTTATAAACCCTCCTTCCTAACTGAACAGGTGCTGGTGCTCTGCAAGCTATCCTTAATGCATGTTCACCACCAAACTCAAGCTGGCTATACACTATTTCAGACGCTACCAATTAGAACAATTTGTTAGTAACACTTAAGCAAACAGTCTGGAGCAATGAAAGACTGGCTTTAGTGAGAGTGCTGGAAAATGACTGTGTCTGTTTAAGAATTGGGGGGGGGGGGGGCATACATGTAATACACAGCTTTTAAATCAGACATTCAATTTAGCCAATATTTATTCTTGTTTTGGATACTTTGACAGGCTTTTCATTGCTGTCATTAATGTTCCTTGATAAATATTCTTGGAAAGTATACTAGAAGGCCAGTCACACTGTCACCAGGCCCTGATGAATTATCCCCAGGGATGAAAAATGATGGGGTAAGCAACACCCTGGCATTGCTGTATGCCAGGTTCAGTGACAACCTGACATGGGCTTTAACCCGAGGGCTCAAGCAATAGACGAGATCTCTCATCAGTTATAAAATAGATTAGAGATCTCCTTGTGCATAGCCAGCTTTACCAAACAACTAGTGTTATTGCATACAAATACATCTATAATGAGACAGATGCAGGAGCTGCCATTGACAATCTCATTCTGAAAATGTTAGTTGCCCTGATGTCACCCTCATCATCCATCCTTAATTCCTGAAACATTGCCCTGAAGATGTCAAACAGCTGTCAAGGTCTTACTTCTTGTTTCATACAAGTGGCTCATCACTAGAGATGAGCGAACTTCTTGAAAGTTTGATTCGGGCGATTCGGCGAATTTCCCCAAGAAATTCGGGTTCGCCCGAATCGAACTTTTACGAATCGCTCATCAGAAAAAAAAAATGCCGGCATGGTGGCAGCGGGCAGGCCGGCTACGCTGTCAGCGGGCGGCGGAAGCTCCCACCATGCCGGCATTTGTTTAAAAAGCAAACACTTACCTGCATGCTCGGAGCGTGGAGGCCGGCGTCGCTCTCAGGCGCCCTCTGATGACGCGTCCTCTGATGACAGCTGAGAGCGGCGCCGGCCTCCACGCTCCGGCGCCGCTCTCAGCTGTCATCAGAGGACGCGTCATCAGAGGGCGCGTCTTCAGAGGGCGCCTGAGAGCGACGCCGGCCTCCATGCTCCGAGCATGCAGGTAAGTGTTTGCTTTTTAAACAAATGCCGGCATGGTGGGAGCGGGCAGGCCGGCTGCGCTGTCAGTGGGCCGGCTTCTGCTGCCCGCTGACAGCGTAGCCGGCCTGCCCGCTCCCACCATGCCAGCATTTTTTTTTTTTATTTCAGGGAAAATTCGATCGGCACGAACCAAAAAAAATCCGGGTTCGTGCCGAATCGAATTTTCCCTGAAATTCGGAGCGAATTCCGGTTCGTCCGAACCGGTTCGCTCATCTCTACTCATCACCCATCATACATTGCAGGCGGACGGGCATAATTGGCTCCAGGCAACTACCATTTTCAAAAAGCCTCTGTATTTCTCTCATTACAGTACATTATATCACGAGTAATTTACAAATCATTGTTAATTCATGAAAACATTTTAACAAAGTTAGACAATAAGGGTCGATTCAGAGCCAGGGAGAAAACTGCCATTCACTTTCATTGTCTACCTTGGGGCTGATTCAACAACTGGATGTAAATTTTCACCTGGTGTTGAATCATCCCCAATTTAGACAATGAAAGTGAATGGCAGTTTTCTGCCCTAAAAAGGAGTACGTTTTCTCACCTGGCTCCAAATCAACCCCATAGTTATAGATAACATGCTGTATTCTTAAAAACACTATAGAAAAACATCTAAAGTTTATACAGCCCTAACAAAGGAATGCAGTATGAATGCCTTCTTGAACCACTTTAATTTATTTTTATTTGGGAAGGTCGTCATACTGCAAGAAGAGCCTAATGTTACCAAAAATGTATACAGCCAGGATGTATAGTGTATTGCCAGCCCGAATTTCTGCATTAATAGAATGAATAGATATATTTTCTCTCGGTGGATTCCCATTTTGGCTCCGTGTTCATTTATCTATCTTGTTCCCCACTGACTAGGAGCTAAAGCATCTCATACTGGAAGCCGCAGATGGATTTCTGTTTGTCGTGGCAGCAGAAACTGGAAGAGTGATTTACGTGTCAGACTCAGTCACTCCTGTATTAAACCATCCTCAGTCAGAATGGTTTGGCAGCACTTTGTATGAACAGGCCCATCCTGATGATATTGAGAAGCTTAGAGAGCAGCTGTGCACCTCTGAAAACTCCATGACAGGTGAGTCCATGACGGGTTAGACACGTCTGTCTTAAAGTTAAAATTCTCATTATTTCCTTAGTTTTGGATGAAGCAAAAACGTTTAAGAGCTACTTTAATGTTCCTTTTGTTGTCAGTGCATTTCAATATTCCAAACATCCATGGATTATCTGTTATAGGAACTATTTGTCTCTGTTAACAAGTAAAGCTTGATTGCGTCTGAGTTAAATAAAAGCTTAAAGACATTCATATTTTGACAGGTTTGATAAAGTACTAGTTAACCTGTAAAGACAAATAGATGGTTATAAAGGGAAGTGAGCATTTAATATGGTCTTCAATGCAGCTACACAGAAATGCCAGTCTGATGTAAAAAGGTGCTATAATACATTGATTGGGTTGTCTGTTTTGATAATCAGATAAAATAATAAGGTAAAGAACCAGAAATGGATGAAACATTACTGCCACTACCCTAAGGGTTCTGAAGCAAACCATTTTCATTTCAAAGTTAAAAGAAAACAAATAATAAAATTGTTCTAGCAATGGCAATAAAAATCCAGAATGTCTGTTCTGCAAACCACTTCCTTTTGTGAGGTTCCCCAAGTCTTCATGTCAAGCACACCTCTAGTGAAACATGACCCTGGCCAGAGCGTCGGGAATGTACTGCCTCAGTGGTTTAACTTTTTAAAAATCCATTTAACGTGTTTTGTGGCTGCAGATTAACTTTGATATTCTAACATTTGTGATTCCAAGCACCAGCTGGCTTTACCCCATAAATAGTTTGCTGCGGTAGTATTTGTCGTATCACTCACCTCACTGAGCATGTCTTTTTACTAGCTCAAGCTTTTCCATTATTTGAAACCTGGGCACAGTCTACGAACAAAACCTAAGTTCTGTAAATTCAAGTTACTGTTACCGGTTCTAGAAGTGCTACGTTATTAAGGTGATATTGATCAAAACAAAAACATATTACAATGATAATAACGTCGTAATTAAACTGTAACAAGCACGGGATCAAAATATTTTACAATAATAGTCATTATTGTTAGCATGGAAATAACAGCAACAGGGGTACCAATTTGCCATAAAGAAGGAGCATGAAGCAAGCAGCCGGCCCATTACCACATGCACCACAACGCACTGTATGGTTAGAAACATTGAAGAATTATCAGGACCAGAATCAGTTTATTTTCAGCCGTGTTCATTACATGGAATTTGTTCTGCCATTAGTGGCAAACTGTGCTCAGAGAGGAGATGGCTGCTTAGAATAGGAACAATCTTCATAAACGAAACGCTTACCAGCATACTACACAATAAGCATGACCTTTTTCTAACTGTTTGGGAACCCTGGATCAAATATGCTGCCCCCAATCTCTCTTCATTGGCATTGAACTAACACGGACTGAGAAACCAATAGAAGCAGGTCAGGGACCACCGTGACCAACCCCACTTTTTCAATTTTCAATTGTCTTCTAATAGATTTGTGCAGAGTTAAAGGCTAAGACAGAGGTCGATGGGAAACTCTTTGCAGAGTTTCCATTCTGACTTTTGATGAGGCCGACGAGACAATGTGCGCGTTATCTCACTGTTGCCAACAATATCCTGTATGTATGTAAAGTTTTAACCTCTACCTTTGTAAGGTAATGTTGTTATGACATTGAAAACTCAATAAAAAGATTGATACAAGGGGCTGCCCCGCAGAAGGCACGGTCCTGCATATCTGGTGGGAGTGCCCAAAAGTTAAAAGGCTGTGGTCAAGGGTCTTCGGCTTGCTATACACCCTTCTGCATACTAATATACAAAGAGACCCCTGGGTGGCGTTGCTACATGTGAAACCGGAGGGCATCACTAAATCCCAGCACACCCTATTGACCCAAGTTATGTTGGCCATAAAGTTAACAATCGCGAGCTCCTGGAAGAAAGCCAACGTCCCGTTTCAGACGGTAAAAAGAGGCTCTTCATTAAGGAAAAATTGACAAGCATCCTAAAAGTTTCCCATGAGAAATTTATGAAAACTTGGAGCCTGTGGGTGGAATATGCGTTTCCGGACGTAGGGAATGCCTGCAGTGAGGAGCGGCTCTAGCCCCTCGCTCTTCTAACTCCCACCTCTTTTTTTTTCACTTTTCTTCTTTTTTACCCCCCTCCCCTTCCCCCCGAAGTTGGGAGATGGCGGTGCAAAGAACTCTGGACCGGATGGGGGATGTTCTACCCACCCATCGGTCCATGGTATGACCATCACACAACAGCCAGCGTCAGATCAGATACATTTTTTGAACGCGTGTTGACAATAGGAATGTAAGGGACTTACCTGTGCCAGGGGCCTCCTTCTGCAGGGCGCGCCTGCTGCTCCGATATGACCCTTGCTTCTCTGTAGCTGTGCAGGCGTGCGCTCAAGCTGACCAGCCCATGGAATTTTGCACCAATCAACGATCACACTTAGTATTGCACCAATCAGCACATACACTTCCCCCCAGGGTGGCCATTGGCCAGTTCCCCAATAAATATGGAGTCAGCCCAGTACTCAGTGCCCATGATAGTCTCTTGTGATTAGGGTGTGATTTCACTAGTTATTATGTTTCCGACCCAGCTTGATCGACCATCCCCGTCCGCTGCCTGTACCAACCTTTGCTTTGTCTGACCTCGAATCTGTCTGCCCCTTTGGATACCCCACTATCTCTGACCTCCCGGCTTGACCCTTTGGCTACCCCTGACTATGCACCTAACTTATCCCTGTACTTTGACTGTCTTCCCGTGTATGACCTTGGCTTTGGGATCCCCTCGCGGTTCGACCTTCACCATAAGCAGACATCCTTTGTACCTATTCAGACCTGGGGGCAACCGTGTCCGGCGAGGCGTTCATAGCGTCCTGGCTTGTCTAAAGGCAGAAGCCGCGGTGGAGATTGGGGGTTGTCTGCTTACAGAAGGCTGGTGTCCCGCTGGGCATCACAAGGAAGAAGTTGATAAGCATGAATGACAATGTTAAAAGACTGACAACTTGTAATTTAAATCTCTTTCTGTAACACTTTATTATGCTGTACAGTCAAGCTGTTATAATAAAAAATGACAATAAAAAGATTGATACAAACAATAGGAACAATCAACAACTCAATTCACATCTAATACAGTTTAATTTACACTTTCAAAAGTTGCATGGCTTGTGGGATGTAACAGTTCTTATATCTTATGCTTGTATGATATACAGGGCTTTTCAGTGTTCACTGACGATCAGCAGTGGGGTGGCCGTTCGTATGGTGCACCCCCTGTTTCCAATCACTGAGGGGAACCTGCTCATAAGAGCAGTGATGGATCAATCGTTCCAGAGGCCAAAGAAGTATTTTTTGTTTTTTTTTAGCCTTTAGTGTCTGTCCCGCAAACAGCTGCAAATTGGAAAACCCTAAAACACACACCTGGGCCTCGATTCAATAAAGGTAGAAAAAAATTCTCATGGTAGTAAAAGATTCAATTCATGAGAAAAAAGCCTGAGAATTTCACTGTTACTGAATCACCAGAAAAAAAGACAATGAAAGTCAATGGTACTTTTTACTACTAAGGAGAAGTAGAGAACTGTTTACACTGTAGTAAAAAGTACCATTGACTTTCATTGACTTTTTTTCTGGTGATTCAGTAACAGTGAAATTCTCAGGCTTTTTTCTCATGAATTGAATCTTTTACTACCATGAGAATTTGTTCTACCTTTATTGAATCGAGGCCCTGGTCACAGCTTTTGCATGCCCTATGCAGGGAGTTCTGTGCTATAGTTCTGGCTTCTGGTCTGCCAGGCTGCTGGAGCTTGTGACAGTCCCGTCACCCAATCCCAACTGCTGCAAATATTGTGTAACTAGACAGTTATCCCTGAATATCTTCAGCAGCAGCAGTCTTTCACGAGAGCCCCACTTACACTGCGGGAGCAGGCTTTTGTCCTATCAGAATAATTTGAATGAATAGATTGACATGTGCCTCCACCTGGCTGCTCCCCTCTGTTGCGCACACCCACCATGGGGGAAAGGAGCGTATTGTTTAGAGGAATGCCAGCGATGCTGCAGCAGGCTTGCACATGTGCCATGGGATCGATTTTCAAGGCGAGTATCTGATAAGACCTCTTTAGAGTCCATGGCCACCTTCACTGGGGTACCAGTGCTCTGACACTAGGAAAAGGGAAAGATTTTAAATGGGATCATGTTAATATAATTCAGATTTCACTCTTATAAAGCATAGCAGTGCTTGCATTGTCCAAGGTCCAGGTTTCTCCTTTATTCTTTCTGCTTATGTGCAGATGAAACCAAGATTTTTGCAGATGACACCAGGATTTTTGCAGATGGCACTAAGATATGTAGTACAGTGCAGTCTATTGAAGATGTTCACAAGCTTCAGGCTGACTTGGACACTTTGGGTATCTGGGCATCCACTTGACAAATGAAGTTCAATGTGGAGAAATGTAAAGTGATGCACTTGGGGTCTTACAACCTGAAGGCCACAAACCGGGAGAAACACCTGTTGAGAAGGATCTGGGTGAACTGGTAGATCACAGAATAAATAACAGCAGGCAATGCCAAGCAGCTGCTTCCAAGGCCATCAAGATATTATCATGCAATAAAAGAGGCCTGGAATCATGGGATAGGGATGTCATTTTTCCTCTTTACAAGGCACTGGTGTACCCTCAGCTGGAATATGCCGTCCAGTTCTGGGCATCCGTTCATAGAAAGGACGCTCTGACTATGGAAAGGGTGCAGAGGAGAGCCACCAAATTAATAAGAGGAATGAAAGATTTAGTTATGAGGAAATATTACGAGAATTAAATCTGTTTAGTTCTGAGAGGAGACGACTGAGGGGGGACATGATTAACTTGCATAAATATATAATTGGGCAATACAAAAAATATGGGGAAACACTATTTCAGGTAAAATCCTCTCTAAAGACAAGGGGGCACTCCCTTCGACTGGAAAAAAAGAAATTCAGTCTCCGGAGGCGACAATCATTCTTTACCATAAGAACTATAAATCTGTGGAATAGCCTCCCGCAGAAGCTTGTTACAGCATCAACTGCTGACAGCTTCAAAAAAAGGATTAGATCCTTATTTAGAAGAAAATAACATTAACAGTTGTTATTAGTAAAAAATAACTTCCCCTACCCCAACACCCTTGGTTGAACTGGGTGGACATATGTCTTATTTCAACTGTATTAACTACTGTATGTAACTATATGCCGTGCACAAATATTAGGGGAAAAAAGATTTCATATACCACCATCAAAATGCAGTCACCAGTAGCACCCACTTTGCTGCACAGTCCGAAGTATTAATCAGCAGGGTTTAGTGGGGAATAGCGATGTTCTAGACATGTTTTTGGCATCTGGTGGGGGGTTATGTTTAATTCAGGCCTGCTTTAAGATCTCTAATATGTGTATCATTATTTGTACCTATTTGCTGTATGATAGCAGCAGGCAGATAAACACAGTAGCTCCCTTCAAAACCAGCAAAGCAAGCTTTTATAGAAGGACATCCCCATATACACCTATAAGCTTATAACCCTGGGTCTATGTCTCAGCGACCCTGCTATGCAGCTGTTTTTTGTATCACAGCAGAAGTAGGCTGTGGCTACCAGAACGCCTTGTTCCAGCACTTTAGCTTTCGGACATTTCAGTCCTATTTTGTGGGTCACTGTTGTGGCAGTTCTGCCTAAATCATTGCAAAGGCCAGTCCTTTGATCAAAAAGCCAGTTGGAGATCAAATCCAAACAGCCATCAATAAACAAATATATGACAGAACTCTAACATCACCACTGTATCACAAAATGAATTACAAACTTTTAAAACCAACACAAGACACTTTAAAAGGATGTGGGGAGACCACTTGTAATATGACATTCATTCAAAAGAAAATAATAAAAGCCTTTGTACTCTGTAAACATGGGCAGTCTGGTGCCAAGAATCAGCCCCGGCCGGCTCAGCACCAGTCCATGACCATCCCAGTGTTCTCCCCAGCTGGTCAGAGTGAGCTCCACATCTATTGCAGGGGCAGATCATGGGGCGGATACTGGGGGGTATAGAAACCCCCCTCATTGTAGCAATGATGCTGAGCCTAAAGGGTTGTTGTGGGGCCAGGTATAGGGCTGGGAGGAGACTTGGAGGCTGATTCACTGCTAGCGCCACGTATTGCCAGATGAGCTTAGAGCGACTGCTAGTAGAATCTGTAAGCAGGTATCAGGCGCTGTAACAGAGCGTCTCGGTCGGTAGTAACCTGGCCATCATTGATGAATGTGATGTATGTTGGGCGCTGTAACAACAGTACAGCGCTGCAGCGAGCGAGAGGTAACTGCACACACAGCGTCTGCACTTTAATGCTGGGGGCTATAGCATAGAGCGCCAGACGCTATGTGATTTAAGTCTGTTTTTGAACACACATACACCAGTAACAAAGCGAAAAAACACATGGAATGACATTGTTTTAACACTGGGACAATAACACTTTAGTGACAGACCTGTACATACAATTCTGCATAAAAATATATAACAAAAAAAATGATTAAAAGTGTTTGTTTGCAGCCAGGAGAGGTCACACCATGATTTAATCCAATAAAATGCCCAACAGGCTATTTATACATAACTAATGAAACCCCATTGAAATGTATGGGAGAGCGCTACAGAGCGACAGCTACTACATTGCGCTCTGGAATCTAGAGCGCCGGCGCTATTGGCTGAGCCGCATGTAATAATACATGTGACGTTACATGGTGCTGTTAGAGGCGCTCACCTGATTCACTTTCTTAAATGTGTTTTCCCGTATAGCACCCGGCGTTCACCAAACGCTGCCTGCCGCTACGAGGCACCACCTGGTGCTATCCGTTCTTAAGAGGTGAATTCCCGGGTTTGGCCTTTTTTTATTTTACCGGCGGCGATGCACATTGCGGCAGCCAGGGTCACTCTGGCCTATTGCTCTATAGTACAGAGGGACTATGATCATTTTTTACCATAGTTCATAATTAAAACCAATAAGCCCCTCCAAGCTTGTCACAATGCAGTCCGGGCCAACCCCACAGCCATTAGCAAGGAAATGGGTGTGGGTCCGCTTTATTTGCCTCTGAATTGTGGTTGGCTGGTGGATACAGGATTAAGGATTTATGTATTTTAAGGGTAATTCCACTTTTGATGGCATATTCAAGTTTCATTAATATGTGGCAAAATGTTATCCGAAAGGTGCTGAGCTTATCTGTTATTGTTTTCTTTTCTATTAGTTTGCAACTCTGTTATTACTAGCAACAGTGAGTTTACCCTAGCAACGTACGTCAACTGGTGTGTGTAGTGTACAGAACAGAGACAATGCTCCACATTCCTGTGTTCACAGGTTTAACCCCTCCTGCTGTAAATCAGCGTCTTCAGGTGGGGGGACCACATTCTTATGTTCCAGTAGCTATAGGATTACTGGCAGCGTTTTCACCTGGGGAGGTCATTACTGCTGCTTTATTTAGACAAAGGCCCTTATTTAACAAGGGATAGCAGCAGGTAGCGCCTGGTGAGCGACCGGTAATGACGGACACCGCCACAAGAACGCCAGCTCCCCACCACAATCACACATTTATCAAGCCGATCCTGCTTAGCGACTGACAGAGCGCCAGATAGCCACTCATTCATCATTATTCCAGCCTCAGCCCACAGCGCCAGCGTCCGACCTTGAACAGCGACAGGTATGACCTCTCGCTACCTGGTGCTCTCCAGTGCATTTCAATGGAACAATCTTTAAATATTCATAATTAATTCATATTAATGTTTTTTTTTTTTTTAAATGTGAAAAATTATGTGACCACTTCTGCCATGTTATATTTTTTTTTTAAAGTAAAAAAAAAAAAAAAAAACATTGTGCAGAATTGATATTACAGGTCTGATATTAATGTATTAATATTACAAAATGTTATTAAAAACTTGTTTTTTTTGGTTTCCAAAAATATGGTTGTTTGGGAGTTAAAAAACTACTTTTAACCCATCGCCGCCAGCGCTCTGGGGTTTAAACATGCATTTCACAGCGCGAGAATTTTTTGAGTGTGATTTGTTAATGAATATGGTGGGAGCCGGTCGCTATGGCCAGTCGTTATCATGCGCTCCCATACAGCGCGGAACCTGTCAAATAACGACTCCTCACCCAATATTCAACATTACTGTACACCGACTGAGTCGCTGTCAACAACCGAACAACGGCCAAGCACAGCGACTACTAGCGGGCGCTCTGAAAATGCCGCTACAGTCGCTCAACTGTCGCTACCTGCCGCTATTACTGAATCGGCCTCCAAGCTGCTGATTAGCTCACCTGTTACAGTGGAAGGATTCTGGAACTTGTAATCACTAGTTTTTACTCCAAAGCCAGAAAAGCCACTCCCACTTTAGCAACACAGAGCCACAGGAATATAAGAAACTTGGAAACAGCATGCTGATAAGTAAATCACAGATAAGGGAACACAATCCTAACATGAATGTTTACATTACAAAAGAGGAAAACAATAAGGCAGAACACCAAAAACCTGACCTGAGTTTTTCACCCAAAGCCTTCTCGCAATTCTGTGCCAGACAGGATCCTAGTTAACCCTAATCGACCCCCTCATTATTTTATTTTAACATGCCTAAGCCCTGCATTAGAGAACTACTCACCTTTTCCGAGTGGTGCTCCATCTAATGGTAGACATGACCCATATGCAGCAGCTGCACCATCCTCATTTGGCTACATGCTGCAATGTTTAGTAGTTTCTTGTCCCTGTCATACATAGCTTCAAGCTGGATTTTAGCTTCCTATGGATCTTTAACTGCATGGGCTGTGATTTTTAAAGGGACTTGAAGTTATTTTCGACTTTAGGTCTGCTTTGACTGTTTCACAGGGTTCAGAGGGGGAAGAAGCTGTTACACTCGCACTGGAAAGAATGCAAAGAAGAGCTATTTATCAAATTTATATTTTGGAAGTTTGACAAACTACAGTGCTACACTTGTTTTTTCAAGTGTTTACCTCTTCTGAACTAGTGAAATGCCTTTGTTACGGTTACCTACAGGAAGAGGATGAATATATATATATATATACACACACATGATGCACCATCGCGGCCTCCGCACAGCATGTGACCCGAAGCTCCGCAGCGCTCGGCAGGCTCCTGGCAACACCGAGTTCCTGACAGTTTGCAACAATCTGGGTTTAAGGTTTCTCCGTTTCTTCCTGCACTTTGTTATGGCAGATGTTTTGCTGGATCCAGTTCTGCTTCTCTTTACAGTCAAATATTTATTTGCCCTGCCTTGTTTTGTTTCTCTTATTTGATGATGCTCAAAAATGTTTAAGGTTCATCAACTTTTCCCTGGCTTTGTATTATTTTAGTTGTAATATTTCCAAGTGTATTTTTCTTTCCTCACTTAATGCTGAAACATTCTTTAATTATCTTTAAAGGGATGGGCCCTTTAAAGATAATAATTTATGCCCAGCAGGAGCCCTCAGTCTTTCTTGTCCCCCACCCACCCAGACAACCCCACTGTAGGCTGACAGGTCGCACACATCTGAAAAGTAGCAACTAGAGATGAGCGAACTTTTGAAAAATTCGATTCGACTGATTCGCCGAATTTTCCGACAAAAATCGTTTCGACCCGAATAAATTCGCGACGAATCGCTATTAAAAACGGCTATTTCTGAGCCTCCTACAGCCTCAATAGGGTTGTAAACCATTCAGCCTTGCTGTAACACGCACAGGATGCGTGCTGGGTTTGTTAAATAATACTTTGAAGAAATATCACATGCAGATCAGAGGCATCGCTAATAGAATCGCAGAGCGGCACAATTGCAGAGAGTTGAAGTGGCATCACTATGAGGGGCAGAAGGAGCCCAAATATACACTGGAGTTGGCCTCAGGAGCCCAAAAATTGGATGAATCACACCCTGGAGTTGGCAGAAGTTGGCAGCAGCAGCAGCAGGAGCCCAAATATACACTGGAGTTGGCTTCAGGAGCCCAAAAATTGGATGAATCACACCCTGGAGTTGGCAGAAGTTGGCAGCAGCAGGAGCAGGAGCCCAAATATACACTGGAGTTGGCCTCAGGAGCCCAAAAATTGGATGAATCACACCCTGGAGTTGGCAGAAGTTGGCAGCAGCAGCAGCAGGAGCCCAAATATACACTGGAGTTGGCCTCAGGAGCCCAAAAATTGGATGAATCACACCCTGGAGTTGGCAGGAGTTGACAGTAGTAGCAGCAGGAGCCCAAATATACACTGGAGTTGGCCTCAGGAGCCCAAAAATTGGATGAATCACACCCTGGAGTTGGCAGAAGTTGGCAGCAGCAGCAGCAGGAGCCCAAATATACACTGGAGTTGGCCTCAGGAGCCCAAAAATTGGATGAATCACACCCTGGAGTTGGCAGAAGTTGGCAGCAGCAGCAGCAGGAGCCCAAATATACACTGGAGTTGGCTTCAGGAGCCCAAAAATTGGATGAATCACACCCTGGAGTTGGCAGGAGTTGACAGTAGTAGCAGCAGGAGCCCAAATATACACTGGAGTTGGCTTCAGGAGCCCAAAAATTGGATGAATCACACCCTGGAGTTGGCAGGAGTTGGCAGCAGCAGCAGCAGGAGCCCAAATATACACTGGAGTTGGCCTCAGGAGCCCAAAAATTGGATGAATCACACCCTGGAGTTGGCAGAAGTTGGCAGTAGTAGCAGCAGGAGCCCAAATATACACTGGAGTTGGCCTCAGGAGCCCAAAAATTGGATGAATCACACCCTGGAGTTGGCAGAAGTTGGCAGTAGTAGCAGCAGGAGCCCAAATATACACTGGAGTTGGCTTCAGGAGCCCAAAAATTGGATGAATCACACCCTGGAGTTGGCAGAAGTTGGCAGTAGCAGCAGCAGGAGCCCAAATATACACTGGAGTTGGCTTCAGGAGCCCAAAAATTGGATGAATCACACCCTGGAGTTGGCAGGAGTTGACAGTAGCAGCAGCAGGAGCCCAAATATACACTGGAGTTGGCTTCAGGAGCCCAAAAATTGGATGAATCACACCCTGGAGTTGGCAGGAGTTGACAGTAGCAGCAGCAGGAGCCCAAATATACACTGGAGTTGGCTTCAGGAGCCCAAAAATTGGATGAATCACACCCTGGAGTTGGCAGAAGTTGGCAGTAGTAGCAGCAGGAGCCCAAATATACACTGGAGTTGGCTTCAGGAGCCCAAAAATTGGATGAATCACACCCTGGAGTTGGCAGGAGTTGACAGTAGCAGCAGCAGGAGCCCAAATATACACTGGAGTTGGCCTCAGGAGCCCAAAAATTGGATGAATCACACCCTGGAGTTGGCAGGAGTTGACAGTAGCAGCAGCAGGAGCCCAAATATACACTGGAGTTGGCTTCAGGAGCCCAAAAATTGGATGAATCACACCCTGGAGTTGGCAGGAGTTGACAGTAGCAGCAGCAGGAGCCCAAATATACACTGGAGTTGGCTTCAGGAGCCCAAAAATTGGATGAATCACACCCTGGAGTTGGCAGAAGTTGGCAGTAGTAGCAGCAGGAGCCCAAATATACACTGGAGTTGGCTTCAGGAGCCCAAAAATTGGATGAATCACACCCTGGAGTTGGCAGGAGTTGACAGTAGCAGCAGCAGGAGCCCAAATATACACTGGAGTTGGCCTCAGGAGCCCAAAAATTGGATGAATCACACCCTGGAGTTGGCAGGAGTTGACAGTAGTAGCAGCAGGAGCCCAAATATACACTGGAGTTGGCTTCAGGAGCCCAAAAATTGGATGAATCACACCCTGGAGTTGGCAGGAGTTGACAGTAGCAGCAGCAGGAGCCCAAATATACACTGGAGTTGGCCTCAGGAGCCCAAAAATTGGATGAATCACACCCTGGAGTTGGCAGGAGTTGACAGTAGTAGCAGCAGGAGCCCAAATATACACTGGAGTTGGCTTCAGGAGCCCAAAAATTGGATGAATCACACCCTGGAGTTGGCAGGAGTTGACAGTAGCAGCAGCAGGAGCCCAAATATACACTGGAGTTGGCCTCAGGAGCCCAAAAATTGGATGAATCACACCCTGGAGTTGGCAGGAGTTGACAGTAGCAGCAGCAGGAGCCCAAATATACACTGGAGTTGGCTTCAGGAGCCCAAAAATTGGATGAATCACACCCTGGAGTTGGCAGAAGTTGGCAGCAGCAGCAGCAGCAGGAGCCCAAATATACACTGGAGTTGGCTTCAGGAGCCCAAAAATTGGATGAATCACACCCTGGAGTTGGCAGAAGTTGGCAGCAGCAGCAGCAGCAGGAGCCCAAATATACACTGGAGTTGGCTTCAGGAGCCCAAAAATTGGATGAATCACACCCTGGAGTTGGCAGGAGTTGACAGTAGCAGCAGCAGGAGCCCAAATATACACTGGAGTTGGCTTCAGGAGCCCAAAAATTGGATGAATCACACCCTGGAGTTGGCAGGAGTTGACAGTAGCAGCAGCAGGAGCCCAAATATACACTGGAGTTGGCTTCAGGAGCCCAAAAATTGGATGAATCACACCCTGGAGTTGGCAGAAGTTGGCAGTAGTAGCAGCAGGAGCCCAAATATACACTGGAGTTGGCTTCAGGAGCCCAAAAATTGGATGAATCACACCCTGGAGTTGGCAGGAGTTGACAGTAGCAGCAGCAGGAGCCCAAATATACACTGGAGTTGGCCTCAGGAGCCCAAAAATTGGATGAATCACACCCTGGAGTTGGCAGGAGTTGACAGTAGCAGCAGCAGGAGCCCAAATATACACTGGAGTTGGCTTCAGGAGCCCAAAAATTGGATGAATCACACCCTGGAGTTGGCAGGAGTTGACAGTAGCAGCAGCAGGAGCCCAAATATACACTGGAGTTGGCTTCAGGAGCCCAAAAATTGGATGAATCACACCCTGGAGTTGGCAGAAGTTGGCAGTAGTAGCAGCAGGAGCCCAAATATACACTGGAGTTGGCTTCAGGAGCCCAAAAATTGGATGAATCACACCCTGGAGTTGGCAGGAGTTGACAGTAGCAGCAGCAGGAGCCCAAATATACACTGGAGTTGGCCTCAGGAGCCCAAAAATTGGATGAATCACACCCTGGAGTTGGCAGGAGTTGACAGTAGTAGCAGCAGGAGCCCAAATATACACTGGAGTTGGCTTCAGGAGCCCAAAAATTGGATGAATCACACCCTGGAGTTGGCAGGAGTTGACAGTAGCAGCAGCAGGAGCCCAAATATACACTGGAGTTGGCCTCAGGAGCCCAAAAATTGGATGAATCACACCCTGGAGTTGGCAGGAGTTGACAGTAGTAGCAGCAGGAGCCCAAATATACACTGGAGTTGGCTTCAGGAGCCCAAAAATTGGATGAATCACACCCTGGAGTTGGCAGGAGTTGACAGTAGCAGCAGCAGGAGCCCAAATATACACTGGAGTTGGCCTCAGGAGCCCAAAAATTGGATGAATCACACCCTGGAGTTGGCAGGAGTTGACAGTAGTAGCAGCAGGAGCCCAAATATACACTGGAGTTGGCTTCAGGAGCCCAAAAATTGGATGAATCACACCCTGGAGTTGGCAGGAGTTGACAGTAGCAGCAGCAGGAGCCCAAATATACACTGGAGTTGGCCTCAGGAGCCCAAAAATTGGATGAATCACACCCTGGAGTTGGCAGGAGTTGACAGTAGCAGCAGCAGGAGCCCAAATATACACTGGAGTTGGCTTCAGGAGCCCAAAAATTGGATGAATCACACCCTGGAGTTGGCAGAAGTTGGCAGCAGCAGCAGCAGCAGGAGCCCAAATATACACTGGAGTTGGCTTCAGGAGCCCAAAAATTGGATGAATCACACCCTGGAGTTGGCAGAAGTTGGCAGCAGCAGCAGCAGCAGGAGCCCAAATATACACTGGAGTTGGCTTCAGGAGCCCAAAAATTGGATGAATCACACCCTGGAGTTGGCAGAAGTTGGCAGCAGCAGCAGCAGCAGGAGCCCAAATATACACTGGAGTTGGCTTCAGGAGCCCAAAAATTGGATGAATCACACCCTGGAGTTGGCAGAAGTTGGCAGTAGCAGCAGCAGGAGCCCAAATATACACTGGAGTTGGCTTCAGGAGCCCAAAAATTGGATGAATCACACCCTGGAGTTGGCAGGAGTTGACAGTAGCAGCAGCAGGAGCCCAAATATACACTGGAGTTGGCCTCAGGAGCCCAAAAATTGGATGAATCACACCCTGGAGTTGGCAGGAGTTGACAGTAGTAGCAGCAGGAGCCCAAATATACACTGGAGTTGGCTTCAGGAGCCCAAAAATTGGATGAATCACACCCTGGAGTTGGCAGAAGTTGGCAGTAGCAGCAGCAGGAGCCCAAAAAATGGCCTAAAGACATAAATATGTTTTGCACCATTTGTAAAGTGTAAAACGTGGCACCATGCTGAATCTAGTCGCATGCATCAGGCATTGGTGGGTGGAAATCCTGGCTGATCCATCCCTGATTCATTTTGACAAAGGTGAGTCTCTCCACATTTTTAGTTGACAGACGAGTTCTCCTCGCCGTAACTATGGCCCCCGCCGCACTAAACACCCGCTCAGATGGCACGCTACTTGCCGGGCAGGACAGCTTTTCCAGGGCAAACTCTGCTAGTTGCGGCCACAAATCAAGTTTGGCTGCCCAGAAGTCCAGCGGATCCTCAAGGTGTGTTGGCATGGTCATGTCAAAGTATGACATGACCTGCTGGTTCAGGTCCTGCTCCAGGTCTTCCTGCTGCTCATGAGTAGCCTCACTATGCGGGTGTAGAAAGCTACTCATTAGCGACTGAAGACTGAGGCTGCTGCTGCTGATGGAGCTTCTGCTGCTGCTGCTGCCAACCCCCCCAGCGGCCATGGCAGTGGAAGGTGAGCGCAGAGGTCCCCTCGAGTCAGACCTGCGAGAGTATGGACCATGGCGCAGATAGGCATCGGCCAACTGCCTACGTAGAATGTCTTTGTAGTAGTTGAGTTTGTCCTCCCTCTCGGTGGGTTTAAAAAATGCCCCCATTTTGTGCCGGAAGCGAGGGTCCAATAAGGTGGACAGCCAGAAGTCATCCCGCCGACAGATGGAAACAATTCTGGGGTCACTACGCAAGCATGTGAGCATGCTTCGTGCCATTTGCGCAAGTGACTCGGATGGACTACCTGTCTCCATCTCCACTGCATACTGCCACGGTGTGCCCGGGTCCTCTGTCTCTCCTTCCTCAATAACCTCTAGCTCCTCTGGCTGCTCCTGCTCCTCCTCTCCTGTCAGCTGACTAGATAAACCAGCCATTTCGCCAAGCCTAAACTGTGTTTCGCTGGGCAACTCCTCCTCCTCCTCTTCCTCCTCCTCCTCCTCCAGTTCAGCTCCAACGGGGTTCATGTGGCCGTAAGATGTAAACGCCATGTCTCCAGTGCCCTGACCAGCCATGGTTTCCAACATGTGCTGTAGTACATGAAGCAGTGGAATCACGTCGTTCATCCCGTAATCCTGCCGACTGACAAATAAAGTGGCTTCCTCAAAGGGCCTGAGCAAACGGCAGGTGTCACGTATGAGCTGCCACTGGTTGACATTGAAGTTACACAGGGGAGTCCCCCTATCTGCTTGGATCATCAGGAAATCCGTGATGGCTTTTCTCTGTTCATATAATCGGTCCAACATGTGAAGGGTGGAATTCCAACGGGTGGAAACATCGCAAATCAGACTATGTTGGGGGATACCATTCTGACGCTGTAGCTCAAGAAGGGTGTGTTTGGCGGTGTAGGAGTGGCTGAAGTGCATGCAAAGTTTCCGTGAAGTTGTTAGGATGTCCTGCAGATGGGGGGAACACTTCAGAAACCGCTTGACAACCAGATTGAAGACGTGAGCCATGCAGGGGGCATGGGTCAGGCTTCCTTGGCGCAGCGCAGACAAAATGTTCTTCCCATTGTCGGTAACCATGATTCCCATTTTAAGTTTTCTCGGAGTAAGCCATGTTTGGATTTCCTGATGAATACATTTAAGCAGTTCCTCCCCTGTGTGACTCCGTTCGCCAAGACAAACCATGTGAAGCACTGCGTGACACCTCCGTGCCCTGCACACATGGTAGACTGGAGGGGCACTGAGACTTGAGCCTACAGTGGAGGGTGAGGAGATGGCGGAGGATGAGGAGGCCGAGTCGCACGGTGTCACAGGCCCAATGGGCAGAGAGCGCGGAGGCCGAAGCGGCGTGACCTGTCCAAGTTGCTGCTGCAAAGGGACCACATTCACCCAGTGGGCCGTAAACGACATGTACTGCCCCTGACCGTAGTTACAGCTCCAGATGTCGGCGCTGCCATGTATTTTGCTACACACCGACAGGCTCAAGGACTGGCCCACCTTCTGTTCAACAAAAGTGTGCAGCGCTGGTACTGCCTTCTTGGCAAAGAAATGACGGCTTGGGACTCTCCACCTCGGCTCGGCACAAGCCATCAGTTCTCTGAAAGGTGCAGATTCCACCACCTGAAAAGGGAGCGACTGCAGCACCAGCAACTTGGACAGGAGCACATTCAGCTTCTGCGCCGTAGGATGAGTGGGCGCATACTGCTGTCTCTTGGACATGGCTTCGCTGATGGACTGCTGGCGGGATGCATGACTTGGAGGAGGAGGAGGAGGAGCAGGAGCGACAGAGGATGGGTGTGACGCACAGCTGCCTTCGGCTGAGGTGCTGGAGCCTTGGCTGGCAGAAATTGGGAGCTCACTTGGTGAGGAAGCAGACTGGACCACCCCTTGGGAGCCTCGGTTCTCCCAGGTCGTTTTATGGTGACGCATCATATGTTGACGCAGGGCCGTGGTGCCAACATTTGGACCCTGGCCACGCTTCACCTTTTGCCTACATATCTTGCATGTGGCCATGTTACCCTCCTGCGGATGCCTCAGGAAAAACTGCCACACTGCCGAGTAGCTACTTTTCCCACCCCCTGGCCTCACTGATTCACTGCTGCTGTTGCCAACTCCAGGAACCCCTGCTCCACTACCTCCCGATAAGGTAGACTGCCGCACAGCAGGTGCTCTACCCCGGCCCCGGCCCCGGCCGGCTCCAGCCTTTGGAATTGTGCCCCCATGCTGACTGCTACCACCTTGCTGCCTCAGCTGCTGACTCCGGGGCAACCTGCGCCCCTCTTCTCCTGATGATGACGATGAAGCCCCTTCATCACCCGGCTCCCAAGTGCGATCGGCTTCATCGTCATCATCATCATCATCACCGGGTTGTGGCTGTACGTCACTGATGTTCGTGGATTCGTCAACAGTGTCTGGCGCAGGAGCTGGAACGCTCGCAGCACCCACGACACTGTCCACATCACTATTTGTCTGCCTAGCTAAAGAAGCCACCTCCATTTCTTGGCTGGGCAGTAGCTGCTGACTGTCCTCCTGTATCTGATCGTCCTCCTCACTAAAGAGTGGAGCTGAACCCAAAGCATAGGATACGTCGCTGGGGGAGGGAACGGCGTAGGACAGAGGCAATGGGAGGACAGGGACTGCTCTCGGGGCATGCCAACTCAGGGTTGTGTCAGAGGAACCTACCGACCCTAGACTGGGGGTCTCAGATGTAAGTTGTGATGATGTTGTTGATGAGCGCGTCAGCCAATCTACCACGGCAGATGCGTTACTGGTGGAGACCCGACCGCTAGCAGATACTGGCAGATTAGGTCTCTCAGCGTGACTCCTGCTGCTACTGGCCCCCAGTCTGATGCGAGCTCTGCCTGCGGAATCTTGGCCTCTGCCACTCCTCTTTTCACTTCCAGGCACTTGTCTGCCCGACATAGTCTAACTGGCGTGGTAGTAGGTGATATTTTAAGAACCCCCAGGCAGCAGTGGGTCTATATAAAACAGAATATAATGCACACCAAAAGTGAGCAGTAACACTCAGCCTCCAACAGGCCTGCTTAGTGTAAATAAGAGAGCTGCTTAGTGTAAATAAAGAGGGGTATGCTATGTTACAGAATGGGATGCCTCAACAGAAGTGCACCTGGCAGGCAGCAGTAAGCCTTTGCCCAGCAAAAGTGTCTTATAATATAAATATAATAAGAGCAAATGCTTATATGGTCTTAAACAGAGGCTGCTTTAGTCACAGAATGGGATGCCCTGGGCAGGAATGGACCTGGCAGGGTCCAGTAGGGCTTTGGCCAGCAAAAGTGTCTTTATCAGGCTAATTTCAAATATGATAAGAGCAAATGCTTATATGGTCTTAAACAGAGGCTGCTGTAGTCACAGAATGGGATGCCCCGGGCAGGAATCGACCTGGCAGGGTCCAGTAGGGCTTTGGCCAGCAAAAGTGTCTTTATCAGGCCTGATTTCTATGAGAATAAGTGCAAATGTTTATTATGCTATTAAATAGAGGCTGCTTTAGTCACAGAATGGGATGCCAGTGCCACAAAAACCAGAGAGCATGCACAGCAAAAGTGTCTTTATCAGGCCTGATTTCTATGAGAATAAGTGCAAATGTTTATTATGCTATTAAATAGAGGCTGCTTTAGTCACAGAATGGGATGCCAGTGCCACAAAAACCAGAGAGCATGCACAGCAAAAGTGTCTTTATCAGGCCTGATTTCTATGAGAATAAGTGCAAATGTTTATTATGCTATTAAATAGAGGCTGCTTTAGTCACAGAATGGGATGCCAGTGCCACAAAAACCAGAGAGCATGCACAGCAAAAGTGTCTTTATCAGGCCTGATTTCTATGAGAATAAGTGCAAATGTTTATTATGCTATTAAATAGAGGCTGCTTTAGTCACGGAATGGGATGCCAGTGCCACAAAAACCAGAGAGCATGCACAGCAAAAGTGTCTTTATCAGGCCTGATTTCTATGAGAATAAGTGCAAATGTTTATTATGCTATTAAATAGAGGCTGCTTTAGTCACAGAATGGGATGCCAGTGCCACAAAAACCAGAGAGCATGCACAGCAAAAGTGTCTTTATCAGGCCTGATTTCTATGAGAATAAGTGCAAATGTTTATTATGCTATTAAATAGAGGCTGCTTTAGTCACGGAATGGGATGCCAGTGCCACAAAAACCAGAGAGCATGCACAGCAAAAGTGTCTTTATCAGGCCTGATTTCTATGAGAATAAGTGCAAATGTTTATTATGCTATTAAATAGAGGCTGCTTTAGTCACAGAATGGGATGCCAGTGCCACAAAAACCAGAGAGCATGCACAGCAAAAGTGTCTTTATCAGGCCTGATTTCTATGAGAATAAGTGCAAATGTTTATTATGCTATTAAATAGAGGCTGCTTTAGTCACAGAATGGGATGCCAGTGCCACAAAAACCAGAGAGCATGCACAGCAAAAGTGTCTTTATCAGGCCTGATTTCTATGAGAATAAGTGCAAATGTTTATTATGCTATTAAATAGAGGCTGCTTTAGTCACAGAATGGGATGCCAGTGCCACAAAAACCAGAGAGCATGCACAGCAAAAGTGTCTTTATCAGGCCTGATTTCTATGAGAATAAGTGCAAATGTTTATTATGCTATTAAATAGAGGCTGCTTTAGTCACGGAATGGGATGCCAGTGCCACAAAAACCAGAGAGCATGCACAGCAAAAGTGTCTTTATCAGGCCTGATTTCTATGAGAATAAGTGCAAATGTTTATTATGCTATTAAATAGAGGCTGCTTTAGTCACAGAATGGGATGCCTCACAGCAGACTTAAGATCAGTTCAGTATATATGCACAGTTAGTTACTATAAGCAGCCTGAAAACGCTAACAAAGGCTGGATGAAAAAAAAAAAATATCCCTGTCAGCCAGCTCCGTTTTTCCTACCTTTCCCTGGCTTTCTGTCTGTCTCCTGTCTGTCTCCTGCCTGTCTCCAGCCTGTCCCTGTCTGTCCCTGTCTGTCCCTGTCTCCAGCCTGTCTCCAGCCTGTCTAACTGCCTCAGCTACACAGCGTTCTGTCTGTCTGTCACGAATGCAATAGAGAAATGAGGAAAAGCAAGATGGCCGCCGTTAAATACCGCTGTGTGACGTCACCGGGCTTGCTGGCTGCTGATAGGCTGCATGTGACTGCCCCAGCTTGCACTGGCGCGGGATACATGTCCAGACATGTCCCGCCCGCCATCTTAGAATGCCTGTAATGTAAATGAATGGATGTTAAAGGAAAACTTCGAGTGATCGAATCGCGGGGAAATTCGGATTCGATCCGAATCGAATTTTTCCTGAAATTCGGATCGAATCCGGGTTCGTCCGGATCGATTCGCTCATCCCTAGTAGCAACATTAATGGAGCACTATCACGAAAAATGGTCTAATGATAAAAATCCATAGAAATATGTTGGAGTCACTTATAGAGATGAGCGAACTTCGCCCGAATCAAACTTTCACAAATCGCTCATCTGAAGAAAAAAAAATGGCGACATGGTGGGAGCGGGCAGGCCGGCTACGCCTGTCAGCGCAGCCGGCCTGCCCACTGCCACCATGCCGGCATTTTTTTAAAAAGCAAACACTTACCTGCATGGTCGGAGCGTGGAGGCCGGCGCCATGGTCGGAGCGTGGAGGCCGGCGCCGCTCTCAGCTGTCATCAAAGGACGCGTCATCAGAGGGCGCCTGAGAGCGGCGCCGGCCTCCACGCTCCCACCATGCCGGCATTTTTTTTTTTTATTTCACGGAAAATTCGATTGGCAGAAACCAAAAAAAATTCGGGTTCGTGCCGAATCGAATTTTCCCTGAAGTTCGGAGCGAATTCCGGTTCGTCCGAACCGGTTCGCTCATCCCTAGTCACTTATACACCTGGCATCAAGAAATATCCAACCAGGCTTGTTTTTCTTTCTTTTAATAAAAGGAAAATACATCTGGGGTTATTCCTACCATGAGAAATTAAACCACAAGCTTGGGCGGAGTTTTATTCAGTCCAGGTGTATAAGTGACCCTTCCTCTCATTAGCCGACATGTTTATATGTATTTTTAATATTACGCAATTTCGCAATAGTGATCCTTTAAAGTGTTTTTGTTTTTTTTATGGGGGGGCACTACCTCATATCCTAAGACCATAAATATGGCACTATAGGGTTGATTTATGGTCGTGCGTGAATTATTTTGCACACGTTTTTTCGAGCGTCAAAATGAGTCGTCAAAATAGGATGCGCATTTGTTTTTGCGCCAGTTTGCGCACTAGTGTTTGCCAATGCGACAATATGTGCCTGAAATTTTTCGCTAGCGCCATTTTGGCGCAGCAAACTGTCTCTGGCACCTAATTAATGCTATGTTTAGAGGGCAGAAAAGCATGTGCAAATGGCAATTTGAAGAGTGAATTTCCTCCAGCAAATAGGAGGCCGATTCATTAACAGCGGCAGGTAGCGACAGTTGAGCGACTGTAGCGGCATTTGCAGAGCGCCCGCTAGTAGTCGCTGTGCTTGGCCGTTGTTCGGTAGTTGATAGCGACTCAGTCAGTTTGCCGTAATGTTGAATATTGGGTGAGGAGTCGCTATTTGACAGGTTCCGCGCTGTATGGGAGCGCATGATAGTGACTGGTCAGAGCAACCGGCTCCCACCATATTCATTAACAAATTACGCTAAAAAAATTCTCGCGCTGTGAAATGCATGTTTAAACCCCAGAGCGCTGGCGGCGATGGGTTAAAAGTAGTTTTTTAACCCCCAAACAACCATATTTTTGGAAGCCAAAAAATAAAAGTTTTTAAAATAATTTAGTAATATGAATACATTAATATCAGACCTGTAATATCAATTCTGCAATAATTTTTTTTTTCCCTTAAAAAAATCTAAAATGGCAGAAGTGGTCACAGAATTTTTCACATTTAAAAAAAAAAAAAAAACATTATTAACAATTAATTATAAATATTTAAAGATTGTTCCATTGAAATGCATTGGAGAGCGCCAGGTAGCGAGAGGTCATACCTGTCGCTGTTCAAGGTCGGACGCTGGCGCTGTGGGCTGAGGCTGGAATAATGATGAATGAGTGGCTATCTGGCGCTATCTCAGTCGCTAAGCAGGATCGGCTTGATAAATGTGTGATTGTGGTGGGGAGCCGGCGTTCTCGTGGCGGGGCCCGTCATTACCGGGCGCTCACCAGTCGCTACCTGTCGCTATCCCTTGTTAAATAAGGGCCTAAGTGAAAGAAACTGCAGCTTCCAATGAGTAACAGCCTTAGTTCATGCAGAAAACATATGCCGGTTGCGCCCGCATGTTTGAACAATAAAGTGTCAGCCACAAGTTCTTTTTAGGGATTGAACCCTTTTTTTTGATAAATGATAAAAAGTTCTCAAAAATCACAAAAAAATAAGGTCCAAACAACATAAAATGTGGATATTGGGCCCCAAAGTTTAGCAAAAACAATAAAAAAAATTATAGTTAAATTATTAAATTTATTAAAATATGTAAAATATGTAAACCAAACAGGGGAGGGTTAAACAGAACATCTAGGACAGAACATCAGGGCAAAGAATGTTAAGGGTGAACTGGAATCAGAATATCCGCCAAAAGAATGGAGAACACGGTTCTCCAGAGAATACACTCCAAAATGGCAAAAACACAGAAAAAAATGCAGAAAACACAGAACCTGGAGAGATCAAATTGCTATGAAGAAACCGTAAAGGAACATGGGGAACAGTTTAACGCATAGCTGGCCAAATGCGCATGGGGCAGGGCCATTTGTGCTTCAAAACATCATTTTCCTTGCGGAAGGCGCAAATTGGCGCAAGAAGAGGCAATTATTTGCGCTTCTCCTGTGCGCTTGCCACGTGCGATTCGCAGGCAGCCATAAATCATGTGCTGAGGGAAGGTGAGTTTTATATGGATTCTTAATATTACATATTTTCCGCTATACGGCTCCTTTGAGGAGGTTTGCTGGCAGGCCACGGCAGAAATGCTGGCTTCTATACACTTATCTTGAATATAGGAAATGTAATTGGCTAATAAAAATCTTCAGTGAGTAAAAAATATTGTACACATTATTTCAAATGTAATCCTTAAAACGGACCAACAGTCATAAAAGACTTGGGACCTTATTCATGAAGGGATAGTGTCAGGTAGTGCCTTGTAAATGACAGGTAGCGTTAGGTAGGGGTAGGTGAACGCCGGACACGGCACGCAATTACACATTTATCAAGCAGAATCTGTGGAGCGACTGGGATAACGCCATGTAGCATCCGATTCATCATTATCCCAGCCTCAGCGTACAGCGCCGGCGTTCAGCCTTGCAGATCGCCACGTATTACCTCTTGCTACCTGTTGCTCTCTCATACATTTCAATGGACGTTCTTTTATTTCTCTTTAAACAGGTGGTTTTTATTATTTTTTTTTTTTATTCTCAAATAATGTTGTGACCTCTCCTGGCATAGAAAAAGCCATTTTGAAAATATTTTTACTGTTTTTATATATCTATGCAGAATTGTCATTACAGGTCTGGCATTAATGTGTTGATGTTACAATGTTATTACAATGTAATTCCATTTGTTTTCGCTTTGTTACTGGTGGATACATGTTAAAAAACAGCCTTTAATCACACAGCCTCCGGCGCTCTGGGCTACATCGAAGCATTTTTGAGCGCTGGAGGTGTGTGAGGCTGTTTTTATAATGAATATGCTGTGAGTCGGTCGCACTGATCAGTCGCTAACATGCGCTCCCATACAGCGCTGTACTGGTCATATAGCGACTCCCCACAATGTATTCATCATTGCTGCACAGCGACTGAGTCGCTATCAACTAGCGACCCACGGCCGAGCACAGCGACTTCTAGCGGGCGCTCTGAAATGCCTGCTACAGACGCACATCTGTCGCTAGCTGGCGTTAGTGATTAATCAGCCTGCCCATCCTCTTACCCCTCAGGCATGATGAGCTGACCAACACGGGCAGGCTGATTCATCATTAGCGGCAGGTAGCGACAGATGAGCGTCTGTAGCAGGCATTTTCAGAGCGCCCGCTAGTAGTCGCAGTGCTCGGCCGTGAGTCGCTACTTTATAGTGACTCAGTCGCTGTTCAGTAATGGTGAATACATTGTGAGGAGTCGCTATTTGACCAGTACAGCGCTGTATGGGAGCGCATGTTAGCGACTGCTCATAGCGACCGACTCACACCATATTCAGGAAAAAAACAGCCTCACAAATCTCTGGCACTGAAAAATACTTGTTTGAAGCCCAGAGCGCAGGAGGCGATGTGTTTAAAGTCGGTTTTCAAGCATCTAGTAACAAAGCGAAAACATATGGAATTACATTGTAACAACATTGTAACATGAACACTTTAATGCCAGACCTGTAATGTCATTTCTGAGGAAATATATAAAAAATGAAAAAAATTATGAAAAAAATGCTATTTCAATGCCAGAAGAGGTCAAAGAATTATTTGTGATTTTTTGAAAAAAAAAATAAAATAAAAAAAAGTTTAAAGAGAAGAAAAGTATCGTCCATTGAAATGTATGGGAGAGCGGCAGGTAGCGAGAGGTCATACCTGGCGTTGTGCAAGGCTGAACGCTGGCGCTGTTCGCTGATGCTGTAAAAATGATGAATCAGACGCTACATGGCGCTATCCCTGTCGCTAAACAGATTCTGCTAGATAAATGTGTAATTGCGTGCCGTGTCCGGCGTTCAACAGTCGCTATCGGTCTCTACCTCTCATTAACCAGGCGCTACCTGACGCTATCCCTTCTTAAATAAGGGCCTTATTTAAAATTAACAATTTAAAAACCTTGTCACTGTTTGTTGCATACACGTACTTAAACAGGCTCCTGTTTTTAGCAATACAGATGCCCTGGAATCATTTAGACTCCAGGGTTGCTGTGCTTGGTGGTTGGTCCACTTTAAATAGTGCTTACCTACTGCTTGTCCATGTAGTGCATTCACCAGCACAATTCCAATCACAACCTGTTAGTAAATAACAATGTTCAGCAGGATACTCCAAATGACTTGCTATGTTAGATGTGCTGGTCCTTATGATAAGAACCTTTTTATCCATATATGATATATATATAATTTTCCAAATAAGGTCATATCGCCAATGTTTGTAGGCATCCTCCAAAATACTTGCTTGCCATGGTAAACCACTTCAAAGAAGTAGTTCTTATTCAGCCAGCTTTATTACAATCCAGTCACATGAATCTTTTCCCCCAGCTCTCTTCCTCTGGAATAATGACATATGTCTTAGAAGAGCCAGAAAGTATGTTTTTTGAGCAGAAGGCGCTCATTCTCTGGCGGGCTATCAAACACCTGCGCTACCCACTGCCCCCTCATTTCCTTGTTTTTTTCCTGTGCCCTCGTCTGGCTTTTTCCCTTTTTATGTTTTGGGTTCATTTTTCCTCTTGCATAACTTCCAATTATTTACATTTTTTTTCATCTCCAGTCCAGGGACTCATAAAATAGGATGTTTTGCTAAAGCAGCTGTTGACCCACATTTTTATTTCTGTCCGATTGCTGTTAGAGTCATCATGCTTGTTAACTGGAACGATGATGTGATTTACGGTAAATGAAATTAAAGAACAATGATGAGCCCGGGAATGAACTTTAGACTTGCTGATCTTCTCTTAGTGATGCCTATGCGGTAACAAAGTAGGATCAAAAGTGGGGGTGAGCAAATAATACGAGATGCTGGATGATGTCCACTATATCATCATCCAGACTAGAAAAATGAATAAAAACCTACCCATACTCTAGCTTTCTTGTTTCATTGAATGGAACCACATTTGTTTAGACTAGAGTTTGACCGGCTTTTAGGGGGTGTATTATCAGTACTAGTTATGTATGTAATATGTAAAACATTGAGGATCAGCTTTTACATAATCCATGTTTATTAATATATATATATATATATATATATATATATATATATATATATATATTGTAGACATGTCACTGGAGAAGTGGTCGAGGGGGTGTACATTTCACCTAGGTTACTACGCTGGGTGAGATGGTAAGTCCAGGATTGATTTGTTTCCCAGCAGTGATATGCTGCTGGGTTGTTGTTTAATTTTGCCGGGCCTGGATTTATATGGAATGGCAGGTAGGTTTGGTAGAGGGACCTGTCATTCCACACCCCCCCGATCCAGTTTGGGTTTTGAATCAGGTGAGCTCTGATCCTAATTAGCCTGGGAAGGTAAAAGCTCTGCAGAGCCTGCAGGTTATTGCTCTCAGCCAGGAATGAACAGCCTGTGTGTGTGTTTGAAGGAAGCTGCGCACGCAGCCACTGCTGGAGCTAAAAACTCACCCTGCGATATCCAGGCGAACGCTGTGTTTTTGAAAGTGTCAGATAGGTGAGAAGAACCTGTTAGTAAGCGCCCAGACGGGCTAGGTCTTTTATTTTGGATTGTACACAAAAGAAGCACGCTGTTGCTGTATGTTTTGTTTGCTGGACTGTTTATGCCATGAATAAACGCCAAGACCTGCTTTTATAACATCTAAGTCTGCCATGAACTGTGTCCAAACACACCATCCCCCGGGAAGATCCTTACAATTGGTGCTGCGGAGCGGGCAAAACGGTTGCTAGGGGCAACGGTGTGGACAGACTTGGCTACAGCTGCTTATGTCCTGGGTGAAAGCTGCAACTACACTCCAAGAACAATCGGGCAACATGGAGGAGATGCTGAAGCAGTTTATGCAAGTGAGTTTGCAACAACAACAGGCTCAGATAGAGGCCAATAGACAACTTATTGAACATCTGATAGCAAAACAAGAGGCGCCTGTGGTTGCTAACCCCCAAACAGTGGTGCGAGCCGCTCCAGAGACTTTTGATGTGAAAAGAGCTGTGCAGCGAGCGCTGCAAAAGATGACTGCTGAGGACGATGTTGAGGCCTTCCTAACTGGGTTTGAGCGTGCGGCTGAGCGGGAGAAGTTACCAGTCGCTGAGTGGACAGAGGTAATTGCGCCCTATTTAACAGGGGAACCTCAAAAGGCCTACTATGACCTCAGTGAGCAAGAGGTTAAGGACTCGGCTAAAAGCGGAGATACTTGCCCGGCTAGGCGTTACTACTGCGGTCCGTGCCAGGAGGGTACGCAACTGGAACTACAGTTTGGACAAACCGGCGAGGTCCCAGATGTATGACCTAATCCATTTGGCGAGAAAGTGGTTGGATCCAGACACGTCTACTCCTGCACAGATCCTAGAGAGGGTTGTGATGGATCGCTACCTCCGAGCACTTCCTGCTGACCTGCAACGCTGGGTGGGACAAGGTGACCCTAAGAATGCAAACGAACTTGTCAACCTTGTGGAGAGGTTCCAGGCGACTGAGGACTACCTCCGTGATGTTTCTGCAGCATCTTCACCTCCCCGGAGTGCCAGATCTGTGCCATCAGCTGGTAAGAGACTTCCATCTATTGGGGGAGTGTGGAGGGGTGCTGAGGGAGGAAAAAGGGCTCAAGTGGTGTCTCAGGGGCAAAAGACTGGGGATGGTCCCGGGTGGCTAAGTGGCCCTAAAAAGGACTCCTTGCTAAGGAGACCAGGCTCTATCCAGTGCTGGAGATGCCATGAGACGGGACACGTGTCTGCCCATTGCCCTCTTACCACTGAGCCCATGGACTGTGAGACTAGTCGGCGTCAGTCGCTATTTGCGGAACCATCTTGTGTTGCAGTTCCTGGACTAGAGACTGAACCGCAAATCTGCAACATTACAATTAATGACTTTCCTGTTAAGGCGTTGCTGGACTCAGGAAGCCTCGTAACCTTGGTGCATGCCAGCCTGGTGGCTGGGGACTTTGAGTGTAAAAAGCATATGAGTGTTGTTTGTATACATGGGGATACAAAAGTGTACCCTATAGTGCTGACTGAAGTCGGGACTGAACAAGGCACCGTACAATATGAAGTGGGTGTGGTTAAAAATCTCATGCACAACGTAATACTGGGGCGCGATTTTCCACTATTCTGGGCTCTCTGGGGAAAAAGAAAATCCCCCGAAAGGAGTGAGGATACTCCTAAGGTTGTTGCGTTACCCCCTGTAAATGATAAAAGTGTGCAGGATGAAAATAATTGTTTTCCTTTGCAGGTCCTGGCTGGAGAGGAGGAGGCTCCTCCCACTGAGCAAAATATACCAGACTTAGAGGTGTCTAGGGATAATTTTGGGACTGCACAGTTACAGGACCCCACTCTCAAAAATGCGAGAGAGCAGGTTGCTGTCATGAATGGGGTACCTCAGGAACCAGATGCTGAGAAAAGATTTCCACATTTTTCTGTGACTAATGATCTTTTCTATAGAGTCACTAAGATTAAGGATGAGATTGTGGAACAGCTTCTGGTGCCTAAGCCGTACCGGCGTCAGGTGCTTGTCATGGCACATAACCATGTTCTTGGGGGACACTTGGGGACTGACAAAACGCAGGAGAGGGTTCTCCAGAGGTTCTACTGGCCGGCGATATATGATGATATTAAAAAGCACTGCGAGTCGTGCCCCACATGTCAGCTTAGTGCTCCAGTGTCACATTTTCGCAGTCCTTTGGTTTCGCTCCCTGTTATAGAGGTGCCTTTTGAGCGTATAGCCATGGATTTAGTGGGTCCCATTGTAAAATCAGCTAGAGGACACCAGTATATACTGGTGGTCATGGATTATGCGACCCGCTATCCTGAAGCTGTGCCCTTAAGAAACACCGCATCTAAAACAATTGCACGTGAGTTGTTTTATATGTTCTCTAGGACTGGAATCCCCAAAGAAATCCTGACTGACCAAGGTACACCCTTTATGTCAAAGGTGATGAAGGAGTTATGCAAACTATTTAAAATCTCACCCATCCGTACCTCTGTATACCATCCCCAGACGGACGGATTGGTGGAGAGATTTAATAAAACTTTGAAACATATGTTGCAAAAAGTGGTGGAAAAAGATGGTCGTGACTGGGATCATTTGTTACCCTACCTCATGTTTGCTATTAGGGAAGTGCCCCAAGCGTCCACAGGGTTCTCACCATTCGAGTTGGTCTATGGTCGTCACCCTAGGGGTCTACTGGACATTGCAAAAGAGACATGGGAGAGCGAGTCCACCCCTTACAAGAGTGTTATTGAGCATGTAGCACAGATGCAGGACCGTATAGCCACTGTAATGCCCCTAGTAAGGGAACACCTCCAGAGGGCGCAAGAGGCCCAAAGTAGAATTTACAACCGGTCTGCAAGAATCAGGACATTTAACCCAGGCGATAGGGTCCTTATACTAGTTCCCACTGTTGAGAGTAAATTCCTGGCGAAGTGGCAAGGTCCCTATGAAATTGTTGAAAAGGTCAGTGAGGTGAATTACAAGGTGCACCAACCAGGTAGAAGGAAGCCCTTCCAAGTTTACCACGTAAACTTGATTAAGCCCTGGAAAGACAGGGAATCCTTGGGGGCGACAAATACTGTTAATAATTTGTCACAACCAATCCCTCCAGTCAAGGTTGGTGATACCCTATCAGTGTCACAGAAACAGGAGGCTCAGGAATTTTTACAGAAAAACAAAGACAAGTTTTCTGACCTTCCAGGGCGTACACACCTCATCTATCATCACATTGAAACTGAGCCTAGAAGCAGAGTAAACCTCAAGCCCTATAGGATCCCGGAAGCCCGTAGGGAAGCCGTATCTGCCGAGGTAAAACGTATGCTTGATCTGGGAGTAATTGAGGTGTCACAGAGTGAATGGTCCAGCCCGATTGTATTAATCCCAAAGCCTAATGGAACTTGGAGGTTCTGTAACGATTTCAGAAAGTTGAATGAGTTCTCAAAATTCGATGCCTATCCTATGCCCAGGGTAGATGAGTTGATTGAGAAGTTGGGTAATGCCAGGTACATAACCACCCTCGATCTCACAAAGGGCTACTGGCAGATTCCACTTACTGATAAGGCTAAAGAGAAAACTGCATTCTCCACCCCTGATGGGCTATTCCAGTATGTAGTGATGCCGTTCGGGTTACATGGAGCACCTGCGACTTTCCAGAGGTTGATGGACTTGATTTTGCGACCACATTGTGATTACTCAGCTGCCTACCTCGATGATGTGGTCATTTTTAGCCCTGATTGGGAAAGTCACCTCTGTAAGGTACAGGCCGTATTGGATGCCATAAGTGATGCAGGGTTGACCATAAATGCCGAGAAGTGTGCAATAGCCCTAGAAGAGGCCAAGTATCTGGGCTACATTATTGGAAGAGGGTTGATTAAGCCACAGCTAAATAAAATTGAGGCAATACAGAATTGGCCTAGACCCCTGACAAAGAAACAGGTCAGAGCTTTCCTTGGTATTACGGGCTATTACCGTAGATTTGTGCCGAACTTTGCCTCAGTTGCGGCTCCCCTAACTGACTTGACCAAGGGCGGAAAGAGAGCAATGATCACGTGGACTCCAGAGGCCGAGAAGGCTTTCCAAAGCCTTAAATCTGCCTTGTGCCAACAACCTGTGTTAGTTACCCCCGATTTCAGGCGAGAATTTCTGGTCCAGACAGATGCTTCTAACACAGGCTTAGGTGCAGTACTCTCACAAGTAGTAAATGGTGAGGAGCATCCGGGGATGTACTTGAGTAGGAAGCTAACCCCGGCCGAAAAAAATTATGCCATTGTGGAGCGAGAATGTTTGGCAGTGAAGTGGGCCCTCGAATCCCTAAAATATTACTTGCTAGGCAGGAAATTCAAGTTAGTGACAGACCATGCCCCCCTAACATGGATGAAGTTAAACAAGGAGAGAAACGCAAGAGTGACTAGATGGTTTCTGTCCCTGCAAAACTTTAATTTCACGGTGGAACACAGGCCAGGGAAATTACAGGCAAATGCTGACGCATTGTCGAGGGTACATTGTCTGTGGGGACAAAATGCTCAGCCCTCCGGTCTGAAGAAGAGGGGGGGGATATGTAGACATGTCACTGGAGAAGTGGTCGAGGGGGTGTACATTTCACCTAGGTTACTACGCTGGGTGAGATGGTAAGTCCAGGATTGATTTGTTTCCCAGCAGTGATATGCTGCTGGGTTGTTGTTTAATTTTGCCGGGCCTGGATTTATATGGAATGGCAGGTAGGTTTGGTAGAGGGACCTGTCATTCCACACCCCCCCGATCCAGTTTGGGTTTTGAATCAGGTGAGCTCTGATCCTAATTAGCCTGGGAAGGTAAAAGCTCTGCAGAGCCTGCAGGTTATTGCTCTCAGCCAGGAATGAACAGCCTGTGTGTGTGTTTGAAGGAAGCTGCGAACGCAGCCACTGCTGGAGCTAAAAACTCACCCTGCGATATCCAGGCGAACGCTGTGTTTTTGAAAGTGTCAGATAGGTGAGAAGAACCTGTTAGTAAGCGCCCAGACGGGCTAGGTCTTTTATTTTGGATTGTACACAAAAGAAGCACGCTGTTGCTGTATGTTTTGTTTGCTGGACTGTTTATGCCATGAATAAACGCCAAGACCTGCTTTTATAACATCTAAGTCTGCCATGAACTGTGTCCAAACACACCATCCCCCGGGAAGATCCTTACAATATATATATATATATATATAACTCCTGCTTTACCTAGTTTTAGGTTCTTTTATGTATAGAAGGAGCAATTAAAATGTACATGCTCAAGTACTCACAAGTATTGTCCCTATGGGTATATCTATATAGATGGCACTGCCCTATAATGTTATAATTGTTTTGTATCAGGGATAAAGATTTAAAAATGTAAGTGGACCATCCCCTTTATTTTCCTCATTTCTTAAACCAGACCTTCATCATAATTTAATGAAAATCCCAAACCCTTAAAAAACTATTCCCCAGCATCTAACATTAATATATTTTACGTTTTTAGTCACTTACTTATTATTCTTTCCCCCACTGGGCTGAGACTATGTTTAGGACTCTAGGATACGGGCGCCACCATCTTGCTTCAGAAGCATCACATACTGAGGAGAGGAGAGTGGGATAAAGTACAGGGGCGGGGTTATAGCTGTGCTTTGCACAGACAGAGCAGAGCTGGGTCAGGTAAAGGACAGCAATCCCAGAATGCAGAGCGGCACAGTCAGAAGACACTTCCTGTTTGCAGGCTGCCTGATGCTCCATGAGCCGACATCTTGGATGTTTAAAGGCTCTTAACATGCAGAAGATGCAAGTAGGATGATTTTTAATGTGGGCAATCTGTATGTACAGTGTGTGGGAAACAGACAAGATATGCTCTTATTCATGGTGAAGGTCCGCTTTAAGGGACATCCTGATTTGGGATTTCTTTTGCATATCTTGGGGTGACCCTCCTGTGTCATGTATGCCATTACATTATTCTGAACTAAGCAGTAACGCATTCCTCCATGGTGAAAGTGTATTACAAGCCTAATATTTATTAATACATTTACTGTATATACTCGAGTATAAGCCGAGTTTTTCAGCCCGCTTTTTGGGCTGAAAAAAGCCGCCTCGGCTTATACTCGAGTCAGAAGGACAGTCACAACGCTACGCTGCTAGGCATGGGTAGCTCAGGGGTTAATAAGCCCTCCTCCTCACCCTCCTTCCTCCCGGCACTCCTTGCTGACAATCTTTACTTCTCTCCAAGTAAACGAGCAGCTTCCGGTTCTGCCATCTACCGCCTCCACGAGCAGCACTGCTGGGACGAGGGGGCTTATTAACCCCTGAGCAACCCACACCTACCAGCATATTGTTTAACCATGACTCTAGTTCAGGGCAGCAACTAAATGGGCAAGCCGAGGTCCAGTACAAAAGCAGTACATTCAATGTGTTCTGCGGTGAAACACCCAGATTTGGTATTTACCCTGTGTGTGAAGCCCCCAGTGCTGCTAGATTTCTCCTCCTTTACTCCATGTGCAGTCTCTCGCATTTCCCACCCTAGGCTTATACTCGAGTCAATAACTTTTCCATTTTTTTGTGGTAAAATTAGGTGCCTTGGCTTATATTCGGGTCGACCTATACTCGAGTATATACGGTACTTGTATCAATAACTGTACAGTGACCCTGAGGCATAGGATTTCTGATCCATCCCTATTCTAGTTGTGGGCACAACAATTCCATTCTAAAAAGATAAGAGCCAGGTACATAACTGTAAGTCTGTACATTGAGCTAAAGAAAATATTCGAATGATTTGAGCTGTTTTACTGGTGGAAGCCTTCACAATATGTGTCGGTTCAGAAAGCTTATATCTCCATAGCGATATATACGTAATAAGTTTGCATATACGTAAAGAACGTTTATGCTTCAACTCCTTTCTGTTCTAGTGGTGAGGGCCAAGGCAGATGGAAAATGATAACACAGCTGTAGGTCTATAGATTTAGATTTGAGCTGATAAAAGATTTTACCAGTATCTGAGCACAATAAATCTTATGTGACACTAAATGATGTGCACATTACATCAGCAGGGCATAAGAAATATATAGGCTTATGATGACTGTCCTCTGAACCCCTATGATTTGTCACAGCTGACTGAACTGTGCCAGACACGTGTTCTTCTAACTAACACCGCACATCGGAAAAAGTTTGGCCAGAGCTCACACAAGCCACATGTCACACAGCCCCGGATTTATAACCGCACTCTAATTAATTAACAAAACATGGAGCTGAAATCTCATCCTTTCTTCTGCTACTGGAAATCCAAATAAAGTCAGTCTGTGCACAGCATCAGCCAGAAAGGGAAGTGATAAAAGAAATGAAACTGTCCAAAGCAACATTGTTCTTGTATATTAAATTCTTCATAGTGCCTCAGGGATGATATTGTGGTCCAAAATAAAAAGCGGCACTTTACTATTTTATTGCCACGTGTTCTCCATTTGAGATCACTGTTGAGCTATAAAGTAGTTGACCGGAGGCCTTTTTCTGTTTTCATTTTCATCGAAAGTTTTAGATTAGATTTTGATATTAGATAGATTTTAGATATGGTATGAGTCTCTTACCTAACTACTTTTACACTACCATACTCTTACCATACTACTTATATTCAGGGCCGTATTTAGGATTTGTGATGCCCTAGGCACTTTTTTGGTCGTCCCCCCATATTTAAACAAAACCCGGGAACTAGATTTTCGAAGGAAGCAGAGTGCGCATCTGGCCACATCCCCCGCTCACCTCTTAGCCGTTGCGTGTGGGCTGGGCGTGTGGGTGGTGCACCCATTCAGAAAGGCCAAGCGCGGGTGTGTGCAGCAGAGGTGAGCCGGGATGTGGCCAATTTTCCCAGATGCGGTGAAGACTCTGGGACAAGGTGAGTGAAATGCGGCTTCTGGGTTACACAGCAGGGGATCCCAGTTCAGGATACTCCGCTGTGTATAACCCCCCAGAAAGTCCAGTAAACACTTACCATATCTGGATTCAATGGTGCATGCGCGGGCTCTGGTCCAATGAAAGCCGCTCACCGTCACTGCGTAATTCAGCAGGATGGGATCCCCATTAATTCTAATGAGAGCCACCTGCTGAATGACCTAGTGAGAGTGGCCGGCTCTCTTTGGACCAGAGCTTACGCATGCACCATTGGACCGGGAAGAGGTGAGTGTCTATGGGTATTGCGTGGGGCTGGCCTCCGATCTTCCCCCAGGGCATTCCAAATCAGGATGCCCCTAGGGAAGGATGCCAGCTGGCCAGATTTACTTGTTGGTCGTGGGGCAAGTGCGCCCCACGGCCGCCACTCTCCCTCCCTCTACAAAATCATCATCTATCTTCTAATTTTTTTTTTTGACTGTCCTGGGTTTTGGCCCACTTCCCCGGGGCACCCCGATCGGGGATATCCCACTATGTGAAACCCCCCAGAATGCCCAAATCAACTCACCTCACCCCGCTCCTATGGCGCATGCGCGGCTGCTCATCCAATCAGCGCGCTCTGAGCCGCTGTGGTATGCGCGTCAAAGCGATGTCTTAGCTCAGCGGCACCGAGCACGCTGGCGGCTGCATCTCGCGCTTCCCTCTAACAGGGAGCCATTCACAAATGCCCGGCACAGGCACGCGCCCTGCTAGAGAGAAGAGCGAGATGCGGGCGCAGCCTGTGCATGCGGCGTTGGACCGGGAGTAAGGTAAGATTAGCGGGCGTCCTGGGGGGTTTCACACAGTGGGGCATCCCGGATGTCCCGTGGGGAAGGATTGGATCGGCTCGAGAATCATTCTGCTGGGTTTTGATCCACTTTAAATTTTATACAATTAATTTATATTGGTTCCTTACATTTTCTCCCGGGGACCTCAGGTCTCGGATGCAAGGGCGGCGACTCAGCAGGTCTCATGTCCCACGCCGGCACTGCTTCCTAATGGGGCGGGGCTGGCCAGGGCGGGCTGGCCAATCACAAGGCAGGCTGACAGTGCCGCCGAATAGGAGGGGCGGGTGAGGGCGCCGGAGCAGCTGATCGCGCACCCGACAGGGTGCTCCGGCGGGGGGGCTCGTGCCCGCGGTGTCACCAAATGGCCCCCAGCACCCCCCACACCGGAGCAGCCCATCCGGTGCTCATGCTGCAGTGTGACACCAAGCAAAACCGTGCAAGCGGATCTGCTTGGTGTCACACTGCGGGCAAGAGCGCCGGACAGGCTGCTCCGGGGGGGTGGCTGCAGGGCAGACATGAGCGCCGGACGGGCTGCTCCGGGGGGGTGGCGGCAGAGCGGACGGATGGACTGCTCCGGCATGGGGGGGTTGTGGTGCTGTGGGCCGCTTGGTAACACCGCGGGCACGAGCGCCAGACGGGGGCACGTGCGGGATCCCTGCGGCTGTAGTTTAAGACTAAAAAAATCAAAAAACATTTTTTTTGGGGGGAGCAGACACACGGCCGCCCCTCTGCCATGCAAGCGCCCTAGGCACGTGCCTAGGTTTGCCTTGCAGCAGATATGGCCCTGCTTATATCATACCATACTATACCATACTACTGGAAGAGCAATCATTTTATGCCTTTATAGCTTCCCTGACACTGAATCATCATCTTTTAGGAAAACAAGACAAAACAAAAATGAAACTTAGCCGGTCCTCACCTGAAACTGGACCTTCAGCATGATTTAATGAAAAGCCCAAACCCTTAAAAGTCTATTCCCCAGCATCTAAAATTAGTACATTTTAAGTTTTTAGTCACTCACTTATTATTCTTTCCCCTGCTGGACTGCAACTTGGTTCAGGACTTTAGGATACGGGTGCTGCCATCTTGACTCAGCATCACATACTGAGAAGATGAGAGCTGTATAAAGTACAGGGGGCGGGGTTATAGCTGTGCTTTGCACAGACACAGAAGAGCTGGGGTCAGAGAAGGGACAGCAATCCCAGAATGCAGAGCGACACAGCCAGAAGACGCATCCTGTTTGAAGGCTGTCTGATGCTCAATGAGCCGCCATCTTGGGTGTTTAAAGGCTAATAACATGCAGTAGGTGCAGGTAGGATGATTTTGAATGTGGGCAATCTGTATGTACAGGGTGAGGGAAACATATAAAGATAGACTTTTATTCTGAATGCAGGTCCGGTTGAAGAGACACATGTCATTGGGGGATTCTGATTTGCCATTCTCCACTGCATATCCCTCCCAGGAAGCCTGATATCAGACAAACCTATACTGACCACTTCCGCATTTCCCCATATGGCTGGCATCCACAAGCCCCCCGGTAGCCATTTATTTGTTGGGCAGACGGGCACACAGTGATGTACAAGCTTGCCCGGTGAACCCTACTTGTTGGCAGCGGTTCGTTCCTGGTTGTAGACGTACGAGGGAATGCAGAAGTGTTAAGCATTGGCTGCCAGGCTTGCTGGGAGGGGATTCACTGTACTTCATTTTAAATTGGGATGCCTCGATGCTGCAGGGTATGGAAAAGTAAATTATTCTTTTTCAAATATCTATACAAGAGTATACAGAGGAGGATACTTTTTTACTGCTAACATTTTTTAAATACTAGATATTCCAACATTAGTAAAAAGAGTAAAGGCCATGTAATGTTAATTTCACCAATGTTCTCAGAATGACAGGTTGCTAACAAACACTAAATTTCACATCTATTATTAGACTTCTGTACAGTACAGGGTCTGCAGTGAACAGTACAACGATGACCAAAACACAAAGCTACCTTTTACTGCATGTACAATACAGCATTTTGGAGACTCAGAAACGGAAATATGAATAGGTACAAATTAATAATGTCCTTTTGGGTTTTTTCAGGACGAATTTTGGACTTGAAAACTGGTACAGTGAAAAAAGAAGGTCAGCAGTCTTCTATGCGAATGTGTATGGGATCCCGGCGTTCATTCATTTGTCGGCTAAGGTAATAATAAAAGTGTATAGAAATAAGACGCACTTATGTTTCTCCATAAGTGGGGGGAAAATGTCAGTGTGTCTTATCGGGCAAATGTAAAAACAAAAAAAACAATAAAAACTTGCATGATATGACCATTCCCACATTGCTGGCTGGGCTGCCTGCCACACTGCCGGAGCCAAGAGGGAGATGGAGGAGCGGTGGGTGCTGTCCCCGTCCATGCTGCTGCTGTCGCTGCCTATTCCTTGCAGAGCCTTGCAGTGTAGAGAAAGCGTCTCTTATCTTCCCCAGGGGAGTAGCCCGGCACCACTCCATGCACCCTCTACCTTTTCCCACCGTGTGACTTGTCTGAAGCCTAGAGGAGGGGCCAAAAATACCAGCGATGGCATCTTCTGCTGTGGTGACTGTACAGCTTCTTCCAATATGCTGCAAGGCTCTGCAATTTCGTTTGCCGGTGCTTCTCGTCTGCTGTCCTCTAGGTCAGGGGTCCCCAACCCTCCTCCTCAAGGCCCACGAACAGGCTAGGTTTTGTAGATCACACACAGATAATTACTGCAACTGTGCATCAGTGTGAAGATCTGCAAAACCTGGCCTGTTGGTGGGCCTTGAGGAGGAGGCTTGGGGACCCTTCTCTAGGTAACACCAATGAGGCAGCTGCTTCACATTGCCTCATTAAATGTGTGCCCACGGGTGTGTCCTCTCTTCTTTTTGATCTGAACTAACTAAATATCACCCACCCTTCCCGATTTATCCAATGAAATCAGCAGTGTCTCGGAAAAGCCTGTTTCTCAGGAAATGTACGCACGTTGATTATATATTATATATGTATACAGTGGTAATGTAGCAATTTGTTTTCATTAAATAAAACGGACAAAAATATATTTGTCCAGGCTCAGCTGTAATGAGACCCCTCTCATTCCTCCTTTGAGAACAGTGCTAGCAATTTAAACATACAGCAAAAAGCATATTACAGTCCTGTTGGGCCTTATATGACTTTGCTTTGGCAATAATTAAAGGGCTTTTTGGGACACCTTTTTGTGCTCCACTTTGAAAACTGTTACATTCCATCCCTGCGGATTTACAAATATCACTTGGAGATTAATAATCTTGGCATATGCTGAAAATGATCTTCCTGACTTGAGGGGGAAATAATCACAATGAACAACAGGCATGTATAAAGGCTCTTGGCTGCTTTTTCTATGTTGATCTTTTATGAGTGCCAGATTTATACTAGTCACTGGCAATTATATTTATGTATTTTTAAAAAATGTCTTCAAATGTGCTTTATATTGATACTATTACATCACTGCGGCCATTGATTGACTGCATCTCATGTCCCTGATTGTCTTGAATATAGAGGAGCCAATTAGTGTCAAACTTTGTGTACTATTTTATATATGGTTTCAGATTGCAATGTAATTGCACCATTTACAACCTTCCCTCATTTAAGACACATTTTACCGAGAGACCTTATCTTGCTGTTCTATGAAATAAAATAAATGTCATTTCCTACAGATGCGGTAATGCCCCACTGGATCACCTACCACTTAACAGATTCAGCACCATGAGGAAGAGGTATAGGTAAGAAATAATATTTGTTAATCATGTTGTCATGAAGATCTAGGTTGCTGAGAAGGTTTTACCAGGATCTTATCTGGAGATTGTTTCCCCTATGTCTGTGTATATTTACCTACCCTGCCACAATCAAAAGGGCCTGGACTCATTTTCATTCAGCACATTTTCTTGAGGAGTAGTTATACTTCCCTGGAAGGTCACACTTGATTTAAAAAGAAATGTAATGCCTAATTTGGAAATGAACATAATAAAACCACTTAGGTTATCACAGAGATCCCCCCCCCCCAATCCCAGTAGAACCTCTACATGAAGCAAGCAAGTTATACATTGTTATACAATCTTCCTCCATAATACAGTAGTTGGCTTTTATGAACCACGGTCTCCAAGCCAGTACTAGCATGTTTACCAACGACCAGTGTTGCCTTAAAGCAATACAGTATATATATATATATATATATATATATATATATATATATATTTATTTATTTATTTATTTATTTTTTGGTTTGACTATCCTGGCTAATTAGCACACCATAAAGATATTTTTTCATTTGTTTGTATTTTTTGCATGCCCCAACATAAAGCTGAAGCTAGCAAAGTGATATATGTGGGAAGATTTTTTTCCCATTTGCAAGTATCCCAGCAATCCTTTTAACCTAAATATGCATCATGCAGTTGATGAGGCACATAGCTCTATTCTAGGCTCTGCCCCTAAAGGGCTACTGTATTGATAGGCCATTCATTTGAATGAGTGCTAGCCAAGGATCTCGCTCTCTCCTTAGTTGTGTGACATGGCGGTGGCTGCACCAAGCAGGTTCCCAATATATGTTATCCTCTTAATTATAGAGCAGGGAGGGGCATTCCCGAATTGGGTACTACATACAACCAGGGAACAGGCTGCCAATATACTAATACCACACACCACATGGCTGCAAACAGCCTTGCCAAAAGCTGGGCACATTACTGTGTACCTGTGAGCCTGTTAGGCTATCTACAGAATGCCTTGGAAGGATCCCAGAAGAGATGAGTATCAGCGAACCTGATACTGAGCACTGATGCACATCCTGACACCACATGCCCCTTGCTGCATAATAAAAAGACTGTCATTTTAGATTGTACTTTATAGGGAAAGACAACTTTCAGTTATATTTCTGAAAGTATACTCTGTGTGCCAAAATGAAATCCCCAAGGTGCTGAGCTCATCTATGTGTGTTTTTTATGAAAGCAAATCTATTGCAATTGCCAACTGTAAACACTAAAATCACAGAGCATATAAATAGTAATCTTAATCAGAAAGCATTAAAACTCAACTGGAGGGTGCTGTTTAACAAGACAGGTGTCCCACTCAGTTAGCCAAGGGAACAAAATGATTATGAGTCCACAAGGATCCTTGATTAATTGATAAATTTCTCAGGTAGTTCAAGGCTAGTTGGTAAATGTCCCTGGGATGTTTACATTCATTAAGTGCTCCACTTCAGAAAAAACTTCCACCTTGTGCCCATCACCTGTGTTAAATACTCTTACTAGAGATGAGCGAACTTTTGAAAAATTCGATTCGACTGATTCGCCGAATTTTCCGACAAAAATCGTTTCGACCCGAATTTATTTGCGACTAATCGCTATTAAAAATGGCTATTTCTGAGCTTTCTAGAGCCTCAATAGGGTTGTAAACCATTCTGCCTTGCTGTAACACGCATAGGATGCGTGCTGGGTTACTGAAATAATACTGTAAATAATTAGGACATGCAGATCAGAGGCATCGCTATTAGAATCGCAGAGCGGCACAATTACAGAGAGTTGAGGTGGCATCACTATGAGGGGCCCCTATATCTCCTGATAAACACACCCTGGAGCTGGCAGCGGCAGGAGCCCAAACATTGGATTTGGCTCAAAGAGACATTGGAGTTGGCAGCAGGAGCAGCAGGAGCCCAAAAATTGGCTGAATGACACCCTGGAGTTGCAAGCAGCAGCAGCAGGAGCCCAAACATAGCTTGAAAGACACACTGGAGTTGGCAGCAGGAGCCCAAAAATTGGATGAATCACACCCTGGAGTTGCAAGCAGCAGCAGCAGCAGCAGCAGCCCAAACATAGCTTGAAAGAGACACTGGAGTTGGCAGCAGGAGCCCAAAAATTGGATGAATCACACCCTGGAGTTGCAAGCAGCAGCAGCAGCCCAAACATAGCTTGAAAGAGACACTGGAGTTGGCAGCAGGAGCCCAAAAATTGGATGAATCACACCCTGAAGTTGCAAGCAGCAGCAGCAGCTCTAACATAGCTTGGAAGACACACTGGAGTTGGCAGCAGGAGCCCAGAAATTGGATGAATCACACCCTGGAGTTGCAAGCAGCAGCAGCCCAAACATGGCTTGAAAGACACACTGGAGTTGGCAGCAGGAGCCCAAAAATTGGATGAATGACACCCTGGAGTTGCAAGCAGCAGCAGCAGCAGCAGCCCAAACATAGCTTGAAAGAGACACTGGAGTTGGCAGCAGGAGCCCATAAATTGGATGAATCACACCCTGGAGTTGCAAGCAGCAGCCCAAACATAGCTTGAAAGAGACACTGGAGTTGACAGCAGGAGCCCAAAAATTGGATGAATCAGACCCTGGAGTTGCAAGCAGCAGCAGCAGCAGCCCAAACATCGCTTGAAAGAGACACTGGAGTTGGCAGCAGGAGCCCAAAAATTGGATGAATCACACCCTGGAGTTGCAAGCAGCAGCCCAAACATAGCTTGAAAGACAAACTGGAGTTGGCAGCAGGAGCCCAAAAATTGGATGAATCACACCCTGGAGTTGCAAGCAGCAGCAGCCCAAACATAGCTTGAAAGAGACATTGGAGTTGGCAGCAGGAGCCCAAAAATTGGATGAATGGAGTTGCAAGCAGCAGCAGCCCAAACATAGCTTGAAAGAGACACTGGAGTTGGCAACAGGAGCCCAAAAATTGGATGAATCACACCCTGGAGTTGCAAGCAGCAGCAGCAGCAGCCCGAACATAGCTTGAAAGAGACACTGGAGTTGGCAGCAGGAGCCCAAAAATTGGATGAATCACACCCCGGAGTTGCAAGCAGCAGCAGCAGCAGCCCAAACATAGCTTGAAAGAGACACTGGAGTTGGCAGCAGGAGCCCAAAAATTGGATGAATCGCACCCTGGAGTTGCAAGCAGCAGCAGCCCAAACATAGCTTGAAAGACACACTGGAGTTGGCAGCAGGAGCCCAAAAATTGGATGAATCACACCCTGGAGTCGCAAGCAGCAGCAGCCCAAACATAGCTTGAAAGACACACTGGAGTTGGCAGCAGGAGCCCAAAAATCGGATGAATCACACCCTGGAGTTGCAAGCAGCAGCAGCCCAAACATAGCTTGAAAGAGACACTGGAGTTGGCAGCAGGAGCCCAAAAATTGGATGAATGACACCCTGGAGTTGCAAGCAGCAGCAGCAGCCCAAACATAGCTCGAAAGAGACACTGGAGTTGGCAGCAGGAGCCCAAAAATTGGATGAATGACACCCTGGAGTTGCAAGCAGCAGCAGCAGCAGCAGCACTCCAAACATAGCTTGAAAGAGACACTGGAGTTGGCAGCAGGAGCCCAAAAATTGGATGAATCACACCCTGGAGCTGCAAGCAGCAGCAGCAGCAGCCCAAACATAGCTTGAAAGAGACACTGGAGTTGGCAGCAGGAGCCCAAAAATTGGATGAATCACACCCTGGAGTTGCAAGCAGCAGCAGCAGCAGCTGCAGGAGCCCAAACATAGCTTGAAAGAAACACTGCAGTTGGCTGCTGGAGCCCAAAAATTGGATGAATCACACCCTGTGGAGAATCCTGTGGAGAAAAAGTAGCTTAGTTAGTAATATCTACATAAAATTATGAATAAACAAATGCAAAAGTATTGCCAAAGTGAAGTTTTGTTTGAGGGTGTGTTTCCACCTTTTAATTAAATCAGAAACAACAAGGTATCATTGCCTCTGACTAATTAGCCCTCAAAAATTCTTGGAATTTTTAATCTGGATGTCTGATCCGTCTTATCCGAAGAATATTAATAAAAAGTAAGAGTAACGTAAAGGATTTTTTATCAATACTTACTTGTGGTCCGATGCGGAGGAATGTCTGTAACTGGAGAGCAGTGCCTTAGATCGATCCATATTTCTTTAGTGTTGGTCTGGCCCCGTCATCAATCTACTGGAATACATCAGGCATTGTTGGGAGGAAAGCTTGGCTGATCCATGCGCCATTCATTTCCACGCAGGGCAGTCTCTGGAAAAAAAATGTATGTATAAACCAGGGTCTTTTTCATATAAAAACAAATGGTTATTCTTGCTTTTCAACCATATGTTCCACAGCTTTACCAGTCATTGTGTCAGCCAATGAAGCAACTTTGTCTGGAAGTGCTGCAAAAGCAGTCCACTGCATCACAAGTGGCATCTGACACCCCCATTCAACTGTCTGTTGTCTGTTGTTATGCTTTGGGTTCAGCTCCACTATCCAACGAAGATCTGATAATCATAAAATTCAGCAGCTACTGCCCAGCCAAGAAGTGGAGGAGACACTCGCCTCTTCTTCCACTAGCCAGGCAATTAGTGATGAGGAGAGTGTCGTGGGAGGAGGTGTTGCAAGCGGAGGTAGTGGAAGAAGGTCCCTGGAGTCTGCGGCGGTGGCGGCGGCGGCAGCAGCAGCAGCAGCAGTGAATTATTGCGGACTGTTGGTAGGAAAAATCAGCTACTCAGCAATGTGGCAGTTTTTCATGCAGCATACACAATCCTGTGGAGAAAAAGTAGGTTAGTTAGTATATATACATAAAATTATGAATAAACAAATGCAATAGTATTGCCAAAGTGAAGTTTTGTTTGAGGATGTGTTTCACGCTGTTCTTCACATGGTTTTCCTTGACCAACAGAGTCACACATGGGAGGAACTACTAAAAATGAGGACTCAATCCATGAAATCATTGCTTAATCCACATAAACTGCAAATTTGGACTCATGGTGACTGACACTTGGAAGAACATCTTGTTTGCGCTGCGACAAGGAAGCCAGAGTCATGCGTCCTGACATGGCACATGTGTTCAGTCTAGTTGTCAAGCGTTTTCTGAAGTCTTCCCCCCCATCTGAAAGACATCCGAACAACAGGAAAGAAAGTTAGCATGCACTTCTGGCACTCCTACACCACCAAGCACAACCTTATTGAGCTTCAGCGTCAGAACGGTGTACCCCAACATAGTCTGATTTGCGATGTTTCCACCCGTTGGAATTCCACCCTCCATATGCAGGATCCACTATAGGAACATAAAAAAGCCATCACGGATTTCTGGATGATCCAAACGGATAGGGGGACACCCCTGTGTAAATTCAATGTAAACCATTGGCAGCTCATACGTGACACCGGCCGTTTCCTCAGGCCCTTTGAGGAAGCTACTTTATTAGTCAGTTGCCAGGACTATGAGATGAACGATGAGATTCCACTGCTTCATGTACTACAACACATGTTGGAAACCATGGCTGGTCAGGGCACTGGAGACATGGCACATACATTTCACAGCCACATGAAGCCTGTGGGGGCTGAAGTGGAGGAGGAGGACAGGGTGGGGCACAGCAAACCACAGTTTAGGTTTCACAAAATGACCATTTTATCTCGTCATCTGACAGGAGAGGAGGAGCAGGAGCAGCCACAGGAGCTAGAGGGTTGTGAGGAAGGCGAGACAGAGGACCCAGACACACCGTGGCAGTTTACAGTGGAGATGGAGACAGGTAGTCCCTCCGAGTCACTTGCACAAATGGCACGATGCATGCTCACATACCAGCGTACTAGTGAGCGCAGAATTGTCTCCATTTGTCAGCGGGAAGACTTCTGGCTCTCCGACTTATTGGACCCTCGCTTCCGGCACAAAATGGGGGCATTTTTTACGCCCACTGAGAGGGAGGACAAACTGACCTACTACAGAGACATCCCACGTAGTCAGTTGGGCGATGTCTATCTGCGCCATGTCCCATACTCCCGCAGGTCTGACTCGGGGGGACCTCTGCGATCACCTTCCACTGCCATGGCTGCTGGGGGGGTGGAAGGAGCAGCAGCAGCAGCTCCATCAGCAGCAGCCTCAGTCTTCAGTGGCTAGTGAGTAGCTTTCTACACCCGCATAGTGAGTCTACTCATGAGCAGCAGGAAGACCTGGAGCTGGACCTCAAACTGCAGGTCATGTCATACCTTGACATGACCATGCCAACACACCTTCAGGATCCACTGGATTTGCTGGGAAGCCAAACTTGACTTGTGTCCGCAACTAGCAGAGTTTGCCCTGGAAAAGCTGTACTGGCCGGACAGTAGTTGATTTAGATGGCAACTGGGCTGCTCTATATAATGAAGCAAAATAGCAAATTTACTTTTACCAATTGTAGCGATAACTTCTATCGCAGGAGGGCTTCACCGCCCAAGACGTCCTTTTCCCAATGTTGAGAGGTGCTGCAGGACTTCCAGAGTCATCCTTGAGGGAAGCAGGAACAGCTCTTACAAGAGCTAGTGAATTGTAATATAGCTTTTTTCCCCCAATAAGAGACAGGACTCAGTATGCCGGGATATTAGACCATACAGTGGATACTTAAACATTCCACACCTTACCCTGACTCATGAACACGAGCCAAAACAAAAGATGGTACTTGGCTGAAAAGCAGAATATAAATGTCCTATTAGGAGCAGGTAAATATACAGATTGGGTCGTATGTCACAGTCAATTTCCCTTGAAAAATCCTCAAGTGCGCTGCAATTAACGTGAATCATTTACACCCCAGAGCTCTCCATGGTGGGTTTAAACATTGCTCTTCTCCTAAAGGGATGAACTCTTCTAAACATTGGAATGGGCTTTCTTATAGCTGGTCCAAGTTTCAATCTCTACCATACCCCTTAGAAACGCCAGAGGCATCCGTAATAATTTTGACCTTCTTTACAGCGCCATACTTTGAAAAAAAAATCCTTAATTTCATGCCGATCAATCCAAAGGTCAATGCCCCCAACAAAAATAGTGTTCGGCATAAGTTTTCCTTCTGGAACGACGTAACCTTTAGTTTACATGGCTGTGGTAGGTTATATTACAAATTGGGATACCCCAGGCAGCAGTGTCATTGAAAGAGACAGATTGTAATGCAGACCATATGCAAGCAGAGAAACTCAGGCTGCAACAGGCCTCTTTAGTTTACATGGTTGGGGTAGGCTATCTTACAAATTGGGATACCCCACTGTATAAGGAACCGAATATAATGCACACCCAAAAGTGGACAATCAGCCTCCGAGAGGCCTGCTTAGTTTAAATAAGAGAGCTGCTTAGTGTAAATAAGAGGCCTGCTTAGTTTAAATAAGTGTGCAGCTTAGTGAAGATCAAGAGGGGTATGGTATGTTACAGAATGGGATACCCCCAAGCAGGCTTTAGAACAGTATATATGCACAGCAACAGTGGATAAGCAGGCTCCAACAGGCCACATTACTTTAAATAAGTGTGCAGCTTAGAGGAAATACAGAGGGTAATGGTATGTTACAGAATGGGATGCCCCCACAGCAGACAGTGAGATCAGTATATATGCACAACAACAGTGGATAAGCAGGCTCCAACAGGCCAAATTACTTTAAATAAGTGTGCAGCTTAGTGAAGATCAAGAGGGGTATGGTATGTTATAGAGTGGGATACCCCCAAGCAGGCTTTAGAACAATATATATGCACAGCAACAGTGGATAAGCAGCCTGCAACAGGCCAAATTTCTTCAATAAGTGTGCAGCTTAGAGGAAATACAGAGGCTAATGGGATGTTACAAAATGGGATGCCCCCACAGCAGACCTGAGATCAGTATATATGCACAGTAAAAGTGTCTAAGCAGGCTCCAACAGGCCAAATTACTTTAAATAAGTGTGCAGCTTAGTGAAGATCAAGAGGGGTATGGTATGTTACAGAATGGGATGCCCCCACAGCAGACTTGAGATCAGTATATATGCACAGTAAAAGTGTCTAAGCCGGCTCCAACAGGCCAAATTACTTTAAATAAGTGTGCAGCTTAGTGAAGATCAAGAGGGGTATGGTATGTTACAGAATGGGATGCCCCCACAGCAGACCTGAGATCAGTATATATGCACAGTAAAATTGTCTAAGCCGGCTCCAACAGGCCAAATTACTTTAAATAAGTGTGCAGCTTAGTGAAGATCAAGAGGGGTATGGTATGTTACAGAATGGGATGCCCCCACAGCAGACCTGAGATCAGTATATATGCACAATAAAAGTGTCTAAGCAGGCTCCAACAGGCCAAATTACTTTAAATAAGTGTGCAGCTTAGTGAAGATCAAGAGGGGTATGGTATGTTACAGAATGGGATGCCCCCACAGCAGACCTGAGATCAGTATATATGCACAGTAAAAGTGTCTAAGCAGGCTCCAACAGGCCAAATTACTTTAAATAAGTGTGCAGCTTAGTGAAGATCAAGAGGGGTATGGTATGTTATAGAGTGGGATACCCCCAAGCAGGCTTTAGAACAATATATATGCACAGCAACAGTGGATAAGCAGCCTGCAACAGGCCAAATTTCTTCAATAAGTGTGCAGCTTAGAGGAAATACAGAGGCTAATGGGATGTTACAAAATGGGATGCCCCCACAGCAGACCTGAGATCAGTATATATGCACAGTAAAAGTGTCTAAGCAGGCTCCAACAGGCCAAATTACTTTAAATAAGTGTGCAGCTTAGTGAAGATCAAGAGGGGTATGGTATGTTACAGAATGGGATGCCCCCACAGCAGACTTGAGATCAGTATATATGCACAGTAAAAGTGTCTAAGCCGGCTCCAACAGGCCAAATTACTTTAAATAAGTGTGCAGCTTAGTGAAGATCAAGAGGGGTATGGTATGTTACAGAATGGGATGCCCCCACAGCAGACCTGAGATCAGTATATATGCACAGTAAAATTGTCTAAGCCGGCTCCAACAGGCCAAATTACTTTAAATAAGTGTGCAGCTTAGTGAAGATCAAGAGGGGTATGGTATGTTACAGAATGGGATGCCCCCACAGCAGACCTGAGATCAGTATATATGCACAATAAAAGTGTCTAAGCAGGCTCCAACAGGCCAAATTACTTTAAATAAGTGTGCAGCTTAGTGAAGATCAAGAGGGGTATGGTATGTTACAGAATGGGATGCCCCCACAGCAGACCTGAGATCAGTATATATGCACAGTAAAAGTGTCTAAGCAGGCTCCAACAGGCCAAATTACTTTAAATAAGTGTGCAGCTTAGTGAAGATCAAGAGGGGTATGGTATGTTACAGAATGGGATGCCCCCACAGCAGACCTGAGATCAGTATATATGCACAGTAAAAGTGTCTAAGCAGGCCCCAACAGGCCAAATTACTTTAAATAAGTGTGCAGCTTAGTGAAGATCAAGAGGGGTATGGTATGTTACAGAATTGGATGCCCCCACAGCAGACCTGAGATCAGTATATATGCACAGTAAAAGTGTCTAAGCAGGCTCCAACAGGCCAAATTACTTTAAATAATTGTGCAGCTTAGTGAAGATCAAGAGGGGTATGGTATGTTACAGAATGGGATGCCCCCACAGCAGACCTGAGATCAGTATATATGCACAGTAAAAGTGTCTAAGCAGGCTCCAACAGGCCAAATTACTTTAAATAAGTGTGCAGCTTAGTGAAGATCAAGAGGGGTATGGTATGTTACAGAATGGGATTCCCCCACAGCAGACCTGAGATCAGTATATATGCACAGTAAAAGTGTCTAAGCAGGCTCCAACAGGCCAAATTACTTTAAATAAGTGTGCAGCTTAGTGAAGATCAAGAGGGGTATGGTATGTTACAGAATGGGATGCCCCCACAGCAGACCTGAGATCAGTATATATGCACAGTAAAAGTGTCTAAGCAGGCTCCAACAGGCCAAATTACTTTAAATAAGTGTGCAGCTTAGAGGAAATACAGAGGCTAATGAGATCTTACAAAATGGTAATGTTCCCACAGCAGACTTGAGATCAGTTCAGTATATATGCACATCAAAAGTGTATAAGCAGCCTGAAACAGCTAACAAAGCCAGTCAGCCAGCCAGTAACACTCAGGCTGGATGAAAAAAAAAAAATCTCCCTGTCACTGCCTCCGATTTTTCTTAACTTTCCCTGCTTCTCGCTGACTTCCTGCCTGTCTCCTGCCTGTCTACTGGCTGTCCCTGGCTCTCTAACTGTCTCTCCCTGAATACAGCAGTGTCCTGTCTCTCATGAATGCAATAGAGAAATGAACAAAAGCAAGATGTCCGCCGCCTTATATAGCGCTGTGACATCACCGGGCTTGCTGGCTGCTGATAGGCTGCATGTGACTGCCCCAGCATGCACTGGAGCGGGGTAGATGTCTGGACATGTCCCGTCCGCCATCTTAGAATGCCTGTAATGTAAATGAATGGATGTTAAAGAAAAACTTAGAGCGATCGAAGCACGGGGAAATTCGGATTCGATCCGAATCGAATTTTTCATGAAATTCGGATCGAATCCGGGTTCGTCCGGATCGATTCGCTCATCCCTAACTTTTACCAGATGGTATTATGATTAGAGCACCTCTGGGGAGACCTCCTTTCAGTCCCCTTATTTCCTCTTAGATCTGTGTGGAATATCCTTGCCGCTCAGATAGTTTCAAAATATTTGGTCTGGTAGTTTCTCAGATGTTATTGCATGAAACAGAAACCAACAAGGATATCTAGCGTAATACTGTTTTAATTCTAATTCCCTTAAAATAGGTTAAAATTACACTCACATTTGAGAACAATGAAAACAGCTTGTGTATATAGCAGGCAAGGCTCTCACCGCTCTTACATCGCACCACGGCCGCTGGTGTCTATAGATGAAGGGGGAGAAGAGTTTGCTGCTTACTGCTGTAAAACTGGCTGGTGCGCTGTGTTCACTCAGAGAGTCCTGCCGCCGTCCGTCAACTGTACACTAAGATCTACAAGGAGAGAGATGTGAGTCCAGTAGACTGAGATTCCTCCCCTCAGCGATGGCCATAGCAGCAGTGTTCTGTGTGTACAGGACTCACTTCTTTCTCCTTGTAGATCTTGGTGTACAGTTGCCCATAGCAACAGCTTTGCTTCAATAAAACACAATTTGCTAACATATAACAAAAATGTAAAATACTAGCTAAGTGCAGCACCTTGAGGACACCATTTTGGCACACAACAATATACACTTTCAAAAATGCCATCAAAAGTGGACTTTCCTTTTAGGGAGAGGGGGCAGAACTGTACAGCACAGATGGGATATCCCCTTCCAGCCTGTGTGGACTATAGATGGAGAAAATATGACAGCAACTCCATTTTCTGACTGTAAAGAGGGAAGGGAAACACTCTACCACAATTATTTTGTATTATGTATTGTATAAATATTTTAAATCCTCTTTGTTGGCGTTTCCTTAAACTTGATTTTGTAAAATAGGTCCTGCGATAGAAGAGATTAAAAAAATATATATAATTCATAGAATTGACTATAAGTAATCAGAATTTGTAGGGCAAATAACCAATGTATATGATACTTATTATTTAGCTGTTTGCTTGTAAATCCTTTATTTTCCTTCTGTATATATATATTAATCTGTTATCAATTTTAGGAATGGCCTTGGACCAGTGAAAGAGGGAGAAGCACAGTATTCTGTAGTCCACTGTACTGGGTACATTAAAGCCTGGCCTCCAGCAGGTAAGACCAAAATTAAAGTAAATTAAAGGCAAGCCTGATTTTTGTCCCATTGTCTCGGGCTACATGTTGCACTGTCCTAAACTACAATCTGTTTTTAAAAAGACCCTGTAGTTCCTAAGTTATCTTCAAAAGTATTAGAGCATTGGAGATGCAGAGAAAATATTAAGAGGGTGTGGCAACAGCTGGGGAGGGCGGGGTTTTAGAGTTGCAGAGAGAGGCAGCCAATCAGGACGTCTGGGCAGAGAGTGGGGGTGGGGGGGGTGTTTCCATTTTTGGTCCACTGGAGGTTAATTGATGGACCAGGTCAGCGAGGTGGGGACTGAAAGCTGTAATGAGGAAGTGATTTTCCTCACTAAGGAGACAGACAGAGAAGGGATCACAGCACTCCAGCCACTCAATGAAACTTAAGCTACTGATATTTATTTTTTAACTTTTGACTTGTCAAGCACTAATCCTGATGTGATGTGAACGTGATAAATGTAGAAAAACTGATTGATGACCCAAAAAAATGTATGTAATATAATGTTTTGAGTAATGCAATGAGCATGCATTTTCCATATTTTTTACCAGGTTTTTATTTTATTTATTTATTTTTATTTTATTTCATTGCCATCTCCAATCCATGCCCAACAAAAACATCTGACCTACGGTTCATGTTCATCAATCAGTATCGATGTACAACCCCATTTCCAAAAAGTTGGATCATAGTTTTAAATGTAAGGAAGACAAGGATCCAATGATGTGAACACCTGAATTAACACAATTGAACATGAACACAAAAAACACTATAAAAAAAAATTTACATTTATGGCAACAACATATCTCAAAGCTGGAACAGAGCCACACCATTGTGGAGCATCCCACTTTTTTTTGACAGCTTGTAAACGTCTGGGAAGTGAGGCGACCAATTACTGAAGTTGTAAGAGTGGAATGTTGTCCCATCTTACTATCATGCAGGATTCTAGCTGCTCAATAGTCTTGGGTCCATTTTGCTATTTTTGAAATTTCATAATATACCAAATGTTCTGTATTGGTGAAAGGTCAGGACTGCAGACAGACCACTTAGGCACCTTGGCTTTTTTACAAGACAATGCTGTTGTGAGGGATGCAGTGTGTGTTTCAGAATGGTCTTGCTGATTTATGCACGACCCTTGTTTAGATGGGCGCATATGTTGTTCTAGAAGCTCTATATACTGCTCAGCACTGGTAGTGCCTTCCAAGGTGTGTAACCAGCCCATGCCATAGGCAACCCATGCCATCAAAGATACCCCCCTGCCTCCTCCTCTTGCGTCCACAGTTTTTCCATTTTGCCAAGGCCCATTGTAAATGCATTTTGGGTCAGAGAGGACAGCTGCATTTTTGGATTTTGTTGATTTATGGCTTCTTCTTTGCATGTTGCTGCATGCGCCATTAACTTGCATGTGTGGATTGCATGGAAAACTTAATTGTCTTCACAGGCAATGATTTCTGGAAGTAGTGCAGTTCTGCAGTGAATGGCATAATTGATAATTCGTGCTTGGTTACGTCTCTCGCGAGCATCCTGCTTGCTTTCTCCCTACCTGGCTACATTTTTCACTCATCTTACAGCTTTCAGTAATCAATATCCCTGAATCTGTTTCTTCCGAGGTCTTGCCTAACACAGTACTGCCCATACAATACTTAGTGAGGGAAATCCTGCCACCAAGTGCATCATTTTACATTTAGAGACATTGAACTCCAGTTTCCACTGTTTGGACTGTTTATCCAGAAAAACAAATCATTCTCCATGTTGCAATCACCTCCAGGTATATCAACCCCTATTACTCACCTTTGCATCATCAGCAAGCAGGCAAACTTTACCTACCAAGCCTGCACCTATGTCACTTACAAACAAGTTAAAAAGATTGGCGCCCAAGACAGAGCCTTGTGGCACACCACATGTAACTAACTTTTCTTTAGATTGCACACCATTAACAACAACTGTAACTAACCCAGGATTAAATCTAATTTATCTATTTATGAGGAATGGTGGAGGAAAGGTTTAGCTAAAATGTAGATATTCACAAACCCTTCATCCAAGACTTTACTGACATCAAATGAAATAAGAGTAGTCTGACATGATATGCTCCCAGTAAACCTGTGCTGTTTCAGGTCCAGCAGGCTGTTCATTTTTAGATGAGTAATTATCTTTTTCTCTAATCCCCTTCTAATTGATAGGCACACCATTGACCATTCTCCAGCTATAACCTCACCTATTAAAGGGAAGGGTTACGTAAATCAGTTAGAGGTGTAGCAATCACAAATCTAAGTTCCCTGAAAACCCTGGGGTGGACTATCTGGACTACCTTTAATGGGGAATATCCAACATCATGGTTAATAACAGCATTATTAATCTTACTCTGAATGTGCAATGAAGACGAACTGACAAGTTATCACAATTCTCCAATGTCAGGAGTTCAGATACTCTATTATGACGTTTTCAAGATTAGCGAGAACAGCAAAACCATTATTCATTCCTCATTAGTATCAACTAGAAGAAAGAACAAAAAGAAGAATAATATATATGTAAACTGAGATGCACAGACTGTTAGATTGGCTTTAGCCATCACAAAAGGTCAGGATTTAGCATTAGAGAGGCTTGAGTGTTTGGCAGATCGGAATGGTCTGTTCCAAACCGAAATGGGACATAAAGAATAAAGAGTAATCTGCCACTCAGGATTCACACAGGAGAATAAGTAACCGTGGAAGTGGCTGCCAAATGCTGTCAGATGAGTATATCGCAGCGCGCTGCTCTAAATAGAGTTACGCATAAGGAACCTGGAAACCTTTGTCTGTATGACATGCTGTCACCTTACTAACCTTTAGCACATTTTTCTGATTTGTCTAGATTATCCAATTCTCTGTAGGACTATGTTCACACCTATCCTTGGTGCTTGCATTGCACTAAGCACATGCATTTTGTAATGTATTTTAGCAGGGCTAGAGAGGCATTGTATCAAAATGTGTGCTGCGCTTTTCTGTTTCTATCTTTTTATTGACATTTTATAATACTTCGATTGGACAGTATAATAAAGTTTTACACGTATACAAAGAAAGTACTGGGTTACCAGTCATTGCTCTTCACATTTCACATATAAGCAAGTCAGCTATTGTCTGTTGTCAATACGCGTTTAAAAATATTATATTTCTTTTGAGTACTATTGTAAGGGAGGCCGTTCTAGTGCTGACTGTTGTGCTACAGCCATAGTACTGGACTGATGGGTAGGTTGGCGTTCCCATCCCACCTGGTCCCAAGCTTTTTTACACCATCCTCCCTCTACTTTGGGCTAGGGAGAAGGTCAGATCAGGATTGGAGATGTACTGGGGGGGGGGGGGAGCGACAGGTGAGGAAGGAAAAAAAATAAATAGAGAGGAGGTGTGCTGCGCTTTTAAAGCGCTTGCCTTGAATTTATAAAAACAAACACTGCCACAATGCGTGAATGGTTACAGTTCCACTATGCTGTGAACACAATGCAATTGCAATGCAGGTACAGCACAGTACACTGCATTATACCTGTGTTGCACTAGATCCTTGAAAATTCTTTGATTTATTTCTATTCTACTTTCCTGAAGATGTTCTAATGTGTTTGTTTATTGATTTGTTGCAGAGCCATTAATCACAGACAGGAAGTCTACAGCAGATAAATCTTATGCATGCAAATATGACACCTTGCTTTGTAGAACAAACAAAGCTTACCATAAAAAATATCCCGTAAAATTTACAGTGTGCGCCTATCAAACTTTTAACACAATTTTACATACAACATATTTACAAATGCTTAAAGGATAAGTCCACTGTCGATGGAATTTTAGAAAGTGTATTTTTTTTGTACCAAAATGATTTGCTCATGGTGCTAAGCTGATCTAGTTTTTTTTTTCATTCTTTTCCTGTGTGTTTAATGGAAGCAATTTTCACTATCTGCAGTCTTTTGCTATTGGCAACGTACACCAAGCACACCCTCATGTGGCTGCTGGGATGCGAGAACAGGCCACAGGGTGGCAAACCAGTGGCATAGGAAGGTGAAAGTGGTTTATTATCGCTGCCTGGCTTGGTGCTTGCAGCTGGGCTATGTGTGCCAAGACATCCCAAAGACCCCCACAGTGACAAAGAGCACAAATATGATAAATAAGGTGGAGAAACAACAATGATGGGGCCCTCTCTGACCTTCTGGGCCCCAGTGTGCTTTGCCGCCAGATCTAGTGCAATCTCTCTTACTATTATGCAGACACATTATACTGAGACCCTAAACAGGTACAGTGAAAGGGTTGCTTACTGTCAGTCAGACAGACCTTTCTAGTTCTTTGATCTGTCCAGCTTGGAGTTCACTCCCCTGCCTCCCCCCCATAGCATTACAATATGGAGATTAAAAACACACACTGACCTCTATCCTCCCGGCACCGGAGACACACAGCTAAGGGGTTTATTCATCAAGGGATAGCGGCAGGCAGCGTCTGGTGAATGCTGGGCGCTGTACACAATACCACATTTATGAAGGCGATTCTGGTGAGTGACTCTAATAGCGCCATGTAGCGTACAATTCATCATTACAGGTGGCTCAGCGTAGAGTGCCGGCGCTCTAGCTTCCAGCTACCTGTTGCTCTCCCATACATTTCAATGGACGTTCCTTTTCTTCTGTTTAACCCTTTCAGTGCCAAGCCCGTAGTTTCTACGTGCTTGCTTCCACTCCACTTAAGTGCCAAGCACGTAGAAACTACGGGCTTGACTTTCCCCCCGCCTACAGTAAAAGTAAAAAAAAAAAACACTCACCTGACCCCTTGTTCTATCCGGCCGGGTCTCCTCTTCATCCGGGGGGGCTTCGATCCCCCACCCAGGCCCCCCCGGGTGCAGGGGAGAGCCCGGAATAGCCACCCCCCCCCTTCAGCAGCCGCCGAAATACATGTTAAAAAAAAAAAATATATAAAAATGACATTTGCTTACCTTAGTGATCGATTGCTCCCGCCGGGTCTCCTCTTCACCAGGGGGGCCTCCGATCGCCCCCCCCCCCTGGCTCTCCAGCTTCAGGAGAGGGCCTGAAAGGCCCTCTCCCTGTCCTGCTCGACGGGCGCCGCCATTTTGCCGATAAGGGGGCGGGGCTTATGACGTCCCACCTCCGGGTGTCGTCCGGGCTGCGATTCTCACACTTGTCATCGCTGGCCACAGGAGGAGGAAGGCAGGTGATGATCTGATCACCTGCCTCCCTCCTCCACTGGCCAGCGATGACAATAACTGTCATCAGAGCTGCGAGGGACACAGAAGCTGAGGATCAGAGGTGAGTAAAGTAAAAAAAAGTTTTTATTTTTTAATAAAGTTATTTTTTAATCTGTGTGGTGTTTTTTTTTTATTACTGTTAACCCCTTGTGAACTGGTAAGGGGTCCATGACCCCTATACCAGTTCACAAGGCTGGGGGGATGGCAAGCCACCTGCGCTAGCGGGTGGCTTGCCATTAACCCTTGGCACCCCCATTACCTGCCTCCCCAAAGGCCAGGGGGGGGGAAAAAGCCCGGTCCCACATAGGGTATGTGGGCTCGTAGGCTGCAGGGTGGGGGGGCCACATAAGCTGGCCCCCCCACTCTGTGCCTACAAGCCCCCATAGCTGGTCCCGGGCTGGTAATGCTGGGTAAGGGGGACCCCACGTCATTTTTTTTTTATTTTTAAGGGTTAGATTTTTTTTTATTTTTTTGCACATATTTCACCCAAAAGTATTGAGAATACACAAAAAAAAGGCCAAACAAGACATCGCATGTTGAAGCCCAGACTCTTCTGAAAAAAACAATATATCATTTTCCTGGGAAATCCCTGGAAATCCCTTCAAAAATCACATTTGAACATGGGGAGCGCAAAATAGTTCAAAATGGTCTGGCACCAAGGGTGACAAAAACTCCAGGTAGGCTGACAGCGAAAGGGTTAAACAGGGTTTTTTGTTTTTATTTTTTTTTTTTCTCTCAAATCATTATGTCACCTCTGCTGGCCTAGAAACTTTTTAGTTTTTTTATGCAGAATTGTCATTACAGGTCTGGCATTATAGTATTAATGTCACAATGTTACAACAATGTAATTCCATGTGTTTTCGCTTTGTTACTGGTGGATATGTGTTCAAAAACATACTTTAATCACAGTGTTTGGCGCTCTATAGCGACCAGATCCAGAGCGCCTACGCTCTGTGAGTCTGTTTTTTTGTTGAATATGGGATTTGAGAAAGAAAGGGCACTCCACTACATATATCGAAAAATAAGTAAACAACATAAATTTATTGTAACCAAATAAGCACAGAGCAAAAACAGTTCAGTGTTTCAACTAATACGCAGCTCCTCGGTATGATCCAAAAGAAGCTGTAATCCCAGTGCGCATGCACAAAGTCCACAATGTGCCCGTCACCCTTAGGAAATATTCTTACCAGAAGGTTCAAGATTAGCAGGCAGAAACATATGTCATACACTCTCCTATTATGCAGAGGTCGTCTTTCCAAAATATATGCTTGTAGGTCCTCTTTCAGTCTTTATACACCATTGGACTCAATGTAGTCCAAAAACCAAAAAAGGAAAAGAAAAGATATCTAGTGCAACTCTGTCAGTTAATGATTCAGGCTTTAATAAAACTCATATGCACTTACACAGTAATGTAGATTAATAGCATAAAAGGATTTCCCGTCTGAGAGGTGTTCCCCCAAGTTCCCACACGCGGCCGTCGTTGGGAAATAGAGAAAATCACTCCAATCAACAAGGAATAACAAGAGAGCCCACACTCCCCTACCTCAGGGGAGTGTGGGCTCTCTTGTTATTCCTTGTTGATTGGAGTGATTTTCTCTATTTCCCAACGACGGCCGCGTGTGGGAACTTGGGGGAACACCTCTCAGACGGGAAATCCTTTTATGCTATTAATCTACATTACTGTGTAAGTGCATATGAGTTTTATTAAAGCCTGAATCATTAACTGACAGAGTTGCACTAGATATCTTTTCTTTTCCTTTTTTGGTTTTTGGACTACATTGAGTCCAATGGTGTATAAAGACTGAAAGAGGACCTACAAGCATATATTTTGGAAAGACGACCTCTGCATAATAGGAGAGTGTATGACATATGTTTCTGCCTGCTAATCTTGAACCTTTTGGTAAGAATATTTCCTAAGGGTGACGGGCACATTGTGGACTTTGTGCATGCGCACTGGGATTACAGCTTCTTTTGGATCATACCGAGGAGCTGCGTATTAGTTGAAACACTGAACTGTTTTTGCTCTGTGCTTATTTGGTTACATTCTATTGAGGACTGGTGGGATAAGTGGTCCAGCACGTTTGAGCATTTTTAAAGACATAAAGTTATCTTCATATGTAATTGAACCATCATTATTGAGATTAAGCGCGGTGTTTTCCTGTATTTGATTTTAACATAAATTTATTGTAAGTGCTATATTCAAGTTTAAAATCACACATAACAAGCAGATACAAGACAACTTTAAAAACAATTATATCAATGGTTTCCCGGTATCAACTACAATCAGGGCTAATTCATGAGTGTAAGAGATATATATATATATATATATATATATATATATATATATGTTGCCCCCTAATAGTGAATTAATAATGATATGAGAGATAAATAAATAAGTGAAAAAAAGGGGGGGATGTTATACAAAAGGTGCCATTATCATAAAGTGCCTAGTGCAAGAAAACTATATATACAATATAACAAAAGACAATATTATACTACCAATGTAACCTCACATATAATATATAAATAAATAAATTCTATCTACAAGTGCATAAAAAACCCAATGTGAGACTTATTGAACCCAATCAACCCCAATAAGATAATAATGAAGGTTATAACACAACCGTGATTAATAATATTTTTGTTGAATATTGTGTGAGCCGCTGAGAGCCGGTCGCACTGAGCTTGGGCTACTTTTTGCTGCAAACGCTGTACTGGTGTTAGAACACCCAACATACATGTCATTTATCAATGGCGGCCAGGTTACTACAGTGTCTGATAGCCGATCACAGTGTATACTAGCGGTCGCTCTAAGCGCTACTATACAGACGCTCATCTGCCGATACCTGGCGCTAGTAATGAATCAACCTGCAGATTTAAGAGGCTGTGAGCTGATTGGTTTCTTCTACCTACCGAAAAAACGACACTTTGCAGTAGCACTTCTACTTGGCGAAACAAAGCGCTGCTAGCAAGTGTATGTGTGTTTGTCAGGGAAAACATCTTTAAACATCGCTCAGACGTTTGAGGGGAAATGAGCAGCATTGTGGGCAGTGGAATGGGGGTGCCCTGTAAAATGAAAGGCAGGAAAATCATATCAGGGCTGCGGCCGGTGCCCTATCGCCGTGGTGCCCTGTGCGACCACATGCTCCACACACCCCAAAAGCCAGCCCTGGAGACAAACATAGGTTGTTAGTATATTTTTGAGTCTTCAGTTGCTTATCTGAGCAGCTGAAGGTCTCTAGAAAATAGTCAAATATTAGTTATGTTGACATTTTGTGTCATGGGCACAAGCTTTGGTGATTGTCCAAAACCTTGCTTCTCTATTTTATATGTTTTGGCTACACAGATCATAAAAGGTCCATTTTGGAAATGCAAGTGATTACTTCCCCTTCATTCTGCATTAAAACACTATTAGAACATTGTTTTCCTGACAAAATATGCTAAGGATACAGAGGAAGAGTACGTTTCAGAATGAAGAATCTGGAATGTGATTGTACCTCATTGAGATGTATGTAACATGTTGCTTCTACAAACATCTCTATTAACCTGAAAAAAAATCCATGAAAGGTCCAACAATGATAGAAGACAGATATATTTTTAGTTCTGCTGACAATACCTTTGCACTTGCTTTTGGCTTCAGATTATCCTCTTTCTGAACTGATGAATGATAAACAGCTTTTGTACACTACATGTGAGTAGTTTTTTAAGCCCGTATTGCCCCTCAGTAACCTATTGAAATTCCTAAGCTGTGGTGTGTGATATGTTGTCCTGTGGGAAGGGAGATTTTGTTAAAATTCTATATATAGAATTGTTTAGCTTGCAGCCAGCAGTCCTATCTCTAATGCATGGCAGGTGGGAATTCAGTGTTCCAGCACACAAAAAAATTCACTTATCCCGCATTGTTTGTGTTTTAAGATTGGAACAATATCACTTATGTGAGGTCATACAGAGTGAGACCCCCTGCCCGCTCTTAGCTTTATCATAGGAATGCAAACTGCTGTAATGGAAACAATTCAGCTAAATGTAAGTTACTGGCTCATTCAACCCTTAATCCATTCCAGCGATACTTTTAAAAAATTAATTTATAGCAGTCAGCACTTTATGGAGCAATCTGTAATCTAATTCTGAGTAGTTCTATCCCCAATTAGACCACTCTATGTTTCATAAGTTACGTATCAAACTTCATTGGCTTCCCTATTATCTCCCCTACAGCTACAGTACTGGAGCCCTAAAGAGTATGTCCAGGCAAAAGAAAAAAAACAAGACGCACACAATCACCTTTCCCGCAGCACGTCTGCTAATAAAACTTACTGGCTCCCAAGATAAGAGCGAGGTAAAATTGTAAGCGGGAGGTGGAAAAATAAATAGAAAAAATTGTAAACAAATAAAATTAGAGGGGTTTGGAAGAGGTTATCCATAAATATGATGAGAACTTTAATCCAAATGACATAATTTTTTACATTATGTTCATCCAAAACATTAGCCTTCCATTTTATGTTAATTGTGTAAATTTAATACTATAACGGGGAGGATTATTCACTACTAGCGCCAGGTATTGCCAAATTAGCATCTGTATAGCTGCGTTTACAACGACCACCAGTAGACGCTGTAAATGGGTATCAGCTGCTGTAACCTAGCATAGCGGTCGCTGTAGTAACCTGACAGGCATTGATGAATGTGAAGTGTGTTGGGCGCTCTAACAATAGCATAACACTGCAGCGAGCAACATGTAGCGCCAACTTATTGCGTCTGGCACTCGACGCTCAACACCATACTTAAGAAAAAAAAACGACACACTCACACAGCGTCGGCGCTCTAAAGCTGGGCGCGGAAAACACTGACATTGTTTTAACACTGGGACAATACCACTTAAGTGCCAGATCTGTAAATACAAATCTGCATAAAAATATAAAAAGTAAAAAAAAATTATAAAAGTGTTTGTTTGCAGCCAGGAGGGGTCATACAATGATTTGAGTAAAAAAAAAGGTAATACATGGCGCTCTTGAACCTAGAGCGCCGGCGCTATACGCTGAGCCACCTGTAGTAATACATGTGACGCTACGTGACGCTATTAGAAGATTCGCTTTCTTAATTGTGGTTTCCCATACAGTGCCCAGCGTTCGCCAGACGTTACAAAGCACTACCTAGCGCTATCCAATACCTACACTTTACATTTTAGCAGTGCTTCAAAGTTTGCTTAGTAGAATAGAGTTAAACATCATCAATATATATGTCCATCCATAAGATGAGTGCTATAAAACATTTGCAACCTTATATTTTGGACCTAATTTATTTTGTGCGCCATTTAGCATCTTTCTGGTGGCTATAGTGCAAGTTTTGGAGCGCCAACATTTTTGTCTTTTCTGGTGTTGTGCTGTGGACTACAAAGGCGCTAGAAGTCACAGCGCCTAATGCTAACGGGCAGGCTGATTCATCACTAACGACAGGTAGTGACAGATGAGAGTCTGTAGCAGGCATTTTCAGAGCGCCCGCTAGTAGTCGCAGTGATCGGCCGTGGGTTGCTACTTCATAGTGACTCAATCGTTGTTTATTAATGTCACTATTTGACCAGTACAGCGCTGTATGGGAGCGCATGTTAGTGACTGGTCATAGCGACCGACTCACACCATATTCAGCAAAAAAACAGCCTCACAAATCTCTGGCGCTGAAAAATGCTTGTTTAGAGCCCAGAGCGCAGGAGGCGGTGTGTTAAAAAGTCTGTTTTTCAGCATCTATCAACTAGTAACAAAGTGAAAACATATGGAATTACATTGTAGCAACATTGTAACATGAACACTTTAATGGCAGACCTGTCATTTCTGAAGAAATAAAAATTGAAAAATAGTGCAAAAACTGCTTTTTCAATGCCAGAAGAGGTCACAGAATTATTTGAGAATGTAAAAAAACAAAAAAACAAAAACCCCGTTAAAAAAGATGAAAAGGATCATCCATTGAAATGTATGGGAGAGCGTCAGGTAGCGAGAGGTCATACCTGGCGTTGTGCAAGGCTGAACGCCGGGCTGTTCGCTGAGGCTGTGAAAATTATGAATCAGACACTACATGGTGTTATCCTAATCGCTCAACAGATTCTGCTTGTTAAATGTGTAATTGCGTGCCGTGTCCGGCGTTCACCAGTCGCTACCTCTCATTAACCAGCCACTACCTGACGCTATCCCTTCTTAAATAAGGGCCTAATTTGCTGTGATTGTTGCACAGGTATTGGCCAGTCACATTGACAAGTCACAATGCAAATTCTGTATAAATAAATGTGTGTAATATTAATTATAAGCATAAAACACTTCAATCCAGTTCTGCCCATTGTGCTCTATGAGATCTTGACCTAAAGTGCCAGGTCTCAACTGGCGTAGCACTGACAGGAGCGCCCGGCGCTGTGACCTTCTGGGTGCTAGTGTTAAATAAGATGCTAGCTGGTGGCCTCATCGGCGCAGCCTGTGTTTTGTTTCTTAAATCGCACACTTGAGTGCCGCTGAAGCCCAAAAAATTATGCAGTGTGGCACTGACGCTTCATAAATAAGGCTCCCAGTGTATAACAGTGTTAAAGAGTTTTTACCCAACTGTAAAAGACAAACATACCATAGTAATATTGTGCCAACTGTGTCATGAAAACATAGAATTGCAGATTTTTGTGAGTGTAATAAGCTCTCACCAAGAGGTCCTCTATAATTGGGCTAAGAGCCAGCACTATTCTGTGGGAGAAGATTGTTTCTTAGGAGTAATTTATTGATCTCTAGTTGGTTTGTCCATTTTTCCGTATCTTTCTTTTGTTACCAAGCAGCTTCTTGTGGGCACTATGAGAGATAATTACACTAGTTTCTCCCTTGTCTTAAGGAATACCATTGTCATTTAGGATGTAAAAAATAGCCAGGTGGCACTGTGTACTTGGGGTCCTTCCAATATTTATTAAAGTTATATTAGAGTACAGATGAAAATAATATTTCCTAAGGTTTGCAGATGACCTACAAATTTGTCTAGTGTATGATTAGCAAAAGCTAATACTTCATTTGAGTCTAGGAGATTTGGCTCAGCATATAATTTGATATTTAGTGTAAGTGAAATTTTTCTCATTAGCAACCAGATTATACTCAAAACTGACCCCTCAGATAATTACGGTATGTGCTCTTCTATTGTAGTCATTTTTCTACTACATTAACCATACAGTTTTGGCACTCCTGCTGAGAAGCGTGTGCCAGACCTAGAGTTGCAGACTTTCCATTGTGTTAAATCTCGGATTTCAAGCATCTCCTGTCCTGCCAAGGCTTTCGCTTGGAGGCCACTCTTTAAGCATCCTGGATTTACTCAGCAGTAGCTTGAAAAGAGTCCCATAAAAGGGAAGCATAACTTAAATCATGCCCGGTGTAGCCAGCAAAGGTCTAACTTGTTATTTCTGCTTCTATTATCTATTTTTGCACACAAATCCATTAACAGTTTGCTGAAATCAGGTCATGAAGGAATACCATTATTCAATAGAGACACCCACATTTATTCCTCTAATAGTGTAAATAATAATATATGTAAAGCAGTAGTTTTGGATTAATTCGTTTTCAAATTCAATCCAAACGGTACATTCGCTCACCTTACTGACGCTGGCTGCCTTTACTAAAGTGAGAAATTATACACTAGTTGCTAAATGTAAAGTCCACATTCTACTTTATCTGCCTGCTATCTTTATTAGCCTATTAGTCTTGCTTCTTTATGGTATCTCCTCATTTTTGTCTGTTGGTACAGGCATACCACAATGTTTGGTTCTAAAACCCAGTAACTTGTAACTACATTTATCATTAAAATGTATTTATCTTCCTTAAGTACTATGTGCTGTCAAACTACCTTTCCTGTAATGTAAATCTGTTTCCTCAAGCTTAATATATGTAAAACACTCCACTTATCTATTTAAATTACTATTAAATAGTAATTTAAATTACTACTACCTATCTCTCCACTTCTCTGGCACGCCATCCTCAGCATTCCCCAACTTTTTCAAAATGGTAAAATGTATTTCAAATAAAATGTTATTCTTTAGCTTTTCAAACAACCATACACTTCCAAGATACCCCCATATATTCTGAGACCCCTCCAATGCCGACATATGCTAGATTTCAGCAAGATTTCATGTTTTTTGCTAAAGAATTCTTCCACAGCAAATCGCTGGCATATTGCCAGCATTCTCCAAACCATTTCTCAATGTAAATAGTTATGCTTACGTTATGTATATATGTTTGATTTCACCAGCAAATTGCAGCGCAAACACAGCAAAATGCATTGCGAAAGTCTGTGATCACTGATGTTTGCTGCATGGGGTTTTGCTTACTACCTGGTCTTTCACGCGTGTGTCACACACCCCGCGAATATACTTTTATGTCAAGGTAGTGAACATAGTAAATCACCCCATAAATAGTTACATAGTTAACACGGTTGAAAAAAGATCTGTCCACCAAGTTCAACCAGGGGTGTTGGGGTAGGAAAAGTTATTTTTTATGTTATTTTTTGTTTTTTTTACTGATAACAGCTTATAGTAACTGTTATTTTCTTCTAAATAAGCATCTAATCCTTTTTTGAAGCTGTCAGCCATTGATGCGGTAGCAAGATTATGTGGGAGGCTATTCCACAGATTTCTAGTAAATTTATAGTATGGTAAAAAATGATTGTCGCCAGTCGAAGGGAATGCTTGTCTTTATAGAGGATTTTACCTGAAATAGTGTTTCCCCATATTTTTTGGATTGCCAATTTATAAATGTATACAAGTCAATCATGTCCCCCCTCAGTCGTCTCCTCTCAAGACTAAACAGATTTAATTCTCATAATCTTTCCTCATAGCTAAGATCCTTCATTCCTTTTATTAGTTTGGTGGTTCTCCTCTGAACCCTTTCCATAGTCAGAGCGTCATTTCTATGGACTGCTGCCCAGAATTGGTTGTCATATTCCAGGCGAGGGTTCACCAGTGCCTTGTAAAGTGGCAAAATTACATCCCTATCCTGCATGATAATATGATGGCCTTGGAAGCAGCTGCTTGACGTTGCATGTTGTTAATTAGCCTGTGATATACCAGTAGCTCCAGATCCTTCTCAACAAGTGTTTCTGCCAGTTTTACTCCCCCGAGGACATATGTGGCCTTCAGGTTATTAGACCCCAAGTGCATGACGACATTTTTCCACATTGAACATTATTTGCCAAGTGGATGCCCAAACACTTAAAGTGTCAAAGTCGGCTTGAGGCTTGTGATCATCTTCACTGCACTGTGCTACATATCTTTGTGTCACCTGCAAGAATAGAGACAGTGCATTTAATTCCATCTTCAATGTCATTTATAATAGTGAGCCCAGCACTTATCCCTGGGGTACATCGCTTTCAACTGGTAACCATTCAGAGTAGGTATAATTAACCCCAACTCTCTGCACGATCCTTCAGACAGTTTTCAGTCCAGTTACAAACTGTATTTTCTAATCTTGAAGACCTCAAATATGTTATATCTGCTATGGATGATATTCCCAGAGACGTTCTGAAGCAGTGGCTATAGCTGAAGCAGTGGTCTGCGGATGCAGCTTTTAAGAGGACTCTGATGGGGCTTCCATTTGTAGAAAATTGTCTTGTTGCTGAACGTATGGAGGATATTGTGAAGAGGGCCATGGGGGCCCCCATAAGTCCACTTGGCTCCCGCAGAAGAGGAAGCCTCTGCCTGCTTATCATGCCTCCGCTAATTTTCATCCATTTTGCGGCGGCAGAGGTTCATTTAACTCCAGACGCAGAGAGGAGTAAGAAAAAGCTTACTTAAAGGAGCACTATCGTGAAAAAATGGGCCAATAATACAAATCCATATAAATATGCTGGATGGCAAGAGGAAAAGTCACTTATACATCCTGCATCAAGAAATAGCCAGCCAGGCTTGTTTTTTATTTTCATTAATAGAAGGAAGATGAAATCGGGTGACAGACTCTGTCACCCCTGATACAATAAACTTGTGACCCTGCAATTTATTCCTATCAGGAGAAAAAAGCACAAGCTTGGGTGGAATTCAGTTCAGTTGTACAAGTGACGCCTCCTCTCATTAGCCAACATGTTTATATACGTTTTTAATATTATACAATATCATGATAGTGCTCCTTTAAGAATAAGACCAAGACCCAGAGCAATGCCAGATCCTTCTGGCGGAATAAGTCTAAACCTCCTTCCAAGCCTTTCCAGGCATAAAGGGATGCCCTCACCCTGTCGAGTGGTGGGATGGCTTCTGCTCTTTGCTCCTCTTTAGAGACTCCATGTTTCAGATGCATGGATCCTAGAGATAGTTTCATCTGGTTACAAGTTTGAGTTGGGGGCCAGGCCTCCTCAAGGGTTCATTTAATCAAGGCTGTCCCAGAATCAAGAGAGGGCAGAAGCATTGAAATCTGCTGTGGCTCATGTTGCAACTGGGAGTTGTCTGTCTCATCCCCCGGTCAGAAAGGGGTTATGGTTTTACTCCAATCTATTTGTAATCCCCAAAAGGGACGGCTCAGTGCGTCCAATTCTGGATCTCAATAGATTTGTCCGGCCTCGATATTTCGAATGGAGTCCTAAAGGTCTACAATAACCGCACTGCAGCAGGCGGATTTCTTGACCGCAGTGGATAAAAGGGATGCTTACCTGCATATCGCAATCATCTCAGGCCATCAGAAACTTTGCAGTAGATTGCCTTAATTTCCAGTTCGTGGCTCTACCTTTCAGCCTCTCTTAGGCTCCAAGGGTTTGCTTGCTTTGATGCAGTGCCATTTGCACAGTTCCAAACCATGCACCTGCAATCAGAGCTACTCTCGATTGAGGACCGAACACCAGAGTTCCTGCATCTCCCCTTTCACTTGAGATAGTTTTTGGTCTGGTGGCTGAGCCCCATCCTCTTCATGTGGGCAAATATTTTGTTCCAGTAGTATAGACTGTTGTCACCACAGATGCCAGCCTAACCAGTTGGAGAGGTGTGATGGGGTCACAGACTGTCCAGGGACAATGGAATCAAATGGAGAGCAAACCACCTATCAATATTCTGGAATTAAGAGCAATCCTGTTATCGCTCAGGCATTGAACCTCCAAGTTGAGAGGTCATCTAGTCAAGATTCAAGTGGCTTATATCAATCACCAGGGGGGCACCAGAAGCAGGTGTGCTCTCAGGGAGGTGAGTCACATAGAGTCAAAAGAAACAAGAATATAGTTCTCTTCCTTGACTTAAATGTGGGGTCTCATTGAAGATTCCTTCATCCTCCCAGGCAGCTGTTCCTACTGCTTTTCAATACTGGAGGGTGGGGAGCAGCCAGAAGTATATGGAGGCCGGGAGAGACACACCTTTTATCTTGCAGTCTCACTCATATGTATCTGAGTGGGTGATGCCCTGGAGTGGAAGAAGAGAGACACAAATTCTACAGGTGAGAATCACAGAATTGTATTTTTAACAACCTAGGTGTGGTCCCCTGCAGGCATTACAATGCAGAGGGGGGCATCACAATTGGGAATTCCCGCTAAAAGACAAAATCTTACCTTTCAAACTGCTCCCCTGGTGAAATCAGCTTTAAAACCGTAATACTGCATATACGGCACAGGAAACAAGGAATATGTAATCACAATCAGTTTGGAATTTTGGCCTGACCACACATTGACTCTGCGCCAGGTTTGTGGACAGTAATGAGATCACTCCTAAATGCTAAATCTGTAGGCAACTAGCAGATGTTTGCAGTAACACCGCCACTTAGATGTTGTTATTGTGTAGGATAGTCAAGTTTCATGCCGGTTTCTCAATCAAGATGGGCACAGGCAAACTTTCTTGTGCCGTCACCACATAACTCAAAGCCTTGTGAACTGAGCTTGGAAAATGCTGACCGGGTCTGCGAAAGAAAAGTCACATTTTTTCCAAACACATAACAGGAAGTTTGGATGACTCCAAGCAGTGCAGAGTTGCATATGATAAAAATACCTCTAATGAGACACAAATGTGCTCAATCGCCTCTGATTTGCTACCAGTAAACAACATTCTTGAATTGTGCGTCTGCCGAACAGGGGGGAACCAGGGACAGCAACATCTGAAATATCTGCAATAGAGATTTTATAACCACTTAACCGTGACACATTTATGGATAATTCAAGCTGTCTGCAAATAAGGTTAACAAATGTCTTTCTCGTGCAAGGGAACAGTTTGCCATTCAGCTTCTTTCTTAACTGCTGTTGTCACAATGACCGAGCATAGTTCTATAAATATTTCTATGTAACGTGGGTGTATTTGAGTGTGTACAATACACATGCAAGTGTATACATTCCAGGTTAATTTTAGCTGTACAGATGTGCAATGGGACTGTTGCCTACAGGTTGCAACACATCATCAGTTGGACAAGAATGCCATTTACGTAAAAATTCATGTTTACCAGACATTGTTTTTCTGTTGTAAGACCTTCTACGAGAGCACTTGGTTCTAACGTGTATAACTATTTGATTTTTTTACAGGAATGACTATACCTGAAGAAGATGCCGAAGCTGGCCAGGGTAGTAAATACTGCCTGGTTGCTATTGGGAGACTACAGGTTAGAATGATGTGATATGGAAATCTTTACATTCTTATTCTCTCGTGGGGTTTCACACTGTGTGCATGAACCTTTCTGATTAAGGAGATTCACTGTGCAAATAGTCTAAAATGTAAAATTGCTAAAACTATCTGGATAGATGGGTTATGGGGTTATAAACCTTGTGTAAGAAATCAAGAAGCAGGAAACACAAAAGATATTAGATTTGAGCAGTTTCCTTTAAAGTTAAAAAAAAAACAACAGTCTGTACCGTGAGCCAGACTGGGAATCGCACATCAACTGATTCTTAAAGCAGACCAACAGTCAGAAAAGTGTAAGGCAGGGGCTCCCAACAAGTGATACTGGTACCACTGGTGGTAGTTGAGATAACATCAGGTAGTACTCAAAAAGTCTCAAGATTGACCTGTACCCCAACCTTAACTGCTGCTATCTATACTTTGTCCACACCTGATTTGTTTCTTGAAGCGGACCAACACCGTTTTCCTGCTATCAGCAGCAGGTGTTGGTACTGCTGCATTAAAAAAGTCTAAATGCTCCAGCATTCTGGATGCCCCCCTCTTGCATCACCCCCCAGGACACTCAACATTTTACTTTATCCTCGAGCCTCGCTGAGAATGCAGCCACGCAATTGGCCACCGGCACTCACATGGGCGCATCATGGCCAGGGCTTTCTGGTGGCTGGAACCGAGAATGCACCCACTACCCACCTGAAATAATCTTGTGCGTGATGCGAGAAAAGGGCTCCATGCCCCCCCCCCATCTTAATTCAGCGGTACCAACACCAGCACCTGATAGCAGGAAAATAGGTGTTGATCCGCTTTAATTACCAAACAGCTGCAAAAGGTGAATAAACATTATGTGAATCAAATGTCCCTTTAGGTGAATGACAGCTCAGATGTACCACCTATACATAATTAGAAAATGGAAAGTGGTACTTGATGAAAAAAGTTTGGGAACCCCTGGTCTAAAGGCACACTGCCTGCTGCCAGTGGTGTTAAGGGCGCACTGCCACCCGATTGTTTGCAAATAGTCATGTGGAGCTGCAGGCTGGCTGCAAGAGAACATGAAAGTAAGCTCTGACCAGTAAGGCGGTGCACAGCAAGCCGTCTCATCAGGTCTGTTCTAACCAAACATTGCATGATGGGTAAAAATCTACATATCTGAATTCCAATATCAGTAAGCCCTTATTCCAGCATGTACTCAGAAGCCAGTTAGTTGGAGTTCAGGAGTTCTTCTCTGTAAAATGAGTCCCAATATTCCCTAATTTATCTTCTACTCACTTAAAACACTATGATTTACAGTATCTTCTCTCCAGTAAAAGTTAACAAGCTGGACAGCTTTTACTTTCCTATATTGGTCCCATAGGATAGTCATGAACACGTATTTAACTCATTGTGAATAATGATATGTCCCACCTCCACATGGACAGTTATGGCATGTATGTATGTATGTCACCACATACAGCTTTAGATCCTTCATGTGTGTGATCATGGAATGTATGGTTATAGCATGGTTATTAAGTAATATTCTTTATCAAATATTTTTCGCTGGGCAATTATAAAATATTTTTACAAACAAAGTCTATATCGTATAAGGCTGCTAGCAGTTCCAAACACTAAATTCAACCCTCAAGCAAACAGCAGCAACTAATAGCTGCTATACCTAATAAGACACTGATTCACATGATCAAAATCTACAGTAGAAGAGCAGTCATAATGTCATAATTGTCTATAAGATTCTCTGGAGAGGTGGTCTACCTCTTTATGGGTCTACCTCTTTAGCGGAGCTTGCTCCACTCAGAAAATCTAAATGGATTGAGCCCTTTAATTGACTAAGCGGCCTGCACATGCACTGTGGGAATGAGGAAAAGTTTATGTCAATTCCAGGGGACACACACAACAAGGCACCCCAGAAAGTTGATTTATTCACTTTTCTTGGTGTTGTTCCTCTTTAAAAGTTCTGCAGTAACTACACAATACCAGTTAATGCACATCTGTAAATTTACATTTGGCTTTGATTCTAAAATAACCTGTCAGGGTTTGTCGGTTCTGAATCTATGATTAGGGTGATAGCCATACTATTTTTGTCAATTATTACAGTTCACTTTGTGTAATGTCCTATTTACCCCAAGTAAGTTGATGTGTGGCACATCTCTGAGCCTTTATTGCTTGTAAGTAATAAAACATAAAGGTTTTCCACTGAATCCCATTAGTCTGTCTCCTCACATCTTACAGCCAGGTACTAATCCACGTGCAAGTTTCCAAATTACTTGTGCAGCCCAGTAAATATAAGGGAATACAGTTCTGCTGTCTTTTACAGGTCACAAGTTCCCCGGGAAGCCTAGATATGAATGGAATGTCTCTGACTACCGAGTTCTTATCACGACACAACACAGATGGGATCATCACATTCGTGGACCCGCGCTGCATCAGCGTGATTGGATATCAACCGCAGGTTAGCAATTTGGAATATGTCTTAGGCTAAGAAAACAGCTTTGTCGTTGCACATTTTATCTGTTTTCCAATTCTTAAAGACTAGGCCTTTGTTCCTAGGACTTCTTCATTTCTGCTTATATTTTGTTTTGTTTCACCTGGCGACGCAAATACCTTGTTCTCGTGGAACGATAAGAGATTTTGTTTTTTAGGATCTGCTGGGAAAGGACATTATTGAATTCTGCCACCCTGAGGACCAGAATCATCTTAGGGAGAGCTTCCAACAGGTAACAATCAGCTGTGGCAACAAGAAAGCATACAATTAGACTTGTGTTCCAAGGAGGGCAAAGAGCTTTACGCACTTTTTGTGTTAAGACTGCCGAGAAAGCATACATCTTCTGCCTGTAGGTCTCATCAGTCAGAATTACATGGCAGAGGAAAAGAGACGCTTTCCTAAAACAGAAAGTATTTGCACAATACCCAGTACAAGGACAGATAGCTTTACCCATTAATCCTTACAACAGGCGGGGCTGTGCAAATCATCTCCTTATGTCTCTGTGCCATCCAAGGCCCTTAGAAATGCTAAAGGTGCAATGCCAAGTATTAGCTTTAAATTTACACAGCTAGACACATCCAACTAGTGGACACGTGTTTTGAGCTTTAGGCTCTTATCAGCACTAGGGCAGATTTTTCTGGCTGTATAGGGAGTGAGACTTGGTGACTACCAAAAAAGTCGCAGGCCAGTATGTGGAAAGACCCATTTTAGGCTTAATATAAAGGGGCCAAAGAGACCAAAAAAACATCTACTCGGGTATAGGAAAAGAGGCGCTCTTCTAAAACGGAAAGTATTTGCACAGTACCCAATACAAGGACCCCCTTATATTAAGCCTAACATGGGTCTCTCCAAATACTGGCTTGCGATGAAACATAGTTCTCCTCAAGTATTCCTAACTGTGTGTTACTAGTTATTTTAAACTATGAATGCAATAGCATAACACATCACCACCTATAGTTCCATCTTGGGTCATGTATCTCTGCTTTATACATATAATAACCTTACAAGAAGCTGGCTGAAAACAGCAGTGAGGCAGAATCCAGGGAAGATAAGGTCTGTCACCCTACTATACCGTAGGCCTAGAAAAACCCTCTCCCTATCAGGCATCAGGAGTAGCCCTGTCTACTAGCCACAAACAACAGAGAGATAATTCAAAATCACTTCTGATCAGTGCAGAAAAGATATGCCATACTATAATGATAGTGTGAACGGCCATGCACCAGAGCATAGGTTGTTGCTCACACATAAAGTGTAAACAAAGTATAAATACATTGAAATACACCAACTGTTGGTCACTCAACAAAATCAGGTGACCTGTAGCTGGAATTGATCACATGTGAAGACTTCAATCACCTAATTTTGTTGAGTGACCAACAGCAGTTGATATTACCTACTTGAAATCTTGAAACTTTAAAGTGAACCAGGCCAAGCTCTTCACATTTGAAATGTACTCAGAACCTCATTTAGCCTGTGTACTTCAATTGATATCAATAAGATGCAAGGATGCTGGACTAGAAGCTGCATAAACATTTTCTTGTATAAGTATTTATCACAAAGGCCTCGATTCAATAAAGGTAGAAAATAATTTCATGGCAGTAAAAGATTCAATTCATGAGAAAAAAGCCTGAGAATGTCACTGTTGTTGAATCACCATCTAAGAAAACAATGAAAGTCAATGGCACCTTTTTACTTCTAAGAAAAGTAGAGAACTGTTTACTCCTTTCTACACTGTAGTAAAAGCTGCCGTTGACTTTCATCGTCTTTTTATCTAGTGATTCAGTAACAGTGACATTCTCAGGCTTTTTTCTCATGAATTGAATTTTTTTCTACCTTTATTGAATCGAGGCCATAGGCTTCATTATACATCCAGCATGTATCCTGTGCCGCAAGTGACATGGTTGCCTCCTGGCTGCATCATTCGTGTGCACACCAGCACTAATACAACAGGGCTCACTGAGCAGTCAGAGCCAGCTTCTGGTATTGGAGAAGCATAGACAATCAGTATGACTTGCTGTCATTTGTGCACCAGACTGCCTCACCCAAACTTAAACCGGACCTTCAGCATCATTTAAGGAAAAGCCCAGCATCTAAAATTAATATATTTTATGTTTTTAGTTGCCTACTTATTATTCTTTAACTCTGTTCAGGACTCTAGGATACGGGGACCACCATCTTGCCTCGAAAGCATCACATACTGAGGAGAGGGGTGAAAAGTACAGGGGGCGGGGTTATAGCTGAGTTTGCACAGACAGAGCAGAGCTGGGGTCAGGAAAAGGACAGCAATCCCAGAAGGCAGAGAGGTACAGTCAGAAGACACCTGTCTGCAGGCAGCCTGACAGTCCATGTGCCACCATCTTGGATGTTTAAAAGCTCAGAAAATGCAATAGATGCAGGTAGGATGAATTTTGATGTGGGCCTGTATGTACAGGGCGAGGGGAACATACAAGATAAATTCTTATTCAGGGTGAAGGTCTGGTTTAAAGCAGAGAAAACCCTGTGCGATGCTGCTCTATCGGAGGTGGATTTTTCCATTGCCATGTCTACTCAGGATTTTTGAGACAATTGACTAATCTTAAGAGTGCTGGTTGATGTAGGCCAGCTGGCTGCCCGCACCCCGGCTTTGGATTTGACTGTGTGTGCTTCCGCACCCAGCCTTTCAGGCAGTCATGCACAGCTACAGGGAAGCCAGGAAGGGGTGCGGCTGTGGGCGATCACAGTGTCGCGGGAGCCACGAGAAAGACCCCAGGGGTTTCATACAGCAAGGCATCCTTTTTTTTTAATCAATTTATCAGTTGTATACAAACTTCATAATGCCATAACTACATCAATAAATACTTCTGTATAAATTGAAGAGATTTGAACAGAGATATTTGCAACCTACATCATTTTTATTGTATTTACTGTTCTTCACTATATTTTACTTGTGAGTTTGATAGTGGAAAAAGCAACAATGGGACACTGTTGCTTTTACTTTTGCTTTACCCTTTCTTCGTAAGTATTTTAGAGGAGGAGATCACTGAAAAAGAAACAAAGACAAGCAGGAAGGAGGAGCTAGAAATCTTATGTCAGTTTGTTAGACAAATGTCCATAAAGTTTTTTTTTACATTTATATGTATCAATTAATCATTAGGTGGTGAAACTAAAAGGACAAGTGCTGTCAGTAATGTATCGTTTCCACACAAAGACCCGAGACTGGATGTTACTTCGCACAAGCAGCTTCACCTTCCAGAACCCATATTCTGATGAGATTGAGTATATTATCTGTACCAATACCAACGTGAAGTAAGTGCAGTATGCCAGTATGCTGCCGGGGAACCCATTTGTTAAAGCGGAACAACAGGCCCTGTAAAAACTAGGCAGCATAACATCTGAAATGCCAACATCCTGCTGTTTTCCGGTCATTTAGTTCTCCCACCTTAGCCACCTTTCGAGTGACAGCAGTGGCTTTAGCGCTTTGTGACTCACAGATTTCCGCCCTCTTCACTGGCCGCTCTTCAGATCTTGTGCCTTCTGCTGCTAGTGTCATTGCAGCCTATGCGCAGGCGCGAAATCGGAGGGGTGGCGCAGTCTGCTGGGAGAGAAGACGTTAAAGATGGTGCCGCCCTGCAGACGGCGCACAGAAATCAATGGCTGGGTAAAACCCCCCAGGTTTCCCATACAAACTCATCCAAACACAGCCAATCAGCATGCTCAGTTCCATTTAAAGAATCGGCTAAGGGATGAATGGAGCCGAGAGTGCTGAGGGCTGCATCCCTGCTAGCCTCTTACAGAGGGTGTGCCCGCACTGGCCTTATGTATATAGCCATATGGATTGGGATTAGATAAGGTTTCACTGGGGACTTCGGGAGGTGCTATCCCTTCTTAAATAACCCCCTTAGTCTTATCCATGTTTCATACATGTTTTATAATGTCTTTTGAAATGCTTAGGTTGCAAAGCAATAATAATTGGTGAAGACACTTTATATGATGCATTAATTACCTGGTAATGTGTGCTAGATGGATGGTAGATTATTTCATCAGTCCAATCAGTGCAATGGCATTACGATAGTGAAAGAAATATTTAAAAAAAATGGAAGCAGTTGCTCTTAGCTACCAACCAGGAATAAAAGCCTATACCCAGATAGGAAATTTATGCTGTCACCTTCTATCCCCAGCCTAGTGCCCCAAAACAGCCTGTGCTTCTTTTTTTTTTACTAAAGCCTTTGCCCATTAGTCAGGAAGTATTATGGTGTCAAATGGCAGCAGTATGCTAATTCATTCAGTTCCAGTGTAAACTGCCACATAATGGTAGTTGAGCATTGCAGTTAATATAACTGATAAGACTGACTCACAGTGCTGAGCCATGGAGCAATATGGCTGACAATTCAAACAGCAGAATGCATCCAGAAACGGGGAGGCTGATTCATTAATAGCGACAGATAGCGACAGATGGCGGCTGTTGAGCGACTGTAGCGGTATTTTGACAGCGACCGCTAGTAGTCGCTGTGCTTGGCCATTGTTTGGTGGATGATAGAGACTCAGTCGGTGTGCCGTAATGTTGAATACAAGATGCTGAGTCGCTATTTGACAGGTTCGCTGTTGTATGGGAGCGCATGATAGCGACTGGACATAGCGACCGGCACCCATCATATTCATTAAAAAATCAGCCTTAAAAATTCCTAGCGCTGTGAAATGCATGTTTAAATCCCAGAGCGCAGTAGGCGATGTGTTAAAAGTAGTTTTTTAACCCCCTAACCACCCAAAAAAAAAAAAAATGGAATGATTTTGAAATAATATTCAAACCTGAATAGTTTAAAATCAGACCTGTAATATCAATACTGCAGAAAAAAAAATTTTTTTTAAAAATCCCCAAAAAATACATTTTCAAAGGAAGAAGTGTTCACAGATTTTTTTTTTGAAATGTAAAAAAAAAATATATATATTAAAAATAATTATTAATTAAAATACATTCTGCCATTGAAATGCACTGGAGAGCGCCAGGTAGCGAGAGGTCATACCTGTCGCTGTTCAAGGATGTTCGCTTGCGCTGTGGGATGAGGCTGGGATAATGATGAATGAGTTGCTAGGTGGCGCTATCTCAGTCGCTAAGCAGTATCGGCTTGATAAATGTGTGATTGTGGAGGGGAGCCGGCGTTCTAGTTGCGGTACCTGGCTTTACTGGCCGGCTCCCCAGTCGCTATCTGTCGCTATTCCTTGATAAATAAGGCCCATAGGCTGCTTTGGGGCACTGGTCGGGGGATAGAAATGATTGCATATCCTTTCTTCCTAGGTATAGGATCACTTTAAATGTCTTTATTCTTAGTATACAGTACGTCCTGCTCCAAATATAATACTTACAGTTGGGATATACTCCGCCAGTGGCGCTGGACTGCAGAGACATCGAAAATAGGCTCCTCCCGGCCCCTCAAATACACAGGGACCTCCTACAAATCCCCAGAATTTCTCTGCAGTCTGGCTGCGAAGGACGAGAAATTGCTCTCTACTCGCAGGTGAGCGGGGCTATTGCCTGCGGCCCTGTAGGACTATTCCCACCCGTTCCACTAGTAATATGCCTCCCAGCCTTGGCTGCGCTGGTCGGGTGAAGGTAGGCAGCACCGCTGTTAGGTGTTTAGGAGCGCTGCTCCATCGCAATCCCCCACCAAAGGGTAGGCGGTTCAGGCTTAGGGTGAGCCTCTATGGGATGCCCCTCCCGCACTAGTGCCCCTTGCCCCTGCCTATCGGTGGGCCCTGTTTAAGTGGCCGCTGTCCTCCCTCATTCTCCTTGTAGCCTTCGGGGGAAAAGAGGGGGGGGGTGTGTAAACGTGTATGCTATGCATTCTGTGTTTTTCACTTTATATTTATTCTGTCTGTCTTGTGTCAGCCGCCGCGCTGGCTTCCTTTTACTGTCTTTTAAAATTGCCGCCCCGCCGCCGCACGCTCTTTTTGTCAACACTTTGTTCCGCGCTTGGCGGCGGCATTACCTCAGGCGCTGGTGGGCCGTCATTGGCTGCTTGTCACGTCCTGGCTTCGCGCTCTTCGGGGGGGGCCCGTCTATGGCGCGCTCCGCGTCATCGCTGATTCTGGCCCGCCCCTCGAGGTATACCGATGCCATCTTTAACCTGCTTGGTTGGCCCATGCGCAACGGACCTCTACTTACCTCGGTCCGTATGTGCCCTCGCGGGCGGCTTTATATTCTTCCTTTTATTACTGTGTGCTTACGGTCTTGGCTTCTTATGTCTTTCAGGCGGGGCGAACCCTTTTTGGCTTCTCTCAGCCCTTTATTAGTTGTAAAACTAGTAGACCTTGTTAATACTCCCACTTCCCTAGCGGGTTATTGGGGCATCCGGGGTTGCTATATAGCGTTATTCCCTATCGGCGTATAGCGCCGCTATAATCACCATATGGAGGCATCCCAGGATAATGTGACCGGGGTCCCTTCGGGACAAGACCGGCTGTGTGTAGTGCGTGGGCAGCCTCATGCTGACGCTGACAAGGCGCGGGTCTGTGTACCCTGTGCTGAGCAGGTGCTTGCATTGCAATCTGGCCTGCCAGTGGCTGCACCTCGTTTCATTTCGCCTACTCCCCCAAGCTTAAACCTCACTCCTACTGAGTTGCATACTAGCGGGGATTCTCAACCTGATGTGTCTTCTAGACTGGCTACTGTTGAGCAGTTGATTGCTAAGTCCTTAGCGCGTAAGGCCCCTGCTAAAAAGCGACACTTAACGCCTAATGTCACTATTTTTCCTATGGAAACTGAGGAGTTTTGGAATCTTTGTGGCTATACCCCGTCTGATGAAGGGGAGCTGTTTTCTGACTCAGGCTCATCTGATGAGAGACCAAGGGGTCATGACGATTTTGGCTCTGACCCTTGGGCCCCGGATGACACTGACAGATTATTGACCCAGATTTTGGAGGTTCTGTCCATCTCTCTCCCTGTTGAGGCTCCCAGGCAGAGAGGGAAGCTTTTCCATACAGAAAATTCACGTTTGGAATTTCCCGAGCAGGCACATTTCCATAACCTTGTGCTCAAGGAATGGGAGTTCCCCATTAAACTTCCCGGGGTTCCAAAAAGTTGGGATAGGAAGTATCCCTTTCCTGCTGGGGTGGTAAAGTGTTGGTCATCCCCCCCCCCCCCAAGGTGGATGCCCCGATCCTAGGGCTATCTAACACCTCTGTCATGCATTCTCCTGACTCTACCCTGTGGGATGCTGAGGACCGGCGCATTGACCAGCTGGCATCCCACGCCTTTGCATGTGCGGGGACGGCGCTGCTTCCGGTCTGTGCCTCTGCCATTACTGCTGTGGCCACTAGAACCCTTATCAGAAATATACTTGATAGTGCCCCTGATGATTTGCCTTGTGAGGTGTTCAATGCACTCTCCAATTGTGATGTTTTTGTAAATTTTATCCTATCAGCATTGGATGACACCAGAATGTGTGCCAGAACTTCTGCCCTTGTGGTGGCTATACGCCATTAGGTTTGGCTGCGCCAGTGGGCTGCTGACAACGCTGCCAAGAAGGCCCTCACTGGTTTTCCCTTTTAAGGACTGCGCCTGTTTGGGGACCGCCTGGACCTTTTTGCTAAGGGAGGCAGGTTACCCCAGCGCAGGCGGCAGTCTCGGCCCTTTCGGGGTCAGGGTTCCTTCTCCTCCCCTTACCGTAGTGCCAGACAGGGGAGGGGGGTTTCCTTTCCTGGGACCCGGGGAGATTTCTGGGGTAGAGGCAGAGGACATGGACGTCCTGGCCCCTCCTGGGGTCCCAAAGCAAAATCATCCCCTAAGCCCCCTCAGGCATGATGGGGCGCCCTCACCCACCAGGGTGTTCACCAAGGTGCTGGCTGGCGTGATGTCTCTGCTCAGATGTCAGGGCATCCGCGTGCTTCCCTATCTGGCCGACATTATCATCACTTCCCAGTCTCTACATCAGGCAAAGTTGGATACTCAGCTGGTGGTGTCCACTCTGGAGTCATTTGGATGGGTGATCAATCACCCCAAGTCCTCACTGTCTCCTTCTTTGGTAACTCCATTCCTAGGAATGAATCTGGATACAGTTCAGGCAAGGATTTTCCTTCCTCAGCAGAAGGTGGACAGTCTGATTGCACAGGCTCAGTCCCTCCTAGCTTGTCCTCATCCCTCCATCAGGCAGGGGATGCAGCTGGTGGCATTCTTCGAAGCGGTCCCTTATGCTCAGTTCCACTTGAGGCCTCTGCATCTTCACCTATTGTCAGTATGGGACAAGGACCCAGCGTCCCTGGACAGGGTCTGTGCGCTCTCCCCTCGGGTCAGGAGATCCCTCTTGTGGTGGATGGACTCAAGGAACCTGTTGGGGGGTAGATCCTTTCTTACCACTCCCTGGGAGACGGTCACTACGGATGCCAGTCTGTCAGGTTGGGGGGGGGGGTTTCTGGAAGTCCCTGAGGTTCCAGGGGAGGTGGGGTCCTCAGGAGGCCCACACACCTATCAATGTCTTGGAACTACAGGCGATCAGGTTAGTTCTGGCTCAACTACTCACCTTCGGGGCCTGCCTGTTCAGGTGCGCTCGGACAACCAGACGGCAGTTGCCTACATCAATCATCACGGAGGGACCCGGAGCAAGGGGGCCCTCCAGGAAGCGTCTCTGATCCTGACTTGGGCGGAGGCCAATGTCCCCTGCATATCAGCTGTGTACATCCCGGGGGTGGAAAATCGCCTGGCGGACTCTCTGAGCAGGGGGACCTCTCGCCAGGGAGAATGGTCCCTATGCAGCAGGGTGTTTCAATCCCTGTGTCACCGTTGGGGCCAACCAGATGTGGATCTGTTTGCGTCCCACCACAATCACAAGCTCCCAACCTTTGTCTCTCTGTCCCAGGATCCTCTGGCCTTGACCTCGGATGCTCTAGCAATGTCATGGCAGGACTTTCAGTTCCTGTATGTCTTCCCTCCAATCCCCCTGCTGGGCAGGGTTCTGCGCAAGATTGTTCTGGAAGGGGTGCCAGCAATTCTGGTGGCCCCCAGGTGGCCAAGAAGAGTGTGGTTCGCAGACGTGGTGCAGCTGGCAGTAGATCAGTATGCTCTGCCCTTGGTGCCAGATCTGCTCACTCAGGGCTCACTACGCCATCCCAATTTACAAACTCTGGCTTTGACGGCCTGGCTGCTGAAACCTCCATCTTGATGGAGAAGGGGCTGTCTACCTCGGTTGTGGATACTTTGATAAAGGCTAGGAAGAAGTCTTCCTCTTCCATTTATTACAGGGTTTGGCGTGCCTACATTGGTGTGAGTCTAAGTCTTTTCCCTGTCGGGTGTTCTCTATTCCCAGGATTCGTTAAGTTCCTGCAGCATGGGTTGGAGATGGGGCTCCAGTTCGGTACTCTGAAGGGTCAGGTTTCTTCCCTGGCTATTTTCTTCCAGAAGTCCTTTGCTCAGCACCCTCTGATCAGGACTTTTTTCCAGGGGGTCACTCATGTGCGCCCTCCACGTAAGCCTATGGTGCCTGTTTGGGATTTGAACTTGGTTCTGTCAGCCTTGCAGGGTGCTCCCTTTGAACCTGTGCAGGATGCTGCCCTGGCCATTCTTACGCTCAAGGTTGTATTTCTGGTGGCTATCACCTCTGTCAGGCGTGTGTCTGAGTTGGCGGCGCTGTCCATTCAGCCCCCCTACTATGAGAGACACCAGGACAAGGTGGTGTTTCGTTTCAAACCTGACTTTCTGCCTAAGGTAGTGTCTGCCTTTCATTTGAATCAGGATATTGTTCTTCCTTCTTTGTGCCCTAATCCTAGCAATGCTAAGGAGAGGGTTTTGCACTCTTTGGATGTGGTTAGGTGTCTGAAGTACTATCTGGTGGCTACTGCACCTTTCAGGAAAACTGATGCTTTTTTTGTGGTCCCTTCTGGTCCTAGGAAGGGTTTGGCTCCTGCCAAGTCTACTATCAGCAAGTGGATTTGTCAGGCTGTGATTCAGGCCTATTCTGCTAAGGGGAAGAATTCTCCCTTCCGCCTTACTGCTCATTCCACTCGTGCTATTGGTGCCTCTTGGGCTTTTCAGCACCAGGCTTCTGTTGAACAAGTTTGCAAGGCTGCTACTTGGTCTTCTGTTCATACCTTTTCAAAGTTTTACAAGGTTGATGTTAGGGCCTCAGCTGATGCTGTTTTTGGCCGAAAGGTTCTGCAGGCGGCAGTAGTTTAAACTGTCTGCTGCTGCCTTTTTATTGGGGATCCCACCCTACTTTATGGACACTGCTATTAGATGTCCCACTTGTAAGTATTATATTTGGAGCAGGACGTACTGTATAATAATACAATTCTGTGATCACTCACCTGTAGAATTGGTATTATGAGTATACAGTACGTCCTGCTCCAACCCACCCTTGGTTTTGCATTATCTTGGATCCCCTGTATGGTGATTGTTATCATTGTTATAGTTGATTGTTTGGGTTGTGTAATTCTCCCGGCTTCTCGTTAACTGCTTTTCAATGCTGGGGATTTGTGGGAGGTCCCCGGGTATTTGAGGGGCCGGGAGAAGCCTATTTCCGATGTCTCTGCAGTCCAGTGCCATCTGGCGGAGTATAACCCACTTGTAAGTGTTATATTTGGAGCAGGACGTACTGTATACTCATAATACCAATTCTACAGGTGATTAATCACTTAATTGTATCATCAGGACAGTCACTCATTTTTAATTGCACCAATTTTACTGCCCCAAGCTGCCCAATCTTCCATCAAATCTGTTATGTGATACCAATCGATGGCTGATTATGCAGCTGCTGCCTGCAGATAATAAATACACTAAATACCTTTTAGTAACTTTCACATGTATAAATAAACATTTTCCCTATATCAGTTGCAGAAACTAAGAGAATATCAGCCAATGATATCTTTCCCTGAGATGTTACAGTCAGGCACTGGTCTAATGCTAATAAACCATGGGTATGCTTATAGCTACAGTTTTTCCACAGCTCTTTCTTTGTTTCTAGGCAGGTCCAGCAGCAGCAGGCAGAACTTGAGGTTCATCCAAGGGACAGCTTGGCCTCTTATGACCTGTCACAGGTGGGTATATAGGACAAAGATGGCCCTCATCATGGTGCCTGCGGGTGCACTTAGCTTGTGCTCATTATGTGTCATTACAGGTGTCCGTACCAAACCTTGCAGGGAATGTGCATGAAGGGGGGAAGTCTGTGGTTGATAAGCCTGATCCTCTCTTTTCTCAGGATCGGGACCCACGCTTTGCTGAGATGTTTGCTGGAATCACAGCCTGTAAGTTTTCATTACCCCCTGCCTAAATCCCCATTTCAAATAATAGCTCAAGAATGTTTGCGAGCTGTCAGAACACTTTCTTTTATTCTGTCTTGACGCCTTTTGACCTATAAAAATGTACAATGTTCATCTTTTGCATTTTCAGTCTAATACAGCCAGTCTGCTTACTTTCAATAGTTTGTAGCAGCTTAAAATAAATTTTATTATCTGAGATACATATCAGGTTCAAATCAGGACAGGTCAGATCACTAAATTGCACTCCTAGGCCCCGGGGAACCTGGGTATGTGTGTTTCCAATAAGTAGTTAGGTATGTTTGTAAATGCAACATTAGGGTTAAAAGCAAAGTCTTTATTGAAAAGGAATGTAATGTTAGCATACCCCAGTTGCCTTCTTCTAGTCTGCCTGTCGCCATCAGTACATAGTTATGGGGGTAAACAGGGCTTGCGTCTCGCTAAAATTAATCGCAGCATCTGCATGAGATCCAAGGTCATGTAAAATATTTATATGCTGTTAGTGCTATTAAATGGATAGTTAATGGGGAGTGTTAAAGACCTTGGCTGAAAGAGGCTAGTTTATCCTAATGAAGTCTGTGTGTTTGTGATTATCTATATATTATGCATAGATATTTAGTTTGATTCTTATCTGGAGCAGAAATGCATTTTTTTTGATGAATGAGCTGTGTAATATTCTGAGGGTATGTTGGGCATTATCCTGACTTCAATCTCGCTCACATTTTAGCGGAGAAGAAAATGCTGTCTGCATCAAGTAGCGGGACACAGCAGCTATATTCAACAGGCAGCCCTTTCCAGCCTGGACATTCGGGAAAATCTTTTAGGTATAAGTCTAATTTTTTTGTGTTTAGTTAAACTGCAGTGTAGTTAAAGAACTGTATGTTTTCCATAGTGATCCATGCAATTCCTTTTCTAAAAGAAAACGTAGACAAATGTTTGTGTGTAATAGTAGTCCCTAATCCAAGCCTTTATAAATAGCCCTGGAGTATCAGCAATCAATGGACTTCATTTACATTGTGGTACATGCCTTCACAATCTGACCTTTTTTTTTGGCCAAAGTGATATTTAGTTTTTTTCTCGGAAGAGCTTTTGCTACAGTGGTAATATATTTTGCCTTAAACAGATTAAGTGTTTTGTTTATTACTTCTATTTTAATCGATTTTTATTTATATTCACTTCAAACCAAATCAAGTACTTGTACAATATCTTCACATATACACAATAACGTGAAATCTTACCAATGTGCTCAACTCATCATTATTCCTAAAGCAACACAACAAAGGTATCAAAATCCAACCTGCTAGGAACCCCATTCACGATCTACCAGTAAATAATATTAAGAAAGATTTAACAAGGAGAGGGAGAGGAGAAAAGGGAATGGAGAAAAAGAAAGAAGAGAAAGAAAAAACTGAAGCATGACATACCGAACATGGAAACCCCCACGAGAGGGCTTAGGATCTCAACCGCAGACCTCGATCTCCAATGTTCTCCAATACGATTCACATGGACCCCAGATTTCCCTAAACTCAGATTCATCATCCATTAGGATGCTACTTAAACTGGACCTTCTTCATGATTTAATAAAAAGCCCAAACCCTTAAAAACTATTCCCTATTTCTTGTCACTTACTAAAACTATTTTCAGTTAACTCTGTTCAGCACTTTACGATACGGGCGCCGCCATCTTGCCTCAGAAGCATTACATACTGAGGAGAGGAGGGGGGGGGAATGCAGGGGGTGGGTTATAGCTGTGCTTTGCACAAGCAGAACAGAACAGGCAGCCTGAGATTCAACATGCTGCCATCCTGGATGTTTAAAAGCTCAGAAAATGCAGTAGATGCAGGTAGGATGATTTTTGATGTGAGCAATCTGTACGTAAAGGGCGGGGGAAACATACTAGACAGACTCTTTATCAGGGTGAAGGTCTTATTTGAGACAATGCTGCTCATATTGGGTTGGTACCAATGGTTTTTAACATGGAGAGATTAGAAAGTGAATAAAATGCAACACCTGTAGCCCTCTATAACGTTCCCCATTCACCATATCATGCTTCAGAATATTATAATCTTGGCTACAAACCAATCTGCAATCCTTATAAATCCCTTGCGTGTCCACCCTTATAAATCCCTTGCGTGACATTATGCAGCATCTCTCCCCAGAATGAACCTAGGATAATTCAATGACGGTGCTACTGGAGTAAAAGATGACATAAGACTAGCTTTTTTGTTAGCCCTACCCCAAATTGTCAAAGAATGGGACAACACTGAACATTGTATTGCCGGTCTGCTAGGCCCAGGAACCCACATAAGAAAACCAGGAGGAATATTAATACATGCATTCTTTTACAACGATACCCAGGAAGGTTCCCCATGCTCAGAATAAAAGCTAGATAACTGAGCAATTTGAGCCACCGGAATGTACTTCTCGAGATCGGGCACCCCTTCCCTCTCCATCTAGTGAGGACAAACATAGTTTTCTTATTAATCCTACTTCCCTTAGGACCCCGGATAAAATGCAAAAGTCTGGTTTGCAAGTGCAATAAGTCTTTCTTAGGGACATTGGTAGACATCTAAGAAAATACAAGTAAGACAAAGAGGCCATTTTCCCAGCTCTAATTCTGCCAAGACATGATAGGTTTATATTTTGCCAGTGATTCAGATCCTGGCAAAGCTTTTTAATAAGCGGGATGTAATTAGCCGCATACAGTTCCGTAAGTAAGTGAGGGCCTCCCCAGTCCATTTAAAATTAAAAGATTGTTTCAACTGCAAGATTGTCTCATCAGAAAGACTAACATTTAAGTCCCCTGATTTATAATTTTTAACCAAGTTATAACAAGTTTTAACCCCGAAACTCTCAAGAAAGCTTGAACGATATGCAGAAGAACCGGAAGCATTGCTAGAGGGTCCGTAATAATCACAAAAAGGTCATCAGCAAACATTGCAGATTTATGTGACCTACCCCCACTAAAGATGCCCTTTATGCCTGGGTTAAGCCTAATGAGTCTGGCCAAGGGTTCAATTGCACAAAAACACAAAAAGTAAGGGGGACAATGGGCATCCCTGCCTGGTTCCCCTGCAAATAGGAAAGGAATCAGACAGGAACCACCAACACTTAAAGATGCTTGCGGGTTATAATAAAAGGCCTTCAAGATATAAAAAAAAGTCCCCAAAGTTAGTTTTTTCTAATACATAAAACAGAAAATTCCAGGATAATGCTCCAAACGCCTTATGGAGGTCTAAAGATAGCATACATACATCATCTAATACCTTCACCATCCCAACCAGACTCAACTGTGGACACTAAATCAACCATCCTTCTAATCTGATATGGTGCCTGTCGACCTGGCGCCCAGAGGGGTTTCACACAGCGGGGCATCCCAATTTTGTATGCCCGGGGGGAGGGAATAGAAGTGATACATTTTCTGGGCTAAGCCCCTTCATCTGGTACATTTCCAAAATTTTGCTTGCCTCAATAACATTGTGGCACTAATATTTTATTATTTATCTCATTGTGTAACACTAGGAGAAAGAGGGTGTTCATTAGGTATACGTCTGCTTTTAGACTCTAGCTTCCACTAGGTTATTGATGCTCTGTAGACAACCAGATATACTCAGTATAACTCCTACAAATGAGATGACTCCCATCTTACAATGCTGTGGCCTGTATAACATCTGGTCCTCTAGATAAATCACTTGTATGTATTCTTCCAGCTCCTCAGTGGTTCATGTAACAGGAGTTAATGAGATCCAGTCTCCAACAGGCACTGGTCAAAACCTTACACAGATATCCCGTCAGCTTAATGCTGGACAAGTCTGGACAGGAAGTCGCCCTCCTTTCCAGGGACAGGTATTGTCACCACACAATGTTTTCGTAGGTGTGATGTCAACTTGAAAATTAGGGAAGCCTATACATTGCATATATTTGTCTTATTTTCACAGCAAATCACATCACAGTCTGGCAAAGCTCAAACCTCTCCATTTGGCATTGGAACAAGCCACACATACACATCCGACCCATCTACATACAGTCCACTATCCAGCCCGGCCACATCATCCCCCAGTGGAAATGCTTATTCTGGACTAGGAGGAAGAAATGCAGCATTTAGTAAGTCATTTTTATTTTGATGCTTTAGCCAGTATTGTAAAAATGTATTCATTATAAGTACGATAAAATCAAAAAATCATAATTAAAAAACATGAAGTCTATTAATAATCAGTACAACATAACTGGTCCTATATCTGGGTAAATTAATCAATTACAGAGACCGAATCGGGATGCCCCACTGTGCGAAACCCCCCAAATCGCCTGATCTGCTTACCCTTGCCCAGGTCCAACGGCACATGCACGGGCTCCTGTCCAATCAGAGCCCCTTGCTTTGATGATGTTATTCGGAAAAGTGACTCCAATTGGGATGAATGGGTGAGTGCACGATTCCGCATGCACGGCGTGCTCCCCATTCATCCCATTCAGAGCCGAGTGCTAAATTACATCATCACAGCAAGTAGCTCTGATTAGAGGTTGAGGTTAAAGGTGAGTTTATCGGCACCCTGTGGGGTTTCACACATTGAGGCATCCTGTTTCAGGATGCCCCCAGGCAAAGCCAGCGGCCGGCCCTTGAATCTTTACGATTCCAGGTCGGCGGCTGCTATGTTTTGTTCCTCTTTAACCATAATATCTTTCATGTCACCCCATGCTGTTGTTTGACAATAGCAACCACTAGTTTCTGATTTAAATGGTATACAGGGTTAATGACTGTAATAAATGCAATAAACAAATGTAATTGACAGAAAATTGTGCAAATAACCTTCACTTACCCAAAAAATCTCTTCTTGTTCAGCTGAAACAGGTCAAAGCAGTAGTCAGTTTCAGGGACGGGCATCGGAAGTATGGTCACAGTGGCAGAGTCAGCATCATAATCAACAGAGTAATGACCAGCACTCTCACCAGCAGCCGGGCCAAGCAGAGGTGTTCCAGGTACCTTCATATATTCCATATAATATATCAGTAATAGTAATGCATGCATTTGTCACTTGCTTCAAGAAGAAATCAGCAACATAAAATAATATCAGGAGATATTATTAGAAGACATTTTAGGATAACTGGGTTCCACTTAGAAGACCAAGGCCTGTGGGCAATCTTTGTACAGATTGTACTCATGAATAACTACACTGAGAGCCAACTACATATGCACCTACCCCCAGATTGCTCAGGGGATTCACAACTGGTTAGGGATAGGTCCCAGAGTGCAGTTATTAACGTGCCACATTCTGAACAGAAATCCATCACAAGCACAAGCGGGGCCGCTCTGTCCCATACATCAGAAGGTTTGGCACAAAGGCGTGTAATAACAGTAGTGATATTCCTTGAGGTGGGAGATGAAAAATGATTGCTAGAAATTTGCTTCAATGGTGGAAACTATAGTTCAATGTTTATTTATATATAGGAGGTAATTACGAAACTATTTACCGTCATCTGCAGCGCATCTGCCGGGTTTACATATTTACCAAATGAAATTTTGCATGTTCTGCGGGCGATGTCCATGTTTTTTGGATTTACTTCTACTTCAGTTTTTCTCAGCGAATGCTGGTGAACACTTTTGCATTGGCCACTTTTGGCGAACCCCATAGGAATAATGTTATTTAGGGAGAGATTCTCACTTTAGGCTTTTTTAGCATCTTTAACTTATATTTTGAGAGTGACCCTTAGAAAGTTACCCAGTATGTGAAAAAACAACTAATAATAATGTTTTTACATTACTGTTATATTTTCAAATAAACATTTATTCTTAAGCTTCTCAAGCTTCAACCTAGACACTCCCAAGATACTCCCCCCCCCCATATATTCTGAGACCCCTCTAAGGCCCTATAATGCAAAAACGACTGATTGAATATGATTCAGTACAGTAGTGGGGTCGGGACACAGTAGTAAAGTATTAGTATTAGTTTTAGTAGTAAAGGTGGTCCATTACTTATAACTGCAAAATGAGTGGGGTATACCCAGGCGGTATGGGTTATATTCAACACTGAACACAATATCTCCAGCACAGCAAAGATCAACCAATGGCATCCTACAGAGCTATAGCTGTAGCTTGGAAAACTGACTAACACATAAGACAAGTCCAGAAACCATCAACACACTAAACTTAAACTTGTACTGGGTGTTTAAGATTCGGTGCTCATGATTAAAGTGGTAAATATAAAATGTAGAGAATGTTTAGGACCAATTTGCAGTCAGTGAGGCCAGTAAGCAGGGCTGGCCCCAGGTTTATGTGGGCCCTTGGGCGGCGTGGTCTCAGTGGGCTCCTTTTTGGTTGCATCACATCACCAAGGGACCCCCCAAATCTAGGTGCCCCTTAAGTATCATGTTATTTGGACCAAAACTGGTCTACTTTTGGTCTACTTTGAAGCGCGCCAAACCACTTTAAACCTGACCTCGGAAATCCTGATTTTGGATGCCCCTGTGTGTGACACCCCCCCCCCCGTTTATTATTTTCCTCGAACTGATGAATGCACAGTGGGATCGCCAGTTTGCGTTAACAGCCAAACCAAGGGGGTTCTTTCACAAACAGGGGCATCCCAAATTGAGATGCCTCTGTAAAGCAGACCAAAACTAGTATGCCAGCGATCCGAGGGGTTTTCACACAGTAGGGTATCACAGATTGAGATGCTCCAGGGATAGGAAATCAGCTGGGGTGGGCAACTTAAAAGCAGGGCAAAACCCAGCACTTCCTCCCTTGGAATCTAAATCGAGATGCCCCATTGCGTCATTGCACACCCCAAAGGCCCCGGCCTTGTCAGTGGGTCCCTCCAAAGATTGGGGCCTCCGGCAGCTGCCCCGTCTTGCCGTGTTCTGACGCCGGCCCTGCCATTAAGCCCTACATTCAGACTTAATTTACCACTTTTAATGCCACGGTGGCAAGAAGTTCATATGTGGACCTGCCCCCACCCTCTATTTTGCAGCTTTTTGCTCTCTGTTGCAGAGTTTGGTCAGTTACCTGGGATGCAGCTCAATCTGTCAGACCTGCTAAAACTGAGGGGCACTTAATATGTAGAGTATATATATTTACTATAAATGAATCAGTGAACTCTGTATAGTATTCAACTTGCTAAAAGGATCTTCCATACCAAATTATATAGGGATAAAGAAGATGGACATGTACTTAAAGCCTAAAAAAACTCTAGGGCTGGATGAAAGTGCTTCCTGCCATCCCCACCCATCCCTTCATCCCCTGCCAGGCATATCTAAATGGCTGGCAGTGGGTGTATGCACCTGGAGGAAGAAGCCAGAGCCAGTGGGGAACAGCAAAGAAGTCATTGTTTATTCACTGGAGGAGGCCTGTACATGCAACATGAGATCGCCAGATCGAGGTGAGTATATGGAAAACCAGGGGGGTTCAAACACAGGAGCACCCAAAATGAGGATGTCCTTGTGAAGCGTTCCAAAACCTGAGGGGTTAAAATCCCAGTATTTGGCCTGCTTCAAAACAGACCTTTAGCCTAAAATAAAGCCTTTGGAACTCACTGTGAAGGTGCAAAACCAGCAGGTCCCACACTGCTTGATTGTCCTGACCAGCAGCAACTAAAAGAGCGAGCCAGGCAAGTGTGTGTGGCAGCGTGCAAGAACCATGGAATGGTTTTTGGGATTCATGGAACTCTATGGTAGGCCAGGCATCCCAAATCAGAAAGTCTGGGGGGGGAGTTGGTTAAAGTGACTAGCAAATAAAGCAAATCAGATTCTCAGTATGTTTTTAACCTGTTGCATTCTTTACCAAATATTTATCAGACCTAAAGGTCCAACAGAAACGGTTCCCTAGGGGGAATCCCAAATTGAGATTTCCTTCATTGTAAAACTCTCCTAGTTCCGGGATCACACTATGGAATCAAATTGCTGCATCTGCTCTGCGCACCGCCACCAGTAGACACATCTAATACACTGATTCTATTATCCCTGCATGCTTCATTGTTTTTAGGATAATTAATATGCAAATTGTAGCCTTCAAATTCAAAGTGTTCTGTGTCTCTCTAGGATATGCTTCCCATGTCTGGAGACCCAACTCAAGGAACTGGGAATTATAACATTGAAGACTTTGCCGACCTGGGGATGTTTCCCCCTTTCTCTGAGTAAAGCTGTGGAAGCTTTCTAATGGAGGTGAGAGGCGGTGGTACCTGCTGCCTGTCCCCTGCAGGCATCTTTCAGTTGCGCATACATTCCCACCTCTCACAAGCTGGAATATAACTGTAAGCTGAAGCGCGCCTTCATCGCCTCTGTGTTTTGATATTACAGACAGCTTTTCTGACAGCAGAAGGTAAACCGAAGATGGAAAACTATTGCTGATGAGTTGATGGATTGTTATACAAATGCCAGTGTGACTGCTTCAGTGATTTAATGCCGCGTAGCTGGAATCCAATCTCCATAGAATGGAAGCTGCTCACACTCATTTCTGTTTGACATCTCAATGTGCAAGGATCATTGGCAATTTCATCTCTAACCTAACACAGATTAAAATGATTCCAAATGACTTGTGTTTGTCACTCATCCATCAGCAGTAGATTATTGTGAATCCTTAAATAGTCTCTAATGCCCTGGGAAAAATGGAATCCGCAGCACCAATGGGCAGCACACAGTCAAGCTGTCATGTTAATGTGAACTGTATACGTTGTGTATTTTGTACTACTGATTGTCTTGTTTTAATAATAGTCCCATAGTCTTACTATGCTGGGTTTTACTAATGTCATGTCATTAAAAGTGACACCAGCAGTGTGTGTACCGTATGTTTATTTTTCACTTGCCTTACCTAGGGAGAAAGCCTGCAACCGTTCTTTGTAGGGTAAGTGTGCTTCCAGTATATAGAAAGCCTTAGCAACTATGATGTCACATGCCACATATACTGGCCCATCCTTTTGTACACAGGGCAGCAAAAGCAGGCATGCCTGTGGGCACCGGTACCCAGATCTTATGTAAGATCCAAACCAGAAGACATTGCCTGCAGAGGATAAAGGTGTAGCTGCATTTTGTCTTGCCCAGACAATGAAGGGATAGAGAAGGCAAAAGAAATTGTTAGACCATTGAGTCGGGCCACTGTCCTAAACTGTTCTACTGTTTTTAAATTGAAGCAGAAATGGCCGAGAAATCTGGGTTTACAGTTTCACCTTGTAATTTATCTTTTGAAATATTTGGCTCTTTGATGTTGCATTATACCCAGCATAATGAGCAGGGTCTGTAATACAGGCATTCTCATGTCCCTGGCTGTTCTCTCCTAGTGTCCTAGTGTCTAATGCAGAGCTTTAGACCACTAACTCAGCCCTATTATTGGTGGTCTATGGCAAAGGAATTTAGGGGATGTGCCACTACCCTTTGCCTTGTTTCTGCTTTCAGGAGCAGCTGCATTCTGACAGGAAGGGAGAGGGCAGCCATGACGAGGTGACCTGCTGAATGACAGTATATGCACTTTGTCTACAGAGACCCTTTAAATGTAATTGACTCATTATATAAAAAGACAGACTCCCCCAAGATGATCACTGCCTGAAGACCACAATCATAGACATTCTTTGTGTTGTGTTTCACATCTGTACTGCAAATGATGCAGAAACCGCGTTGGCTGGAAAGCCTAAAGCACAGATCAGCTATTGAGCAAGCGGCAAGCTCCTGCAGGCTCCAAAGTGCTGGCCCATTGAGAGGGTAGGCACGCCAGGCCCCCCTTCCAACTGGGAAAGCACGGTCAGCGCTTTCAGAGCCAACAGGAGCGCGCCGCTCACTCGGGAGCTGATCTGCACTTCCGTGGTTTCCACTTTGCTGGCCACTGTGTGCCCAGGTGCCATTATTGTGTCGGATATATGAACTTAAATAGTAAAAAAAAAAAAAGGTCAAAATTTTTTTTTCGGCAGCAATCTGGAAATTACAGGTGTATCCAGATACAGAAAACGTAATTTCCGGGTGTTGCTCCAGTTTAACTGCACATGAGCGGGCCTCCGGCAGCTCCCTCAGCACCTCTTTGGCAAATGCATGCACCCACACCAAACATATCTGAATGCTCGCAGGCTGTCAGCACTATTGGAGGGAGTGGCCCATGGGAAAGCACTTAGATTCTTGCAAAATATTCTTAATTGATGAGAGTCTGTGCATGCACCATAGGAGTATGGAGCGAGGTAAGGAACCCTAATTGCAGCAGGGTTTGTTTATCTGGAAAGAGCTAAACTTTTCAAGGTGTACAGCACGGCTTGCTTCATTTCAATTCTTTACATGTGGGTAATCCGCCACAGGTGGCGCAATCGACTGCAGGAAGACTTGTGGCCCCTCCCGGCCCATTAAAGGACCAGAATTACCCAGAAGACTCCAGTCTTCTCCTGCAGTCTGCCTGAGAAGATGGTCTCTTTCTCTCTCTCTCCATGGACTTCGCAGATAAGCGGGGCATTACTAGCCTGTCGGCCGCTGCAAGCCCTATTCCCACCTGCTTCCGGGACCCTTCTTGCCTCCCAGCCATGGCTGCGGATCAGGTGCAGGTAGGGGAATGCCGAGGATCATACGTTCGGCAGAGCTACGCTCTGGGCCGCAGACTCTTCCTAAGAGTAAGCAGGCCATAGGCTATGGTGAGCCTATAGGCGGGGGAAGGGGAGGAACTACCCTTATTTTCCCTTTTCATTATATGTCCCACATGCTTTATTCTTGTGCATTTTATGCTGTGTGTGTTTTTCTCACTTTTTTACCTCATAATATACTTACCTTCCCCGCTCCTCTTGCCTCCTCTACGTTATGGCATTGGGGGGCCCGCCCCTTGAGGTGCTGCTTGGGCAGGCCGGTGCCACTCTCCTAACAGAGTTTCCTGAGGTAAAGTTCCAGTTTTTACCTCACACCATCGCTCCTTGGTCTGCTGACAGGCTGCTCAGGCTCTTCCCAGGCTCTTCAACTGGCTCCCGCCCCTTGAGGCGACCCGCCCCTTGAGGTGCTGCTTGGGCAGGCTGGCGCCACTCTCCTCACAGAGTTTCCTGAGGTAAAGTTCCCGTTTTTACCTCACGCCGTCGCTCCTTGGTCTGCTGACAGGCTGCACAGGCTCTTCCCAGGCTCTTCAACTGGCTCCCTTTTGGTCCGTGAGTCCGGTCTTTTCTTGTTTTTACCTTTATTATTGTTTTTTATATTGTCTGTGCATGCGCTGTGGGACTCTTATCTGCTCCCTTTTGTGTCTTTCAGAGTCCCATATTGAGATTCTTGTGGTTCCTCCCGGTCCATACACCACCCTATCCACCCTTTCCTGCCCTGGGTTAGGGTGCTGAGAGTCAAATTGTTTTTTTTTCTGTACGGTTTTGGGCCGTCTTAGTGCCTTGAGACCCGTCTTTCTTATCATAATCACCATAATGGAGGCTTCTAGTAGTAGCGGGCTTGGGAACCCCCCGGGACTTGCTAAGCTTGTCTTGTGTGTGATACATGCCCGCTGAGTGGTCGCAACGTGGTTTGTGTGCCCTGCGCCCAGAGTGCTATTGCGGATCAGGATGGGGCGAGTGTTGCCGGCCCCAGTCCCATTGCTCCTCCGGCCTCGCCGACTCCCCCGCGCCTGCTTCTGGTCCCTAGTAATGGGGAGACCAGCAGGGACTCGCATAGTAATTTTAAGATCGGACTGGCTAGCATTGAGCGTCAGTTGGCGTGTTCGGCCGCTGGCAAGGCCAAGATTAAGAAGCGCCATTTGGAGCTGGCTCGCAACATTTTTGCCGATGACGATGAGGATTATGAGGCCTTCGGTGGCCGAGATTCCGCTGAGGAGGGTGAGTTGCTCCAGGGGTCCAACTCCTCCGGGGGAAGTCGGGGGGACCTTGACAGTCACCACGGGTCTTCATCTGACAGGACGAGTGGCCAAAGGATGATACTGAGCAGCTGTTGTCGGCGGTACTTGATACTCTGCACATTGTTCCTCCTAAGGTGGCCAAGAAGAAACAGGGGGACCTTTTTTGCCCGGAGAGACAGCGCCTTGTCTTTCCTGAACAAGGCCACTTCTCTAAGATGTTTTTTAAGGAATGGGAGAAGCCTAATAGGTTACAGTCGGTGCCTAGGGGTCTGGACAGATGGTATCCCTTTTCGGAGGATTTGGTTCGCCTATGGTCCCATCCTCCGGAAGTGGATGCTCCTGTTCTGGGGCTCTCCAATATCTCCGTTATGCCGTCTCCTGAGACTTCCTCCTTGCGTGATCATGTTGACAGGCGCATGGATCAGCTAGCCTGTCACACCTTCACTTCTGTGGGAACCGGTCTGCGCCCTGTCTGTGCTGAGGCCATTGTTTCCATGGCCATTAAGAAGAAGTTAAGGCGTCTCGTGGATATTGCCAAATCTCACAAGCGAGTGGAGGAGTATGGGGAGCTTTTGGCTTGTATGGACTTTCTTGCCTTTGTTATATCGCCCATGGATGACGCCATCCGTTTTGGTGGTAGGGCTTCGACTGCGATGGTCGCGCTGCGTCGCTCTATCTGGTTACGACAGTGGGCAGCGGATGCTGCCACCAAAAAAGCTGTCACAGGTATTCCCTTCCTGCGACTTCGGCTGTTCGGGGAACGGTTGGACCTTCTGGCTAAGGACGGGGAGACTTCCTCAACGTCGGAAACAGGTACGGCCTTTTCGGGCCTCTTCTTCCTTTCGTCCCTCTCGGGGAGGATGAGGATCTTCCTTTTCTGGTGGCAGCAGAGACTCATGGGGGCGAGGTAGAGCCCGAGGTCGTCCCGGCCTTGCCTGGGGATCCAAGCCTAAGCCCCCTTCCAAGGCCCCTCAGGCATGAGGGGACACCCTCACCCAGCTGGGTGGGGGGACGGCTTTGGCTCTTTGCTCAAGTCTGGAGGCAACACATCTTGGACCGGTGGATTCAGGAGGTGGTGTCCTCCGGATACAAGATAGAGCTGGCAGCTTGGCCGCCCCCAAGATTCATTCAGTCCCGGATCTCCCAAAATCCTGTGATGGCTCAGGGCCTGAGGCTGGCCGTTGAATATCTTCTGTCATCAGGAGTGGTTTGCCATGTGCCTCTTCAAGAACGGAGGCGGGGGTTCTACTCCAACCTGTTCACGGTGCCCAAGAAGGACGGTTCCCTGAGACCTATCCTGGATCTAAAAGGTCTCAACAGATTTGTCAGGTTCAAACACTTCCGCATGGAGACCTTACGGTCGGCGGTGAGCTCTCTTCAGCCAGGCGATTTTATGACCACTGTGGACATCAAGGATGCCTATCTGCACGTTCCTGTCTTCCTGGGACACCAGAGGTTCCTGAGGTTCGCTCTGGGGGATCAACACTACCAGTTTGTGGCCTTGCAGTTCGGCATCACCTCGGCCCCCCGGGTGTTCACCAAGGTGCTGGCGGGTGTCATGGTCCTTCTGAGGAGCCAGGGCATTCGCATTCTTCCTTATATGGACGACCTTTTGATTGCAGCTCCATCTTTGCATCAGGCAGAGAGGGATACTCGGATGGTGGTGTCCATCCTCAAGTCCTTCGGGTGGGTGATCAATTATACCAAGTCTTCTCTCTCTCCTTCATCGGTAAGATCCTTCCTGAGAATGACGCTGGATACTTCTCAGGTCAAGGTGTTTCTTCCTCAGCAGAAGGTAGAGGGCCTTCAGATGCAGGTGCTAGCCTTGTTGGCTTGCCCTCATCCCTCCATCCGTCTGGGGATGCAGTTGGTGGGTCTCATGGTGTCTTGCTTCGAGGCTGTGCCTTTCGCTCAGTTCCACATGAGACCCCTTCAGTTGAATCTCTTGACCGTCTGGGATCGGAGTCAGGAGTCCTTGGAGCAGGAATTCGCTCTATCCCCTCTTGCCAGACAGTCCCTCCCGTGGTGGCTGGACTCGAGGAATAGTCTAGTGGGCAGGTCCTTTTTGCCTCCGTGCTGGGAGATTGTCACCACAGACGCCAGTCTGACCGGTTGGGGAGGGGTTTGGCAATCGTTGAAGTTCCAGGGCCAGTGGGGCCCTCAAGAGGCCCACACGCCTATCAATTTCTTGGGGTTGAGAGTGATCAGGTTGGTTCTCTTCCAGTTGACTCCCCACCTTCAGGGTCGTGCGGTCCAGGTCCGCTCGATCAATCAGACGACGGTCGCCTACATCAATCATCAGGGAGGGACTCGGAGCAAACGAGCCCTCAAGGAAGTGTCCCTGATATTGTCTTGGGCGGAGGAGACGGTTCCCTTCATCTCGGCGGTTTACATCCCCGGGGTGGAGAACCAGGAGGCAGATGCCCTGAGCAGAGGGACGTCTCGCCTAGGGGAATGGTCTCTCGACAACAAGATTTTTCAGCCGGACATGGACCTGTTTGCGTCCTGTCACAATCACAAGCTTCCGAGATTCGTATCCCTGTCAAGACATCCCTTGGCCTTCCCCACGGACACGCTGGCATTTCTTTGGAAGGAGTTTCGACTCCTTTATGTCTTTCCTCCCTTCCCTCTTTTGGGTTGTGTGCTGCGCAAGATAGCCCAGGGGGTACTGACCATCCTAGTGGCCTCCCGCTGGCCGAGGAGGGTATGGTTTGCAGACGCCGTCCAGATGGCGGTGGATCAGTACGTCCTGCCCGACGTTCCAGAGCTCCTACTCAGGGACAGCTGCGCCACCCCAATTTTTCAAACGCTGGCTTTGATGGCTTGGCTGCTGAAACCTCCATCCTGATGAATAAGGGTTTGCCGGCTTCGGTCATCAGTACTATGATTCAGGCTCAGAAAAAATCTTCTTCTATGATTTATTACAGGGTCTGGCATGCTTACATTGCCTGGTGTGAGTCTAAGGCCTTCCCTTGCCGCACCTTTTCCATTTCCAGGATTCTGGAGTTTCTTCAACACAGTCTAGAATAGGGTCTACAACTGAGTACCCTCAAGGGACAAGTTTCTGCCTTGGCAATTTTTTTCCAAAGATCTTTCGCTAATCATAAACCTTTTTCCAGGGAGTCACTCATGTACGTCCACCGCGTAAGCCTCTGCTACCGATGTGGGATTTGAACTTGGTGCTTTCTGCTCTTCAGGGCCCCCCCTTCGAGCCCCTGTGCGATGCTGCTCTTTCTATTCTGACTATTAAGGTGGCCTTTTTGGTTGCTATCACTTCAGTGCGTCGCGTCTCTGAGCTGGCGGCGCTTTCCATGAAACCTCCTTATTTTGAGCGGCATCAGGATAAGGTGGTGTTCCGTCTTAGGCCGGAATTCTTGCCCAAGGTTGTTTCTGGCTTTCATCTCAATGAGGACATTGTCTTACCTTCCTATTGTCCTGCCCCTGCTAATTCCAAGGAACGGAACCTTTATTCTCTGGATGTGGTCAGGGCACTCAAGTATTATTTGGTCGCCACTGAGTCATTTCAGAAGTCTGATTCTCTTTTTGTCCTTCCTTCCGGACCTAGGAAGGGCTTGCCTCCAGCCAAATCCACTATCAGTAAGTGGATTAGACAGGCGGTGGTGCAAGCATACTCTGCTAAGGGGGAGGAACCCCCTTTCCGTGTTATAGCTCACTCCACTAGGGCTATTGGTGAGGCTATTTGTAAGGCCGCTACTTGGTCTTCAGTTCATACTTTTTCCAAGTTTTACAAAGTTGATGTTAAGGCCTCAGCTGACGCTGTTTTTGGCCGCAAGGTGCTTCAGGCGGTAGTGGCTTGAACTGCCTACCATTGCTCTCTGGGGATCCCACCCTTCTTTTTTGGACACTGCTGTTGGATGTCCCACATGTAAAGAATTGAAATGAAGCAAGCCGTGCTGTACACCTGGAAAAATACAATTCTGTGATTACTCACCTGTAGAATTGTTTTTACAGTGTACAGCATGGATTGCTTCATCCCACCCTTGTTATCGTTGTTCTCTTTTGCCTTGTTATAATGATTTTTGTTTAGAGAGTTTCCTTTTAGTGGGCTGTGTTTTACTAACATGGTCCTTGCCTCCCGGCTTCTTGCATTACTGCTTTCAAACACTGGCGTCTTCTGGATAATTCTGGTCCTTTTATGGGCCGGGAGGGGCCACAAATCATCCTGCAGTCGATTGCGCCACCTGTGGCGGATTACCCACATGTAAAGAATTGAAATGAAGCAAGCCATGCTGTACACCGTAAAAACAATTCTACAGGTGAGTAATCACAGAATTGTATTTTTTCTTTGTATAGGAGAATGGAGATTCTTGCAGCATAAGCAGGCATTGACTCCTTACGTCAGGACAAACCAGGGGCCATCACATCTTCACAAACTCAGTGGCACTGACCGAAGTGGCAGGTGCATCCCTAGGAGGAGGCTGTGATCATTCTGGGAGAAACAGAGAGAAAGCTCTAGAGAGATGAGTCTGGGGGACGGCCATTCATGGAATTTATAGGTGACTGCTGCATGAGCAGGTCAGGGGGCACTGACGGCCGCATCCCATCCTACCCTCTAACAGGGAGCGTTCACAAATGTTGGACCAGGAACAAAGGTGAGTTTATGGGCAACCTGGGGGGGTTCAGGGCAACTCGATTCTGGATGCCCCGGAGGGAATCAATCGGCCCACTTTAAGCATGAGATAAATTACAGTTGCGATAAAAAGGTATAAATATAAAGATGTGTTTTGCCAAATGTTGGAAGCAATACTGCCTGATGGGAAGACCAATCAGTAGCTACCGAACCTCATAGCAGTTATATAAATACAGCCATGATCTCAGTGCTAATGAATTGTCGCCTTTGAGTCTTTTCCATCCTAAGATTGTTTTCTTGTTCCCTTACTATGAATATCTGGAACATTTGCTGGGGCAACAAAAAATTACGTTTTTTAATTAACCATTTTATAGCCTATTCAAAGAACAACTGCAGGGAAACAATGAAATATCCTGTCCTGCATTTTAAAAGCTGCCTTGAACTCTCCTGTATGGCTTGAAGCGGACCTTCACCCTGAAAAAGAGCTTGTATATAAAGATTGCTCATATTAAAAATCATCCTACCTGCATCTACTGCATGTTATGAGCCTTTAAACATCCAAGATGGCAGCTCATGGAGCATCAGGCATCCTGCAAACAGGAAGTGTCTTCTGACTGTTTCGCTCTGCAGTCTGGGATTGCTGTCCTTTCCCTTACCCCAGCTCTGCTCTGTCTGTGCAAAGCACAGCTATAACCCTGCCCCCCGTACTTTATCCCCCTCTCCTCTGCTCAGTATGTGTGATGCTTCTGAGTCAAGATGGCGGCACCCATATGCTAGAGTCCTGAATAGAGTTGCAGCATATGGGGGAAAGAATAATAAGTAAGTGACCAAAAACTTATAATACTTATAATACAAAAAATATATAAATTTTAGATGCTGGGGAATCGTTTTTTTAAGGGTTTGGGCTTTTCATTACATGATGCTGAAGGTCTGGTTTAAATAATCAACAGTAGTTCAATTTCTAACCTATTTATTTTTGTGTTTTATTTTGTAGTTTTACTAGTCCTCCCTCTAGTGGCTGCTTTTGTATTTATATGAAATCTCTAAGTAACAAATAAAAGGGATACTCACCTTATGTCCCCCGCAGCTAATCTGTGCTACTCCAGAGGTCTGATTGATAGACACAACGTTTTTAGTAATAAAGTGAAGACTACATGTTTGCTAGTAGCATTCTAAAGGTATTTATGTCTGCCTCCCAGTTATTATTATTCTTACTGTAATTAGCATGACAGGGACCCTTCAAATGGGTTGGATATGTTGTATTGCTTAAAGGAGCTGTATTGGAAACATAGCCCAGTAACAATGTAACAAAAGTTGTTTGTTCTTTCTCACCAGAAGGGTGGTGATTCAGGGGTGACATGTTTTTGAATGTATCTCGCCACATTTATAGGGGTGATCTGCTGCATCCCTAGTAATGTTTCCTGAGCTAGGGTGTGGGGAGCAGCATTTCGCCTGTTAACCCTTTAACTGCCAGATTACCTAGAGATTTTGTCACACTCTCTTGCCAGACCATTTTTGATCATTTTGCACTATACATGTTTAGCTGTGATTTTTGAAGGCAAGTCCAGGGATTTTCCAGGAACATTATATATTGTTTTTTTTTCAGCAGAGTTTGGGCTTTAACATGAAATGTCTCTTTTGTAAAAGCCCCATTATTCCCTGTAACGATACCACATATGTATTGGTAGACTCCCTCTCCTGCCCAAGAGACACCACAAACGGAAAAGAGCGTGCTATGAGATTTAAAAAAAACAACTATTATGTGCACCTTGCACTTTTTCCCTTTTACATTTGTTTTTTCCCACAAACTATACATTCTCTAGGATTAAACATCTCAGGTTGGTTATCATGGGCGCAGTTTTTTGGACACAAACTCTCTCAGGGAAATCACTAGTTGCACTAGGTTTGTCTAAAAAAAAAAATAATAAAAATTTTCCTAAAAGCTAACAAGCTAAATCTGAAACATACCCAGCATCCATAGGTACTTTAAACTGCTACTTGAATTTTTGTCACCCTCTGTTGCCAGGCCATTTTTCATCATTTTGCGCTATGTCAGTCTGTATAAAAGACTCCTTCAAGCTGACAAAAGCCTCCTTATAGGGCAGAGAACAGGTGTCCTCTTCGGATCAGATGCCCCCCGGCGCTGGATCTCAGATGGATGTTGCTTATTTTGCCCACAAACTAGGTGTTTAATGGTCGAAGAGACAACCACATGAATTTCATGTGCTTGGCATTTGAAGGGTTAAATATCTACCCAAAGCACTGCATGATGGATAAATGCATCTATACATCCGGGGGCTTGCACTCACTATAGGTTGTTCCAGCACAGACTAGCTCAGGGGACAGACTATTAAATTCGAGATGTTTTACCTTGTAAAGGTTAAGGTAAAGAGTAAAAAACACACTGATTCTTCATTCAGAAAAGGTATGTATAAATACTCCCTTCCTTCTTTCAAGCACAGTTAGGAAGATTTTTATTTTGTGTCAGATAGATAGATAGATAGATAGATAGATAGATAGATAGATAGATAGAGCTGACATCAAGGAGATAGGAGATAGACTAGCACTTACTGTAGTCATTGTTTCATTGTCATCACTTATTTCATATCCTGGTGCGACCTCCAGCCCATTTTATATTTTAAGACTTGATTGCTAGGGGGAACCCGCTAACGTAGACAGATTTCCGCTCTTGTCCCAGTGGGGAATTATTAATGATGTCACAATGTCACAAAGAGACTCAATCATTTCAACCATGTTTTTCAGGAAGACATCCGGATGATACTCTTACTACCAATGTAATTATGAACACACAAACAGTAGTATTGAATTAAAGAACAGTGATTTATAAAAAAGCAAGTCAGGAGCAAAAAGACAAAGCAGAGGGGCAGAGAAAACCATTGCCCTTACCACAAACCAAACCAAAGACAGTAACTAATAAACATTTTTATTTAAAGTAGACCAAAACCCACCCTGGAGTCTTTGAGACTCCATGGCAGGCATACTTGCTCCCCCTGGGGCACCCCAATCGGAGGTGCCCCACTGTGAGAAACTCCCCCCAGGTCGCTTGGAAACTCACCTTCGTTCCAGGCCCAACGATGTGTGCGCGAGCAGTGGCCGCACCCCTGCTATCCCTTTAGCAGGGTACGTGCCTGCACCAGGCATTTGTGTATGTCTGGCGCCAGCATACTCCCTGTTGAAGGGTAGTGGGGGGATACGCCTGACTGCGCCCTCGGATCCAAGCATGCTGATTGGACCAAAGGGCTGCATATATGCTGCCAGACCGGGGAAGGGTAATTGAGATCGGGCGACCTGGGGGGTTTCACACAGTGGGGCACCCCCGACCGGAGTGCCTCGAGGGCAAGGACCAAATTCAGGATAGTCAAAATCCTGGGTTTTGGTCCACTTCATCTGCAAATACCATACTCAAACAATTTACACAAGACATTTAAAAACACCAACAGCGCGGTGAACACACAGAAGTCGCTACATCAAGCCCTAAAGTGCTATAGTGCAATGGGGAGGCTGATTTAATACTATCGCCATCTGAGCTTCTGTGTAGTGGCCCTTAGAGCTACCGCTAGTAGACGCTGCAAGCAGGTGTCGGGCGCTGTGAGCTAGCTTAGCGGGCAGACAAGTGATGCTGTGGTATCCGGTCCAGCATTGTTAAATATGATGTCTTTAGGGGGCGCTGTAGATCGCTCCCCTGATTCACTGCAGAGCCAATCGTGAACGCTAGGTGGTGTTCTGAGGTTAAAGCTCCCAAGATTACGCTACATCTAACAATAGGACACTGTTGCAGTGAGCGATAGGTACCGCCAGTCAAGTGCGTCTGGCGCTGAAGCCCGTATTTAAGAAAAAACTACACACAACCAGCGTCGGTGCCCTAAAACTGGGCGCTCTAGTGTCGGGCGCCAGAAGCTATGTGATTAGTCTATTTCTGAACACATACACACCAGCACCAGAGTGAAAACATATGGAATGACATTGTTTTAACACTGTGACAATGACACTGCAATGACAGTCCTACACATACAATTCTGCATAAAAAAATTAAAATGTTTGTTTGCAGGGCAGGAGAGCCACACAATGATTTGAGCCAAAAAAGTTTAAAGTAAAAGTCTAAAGTTTACTTTAGCAACACACTATTTAAACACAACCAAATGAAACACCATTGAATTGCGAAAAGGTACTACATGGCACCGTTGAACCTAGAGTGCTGGCGCTATACACTGAGCCACCGCTAGTGATACATGTGACGCTTACATGGCGCTGTTAGAGGCGCTCACCAGATTGACTTTCTTAAATGTGGTTTCACATACAGCGCCCAGCTATCATTTTTTAAATAACCCCCATAGTGTAATTAAGCAAATGAACACCCCTTTATAAACAAAAGATAGAAAGTACCAATAGACAGGGAAATAATTAATTCTAAAGTGACATGTGCATAGTAAGAGAACATATCGCAGTTCACTTGAGCAGAAATAGTCATGGCAAAAATAAAATAGACCAACCACCATTTCTACTGGTCCTAAAGTCCAAAAGCCCCTGGGGCATCCTGATTCGGGATGCCCAGCTGTGTGAAATGCCACTCCTGCAATCGCCCCACAATCACTTTCCAGAGAACCCACGCCAGGTTTGGAGGTCACGCTCCAAAACCAAGCCATGGCAAAGCCGGGAGCTGTCACAAACAGCTGTATGCTGGGCATTAATAGATTGGATGAGAGCCTGTGCATGCACCATGGGAATGTCAGGAGTTTTAGGGTTAGGGAGATGCATGGACATATAAATGAGATGTCAGCAAGAAGGTAATGTTACATTTTGTTTAGTTACCTAGAACAGTGTTTGAACATCTTATTTGTTAATTGTTGCATAATATAGTTCAGTGGTCCCCAACCTTTTAAGCACCAGAGACCACTTTCATGGGAGGCAATTGATCAAGGGCCCAGTGGGGGTTGGGGGCGGGGCTGTGGCAGATATGGGGTGCTGGGGGCATGCCCATGCCCAGGGCAGGCATCAGCACAGGTCATACCTGGGCAAGTGCCAGGGCCCTTGCACCTTGGGGGGCCCACTTCATTCCCTAAACTCTGGGTCTATGCAGAACACAGGGTTGTGCAGTAACCAGGACTTCTTTCTTTAGTTTTTTCCTTCATTTTTTTAAATGTATTTATCTCGATATATCCTTTGTGCCTTAAATCTATTGTCTTTTTCTTTCTGTTTTCCTATATTCTGTTTTCTGGTCATTCTTTTTCTCTTTCTTTTTTTATGCTTTCTATTTTTCTGTCATTCATCTATCCTTATTTTTTTTTTTTTTTCGTTCTGTCATTCCTTCTATTAAGTCATCCTTTTTTTCTTTCTGTGCCTCTATTTCCTTTTTTTTCTATACCTTTTTTCTTTTCTTTTTTCTTTCTATTCTTTGCCAATATTCACCATACATGCAACTTTACTACCATGTATATGGATTGTCATATGAAAGGGGCCCACTGAGATGCTATCGCCCAGGGGCCCACATAAACCTGGAGCCAGCCCTGCCCATGCCGGCCAGTATACTGGGGTTTGTTCCTTGGCAACAGAGCATCCTGATTTAGGGTGTCCCGCTATGTGATGCTCCATTACTGAAAAAAAATACCCAGGACAGTGAAAATCCTGGGTTTTGTTCCTCCTTAAGATAGCCAGCCTGAGCCAGGCAGACGTAAAGTAGTGACACTTACAGGATGTGGCTGCAGTTCCGCTTTAAAAAAGAGTGATTCCCAGTGCAGACACAGACTCACTGTGCTGCTTACCTTGCCACTCCGCATCTTCCATTCACTGTGTGCTTGTGAGTGACTGGCACCCCAGGGGCCCCGCCGATGCCAGTTTGGGATGACATCACTCCAGCCACGCTCCACAGAGTGGTATTTAGAGCAGGTGGGAGAAGGGCAGGAGAGGAGAGGGGATGGTAGGAGAGCAAAGGGGGCAGGTACCAGGACACGCACACACATATCCAGCTGACTGGAACACAGTGCTGCGGCAGTCTGGAGCCCCAATGTCGGCCAAACTCCCTCCCCTTGGGCATCCTGAACTGGGATGCCCTGCTCTGTGAGTCCCCCTAGGGCATGAAGTAAACTTACCTTTCCCCCAAGCCCACAGCATCACTTGCTTCCCACAGCTGAATGGCTGTGGCTGCCTCACACCCATACTTTGTCTTCTGGGCCCCACTGGTCGGACCCTGGTTATTTACCCTCTTTAAGGAGTTTGATAATCCTCTCCTTTTTTTTCAAGTGACATCTCTGCCGTTGGAGCCATGATTCATAGGGTTGATTCAGAGACACATTCACATGCACTTTCGCATGTGTCTGTGTATTTTTTTTTTAATGTTTGTTTTGTTTTTTGGTTTTTACGTTACTTTTTCCATGCGTATGTTTGTTCACGTTAATGCGTATATGCGCTTTTGATGGACGGATAATTTGCGGTAGTTCCAATAAGTTATGGATCGAAATCGGATAATTAGCATTATTTCTGATAAGTTACCTTATTGGGATGGGCTTGCGTCTGATTCTGAGACCTGATTGCCGATGGACCTCCACCCTATAAAACGGTTTCATTTCCGCTCCAGTAAGGGACCATTTTTGACTCGGAATTAGTGTTGATCATGTTTTGCGGCTATGTGGATGAGTATGAGCGCCTTCAGCTCCAAGGCATTACATGTATCAGCATGGCCGAGGCCAGATTGCACCGGAGACGCATGAATATCGATCGCATGCATGACGTTGAGCTGTTCGAGCTGACCCGACTCAATCGCGTTTCCCTCCATAAATTGTATAGCGAGCTGCGGCCATGGTTAGCCCGCACCACGAGGAAGGGGCAAGCAGTTTCAGGTATGACCAAGATGCTTGGCTGCCTGCAATTTTTGGCGAACGGCTTGTTCCAGAGGCTGGGTGCCCTCCCCGTGGGGATGTCCCAGCCTACGTTGAGCCGTGCGCTATCCAAGTTTCTGGATGGCATGGCTACCCTGTGTCCCAAATATATTTAATTTCCGGACGACATGGTAGCCTGGAACGTGATTAAGTTGGGATTTTATAATATCGCCAACATGCCCAACGTCATGGGTGCGATCGATTTCACCCACGTTGCATTGGTCCCTCCCGCAGCCGATGAGTACATCTATAGGTAAGTTAATTATGTCATTTTGTTATATTGTTTAGCCAAACTTCATTTTATCTATCTATTAATCCCTCTTTCTCAAGTGTCCCTTTGAACCAGTTTCCAATGCATACCTTAATCCCTCCTTCTCAAGTGTCCCTTTGAACCAGTTTCCAATGCATACCTTAATCCCTCCTTCTCAAGTGTCCCTTTGAACCAGTTTCCAATGCATACCTTAATCCCTCCTTCTCAAGTGTCCCTTTGAATCAGTTTCCAATGCATACCTTAATCCCTCCTTCTCAAGTGTCCCTTTGAACCAGTTTCCAATGCATACCGTAATCCCTTCTTCTCAAGTGTCCCTTTGAAACAGTTTACAATGCATACCTTAATCCCTCCTTCTGAAGTGTCCCTTTGAAACAGTTTACAATGCATACCTTCATCAATACTTTTCATGTAGGCCTTATAATAGCATTTTAATGCTGACCTTAATTAGTCCTTAGCATGTTCAACTTTATTTTTACAGTTTACAGTTTACAATGCATACCTTCATCAATACTTTTCATGTAGGCCTTATAAAAGCATTTTAGTGCTGACCTTAATTAGTCCTTAGCATGTTCAACTTTATTTTCTAATACATTCATATAATATTTGTTTTTTAAACGACTTATGTCCTTTGTTATTTATTTGGGGATTGTAGAAATGTTTTTTTTTTCTTTTTGAAGTTAGTGTTTTTGTTGGTTACCTTGGCTTGGTGTAATTTTTTATTTTTTTTTATGCAGGAACCACATGATGGGCCACTCGTTGAAAATCCAAGCAGTGGTTCGTCCGGACATGCGATTCCTCAGTGTCCTTGCAGGGTATCCAGGGTCGTCCCATGATGCGTACATATTGAGGAGCTCCGGCATATTTCGTCGTTTTGAGTCTGGAGAATTATCTGGTGGATGGCTCCTGGGTAAGTTTGCTCAAATTCCATCATTCCCTTTTCACTGTATGGCTATGAATATAGCTGATGACTCATGTCTTAACCTATGGCTGTTTTTATCCCTTGATGACATGTTAAACAATAATGTTGCTTAGAATGTGTAATTTATGTTAGTATTTTGTTATTCTTTCAGGGGATTCTGGATACCCGCTCATGCCCTGGCTCCTGAAGCCCGTTCTTCGCCCGCAGAATGCGGCCCAGGAGTCCTATAATCGGGCCCACCAGAAGACCCGGGCCGTAGTGGAGAGGGCCTTCGGACTGGTGAAGTCTCGATTCCAGTGTTTGGACCATACAGGGGGGGCACTGCAGTATGATCCCAACAAGGTTATCCAAATAATCTTAGCATGCTGCATGCTCCATAATTTTACCCTGAGGCAGTGTGTTCCCCATTATGTCGATATGCCCCCCTCTCCACTCAGGCAGGACGCAGATGAGATATATGATGGCACCCCGAGTTCCTCTGGGCAATCTGTCTGTGCTCATGTTATTGATTCTTATTTTTCTTAAGATTTGTTTAGTTTGTTTATGTTTTTGTCTGTTTGTTCTATTTGTTGCCTATGTTAAGGCCCTATTTTTTGGTTTAACAATGTTGTAATGCCTTAATTACAAAACATTTTACACCTGATTTGAGCGTAATGCAGTTTATTTTATCATGTTTGTGATTACAAACCTTCATTAATGTAAAAACAACACAAACATGAATGCATAAAATTAGGCAAGAACAGCTGAAGTCAAATTCCATACATTTTCTGGTAATATGACAAATTTTGGGTGAAGGGCACTCGCAGACTCCATGGACATACATTTTCAAACATAAGTATAAATTGGGCAAGACTCCTGGCCCCTAGCAATTGTCCACATCCAGGAGTTCTAAGGTAACTGACTCCAGGCCGAAGTTTACCCGCCCACCAACATCAAGATCCATAGGGAGCACGACTTTCAAGGGGAATAGTCAGCCAGGAATACATAGGGCCACATACACACCCTCTCCTGCTTGTAATTTTTCCAGCCTATGACAGCCAGACCCCATGCCAGTCCAGTCCAATCTTTGCCATGGCCAAATGTTGATTTTTTCCAGCCAAGAATGCCCCCCAATATTGCCAACAAACAGGATGAGGCAGCCAGCATTTCCTTATGCCCAAGCCTGCTGCGTGGGAGCTTGAATGGCCGCTTCACTGAGGCTTAAGCTCAGCCATTGGCTACTGGGGTATGTGAGCACTCTAATGAGCTATATGGGCGAATTCAAAAACAAACCAGCAAAGCCATAAACCACCCAATCTTGATTGCGCTCACCACACAGGTAAATAGAGTTGGGATGTAGAGGGAAGATGTTTAGCAGATCCAGATCAAATTTTTAATATTGATGTTGCCCATAATAAGGTTGTGGTGGGCCTTGGAGGTGGCCCAACACCTGGGCATGTGTGGCATTCATAATCTGCCACTGCTCCAGCATCTGTCTGTTGCTAGTTCTAAATTCATCTAGCATGGCAGTGAAGTTTGTATTTAAGGTGGCCATTTGTTCTGCCATCTGTCTGTTGAAGGTGGCCATTTGTTCTGCCATCTGGCTGTTGCTCGTCCTAAATTCAGTCAGCAAGGTAATGTAGTATTGAAGTTCTCTAATTGTGCAGTAATCTGCTCTGTTGTTCTTTGAGTCACCTGCCTAAAGTAACGGCTGTCACGGCACGCGCCTCCCTGGGAAACTGGTCGACGTTGTTGACTGCGTCTTCCAATTCCCTGGGATTGAGCGCCTGCAGATGCTGGAGGTCTAGGGTTAGCAACAGTACCAGATGTACTAGGCAAAACTTCTGCAGCAGAGCTAGCACTGGGGACTGTAGGCTCAGTCTCAGCCTGCTGCCCACGATGGGCTGGCAGCATGTGTCCAGCTTCACTCTGCTGCAGAGGATTTGGTGCAGTAGGATGCTGGAGCAGTGGCAGATTAGGTTACAGGGGGGTAATTTGCGAAGGTCCAATCTGGCTGGCATCCTCCTCCTCCATATGCTGGATTACATCCATTAGTGGGGGAGTCTGTTGGGACATGTGAAAAAGTGTGTCAGATTTTTGCCTAAATATCTTTGGGAACAATTAGTCATGTGCTTTCACATGCATCACCAGTTTCAGCAAAGTACACTTACCCTATATATCTGGTCCTGTGTCCTAGGCAGCAGGGAAGTAGATGGCATGCTCAAAATGGAGGAGGCTTCCACACTTCCAGAGGCAGGATGCTGTGCTGTGATAAAAAGTAAAAGGCACGTAAACACACAAACATCCCTTGATGAGCCTGATGAGTACATATACTTTACAATACACGTGGGCAAGCAGGTATTACCACTCCACCAACGGTTAAAGTTGACCTTCACAATAATTCAGAGTCTATCTTATATGTATGACTCACCCTGTACCTACAGATTGGTCACCTTAAAGAATGTACTGCATGTTAGGAGGCTTTACACATCTAAAATGGTGCCAGTCAGCTTGCAAATAGCATTTGGCTTCTGAGTATGCTGCTGTGCATTCTCGCAATGTTGACCTTTCCCTGACCCCAGCTCAAGTTTGTCTGAACAAAGCACAGCTAGAACCCCAGTGGTAGAAAGACAAAGAAGTAAGTGTTGTCAATTATTGACTATATTTACATCACATGCAGTGCTTTGGTAAGATAAATTGTTTCATATTTTCCAGAAATAATGTAAAAGGTTGTGTATGGACTGAAAACCTTTCTAAGTATCCATCATTAAGCCCATTCCTCAGCCATTAAACACCCGCCTACAACAGTAACCTCCCCTCAAAGCCACTCCCTAGGGGCCTGTGTTCATATCTGCCTGTGAGCCTCATTTCCAAAGTTTACAATAGCTCACATTAAAACAATCATTACTAACTTGCAGAAATGTCCTGGGTGTCCGTGTCGTGTCTGCCAGAGAGGCCCTGTAATGCTACGGGGTGGATCAAAGCCAGGACCATTTCTTAAGCTCTGGTGTATTGTAATTTTGTGGGGAAGCCTCCGCCTGTTTGCAAGCTGAAAATAAGAGTATAAAAATTATTTGGCATTGTGGTCACTACAACAAGCTGCAAAAGGCAAACATCAAATATGTACCTGTGATTGCGCCGTTTATTCTGCTTCTCCCTTACTGCATATTTGAGGTTAGATATTTTTCTCTGGATCTGCTCCACATCTTTCCTCTTGTCCCCCGCTGCATTCACCTGTCTGGTGAGCTCTTCCAAGATTTGTTTATTTTTTGCACTTTGCTGGTTGCTTTGGAATTGCGCCCATATAGCTCATCAAAATTCAGTGTTAGCCCACTTGCCAAGGCTAGGGTTTGTGCCTCACCAAACCAGCCGCTCAATTGGCCTCACCGCAAGGTTTGGCCTAATGGTTGTTCTTCTGGCTCTTCTCTGGTTGGTGGCAATTCAGGGGACATTCTTGGCTGGGTGTGTGGTGAAGAATAGGCCGTCACGTCTCTGGAAAAAGAATGGACTGGGTTGGCATTAGGACTGGGGGTCATTGACTGGGTGGCCACAGAACTAGCAGCAGTGGATGTGGCATAGGTCTTGCTGGTTTCCACGTGTGTCGGTGGCAAATGTGGATGAGCAGGAGAGGGTGTGCTTGGGGGACTCGGGCTTCTCGCCCTCTGCTTCTTTTGCCCCTTGGAACTTGTGCTCCCTTTCTCTTTGGATGTGGTTGCACGGGGAGCAGGAGAGGGCGTGCTTGGGGGACTTGGGCTTCTCGCCCTCTGCTTCTTTTTACCCTTGGAACTTGTGCTCCCTTTCTCTTTGGATGTGGTAGGGCGGGGAGCAGGAGAGGGTGTGCTTGGGGGGCTCAGGCTTCCTGCCCTCTGCTTCTTTTGCCCCTTGGAACTTGTGCTCCCTTTCTCTTTGGATGTGGTTGCGCGGGGAGCAGGAGAGGGTGTGCTTGGGGGGGCTCGGGCTTCTCGCCCTCCACTTCTTTTGCCCCTTGGAACTTGTGCTCCCTTTCTCTTTGGATGTGGTTGCGCGGGGAGCAGGAGAGGGTGTGCTTGGGGGGCTCGGGCTTCTCGCCCTCTGCTTACTTTTCCCCTTGGACGTTGTGCTCCCTTGCACTTTGGATGTGGTTGCGCGGGGAGCCTTCTTCTTGGAGGAAGGTTCTAAACTTTTCCGGGTGCTTGAAGTTTTTGATGGGCCTGTGGCCAATGTAGCCTTGTAGTGGCCACTTTTGCTCCACGTTTCAGGGACCTTTGAAGTCGATTTGAGCGACCGAGTGCTCGGTTTGGAGGATGATGTGTCCTCATGCCACTCCGGCCTTTTTGTCTTGGCCTCCTTGGCTGCTGGTTGCTTGCTGCTATTTTTTTTGGGTGCCATGATGACAATCACCAAAAGAATAAGCTGTGTGTCCATTACCCTTTAAATTGTTTTTAATTTGTTTAGGTTAGAATCGCACACCATACAGTAAAAAACCAAGCCGGGGTTCAATTTGCAGCCAGCTGTGTCCACTCCATACACAGCAGAGAACTACTCAATGAAAAGAGATGGCTATATAAATGAACACCCAATACTATGCAATGCAATTAGTGACTGATATTTTAATCAGTAGAGTGTCACAACATATATATAGTGCTAGAACATTCTATATTCAGTAAATACATGCATCAGGGTAGGTAAAGATATGTAATAATAGACTGTGTCTTTAAGTAACAAGGGATATCCCAAAATCGGTAAAGATCAAATACATACAGATTGCAGTTAATCATAAACTGATAATAACACAGTATATCAACAAAATTCTTCAGACACTAGTGCATGCACATAAACAGCGAATCAAGTCAATAAGCAAAGGAACAAGTAAGGAGCAGAGTACCTAAGATGGATGACAGATAAGACCCTCAACGTTTCGGTTAGAGAACCTTCATCAGGAGGGAAATCTGTAACCTCTTCCCAAGGGAGATTGCTTAAATAGTAAAACAGTCCAGCAAGATGGCAGCCAGCATCGGTGCACATGTTTGGCGCCTGATGATGACGTCATCAGCAGTTGCGTCCGAGGATCCCGACCAAAACTGGGGCATCAGGCTAAAAAATCGCCCATGGTGTCCCAGTGGCGCACGGGGTCCCTGGCGTGCCGCATTATGTGTACCCAATAATATAAAGATGATAAGGATAGTAGTAAAACAGCATAGGGAGAAAAGGTCTTAATTAAGTGCAGCCAAAAAGATGGCCGCCATCGTCACGGCAACGTATGTTGCGGCCAATCACAGATGTGCAGGAAGTGACGTCCATCGGGAGGAAGTACATCGTGGGAAGATCCGGAGTGCAGTATCTAGTCCAACCAAAGATGGCGGCCGCCAGCACCGCGGACCAAAGTCTAACAGGAGCGTGGCTCAAATGCATCCAGGGCGAATGATGATGCTGGAAGCGGCGTCCGGCAGCCAACAAGATGGCCGCCGCCATAAGTGAAGACAGGAGTCCAAAACGAGATATTGGTATAACAGAGAAGAACGACATGGGTAACACATGTCTTATAGCTGGAGTTCTGTATGCTGGAGTGCTTACAGTCAATGCGATCTACTGCAAAGAATAAAGAATACAAATATTTTAAAAACCTTTATAAAAAGGAATCAATTGTGAAGTGATTGTGGAGTGAAGGGAAAGGGGAAGTGGATATATTAAAAAGGCATGGTCTGTAATTAAAGAGACAGTACCTCTGCCTAATAGTCGCACAATACTCAAGGTATGGAAGTAATGTTAGAGATAGGGAACTGGGTACTGACTTACATATATGTACTGCTGTACAAAATGTAGCAAAACTCTGGCCTCTGGTTACAGATGTACCTACAGAGTGTATTGGTAACTGAAGGGAATAGGTCGTGCCACAGTACATGGTGGAATGAATTGCCCTTCTAGTTAGTAGAAAACAGAGTAGTCTCATTCCTCATTCATGCCATTTGGGCTCTTGGTGTGCAATTGGAAAATCCAAAATAGCTCATATTGTAGTAAGATCTTATTGATGTCACCGCCCCTTTTGGGTTTTTTCACTACTTCGATAACCAGAAGTCTGAGTAGGCTAACGTGGTGTCCATGTTCCAAAAAGTGTCTGGTGACCGGGGATTCTAGATGTGAATTGCGGATATCTGATCGGTGTTCACTAATTCGAGTTCTGATCTCCCTGGTGGTCTTACCCACATATCCCTTACCACAGGGGCACTTGAGTAAATTAACGGCATTTTTGGTAGAGCAACTGGCAAAGTGTCTAGCAAAGTGGTAAATCTTACCTGTCATGGGGTGGGTGAAAGTGGTCGTTTTGAGTGTAAAATTGCATTGGGTGCAGTGCCCGCAAGGGAACATCCCTATTGGTTTTTGTAAGTCAGAAAGCCAGTTGGTCATGGTCAAGGAAGTGGGATTGGAGTAATCAGCCCTAACTAGGGAATCACGTATGCTCCTAGCTCTCTTGAAAGCAAAAATAGGTGCATTCCTAAATTCAGTGGACAACCATGTGTCACTGTTGAGGATTGGCCAGTGCTTGCGTACTACTTTCTGTATAAGGTGGGAGGTATCAGAGTAGGTAACTACTATAGGTATCCTGTCACTGCTTTTTTTACCTTTAAAGTGTAAGAGAGACCTTCTCTCGATACTGCGGGCTCTCTGGCTTGCGACTTCAAGATCCGTCTGGTTGTAGCCCTGTGTTAACAGGTTCCTAGTGAGTTCTGCTGCCCTTGTGTCATATAGCTCATCTGACGAAGTGATCCTTCTGATACGGATAAATTGGCTGTAGGGTAGTGCTTTAACTAAAGATGAAGGATGAAAGCTTTTAGCATGTAAAAATGTCATTCTATCAGTTGGTTTCTTGAAAACATCGGTAGATATCTGACCTTGATTAACTGTTACCAGAACGTCCAAAAAATGTATTGTGTGTGGGCTGTGTTCAATAGAGAAGGATATTGTAGGGAGACATTGGCTCAGATATGTGTGGAAAGAGAATAAGAGATCAATGGGACCTTGCCAAATCATGAACACATCGTCAATGTACCTTAACCATGACATTATGTGTGTATGGTAGGGTGCTGCAGAGTATCCAAACTGTTGCTCAAAGTGTGCCATAAAAAGATTGGCATAGCTAGGAGCCATATTTGACCCCATAGCCATGCCCTGTAGCTGGTAGTAAAACTGTTGGTTAAAGACAAAATAGTTGCGATGTAGAATAATATGAAGCAGTTGTAGTAAAAATTCCTGCATTGTTTTAGGTATATTGGTGTGTGACAGATATTGTTGAATAACAGCGATACCATCACTGTGTGGGATCGAGGTATAAAGGCTAGAAACGTCCATGGTAACCAAAATCACATTTTCAGTTAGGGTGCCATACGAGTTAAGATGGTTTAAAAAATCAGTGGTGTCCTGCAGAAATGAACGGGTAGAGATCACCAAGGGTTGTAATACTTTGTCCAAGAATATAGCAAGTGGCTAAAAGACAGAGCCTGTGCCCGCTACTATAGGTCTGCCTAGAGGTTTAGAGAGTCGCTTATGTATCTTGGGCAAGGTATAAAACATGGGGATAAGTGGAAAATCAGTGGTAAGGAATTTGGCCATCTTGTGGTCAATGGTAGCTGATTCCACAGCCTCCCTAATGAGTGAATCAATGTGTGTCTTAATATGGGATGTAGGGTCCTGGGTAATAGGTTGATATACAGTGCTGTCAGCAAGTTGTGACAGGATCTCATTGCAATAGTCTGCAGAATTCATAACCACTATTGCACCCCTCTTGTCAGCCGGTCTTATGGTGATGTCAGAATTCTGGCTTAATGCTTGCAAGGCCCGTCTTTCTTTAAAACTAAGATTACTATTCTTACTATTAGAGGGCGGTTTAATTTTAGAGAAATCTTTCTCAACCAGGTTGATAAATGTTTCCACCGCATGGGAGGACGGAGGGGGACTCCATGTGCTTTTTGCTTTGCACATCGTCAAGTCAATGCCCGGTAAGTTGGGGTTAGTACTGATCTTAGAGGATGGAAAGTATGAAAGACTGGAACGGATGGAACGGAAGAAGCGTTGTAGACTAATTTCAATGTCAAATAGATTACCCTTATTCGTTGGAACGAAAGTGAGACCACGGGAAAGTACCTGAACGTACCAGAAAGTACCCTTTAAATACAAATGACTGGGTATGGCGCTTACGCGTTCGCATACGTCCGGCCGTGCGCATCCCGGAAACCGCTGGGGCATTACCTATCGGCTGCGGACAAGAAGAAAGATGGCGCCCACGATCTTCACCCGCCAACAACAAGATCTCATTAAGCTCGTAAGTGTATTGTAAGGCAGTTGATTTGACATCTAAATGCATGCATAGGCCTTAAGGAAGTGCAGGAAGAAACAGTTGTTTTTAAAAGTGATTTAAACTCCGTGCCAAACAAAAGTTAGTGCGCACATGTGCGAACCAACTCACTTGCATCTAGAAGGATAGGTTAAGGCTAGAAATGTGTTGGGGAATGTCATTTAGTCAACTGATCTAATTGTGAATGATATTTGTATGCTGTTTGGATTTTTGTGTCTTTTAGACTATGCTGGAGTGCAGGTACGACTACCTGCCCAACGCCTTTGAGAAGAGGAAGCTGGCCCTGAAGATCGTGGCCAGGATTCACCAGGACATGGACACCACCTTCACTTATACGCAGATCATGCAGCACTGGTCGAACCTCAAGCGACTGCACATGCCCCGGGTGCGGCGATTTTTTGTGACCCATTTTCCAAGTAAGTACATACTGATTGCATGCTAGATGTAACAAACACAGAAGGTATGCCTTTATTTAGAAATGCTTTTCTTTTTTAGTGTCTGAAATGGAGTACCGCATAAGACCCACCGGAGGCACGCATTCCGGCCAGTGCGGCATGAATCTGCACCACCAAGTGAAGGTGGTGGATCTCCAGGGCCACCTTCATACCCCTCCTCTGTAGCTGCGTCAGACCAGCCCCTGGACCTATCAACAGAGGAGGGGCCTCACCGCATGGGCAGGGAGTCGTATGAAACCACTCACGCACTACCCTCCGGTATGTGACTCTGACACTGATTTTACCACACACAGGTACATGCTATTTAAACAAAAGCTTATTCCTTTAATCTCTTTTAATAGATGAATATGTAGCGGGTGAAAGATCTGGAGCTGAGACTGCAGCAGATCATGCCCAGGAGGAACATGGAGAAGGTGGGTGATGTCACACACACATTCTAAGTGTCATTTGCTTACTGTTAAATCAGACATTAGAAGTGAGCCTATTTTAAATGTCTCTACAGCCCTACATTCCCAGCAGTGGCAGGCCCCAGACCGTAGGGTGGTCCCTGAAGCTGAGGTCGCCCCCCACTGAAGTAAGTTGTAATGTAAATATTTGGAGTATGTTGAAAATGACATCATCACCAATCAACCTAAATCCCTTGCCAATGTTATTAGCATAATGACATATGGCCTCATCCATTAATGAATTCCTTAGCATAATGACATATGGCCTCATCCATTAATTAATTCCTTAGCATAATGACATATGGCCTCCTGAGTTAGATTTAAAATAATAATCATTCCATCCACAGCTATGAAACATGTATTTGCAGAACAATAATTTTCTTCTCTTTTTTTACAGACACCGCACAGGTGAGATTAGCCCAACTCACTGCGACGGTGTTTCGGCTGGTGGGCCATATACAGGAGTTCAGAGCTTCGATGGGGACCACAGATGAAGATTAATTCTCTGGGGCCTGCCATGGCTTTTTATATAGTTTGTAAAAATGAAACAATTTTAATATTTAAAAAATTTTTTTACCATTTTTATAAACACAAAAAAAATTGTTAAATAAAAACATAATTCAAAAACAAAAAACACAAATGGCCAAACAATTTGGCAGTTCTTAATAAAAAAAACAAACAAGGATAAAACCTGTTTCTGTGTCATTTTATGTAAAAGAAAAATTCATTAAGGGTTGGTTACAGAAAAACGTAGGAAGAACTAAAAATACAAGAGCGCAAAGTGAAGAATATAGAAACCGCGATGGAATTTAGGTAAGCATTAAGGGCGCAAACGGAAGAAGAATGAAACCGCAATGGAATTGAGGTAAGCATTAAGAGCGCAAAGGGAAGAAGATTGAAACCGCAATGGAATTGAGGTAAGCATTAAGGACGCAAAGGGAAGAAGAATGAAACCGCGATGGAATTGAGGTAAGCATTATGGGCGCAAAGTGAAAAAGAATGAAACCGCAATGGAATTGAGGTAAGCATTAAGGGTGCAAAGGGAAGAAGAATGACACCGCGATGGAATTGAGGTAAGCATTAAGGGCGCAAAGGGAAGAAGAATGAAACTGCGATGGAATTGAGGTAAGCATTAGGTGCGCAAAGGGAAGAATAATAATACCACAATGGAATTGAGGTAAGCATTAGGTGCGCAAACTGAAGAAGAATGAAACCGTGATGGTATTGAGGTAAGCATTAAGGGCGCAAAGTGAAGAAGAATGAAACCGTGATGGAATTGAGGTAAGCATTAAGGGGGCAATGTGAAGAAGAATGAATTGAGGTAAGCATTGTAGCTGAAGTGAGTGAGAAACAAATTGAGACGAGCACATGAATGCGTTAATTTTGTTGTGCGCATGCGTAAAGTCTGAAAGATTTCCGTCTGGACGTTTATTTATAGAAAAAGGAATTCAGAAGGGGAAACGAAAATCATTCGTTAGAGGCGACGTTGGAAAAAGCAAAAAAACGAAAGCCTACATTGTTTCCTAAGTAATGTAAACCAAAAATGAAAGCTGGAAAATTCTCGTTGGCGTACGAAGCGACGAACACTTTACAGAAGGCTTGCGATGCATTCTTAGAATCACACGTACACTCATACGCAAGCAGAAACAAAACAAAAAAAAAATCGACACAAAAACGAAATTCATTTTATGTCTCTCTGAATCAACCCTCATGTCAGTCCTCTTGTTGCAGCAGCTCTCCAAGGTGTGATCACTCCTTTTTACCTGGATAGAAGCGAGCAGATTTAATCTGTTTTTTTTCTACAAAATTTCTACAAAATTCAACAACTGAAGGAACATCTTTAGAGACTGGTGATCCCATAATTTTTGCCGGGGTTGTAATAATATTACTAGCTATGGCTACTAAACCACTGGAAGGAGATAAACAGGCTTTTATTCAGCCTTACATACTATGTTACCCCTGCATTGCATACAAACATGTCAGAGTGGTCCATATGACAGTGACAGCAAAGTACTGTGGGCCTGTGACGTTTGAAGGCCAGGCCTCTGCCATTACTGTGGTGCCATGTGCCTTCACTCACAGTGGGTGCTGCTCACAGGTGAACACAGTGGGTGCTGCTCATTGGTGAACACAGTGGGTGCTGCTCAGGGGTGAACACAGTGGGTGCTGCTCAGGGGTAAACACAGTGGGTGCTGCTCATGGGTGAACACAGTGGGTGCTGCTCATGGGTGAACACAGTGGGTGCTGCTTATGGGTGAACACGGTGAGCACCATGTTGGACCTTTGAGTGTCATCTGTATGACGCACCCCTGTGCCGGGTCGCACAAGCACTGACACGCCTTGGTGGACGCAAGAAGTGTGCTTCCGCCCATATGCCCATGTAGCCTATAGGTTGCTGGTGCCTGGGATGGCCTGTTAAATAAACCAATTTCCCACTATATTAGATATAAAAGAACACAGCTGAGAATCAGATTTTCTTGTCACTGCTGACTGAATCGGCAGCACCCAGCCCAGGTACCGCAGCCCCAGACAGGGAAGCTGTTTGGGGGGAGGGTAATCTAGGCTAGCCTCAAGAAGGGAGAGTGGGCTACAAGGAGGAGCTATGTGGATCTAAACAGACTGGGACACAGGGAAGCTGCTTGGGGGGAGGGTAAGCTAGGCTTGCCTCAAGAAAGGAGAGTAGGCTATAAGAAGGAGCAATGTGGACTCACAAAATGCACAAATCCGGATGCCTGGCTGCCATGAGCCATATTTATATGACGAACGCATACCTTAATTTCCTGCAAAAAGGACAGCTTGGCCAAAAAATCACCCGACACGAATAAGAGGCCAAACGTCCTTTGATGTCATTCCGCTGCTGCGAAAGAGGCTCTGTGCCTGGACATCATTGCCAATGTCTAGGCATTACCAGCAATGTCTGATTATCTATGCCAGCATCTGGACATCACTGCCATCATCTGAGCATCATAGCCTATGCTTGGCCATCACCACCAGCATCTAGACATCACTACCGGCATCTGAACATCACTACCTGCATCTGGACATCATGGCAATGCCTGGTCACCACTACCAACATTTGGACATCATAGCCAATGTCTGGGCATCGCTACCAGCATCTAAACATCCCTATATGGACATCACTACCAGCATCTGGACATCATGGCCAATGTCTGAGCACCACTGCCAACATCTGGACATCATAGCCTATGTCTAACCATCACCACCAGCATCTGGACATAACTGCCAGCATCTGAGCATCATGGCCTATGTCTGGCCATCACCACCAGCATCTGGAAATAACCGGCATCTGAACATCACTATAAGCATCTGGACATCACTGCAAGCATCTGAACATCACTACTACCAGCATCTGGACATCATGGCCAACGCCTGGTCACCACAACCAGCATCTGGACATCAGAGCCAATGTCTGGGCATCGCTACCAGCATCTGGACATCCCTATCGGTATCTGAACATCACTACCAGCATCTGGACATAATGGTCAATGCCTGGGCACCACTGCCAGCATCTGGACATCATAGTCAAAGTCTGGCCATTGCTACCAGCATCTGAACATCACTACCAGAATCTGGACATCATGGCCATTGTCTGGAAATCACTACCAGCATCTAAACATCACTTCCAGCATCTGGACATCCCTACCAGCATCTAAACATCACTACCAGCATCTGGACATCACTACCAGCATCTAAACATCACTACCAGCATCTGGACATCCCTACCAGCATCTAAACATCACTGCCAGCACCTGGACATTATGGCCAATGTCTGGGCACCGCTACCAGCATCTACACATTATGGCCAAGGTCTGGGCATCACTATCAGAATCTGGTAATCACTACCAGCATCTAAACATCACTTCCAGCATCTGGACATCATGGCCATTGTCTGGAAATCACCACCCTTGCCTGAACATCATGACCAATGACTGGACATTGCTGTCAGCAACTGGGCATCACCACCACTGCCTGGCTTAGGGATGATATCACTACCAGGCAGTTCTGTAACTGTTACTAATGCTATTGTTATGTATGTTTATTAATAAAATGATTTGTGTCCAGCTTGAGTCACTCCCTAAACATTTTCTTTCTAAACAAGTATGTAATTGCTCGATCAACTATTTTATGCAACAATCAGCAAATAGCATGATCTAACATATTGTTCTAGGTAACAAAACAATGTGTTCCATTACTTTTTGTTACTTCAAAATGTTGCATCACATTTATATGTCCGTGAATCTGCCTAACCCTACTTATGTCTTCAAATGTTTACAATAATAGTCAGAAATTGTACTATTATACAAGTTAGTTTAATGCCAACTCTTGTATTATTCCATTGTTTGAAATGTCTCTAAATGTTTTAGCTGTTGCATATTTCCTTCACTGGAACAATAAATGAGAACTATCCTTCATTTTAGATCCATTCACATATTAGCGTAAGGAATAGCTGTAGAATTTTAATCCGATTTCCTTTATCGTGAACATTTTTTACCGGAGCTCTAATTGCAGCGTGTTTGCCGATCCTCTCTGAAGCCGGGTACACAGCAATTAAGTGCAGCCACTTAGAGGCATTCTCTTTCCCTGTATGCAACTCAGTACAACAGGGTCATTAAACGAGGAAGCCTTTTTCTGATGCCAGTCTCAAACTTATTCAATATGGTCATTTTACATTTAACCCTTTAAATGCCAAGCACGTAGTTTCTACGTGGTTGCCTCTCCTACCGTTAAGTGCCAAGCACGTAGAAACTTCGTGCCTGGCATTTCCCACAAACAGTTAAAAGGATAGAAAAAAAAAACACTTACCTCCGGTATCCCCGTGAAGCTTGGGGTCCCCTCTTCCCGCGGGGGGCATCCGATCGCCCCCCCGTCGTCCTCCGTCTTCAGGGGGGGGGCCCGAAACCAGCCGCCCCCCCCCCCCCCCCCGTTTCCAGCGCTGACATCGGCGCTGTAAAAAAAAAAAAAAAACAAACTGTCATTTACTCACCTCCGCGCCCGAGCCTTCTGTCCGGGTCTCCTCTTCACCAGGGGGGGGTCCGATCCCCCCCCTGGGCTGCGCAGTCTTCAGGTGAGGACCCTCTTCCGGGTCCTCACCTCTTGTAATGGCGGCGATGGCCGCCGCCGCTTAGCTCCGCCCATTGTGGGAGGAGCGGGATGACGTCATCCCGCTCCTCCTATACCCCCTCCGAGCTCCGGCATCTGTCAGATGCCGGTGGTGATCGGAGCAGGGCGGATGTCAGGTGAGGAGGCTCCGATCGGAGCCCCCTCACCTGTCACCCGCCCTGCGCCGATCACCACCGGCATCTGTCAGTGACAGCGGCGCGGGACAGACAGCGGCGAGGGACGTCGGATCGGAGGTGAGTACAGTGTAAAAAAAAGAAAAATAAAGTTTTTTTTTTCTCTGTGTCTGTGTGATTTTTTACTATTAACCCCTTGTGAACTGGTAAGGGGTCCATGACCCCTATACCAGTTCACAAGGCTGGGGAGATGGCAAGCCACCTGCGCTAGCGGGTGGCTTGCCATTAACCCCTGGCACCCCCATTACCTGCCTCCCCAAAGGCCAGGGGGGGGCAGAAGAGCCCGGGCCCACATGGGCTATGTGGGCTCGTAGGCTGCAGGGTGGGGGGGCCACATAAGCTGGCCCCCCCACTCTGTGCCTACAAGCCCCCATAGCTGGTCCCAGGCTGGTTACTGTGGGTAAGGGGGACCCCACGTCAATTTTTTTTTTGATTTTTAAGGGTTTTTAACCTGGGAGGGGGGACCCTATGTCATTTTTTTTTTTGATTAACCCTTTGTGTTCTGTCATCCAGCAGCTATAAAAGGCTTCTAGCAAGTGAGCAGAAGCCAGTGATCGCCGAGGGACAGAGGGCTCCAGGATGGATGGGAGGTGAGTACAGTGTAAAAAAAAAAAAAAAAAAAAAAAAATAAAATATTTTTTCTATGCTTGTGTCTGTGTGATTATTTACATTTAACCCCTTGTGAACTGGTAAGGGGTCCATGACCCCTATACCAGTTCACAAGGCTGGGGGGATGGCAAGCCACCTGCGCTAGCGGGTGGCTTGCCATTAACCCCCGGCACCCCCATTACCTGCCTCCCCAAAGGCCAGGGGGGGGCAGAAGAGCCCGGGCCCACATGGGCTATGTGGGCTCGTAGGCTGCAGGGTGGGGGGGCCACAAAAGCTGGCCCCCCCACTCTGTGCCTACAAGCCCCCATAGCTGGTCCCGGGCTGGTTACTTTGGGTAAGGGGGACCCCACGTCAATTTTTTTTTTGATTTTTAAGGGTTTTTAACCCTTAAAAATCAAAAAAAAAATGGGGTCTCCCTCCCCTGGGAGGGGGGACCCTATGTCATTTTTTTTCTCGATTTAACCCTTTGTAGTGTGGATGGTAGTTGTATTTTTTTTGTGAATGTTATAAAATACTTGTTTCAGTTAGGGGGGTCTCCTGGGCAAGAATGGGGGGCTACCGATAAATATGTGGTACCGTTCTAATCGGTAGAAATGGGGCTTTCACATGCAATATGATTTTCCTTAATAAAATACATTTTTTATTTAAAATAAAGGAGTCAATTTTTTTAAAACATTTTTTATTTATTTATTTATTATTTTTACTTAATAATATTGTAAAAAAAAAAAAAAAAATTTACAAACAAGACATTTCATGTTAAAGCCTAAACTCTGCTGCAAAAAAATATATATATAATTTTCCTGAAAGTTCCAGCAAAAATGGCGCAAAACATGACGCAAAATGGGGAAAAATGGCCTGTCAACAGAGGGTGACAAAATCTCAAGTAGGCTGGCAATTAAAAGGGTTAATAGTACCTATGCATGTTGGGTATTGTTCTGTTCGGGGGACCTTGCGCTTTCAGACTTAGCTTGTTTTTTCTGGTTTGCATATTTATATTTTAGGAAAAGGTGTTTTTTATTCAGCTTTTTTATAAATTTTTTAAGGAAACCCTGCGCAAACAAAGAATTCTTTGAGGGATTACTTCCAGAAAGATGAGCCCACTACAACAAGCTGGGTACCCTTAGAAAGCTTAACGTGTGTACTTTCAGGGAATATATGGTTTATGGGGGATATTCCAAATGTCAAGGGTTGTTTTGGTTGAAAAATCGCAAGGTGCGCACTTTGTCTGCAGAGCTGAAATTTTCAAGTAAAATTACCGTTACGCACATCCTTTACTTTGGGGTGTTTGGCAACTCTTCCCTTGACAGAACCTATGCATGTTGGGTATTGTTCTGTTCGGGGGATGTTGCGTTTCCAGATTAAACTTGTTTTTTCTTGTTTGTATATAGTTTTTTTAGGAAAATGTGGCTTTGATTCTGCTTTTTTATCCTTTTTTTAGGGAAACTCTTTGCAACCAAAGAATCCATTGAGGGATTACTTCCAGAAAACTATGGCCACATCAACAAGCCTGGTACGCCTAGAAAGCCTGAGGTGTGTACTTCCAGAGAATATATAGTTTGTTGGGGGTATTTCAAATGTAAAGGGTTGTTTTTCTGGAAAAACTGCAAGGTGCGCATATTGCGTAGCACAGTTGTATTTTATCTGAAAATCCCCTAAAGCGTTGTTTCAGTTTGGGGGAGTCTCCTGGGCAGGAAAGGGTGTCTACCTATACATATGTGGTACCGCTGTAACCGGGAGAAATTGGGATTTCACACGCAATAAGATTTCATTGACAAACTTACATTTTTTATTACAAAAAAAACTACAATATGTAAACATTTTTTTTTTTTTTTTTTTTTTTGCACATATTTAACCAAAAATATTGAGAATACACCTAAAAAATGACAAACAAGACATTTCATGTTAAAGCCCAGACTCTGCTGAAAAAAACAATATATCATTTTCCTGGGAAATCCCTGGAAATCCCTTCAAAAATCACATTTGAACATGGGGAGCGCAAAATAGTGCAAAATGGTCTGGCAACAGAGTGTGACAAAAACTCCAGGTAGGCTGGCACTTAAAGGGTTAAGATACCAAGTAATAGCACTTTTTAAATATAATGACTTTCCCTCATTTCTAGGTTTGCCTAAACCAATTTACTAAGACAATGGAATCCAAAAGATTGGTTTCCTTTCATTTAAGGCAATATAATTATAGGTAATTAAGGTAATTATAGACTCCACACAAATAAAAAAATGCCTCCTTTATTGTGTCAGAATTTAAAAGACAAGCCAGATGAGCTAGAAGTACAGCCATCACAGTTGAAAACTGCCATATTTTCTACCAAAAACTCCTCTGCAAACCAAAAAGTCCTCTGCAACAACTCTGCCCCCCTCCCCCATGTCTCTAACAAAGAGATCACGCTCATTGGGGGCCATGCTAAATATTTGGTGAAGCCAGTGTGACTTCTGGTGTGCATTGCGGTGTGAATTGCAACCTGCATCCCGGTGAGCTTTTTAGTGTTAACATATAAAAAAAGCAAAAATAATTCCTACATTTTTCTCCATAAAATCACCTGTACATGTGATGACACATCTTTACAGTTTAGGTACATTTTCCAGTGATGTAAGGATTTATTTTTAAAGTTTGGAAATAACAGCACCATATGGGCTATGCTAAAGATTTGACCATTTTAGTGTGCATAGCCCATAGGGTTCTGTTGTTTCCAAATGTAAAAACAAATATCCTTACTTCATTGGACAAATAATGCACGTAACCTATAAAAATGCCCCATCACAGGTACAGGTCATTTGGCAGAAAATAGCTAGAAAAAGCTAAAAAGCTCACCAGGATGCAGGTTGAGGCAACCCCACTATCCCAATAGCAGGGCGCCTGCCCGCGCCAAGCATTTGTGAATGGCTGGGTGGGCACGCTCTCTGTTAGAGGGTAGCGGGGGATGCGGCCATCAGCACACCCAAAGCTGCTGGCATTAGACAACGTGAAGTCAGCGGTTCCAAGCAAGCTGATTGGACGAGCACCCATGCATGCGCCGTAGGACTGGGAAGAGGTGAGTTGGCTTTGGCGATCTGGGGGGTTTCATGCCAAAGCAAAACCCAGGATAGTCAAAATCCTTGGTTTTGGTCCACTTTAAGAACCACTGCTCTAAACTGACAGCACTTACTGTTTATGACCAAAGTAGGTCACAGAAGGGGAGACCACAAGATATTCTTTTAATATTTCTTTTAATTAATCAATTTCCCTCATGTGAAAGAGGCTTCATATCCCGGTAATGAGATTTTCAAAAGCTTGTTCATATCTTCCCACAAGGTTTCAGGAGAAGGATCCTGAGATTAAGCTCATAAATGTTTTTTTCTGCAGAATCGTGGAAAAACATAAATGAAAGAAGTGTGTTAGGCATAGCAAAATATGGCCTGCCAGTAAATATGAATCATCATTCAGATGATGAGCTGTGAAATCCCGTTAACCAGAAGACCAATTTAGGTCAAAAGAATCAAGCACGTCTGAAAGAGAAACTTCTAGTCAGGTGAAATTCTACGTACAGATATGATGCTCCCATGACTAGAACAAACATATCAGCTGCTAGTGACGTGATATGACTTCAATCACTACACAGATGCCAGCGGATACAGCAAAGATCTGAGATTGCAAACTGCAGGGTTATTTTTCAGCTGCTTGCTTAGCAAAGAGGGCTTTAAACTTTACTATGCCCAGAAGTTTTATCCCATAAATTCTCCCACTCCATTGTCTTCCACACCCAAAAAAAACAATAAATTTGGCATGCCAAAGATGGCACATCTGTAGAGACTGTCAACGTTCATAGCATAATTGACCTTGTTTATTGCTGCAACCCATTACCTGTTCCCAGGGCTGGCCAAGACATTGTGCTGCCTGGGTCCAAGAGTGAAATGCTGCCCCTCCCCCAAATTAAAAAAACCCCAACAGCCACATTATTTTTGAACCTCAGTATTTTTTATATATCTCTATTTAAATAAATAACATAGAATAAATAGAAAAACAGCTTGTCATGGGCAGACAAAATCAGTAACAAAAACATTGCAATCAACTATACATGAAATCCGATTGGTGCTTTCCGTGCCTTCTTGGCTGCAAATAAACATAGTGCTTCCTTCAGGTGTACTGTTTGTGCTAGTTCAGGTTCAATTGATATTGTTGCCAGGCCCACCAATCTTTCTTGCGTCATTGTGGAGAGCAGGTACGTTTTTATTAGCTTCAGCTTTGAAAAGCTTCGCTCTCCACTTGCAACGGTTACAGGGAGTGTTAGCAGTATACGCAGAGCAATGAGGGCATTTGGAAAGAGGGAAATCAACTGGTTTGTACAGATATCCTGGAAAGGGATGCCCCAAGGTCACTTGATCAGCCTGCCCTGGCGGATGGTCCACTCTACACCCCCCCCCCCTAATTTAACCCCCACAGCCCTCGGGCGGTAAGACTTACCTTAAGGTTGGCAAATTTGGAGGTGCTCCCCCACTCGCGTGTACATCTGATGGAGCGCCTGCCGGGACCACGCCCCCAACTCTGGCACTTAGCTGACACGCTGCTCCTGTCATAGGAGGGAGACAGGTGGCAGCTGCCAGCAGGGGAGGGGAGGGGCGGAGCTGAGCTGGGCTTGGCAGTAGGGGGAGCTGGGCAAGGTGGAGCTGGGCTGGGGGAGCTGGGCGGAGGCGGAGCTGGGCTAGGCGAGCTGGGCGAGGTGGAGGCGGAGCTGGAATGGGCTGGGGGAGGTGGAGGCGGAGCTGGAATGGGCTGGGGGAGCCAGAGCTGAGCTGGGCTGGGGATTGCGCGCACAGTGGCGTAGAGGCAAAGAGCAGAAAGTGGGGGGAGTAATAGAGGGATTACCACCCTCCCTGCATCGGCGGCCAAGAAGGAGGCATCGCTGCATGCAAGATGATTTCTTTTTTTTTTTATCAAATGGTTGCTGTGCCTAGTGGCAAATACGGCCCTGGCCGCAGTCATGATGTTCCTGCCCGCTGCTGCTGCCCACCTCCGCCGCCAAATATGTTCCTGCCGCTGCCAGCAAAGTGCCGCCCCCCTTAAAGTGCCGCCTGGGACCATGGACCCACTGGGACCCATGGTAAGGCCGGCCCTGCCTGTTCCCTTTAAAAAGGTTCTTTATGTATGTAGCACCAGTCATGTATGTAGGAAATGGACCAATGCTTCTTGCAGTTTCATCTGCTGGGATCACCCCACAAGCCAACCAAAGGACACAGAAAAGAAACTGAAAGCTAGCTAACAATACATTTAACAAAATACCAAATCTTAATTCAGGTTTGACCTGTAATATACATGAAGTCATTGAATTGAATCCATCAGTTATGCAGCTTTAATCTCCTAGAATATTGAATGATAAATGCTGCTCATATACAATGGGGCCAGGGGCGGACTTGCCATAGGAAGCATTGGTAGAATTCCTGGTGGGCCACATTGCTTGGGGTCTGTACACCAAGATTTACAAGAAGAGAGAAGTGAGCCCTGTACACACAAAACGCTGCTGCCTGCCATATGTAAGTATGAGTGAGCTCCCACACCTTAGTAGTGGCCATAGCAGCTGTGTTCTGTGTGTACAGGACTCACTTCTCTCTTCTTGGTGTACAGACAGGCAGGCTGATTCATTACTAGTGTCAGGTAACGACAGATGAGCGTCTGTAGCGAGGCATTGAGAGCGACCGCTAGTAGTCGCTGTGCTCGGCCATAGTTCGCTGTTTCAGAGCGTCTCAGTCGCTGGCCGGCATTGATGAATCGCTCTAACACCAGCGCGAGCTCAGTGCGACCGGTAGCGCCAGCTCAGTGCGACATATTCATCAAAAAAGCAGCCTCACATAGCGCCAGCGATCAAAATCGGGTCGTTGTAGACCAGAGCGCCAGAGGCTGTGGGATTAAAGTCTGTTTTTGAACATGTATCCACTAGTAACAAAGCGAAAACATATGGAATTTCATTGCTATTACATTGTAACATGAACACTTTAATACCAGACATGTAAGGACAATTCTGCATAAAAATATTATAAATCAATAATCTGGTAATACCAGGAGCTCTGGAAGCAGTATACGGTGAGCCGTCTGTGATGATGAATTGGTCACTACGTGCCGCTGTTAGAGTTGCTCACCAGATACGCTTTGATAAATGTGGTATTGCGTACAGCACCCGGCGGTCACCGTTCGCTACCTGTTGTTACCTGTCGCTGCCAGTCATTACCTGGTGCTATGGCTTGATGAATAACGCTCTTGGTGTACAGTTGCCAATAGCAACAGATTGGGGGTAGTGACAACTACTTATATAAAACACTAATTTGCAAACATAAGAAAAAAAAAAGATCAGATCAGCAGCCTGAAGACATGACAAGTTTTGGAACAAAAAATATACACTTTCAAAAATGCCATTGAAAGTGGAATTCAAGTTGGACACATTGCCACCCAAAGTGGTGAATTTAAAGGACTGAGAAAGAGGCAAAAAAATCTGAAAAAACTGAAGACACTAAGAATAGATTTTAACATGTAGATTGTGACTGGAAGCCATTGCTTTGGCCAAATAATGTATTTTAAATAAAAGAGGAATACACGGAAGTATCTCTAGTTAATGCTAAAATACCATAGCTTTAACAGTGGCCTTATCCACCCCTGCCCATGATGTTATAGCATTGGATATGGGGTAAATTAATTGACCTGGACAGCACATAGGAGGTGAGGCTCAGTGGGGATGTCATGGGTCAACCAGCGGCCAGTAAAATCTTGGGCTGGTTTTTGGTACCCAGACTGAAGCTCAGCATCCATGTATGGAAAGCCTAACTCCTGCAGAGGGGTCTCCTGCTTACATGCACTTGTTGGCTCTTTGAAGCCAATAAAAGGAGGTCACTGCAGTGTGTGGAAAGAGCTGGACAGCTGTAGCTGCCATCTGGATGTCAGTGCTGCATAATGTTCCTTTCCTCGCTGGCGGCACATTTGCCCCATTCTCCATCTATCCTTCTAAGCAACATCATGTTCCGCTGTGTTTTGTATGGCATTGTTTTGCATATCATAATGTTGGACTGAATTCAGGAAGAAGATTCATTCTTAGAATTCCTTCCAGGCATTTGTCTGCAGTCAGTTATGGCTTCGTGAATGTGCTCTCAGATGGGTTCCATGCTATCCAGTGCTCGGGTTGAAATGGTTAGCAGGCTACGTGGCATGGCATAGCTAGTACACATTGTTCTTAGCTAGTTGTTTATCAGCGTAAGGCAGGAGTCTGCGTTGCATAATCTCAAGTATTTAAAGAACATTTAGCAATTCGTGTTTCTTTATTTTTAACACAAAATGTCTTCTGTGATTAATGAGCTAAGCGATAATTATTTCAGTTAGCAAACACCTCTGAAACACTAAAAAGGAACATTGAAGGAAGATATGAATTGTTTGGTTTCTTCATATGCTTACATTTAAGGTATTTGTGTTGAAATTATTGTAATACTGTCATGCTAAATTCTACCTCCCACCATTTTTGAAATGAATCGAGACAAGACTATGTTTTAGAAAATATCACTTTCAGACATAAATATGTGGAAAACCTCAGACTTGGCACTGAGCAGAATAACATAAGAAAAAACAGGAGTTGTTTGTGGCTTTGATGAAGACAAAACACAACATAAATAGCTGTAAAACTGAAACCTATACCAAAAAGGAGCAATCAATGTTATATGAACCTTAATCAGGTGCTGCACAGGTCTCCATTCTTTAGCCCCTCGTTTGCTCAATTTTTTTTGTTATGTGAGGTCTTGGTGCCAATACATGGACACCAGGCAGTGTTGAAGTAACAATGAGTGTAGACCAGGCAGTGCTGAAGTAACAATGAGTGTAGAGCAGGCAGTGCTGGAGTAACAGTGAGTGTAGAGCAGGCAGTGCTGGAGTAACAGTGAGTGTAGAGCAGGCAGTGCTGGAGTAACAGTGAGTGTAGACCAGGCAGTGCTGGAGTAACAGTGGTTGTAGAACAGGCAGTGCTGGAGTAACAGTGAGTGTAGAGCAGGCAGTGCTGGAGTAACAGTGAGTGTAGAGCAGGCAGTGCTGAAGTAACAATGAGTGTAGACCAGGCAGTGCTGGAGTAACAGTGGGTGTAGACCAGGCAGTGCTGGAGTAACAGTGAGTGTAGACCAGGCAGTGCTGGAGTAACAGTGAGTGTAGACCAGGCAGTGCTGGAGTAACAGTGGGTGTAGACCAGGCAGTGCTGGAGTAACAATGGGTGTAGACCAGGCAGTGCTGGAGTAACAGTGGGTGTAGACCAGGCAGTGCTGGAGTAACAGTGAGTGTAGACCAGGCAATGCTGGAGTAACAGTGAGTGTAGACCAGGCAGTGCTGAAGTAACAATGAGTGTAGAGCAGGCAGTGCTGGAGTAAGAATGGGTGTAGACCATGTAGTGCTGGAGTAACAATGAGTGTAGACCAGGCAGTGCTGGAGTAACAGTGAGTGTAGACCAGGCAGTGCTGGAGTAACAATGGGTGTAGACCAGGCAGTGCTGGAGTAAGAATGGGTGTAGACCAGGCAGTGTTGGAGTAACAATGGGTGTAGACATGCCGGCAGTGCTGGAGCAACAATGGGTGTAGACCAGGCAGTGCTAGAGTAAGAATGGGTGTAGACCAGGCAGTGCTAGAGTAAGAATGGGTGTAGACCAGGCAGTGCTAGAGTAAGAATGGGTGTAGACCAGGCAGTGCTGGAGTAACATTGAGTGTAGGCCAGGCAGTGCTGGAGTAATAATGAGTGTAGGCCAGCCAGTGCTGGAGTAACAATGAGTGTAGGCCAGCCAGTGCTGGAGTAACAATGAGTGCAGGCCAGGCAGTGCTGGAGTAACAATGAGTGCAGGCCAGGCAGTGCTGGAGTAACAATGAGTGTAGGCCAGGCAGGGCTGGAGTAACAATGAGTGTAGGCCAGGCAGGGCTGGAGTAACAATGAGTGTAGGCCAGGCAGTGTTGGAGTAAGAATGAGTGGAGACCATGTAGTGCTGGAGTAAGTGGTCCTCACAAGCCTGTCTGGGGGGCAGGGAAAATAGAGGGATTACCACCAAGAAGTGACACAGAAAGCAGAGCTGTAGGGGGCCTATCTACATAAAACATGTAAGTGTTTGTCCTTTTAAATTTAGCTACGGTATAAGCAAATAAAATGTATGTGTAAATGTGACCAGACCCTGATGTAAACATAAAATGGGCCCCCATGTTGTATATGATGCCTTGATAGCACACATCTGATTAATAAGGTGGAAGAGCCAGAATGCTGGGGCTCCTCTGACCTTATGGTCCCCAGTGCAGTCGCTACCCCTTCACCCCCTATGGTTGTGCTCTTAGTGTCTATATGGAGATTATCAATGAGGGCTTATCAATGATGGTGTTTCACTGAAAGTACACCTTCCAGTCATATGTGCCTCATAGGATTAGCTAACATTCATCAGAACCCAAGGCCGAAGTATATTTTGGATGGTGATACCTATGGTCCAAACAAAAACTGAATTCATAGCTAAAGCATGGGTGTCATTAAAAAATGTGATGTTTCAATAATAGGGCTGGTTGGTCCCCCCTTACATTATGACCTAGAACACATTTTCTGACATAATTAGCTTATAGAAGAAGTAAATGAACCAACCATTCTTTACTTGTGCCCTTATTCATCAAGCAATAGCGCCAGGTAGTGTCTGACGAGCGCCAGGTAGCGGCAGCTAACGGCGCCTACCGACTCAAGTACGCCCGGCGGCGGTCACAATGACGCATTTATCAAGCTAAATGAGGCTAGCGCCGGCGAGAGCGACGGCTAGCGCGGCATTCATCATGAAGCCGACTGGACCGAACAGCGCCGCTGCAAATTCCTTCACAGCGACACGTATTACCTGGCGCTACCTGCCGCTCTCCCATACATTTCAATGGCAGACGCTGCAATGATTGTTTTTAGTGGTTTTGGGGTTTTTTGCTTTGGGCCAAAATTCAACACATGTTTATATTGATATGTTTTATGAATCTAGCTGGTTATTTATCTTTTTTTTTTTTTTGTTTTTTTTTCACAATGTAATGTTGTGAGTGACATGGGAATTGCATCTCCTCCACCCAAACTCATTGGCATCAAAAGCGCTGGTTTTCCACACAAACGGGGCTTGTAAAGCTATTTTGTAGCCTGTCAGGTTGGGCGGTCACGTTCGCTCTTCGAAATTGTCAGCGCCCAAGCTATTCGGCAGCCCTGTCCTTGATGAATCTGTGTTGGTCAGTGTTTGTGCAGTCGCTGTTTTAATTCGCTATGTGGCGGCGCGAGCGTCGCTGTGCCTCGCTGCGCTGCGTTGTGCGGCGCTGTGCTGTTCATACATGTGCCCTTCTGCCATTTGCAAGGAATTCACTTCCCGCGACCCCAGTCGTTGTTAATGAATACACTGTAGTTGTGAGCGTGCCTGGCCACATATTGCAGGATTAACATTCAGTCGTACCAGCTCATAACAACCCGTTATGCATTCTCATGTGTGCCACATTTTCAGGTAGTTGTCTAGTTTGATTGTGTGATGACTTTGTGAAGGAATAAGATTTGTATATTTAAGCACAACGGTGTATGCTTTAGAAGGACCTATGCATTACAGTATGTAGAACCCCCTGCTAAATCAAGCTAATAATTTGTGGCGCCGTGGGCCCTAGCTTTTTTTTCTGCGTCATTTTAATGTTTTTCCGCCACTTAGCTTGCACATAGCTGCTATTAGCTTGTCCCTGCTGCGCGCATGTTTTTTTTTTGAATTTGGAAGCACAGTTGCTTGCGTCATATCCGGTTCCGGGATCCTCCTTTGCGTTTCAACGCCACCTTAAGGTAAAACTGTCTTGCGCTTATGCCAATAGCTTGTTTTTCAGCGTCATTTTAATGTTTTTCCGCCACTTAGCTTGCACATAGCTGCTATTAGCTTGTCCCTGCTGCGCGCATGTTTTTTGTTTGAATTTGGAAGCACAGTTGCTTGCGTCATATCCGGTTCCGGGATCCTCCTTTGCGTTTCAACGCCACCTTAAGGTAAAACTGTCTTGCGCTTATGCCAATAGCTTGTTTTTCAGCGTCATTTTAATGTTTTTCCGCCACTTAGCTTGCACATAGCTGCTATTAGCTTGTCCCTGCTGCGCGCATGTTTTTTTTTTGAATTTGGAAGCACAGTTGCTTGCGTCATATCCGGTTCCGGGATCCTCCTTTGCGTTTCAACGCCACCTTAAGGTAAAACTGTCTTGCGCTTATGCCAATAGCTTGTTTTTCAGCGTCATTTTAATGTTTTTCCGCCACTTAGCTTGCACATAGCTGATATTAGCTTGTTGCTGGGGCGCGGTGCGTATTTTTGTTTTGTTTTGTTTTTTATGTCTCATGTCGCTAGCGTCATTTCCGTTTCCTGTTTCCTCCTTAGCGTTTCCAATATGGCTCCCAAACGGCGAGTAATGCGCCTCCCCAGCTCCTCCTCAGATTCCGGCCCCACCACCCCTCCCCCACATCCCCCACCTACCTCACCTTCCCCAAATACCACCCCTCCCACCCATTCCCCTCCTGGGCCCCAAAAACAAAGGCGCACCCGGGTGGATAGCCGGGTCAATGGCCAGGTTGTGAAAGTGAGTATTTTAGTTATGTATTTTTAGCTTAAATATGTATAAACACACAGGGTGGATAGGGGCTGAATTTTTATTGTTTTTAGTCCAAAATTTTACACTCCACATGGGGCATCCCCATTGTGGATGTCCTGCTTGGATGGCCCCCCCCCCCCCCCTGGAGGGCCCAAAAAATTACCTCTGGCCCGTCCCATCTGTGCATGCGTGAGTTGCGGATGCCTATTGCGCTTACCTCTAGCAGGGTGTACCCCTGCGCCATACATATTTTCATTTGGTGTGCAGGCGCACTCCCTGTTAGAGTCAAACGCCACATGCGTACTTTGCCGTGCAGACACAGCTGAGCTGGTATGCACCTCCCACGGCCCTTGGATGCGCATACCACACCGGCGTGGACCGCTGTGTTTGGCTTGCGGAGTGACGTGGGAGTGTCCTCAGCGGTGTATTTGGGCCCTTCAAAGGGGGTTGCAGACAGTGGGCCACCCACAATAGTTGTGGCCCAAAAAAGTGCACACAAACCCAGACTAATGTAAATCCTGGGTGTGGTTCCACTTTGATCTTGTCTCTGTATAACTGTTTATGACATTGTTCTGAGGTCATGTTTTGATTTTTTTTTTTTTTCCTTTTTTCCTAGGACTTCTGCCTGGCCGAATACGACTATGCCCGAGGAGCGAAAAAACGCCTTGCCATGGAGGTGAAGGCCACTGTGTCCCGGCGCTTCAAGACCGACCTGACCATCCGGGCGATCCAACAGAAATGGTCAGATTTTAAGCGCCGGGACCCAGAAGGCGTGTACCGCCTATATGATGCCTACGCATCAGGTAAGTTAAAGCTTATGTTCTTTTTTGCCTTTGTGCAGAATCATCTGCTAAGCTGTGTCCTTTTTTGCTCTTTATATTAATTATTTGCTTTCACCCCCTCCACACAGATAAGCGTCCTCCCCTGGGGAAACGTGGGAAGGGATTCCTCCCCCGAACCAGGCAGGCGGACTCGGGGGAGTCATCGGGGGAGGGTCCCTCCCGCGGGTCCTATTTAGAGGACCCAGGGGAGGAAGGGGATGACGCCCCAGAGGAGTGTGCTGCTGGGGGGCAGGCTGGATCAAGCCTCAGCTCCTCACACTCTGAGGCTGAGGACTCTCACCAGGCAAGGGGCCACTCTCAAGCAGGGAGTGAGAGGGAGGAGGGTGGCCCTTTGCCTGGTGGATCTTCTGAGCAGAGTGTGAGGAGCCGAGGCTCCCCGCCTCCTCCTCAGAGCCCTCCCTGGGCTTCAAGTGGCGCTTCATCCCCTGGTGAGTTTACATGTTTTAATTGTTAGTCTGTGCCAGGTTTCATCTGACCATTTGTGCTTAGCCCTTGCAATTCCTCTCTAATTTGCAGGGCATCATATAGGCGGCACCTCCATGGATTTTTGGCGTCAAATCCTCCTCGGGCATAGTCGTGGTAAGTGTATGTTTTAAGCTAGTTCATTTTGGACTTTATGTCATTCCTTAAAGTGGACCCACAAACATTGCTGATATTGCTTGGATTATGGCGCCTTGCCTGCCAAATCACATCCCTCACCCAGGGCCCCCCCCCAACCAAACACCACAAACTACTTCCCTCTTTGGGGGTGGCAGAAGCCATTGTCCCTGCCTCCTGTGTGGCACTCGAGATGTGTGTGCGCCTGCGCTCTGTTTCATACTGGCATGCGTGTGCGCACACACTGGCGGAGTGATGTGCGGAAGGCAGGGGCGGTGGCGGACTAAAATTGTGTTGCTCTGCCAAAGTAGACTACTACACTGAATAATCACAATCCTGTGTCTTGGTACACTTTTAACAGACACGTTTCCTGGTCCATTGTCTAAGCTGGTTTGCTAATGTACATTAACATCACAAACCACACTACAGTGCTAGCCAACTGGAAACCACCCCTATGTTTCTGGCCACACCATGATGTGTGCTAGCAAAAGTTAATTTACGTGAAGTAGTTAGGGCAAACACATGTTGCACACTGGTAACATTATCCATTAAATTGGTAATGAGTCATTTACATTGCAATGTAAAGGTTAGTGCCAGATTTGCAAAATGGATACATGTGGCAACCATAAACACTTCACATTAACTAATGGGCCAGGAATATAGCAAATATCGTTTAACATGTATGTAAAGAAGTGTTTGTTTTTGGAGCTAAGACTCAATAACCAGATTGATGTCCAAACTTCGGGTGTCATAGCTCCACTAAATGTTGTTTGGTATTTTTTTTTTTTATGGACAGATGTTGCTACGCAGACGGAGGCAGAATTCCTCCTCCCCACACCAGCTCCAGGGACGGCCAGCAGCATGGGCCACCGCCACAGCTGCGATGGTGAGTACATCCAAATTAATATGGGTAAATACTTTGTAAACATTTCTCTTCTAGTTACATTTGTAGAAATGTGAAATTGACCAATGTGTGAATATCACACACATCTAGGTTAAATGTGTTTGGTGAATAATCCAACATGCCAGTCACCATCCTTGATAGTTGCCTCACATTCTTGTTACGGACACATACGGACTATTTGTGGCGTATAGACAACCAAATGGGGCTGATTAGGTGTTTACCAATAACATTATAGGGCAAACTTCCATCTTCCTTAGGCACTGATGTTTGGCTTGGACTAAAGACATAAATGTCCTTACTTGGCCATAAACATTATTACCTTTGCAAGAGTGAACCTGGCCCAACACCAAGGCTGTTTAATGTGCATTAAACATTTAATTTGCCAACAACTAACAACTAACACCCCGCGGAATATACGATAAGTGCAGGTACCACGGGTCCACCCCACCAAGCAAACCCCTAATTATGGGAACTTATCTTCCGCTGGCTCCTGCGCAACACTCCAGACGTGCATTTTTCCCCCCTGGGCCTCTGTGAATGGCCGCCGGGTCCCCATGAGCAGCCAGAGAGTGACATGCGTGAAGAGGGGGTGGAAGAGGAGTGTACATTCCTGTTCCCTGCATAGACGTTAGCGTGCCTTCTTTGTGCCAAGCACGTTGGAGCATGGAGAGGTGAGTGGCTATGGATTACTGTGTGTATACACACATCAGGGGAAATACAGATCTGTGAGAAACAACAAAGTGGGCCAAAACCCAGGATAAACTATATTGTGGGTGTTGGTCCACTTTAAGAGTAAAGGTATGTGGTCCTAACATGTTTTCAAGTCAATATTAAAACTTTATTTTAAAATGTTAGGGGCACATTGTTCACCAATGTTAATGTGAGTGTTAGCAAGTTAGAAACACTGACATTACATTGCTACATCTGTGTATGTTGAGTTCCCAATCAAATTATAATATATTATTTTTTATCACATCTCTACAGCTTGTATACGCCAGCATCGCAGACTGTGGCGGGCCTTCCGACAGATGAAAGGGATGCTGCTGGCCATGAAGAGGCGTCGGAGACGTTAGGGTGGGGGGGATGGCTGCCCTGGCCATGTTTTCTTGCCTTTGTTGGCCTATGTTGGCCGTGTTGGGCCAATTTCTTTAAATACATTTATATTTACCAAGAACTGTGTTGTTCCTTGACCAGCATAGGTTTAGATTCCCAAAAACCATTATGTCTAAAATTAGGCTGCCATTTTGAGCCAGTACATGTTTACACCATAGTAAGCAATGTTAACTAATGTGGCACATAAATGGTGGCATAATATTAGAGATGATTGAGCAAATCAGCCCTGACTGTGTATTTAGCTTTCACATGTATGGATAAACACAAATTAGAGGTGGTTTTCCAAAATATATTTACATAAATCATAATAAAAAGGTATACAAATTAATATTCTTGGCTGGGTGGCCGGGGAGGTTGGGAGTCATTGCTAGGGGCGGTGTTGGGGGACAACAGTGCAGTAAAAAATATAGACTGCTGTTGTATGAGCTGTTGGATCAACAACAAAGTTTGGTCCTGCCGCTGTATTGCCTCTGCCTGGCGCTGTATTGCTTCTTCCTGGCGCTGTACAGATTGCTCGATAACATTGGCAAGGCGACCAAGGTCCTGGTTCTGTTGTAGGTTTTGCCTTAACTGGTCCACCTGGCGCTGCAGGCCCTCATTTTGTTGCTGACACATCAGCACCTGATTTTCCAACGCCGCAATGCGCTCATTAGTTCCATCACGCGGCTGTTGGCGACTGTAGTCCTCCAGCATCCGGACCCCTAGTTGGTAGAATTCGGCACTGGTTGGTGCCACAACTCCTCTTGCTGTGGTTGGAGGCTAAACAAATAGTAAACCACATTTTAGTGAAACGGAACAAATGCAGTTATGCCCCTCCCAAAAGTTACCATAAACACTCACTAGACAACTTACCCTTGTCTGAGCCTCTGAAGCTTGGCCACATGGGACTTGGGAAGAGGTCCCAGCTTGGGGTTCTGGTTCCGCCTCCTGCCAAAACAACAATGAAATGAAATGTTACATGTTGCTTCTTCCACTACCCACGAATATGCCAATGGGTTTAGAGGTCGTCTACATCAGCCATGTTACCTGCGTGTCCTCCGGCCCAGGTAGGCTCGAGGTATCGCTGCCAGAGAGTCGCGAATCAACATCAGAGATGTCGGGCAAGTTGGCAAATGCTAAACAGGAAAATCAGGTTAGTAGGTCTGTGGGCCAAACTCTAATGTAACCTGGTTAGGCTATCGAGGCCATACCTCTAAAAAGTTTAAAAATACACACTAGACCAAAGGTCTCGGTTAAACTCAGATTGTTAACATGTATGTTACAGGACTAAGACGCACTAATTTCTGCAAATCTCATCATAAACATTGCTTAAATTAAACATACCCGCAATATCCCAGATGTCTGGAGTGGGGTCCTCACTCGAGATTGGACCTTGAAAATAGATGTGGACACACAAGTTGCCAGAAGCAAGTGGCACAACATTATAGCCAAAATACAGACTAGAGCAAGGCAAAACCACTTACCCTCATCTCTGGCAGCTGGAACTTGAGGGGCCCTTTCTGGACAGCCACTTCCGATATTCGGGTCAACTAAAAAAAAATAAAAATGTGTCTAAATATTCAGCAAACTACTACAGGGAATGTTTGGCTAAAAATATGTCCGCAAATATACATTGCTATCACTAAAAAAACTAAGAGACTGACCCTGGGGAGGCAACCAGCACTCCCAAGAGGCATCTTCAAGTTTACCAAGCAAACATGTAGCTTAGTAGACTAACAAAATTGAACCAGTGTAACCTAAACAGCAGAAAGGATACATTATGTATTGCTCTACACACCAACAGGGTCCTGTTGACCGGCAACATCGGAAGTGGGGTCCAAAGATGAACCAGTCACTTGGCCTACCAAGAAAAAAGACAAATGAGACACATGCACTTGAGTCAAAGTGGATCAAGCAAGGTGAACACATGCACTTACCGACATCCAAAGAGTAGGTGGGATCCGGAGGAGATGCTGGGGCCAAGGGCATGGGAGCTAGGCCAAAATAAAACCAACATTGAGCCATAGCTAATGTGCGTGCCAAAATACAACATGCATTAAGGTGTGTGAGCAGCTCTTTCACTAATATTGACTAATCAAGCCAAGTGTGGCTCACACATTGATATGCCGATATATGGCTACACATCTCTGGCATCCTACATATCTACACATGTTAGGGCCTTGTTAGTTACTGCCTGTGAGTGTTACAGTGGGCGTGCAATTAGGGCGCACGCACATATTATTAATAGTCAACAGGGCAAACCTTTATTGCTTGAGCTGCTCCCACACCCATTTGTTTAGAAAAAAACCAGCAAACAAATAATGGGTAAATACCTTCAATGGCAGACTGGGGTAGCCTTGAGGTTGCTGGAAGGGCAGGAGCTTGGTTGTCCGGAGCCACATCCCGGACAGCAGCATGTGCACCTATGCATAAAGCAACAGACAGAAAAGTTACAAATGTTTTAGCTATAATGTAATACTTCACAGGTCCTACAGTTAGTTGGTCAGAATGTAAAAATGCTAATCACAGACATTAACATTAGGTTATTGTAAAAGCCAGAAAATATGTACCTTCAGCCCAACCGGTGGTGTCATCCCCAGGATCCACACCCTGCAGCCGAGCCAGTGGGATTTTGGCCTTCAGCATCTCCTCATACGGCCTGTAGGTACTCTTTGGAGCCTGGATGAACCCACTGTCCACATCAAGATCGTGATTCATCTTTTTCATAAGGGCCCCTCGCAAAGTGTAGAAGCGTTTCCTGCAGGATGGGCCACTACGTGGGTGTTGAGCTGTGCTACTAAGCTCCACACCAATGGCATCCCACAGTTTGCTTCTTTCTTGTTTGCCTATGGACTTGCTTTGGGAGCCAAAGAGCAGCTCCCATTTCGCAAGTGTCAGGCGCACAAGATGATTATTCTCAGCCAAATTAAATTCAGGCTCCCTCTTGGCACCTGGGCGCTTAGCCTGGGGTGCTGCCCCACCTTCAGGCTGTGCCCTTTTCCGTAAGGGAGGTCTGCGCACAGCACCCACCAAACTCCTACTCGGGCCTGCTGTGGCCGGCAGATGTCCTGTATTTGGCTCCATCCTGTAGCTGCACACACACACAAATCAACACCCCACAAACACGCATGCACACTACAGAATGGCATCGCAATCTCTTAGGCTTGGGCAGGTTTTATGTGCTCTAACAGCCAATCCAAAAGCAGCCCACTTAATTGATTCACACATACAGCCCAGTTCCTTCTAGGCACACCTCCACTGCACTGACAGAAGCATGTGTGTTAGCCAATTAACTCATTACAGACCTCATTAAACAAACAACACACACCCAAATCCAACAATGGACTGATGTATCTGCAACCCTTGTGACATGTGCTTAGCCTAACGGCTATATAAAAAAACAACAGCTTCACTTTCATTGGTCCCCACCTGATTTTTGGCCCATGTCCGTTAATGCACGCACGTTACGGCTCAAGTACGCTAGTAGCGCTACTAGCGTGCGCGTGCGCACTCTGTTTTACGCACACCTGGGTCGGCTAATTGGCGCCCGGAAATAGCAGAGCGACGCAAAAGGCGGCAAAGCGGACCTGTCACTTTTGAAAATGAAGTATAAAAGGAAGGAATGAACTAGGTTCTGCTATTCTTACACTGTGGCAAAGGCTGTGGTGTGGTGCTGTGCTCGCTTCCCTTAGCTCATTTGAGCCTCTGTCTGGTTTCTGTCCTCACTCTCTGTGGCTTGTTGGGTGATTTCTGACATCAGTGATGTTTCTTTAGGAGCTTGGTTTGGGTGGCATCTGCAAATATTGTGTAGCATACAGCAAGTGAGGCTTGATTTTGGGGCCTTTTGTGGGCTGTGCAGCAACTCCCCTCTTGGTTGTGCTTAACTTAGAAAGCTGGTTTTCAGCAGGCTGGTGGTTTGGACCACTATAGTTCTGGTTTTGTGGTGAGCTGCATTGTAGCGGGTGTGTGTGTAGTGTGATTGTTTGTGTGTGTGTTGTGTGTTAGTGTTTTTTTTTGTTTATTTTTGTTTTTGTATATATCTTTAGTGTGTGTGATGGATAAGAGGGTGATGTATGGTGTCTGGGTGGATGGATGTATGTGTATGCTGAAAGAGCAGGAGGAAAGGGAGCGGGGTGTTGTGAGGCTTAGGGCACCCCGCTCCTTTGCAATCCGCCTTTCAGTATGGGACTTAAGTGACGAGCAGATCAGGAGCCGCTTCCGTCTGAATCGTGCTGCACTACAGTCCCTATATGATCAGATTAAGACCAAAATCGAGCCATCCACCAAACGCACTCACTCCATTCCAGGCATAGTACGCCTGTGTGCCACTCTTAATGTGTTGGCACGAGGGACCTTCCAGGCAACCTCAGCCCTCCTCAGCGGGATAAGCCAGGCTACTATGAGCCGCATCCTAATCCAGGTAGTTCTGGCAATTTGTGATTTAATCCCAATTTACATCAAGTTTCCTGAGGATGAGGAAGAGGTTGCCAAAATAAAACATGCTTTCTATCGGATGGGAGGGATCCCGAATGTGCTAGGGTGCGTTGATGGTACACATATCCCTTTCCGCCCTCCCCGTGCACAGGAGCTGTCCTACAGAAACAGGAAGCAGTTCCATTCATTTAATATCATGGTGGTCTGTGACCATGAGATGAAGCTGCGGGCGGTGAGATCGGGGTTCCCCGGCTCATGCCACGATTCTTACGTCTTGCAGCGGACAGTCCTGTGCCGGAAGTTTGATAACAACGAAATGCCAGCTGGCTGGCTACTGGGTAATAAATTAACCATGTCTATGTATTTTGCTAATATGTGGCCTAGTAAGGCAATTTTAAAAAAACTACCACCCAAAAACATGTACTAGTACTAATTGCTGTCTCTCTCCTTGTGTTTTTTCTACAGCGGACAAGGGATATGGGCAGAGAACGTGGGTCATGACTCCGGTCAGGAACCCACGGACCTCTGCCCATGAACGCTACAATGCAGCGCATCGCAAGACCAGAAGCATTGTGGAAAGAACCATCGGCCTGCTGAAAGCACGCTTTCTCTGTTTGGCACGGCCAGGAGGAGAGATGCTCTACAGCCCACAGAAGGTTTCCAAAATCATCCTTGCCTGCTGTGTGTTACACAATATCTGTATATGTCACCGAATCCAAGCCCCCGAGGAGACAGCACTGGTGCCAGAAATCCCCAACCTGCCCGCAGATAGAAGTGAGGACACCCAGACTGGCGATGAGCTAAGGGAAAGGCTGATCACTTCTTATTTTGCGGTAAGCTAACTACCCTTCACTCTAATGCAAGTACTGCACTCCTGTTTAAATGTCTTTGACCTCCCATCCAAAAGAGCAAACAAACGCACTAAGGGGGGGTGTAAGATGACCCAAACCACTCTAAGGGGGGTGTAAGATGACCCAAACCACTCTAAGGGGGGTGTAAGATGACCCAAACCACTCTAAGGGGGGGTGTAAGATGACCCAAACCACTCTAAGGGGGGTTTAAGATGACCCAAACCACTCTAAGGGGGGTGTAAGATGACCCAAACCACTCTAAGGGGGGGTGTAAGATGACCAAAACCACTCTAAGGGGGGGTGTAAGATGACCAAAACCACTCTAAGGGGGGTGTAAGATGACCCAAACCACTCTAAGGGGGGTTTAAGATGACCCAAACCACTCTAAGGGGGGTGTAAGATGACCCAAACCACTCTAAGGGGGGTGTAAGACGCCAATGTTGGTTATCAAGTTATGCATTTTTTTAAAAGAAAACACAAAATAACTATAAAGATATATACTAACTGCACTTTTCTTAATTTTTCAGGCACAAAGAGATGCACCATGATCTCGACATTCCTTTTACAACCCTTTCCTGGACTTTACTTTTCTTTTGCATTTCTGCTGGACTTTTCATTTTCTATTTCATTTATGTTTTATTATTAATTTTTTGTTAGAGAAAAAAATTAAAAAAATTTAGATATATACATGTGGCTATGTGTTTAATTCTGTTGTAAGTTTCCTTTTCATTCTAATTCCTATTTTCATTTTCCTTTTCTTTCTCTGTCCTGTTTTTATTTTCCTTTTCTTTCTCTGTTCTGTTTTTATTTTCCTTTTCTTTCTCTGTTCTGTTTTTATTTTCCTTTTCTTTCTCTGTTCTGTTTTTATTTTCCTTTTCTTTCTCTGTTCTGTTTTTATTTTCCTTTTCTTTCTCTGTTCTGTTTTTATTTTCCTTTTCTTTCTCTGTTCTGTTTTTATTTTCCTTTTCTTTCTCTGTTCTGTTTTTATTTTCCTTTTCTTTCTCTGTTCTGTTTTTATTTTCCTTTTCTTTCTCTGTTCTGTTTTTATTTTCCTTTTCTTTCTCTGTTCTGTTTTTATTTTCCTTTTCTTTCTCTGTTCTGTTTTTATTTTCCTTTTCTTTCTCTGTTCTGTTTTTATTTTCCTTTTCTTTCTCTGTTCTGTTTTTATTTTCCTTTTCTATTTTCCTTTTCTTTCTCTGTTCTGTTTTTATTTTCCTTTTCTTTCTCTGTTCTGTTTTTATTTTCCTTTTCTTTCTCTGTTCTGTTTTTATTTTCCTTTTCTTTCTCTGTTCTGTTTTTATTTTCCTTTTCTATTTTCCTTTTCTTTCTCTGTTCTGTTTTTATTTTCCTTTTCTTTCTCTGTTCTGTTTTTATTTTCCTTTTCTATTTTCCTTTTCTTTCTCTGTTCTGTTTTTATTTTCCTTTTCTTTCTCATTGGTGATTTAATTGTATTTCCTTTTTAGGTAACAAATAAAAAAAAAAAAAATTGTGGCTATGTGTTTAATTATGTTTTATTTTCCATTTATATTCGAAGATCTGGTAGAATTTAATTTCCTTTTACACCAAATAAAAAAATTTTTACATTTCAAAACAAATGTGGCAATGTGTTTTATTCAGAAGGTACTGGATGGCCAGGACACAGCAAAGCTAACAGGCGCTGTGTAGAATAGCGTGGTCACACTGACTGACAGCGCCAACAAAGCTGAGGGCCAACATCATATTCAGCAATGTAGGCGTTGTTCGCAACAACGCCAGGTAGCGACTGAGGAGGCCTGCTATAGCGAATCGCTAACGCCCGCGGCTGACGCTAGCGGCGCTCATAGCGCCATACTTCAGTCGCTCATCTGTCGCTACCTGGCGCTATTGATGAATCGGCCTCCCCGTCATTTCTAATAGCCCAGACACCATATTTAAAGTTCCAGTCCAGCCTAGGATGGCTGTTTTTTCAATCACGCTCCCCTAACGCTGAAGCAGGGCAAATGGGCTACATAAATAAAAAACACTTACCTGCCCCTGAATCCAGCAGTGTTGGTCGAGCGATTGTGGCACTGCTCGCAGCCACCTTTGCTATTCCCAGGCCTGTCGGGAACGTGCAGTCCCTGTGCATGTGGGCTACCGGCGGCAACCATTGGCAAGTCTGAGAATAGCAAGGATGATGCGAGCAGAGTCTGCAGAATATTGAGGAAAAAAATAGGCCAATATTTACAGGGTTGTTTCAGAAGTGAAAAAGGAAAGTCACTAAATGTGTAAAATGATTTGGGGGTGAAAACCAAAGACGGAACTATAAGGAAAGTAATCAAAAATTAGAAATGGGAATCAAGTCAAAATATGTGTTTGAAAAACAAATCGCTAAAGATAAGAAAAAACAAATCCCCAAAATGAGTTATGGAGAGAAATGATAAATTCATCTGTCACTGTCTATTAATATGATGGATAAACTATGTATAACAGAACTTGCTTATGTAAAAAGTCTGGATTAGCTTGGGCAAAATAGAGCTAGTGAAGACACCTGGTCCAGGTGGTATCCATCTCTGCATACCAAAGGAGGCGAAGCTCAGTGATTGATAGGCTACTTCTCTTCTATCTCATATTCTTACACTCCCTGTGGACGGAATCCATTTTACAGTACTAGCAAATGACTGATGTTTTTTAAAAGGGGGAAAAAGAAACTCTAGGCTTGTCAGCCTGACTTGTTATATGTAAGCTACTAGAAAGTGTTATAAGGGAAAAGATCCAACAACATGTTGCTAGGAATAAAATAATAACAGCTTCCTAGCGTGGGTTTATAAAAGATTTCTCCTACCAGACTGACCTATCAGCTTCCACAGGCAGTAGCTGCCAATGTGAATATGGGAAATGTGCTCTCTGTTGTTTTTTTAATTTTTTTTCTAAGAATCTAATACTGTCCCACTACTACAGAATGCAAGAATGAATGGCCAGCCTGTTCCCATGGAGTACCACCTCTAATTTTGCAATTATCTCAAGTACCACCCCTACCACCACTAATACAAACTTCCCTGTAGGGTTGAGGTCTTATAACTGGCACAACAAGGCATGCTCCTTTGCCAACAATGGAGTCCTCCCAGGATGCTCCACTTCTGCAATCCTGCAGCTTGTTGACTTGACCACCTGGCACATTCTGTTGGAGCAGTAGCTCCAGTGTTTATGTCCACCCATTTACATCCCCAATGTCCTTCAGTACCACCAGACATGAGCTTGAATATGCGCATTGTTGTTCCTCTGGTTATTACTGCCAGCACATTAGGCTCGATTCAGAGAGACAAAAAAAAAAATTCCGTTGTGCCGATTTGTTTTTTTTTGTGAAATGTTTCTGTTCTCGTATGAGTGTACGAGCGATTCTATGCATGCATTGAAAACCTTCTGTAAAGTTTCCGTCCGTTCGTACGGCAGATTACGAATACGAGGATGTCATCTTCCATCCAGACTTTTCCGTTTCATTTCCACATGTTACAACGTAGGCTTTCGTTTTTGCCCTTTTCCCATCGTATCCTCCAACGAATCCTTTACGTTTCCCGTTCGATTCTGTTTCCCTTTTTCAATAAATATTCGTCCAGACGGAAAGCCTTACGACCTTGCGCCTGCGCACTACAAACTTAACTCATTAAAGTGCTCGCCTACATATTTGCCACCCTCACTTCTACTACAATGTTAGCACTATCCTCCATCTTCCCTTTTGGACCCTTAAAGCTCACCCAAACCACTTAGCACTATCCTCCATCTTCCCTTTTGGAACCTTAAAGCTCACCCAAATCACTTCTCGGTCATGTGAATATTCATCTTTAAATTTCTGGGCCCATTAGTTTTGTGTTAATGTATTTTGTAAATGAAATGACACTGTAACATTTTTTTTTTTGGATTTCATCATAAAATATAAAATTTATAAAAATTTGGAAAATTTCAAATTTTTACAAGTATAAAAAACAAAATACATAGCAATGGCAGGCCACAGAACATTATTCTTCATCTGTGGTCCTCAACGAGTTGCGCAGCTCCTGCATCTCTCCCACCAACTGAAGAACCCTGACACTCAGTTGTGCCACTTTGGCATGGGTGGTCCCTGTTAAAAAACTTAAATTAAAATATTGGTATAACCTTGTTGGGGTCATGTTGCAGTGCCCCCCCCCCCCCCCCCCCGTATGGTCCAAACACCTAAATCTGGACTTCAAAAGCCAGAGGGCCCTTGCCACCACGGGCCGGGTTTTGCATAGTGCCCGATTAGAGAACCCCTGGCCCGCATTCTGCAGGCAAAGAATGGGCATCAGGAGCAAGGGCAGGAGTGGATATCCAGAATCCCCTGAAAGAATTTAAAAATACTAACATAAAATACACATTCTAAGCCATCTACCAGATAATTCTGGCTCAAACTGACGAAATAAGCCGGAGCTCTGCAATATATAAGCATCATGGGACGACCCTGGATGCCCTGCAAGAACACTGAGGAATCACATAGCTGGACCAAACACTGCTTGTATGTTGTGCGAGTGGCACATCTTGCGGTTCCTGCAACCAAATATAAAATAATTACACAAAGCAAAGGTAACCGACTAAAACAATAACTCCTACAACAAATTAAGATTCAAGTTCAACAATCCAAATATAATTCACGAAGGACATAAGTCTAAAAAAATATAGCAATTATATGGATGTGTGGGAAAATAAATGTTTACATGCTAAGGACTAATTAAGGTCAGCATTAAAATGCATCTATAAGGCATACATGAAATGTATTGATTCAGGTATGCATTGCTAGACAATTTACGGGCTCGGCCATGCTGATACATGCAATGCCTTGGTGCTAAAGGCACGCAGACTCCTCCACATAGCCGCAAAACATGTTCAACAATAGCAATCCGAGCCCTCAAAGGTCCCGTAAGTGGATCGGAAATAAAACGGATTAATAGGGTGGTGGTCCGTCAGAAATCAGTTCTCTGAATCAGACGGAAGCTCTCTGAATCAACTGAAGTTTTCTGAAGGAACGGAAAATTTCCGATTTGTTTTGTTTTGAATTAACGGAAATGTTCCGATTTGCTTCCGATCATCATTCCCGAACGTTCGTGCGAGTAGAAAATGGATGGAAAAAAAGCAAAATAATGACAAACACCCACCAAAACTTTCACAGACAGCTACGGAAGTCCGGACGAATGTGTCTCTGAATCGAGGCTATAGTGTGACGAGAGAGGAGGGTGTGGTTTCTGTTCTCGGTCCACTGAACATTGATTGAAGGACCAGGTCAGTGGGGTGGAGACTGAAAGCTAAATGAGGAAGAGATTTCCTCACTAAGTAGACCAACATAGCAGGAGGGAGAGCACTGGAGGGACTCAATGTAAAGTAAACCACTGATTTATTTTTTAACTTTTGACTTGCCAATCACTTGTATGTTTAACCCTTAAAAATAAATACAAGGACATAGGGTCCTCCTCCCCTAGGGTCAGGAACCTTTTTTTTACATTTTTAAGTGTTAAATCCTTAAAGGTTAAAGGAAACATGTTGTGGGGTCTCCCCTATCTAAGCAAAACCAGCCCGGGCACCAGAGGCCAAGTGGTCAACCCTTGCCCCAGAAGGCTACCAGCCTGCATAGCAATGATGGCCACAGGCTCTTCTGCACCCCTCTGGTAATTGCGATTGATCGATTGTCGGTGCTGGATTGTGGGTCAGGCAAGTTTTTTTTAATGTAATCCCCCACCCTGCTTCAACGCTAGGGAAAGGGCGGCAATGTGGGGGGCTTTTAAAATGGGCAGTCTGGATGTTCTGACCCTTTAAGAGTAGCCAAATCCACCTCTTTGCCTGTGAACAGTCCCCTTAATGCTATAGCTTCAGTCTTGGAGCACACTCATTGACCAGCTGGGAAGCACACAGGGGCTCATGCTGAAGGCTGGTAATGAGCTGGCTAAGTGAGTACTGAAGCGAGACATGAAATGAGGGTCTGGAGGCACTTGCAGCAAGGGGTAAGTATCCAGTTTTTTTGTGGTTTGTGTGCCACCTGTAGTCAGCTTACGATAGACAAAGATATTACAAACAACGGTTTTAGCGCTTAATGAACTGAAAACGCTGGTTCCTGTTCCATGATTTCCAGTAATAACAATGGCGCAAACTATGAATGGATAAGAATCGAGGTACGGCTCAGGAAGTGTCCATGCTCCAGATTTATTTACAAAACCAATATTGCATTTGGAAAGTGATGCAAGCATAAAGGGAACACAAACATTGAGTGATTTAAACAGGCTCTTCATTTGTCATCTGCAATTGGCAGCCTGCTGAGCACAGGCAGGCCAGATGTTTATATGATAATAGAAGATCACAAAACAATTAAAACCACAGCTATGATCACAACCGCCACTTCCATGCCAGCTCTGAAATTGGGATTTAACTGTTTGGGGACAAGGGAGGGATTGTAACATTTGCCACCCAAAAATATCACAGTTTAGCTTAAAGTGAACCAAAACCCACCGCGATCAACCCAGGAATCTAAAAAATTCCCAGGCCGATTGATTCCCTCCCCCCTGGGCATCCAAAGTCAGGATGCCCCGCTGTGTGAAACCCCCCAGGTCGTCCCATACACTTACCTTACCTGCCAGTCCAACGGCGCATGCACAAACTGTGGCTGTATCCATGCTATCCCTCTAGCACGGCGCATGCCCGCACCAGGCATTTGTGAATGGTGAATGGTGCGGGCATGCTCCCTGTTAGAGGGAAGTGGGGGATGCGGGCGCCGGCATGCTCCGAGCTGCTGGCCTTAGACGAAGGCTTAGACAGCGTGACGTCAGCGTCTCCGAGCTCACTGATTGGATGAGCTGCCACGCATGCGCCGTAGGACCGGGAAGAGGTGAGTTACCTTTGGTGATCTGGGGTTTTTCACGCAGCGGGGCCCCCGGTCGGTCCACTTTAATATGAATGATATATGATGCTGTCCAGAAATTAGAGATTAATTCAGCTGAAATGCCACCCAACTGAGCAACCCTGGGGGGTCTTGATTCAGGATGCCGCACTCCGTGAAACCCTCCAGGCATGCTTACCTTTTCAGCGTTCCAACAGTGCCTAAAGAGGTGATTGAACAAGAGCCTCAGTGGGAAAGTGAGTTGTGTGGGTGATCTGGGGAGTTTCACTCAGCAGTGCATCCCAAATCAGGATGCCCCAGGGACAAGGACCTATCACCACTATATAAAAAATCCTTGTGATAAGTCTATTTTAACTACACCTGCAAAAAAGCCATTGCCCCATCCGCTTTCCTTTACAGATGCTTGGAGCCATCCCAGCCTGACACTCACTCTGTATGACTGCACAACAGGGGAGAAGAAATCATTAAAATTTTTCTCTTTTGAAAGGTCAAACTGTGTGGCACTTATACCACTCCAACCTTGTGCTGATGAGGCTCAAACACACGAAACACATGTACACAGATGGGAGTGGATGCGAAATAATATCTTATATGCTATTCCAGAGCATTGTACAACCTGGTAGATCCAGAAACTTTGGATATAGCTTTAAGAGGTCTAAAGGGATCATTTGAATGGGCCTGCCTACTGCAAGGGATAATGGGAGAAATTCCATTACCCTTGGCTTGTATGCCCCATGCAAATACTTTCTGTTTTAGGAAAGTATTCTCTGCTTGGCACTTATACTGTGATTTTAGAATCTATCTGTTCCTGTAAAGCAAACCTGGACCAACGCCTCTGGCACTCTGTACGGCCTAGAGGGACTAGGGATGCTGCGGGGTGCTGCATAGTACAGCTAAGCTTAGCCCCAACCTCGGGATCAGGGATCGAGGTCAGTTTCCAGGGAAACCAGAAGTTTCACACTGCGGGATATCCCAAATTGGAATTCCCCTTGGGAAGTCTCTTACAGAGGGTCAACTCATTTGTTACGTTTTGGTCCACTTGTGTTTTCTAATACAATGATACAGTTAGGAAAATAGATGCTGGCTGACAAGTTAGATAAAAAGCAGACAGATATACTCTAGAGAAGATCTGAAGTATACATAGAGCAACTTTTGCTGACACGAATGTGGTAATAATGAAAAACCCCTTCTTCTAAGCTCGTTGGAAGTGTTCTTTGCCGTTTATGATAAGATAACATTTTTTTTATAATCCAAGAAAAATGTGTAACCAGAATGACCAAAGAATTACCGCAACAGCTATGTGCTGTTCTCACAGTTCTAGTGCTATGTCTCTGCGATCAGCTGGCTCTAATTGCTGATAAAAGGGCCTGTCAGATGAACCTACCCAAGATTTATTACTATAGACTTATCACCAAGTCATGTGTCTTTTATAGCATAGTTGTATACTGTGGCCAAAATAGATCTAACTACAAATACCCGAAATCCATTATGCAGGATACAATGGAAAAATGCTCCATGGCTCTTGTTAAGCTGGGTAGACCTACACTAAAAAGTAGTGACACACCACTGCTGGATACTGGAGCTCAGTGATGTTCTGGTGATGTGCATGCACAGTGTGGTCATAGAAAATCATTGCTTTCTCCAGTTTCCAGAGCAGACCTGGGCAGTGCTGGTAGACATGTTTTTCTTCCACTGAGTTACAGCTGAATCTCCAAACAGAACCAAAACCAATAAGTTCTAAGGGGCACAAGAAAGAATGCTTTTTGTCCCGGGAATCCAGTGCTGTCACCACGCTATGGGCGGCAGCCATACAGAGGGTGCACTGAGTGGCATCCCCCACTCTGTGTGCTTGGCCACCTGCCTTTTCAAGTGAATGGGCAGAGCAGAGGATGAAATCACTGGGGGAATGGCTCTGGATACCGGGGTCCCGGGGGGGGGGGGGGGCACTGGACTTCCACTTTAAAGTGGTTGTCTGGCCACCCAGTCACCTCCACCAAGTGGGCTCCATTTCCAGATAATATTAAATCTGACACTTTTCTACTCCCCCCTTGAGAAGGTGCAACTGAACATCAAGTTTGCCCTCACCTCAGCAATGGCCATAGCAGCTGCATTCTGTGAGTACAGGGCTCACTTCTCTCTTCTTGTAGATCTTGGTGTACAGACTTGGTGTACGGTTGCCAATAGCAACAGATTGCAGGTAGTGAAACCTGCTTCCATAAAACACACATTTGCTAAGATAAAAAAAAAAAAAAACAGATACACTCCTGGAGGACAACTTTTTGGCACAAAAAATACACTTTAAAAATGCCATTGAAAGTGGACTTTTCAAGAGGAAGTCCAGTCAAAAATTACTGGACTTCCTCTTTATTATGCAGTTGGGGGACATACCGAATCAGGATGCCCCACTATGCATTCGTCCCCACATTACCAGGTTAACAGGGCTGCACCCTCCCCTGGAATCCTTCCACGGTGGCCATGGACCAGCCTAGCAGACGCAGATCTTGGAAGAGGTGAGCATTCTCCGGGTTTTAGATCATTTTTTTTTTTTTTTAAGAAATAACTCCCAAAAAGAAGATAACATTTAAAAAATAGTAATGTAGGATGGTCTAAGGATAAACTATAAATAGGGATGAGCGAACACCCCAAAGCTTGGGTTCGCCAAGTTCACTGGCCATTCATAGGCCACGCCCATCCACACATAGATCACCCCCGCCCACCAAAGTGAAAGAAGCTAAGTTATGGAGTTTTGTGTGAGTGTGTCAGCAATGGAGCTGCAGGAGCCATGAGAGCACCTGTAATATATGGCCCTTATTTATGAAGGAATAGCGACAGGTAGCGACTGGTGAGCGGCCGGTAATGACGGGCCCCACCACGAGAATGCCGGCTCCCCACCACAATCACACATTTATCAAGCCAATCCTGCTTAGCGACTGAGATAGCGCCATATAGTGACTCATTCAACATTATTCCAGCCTCAGCCCACAGCGCCAGCGTCCGACCTTGAACAGCAACAGGTATGACCTCTCGCTACCTGGCGCTCTGCAATGCATTTCAATGGAACAATCTTTAAATATTAATAATTAATTGTTATTAATTTTTTATTTTTTTTTTTAATGTGAAACATTCTGTGACCACTTCTGCCATTTTAGATAATTTTTTTAAGGGAAAAAAAAAACTGTACAGAATTGATATTACAGGTCTGATATTAATGTATCCATATTACAAAATTATTTAAAAAACTTGTTTTTTTTGGTTTCCAAAAATATGGTTGTTTGGGGGTTAAAAAACTACTTTTAACCCATCGCCTCCAGCGCTCTGAGGTTTAGACATGCATTTTACAGCGCAAGAATTTTTTGAGCGTGATTTTTTAATGAATATGGTGGGAGCCGGTCGCTAGGGCCAGTCGCTATCATGCGCTCCCATACAGCGCGGAACCTGTCAAATAGCGACTCCTCACCCAATATTCAACATTACGGCAAACCGACTGAGTCGCTATCAACTACCGAACAACGGCCAAGCACAGCGAGTACTAGCGGGCGCTCTGAAAACTGTCGCTACCTGCCGCTATTAATGAATCGGCCTCTATGTTTTTTTAACATTCACTTTTCCCCCAGCTGTTGGAGGAAGGGTGCGCCTTACAGGGTGAAAAATACAGTAATTTAATCAAGGGCTACAAAATGATTTCATCTTTTGCTGGTTCTGATCCATACATAGCAGATAACCATTTAATTGCAGACTCCAGCACTAATATATATATATATATATATATATATATATATATATATATATTACATTTGGTGATGTTTTTCTTCTACAATGAGCAGATCATCTGACCTATTGCACAAAACAGTTGTGTATTTATGCTAATATTAGCTATTACAAAATACTTGAGCCCCTGAGTGTTTGTGAAGATGTTTTTGCTCAGCATTGCAATGTAGTATAGCTAATGGAGGGTGTTTACAATCAGTATGTGGTAACATGACATACTCAGTGGTGTTTTCAGTGCAATGACTGGCAAGGTATTACCGCTTCTCTATAAAACAGTAAGCTGGATTTACTGACCATAGAGTCACGTTATTTTTGGACGGATATGGAGTAAATAAGCTTTTATTACTAGCGCTGCTGGATTTGGAAGTTGGCTCTTAAGAGGCATAAGTCATTTCCTGGTTTAATTAAACAGTGAGTGATGGCGTCATGGCTGATGAGTCCTGTGGCTTTGTTCCTGTTTGGTGCCTTTGCTTTGTCTCCTAAAGGTTTTTGGCCTAGTCGCTTTGGAAACCAGGAAGCCGAAATGTCACTTCGAACCGGGTGTAAAATGAAGTTCTGGGAATGTTTCTGTGGAGAAGTCAGCTGACATTAAATAAAAGAGAAACATTCAGCATATAAAACAAACAAGATGCTTTGTTGAAGCTCATTAACGCTGACGCAGACCTCTCACAGTTCATCTGTAGATTGCGATTAAGGTCACAAACATTTAACAGAATACCCGTTACCTCATGAGTAAATGTCTGCGGGGCCCATTCTGAAAAGCCAGCGTCATCACAGTGACCTGAAAACGTCTATGAAAGTCAACATGCTCTGGCAGATGTCACTGGGCTAGTTATAGGAAACAATGTGGTTCGCTTGCCAACACAATAGTCATTTGTGCAAGCAATGCATAATATAGTCCGAATTTCTATCTACTATGTTTTTGTAACAATTACACCAGTCTTTAGATAGCGAGCTTACAAGGGCAGGCCTCTTTTCTAAAGTACTCCTGTATTAAAGTGTTTTGTTGCATTTACCCATAATACTTTGGGGTGATTTACTACACTCGCGCCTGGGCGCCAGTTTAGCGCTAGCCGGGTGCACCATGTGTGCTGCGAATGTGGAATCATTTTGCTGCCGCTATTTTGCGAATGCAGGGAATAATTAAATTGCTGTTGGCATCTTGCTGTGTCTTTGCCGTAGTTCACCAGTCAAAATATGTGGTATTTACTAGCAAACAGAGTGCTCTTGACATGGGCGAATTGCGACAGTGCAGTTTCCTGTTACAAACCCAGAAATCGTGCTGGAAACCCACTTAACAGCATATGGCAGCATGGAATTTGTCTCTGAATGTATAGGAATCAATGACATTGATTCCTAAGGGGTTCGCCACTAAAAGCTTGCCCACTGAAAAGCCGTTTGCCCGCATTTGCCCAGTGTAAAAGAAGGGACTTAAATACAGCAAACACAGCCTTCCCCTGGCAAATAGGCCATTTTTGGCTCAATAAATGCAGCAAACTAGTGAAAGCATGCCAAATGGAGTTAATAACCCCCTTTATGTATTATATGCATGTATTGTCATATCTCTGTTATATACAACTCATAAAGTCCTGTGTACATATGTTCCTCAGCCCACCCCCCCGAAATGTAGAATTTGTACATGGAATACAATGATGCATTATAAAAAAAAACAATAATAATACGTTTTCTGTCAGTCCCCAGATCTAAATGAATCTATGGAGACCAGAGGACCTAGGGTACATCACCAATGAGATTTCCATGTGGAGGGACAACTCTGGCTGTCGCTATAGAATTCCCTTTTTGAAGTCAAAACTTCTCATGAAAAGCTTCTTTTATCAAATAGACATTGACTGCGTTGCCCTGACTAAACCTTAAACCGGACCAACCCCGCCGTGCAGTCACGGGAGCAGGTCGTGTCGGTGGCCGGCGCAGAGGACATGACTATGGACTTCTTTCCTGGCACTGGCTAGTAATGAAGGTAAGTATTACAGGAGGTCTGGGAGGTTGTCTGCGATACCCCCCCGAGGCAGCGGGACCAACACCCGTTAATAAAAAAACGTGTGTTGGTCCGGTTTAATCTCCCGTAAGCCATTCAGTTGATACTGAGATCTAGTCGGCCTGCTCTATCTAACTCCTTTACCTGACACTTAAACTGACACCTAAACCCAGGACCTTTAAACATAGAAAAACACATTTACAAGGACGTAACTATAAGGGATACAGGGGGTGTGACCACACTGGGGCCCAGAAGGTCAGGGGGGCCCCATCATTGTTGCTCATTCACCCTATTTATCATACTTGTGCTCCCTTGGCAAAATTTAGACTAAATTTCTCTCTCTGCTTTTTCAGTATTTAGCTGTCTAGCTGCATCCAGCTGAGTTAAAACACAGCCTTCAAAGGACCCCATTTAATGTTTACACCAAGGCCCCATCAAATTTAGTTAGGCCACTGCAAATATATATATATATATATATATATATATATATATATATATTTGAATTCTCGAGTTCCTCTATAACAAAGAATGCCTTTTACAGTGAAAGAAGAATTCCCTCTTACTATTGTAAAACATCTGTATATAATATTCAGGCTAAAACAAATAAAAAGCCTATCCTCACCTTTTGTCTGCTCTGTGCAGGTGGAGTGTTCCCCTGCAGTTTCCCTATCCAACATTAGTATCTTCTTAAATACCGAGGGCGGGCATCCAGCCATACGTTTTTTGAGTTTTTTTAGGCTTTCATGATGGAGTTTGTGGGGCCTAGTTTCTGGCCCAACATGCCTACGGCATTCGTTGCAATGGAGGGGTGTGCCAAGGCGTGTTCGCCTTGCCCTGCCACAGCACACCCTCTCCATTGCAATGAATGGAGTAGGCATTTTAAGCCAGCTTGATGGATGCTGCCATCTCCAAAAGAAATGCTCAATCTTCCTCACTGGTAAGGAGGAAGAAGCTGGCACTACACAGAGGAGCTGTGGGGGGCAAAAGGTGAATATAGCCTTTTTTTGTTAATACCTGGACAGGAAGAAATTAAAGTTAGATTATTAAAATTCAAATATAAATTCTTTGGCTAAAGGGGATCTTTTGCTTTTTCTAATCAACATAATTACACCCCCCCCCCCCCACAGCTGTTCCGTCCTACAGTACTTCCATTGTATGAATTGGACCGAGTCTTGAGATTAGGTCACATGAGGTGCTGGCCCATTCACCAGTGGCCACCGTGTTGATCAGTCGCCCCCCCCCCCCCCCCCCCAGTGCCAGTCACACTGATTCGAGCATGACACACTCCGTTCTAATATGATCACTAGCTGAATGTTTTCCATAGGGGCATCCCAAGGAGAAGAACTATACAAGTCTGTCTATATGTCCAGTACAGAGCCTTATGCCTGGAGTTGGGACCAGATGCTGCATATTTGATGGGGATGCCCTAATATTAGGGCCTTCTGGGAGAAGAGCCTGACCATTGCAGGTGAGGTGTGTTTTTTGTATCAAATTCTATAGTGATATACAGTTCTCTGGCCTCTAACTTTAACTGAATTAAGAAGGAAGTCCAAGCATGTTGTAACCTCTCCAGTCACCCCCCTCTCCCTGTGCTAAACCCAATTTGGGCATTAAAATAATAAACTTCTTCACCTGATTGCCACAATAGACAGTTGGACATCAGTGACAGACCATTACAGTCACACTGCTGCACGGGATAGGGTGCCTGACCTGTCACTATAGGTCCCAGCTTCAGCATCTTTGCAGATTGCTCCCCCCCCCCCCCATGAGTTGTATGTTATTGCCCTAATTGTGCTTAACACAAGGTAGATAATAATAAGAAGAAGATAATAAATGCTTGGACTTTATCTTTAAGAGTGGGGAGCTCAGTGGCTACTTTCGTTTATGGACCCTTTTTGATGTTTATGGCCTCACCAAACTACCCAGTGGGCCTTAACACTATATTGCTCTTTGATTAAGGGCCCTATCAGCATGGGGTGTGGTGGTTTTTGGAGCTTCTGTGAAGTCATATGTTTGCTTGCTCTGCCTACTTCATTTCACTTTCTTTCCTGTTAGATGTTCCTCGCTGTGGAGTTGACACAAGAGGATTTAGAAGTAAAAGGGTGGAAATGAAGGTGGTATTTTGCAATGTGATTTGCATATAGTTATTTATCTGCATCAGGCATTATGTTATACAGCAAAACGAAAAAGAAAATCAACTTTATACTCACAATAATATTGGACATCAAAAAAACTAAGTACAAAAAAGGACATGGGGGCAGATAAGGGGTAGGTACCGGTATATAACAATAAGAGAGGAAACCCTTTAGTGAAAGCAAACATTAAGCAACTCATTCCATTGCAATGTGCTTAATAAATATTCTATGCATTTGAGGCTAGGCATACCTGATTAGATGCCACTGTAGGGTGTGGATCTCCTTTAATATTTCATCCATCTCCCGTTACTGCTTAAACAAACCTATATGACTTTATCAGGACACTGTTAAGCCTGTTTTTCAGTAGGGTATTCACTGAAACACGTCTAGTGCCCATTCCCCTCTTGCTTTGGGTTGCAGTGTGATCCGTGATTTTCGCTCCAGAGAAAGTTATTCAATATTGAACTACAAGAATGAAATGAAGGATTTAGGAATATCTCAGTAGAAATCTGACTTCCTATTCATGCAGAGCGGAGGTTTATGTTTCCAATAGCTGTTTTGCCTGCAGCTTAAAAAAGTACAGTGTTTCTTCTGCACAAAATGTTTCAAGTAAAAGCTTCTGCTTTAGTAAATAAGACTCTATGTTCCTACAAAATCCCTACCCCCTGCAGAAAACAGTATTAATAGTCAGTTTACAGAAATATGCGAACATGTTGGGAAACATTTGTATATCTGGAACAAAAGCCAGTAGTTTGTCTAGTTTATATGATTATCGGGAATGTTCATTTTCATTAAACACATTTAAAATGGACCTCCATTACAAAATTGACCAGGACTTGTCACACTGGCCCTTCTGCAGCATGCCCGGCCTGGTATAGTATATTAATTCACATGTATTTTACACACTATAAGATGTACTTGACCAAAAGATGCACATAGGTTTTAGAGGAGGAGAACAAGAAAACAATATTATAAAGTAAAATACCCCCCCCCCCCCCCTCTGCTCCCAACAGGCAGTGTGCAGAACACCCAAGATCCCTATAACAGTCATTGTTCAGTTTCCCCCCTACAAGAACACCATAACAGGCAGTGTACAGAATCCCTTCCAATCACCCCATAATAGGCAGTGTTCAGAATACCCCCATCACTCCCTAACAGGCAGTGTGCAGACCCCCCAATCACCCCATAACAGGCAGTTTGCAGAATCCACCACCAATTACCCCATAACAGGCAGTTTGGCAGAATCCCCCCCCTCCCCTCACCCAATAACAGGCTGTGTGCAGAAGCTCCACCAATCACCCTATAACAGGAAATCTGCAGAATTCTCCCAAACACCCCATAACAGGCAGTGTGCAGAAAAAATAAAATGCTGGACAGCTTACTGTGCTGTGCTGGACAACATGCTGCTCTTTTTTGTACACCGACAGTTGGAAACAAGGCATCGGCATGTTCCGGCTTTGTTTTAACACTGTGTAGATAGGCTGGCCACACAGCCCGAACTCTCATGCTGATGCAGTTTGCCGCCTGATTATCATAGGCTGTTTCACAGAGTGTCCGGCAGACCGCGGTGGCTTCTGTTCTCCTGGCCTGCCGCAAAAAGCATAGCCAAAACCGGCATTAGACTATGGGCCTGGGCAAACAGCCAGTGTGGGGGAGGCAGCAGCCTACCTATCAAAAACTCTAGGAACATTAAATGTCCCACTTTAGCAGTAGTGAAATGTATAGATTGGCTCGGGATTACGTCAGTCATCAACATCATTTGGACCAGAGATATCCAAGTTTTGCCTTAAGTGTATGGAGCTACACCTTCTTAAACATAGAGGAGTAATAGAGGAGTAATAGGAGGAGGATAGAAATCTTTGGATATTTGTTCCTCAAAAGCCTGTGGATAAGCCACAGCCCCAAACCACACCTATTACCCATTAGTAAAGTGGTCAGTTCCCCAAAAATGGTCAGTTTCAATAGTTAGGTTTCTCTGCTCCGAAGGGGGTATAGACTATTTTCACTATATGTCTGCTTTAACATATATTTATTATACATATATGTATTATACTTGAAATGTTGATTGTATGATAGCATGTCATGTTGCACAGAAGTGTGCCAGGTAGTTACCTGCCACTGGTCTGCAATAATAGACGCCACAGAGGCACAAGCCAAATCTGATCCACTCTCTTATGCTTCACTGGACTAAATTTTAAAGAGTGATGCGAACAAATTTGTCTAATGTCACTTCCAGTTGTGACAGGCAGGTGGTGCTAATGTACATGTGTACCAAGCAAAGAAGACGGTGACATTATAAGTTATGTAGGGTGACTGGGTGATCAGGGTGTAATAGGGTGTTACTCTCTGTACTTGGGTGACTTGACTTACACTGTATGTCATACATGTCTGTAAAATGCATTTCTTTCAAAATAAAACACGTTCTTTTCTCCTGAAACAAGCAATCCAGTGGCGTGTTGAGAAATCCAGAAATCACTTCCTGGAGGGCATAATTTGTGGTTCTGTTTTATAATATTGTAGAAACAAACGCAAATGCACATGAATAGCAAGACCTATAAATGATAATGGGTTCAATGAAGAAACTTTTATTACTTTTAAACAAAGACCATGTAATATTATTACAGCTTTCAGAACTTTCCCACAGAATCTTGCCAAAACATTATTTTTTTGTTTTTGGTAGGGGAGGGGAAGAATGGCTCACAGTGTATGTCTATGGTAAAGACATTTTTCATTTCTTTTTGTCTACTTGTAATTGTAGCGGGGGGGCGGGGTGGATAATTAAACAGCAATTGCCCCAATTGCTTGATGGGGTTTAAAAATCTATTAAAGCTGATATTGTTAAATGCTTATAACAACAAAGGTGATAAGCTGAGGATCTGCAGATATATTTCTGCTACTGGGGGCAGGGTCAACAGACTGATCATGCAAAGAACATAGCATTTGCATCCAGCAAGGGTGAGTGTCATGAATGACTTGCCTTCAGCCCATGCCCGTGGTGTCCCTAGGCAACTGGCTGGGGTTTCTCCTGCCCAGCAGCCACTTCTGCCTCAGATGCCAGCTCCAGCGGCGCGTGTGTCGCCGAGCGCGCCCTCCTCCCTCGTCCACTGTCATTCTACTCGTGCTTGCGCGCGAGTACAGTCAGCTTATGCCCTCCGGTGGTGCTATACACAGAGTGGCCACTGGAGGCTGTTTAAAAGAGCTAAACCTAGGAGGTGCAGTTCTGGGCAGTATGCCTTTGGAGTTCAGCTGGGGCAATCAGCCCAGAGCTCTCTAAGTACACCAATCAAACCACAGATCCGAAGTGCACCAATCAGCACACAGATCCAAAGTGCACCAATCACAGTCACTGCCTCCCTGTCCAATCCAGCCGGGTTCAGTCCTATAAAGGGATTACCTCTTCAGTGTGTCAGTGCCTGTAATAGCGTTTAGCTGGCTTTGTTATTGTTCCTGTGATTGCCTGTTTAAACCATTATTGACCATCTGCTTGAATCTCGACCATGTTTTCGTCTCATCCCTTGTACTGCGCAGCTCTCTGACCTCCCGTTGTGACCCCTGGCTTGACGTCTGACTTCGCTTGAATTCTCCTGAGCACCCGAATTGCTTCCAGTATTACCTGTTCCCGAAGTACCCGAACTGTTTCCAGTACTTACCCGACATTGCCCAGTCTGGCCTCTGGTTCATCTGCCTTCAACCCCTGTAAGCTCACATCCTTTGTGCTATTAAGTCCTGGGGGCAACCGGCGAGGCATATAAAGCGTCCCGGGAAACGGGGGCTTGTCTAAAGGTGAAGCTAGCAGCGGAGATTGGGGGTTGGGGGCTTACTCTGAAGGCGGGTGTCCCTCGGCCTGACAGTGAGCGGCCAAATTCCAATGGCCTAACTTGTATTGCTGTCTGCCTCCCTGTTTGAGAATCCTACCCTCATGTTATGGGCGTTTATGTGAAACGGTTATCGAGCGGGAAATCATTAAAGCAACCACAATTTAGCAATAATTGTTCCGAGGAAACTAACACTGCAAAGTGATGAAAAAGAATTGGTTAGTCGTATCGTTTCTGTTGACTCCAAAATTCTCATTTATCACTTGGATGGTTGTAATGTGTAAACAGAAGTCGCCTTAAAGTGGACCAACACCCAGGATTTTGACTATCCTGGGTCTTGGTCCACTTCGGTGGGGTGCCCCGCTGTGTGAAACCCCCCCGATCACCCGAAAAACTCACCTCTCCCACGGACAAGTGATTTGACAGCAACGGACAAGCGGCTCCACCGCCGCCGCCTCCCGCGCGTCACTCTTGACGCGCCCGCGCACGTCTAGAGGGGCGCGAGGGAGGCGGCGGCCGGCCGCAGCCGAAGACAAGGTAAGGGGATTTGGGGTGTTTCGGGGGAGGTGATCGGCCCGGGAATCTTATAGATTCCCGGGCCGATCACGGGAGGGTGATGGTCCACTTTAAAAAAAGTGTTTTTCTATGAGAATGAGCGATCGCATTAGCGACCGATTGACCAACAGATCTTTGGTGTCTGAACGGGGAGGCTCATTACTAACGCCAGGTATCTGCAGATGAGCGTCTGTATAACGGCGCTTACAGCGACCACTAGTATATGCTGTGATTGGCTATCGGGAGCTGTAACAGAGAGCCTCAGTCGCAGTAGTAACCTGCCCGGCATTGATGAATGAATGTATGTTGGGCGTTCTAACACCAGTACAGCGTTGCAGGGAGCAAAAAGTAGCGCCAGCTCATTGCGACCTACTCACACCATATTCAACAAAAAAACAGACTCACAGCACGTAGGCGCTCTGGATCTAGTCGCTATAGCATAGAGCGGCAGACGCTGTGTGATTAAAGCTTTTGCACACATATCCACCAGTAACAAAGCAAAAACACATGGAATGACATTGTTGTAACATTGTGACATTAATACTTTAATGCCAGACCTGTAATGACAATTCTGCATAAAAATCCCAAAAGTTTTCAAAAATAACTTTTTCTAGGCCAGGAGAGGTGACACAATTATTTGAGAGGAAAAAAATTAAAAACAAAAAATAAAAAAGTTCAATGGAACTTCCATTGAAATGTATAGGAGAGCGACAGGTAATACCTGGCACTCTGGAAGCTAGAGCGCCGACGCTATACACTGAGCAGCCTGTAATGATGAATCGGACGCTATATGGCGCTCGCCAGATTCGCTTTCATAAATGTGGTTTTGCTTACAGCGCCCAGCGTTCACCAACGCTGCCTGCCGCTACGAGGCACTACCTGCCACTATCCTTTGATGAATAACCCCCAGAGTCCCTCAATAACAGAATGGTCGGTCGCTCACTGAGCGGACAGCCAATTGATCTGCTCGTGTAAATCCAGCATTAGTCCCAGCAACATACAGGCACCAAGACATGGAGCCAAAATTAATATTTATAACTTGTGATATGTGCGCCAATAAAAAAGAAGATTCAAGCTTTTCTCATGTGAGTCAAAAAGATCAATGCTCTATGTTAGTGGTGATAACAGCTGTGTCTTCTATGGCCAATATGTGACCAAAAACAGACAGATATTATAATATTAGCTGGCTTTGATTAAAAGGCCTGACAGTGGGGTGTAACATTAAAGGCATAGTATTCTGGTGGGCTGGATACTTATCTCAATGCCATAGCAAGGTGCCAATGGTTACGCACATATTTGTACACTACAACAAGATGGAGATTAGGTGCATACTGATACAAAAGGTTTGAGCCCCTAGCTGCCATTGAGAACCCAGAAATATAGATACCAAAAAAGCTATGATTGCCATTTTCAGCCATGAGCACACTGACACACGCAATCTTCAAGCACCGCAAGGTTTCTGATATGAAAGGTTCTACTGACCAACAGGTCACACCTAGAAGCAAGGCAGAAACATGGCCAGGATGCCTCCGAGGAAGTAACACACCAAGGAGAGAAGCCAAAAGTCAGACTCATATGGGTTGAAAGATTCTGGCAGGATTGTCAGATTGGTTCTTGGTACAAATAAAAAGCAGGCACTGGCTTCCCATCCCATACTATAAACTTTTTAAAGGGTGCCAGGAAGTATTTAGAATATATGGTGGTTAAGCCTGGTTAACCAACAGACATAGTCCAATATCAGTCATCTGAAAACCACTCTTTCTCAGGTCAGGCCATCAATGCCTTGTTAGGAATGGAGAATGGCTATCTACACGTTAAGAGAAAAATGGCAAACTATTCTTAGGATTAGGAAACGTATATATCTATACCTTAGGTATACCTATACCGTATACCTTGTCCTTATACCTTGGTTGGCAGTTATGAGCAGGCACACCATGGTAAACATTTGAGCATGTTCATTCATTATCATGAGTTCCAGCTAGTGTGGTCACCACTGATCCAATGGGAGTGGTGGCAGTCCCGCATATTTCTATTGTATTCTAAAGAAACTGAGGGTGTGGGTGTTTGGCTTATGCCTTTGGCTGACCCTAAATAGAAAGATTCCCACAAGCTCAGAAAACATCTTCTTTTCTTCTCTTTTTCCCTTTTCTAATCTCCTGTTTCCTTCCTATTTCTTCTAGGACTAATTTCCGCAGTCATTCATGAAGCTCTTTGCATAGGCCCTTGTCTGGGTTGTATGTTGCCACAGGGCGCAGGGTGGGTCTGGTTGATGTTTTAAATAAAAGAACATTGATGATGTGTATCAGGTTTTATATAACGTCAAATGCACTGTATTTCTATGGGTCTTCCAGTGACAATACATGTTTTAGGTCAGCACTTATTCAGAGGTTTGGTGGATACTGAAGCTTAATGAGACACAGGGCACCAATTGCTTTGCTTTGCTTTCTTAGGCTTTATTGACATTTACACATTACACAGTATATCTTACAGTAATTCACCCTCCTCACACATCTCATCACAATAAAATGTTTCAGTCCCACTCGATGGGTAGAAAAATACTTCACTCGATTTGATGGCTGAACACTATGGGTAAGCTGGGGAGTCACTAGAATGGGATATTAATACTGGGTCAGTCCACAATAGGTGCACATTTGTGTGTGGCGCTCAGCCTCAGAGCTATATCTGTTTCTCCTAAGGCACACTTGGAAAGATGCCCACAGTGACCCTATTTTCAGTCCCTTTATGTAGAGAGGTCTCCGCTTGACTAGATACAGTACCTCCTTGAACCAACCAACACTCAAGACTGCAAAACCAGTTACAGGGTTGGTATACCAATGTCAGAGATCCATACTACCCTCTAAAATAAATAAAACAACCATACCAGGGGAAGGCATTTAGCCACACCCTATAGATTTTCTGTGCCATTTTGATATTGTATTTTTACCATTCCTCTTTATGATATGTAACTTCTCAATAAAGAAAAGGCAAAAAGCAGACATTGATATGTTTGTATATTTTATACTACATTTCGTTTTCCATCTGAGCTACAGTTTATAGTTATTCCCGAGTGACTTCTTTCTCTGAGGTTTTTCCTCCTGCAATGTATGGTAGTAGGACATATCTGTCAAGTTTCTTAAGCCGGACTATCAGCTTCAACTATCAACCCCCCAAAATTAATTTGCCCCATCTGTATGCATGATACTGAATCATTGTCGGCACTTACATTTGCTCCTGAATCCACTCAAAGCTGAAAAGCCACATTGTTGATTTTCTTTTGGTAGCCCCATTTTGTATCTTCCTTTAAAAACATCCCAGCCATGCTGCTGTCTGAATTAAACTGACATAACCCCACAATGCACAACAGCAGGAAACCAAGCAGCACTTCCTCTTTGCAGGCATTGTGTTTGCAAAATATACCATAGCATGAAATACAAAAAAAAAAATCATTTTTATGGGCAGCAATCTGAATTGCCCTGGACAGGGGTGCATATGAGCACTGTTTCTTTTAAGGGTGTTGGTCTACTTTAAGTGTGTCTGAAAAAGTCATGGTACCAAGGGAGAATAAATGCCTAACAGATAGTAAAATGGGATAAAGACGCTGCCCCTTTATGACTTGTCATTACCTCCATGGATTCATCTTGAGAATCCATGATTCCTGCCCTGTTACAGCAATTAGTATTGTATTATTGATACAGTACTAATCAATTCTGGCAGCTGCTCAGTCTCTGTATCATGTCATGTTTGGCATTACACTAATGCTAAATGTTTTCAAAGTCATCCAATGGGAGCATCATTGGGAAGGCATTTCAGAATGCTTATTAACTATGACAGAACAATGTGTAGCTATAAAATCACAGGCAGCCAGACAAGGATTCATACAACACCATGTGACAAATGTCACAACAGTCATTTGAGTTGTGTGTTTAACCCATACGCATCCTTAGTGTCACCGACGTATCTGTACGAGACTTCAACCTTTGGGTTTTTGAGGAATGTCAAACAGCAGTGAAGTGGAAAAATATAAAAGATGTTAAATGTAATCATTATGACAAATAGCAGTATACTTACTAAAATGGCAAAAGAACAAAAAAAAAACAGGAGATTCCAATAAAAAAGGACCAATGAAAGCTGGACCAGGACACTGGACTCAGTAAATGAAAACCTGGGAGTTCCTTGGAATAGGATCACCAGTTTTATGTATCCAGAACACAGAGAAAATGTGGATTTTTTTTTTTGGCTAACATGAGGTTTCAAATGTTCTGTTTAACTGTCAAGTAACAAAATGGACCAACACTTTCCTTGTGAGTCTATTGGCCATATTCATGGTATAAGTTGACCAAAATGTACTTCACTTGTTCTCAGTATGTTCTCAGAAACTGAGCAGTGATCAAATACTCAGAACCCAATGTAAATATCTTATTTATTTTGTACCAAGTTCTTGCAGCCAGAATAAGGTTTGTTCCAAACAGGAAAACCCACCCAGTTGACTAAGGAAGGCAGTTAAGTGTTTGAAGGGTCCTATTTCTCTTATTTCTGTATTCAATCAATACATGCAAAAAAGTACCCTCTATTAGCCTCACATGAATAAATATGGCATACAATTAAAGCATAATAAATAAATACATAATAATAAATAGTCCTCGTGTGGATTTTTACAATTTTATTATAAACTTTTAGGTCAATTGTTTAGCCAACATACAAATAAAACACTGGATTCAAACACGTACCCCTTACTCCTACTCCCATGTCCCATAGTACACATGAAAATCTTGAGCTTCATGCTAAAACATATATTTTGTCAGCCATTACACTGTCTTTCTGTTTAACCATTTAAGAGATATGTGTTCCTTTGGCTTTTAAAATGTATACGAAAGCTATGTTTTACTGCTGAAAACTACATAACCCTTTAGAACTGTCATTTTTAGGTTAACATTAGTTATGCAATGATTAAGGCTTTGACGTGAACCTCCAGTCAAAAATTACCTTAGTTCCCTAAGAAAGGAGTCCTGATTTGGGTAAGCCAAAATTATTATTATTATTATTATTATTATTGTTTATTTATATAGCGCCATCAACTTCCGTAGCACTTTACAAGGTATGAATACAGACAGGGTAAAACATATAGTACAGAGAACAATACAAAATTAGATGCCACAGGTTAAAACCAAGTGTTGTGAGCACAGGAGACAATAGGGAGGAGTGCCCTGCCCTTGCGAGCTTACAGTCTAAAGAATGAGGGTGGAGACAAAGGGGGCGGGGTCACAAGTGTCCATGTTCAGTTTAAGGGAGAAAGATGTCATGAAGGAAGAGATGGCTGTTAGACAGTCAGGAAGGCGAGAGAGAAGAGAAGAGAGATTCGGGCCAGAGAGGTAGATCTGAGTGTCTTCTGCATAAAAGTGATATTGGAAGTCTAGTGAGGTTATTAGTTGTCCGAGACCAGAAGTGTATATTGAAAAAAGTAGGGGTCCTAGGACTGAGCCTTGTGGTACCTCAACAGACAGAGGCCGGGAGAGGAAATGGTGTTTGAGTAAGATACACTAAATGTGCGGTGAGAGAGATAGGAAGAGAGCCAAGAGAGTGCGAGACCTTGGATTCCAAGAGAAGAAAGAATATTGAGGAGCAGAGCATGGTCAACAGTGTCAAAAGCAGATGATAAGTCGAGAAGAATGAGAGCAGAGTAGTGGCCTTTGGATTTGGCTGTCAGTAGATCATTGTTGACTTTGGTGAGTGCAGTTTCGGTAGAGTGACATGAGCGGAAACCAGATTGGAGGGGATCTAGGAGGGAGTTTGTAGACAGAAAGTTGGTAAGTTCTGTATGAACATGCTGTTCAAGAAGTTTGGATGAGAAAGGGAGCAGAGAGATCGGTAATTTGGGAGGGCAGAGGGGTCCAGAGAGGGCTTTTTGATGAGTGGAGTTATAACAGCATGCTTATAGGTGGAGGGAAAGGTACCAGTGGAGAAGGAGAGGTTGAATAAATATATTAGGGCTGGAATGACAGATGGAGACCGTTGAGGGATATGGTGGGATGGAATGGGATCAAGGGAGCAGGTAATCAAGCCAGCTCTTTAGAATGGGGAACAGGAAATAGCTGCGCACTGCCACAAGGCAAGTCACCTATTGGCGGATGTGCCGCTGCCGCATGTGTGCTTAGCTATTTCATGTCCCTTATAGAATGGCGCTCTGATAGAAACAAGAATATATCTCTACTATTTCTCTATTTAAAAAAAAATTGTACAAACAATGCAATGGCACAGGAAAATATCACAAGAATAAAATCTAACAGCAATGTCGTAGGGCACCAGTGTAAACATTAACTGGGGACCTTTCACAGCTCATACAGTAAACCCTTTTCTGTCTTTTAAATCGATTGGAGTCCTTTCTGTAAATGATGTCAAGTGTCCCTGACCTTCAGGTAGCCGGTATGGTTGCACCCCATGTACTGTCGATAGTTACACCCCTGCCAACATCCTTCAAATATTATGCCTTATCATTCCAGATAAGTTCAGCTGAGTGGAGAGTGCGTATGGGCAAGCAAAATCAAATAGGAACAGGATTATTGTGAAAAAATGGGCCAATGATAAAAATCCATATAAATATGCTGGAGGAGGGGTCACTTTTACATCCGGCATCAAAAAATATCCTGCCAGGCTTGTTTTTTTAATGGAAGGAAGAGGAAATCAGGGGTGACAGGTACTTTGTCTCCTGATATACTCAAACCTGGCTCCCTGGATTTTATTCCTACCAGGAGTCACAAGCTTGGTGTCACGGACCGGGTGGAGCGGACTCGGGTGTGGATCCGCTTTAACTGTGGAACCGATGGCGGGTACCGTGTCAGGGGAGTGGAGTCTAAGAGGCCACCGGTATTCACCAGAGCCCACCGCAAGGCAGGTTGGTCTTGTGCGGCGAGTGACCCCCAGGTCGCTACCCCCTAACAGCGGCCCAGTCCCACAGTCAGCCGAGGTTCAGTGAGGTACACCAGTGGCAGGCAAAAAGGCGTAGTAAGTACAGGCAGAGATCGGGGCTGGCAGCACAGGTTCGCGGTAAAGGTGAGTAGCCGAGGTCGGGGCAGGCAGCAAAGGTTCAGAGTCGGGGATAGGCAGAGGTCGGTACACGGGTGAGCAATCCAAGAATGTCTGACTTTCAACAAGCATGGAGAGACCAAGATCCGGCACTGAAGGAAGGAAGTGCCTGTTTAAATAAGGGAAGATGATGCAGGATTGGATGACATAAACACCAATCAGTGCTGTAAAGGCCCTTTAAATCTCAGGGATCCTGTGAGCTCGCCCTCTAGTGGACGGAGACGTGTGCGCACCTGACCATGCAAGGAGGAATTATTGGGGGAAGGGCGGCAGCTGGAAGCAGCCCTGAGGGAAGATGGATGACGGCTGCATGCAGCCATGGAGGTAGGTTAAATGCTGTGAGACGGGCGTGCAGCGCTCGCCCTAACAGTACCCCCCCCCCTTGGGTCTCCCCTTCTTCTTGGGACCAAGAAAATCTAAGATGAGACTACGGTCTAGAATATTCTCTTCGGGCTCCCAAGATCTTTCTTCAGGTCCACAGCCTTCCCAGTCGACCAAGAAATATCTTTTTCCTCTGGAGAGCTTAGAAGCCAGAATCTCCTTCACTGAAAAGGTATCCTCGGTGCCCGAGATTGGGGCAGGCACCAAAGTTTTAGGAGAGAATCGATTGACAATAACTGGCTTCAACAGAGAGATGTGAAAAGAATTGGGAATTCACAGTGAAGTCGGTAGGTGAAGCTTATAGCAAACTGCATTGATCTGTTGTTTGATCTTGTATGGCCCCAAGTAACGGGGGCCCAATTTGTAGCTAGGAATTTTGAAGCGGATGTATTTTGCTGACAGCCACACCTTATCTCCTGGAGAATAAACAGGCGGAGCTCTTCTCCTTTTATCAGCGCTAACCTTCATGCGGGCGGAAGCTTGACAAAGGGAACGCTGTGTTTCTTGCCAGATGGTGGAGAAATCCTGTGTGAGATTGTCCACGGCGGGCACTCCGGAGGACGTGGATAAAGGCAAAGGCGGAAGGAGTTGACGGCCCTACACCACCAAAAACGGGGACTTCTTTGTGGACTCAGAATCCTTAAAATTATACGAGAATTCCGCCCAAGGCAACAGATCGATCCAATCGTCTTGACGCGCTGAAACAAAATGGCGAAGATAATGCCCGAGAATTTGATTGACTCTTTCCACCTGGCCATTAGACTGGGGATGTTAAGCGGAGGAAAAATCCAGTTTAATTTTCATTTGTTTACAAAGAGCTCTCCAGAACTTGGACACAAACTGCACACCTCTGTCAGACACAATATGTGTAGGTAGACCATGAAGTCGAAAGATATGCTTCAGGAAGTATTTTGCCAACAGAGGAGCTGACGGGAGGCCTGGCAAAGGAACAAAATGCGCCATCTTAGAAAACCTATCCACTACCACCCAAATTACAGTATTGCTATGCGAAGAAGGGAGGTCGGTAATAAAGTCCATAGCAATGTGTGTCCATGGGGTATCCGGAATAGGAAGTGGGTGGAGTAGGCCAGCAGGTCTTTGGCGAGGGGTTTTGTCGCGAGCGCAGGTGGTACAGGCCTGAACGAATTCGGTCACATCCTTTTCAAAAGAAGGCCACCAATAATATCGAGAAATGATAGAACAAGACTTCCTGATACCGGCATGGCCGGCTACATGGGAAGAATGCCCCCATTCTAATATTTTGCGACGTTGGCGGGCTGGCACAAAGGTCTTTCCCGGCGGTGCTTGTACAAGAGTAGCGGGGGCAGAGTGGACAAGGCGTTCAGGCGGGATGATATGTTGTGGAGTGGATTCAACACCAGAGATGTCAGAGGAGCGAGAAAGGGCGTCTGCCCTGATGTTCTTAGCGGCTGGCCGGAAGTAGATTTGAAAATCAAATCGAGCGAAAAACAACGACCAACGAGCTTGTCATGGATTCAATCGCTGGGCAGTTTCTAAATAACATAGATTTTTGTGATCAGTATAGATGGATACTTGATGGGCAGAACCTTCTAAGAGGTGTCTCCACTCCTCCAACGCCAACTTGATGGCGAGTAACTCCCGATCTCCGATGGAGTAATTCCTCTCCGCTGGCGAAAAGGTCTTCGAAAAGAACCCGCAGGTGAGAATTCTGCCAGTAGACGATTTTTGAGTGAGCACCGCTCCGGCTCCAATGGAGGAGGCATCTACTTCTAGGGCGAAAGGCCGAGATGGATCTGGCCTAGACAACACTGGTGCAGAGGAGAAGGCCTTTTTTAGAGCAATGAAGGCCTCTTCAGCCTGAGGAGGCCAAGACTTCGAATTGGCGCTCTTCTTTGTGAGGGTCACAATAGGCGCCACTACAGTGGAAAAGTGAGGAATAAACGCCGATAGTAATTGGCGAAGCCCAGAAAACGTTGAATAGCTCGCAGGCCAATAGGACGGGGCCAATCCAGAACTGCTTTCAACTTGCTGGGGTCCATCTGAAGGCCACGAGCTGAGACAATATATCCAAGAAAGGGTAAGGTGGTTTGATCAAAGAGACACTTCTCCAGCTTGGCGTAAAGATGGTGTTGACGGAGACGAGACAGGACTTGCCGGACATGACGGTGATGTTCTTCTAGATTAGATGAAAAGATGAGTATATCATCCAAATATACAACAACACAGGAGTAAAGCAAGTCCCGAAAAATGTAATTTACGTATTCCTGGAATACAGCGGGTGCATTGCAGAGACCAAAGGGCATAACTAAATATTCAAAGTGGCCATCGCGGGTATTGAAGGCGGTCTTCCATTCATTGCCCTCGCGTATACGTATCAAATTATAGGCTCCCCTCAGGTCAAGCTTGGTGAAGACCCTGGCCCCACGCAGTCGGTCAAATAATTCGGCAATCAAGGGCAAAGGGTATCGATTTTTAACGGTAATCTTATTGAGGCCGTGGTAATCAATACAAGGGCGAAGAGAGACATCTTTTTTCGCCACAAAGAAGAACCCCGCGCCTGCCGGAGAGGAAGACTTCCGTATGAACCCTTTATGAAGATTTTCTCGAATATACTCCGACATGGCTTGAGTCTCAGGAGCCGAGAGAGGGTAAATTCGGCCACGAGGAGGAGTGGTACACGGTAGGAGGTCTATAGGGCAATCGTAGGGGCGATGAGGCGGAAGTACCTCCGCTTGTTTCTTGCAGAATACATCAGCATAGGTCTGGTAGATCTCAGGCAAGCCAGGTAATGGTGCTGAAGCAGGAATAGGTCGAACAGGAACAGACTTCAAGCACCTCTTAAAGCACGCTGCACCCCAAGTCTTGATATCACCGGTGGTCCAGTCAAGCGTGGGATCATGACGTTGGAGCCAAGGAAGGCCTAGAAGAATCTGAGAGGTGCAATTAGGGAGGACGTAGAACTCAACATTCTCTTGATGGAAGAGTCCAATTTTTAATTGGAGGGGAACGGTGCGATAGCGCACAGTACAGTCCAGCCTATCACCATTGACTGAGGCGATAAATAAGGGTGTAGCAAGGCGATTCACAGGGATATTATGTTTATTGATCAAGGCAGCCTCTATAAAGTTCCCTGCAGAACCAGAGTCCAAAAAGGCGGTTAAATTCAGGGAGGTGGAATGTGAGATGGAAAGTTGAACAGGAACAGTGAGCCGTGGAGAGGAAGCACATACACCCAGGGACGCCTCTCCCACCGCCACTAGGTGCGCCCATTTCCCTGACGTGGAGGGCGAATAGGACGGTCCTTTAAAAAATGCTCAGAACCACCGCAGTACAGACAAAGGTTCTCGTTCCTTCTGCGAGTTCTCTCCAATTGGGTCAAACGGAATCGATCGACCTGCATGGCCTCCTCACTGGGAGGTACATGTGCAGACAAAGGGTTTTGAAATACTGGAGCCAAACGGGATGCCCTCCTAGGGCGCTGAGAGTCTCTTTCTTGGCGGAATTCTTCACGCCTCTCAGCAAAGCGCACATCAATGCGTGTGGCCAGATGGATGAGTTCAGTGAGAGATGAAGGCAAGTCACGAGCCGCTAGAGCATCCTTAAAGTGGACCAACACCCAGGATTTTGACTATCCTGGGTCTTGGTCCACTTCGGTGGGGCACCCCCGATCGGGGTGCCCCGCTGTGTGAAACCCCCCCCGAACCCCCCGAACTCACCTCTGTCAGCGGCGACGGACAAGCCGCGGACAAGCGGCTCCTCCGCCGCCGCCTCCCGCGCGTCCCTGTTGACGCGCGCGTGCCCGCGCCGGCCATTCACAGACGGCCGGCGCGGGCGCGCGCACGACTAGAGGGGCGCGAGGGAAACTAAGGTAAGGAGTTTGGGGGGTTTGGGGGGGTTTCACCCCGCGGGACATCCCGATCTCGGATGTCCCGCGGGGAGGGAGGTGATCGGTCCGGGAATCGTATAGATTCCCGGGCCGATCACGGGTGGGTGTTGGTCCACTTTAATTTTACTAGAAAGTCCTTTCTTGAAGCAGGCACACAAGGCCTCATTGTTCCACGACAATTCGGAGGCAAGAGTGCGGAACCGAATGGCGTATTCACCAACGGACAACTCGCCCTGGACCAAGTTCAAAAGGGACGATTCAGCAGATGAAGCCCGGGCAGGTTCCTCAAAGACCTGGCGAAACTCTGAGACAAAGGTGTTAATACTGGAAGAGACAGGGTCATTGCGATCCCACAAGGGAGTGGCCCAGGCCAAAGCCTTTCCAGAAAGCAAACTGATGACAAAGGCCACCTTAGCTCGTTCAGTGGGAAATTGATCCGCCAACAACTCCAAGTGCAGGGAACATTGGGCAAGGAACCCTCGGCATAACTTTGCATCCCCATCATATTTAGCCGGCAAGGAGAGACGGATTCTGGCAGAAGATGTTACCGGGGGCTGTAGCGGTAATGCTGGAGCCGGTGATGGAACTTGCTGTTGCTGAATCGTTAAAAATTGCTGCATCATGGCAGAGAGTTGATTAATCTGGCGGGACTGCATAGCCACTATAGCAGGCAATTCAGTGGCATCCGGCAGCGGTACCTCAGCGGGATCCATGGCCGGATCTTACTGTCACGGACCGGGTGGAGCGGACTCGGGTGTGGATCCGCTTTAACTGTGGAACCGATGGCGGGTACCGTGTCAGGGGAGCGGAGTCTAAGAGGCCACCGGTATTCACCAGAGCCCACCGCAAGGCAGGTTGGTCTTGTGCGGCGAGTGACCCCCAGGTCGCTACCCCCTAACAGCGGCCCAGTCCCACAGTCAGCCGAGGATCAGTGAGGTACACAAGTGGCAGGCAAAAAGGCGTAGTAAGTACAGGCAGAGATCGGGGCTGGCAGCACAGGTTCGCGGTAAAGGTGAGTAGCCGAGGTCGGGGCAGGCAGCAAAGGTTCAGAGTCGGGGATAGGCAGAGGTCGGTACATGGGTGAGCAATCCAAGAATGTCTGACTTTCAACAAGCATGGAGAGACCAAGATACGGCACTGAAGGAAGGAAGTGCCTGTTTAAATAGGGGAAGATGATGCAGGATTGGATGACATAAACACCAATAAGTGCTGTAAAGGCCCTTTAAATCTCAGGGATCCTGTGCGCTCGCCCTCTAGTGGACGGAGACGTGTGCGCACCTGACCATGCAAGGAGGAAGCATTGGGGGAAGGGCGGCAGCTGGAAGCAGCCCTGAGGGAAGATGGATGACGGCTGCATGCAGCCATGGAGGTAGGTGAAATGCTGTGAGACGGGCGTGCAGCGCTCGCCCTAACACTTGGCAGGAGTTTTATTCAGTTCAGGTGTATAAGTGTCCCCTCCTCTCATTAGCCAACGTGTTTATATACATTTTTAATATTACACAATTTTGTGATAAACCTCCTTTAATGAAAATAAAATTAACACTAGGAAGGGGCAAGGGGCCAAAGGGAAAAATCATAAATTGTTTCCAAAAATGGAGAGAAGAGAGAAAAAGAAGAAATGTGTTAGCAGAAGAGAGAGAAAACAAGAGTTCTGCTCGGTTTACCCATTCATAAAAAGAAAGAATATGACCTTGAGTTCCATCCTGATCCAAAATTAGACACCAGAGGCAGCAAACCTTCAAATAATGTTCATAAATATCTGTTTTAATGGCAGAGAGCTTCGCCTTCTCATTAACTAGTAACTTGTGGCTGAGATTCTGTTTTTAACCATTTAAAAATGTTAGCGTTGCATTTTCCACGAACAAGCTATTGTTTACTGCACTAAAAATAAATGTCATTAGTTTCCAATTTTGTTTTGGCAGTTCATGTATAGTGTTAGGCAAACCCCTAAAACTTCGGGTTCGGCAAGTTCAGTCGAACTTTGAACAAAAGGTTGGTTCATGTACCCGAACTTGACCCGAACCCAAACCCCATTGAAATCAATGTGGACCTGAAATTTGGGGGTAAATTCTGCCTTTGGATGCCCCTTGACACGCCACACTCTGCATTAGTTTTAAGTGCACCCCTCACTTGCCACTGTGGGCTAAAAGCTGGTTGATGGGCTTCCCAGCAGCTTTTCCGAGTTCGGCCGAACGCCAAATTTGAACACGGACTTCTAGCTTGCAAAGTTCAGTACAAACCCAAACTTTGCGGTTCAGGTTCGCCCAACACCATTCATGTACCTTGAGACTAACTAGATTCCAAAGGGCACCATATTATAGTTTCTTATCCATTCATTGTCCAGCCGCTGAAACTTGGGACAGGACCACCAGACATGACGCTTCGGGCCCTACTACAGTCTGGGAGCATTTGGGGTAGTACGTAGGCTGGGGATGAGCTATCAGCCATTAGTACTGTGGAGCTATTCTAAGTTTTCTTAAAAACAGCTGGTAGGAACAGGTTGTAAAGACACACTACACAATACCTGTCCTCCATCCTGTATGTTGACCATGGCATTTTCCACTGTCACATAATCTAAAGAGCAAGTATTTATATTCATGGTTAAAAATACCTTAAATCGAGCTGAATCCATGGATTGCCCTGCTAAATAGCCCTATTGAAGGAAGAACTAGGGGTGAAAAGCAATTAGTCTACCATGTCCTGACGGGCGAATTTAAAAATAAGGTTGGCCAGATAATGGCGATGGAGAAGCTGACAGCTATACAGGAAGATGGTCTGGAGAGATTTCGGAAGGTGTGGACTCCCTGGATACAGGAATTTATGCCATCAGACTTCAACATAAATCTACTATTGGTATAAGTCCGTAATTAGAAGCAGACTTTAGGAAAGGTATATCCTCTTCATCTGTCTTTCCCCCCCTGTTTTTTTTTTCTTTTCCTTCACTCCCTCCCCACCTCATCCTGGTTACCCCACCCTTTTCTCTACCCTCCCCCTCCTAGGTTCTTTAGGGTAGCCTGTAGTCTTATGTACACTGTGTCACCTATCCCTAGCCCGGGGTAGGAAATCCAACCACTTAACAGGGAATTGATTCCCCTAGTGAAACTTCCGGGCTCATTACGGTAGTGATACAACGTGTCTATAGAAACAGTTTACTTGTCATTTTCTAGCAGTGTTGTAAATGAACCGCCTAGAATTTCTACCTTTGTGACTACTGCACTGTACTGCATTATATTTTTCCTATGTGAGGAAAATAAAGAAAATTAAAGTTTAAAAAAAAAATACCTTAAATCCTTTAACCCTAAAACCATATAAGACAAGGGTTCCTAACCAGTGGTGATCCTATCAGATGGTACTCAACAAGGCAGTAGACTGACCTACATTCTGCCTGATCTATACTTTTCCCACACTTGTTTCTTAAATACAAAACTGCTCTAAAAGGTGATTTTTATGGGTTTCATGCACATTATTTTGTTTTAGGTGACTGACAACACATACCTACCACCCAGGTGGTATTTGATGTAGTTAGAAAATAGAAAGCGGTACTTAATTGAGTAAAGGTTCTGAACCCCTGGTCATGGACATGCAGACAGTGTTGTACAGTGTTAACTATAGAGCAGGGCGTTCCCAGCCAGTTGTACTAATACCACTGGTGGTACTTGAAAGCCTATCAGGTGGTACTCAACAAGGCTGCAGACTGACCCCCAACCTGATATGCTGCCATGTATACGTTAACTATACTTGTACAAAGCTGTTCCAAAAGGTGATAAAATATGTATGTTTCATCCACGCTGTTTTGTGTGTTTTCCTATGTTTTTAGTTGGGTCACATCCCATACCTACCATTCAGGTGATACTTGAGATAATTAGAAAATAGAAAGTGATACTTGATTAAATAAGTTTGGGAACCTCTGCCATAGAGAACTGTAGGGATGTTAAAAATTTAGGCGATAGCTTTTGTAGGGTAGGGGTTTTTGGAGAGTGTATTTGAAGGCGAGCTTTTCTAACATCACACCTGATGAAAGAAGCACGTTTTTTTACAAAAGCTCACCTTTAAATGTTTTTTACAAAGGAATTTGCCTTATTTCTTTTGATCTCTAGGGCATGTAAGGACTTAAAATAATGCTGTGTAATGCCCCAAATACTTCTGCACAGTGTATTGGAGTAATGTAAAATCCTGACCAAAACAGGGGTTGTCTAAAAATGTCCTGAAATCAGTCTGTTGCCTTGTAACTAAAAGCACTAAAGAACTTTATATACAACTAAATAAAGGGGAATGTCTCTAATACGAAATCAACAGTAGAATTTTTTTGGGGACATTTGAAAAAACAGACTGTCCAAAATTCCATTTTAAAAAAGCTTCTTAGAGGCCTCAATTTATCATGTGATACAACATGTAGAGCAAAGGAGGAGGATAGTGTCACTTTTCTGAATATAGTAGACTTACTAGAGAAAATATTACTTTTGCCAAAATAAATGTGTTTGAAATAATCCAGATGTATTCCCAGTGCATTACAGGACTCCCCCAGAGCATGTTTACCTCAATGATTTGCAGATGGAGGGAGATTTTAATATGGAATCAAAACTATGATAAGGTAGAGAGATGGACCATGCTTTTCGCAAGTACAAGCAAAATTATAGATAATCATTGGTTGGTTAAAAAGGGATGGCTCAAACTGACTGAGCTTAAAGGAGCAGTATCGCGAAATTTGCATTAAAAAAGATAAATAATTAAATAGCCTATAACATGTGTATAAATAATCTGGTGATAGAAAAAGAAAAAAATGTATGCCTCTCTTTTAAATTGTATAATTAAAATGGCTCAGTCCATTTGCTGAATAGGGGGATCTGCTGGCTTGTATTTAGTGAGCTGCTTCATTTAGCCCACTGGTCTCCTAGCAGCACGTTACCTCAGAGGCTGACACTGTAATCAGTGGTAACGGCTGTGTGTGTGTGAGGTGCTGCTTTTGTTATGAGACCAGGTGACTCAAATGTGTAAAATCTATACAAAATAAACTAAACTGACTGAAAATGACTGAAATTCTTCTTTGAATAACTGTGCAGGAAAATCTAAAGGTATTAAAGTGGAACAAAACCCTGAGTGGCCGACCCTGAAGTCTATATATAGACCCGGCCATTGACCTTGCCCCTTGGGCATTCTAAATCAGGATGCCCACTGTGTGAAACGACCCCTGGATAACCACAGATCCCCCCATTTTTCTGGCGCGCTCACGCAGATAGTCATTTAGACAGGCCGGGCGGCCAGGAAGGTTACTGCTCAGGCTCCCCATCTGCGTGCAAACAGCGCTGATTGAATGAGAGCCCGCGCATGCGCTGTGGGACAGGGAAAGGTACGTTTTCACAGGCGAACTTGGGGATTTCACATATCAGGGCATCCCAAGTCAGGATGTCCCTAGGGGCACAAAACAAAACTCCAGATAGTGAAAATCCTGGGTTGGGCTTTGCTCAAAACACACAAAGCTGAAAGAAAGATCATATGGAAAAAAGAAAAATAAGAATATGAAAGAGAAAATGGTGAACTGAAAGATTCTGCAGCAGAGCCAACATGAAGGGAAAACTGTCAAAATCAGCTAAATGACTTCTAGAGCTTTTCTCTCTGTTTTAGATATATAAGTTCTGGCCAGGCAATGTTGCAATGTTGTTATCTGATGCTGGACGGCTGCCAGCACTGAACAGCTGAGACTTTGATACATTCTCCTCAGCGTGGAACTGATACATTGTTTCCCCCTCTCCTCAGCATGGAACAGGCCAGAGTGGCTGCCGACATAAACATGAGCTATTAGTCTCCAGCTGCTCAACACACACATCATTTTTTTCTACATTTGTAATTCTTACTCCAACACCTACCTACATTCCAAGTACCATTTAAATATAAGTCACCAAGAAAAATTTGCGATACTGCTCCTTTAATCACAAATCATGGTGGTTTTATTGTGAATTAATGTACAATCATGAACGGTTTTTAGGTGTGTGTGTGATCAAATTATATATATACAACTTTATAGTTAAACTGTATATGAACATTATTTTCCTGTTACATCTGCCCGATGACATGGTATGTATGGTGTGTAGTGATTCATTAATACTCAATGCATTTCGCCCATGAAAAAGCAGAGCTTCTTCAGGAGAAATGTAGCACATCTGGGTGGTGCTTGGCCCTTGATAGGTTTGTGTAATAGGTTGTAGCAAGCTTGGACCTGTTTTTGGTCCATTTAAGTTTGTATCAAGATAAACCCTTGGGCTGGAAAAATGATTCTGCTGGTGAAATGTGAATCTCCCCTGTCTGTAGTAAGTGGGATTGTCCTCAGTTTGTAGCAAGTGTAGAGTGGTTAGGGCTTATGGGTCTTCCAGTGGTAGGACTAGAGACCTGTCCTTGGTCGGTTCTCTGGTTATATTTATATTGAGTAGAATAGGTTGTAGGATAAGTGAAAATAGGTGTTTTTCCCTAGGGTAGTCCATCCCTGCCAGTGGTACCCAGGATGTCAATGTGCAAAGAATGACAGCCACAAAACTGGTGCTAGGCTAGGACAAACCACAGAGCAGGAATGCCCAGGATCAGGCAAGGATATACACAGGCGATCTGTCCAGGAACTGTAGTACCAAAGGATAACACTAGAGATGGGTCAGTAGTAAGTCATACAAGTCTTTTGGCACACCAAAAGGTTAATCCAGGCAATCAGTATGGTTCATGCAAAAGGTCAGTTCAGGACTCGATCAAACATATGCTCAAAGACAATACAGTGAGCAACTGGTAGACACAAACATCTTAGGAAAAGAACTCTATCATGGGTCGGAGAGATGTGGACAAAAAGGTTCAGCTTTATGCAGCTACAGTCCATTTAGAGCTACAGGACAGAGTCAGTATGGCAGTGGCAAATAGGATGCACCAGCAGAAAGCAGTCCTGGAAACATTACCCCTCAACTTTCCCCAAGGCTGCGCACCCTAGCAGGCAGTTTCTATGCCAAGAAAATATCCCACACCTCACCCATACTATGGTACTGCCTCATACGTGTATGTGCCATGCTGTGCCACTTCCTAACAGTGGCCCTGATCGATCTACGGAAAAAACGATGGCTAGAATAATGTTTCCCGCATTGCTGCAGGACACACAGAAATGATGGGCAAGTGGAATATTAGACCTAACACATATTCAGTAAGTTATCTGGTGTTTGTGATTATTCTGTTCTAAGAAAATGAGGTGAATATACTAAAAGAGAGATTAAAAGTGAAAAAAGTGGGCCGGCTGCCAAGCAAGATGGACGCTTGCTAGGACAGCTCTGCTTCCCGGGGACTCAGAGACAGCCGATTATCCTGACACAGGCAACCCGCGCTCACCTGTCAGACAGCCTCAGCATCCCCAGCACCTGCTGCCCCGATATGGGCAAGTCTGGAGCCAGAGCGAAGGGCCACGGCCCCGGAAAGAGTGGCGGGACTTCAGCGCGCTCTCGGCAGCAGCCCTCTGTCATGGCGGTGAGGAGGGAGAGGGGGGAGGGGTCTGCCCCCCGCACACAGCATGAACCGGACCGGAGCGGCGGGGAGACGCGAGAGGTGGGAGAGGCTGTGAGCCCCCACTGCAGCGCTCAGGAGGGGTGGATGCGGAGCCCCGTGGAGCCCACCCTGCATCCTTCGCAGTCGGCTCCCTTCGCGGGGGCCCAGCAACAGCAGGCTCATACAATGGCGGTGACTGGCGGGGGGGAGGGGCCTACCTCCCCCATGCAGCATGGCCAGCGGCACCCGGCGGACCTGCAACAGCCCTGCACAAAACAGGTGGGTGACACGACAGCCCCATCCAGCACCAAAGGGGGGTGGCTGCAGAACCCCGCGGGGTCCACCCCGCACCCCACGCAAATGGCCCCCAGCTCATCAGTGCCTGACTCTCGGCGCTCCTGGTGTTCCCCGCCACCTGTGACAAGCCCTGCCCTGGACTGCGGTAGTGGTGGGGGGTCCCCTCACCCCCCGTCGTTAGCATCCGTGTCTCCCCCCCCATTCTCCCCCCTGGAAGAAGGAATTGTCCCGGGAGGGGGTCCATCCTCCCACGAGGAACGGAGGCGCACCGTATTTAAGGAAGGCACTAGCCGCGAAGGTGGCAACCCAGCTATGGCTACGGATGATGAGGAATGCCCCGGCTCTCCCCCTATGCCCACAAGTCATTTTCAGTCTCTGTCAGACAGCTCACCCCTATCACTTTCTAATGGGGATATGATGCTTTCCGGAGTTCAGCCTTCGCCAAAAGGCAGTGACTTTTCCCAGTTATTGATCGATGATCCAGCGGAAGACAGGTCGCTGTCTGATCGGGGGGGGGCCTGTTCCCGAGCTCTCTGACCCGATAGTGCGAGATGCCAACCTACTGGCCAAATTTAAAGTCCTACTGCAACAGGAGCTAGCGACGGCCGTAACCCAGCTCACAACCAGCTACTCTAAGGAAATTAGGGACCTGTGTGATAGGACCAACACGTTAGAAGAGAAAATGGATGACATCGTGGTGGCCATGGAGAGCAGGGGGTCTGAATGAGCAGCCCTCAGAGACTACATGGACTTCCTACAGCAAAAATTAGAGGATCTAGAAAATCGATCCAGGCAGGTCAACATTCGCATTCGGGGCCTCCCAGAATCGATAGAGGATATACCAGCCACGGTTACAGCCCTCTTACAGTAACTGATCCCCTCCATGCCTATCGAACGCCTGGAGCTGGATCACGCCCACAGAGCCTTGGGCCCTAAAAGGTCTGATGGTCTCCCCCGGGACATTGTTGTTAAGCCAACCTTCTACCGTACCAAGGAAACAATCCTGTTGGCGGCCAGAGAAAAGGGGGACTTACGCTTCCAGAACCATCGCTACCACATCTTTCCAGACGTCGCACCCCAAACCCTGCAACGGAGAGCCATGAAACCCGGCTTAGAGATACTGCGGAGCCGCAACATAAAATACCGGTGGGGCTTCCCCTTCAAGCTCACGTTCACACACGAGGGCCGTCAGTTTACAGTTAACTCACCAGAAGACCTGCGGGACACGCTGAGGGGCCTGGGCCTGGCTCCTGCCGTCTCCCCGACCCGTACGTCTGATTCGACCGCCCAGCAGGCTCCTGGGCGACCAACGCTCCAGCCCTTGTGGGAAAAGGTGCATCCCCGCAGGAGGAGAGACCGAGTCGCCGGGCGCCTCGTGAGACCCGGACGAAAGGAGCCACAGCACTCAACCCTGTCAGCTTGCAGGCCAGCCTATAATCTGTCTCTAAACTTGGTTAAAAACAGAGGACTCGGTCACACACATCTGCAGAAGTATGCTTAAGCTGCACCACTACGCCAAAGTGCCTCTGTGGGGTGCAGTCCTAACTCTAATCTCTGAGAGCCCATCTGGGACATACAGTGCAATAGATAAATTGGGAGCAGGCTTACCTGAGGTTGCCCTAAACCTCTCAAGTGCAAGCCATGGGGTGGAAGGGTCAAAGACCTTGCAATACAGCCTAGACCCCACACACCATGTGCTTGCACAAATTCAAAAGAAGATACTACTACTAAATGCTGGGTTATTCACTACAGGTTTGCCTCCTGGTTCTCTGCCTGTCCAAGTTGTTCATTCCCCAAGCTTGTCCTGCGTCCCCGGGATAAGCCCCCTACTTGACAAGTTGTCAAATGGTCCAACCAGGGCCATGCTCGGCCCTGACCAATGGTCCTACTTCTACCACTCCAGAATCTGGACGGGTCTATGGCGGTAGCACTCCGCCCATGAACCCAAGGTTTTTTGTTTATGTGTGTTTCATGCTTCCTATTCTTTTTTACTGCTCTCCTTACATTCTGTTCCCTCTCCCGCCCCTTCCTCCCCACTTGGGCTTCCCGCGCTCCACCAGGCCAGTCACTAACGTCCTACACCATCTAATCCGTCATGGTTGGGCTGAACATTAAGGTTGTATCTCACAATGTCCAGGGCTTTAATGTCCCCGCTAAGCGCAATAAGGCCTTCCACTACTACAAGTCTTATAAAGCGGATGTGATTTTTCTGCAAGAAGCCAGATTCTCCACCCTTTCCAGGCCGAAATACCTTAGTGGTCACTTCCCTTTGGCCTATCTCGCCTGTGCTAGAGAAAAGAAAAGGGGAGTCCTGATTGCCTTCCGCAAGAACCTCCCATTTATTTGCTCTAAGGAGATCTCAGACCCCACTGGCAGATACCTCATACTGCAGGGCACCCTACACGATGTGGAGATCACCTTGGCCACGTATTATGCCCCCAACACCTTCCAGACCTGCTTCCTCCTTAACGGCCACAGCCTGTGCGATGTCTGGCGGGAAAAGAACCCTAGTGTCCGCGATTTTACATTCTATTCCAATCCTCACGGCTCGTTTTGTAGGATAGACCACATACTAGTCCCTCAATCAGTGCTACCCGCCACTATAGATTGTAAAATTTACGCTACGGCCTGGTCTGATCACAGTCCTGTAATGGCAGTCTTGGACCTCCTGGTCTCAACCAAGCACTCTTATAGGTGGCGGCTCAACGATTCTCTTCTGTCTAGACAACCTACCTGCTCTAAAATTCAGGAGGCTCTTCAGGAATATTTCTTGCTCAACTCTGACTCGGTCTCCTCCCCGATCTCCTTATGGGAGGCCCATAAGGCCACCATGAGAGGAAACATTATTTCCATAGCCTCTGCTGAGAAGCGCGAAAGACAAAGGAGAATAAGGGAGTTGACCTTGAGTTTTGAGCGAGACGAAATACAGTGGAAGAGAGCCCCGAACGCCAGAAATAAGAAGGTTGTAGACAGACTGCGACTGGAGCTTAACTCCAGGATGACCAGGCCGAGAAAAGACTCAGGTGGTCGAAGCAAAAATTTTATTAAAGAGGTAACAAGCCGGACACGATGTTGGCTCGGAAGCTGAAGGCCGCTGACCTGGATAGACGGCAGCCCATAAAACTGAAGCTCAGCTCGGGGATTGTCACGGCTGACCCCAACAAGGTTGTATCGACCTTTGGGGAATTCCTTTCAGCTCTCTACTCAGCCCCAGCAAACACGTGTACGGCTATACGGGATGAGTTTTTCGACCAGGTTGACCTGCCCCACGTTGAACAGGGGGATGTAGACAGGATGGAGGCGCCCATCTCACAGAGCGAAGTGCTTCTCGCCATTAAATCCCTAAAGACCGCCAAGACCCCAGGCCCGGACGGGTTCAGTAGCCTGTACTATAAAAAACTTGCCCCCATCCTGGCGCCACACCTCTCGAACCTCTTTAATGCCCTGTGTGCAGACACCTCGCTTAACCCTAGTTCGCTATTGGCGGACATCTGTATGATCCCCAAACCAGATAAAGATGGGTTGCTCACCGAGAACTATAGGCCAATATCACTAATAAACATTGATGTGAAGCTGCTGGCCAAAGTTTTGGCAGCGAGGTTGAACACATTCGTGGCTGACCTCATACATGGCGACCAAGTGGGGTTTGTCCCAACCCGTCAAGCTGGGGATAACATCAGAAGGGCGGCTCACCTGGTCCACCACGCCCACTCCAGGGACATCCCGGCCTTTCTGCTCTCCCTAGACATTCAAAAGGCGTTCGATTCCCTGTCCTGGGACTATCTATTGTGGGTGCTTGGGAGGTGGGGCTTTGGGCAGCGGTTCCTGGACTGGGTGAGAGCTCTTTACAAGTCACCTGCAGCCAGAGTGCGCTACTTGAGCTTTACCTCAGGGACATTCAGTATTGGTAGGGGAACTCGGCAGGGATGCCCTCTATCCCCGCTCCTCTTCATCCTGGCCATGGAGCCGTTGGGCATAGCAATACGAAATTCCCCCAACATCAAGGGCCTGGAGGTAGCTGGCATCCACCATAAGGCCATGTTCTTTGCAGATGATGCATTGCTCGCCATCACCCAACCGGTCACCTTGCTCCCAAACCTGTACAAGGTCTTTGACCAATTCGCCCAGGTTTCGGGCTTAACAATTAATAATGAAAAGTCTTGGGCATTGAATGTGTCTCTGCCGGTGGACGTGGTGGACCAGATTAAGGCCAACTTCCCTTTCCGCTGGACAACAGAGCCGCTTACCTGGGGGTGCGCATTTCGGCCATGTTTACTGACCTGTATGAAGCCAATTATCCTCCTGCCCGCTTAATGGAGGTCTGGAAGTCATACCCGATCTCTTGGATAGGCCGCATTAATGCGGTTAAAATGACGATCCTCCCAAAGCTACTTTACTTCTTCAGAGCTCTGCCGACTAAAATCCCACTGTACATGTTCCGGGTGATGCAGAGGAGAATCCTGGCTTTCATATGGTCTGCGGGCCGCCCAAGGGTGTCCAAGCGCACTATGCTAGCCCACAGAACACAAGGGGGGCTAGGGGTGCCCGACATAATCAAATACTATAAAGCCTCGCAGATCGCCCAGCTGGTCCCCATGCATTCCCACCTCAAACCCCCATTATGGGTTTTTCTTGAGCTCCCCAATTGCGCGCCAATACCCATCGACAGTCTACTGTGGACAGACCCCGGACACAGACCCAAAGCGCTCAGCCCCCTAATGAGACATTCTCTCACAGTGTGGGACTCGGTTAGGTACTCCGCCTCCTTGATGTCCCCCCATACTCCCCTGGCTCATTTGTGGGGCAACCCAAACTTTCCCCCAGGTGAACAAAACAAACTGGCTTTTAAATGGTGGCAGGATCGGGGTATATACAAAATAGCTGACCTACTCATTGGGGAAGGCCTTGGTTCCTTCAGCGCCCTACAGGAGAAATATGGTGTCCCCCACAAGGAACATTTTCGTTACATCCAATTGAGGCACTGGATTTTGCCCTTGACAAAATGATGTCCTTCCTTCCAGGTGATGACCCCCTTTGAGGTTCTCTGCGCTAATAACTCCTTTCAGAGGGGAATAATCTCCCTAATTTACTCAACACTAAACGAAACTAAGCCGGAGTCCCACGCATATGTGAACAGCTGGGAAAGGGACCTAGGTCCACCTGTGGGAGAAAGGGGGTGGACAGAGGTATGGTCTCGCATCCCAAAATGCTCCATCAACATCCTAACAGTGGAAACAGCCTATAAGGTTATGCTCCGCTGGTACCTGGTGCCGAGCCGCCTGAGCAGGATATTTCCGGGGCAGGCTAGGACGTGCTTTAGGGGCTGCAGTGCGGATGGGGACTTTTTGCACACCTGGTGGACCTGCCCGATACTGACTCACTTTTGGAGTCAGGTGTTCAGGATGGCTAATGAAATCTTCGGATCTAGCATGAAGAGGGATCCCTGGGTTGCCCTCCTGCACTGTAAGCCCTGGGAGCTGTCCAGTAAGCAACACAGACTTTTTGTCTACCTCCTCCTGGCGGCCAAGCAGACCATAGCCAAGGCCTGGAAGGCGCAGTTTACCCCAATCTCAGAGGTGTCGGCCAGGATGAACGGCTTTCTCATTAATGAGAGGTTGTCTAGTATTCTGACTCCCATGACAAATTTCTCTCTATATGGGAACCCTGGATAAGATTTGCCTGGCCTGGCGAATCTATGCGGGCGCTATAATTACCGCATTTGGTGTCTGGTGGAGCGCGGGAGTGACCACCCCCCCTCCCTCCTTCTTTCCCTCTCCTCCCCCCTCCTTTCCTTTCCCTCTCCTTCTCCCCCTTCCCCCCTTCCGTCTCTTCCTCCCCTCTTTCTCTTCCTCCCCTCTTTATACTTCGCCCATCCTTTTGGGTCATTTCTTTCTCTTTCTGCAATGCAACGGTTTTAATGTTTTCTCTTTTGTAATGATTTTCCTCTGTACAAACGCATGGCGGTGTCTGACTGTCCAGTGGCATGCCCCGGTGGGCCTGGTGCGGTGGGCGCGAGACAATGTGCGTACAGGCGTCGGTGCTGGTCGCGGACACCGTGAGGCTCCGTGGCCCTCACGGACCTAGAGAAGACCACTGCATAGTATAAATCGTGCTATTGGTGTCTGCGCGTGTCTCGTGCCTCATCGCACTTGTAGTCACGTGGTGGACTGTTGAACACTGGCTTGGTCAACTTGCAATATTATGAAAACGAATGTCGATACCTTTTTCTTTCTTCCTCTTTATACCTCCCCTGCGCGGGATGGCAGTATAATTCTGTACGCTTTGTAATACTGTTTTGTTGAAAATATTCAATAAAAATATTGAAACAAAAAAAAAGTGAAAAAGTGATTAAAAGTAAAGAACATTAAAAAGCATGGATATTCTATGACAGTAAACATTAACAGTACTAGCGGGTGAATACTTTATAGGCACTATACAATTAAGCAATGGACAATTAAGCCCTTGACTAATGTCTTATCTCTTATCACCATATTATTGATGCATTATTATATAACATGTTTTTTCTTTTAAACTAAATAAAATGTAGTAATTTTCCCCTTGACATGAAAATACTGCCTGCATATTCCCCCAAGCACAGGGCCCGGAGGCGCCTTTGCACTCTGCCTTTTTTTCTGACCCGCTTATCAGATGGTCTGAATTATAACAGCCGGTTTGTGTTGTTTTGCTCGGATGAGTCTTGCCCTGGTAAAGATGACACAAATCTATCTAAGAATTCTTGGAATGTGCTGGAAGCAAGCAGCATTGGGATAATTACTTGGAGAAATGGACTGAAATATGTTGGGTTGGATATTACTGGAAAAAAAAACTAGAAAAAACTAGAAAATACAGGAAAATGTTTAAACATTGATACAATTCCAAAGAGAATATGTCTGGGCTAATAGAGCAATCACTCAGTCTGCCGAGGTTACAGCAAATAACGAAAGGCTTCAAGTAGAAACACATGTCGATAGGGAAGTGTTTACTGACATGAGCGAGCCCCATGATGCTGTTTGATCGGGCCTTATGGGGGCACTTTCTTACCTCTTCACAATAGACAAAACTGTCCCACCCGGTGCAGACATATGTTTCAGGCTTCTTGGGTCGTGTCAGTGTAAAGTATGGAGCTATGATGGCTGTCAGAGGCTGAATCGTAATGGATAATAATAATAATCTTAATTTATATAATACCCACATATTCGGCACTTTACACTCAGGGTTCATGTTAAAACAGGATATTGACTGACATTGCAACCAAATGGGTAAACCAATGAAGCAAAAGGAGGACCCTGCTCGCAAGCTTATAATATAAGAGGAGAATGGGGGGTGACACAAAAGGTATTAAGAGCTTTGTACCATGGTACAGCCATCTTTGTAAAAATAAAAGCTGTATGGGCCAGCCACAAGCTGATTTAGTGCTTTTCGGAAGCAAAAGGTATGGTGGATGTTGCTTGTTAAATAATCGGAAAAATTATGTAGAAGATGGGTTAGAGAAAAAGAGTTGCCTCCCTCCATGGATCGCAAGCACACATAAATAGGCTGAATATGTGACTTGGGCACCGGGGGGGGCAGAGGTTAGGCCTTGCCGGGCCTGCGCTGTATAGCAAGTGTGGAAAGGTGCGCCTCAGCTGGAATGCAATGCTATCCAGAAGATCTGCAATGTCTAGCTGTGTGCTACTCGGTCCGGGGGTGCTTTTCCCCCTTCTGGCCATTGCACACTCACGCTCCGGGATCAAGGTTTCTATTGGTCCAAGCAGATGTGGGCGGACCAGAGTGGGAGGGGGGAAGGTGGCTGCCAGCGTAACGATCCCTGTATATAGGGGCTGGGGGAGAGATGCTATGGCGTGGCTACAGCACTAGCCCATTTCAACGTCTGTGCTGATCTGTGGCGCGCCGTTCTCGTCCCTGGGACATCACCAACTCAGGCCCACATGCTGAGCATCGGCCTCCTTCCTCCCCACTACCCACAGGAGGGGGCGCATGAAACCACAGCACTTCCTGATGTTCCATCTAATAGGTTTAGTGCACTGGGGCTTTTGAGGGGCATCCAACACCCAAAACGAAGGTAATCCAAACTTAAGTGAGATGCCTACAGTATAGATGCATAGGAATAATGTGATCAAGGGATACCTATTGATATTAGATAAAAATTCATGTCTATGTAACATCATGCAGGATGACTATGTAAGTAGAAGTTGTCCAAGCAAGTTTTTATGGATCAATACTAATTGCATGTCATGACCTTTAGGTCCACCTAAAGGTGACCAAGGCAAATGGCTAAAGCATGTCTTTTAGTGGAAAAAGGATTAAGAAGTTACAATAATATGAAGAAATAAAAGAAACAATTTTAAACAACTTGCTTGCAAGTGAAATATGTATTATAACTTGTACTTGTACTTTTACACCTGGAATATTTTTGGAATCAGGGGATAGAAGGAGTGATATTTCCCTTTCCCTTGCATTAAGGAGAGAAAAACCTGATTGATTAATAGTTTTATAATCTCCAGGACCCTGAGTCTTATATTGGAGTAAATGGCCATAACCTGTTATTATATCTACCCTAAAAAAAGCATTTTTAGGAAGGGAACTATTAATGTGAGTTGATCTGATTGCTGGGGGTAGGGCATTCCATCGAATTGGTGCAGCTCAGGAGAAGTCTTGTAAACTAGATTGAGAAGTTGGGATTACAGTGGTTGCTGTAGTCATAAGCCATTTGGAGCGTGTGGAGCACAGCTAGGGCAGTAGACTGAAAGAAGAAGGAGATGAGTAGTTTGAACTGTATCCTGTACATTATGAATAACCAATGCAATGGCTGTCAGAGGTAGAGGCATCAGAGGAGCAGAGTAGAGAGTCACATAGATAAGCCGGGCTGCTGCATTCCGGATGGATTGAAGAGAAGAGAGTTTAGAGAGAGTAGACCGGTTAGTAATGAGTTACAGTAATAAAGATTAGAATGGATCAAGGCAACAATAAGAGTTTTTGTTGTTTCTATCATAAGAAAAGTAATGCTGTGGAGTCGGTAAGACAAAGCCTGACTCCCACGCCTCAATTTTATCAGGCCTCCTACTTCAGCTCCGACTTCGATTCCTTTCTAAAAGGCCAATATATAGTAAGAAATTTACTGTGGTAAAATGGTAACACAGTGCTTTACCATTGTATAAGCAATAGGGCTACTTATCTAGAACACAAAGCATATTTATTGAAATACAACTTATGAAAAAATAACTTAAAGGGACATTCCAAGCAAAGGGTTAAATTAGCCTGCTTTCTGCCTACACACTGCTGCACTGATAAACCCTATAGAACTTGCTCCTTTCTGCTGACTTCTCTTTCTCAGTCCCCAAAATGACTGTTTACATTGAAACATTGCCTGGACGAGTCCTCCTCTGCACGCTAAATAAAAGATACAGAACCTCACTTTCAGCATGGAGAGAGCAGAAAATAGGCTTCCTGTCAATCCAGAGAGTTCTCCGAAATGAACTCTCGGCCAGGGGTTGTTTGGCCACAGCAAAGACACAGGACAAAGGAAATGCACTAAAGATGGTTTTATTAATAAAGGCAAAAGGAAACAAAAGATCTTAGATTCAGATACACTGTGTAAAGCAAAGAAACAAGGCCAACTAACAAGCACATAGGAGGCCTGCTACATGGAGGGCAAGGATAGTAAATGGCCAAGCAGCCTCTGGGAAGCCAGGGAGAAGCCTGCTTGCCACTAGATTCCCACATGGTAAAGGTTCAGGTTCAGACTCAGGTTCAGATTCAGAGCACCAAAATCCACAGCCACAAATAGATTGATAAACAAAGCAAACAAAATCCTGCTGCACCAGGTTAAGTGCGGACCCACTTAAATAGGCCTCACACCAGATGCAGCAGTAGAGGGGGAGAGAGAGCAGCCAGGGCTCTGCTGACGCCCGGTGGTGGCTGATGGAACTGCAGGCAGGGTAATCAATGACGCCAGCCACCAGCCGGGCATCAGTCGAAACCGGGGATCTTACACTTACTTAACCATTTGCCTGGAATGTCCTTTTATATTTCCTGTGCAATAACATAAAAAGTCTATACTCACCTTTTGTCCCCCACAGCTTCTCCATGCTGCGTCGGCATCTTCATACTTATCAATGAGGGAGAACGATTAATTCCATCCTCCATTGCTGGGCATCATGTGTCACTTTCTTGGGCTTCTGCTTTGCCAGCTGCTGGCCGAAAAAGGGACACGTGACCACCGTCGGCCAATCACAGAGGAACATTTCGTAGAGGGAGTGATAGGGAAAATTTAGAGCTTTGTAGGGGGTAATATTTACTACACACTCAGCACATCAGAGCTCTAAAATATTGTGGCAAGCGCAAGGCCAGGGCATGTTAAAGCAATAAAAAGACTCCTTGAAAGAAAACAGAACCTGCCAGTAGATAGGGAACAGGCCATCAAGATAGGGAACAAGGTATGTGTGGATTAGGAAACAGTATGGTAAGAACATTGCTAAACATGATTCTCTATTTAGACATCAATCATTCGGAGCATTCAGCATGGAGGGAGCACTGCAAACACTGTTATCTAATGCAAAAAGAGTAAAACACTTGGGAGACTCCTAAGTTATGGTCTCGCACTGCCACCGTTTGGGGCGCCCTGCTAACCTACACCCTAACTCAAAAAGAACATACATGCACAGACATGGTTAAAGGCTGGGCTGGCGAAAGAGAGAGAGACTCGCCAGCCTAGCCTTTAACCATGTCTGTGCATGTATGTTCTTTTTGAATCACTGTTATCTGCTTGTAGAGAGCACTTAGTGGAACAAGAAACACGCAGGCTTTGTTGCTTAAGGTAATCTAGGCCAATGTTTCTAAGCGTGTTACTAGAAGTATGTGCTGCTCAGTTATGCATAGCATCCGTCAAAGCCAAATATTATGTTCACTACATATGTCAGAAAAACAAGCAGGCTGTAAAAATACTTTAAATGATTTTATTTCTTATCTGCCAAGTGGGTTGCCCTACAACCAGGAGGTCCAGAGGTAGCGACCACACTGGGGCCTATGAGGACAGGGGGCCCTATTTTTTCTATATTTAAGTTGTTCTTTCCCCTTGTTTTAATCTGATTTGGCATTGCACCCAGAAAGCAAACACCATTGTATCTACCTTTTCCATATTGAATATCTAATTGTAGTCAATTTAGCTGCACATTTGCATCGTAGAGGCTAAATACGACAGGACAAGCTATTACACAAGGGCTTCATTTGATGTCTACACCAGGGCCCGCTCACATTTAGTCAAGCTCTGTCTGCAACATTTCGCATGTTAATCTTCTTCGTTCGAGAGTCTTTATACTATAGGACGATTGGCCTTTTCTTTGCAGGGCATCTTGATTTCAGATGGCCCGATTTGTAAAGCCCTTGGGATCACTATAAAACTCACCAGTTCCTATGGTACATGCATGAGCCACACAATCAGGGAATTTGCTGCTGCAGGAATGCCTGCCACTGCAGGAATGCCTGCCTTCTATTCAGTGTTACACTAATATGAACACTGATTAGAGGATGCACCATGGGATTTCTGGGATCAGGTTGCCCCCAGGGGACAAGGAACAAAACCCAGATCAATAAAAATCCTGGGTTTTGTTCTACTTTCAAGCACAGCTACAAACTGCTAGGAAGATGCCCACATGCAGGAATGTCTGAATGCAGACCATCACATTCAAATCTGTAGGTGTGGCATAAAGAAGCTGTCCAGACAGGGAAAAAACAAAAGTAGTACAATTGTCCCCCGTATGGCCTCTGTCCTGCAAAACCTCACAGGGTGACGAGATGATGTCCTGCGGTGTTCACGCTCACTGATGTCATAAGGGACCAATGGCTCTGCATCAGTCACAGTAACTTGAGCATCCCCCCTCTATTACAGTAAATGGAGAGGGTAGCTAGCATCACTGTCATGTCTGATGGCAGGGGGTGGTTTACTTTGCGAAGGTACGGGTGATAGAATGTCTGGCCAGCATGGGACTCAATCGTTCCTGAGTGCCAGAGTGGGAGTGATCAGTTGCTGGGGGAAAGAGGTGAGTATCCGTTTGCTTTTTTAGTAGACTGGACAGACCCTTTAATTTTTTAGCTAATGATATACAGTAGGCTTAAAAGTATATTGCAATCTCTATGTTTTGGGAGTTCAAATGGGAAATAAATGTGGCATGTAGCCCCCTCTGTTATTGTTAAGCAGTCTAAGACCTCCAGGAACCTGTCAAGCCCTTGGTCCCAAACAATAACCACAAAATCCAGACCAAGACAAGGACAGTGCAGGCAATAGCAATAATAAGGCAGCAAGGAGCTCACCTCAATCCTATCCCATGAGCCTCTCCACGATTTCCTGCAGGTTTTCTCCTTGTTTCCTTACCATTTTTTCTCTGACCACAATCAAAATCAAAATGTGGTTGCCTGGCTGCCCCTTCGTATATATACATGAGCGACCTGGTGTGGTCATGGAGAAATGAACTACCAGTGAAAACAGTGATAGATCGTATCACTTGTGTGTGGATTTTTACTTACAATAATTTTTTGGGCATAAAGATGAAATGACATTTGGAACATATTAAGCTTTTTAAAATTATTTTATTTCACTGTTGAAAACTAAGGAATAGAAAAAATGTAGGGTCCCCTCTTCTAAGTCTACAAGCCGTCAGGCACACATTAGGGTTGATTCAGAGAGACAAAAAAAGACTTTCGTTTTTGTGCCGATCTGTTTTTTTTTTCTTAAATGTTCCCGCTCTCGTATGAGTGTACGAGCGATTCTATGCATGCATTGCTATCCTTCAATAAAGTCTTCGTCCGTTCGTACGGCAGAGTACGAGTATGAGGATGTCATTTTCCAACGTGACTTTTCTGTTTCATTTTCTCATGTTACAATGTAGGCTTTCGTTTTTGCCCTTTTTCCATCGTCTCCTTCCACGAATCCTTTACGTTTCCCGTTAGATTCTGTTTCCCTTTTTCAATAAATAATCGTCTGGATGTAAATCCTTACGATCTTACGCCTGCGCACTACACACTTAACTCATTAAAGTGCTCGCCTACATATTTGGATCACTCACTTCTACTACAATGCTTAGCTATATCTTCCATGTTTCACCCCTAAAACTTACCCAAATCACATCGCGGTTAGGTTCTTCTTCCATTTTAGGCCCCTTAAACTTACCCAAATCACTTCGCGGTTAGGTTCTTCTCCCATTTTAGGCCCCTAAAACTTACCCAAATCACTTCGCGGCCATCTGAATCTTCATCTATAAATATTTATTTTTGTATTTTTGGAAAAAATGACACTGAATTTTTTTTTTTAATAGCAGAAGGCCATTTGTGTTTGGCTTTTTTGAAAAAAAAAATTTTGTTTAATAAAAACATTAAAAATTTGTAAAAATTTAAAATATTTAAAATATATACATATATACAACAGAGTGGCAGGACCCAGAACACTAGTCTTCTTCTGTTGTCCCCAACGAGTCAACCAGCTGCTGCATATCAGCCACCATCTCAAGGACCCTTCTATTCATTTCTTCCACGCCCGTGTGGTCCCTGTATAAAATGTAAAAATAATCATTATTTTGAGACAAGTACATGTTTCTCACCTGTGGATGGAATGTTTGTTAGTTGCCAACCTAAATCATGACGACATATGTAATTCTGCTAAGTCATTAATCTAAGGAAGTGGGTAGAGGTCATTCTGCTAAGTCATTAATCTAAGGAAGTGGGAAGAGGTCATTCTGCTAAGTCATTAATCTAAGGAAGTGGGCAGAGGTCATTCTGCTAATTCCATTGACTATGGCTTGATGTATCTGGGTGATCATGTCAATTACCACATACTACAATGAATGACATTACAACTTGGTTGGTGGCCGACGCCTGCCTGTCAATTTCAATGTGTGTGTCACATCACTCACCTTCTCCCTATGCCTCCTGGGCGAGATCTGCTGCAGACTGCACATCTTCACCTGCTTAGATTAAGGGAATTAGCTTTGTAGTAAATAGCATGTATATGTGTTTGCAGTTACATGAAGAGTCACATACCAGAGGCTCCCGCCTGCATCGCTGGGTACGAATCCCTGCCCATGCCGTGCAGCCCCTCCTCTGTGGAAAGGTCCAGGGGCTGGTCGGAGGACCCAACAGAGGAGGGGTAGGACCGTCGCCCTGTAAAAACACCACCTTCACTTCCAGCTGCAGATTCATGCAGCACTGGTCGGCCTGTGCGCCTCGGATTCGGTACTCCATTTCCAACACTAGAAAAGAAAAGCAATTATAACTAAAGGCCTACCTTCTGTATTAGTTACATCTTGCATGCAATCGCTATGTACTTACTAGGGAAATGGAGTCCGAAAAACCACCGCACCCGGGGCATGTGCAGCCGTTTCAGGTCCGACCAATGCTGCATGATCTGAGTGTGGGTGAAGGTGGTGTCCGTCTGATGTTGGATTCTGGAAACTATCTCCAGGGCGACGGTCCGCTTCTCAAATGAGTTGGGCAGGTAGTCGTACCTGTGCTCCAGCATCGTCTACAAAACACAAAAGAAACATGGGATTTAGATCAAACTGCATACAAATATCTCTCATTTGACTAAATGACATTAACAGACACATTTCTAGCCTAATACAATCTTTGTAGCTGCCATAAGTGTTTGTTCGCACTTCTGTTTGGCACGGAGTTTTAGACTCTTATAAAACAAACCGTTTATTCCTGCGCTTCCTTAAGGGCTAGGCATGCATTTAGATGGCAAATCAAAGGCATTAAAAGACACTTACAAGCATGATGATCTCTTCTTGCTGGCTGGTGAAGATTGTGGGCGCCATCTTGCCTCTTGTCTGCAGCAGATAAGTAATGCCCCAGCGGTTTCCAGGTTCCGCACGGCCGGACGAACGGCCGTACGTACGCGTACACGAACGTGTAAGCGTCATACCCCGGTATTAGTATTTAAAGTGTCCTGGACCCACAGCTCATTCTCTTTCAGAGTCTCAAAATTATGGCACCCAAAAAAGCCGGCGCTAAGGCCAAAGCAGCAAAGAGGCAGAGAAGTGTGAGGAGGCTTCTGCAGGCCCCACCACTCGCTCAAAAATGCCAAAGGCTAAGCTGCGGGAAACCCACAGTGGGCAGGCCGAGGCGACCACAAAGGCACCAACAAGCACCAAAACAAAGGAGCCAGCGCCAAAGAAGAAGGCCCAGGCCAGAAAGCACACAGGTACGGCCCCTAAAAAGCACACCAAGAGGGTAAGAAGCCCCAGCCCCCAAAGGTCAGCATCACCCCACCCACGTGGGCCAAGCTTCCATGGCAAAAGGCCAACCCACCGGGCCCGAAGCCCCAGCAGCCAGAGCTCACAATCACCCCACCCACGTGGTAAAAGCTACCATGGCAAGAGGCCAACCCACCGGGCCAGAAGCCCCAGCAGCCAGAGCTCACCATCACCCCACCCACGTCCAACAACCTTCCAGGGACATGAAAGTGTGAAGGGGCCACAGAAGCACAGGGCAAGAAGCCCAACATCATCCACCACACCCTCTCCTCCGCGCCCACATTTGGCACCGGCAGAGATGGCAAGGCACTCTCCATATGCCACAGCTACGCCTGCTAGTTCAGTGGCCACCCAGCCAAGAACCCCAAGTCTATATCCAAGTCCAGTTCAATCTGAAGCCAGCCACCTGTCCTACATTTCTCCGCAACACAGCCAGGCCAGAATGTCCCCTGATTTGCCTGCAACCACTGATGAGCCAGAACATCAAGCAACAGGGCGCACATTGCGCCAAGGCCACTTGAGTGGCAAGTTTGGGGAGGCCTCTCCTTACATTATGATGAACTATATGGCCGCAGATCCAAAGCAACCAGCAAAATACGCAAAGCAGAAATTTTAGAGGAGCTCACCAGACAGGTCAATGCAGCGGGGGATGAGCTCAAAGATGTGGAGCGGATTCAATGCAAAATATCCGACCTGAAGTATGCAGCACAGAAGAAAGAAAATAAATGGCGAAATTACAGGTACATATCTGCTTTGTGGATTTGTCTGCTTCTTGTTTTGTACCCATTTTCCTACATTTGCAAAACTATCTTTTTCAGCCTACAAACTGGGGGAGGCTTCCCCACTAAATTACAATTTTCCCGAGCTGAGGAGATGGTGCTGGGCCTGATACATCCCGTGGCCTTAGAGGGACACTCGGGGCGACGGGACACGGACATCCCTACTATTCCTGCAGGTTAGTAATGTTAGTGTGTATGTGAAATGTTTTCAATGTGTAAAATGAGGATCAAAGGCATATATGAACACATGCCCCTAGGGAGTGCCTTGTAGTGGATGTTACAGTTTTAGCAGGGTGTGTAATGTCTGTGGAATGTTAATTTTCTAATTAGCTTGGCCCTACATGACCTTGGAGAGTATTTATGGACACTATAAAAGTCTTTACATTAGTAAAGGACTGCCTGTTATGTGATTCGAGTCAATCAGATCCAACACTTCCATCTTTGTCTTTAGGCCACTTGGGTTTGAGCTGTGCTTTGGTCTCAAATACTTGATCTGGGGTCAGGGAAAGGTCTACCTAGGAAGAATGGCAAGCAGCATATTCTTAAGCCAAATGCTATTTGCAAGCTGAGTGTGGGCCCCTAATGGCCCTTTAGGAATGTGTGAAGCCTCATAACAGCCAGTACATGCATGTTTATTTTATTTAAGGTGACCAATGTGTATGTACATGTTGCTTACTACATCTAACAGATAACGTTGTAACGTGTTTTAATGACGCATATGTAGTAATACAGATCACCAAGGCATATTTGTGTGTTTACATGCCTTTTTGTAAACAATACAGGCCAGCATCATCCCTCAGTTATTGTGGAAGCCTCAGCCAGTTTGACCACGCCGTCAACTTCCGTGCTGCCTAGGAGCCAGGATCCGATATATACGGTAAGTGTATTTTTCAGAATCTGCTGATGCATGTGAATTTACATGAATAATTTGCACAACAAAATTATTGAGGACCCAAACTGAACCCTTTTTTTTACATGTCCCAACAGACCCACACACTGATGGAGGAAATCCAGGAGCTGGTGGAGGATGGCACCTTGATGGGACCTTCAGAACAGACCCCCTGGAACATAATCTGCAACTGTCCCAACATGTTTCTACACCAAATCCTCTGCAGCAGACTGAAGCTGGCCGCATGCTGCCAGGCCATCGTGGGCAGCATGCAGAGACTGAGCCTACAGTCCCCAGTGGTATGTCTGCTGCAGAGGATTTGCCAAGCACATCTGTGGCTGTTGGTCGAACTAGAGGACCATCATCAGCATGTGCCCCAACACAGGGAATTGGGAGGCGTAGTCTGCTACGTCGCCCAGTTTCCCAGGGGAGGCGTGTGCCGATCATGGAGTCAGCATGACACCATGAGAAGCGTTTATTTCGCCAACAAAATCAAAGAAACAACGAGCAGCATCATGCACAATTAGAGACCTTAAATAATACCTTAAACACCATGCTGACAGAATTTAGGTCGACGAACAGCCACATGGCCACCTTAGCCACAAATTTCACAGCCATGCTGGATGAAGTTCGAACAACCAATAGAAACATGTTGCAACAGTTGCAGATTAGGAATGCCACACATGCCCAGGTGATGGGCCACCTCCAAGGCCCACAACCAGGGTTTTTTGGGCATCAACCATATTAACCCCTATTTGCCCTGTATCTGCTACACATCTTTGCTCTACATCCCCACTGTTTTGACCTGTCTGGTGAGCCCTACCAATATAAGCTTTTGGTATGGCTTGCCTTGTATGCTTTGGATTTGTGGCCATATAGCTCATTAGAGTACTGAGATAGCCCACTAGCCAATGCCTGAGCTCAAGCCTCACTGAACCTGCCACTCAAGCTGTTGCGCTGCAGGCAGGCTTGGGCCTAATTTCATTGCTTCTGGCTCACCCTGTTTGTAGGCATGATTGGGGGACATTCTGGCCTGGCAAACTAATACCTTAAACCCTGGCAGAGATTGGACTGGACTTGGATTTGGACTGGGGCTTCTTGTTTGGGTGGGCCACTGACTTACAGGCGTAGATGTGGCATAGGTATGGCTGCTTTACACCTGTGCCTGTGACAAATGTGACCAAGCAGGAGAGGGTGTGTATGTGTCCCTATGTATTTTTTGCAAAAATACTTTGCCCTGGAGTGCATTACTTTTAAAGTCCGGGATGTGTACAATTGCTAGGTGGCATTATTTGCCGAATTTTTTAATTTATGTGGTCCGATGAATGTACATGAAGTATGCAAGTGCCCTTAAACTACAAATGTACATATTTGTAATAAATATATTGAATGTGACTTTAACTGTTGTTGACTTCATTGATGCATTAATGTTTTGTTGAATTTTAGCAATGACAATGAATTTACAAAAACAACAGGGCCCAAAAAAATACATTACTCTCAGATCATGTGTGAAATGTTTAGTATTTAAATTATTACTAGTTGTTAAACAAACAAAAACTTCAAGATTCACAAATCCAAATTATAGTCAAATAAAAACATTACATACACAAAACAAACACAGCACCCAAAAATTAAGAAAAATGTGTAGAAATCAAATTGGCCCGAACTGCTTGGCCAGAGGCACTAGGTGTGCCACGGTATTGTTCATCTGGGTCCTGGCTGGAGAGAGGGGCAGATCCAAATACAGGGGGACACGCTGCATTATGGCAAAGTTATGTAACACACAACATGCTAGAATTATATCTATGACCTTCTTGGGGTCATACTGTAGTGCCCCCCGGTATGGTCCAAACAACGAAAGCGGGTTTTTAACAGGCCAAACGCCCTCTCCACCACGGCCCTGGTCTTCCTGTGGGCCCGATTGTAGGTGTCCTGTGGCGCATTCTGTGGCCAAAGGACGGGCGTCAGCAGCCAGGGAAGCAGTGGATAGCCGGAATCCCCTGAAACAATAAAACAAAATTACCAAGTCCACATTACTCCCAAAATGTAAACAAAAAAGGGGCCATCACCATGACTAAGAGGCTATGTAATATTTGACAGACACCCTGAACATACATCTGATTAAAAAACAGGCTAACACCATCTAATGCATGTTCAGACCATTAAAAAAGCCAAGATGGCGGATGAGGGCAAATCAGGCAGACTGCTAACAGGTATTGGTTTAGGACTGTGCTGCTCAGCATTCTTGGATGTCTTACCTTTTCAGGAACCCAGATCTGCTTTGTCTGAGGCAAGCACACCCGCCCCCTGCTTTTTATCCCGCTCTCCTCTACTCAGTAAGTGTCATGCTTCGAAGCAAAGATGGCGCAGACCCTATCATAAAGGCAAGAACAGAATTGCAGCCGAGTGTGGGGAAGAAGTAATTTACTAGAAAGTGGACATTTCTAATTTTGCTGGTCAAACATTTGTAAAGGTTTTGTGGTTTGCTAAATATAATGGTTAAGGTACGGTTTCACATGTCATCAAGGGGTAAACACAGGCATAGTTTCAGACATGGGTCATAAACTATATTCATAGGCATACATTGAAAAGTGAATGACGTTATTTGCGTCAACTTACCAAGGAGCCATCCACCAGAGAATTCTACAGGCTCAAACCGACAGTGCAATCCAGATCTACGCAAGATGTACGCGTCATGGGATGAGCCTGGAAACCCGGCGAGAACACTAAGGAACCGTATGTCCGGGGCCACCACTGCTTGGACATTCATTGAGTGGCCCATTTTGCGGTTCCTGGGAAAAAGGAAAAAAAACAAAATTAGCAAGGCAAGGTAAACTACTTAAACACTAACTCCTAACACCCTCCCAAAAACATGTTGGCCAATCCAAATAACAATAGCTAAGTACATAAGTATTTTTCACCCCAAAAAAGGAGAGGTATGTTGCATCAAGTAAAGATTAACTGTAAATTGCCTATTTAAGGACCACATGAAAATGTTTTCCTTTGTGCGACATGAAAAACATTGTATAAGCTAAATACGTTTCAATGTTTCACAGGGACTAGTTACAAGGAGGGAATTTACAAGGAGGGATTAAGAGATATACAGAGTCAGCTATTTCACAGGGACTAGTTACAAGGAGGGATTTTGATAAATTTAAAATACTATTTATGACAACTATATCCCAAAAAAAAAAGAACTTGCCTATAGATGTACTCGTCGGCTACCGGAGGCACCAAGGCAATGTGGGTGCAATCAATGGCACCCATGACGTTGGGCATGTCGGCGATATTATAAAATGCCAGCCTAAACTCGTTCCAGGCTATCATGTCATCCGGAAAAAATATATATTTCTGAATAATGGTAGCCACGCCTTCCAAAAACTTGGATAGAGCGTGGCTCAACATAGGCTGGGAGATCCCCACGGAGAGGGCAGCCATCCTCTGGAATGAGCTGTTCGCCAAAAATTGCAGGCAGCCAAGCATCTTGGTCATACCTGAAATTGCTTGCCCTTTCCTTGTGGTGCGGGCTAAACATGGCTGCAGCTCACTATACAACTTATGGAGGGAAGCGCGATTAAGTCTGGTGAGCTCGAACAGCTCAACGTCATGCATGCCATCTATGTGCATGCGTCGCCAGTGCAATCTGGTCTCAGCACGCCGGACAATTTCTGTTTCAATCTTTTTATTGTAATTTTTTTGGTATAAAAGTTAAACAGTATGACATATTGTTCTTATACAAATAAAGAGAACACAGAATACAAGTTATCATTCTTAATACACCTTCACATGCATGTAAGTCATCATTAGTGAACCGTTAAGGCACATATAGAGTATTGTGAGACTTCTAGGGAGTAATGGCGCATAAACATAAGCACCTTAAAATTGGCGCCTAGAAACGTATGTATATGCTTACTCAATTTGACAGACGGGAGGATTATCTCCTCCTGTTTCGAGCTCCCTGTACTGCCACCCCTCCAGTGCCAAGGGAGGGGGAAAAAAAGGGGGGGTAAAGGATTTGGGCAAAGGAGGGCGCTGGATAGTAGAAGGGGGGGCTGGGAGAAGAGAAAAGAGAGGAAAAAAAGGGAGGGGAGGAAAATGCATATATTCGGGTTTGTCTGAATCGAACTTTAGCGAATCGCTCATCTCTGGTGGGAGCGGGGAGGCCGGCTGCGCTGTCAGCAGGCGGCGGAAGCCGGCTTCTGCCGCCCGCTGACAGCGCAGCCGGCCTCCCCGCTCCCACTATACAGCAAACACTTACCGGCATGATGGGAGCGGGGAGGCAGGCTGGGTTGTCAGCTGACATCAGAGGACGCGTCATCAGAGGAAGCCGACTTCCTCTGATGACGCGTCCTCTGATGACAGCTGACAGCGCAGCCGGCCTCCACGCTCCCACCATGCTGGTAAGTGTTTGCTGAAATAAAAAAATGGCGGCATGGTGGGAGCGGGGAGGCCGGCTGCGCTGTCAGCGGGCGGCGGAAGCCGGCTTCTGCCGCCCGCTGACAGCGCAGCCGGTCTCCCCGCTCCCACCATGCTGGCATTTTTTTTTTTTTTAATTCAGGGAAAATTCGGTCAGTACGAACCACTAAAAATTCGGGTTCGTGCTGAATCGAATTTTCCCTGAAATTCGGAGCGAATTCAGGTTCGTTAGAACCGATTCGCTCATCCCTATATATATCCATTTTTTGCGGAAGGAGATTTGCAAGCCTTACATCACTGCATCAAAACCTCTCTCAGTTCCGGAAACGAGTATTCCACCCAGGGACCCAAAATCTTCATGAATTGCTCATGGGAATCATTCAGAATGCTGGTTAGTTTTTCGTTAATAAAGATGCCATTCAGCCTCTCTTTCACCATCTGGAAAGGGACGTTTCCTTTTTTCCATAAGCTGGCGATGGCTAGTTTTGCTGCTAACATAACTTGGGACAGTAAGGCATGCTGGGACTTAGAAATGCCCTCTGGCTTCACATGTAACAGGGCGACCCAAGGGTCTCATCGCAGGTTATTGTGCAGAAGGGTATACAATAGGCCAAAGACCCGAGACGCCGGACAATTTCAATGCCCATGAGCTGCAGATCCTCATGCTCCTCAAATACACTAGAGTCGTCCATAGCTGCTAGTCTCAAGGTCAAAATGGTCCTGTAAGGGGATCGCAAAGGAAACGGGTTTATAGGGTGGTGGGCCGTCGGCAATCACCTCTCTGAATGAGACGCAAGCCCATACCAATAACGTAAATTATCTGAACGTACGAAACATATCAGATTGGGATGGGAAAATGATCCGAACTAACGCAAATGTTCCGATTTGCTTTCGTTCATCGAAAGCGCATTTGCACGAACGTTCGTACGAATAAAAAATGTACGAAAAAAAAAAATTACAAACACACACAAAAACTTTCACAGACAGCTACGGAAGTCCAGACGAATGTGCCTCTGAATCGAGCCTATTGTCTTGTATTACCATTGGCTGAGGGTCAAGGCCAGGTTCATTCACACCCCTGTGACCAAGGGTCAGGGCATTTGCTAGGCATAATAGTGCCCAGTACAGGAAAGGAAAAGCTCTGCCCCCTCCTCATCCATCCTATGGTCCAGCTGATGTTCCATACAGTTATATGTCAAGCTGTGCCTCTACCTTAGCAGCAAGAAATGCCCCCACATGAATATGCCCAATAAAGTGAGATGAGGGGTCTGTATTATGGGCAGTACTAACAGGGGCCCTGACTCATTAGAAGAAAACAGGATGGCTGGTATAAAGGTGTCCCCTGTGGCCTTGGCGCCCAGGGCGATTTCCCTACTCGCCCTCCCCTAGTGTACAACAGGCAAAGCAATGGTGGTCTGCTTAGTAAGTACTGGGGAGTGACAGGTGACCCTCAGTCACATGTTGGGCACCATGGACAAAGGTACTTATTAGGTACTGCATCCACTTCAGATAGCTATTAATGCATGGCCTGCTTTCAACTTTGAAATGCTAAGGGTTAACTAACTGAAATTCCTCTGGGTACTTTATACAAGAGGTTCTCTTGTTTTCAGTCTTGAGAGTCCATTGAGTTTTGTCAGCACACATCATCTAACTTCTTAAGAGTAAAGTACTCCACGAGGCTCAATTACACAGGATGATTTAATGGATTGTCTGAGAAGTCTAAATAAGGTAACAAAGTAATAGCCCTTGTTGCATTGAATTATGCTGTGGTAGACAACATGCTGAACTAGAAAATCCAATATTTCATCTACATTTTTTTCTCATCCCCAAACATTTACTTTGCTGCGACTTCTGCAAGCTAAGTTACCTTTAGAATGTGTAAAAGCCTACAGTAAAGTGGACCAAAATCTTGGATTTTCACTATACTGGGTTTTGCTCCAAGTCCTTGGGTCATCCCGATTTGGGATACCCCAGTGTGTGAGACCACGCTGGTCCCCCGATAGTCATACCTAGCACAGGGCCAGCTTCTTATGCTGCATATTAATGAAAAAAACCTGAATGGATGCTTAGCCGCACTAGCGATCGCCATGTGGAACCCCTGCTTGCCTCTAAGACTGCACACAGATATGGCAGGCATGACCACGCACAGACCTAGGAGGATGCGTTGCCTGCACATCCAACGTGGGTTTGTCAGAGAGATTAGAAAATCAGGCTACTGGCAGGGTTTCACACAGTGGGACTTCGCAAATCGGGATGCCCGGGGTGGATATTTAACTAGACATAGCATATTATAGATACTAGGTCTGGTTTTGGTCTACTTAAAGTGAAACAAAACCCAAGATGTTTACTATCCTGGGATTGGGTTCTTTAGCCGGAACACCCCGATTGGGGGAAACTGCGTGAAACCCCCCAGATCGCCAAAGTTAACTTACCTCTTGCCAGTCCTAAGGCACATGCGTGGGCACTTGGCCAATCACTGTGCTCAAAGCTGCTGACATAATTTCATCTAAGCCTTCGTCTAAGGCCAGCGAATCCAAGCATGCTGGCGGTCGCATACCCCGCTTCCCTCCAACAGGGAGCATGGTGATGGATATTGGGGATGCGGCCGCAGCTCGAGCATGCGCCATTGGACTGGGAAACAAGGTAAGTGTATGGGCCGACCTGGGGGGGTTTCACACAGTGAAGCATCCCGATTTTGGATGCCCCGGGGGGATGGAATCAGTCGGCCTGGGAATCTTATAGATTCCTAGGCCGATCGCCGTGAGTTTTGGTCCACTTTAAAACATCTCTTTTTTTCTCTCTCTATATATATATATGTATGTGTGTGTATTCGAAAAAATGTGGTGCTGGCATTAAATGTGATTAATATACCATTTTAGCATGTTTCAAAAAAGGAATTAGCATCATCCTACATGAGATACATAAATATTGTTTTGTACCCATTATAAAATACCAGTTGCTTTGGTTCTAATTGCACATTTTATGCCTTTGCTTTGTTTCTAAACCAAAGAGATTTGTGCAGATTTGAATTCAATCAATGGTAAATTGGACATTCGTTAATGTAGCCATCAGTGTTTGTCCATGGGCAGAGATATGTGTGCGCTTGACAAATGGATAATCTACTGTAATCCCCAATTGCACATCTCCTCTGAATGGGATTATCAGCATGGTTGTGTGTTTTGGCTGTGCTGTTTGCGGTGTCCCTAATGACGTGTGTCTGTGTAAAACATCTGTTGACTCCTTCTCTGCTTTCATTTCGTCCTTAACATCTTTTCCCTGGCAGCATAATATTCTGACTAATAATAAAAGCAAAGCCCATATAGGAGGAAACCAGGAGCAAATGCTGTGACAACAAATGTAAAATCAAGAAGAAACTCGGTAACACTGCTACCACCTCCTAATATATGAGCCTCCTAATACTGTGTATGAGCAGGAAATCCCTCCACCCTTACTTTCCAATGATGTAGTTAGTAACATGGGGGGAGATTCCACAGGGCCTGTCCTCTGTGCTATAAAAGCTTCCCTCCTTGAAGGCATTTCCCTCAGCAGGATTTCAGGGTGGGAGTGCGAAGGAAAATTGTCCCCCTTAAAGTGGATCAGAAGCCACGGCGATCTAAAAGATTCCCGGGTCGATCGATTCACTCCCCCTAGGGCATCCAAGATCGGGGTGCCCCACTGTGTGACACCCCCCAGGTCGCCCCATACAGTTATCCTCTTTCCTGGTCCAACAGCGCATGTGCGAGCTGCAGCCACATCCCCTAGCAGGGCATGCATCCACACCAAGCATTTGTGAATGGCTGGCACAGGCACGCTCCCTGTTAGAGGGAAGCGGGGGATGAGGCCGTCAGTGCGCTCAGAGGCACTTGCCTTAGGTGAAGGCTTAGACGACGTGATGTCAGCGGCTCCGAGCGTGCTGATTGGACGAGGCTGCGCATGCGCCGTAGGACCGGGAAGAGGTGAGTTGGTTTCGGGGACCTGGGAGGCTTATCAGAGTGTGGCACCCCCGATCAGGGTGCCCCGGGGGCAAGGACCAAACCCCAGGATAGTCAAAATCCTGGTATTTGGTCCACAGCAGATGGCAGTGGGATGATGGCCAAAGTAGTTGTACTTCAAAGGAGCCCAGACCCGGCCAACATGCTAAGAGGACACCCTTAAGGAGTAATTCCACTTTCAATGGCATTCTATTTCTATTATCATGTGCCAATATGATATGCTCATTTTTTTCTATTTGTTTGCAACTCCATGTTATAAAAAAAAACGTTTTCCCTAGCTGGCTTGCTAATCATCTGATTGGCTGAGGCAGAGATGACAGGTTTACCCCATCTCCTCAGTCGCTAAAGGCCGTGTTAGGTGGCTTCCTCAGGTGGCACCACAGAGGGGAGTATTTGACCTGCCTTTTTATTTATTTTCCAGACTCCAACATAGGCACAAAAGCTCTGAAGGGTGCTAAGTGTGTGAGGTGTGTGAGGTAGGTAGATTTTTTTTTTTAATGACTCATATCCAGCTTCCTCATTTTAAAACACAGTTCAAACTCTGTACAAGCCAGTCATGCATTAGTTTTTCAGGCAGCCAGCATCAGTCACAGCAGATGAGGGGCTGATGAGCCTGTAGGTTGGTCCTTTTACCACTAGGGGACAGTGGAGCAGCAGCGCCAACACATACAAGAGCACTAATATCTGACAGCTAGGCAGAGTTATCTGCAGAAAACATGATGGCTGGAATAAAGGCGCCCTCAATGGCCTTGGCGCTCAGGGCAAATGCCCTGCTGGCCTTCCCCTAGAAACAGCCCTGATAGACACTGTAAAACAGGTGGGAGCTGGGGTCACCATTCACTAATCCCCTGTCCTATGTCTATACAGCCTTATTGCAGTTTCATGCACATACAGCCCAGGCCACCTGAAATGTGCAAAACACATTAAAGGATGGTGAGTCCAGTCCCTATCACACTGCCCCTATACTGTGATGCCTAAGGTAGCATGAACCATACATGGGGTGAACCTTATTTCATTCATTTTATGTAATTTCTGGAGCCCCCCTGCTCAATGAAACCCGCAAGCCCCCAAAATCCTTACCTTGACCTCGATCCTCGGCTGAACTGTTGTCTCCTGACTGGATGCTTGTGGTCATGTGGGCCAGCGGGAAAAGATAAAGTGACCCTGGCCCGCTCGGCCGCCAGTGGCTAATCGCGGGACCTCATTTCAGTCAAGGATTGAGGTCAAGGTAAGGATTTCAAGGGCCTGCAGTAGCATACATCTATCCTAAGATAAAGAGTACATACAGTATACACATAAGGGCAGACTAGATGGACCGTATGGTCTCCTTCCGCTGTCTATGTTTCTAAGTTTCTGTTAAGCGGGGTGGGGGGGGGGGGGCTCCAGCGATCTAGATGCCCATCCAAGACACAATGCAACCTACACCCATTTTAGAAGGAAATGGTTTTGGGACCACTTTAAAGGAGACAAGCCGTTGGGTCACAAGGAGTATGTACTCAACATAGGCACAAAAGCTCTGAATTGTGCTAAGTGTGTGAGGTAGGTAGACCCATCTGAATAGGTGGGTCTTGAGTTCACGAAGTCTAGGAGGATTGGCGGGTAGTGAATTGTATGGGGGGATCCAGAGAAGCGGAGCAGTGCATGTGAGGTCCTGAAGGCGAGAGTGGGAGGGAGTAGTCTAAGGAGGGGCTCTTCTACATTTTTAGTTGCTTTACAGTAACAGCTGACTTGGGCAGGTCCCAGAGGACAGCATTTGACAAACCGATTTGGTGGAAAAGCAGGATCCCATAACAGAGCCACATTAAATGTTATTGACAAAGGTCTCTTTTACTAACTTCTGACCCTTTCTATAGAAATCATATGGCTGTATGCTTGTTCCTATGATGGTGTTACTGTAATGATTAGCTAATGACTAGACATTAATAGATTTCCACATATTCTTTTTCTGCTGCCTGTAACATTATAACATGAGATTTTCTATTGGATGTAGTGGCCATATAAAAAAGAAATGGGTGTGCTAGAGCTGCTGGGCATCACCATTGACGGTGAGCATGGAAGAATGTGAAGGCTGGAAAGGGGTAAATAAGCAATACTAAATTAAGATAAGTTACATAGTTTAAACAGATGAAAAAAAAAACATATGCCCATAAAGTTCACTGTGTTTGCTGGCAGGACACAAAGTGAAACTTTTTCAGTGATTCTAACCAAGAAAGTTCAACCAAGGGGCAGGGAAAGTAAAATGATATACATTAATAAACAGATAACAGTTAATACTATTTAATACTATTTACTAAGTTAATACTATTTACTAAGTTAATACTATTTTTATCTTTTGAAGTTAATACCAACTTAAAGAGGAACTATGGTCAGAAGTGACTGTAGTCCCTCTTTAACATGCAGCAGCAAGGCACTCCAGTCCAGACTGCCCCGCTGTACATCGCACCATTAAAAGAGAGAACCAGCGACCCCCATACTCACCTCTTCCGGGTTGTGCTCCCATGTGACCACTAGCAGTCAGTAGCCATGCAAGCTGATGGGCTGCTCTACGGCAGCCGTAAAATGATTCGGGTAAAGGTTCTTTCTTTTAATGGCGCGATGCATGATAGCGAATGGCCATAGCGAACGGCTCCCACCATATTCATTAACAAATCACGCTCAAAAAATTCTCGCGCTGTGAAATGCATGTTTAAACCCCAGAGCGCTGGCGGCGATGGGTTAAAAGTAGTTTTTTAACCCCCAAACAACCATATTTTTTGAAACCAAAAAAAACAAGTTTATAAAAACATTTTGTAATATGAATACATTAATATCAGACCTGTAATATCAATTCTGCACAAATTTTTTTTTTTATTTTTTTTTTTACCTTAAAAAAAAATCTTACATTGCAGAAGTGGTAACAGAATTTTTCAAATAAAAAAAAATAAAAAAATAAATAAATAACAATTATTTATGATTATTTAAAGATTGTTCCATTGAAATGCATTGGAGAGCGCCAGGTAGCGAGAGGTCATACCTGTCGCTGTTCAAGGTCGCTCGCTGGCGCTGTGGGGTGAGGCTGGAATAATGATGAATGATTCGCTATCAGGCGCTCTCTCAGTCGCTAAGCAGGATCGGCTTGATAAATGTGTGATTGTGGTGGGGAGCCGGCGTTCTCGTGGCGGTGACCGTCATTACCGTTCGCTCACCAGTCGCTACCTGGCGCTATCCCTTGTTAAATAAGGGCCTAAGTGCACAGTGACTTGTACAGAGTTTGGGACAATGCTGTGTTAACATCAAAGGCATCTACTAACACCTAATAAAATCAACATCTCACATCTTTACTGTTTATGGTAGGCAGAGGATGTGGATTGGAGTTATCATTTATTGATGCCACATTCTTGTACAAGTCACTTGGAATTGAGAAAGCCAGTCGGATGACAAGTGAAAGGTCTTCAAGAAAATAAATCTATTCCTAAAGATATACAAGTCAATCATGCGCCCCTTATGTGTCTCCTGTGAAGACTATACATTTAATTCCTGTAAATAGAGATGAGCGAACTTCTTGAAAGTTTGATTCGGGCGATTCGCCGAATTTCCCTAAGAATCGAACTTTCACGAATCGCTCATCTGAAAAAAAAAATGCCGGCATGGTGGGAGCGGGCAGGCCGGCTACGCTGTCAGCTTCCGCCGCCCGCTGACAGCGCAGCCGGCCTGCCCGCTCCCACCATGCCGGCATTTGTTTAAAAAGCAAACACTTACCTGCATGGTCGGAGCGTGGAGGCCGGCGCCGCTCTCAGGCGCCCTCTGATGACGCGTCCTCTGATGACAGCTGAGAGCGGCGCCGGGGTGTGGAGGCCGGCGCCGCTCTCAGCTGTCATCAGAGGACGCGTCATCAGAGGGCGCATCATCAGAGGGCGCCTGAGAGCGGCGCCGGCCTCCACGCTCCGACCATGCAGGTAAGTGCTTTTTAAATAAATGCCGGCATTTTTTTTTTTTTTTTATTTCAGGGAAAATTCGATCGGCACGAACCCAAAAAAATTCGGGTTCGCGCCGAATCGAATTTTCCCTGAAATTCGGAGCGAATTCCGGTTCGTCCGAACCGGTTCGCTCATCCCTACCTGTAAACGTTCTTCATAGCTAAGATCCTTTATTTCCATCCAGTGTATCCTTTCCTTGTCCAAAACTAGACGACATATTCCAGGTGAAGGCGCACCAGTAAAAAGGCAATATTACATCTCTGTCCCGTGATTCCATGTCTCTTTTAATGCATGTTAATATCTCGGTGGCCTTGGAAGCAGCTGCTTGATATTGCATGCTGTTATTTAGCCTGTGGTCTACCAGTACCCCCAGATCCGTCTCAACAAGTGACTCCTAGTTTTACTCCCTGCGAGGAAATATATCATTTACAAACAAGTGATGAATACATCCAAACCCATCCAAACCAGCCATCTTGGTTCTCACCAAGGGCCTATTGTCAACAAAAATGACGAGCATTAAAAAAGATATCATAAAGCATATCAGTTTGTCCAATCAATTTTATAGTCCTGTAACTATATCTGCTTGTGTCACCAAGAGACAGTTTTTGCAGGAGGAAGCATTTTTCATTCGGTTATGTATTGGAAATACATAAAACTCATTGAGGAATGCTATAAAACACATTCTGGCAAGCATGCCCCCATTCTCATGCCAAGATTTGTGACTACATAGAGCAGTAAGGCTCCAACTAACAATATCCACCCCAAACACAAAGCCCTTGTGCATCTAATGTGATCTGTATGTTTAGTGCCCTATCCCTCTTTCAGTAATGAAGGCTTCAATTATACATTATTGTTTTCATTCCAACTCACAGATATAGGCTAAGCAGCAATTTGATCAGACTCCAAGTTCCAATAAAGATATCAACCGCCCTTTTATTCTTCCTGGCTGCGCGAGCCTTGGGCCTGTCTCTTTCAAGTGGAAACACATTGTAAAAGTTTTCTTATCTCCCCAGAGGGGAAGCGTCGGAATGAGCTAATAGGTAACTTTGTTTCCATGAATATATTTTATCCTTGAATGATTTGCAGTAAATTACTCCATCTGCAGATAGCAGCATTCTTTCAGATCGCCAGTCCTACTGTTTAGCTGCTTTGGCATTTCCATCATTAATAGGTTTTCACTGGAGCAATATATTTCTGCTTTTCTGGAAAACACATCAGTGTGAGAGACACATTTCAAGTGATATGTTTACTACCAAATAATGTAAACCAAAACTGGTCCAACTGGATTCACCCTGCACGGAAAGTGTATCCTCAATGCCAGGGAAGGAAGAAAAAGCCTGACTTGTAATATTAAATCTACATAGTATAAGGGCCTGAAATCGCTATTCTAGTAGGGTCTTTTGCACCATTGGAGTTATTAATTAAAGTGCACCTACAGCCAGAAAGGAAGTTTATGTCATCCACCTCTACCCCCAGCCCAGTGCCCCAAAATAGCCTGTTTTTCCTTTATTACTTAAGCCTTTTCCCAATATGCAACACTAACCGGAAGCAGTATGATAGGCGAATGGTGACCTAATTGATTCAGTTACAAGCTAAACTGTCACATAATGGCATTTTAGCTTGTACATGGTAGTTTCTACACAGTGCGAGAAGGAAAACATTCGGCACCCCTCCTCCCACTTCCTAGGGTTCTGCTGTCCCGAACCATTATTTGCCATTCTGTGCCTCTACCATAGTAGCAGGCAGTGCCCCCTCCCCAAAACTGAGCCCAATATGGGGGGAGGAGGGGCCTATCATATGGCCTGCACCACTAATAGTGCCTGTGATAAAGGTACCACTAATGGCCTTGGCGCCCAGGGCAATTGACCTGCTCACTCTCACCTAGAACCAGACCAGAGCTTGTAGTGCTTTCAGATTTATTGCAGTTTCCTATAATAAATAAGGCTGACTGTCAATGCTGAGCTGTGTTTAACCGAATGTATCTTCTCTGGAAAGCACCAGGGGGGAGCTGCTGCACAGCCAGGGAGCAATGACCCACCATTCAAACAGTGGTTTGTGTTTTTATGAATATTGGGCAAAGGCTTTAGTAAAAAAAAAAGAAACCCAAGCTTTTTTAGGACACTGGGCTGGGAATAGAAATTCAAATTGGACGAAATCCCTGAAATATTATCCCCCAGCCCAACATGAGCACTCAAACTCATTGTTGCTACAGCACCCAGTAGTTTCCTGTCCCCCAATGTCCTGCTTGCACCCACCTGCAGCTATTCAGGTGGGCCTAGCATCGCAAGCTCACACACACTAGGTGTGCCGCTGGAAGCCCACCCATGAGATTGAGGCTCAAAATCAGTATATGATGATTGGGGGGGGGCTCACATAGTGCAAAGGGGGGAAGGGGAATTCAGCTCTCACATAGTGCAGGGGGGTAGCTGCTCAGTTTTGCTCCACTAATGTGGAAAGCCTCTGAACCCTATTGGAGAGCTTTTTGAAAGGTTGGGCACACTGGATGTGGTAACACACACTAGCTTATAGGGAGAGGGAAGGGATTTTTAGGGGTATTGGTCACCATTGTATGTTTTTGTACACGCAGGAATCATTCAGATTTCTGTGCTGTCAGCTACCTAACCAGCCTTGGTGTGTGTCCCTGTTCCCAGTCACAAGGGAGCAGGCTCTCTAGTCCATTGGCAACAAGTACCACTTATACAACTGGTATGCTATTAAATATGTGAATGTATAGGAACATTTTACAGGTGGTCTGTTTATGAGAAGGTAGATTTGGGGGCTCATGCAGTACTACAGAATCTTGTTCTGTTATTTTCAGTTACATTGTTACTACGGTTGAAAAAAGACGAAAAAAGGAAGTTCAACCAAGGCATGGGATTCAGAAAAGTTATTTTTATTAGTTAACGATAAAAGCTAATAGTAACCGGTAATGTTGTCCTCCAAAAAAGCATCTAATGCTTGTTGGCACAAGCCTCTGTGGAAGGCTAGTCCACAGATTTATAGTTCTTATGGATCATCTCTTTTGTTGATGGGGTGAATCTTTTTTCCTCCAGATGGAGGATTTTTTCATTAAATTGTTTTTTTCCATATTTTTTGTATTGGCCATTAAAGGGTCCAGGATCCAGTATGGCCATTTTGCAGGCTCCAGTGGGCTGCCAGTCCTTTTTTATCTATCCCAGTGCAGTTTTAGGTGTATTAACCATTTAACTGCCATCCTGTTGCCAGACCATTTTTCACCATTTTGCGCTATGTACGTTTAACTGTGATTTCTTCAGGAATTTCCAGGAAAATTATATATTGTTTTTTTCATTAGAGTTTGGGCTGTAACATCAAATGTCTTGCTTTCAGGCTGGCAGGTGACCTGACAGCCCCTCCTGCCCTGTGAACTGGTATAGGGGTCTCAAGACTCCTTTACCAGTTCACAGAGAGTTAAAGTGATTGTCAAGTCAACAGATAAAACAACAATAAAACAACAATAAAAACAATGAATGCAGCTCATAGACACAGGCTGGACCATTAGGAGTGCCGGTAAGCGTCAAAGTGTGTATGTGCGTGTGTGTGAGCGGCAGCGGGCAGGCAAGCCTAAATCGGTTACCCTGCCAGCCGCCTTATTATAGTGCAGCACTCGGGTGCCACCTGCTCCGCTGCTCTCAGCCACCTCCCGCATCCGTCACTTACGGTGCCAGCCTACTGGGATTTTGCCCAGTATGCCCTAAGGCCAGTCTCCCCACATTTAACCCCCAAAACGCCTGTAAAGCTTACCTTAAAGTGGACCAAAACCCAGGATTTTGACTATCTTGGATCCGACCTGGGATGCCCTGCTGTGTGAAACCCCACGGTTTCATGGTCCTACAGCGCATGTGCAGGCTCTTGTCCAATCAGCGTGCTCAGATTTGCTCCTGTCCACTTGTCTAGGAATCGTCTAAGAGTGCAGAGTGGATTCAAGTGTGCTGGCGGCCGCATGCCTCCAACCCGCTAACAGGGAGTGTGCCCACGTCGGCCATTCACAAATGCCTAGTGCATGTGCACGCCTTGCTAAAGCTATAGCAGGGAGGAGCTGCTGCTTGCGCATGTGCCGTTGGTTCGGTGTAAAAGGTGAGTTTACTAGGTGGGGTGGGGGTTTCATACAGCGGAGCATTCCGAATCTGGATGCCCTGGGGTGAGGGAATCAAGTGGACCTGGAATCTTATAGATGGGTTTTGGTCCACTTTAACCTTGGTCCACAGACGGGCTGTCCAGCACACATGTGAGTAGCATGCACTGCCATTATTCCGCCCGCCGGAATGTCCTGCCCACCTAAGCATCAGCATCCAACGGTAAGATTTACGGGAGTTTGGGGTTGATTATAAGGGGGGCTTATAGTGGCGGGGACCAACACCCGCGCTGCATGGGGGTTGGTCTGCTTTAACCTAGATCCAGCATAACTGCTTTCCTCTAGAGAGAAATAATTATTATCGTTCATTTATAAAGTAGCATTGTCTTCCATGGCGTTGTACAATATGGAATTACAATACATATAAGAAATCAGATGTAACAGAAAAGCACAAATACATAGTTATACTGAAAACACTAGGAGAGAGGGCCCTGCCCTTGATGGCTTACAATCTAAAGGATAAGGGGTGGAGACAAAAGGTAGGTCACAAGTAATATATACTTCGCACTTCACTCAGGCCGGCATTTGGGATTTGCTATGTAGTTGCACCTGACTGTTCGATCGCCCCCACCCCCTCATTTTTTTGGTTTGCCATTTGCTCAGTTTAGAGCTACAGAGGGTATACATTTAGTTGGGTCAGAAGGAAGGGTGCCATGCTCAGCTCTGTTCTTTTACAAATTTTAGTCAATTTTAAAGTGAGGACTACCCAGCCTTTCACCCCTAGCATCATGCCTGATACTGGAGGAACGCCCCCACTTCTGCACTGCTTCCCCATCATCTGCCAGTTCACCACACCACATGGGTGGTCACATGGGGCAGTGAACTGGCAACCAATGGCTAGGGAATGCATCTGAAAGTGGGTAGCTCTGCCTGGCTTGATGCTAGGTTAGGTGCAGGAGGCTTCTGAAAAACCCCAGTGGCTGTTGAAAACCATGTGGGGCAGTAGGTCGTTAGTGAGGAAGTGCAGAAATGTTTTGGTGGGGGGGCACCATCCTGTAATTTGGCACAAGGGCGCCTTCCATCCTTGGGCCGGCCCTGACTTCACTTCCCTGGTGTTGTCCACAGTCTGCCATGAGCTAATCAGTGGCAGGAATCTCTTGCCATAGCTCCCATCTTGCATGGAACTATAGTATTATAGGCAGGAAGGATGTAAGAGGCAATGTGTGACCCTTGGACTGTAATGGAGCCAGAGGAGAACAACAGGTGGTTGTGCTTTTGTATGTATACTTCAGTTACTCACATATGCTCACAAATGCTCTTTAAACTGGACCAACAGTCAAGTGGGAATGTTGGCTGGTCTCCTGCTGCAGGGGACATCCAAAATTGGGATTCCCCACTAATCATACCAGCCTGCAAACATGTCTTTTATCTTTACCCCTTCCTCAGTCCCACACTGTGACCTGGTGCCACATAATCACTGGCAAACACAAATGTCTGTCAACACGAATGGCAGTTGGCAGTCACATGGGGTAAGGTCACAGCGGCCAGAAAGACAGAAGCTGGAAAAGGGTTAAGAGGAACAACACCCCCTGTGTGTATCCCCCACGATTGCGCAGGAAGCTCACCTCTTCCTGGTTCACAAGTGGGGCACTCAGCCAATCAGCGAGCTCGGATTTGCTTGATCCCATTTGGCTTTGCTAGCCGCACAGCTGCTGTGGAGCTATTAGGGGTAAATGGAGACAAGCATGCCATGGGCAGCATCCCCGCTTATCATTAGCTGTGGGCGTGGCAAAGACCGGGCAAAAGGAACGCGATCTAGACAGAGACAGGCTGGGGATGCGGCCACGGCATCGAGATGCAACAAGGGCTTTGTGATCAGGTGAGTGGATCTGGCGATCCAGGGGGTTTCACACACATCCCAATTGGAGATGCTCCAGGAAATGGGAAATTTAGACTCCAGGGCCTCCGATGCGATTAATGTGCCCCCCCTGGATCGTGCTTACGGACAGGGTATGTGCAGGGGGAGTATTAGCAATCATTGCACTGGACCAACATGCATTTTTGTACAAAATTGCTTTTGATCCACTTTAAAGTGGCAATATCTTCTTGTCTACTGTGTATATTGGATCCTTATGGATTTGTTTTGTTAGCTCTGCAGTGCAAATCTTTATGAAATACAGATTTATATGAATCAATGGATAAGGACGGTTTGTAAGAATCATTTTAGGTCTTCTTAGTATGCAGTATTGCATTACTGTTTATAATAGTAGAGGATTTGTGGTCACTTGGGTTGAAAAGGGAAGTGAAAACATATTGAATAGTTTGGCACACTCCCCATATTAATGAATGTTTCATGCATACATTGAGCCATAGAATTATTACTATCCCATTCTCTGGGTTGCTGGTGTTTAGATTGCGCAGCGGTCAGCACATTGCAAGGATGTAACTTAATTGTTTTCATTCCGACTGCAATCTATAAAGAATAAAAGTTGGAATGGAAAACATGAACTTGGCCACAAATGAGCAGTTATATATAGACTTGTTTACCATTTATTATCTTAGGTGTATTGTTACATACTGGATGGCAGGCATCAGGGCTAATGGCAGACACCTGGACTCACAGGTCACACTATTAACTAGAACGGGTTCCAGTATCTGAGAAATCCAGCACATGTTTTGTGTATTTGACATTTAATTGAATGTTCATCATTTAGGACGCTTTCCTCAAGGTGATAAATGGAATGCACGAGTCAGGCCTTAATGATGTCCTGTTTTTCATTGTAATGATCTCTGTAAAGAGAGGAGACATAAGCTGTTATTAAAACATTCCATGCGCTGTTAACAGTCTTGGAATCCAGTAAGCACCAAAGTCATTTTGGACTTTTCTTGTGTGCTAAAAATGCTTTGTAGGGTCAAATGATTCCCAGGTGTTATGATATATATATATATATATATATATATATACACACAGGTTCACCAAAGCATGCAAGTACAATATCATGCACTGCACCAAAAATTATTGATTATATGATCGCTCTCTATAAATATATACATGACTCATATGATGGGCTTCAAGTGAAACTATTGCCTTTAAGGTAAGCATAGATGATGCATGAACACTTCTCATTATTGCCACGGCCTGGACTGTCCCTATAAAGTGGACCACCAGCCTAGTGACCCCCCCCCCCCAAGCCCCATGGCATCTCAGTATTGGATGGCTGATAATGTACTGAACTGGAAAGAGATTGAAGAAATCTGACTAAAGGAGGCACATTCCCCTGAGGGTGGAGCGCAAGGGATGGTGTATGGCGATAAGGGGGGCTTTAAAGTAAACCGTCATCACAACACTTGGAAAATGGATAAACCTGTCATCAGGACACTGGGAGAGCCAATCAAAGAAATCAAGTGGTTTCAGAGCATTGGGTCAACTGGAAGCTGTTGAAGGGGAGAAAAGATGAGTGCCTTTTTTAAATTTGGGTTTACAGACCCATTAAAGTGGACCAAAGCCCATCACAGGCAACCCTGTAATGTATAAGACTCCAGGACTAGCTGATTCCATCTCCCCAGGGCATTCACATTCAGGGTGCCCTGAAGGACCCACTGAGTCCCCTGTTAAATCTACCCGCTACCCGATCAAATAGCGCATGCACGGACCATGGGCCCAGGTATTTGTAAATGAGTGGGCATGCACCCTGGTATTGGTTAGCGGGGATGCTGCTGTTTTCCTGCTCGGTTCTGCTTGGCTGCTATTTTATGAGTGACCTGGCGGGAGTTCACAGAGCGAGGCAACCCAAATTATGGTGCCCCAGGGGCAAGGACCGAAACCCAGGGTAGTCAAAATCCAGAGTTTTGATCTACTTTTTTTGGTTCTTCTAACCCCAGCCACATAAAATTTACATGGCTTCCTCCCCTACCATTAAATGCCAGCCGCGGCCTTCCCCCTGCCAGTGGCCCAAAAAAAAAGAAAAGCCAGCCTGACCCCTCAATCCATAAGGCCGGGGCCTCTGAACCTCCCCCCAGGCTCCTCTGGCTTTAGGAGAGGGCCCGGAATTGGGCCCCCCTTCCACAGCCACCGTCAAGATCTGTAAAAAAAAAAATAATAAAAACTACATTTACTCACCTCTGTGCACAATCCCTTTACCCCTTCCCTATACCAGTTCAAGCTGCTACCCGGCCTGGTTATGCTGGGAAGGGGGGACCCGGTGCAATAGTTTAATTTCCTTAAAGGAGCAAATGAGACAGCACAGGTGTTTAGGTCACAGACACCCAGAAAGCTTACGCGAAATACAGAAGAGGAATCTGACAAAGGATTGGTATCCCCTTGTACAGTTAAGTGTGAATGTTGCATCAAATCCAAAGCTACAAGAACACTTCCAAATATCAAGACTATTTGGCCTAGTTTACAGTGATGTATGTGGTCACCTAAACTTACCAACACCTGGAGTCAGCAGGTACATAGTTACTTTTATAGATGACTATTTAAGATACACAGTGACTTTCCTAATGCAACTGTCACGTATCTGTAGTGGAGCTGGCAATTCGGAAACACTGGCACTGGCTGTGACCCTCTGAGTCTGAAGCAGGAACGACTAGAACAGCTGAGTACTGGAACAAGCTGGAACAGGTGAGTGCTGGAACAGGCAGGAATCGGTGAGTACTGAACAGACTGGAACAGGTGAGTACTGGAACAGGCAGAATTCAGTGAGTACTGGAACTAGGCTGCAACCCCTGGCCTGCTGTTGCACATGAGTGGGAGTGGAAGAGGCAGCAGAAGTTTGATTATCCTGACAACAACACAAGACTGATATTCTTGACAAATTATAGGACTATGTAGTAAAAACAAGTTTCAGAGGACACCTCTCATACCTTGGAGTGATAATGGAGCTGAATTCACAGGACACAAAGTACAAGAGTACTTAAAGTGGACCAACACCCAGGATTTTGACTATCCTGGGTTTTGGTCCACTTCAGGGGGGCACACCCCAGAAACACCCCAATACTCACCTCACAACGCTCCCACGTGGCCGGGTGACAGCGACGGACAAGTGCTGACAGCGACGGACAAGCCAGCGCGTCCGCCGCCGCCTCCCGCATGGCTAGAGGGGCGCGCGGGAGGCGGCGGCGGCCGCAGCCGCCGCCGAGGAGGTGAGTTTTTGGGGGGGGTTCCTCACCGCGGGACATCCCGATCTCGGATGTCCCGCGGTGAGGGGGGTGATCGGCCCGGGAATCTTATAGATTCCCGGGCCGATCACCCCAGGGTGTTGGTCCACTTTAAAGCAGAATGGAATAGAGCATCAACAGAAAGTGCCATACACACCAGAGCAAAATGGGGTAACTGAAATAAAGAACCAAATTGAAATGATCGGATGTATGCTGACAGACTTTGGACTACCACAAAAATACTGGGGTGAGGCAGCAATGTCAGACACTTATTTCTAGAACAATGGAGAGAACTACAAATGAACTGTGGCACAATGTGTACAAGTATAAAACACCTAAGAGTTTTTGGATGCAAAGCATTCATCTATATTCCAAAGGAAAAACACACCAAACTCCAAAACAGAGCATCTGAAGGAATCTATGTTGTGTTATCATTAGCAACAGCATAACTTTCGATGAAGATCTGAGAGACGCTGTAGTGTCAACAGAGGAAGTAAGAACAGTAGACAGAAAAGGACACTGATCGTCTGTAACTTCTGAAAAAAGAGTTGATGTGTGCGTAGAAGTTACCAGTACAGAAGAGCAGACACAAGCAATCTCATACACAGAACCAAGATGCTCAACAAGAGAAAACAAAGGTAAATCACCTGTACGTCTCTTATACAATGCAAGCACTGCCTGTACTAATGAACGTGCAATCTGAGAAGACATATCAGAAGGGGAACCCAGTAGATGGATAAAGACTGCAAAAGGAAGAGATCAAATCTATACACCAAAACATGGACTACCACCTGGAAGGAAAGCCATAGGCTGTAAATGGACTTTTAAAGTGAAATACAATGCAGATGGCACAGTGGAGCGATACAAGGCAAGACTCGTGATATTGTCAAAAATGGGGAGGGCTATGATGAGACTTTTGCCCATGTAGTCAAACATGCTACAATAAGGACTTTGCTGACAGTAGCCGCCACAGAGAAAATACAAGTAAAATGTTTTGATGTGATGTGTTTCTACATGGCAAGTTAACAGAAGACATCTACAAGGATCAACCACCAGGGTTCAAAGATGAACAAAGGCCATTGCTTACACATGAGGACTTTCATAGGAGTAAACCAGATACCTGCTCATACACAAAGAAATTGGCAAACAGATTGATCTATGTGTTCATTTGCGTGGATGATATCCTGATTTTTTTTGAGCAAGAAGGGGATAAAGCAGAAACACTGCAAACCCTGAATCAGGATTTTGAGACCAAAGATCTTGGAAACATAAAGAATTACAGAGGCATTCGGATTTAGAGAGAGGAAGATAGCAGCTTTCTTCTGAACCAAAAGCACAATATACAAGTAATAATTAAAACTTTTGGAATGGAAGATGCCAAACTATCTACTTCAGGTAATTAGTTTCCATGGATATTTTGCTAAACAGCCAAGATACACCAATACCAACTAACATTCTGTACAGGAAAGCAATAAGGAAATCACTGTACATTACTACCACTACAAGGTCGGACATTGCAGTAGCTATTGGAATCCTATGCAGAAAGGTTTCAATGCCAAGTCAGATAGACTGCAATTTGCACTGTAAGCTAAGGTTGCCAGCAAGTGATGAAAGCATCCTGACAGGATTTGTGGATGCCGACTGTGTTGAACACATTGATGACAGTGGCAGGAGGTGCTATCAGTTGGACTAGCAGAAAGCAGCTCTCTGCCGAAGCAGGGTACGTTGCAGCAGCACATGCAAGCCAGGAAGATATGTGGCAAAGACAACTGTTACAACTTGGGTCAACCACAGTTGGAACCAATAAGAATCTTTGAGCACAATCAAGGATGCCTTGCACTTGTGCAGATGGAAAGGGTTAGCTCGAGAACCAAGCAAATTGATGTGATGTGAAGTTACAGTTTCTGATGGGTCTTTAAGAGCAGGGACGTCTTGAATTACTTCATTGCACTACTGAGGATGTGACAGCAGATATCCTTACCAAGTTCCTGACCACTGACACTTGAGGCACTTGAGGCTTACAAAGAAAATGGGTTTAAAAGACTAAGCCTCAGTTGTTGAGAAGGGGTGTTGGAGAAAGCTTACAGTTTGTCTCTGTATGTTATCTGCATCGATATTGCTAGGTTAATGCAGTTTACATTTATGACAATAGATGGTACTGTTACATATATCCATGTGTATTCTCTGTTGTGCATTCTCTATTGCATGTTGTGTTTCCTGTACATTGAGGTGCTCTCTATGACTTCTTTACCCTGTCCATATTATCCACCATGTAATGTGACCTTCTCTTAGTGCACCCATGTTCCAGTAAAGCTGGTTGCTGTTACACCACAAATGTCCATTTGGATTTGACTCCGCTGCACCCAACACTCATACTCTGCAACACTACAAACACCCAAATGATATGTGAAAGCGCCTATTAATTACTATGGGCAGTTTTTCACTTTCAGATGATTTGGGGTGCTCTTCGAAAGTGTGAGTGCCCCGCAATCACACTGGTGTGAAACCAGCCTAAGGGAGTTATGTAAAATAATGTCTTGAAATACTACAGCTCTCATCACGTTGGGAGTGGAGAGACAGCATGCCCTGCAGGACTAGCTAATTCTTAAAAAATCCCTTTGCAAAGGAAAAGATAAGACTTGCAGACTCTTTGCATGTTTACCTTTCATAATGAGTAACCCTCCACATGTTAAAATAATCTCTTAAAGCAGACCAAACTGGCCCTGGTATCTATGAGACTCCAGGACCGGCTGAATCCCTCTCTCTAGGTCATTAATATGCACGGCCAGAGATGCTTATTGTAGGGGAGCCACACCTGCACCATGGGTTTCTTGGACAGGCAAGAAAACACTATGAGGTTCCCACAGCATGGCAGCGTTTTCCAGGGACCCAGGATGGTGAAAATCCCCTTTGTCTTAGTCTTTTTTCTAAACCTTAAATTAAACCTTACATTTAAAGATGATGTCCAGTGTGTAGGAAACTCCCTCCTCCTTCCCCATGTCACATGAGCGGGAATCAAACCTGCAACCCTCTGGTCATAAGGCCGTTTCCTTAACTCTAGGCTATGAATGCACCCATGTCCCAATAAGCTGGTGCAGCGCTGGATTTTAGTGAAGGGTAGTTTTTTTTTTAGCAAGCCCCGCCGCTGCTACCAACAGACTAGACATCAGGTTTAAAGTGGACAAAAAAAATGGATTTTGATTATCCTGGATTTTGGTCCTTGGACCCTGATCAGGGGTGCCCCGCTGTGTGAAATCCCCCAGATCCCTGATGCCAACTTACCTCTTCCCATGTTAGAGGGATAGCAGAGATGGGGGCGTGGCTCACGCATGCGCCGTTGGACTGGGAAACAAGGTAAGTGTATGGGGCGACCTGGGGGATTTCACACAGCAGGGCATCCCAATTTTGGATACCCCGAGGGGGGGAGGGAATCCAAAATTGGGAGGGTGTGGGTGTGGTTATGGTTCACTTTAAAGCAGCTGCCCAGCCACTGTGTATCCACTCTCATTCACTATTCCCAAAGTCACTCACCCGCACAATGCTGAGCAGCTGCTTTTCTGGGGAAAGCTCAATGCTGTACATCTCCGCTTCTAGTGACAAAACTGGAGCACTGAGTGTGACTGACTGGTTAGGCAGTCAATCATCCAATCAGTGCAGTAATAGTGCAACAGTCAATCACGCTTCTGGTAGCAGCTACTACAGATTCAGGGAAAAACATCCTCTATGTGCCCCATTTCTAAAAATGGAATCGGAACAGGTTCTTTAAAAAAAAAAAAAATTTACCCCCCCAAATTGATCCTAGTGCTCCTCAATGTAAGGAGGTAAGTCTGCTTAAAAATGCAAAAATCCTAACTTTCAATGCAGCATAATTTTATTGCGGTTCCATTTGTGTTCATCTGTGACCTGAGTAATATACAAGCTGACTTTCTGCATAGTGATAAGAGATGGGAAATCATCTGAAAAGCCCCATCATGGGTGTGCCTGGGATTCAAAAGTGTCGACCAACATAAAATATTGAGCGTATGTACCAGTGACGTCTTGCACTGTGATCGCAGTGTGTGTGGCCAGTACCAGTTTCCGCTAGCTGGTAATTTCCTGAGGATCTTCCTCGGCGTGGGTGGTGCAGTCATTTTTTTAATGATTTTTTTATACCTCAGACAGCTGCCTTGCTCCTGTAGTCCATTAAATCATTTCATATATATCCATATGCTTTATTGCAGGCATGTGAGGAATGTCTATATACGTAAAAACTACCTCCATAAGATAAGGTAAACATGTCTACAAGATATGGAATGTTTTCTTTTAATAAACCCATTCCCTGATAATGCCGCAGATGCAGATTCCAGCACGGCATTAATATGGCTTTCCCTGCACTGGAAGTATCTTGGAAGGCCTACAGGCCGAGGTGCTGGAACACACTGCTTTTCATCAACTGGCTCCTCTTACAAGGAGGGGAGGTCAATTAATTTTCTTATTTTAATTGGCCGGCATCTCAGCCCAGACTGCTAGATGAGGATGAAGCTTGTGGATGGTGCCAGCTAGGATCAGCTGTACCTTTGCAACATGGAGGCTTAGTTGCTTGCTCCATGAGCAGAAAATAACATTCAAATTGATCCACAACACACTGACAAGTTATGTGTTACTGTCCAGGGGCCACATGTGCAAATATAGACAGAAAAATGAAGCATTTCCTCCAGCTGCTATGTGTCCCACAGTCCCATTTACTAAACGCACTAATCTTTTGACTCTTCTGAATTAGTAGAAAACACATTTTTATTGTTCAGGCAGCACACATAGCACACTTACATATGGGTATGTTATATTTGGTTTCCTGGAGCTGGGCACGGGTACATTTGCCTTAAAAAGCTTTGACACAAAAAACATTTTTGCATAGACACCCTAAAAAGAGAGCGCACATTCGTGAGCTTTTCCCACAGAATCCAGATTAGGTGTGCCTAGTATTATTAGTATTAGTAATATTAGTATCATGAGGCTCCCCTCCTTGCCTGCTGGCAAAGGCATGGCTGCATAAGGTGCAGAGGTAGCAACTGCATCAGACCCATAAACACAGGGAGCCCCACCATTTTGCTCCTCCACTTTATCCAATTGGTGCTTACATGCCATCATGTATAAGAAAAACAATTTAATGCATGTGTACTACACAACGAGTTAGTGCATGCACACTGTCTAAACAGTGACAGTGCATGCATGGTGAGTGTGCCAGGACACAAACCATGCATGCACCTGTCTGCATGTGCCCACACCTGTCTGCATTTGTGCCTGACCAGCAGGATTCACTTTCATTGTCTACCAGGTGTACATTTTCTCCTGGTTCTCAATCAGCCACATGGTAGACAATGAAAGTGAATGGCAGTTTTCTCTCCTAAAAAAGAAGTGAGAATTCTCACCTAGCTCTGAATTAACCCCAATGTGCTCAATCAACCCTTAAAAGGCCTCAACGACTCTTCTTCTTGTGGCAGTTCCAAAGATCTGGCCTTCAACGCAAGCTTCTCTGTCTGTATTCTACAGTGTTGTAATGTGTGCAGTGGAGCCATCCAAACTCCTGCGAGACTTCGCTGAGCTGCAAGATCATCGTGGGACATTGGCGAGCAGGCTTGAAAGTTAGGAACGGCTAAGCAGATGGCGTGGTGAAGATCGGGCCTTGAAGCAGCCAGATGTCGCCACAGCAGGCAGCAGCGACATCCAACAGGTAAGTAGGAACCAACTGGGGGGAAAATCTGCACCATTTTATTTTAGGTCCGATGTTAGTCAAATTCCTGGTGATTGGTCCACTTTAACCAAAAGTATAGCACTCAGACAGCAATTAAAATGAGTAACTTTTAGTCCCACAGCTGTATAACATGGTTTGAGGCAATGCTAAATTATGTCATGTTATACCATTGTAAATTCTAATAAAATTACTTTTATTTTCTATGCACGCAGAATCAAAACCAGGGCTGGCAAAATCATCTGAGACGATTCCTATCTTGGGAGAAGGTACTGGGTTCTACCTTTAAAAACTAAAAGACACAGGGATAACTTCTTTCCTTAAAGTGAAACATAGGAGGCCCTGGAGTCTAAAAGACTGCCCGAGTTCCACTCCTTGGGGCATCCCGAATTGCCCCGCTGTGTGAAACATCCCCGGTTGCCAGTCTCACTTCCCTTCTCTCGGAGCCTTTCTGTGCTGCAGCCACATCCCCCGCTCACCTTCTAGCCGTGGCGTGCCCGTGCCACCCATTCAGAAAGGCTGAGTGTGGGCACACGGCTAGAGGGGAGTGGGGGTAGGGGGCTCCAGGAGGAGGTGAGTGGCGATCGGGAGTGTTTTACACAGCAGGGCATCTCAATTCGGGACTCTGCTGCCTTCTGCGCAGTTTGGATGCTCTCACCCGAGGCTGTGCCATGGGAGCGAAAGGAAGGTGATTGTATGGGGCGACCTGGGGGGATACACACAGCAGGGCATCCCAATTCAGGATGCCACGCAGAGAGGAACAACACACGGAAATGAAATTCCTGTGTTTTGCTCCTCTGTAAACAGATCAGATAAGCAGACCTGGTTTTATTTTACCTGCTGCAAACTCCCTCAGTGAAACTGTGCCCTGCAGATTCCAGGACAGATGGCACACCTGTCAGGGACTGGTTACCCACCGGAACCTCAAACATGCAAAGTATACCTGAGCCTGCAAAAGTCTATTGACAATCAATTCAAGATATCCAGGGTCAGGGTTTGATAGAAAAAGTGAAGGATCAGAAATGATAAACTGGAGAATAGGAAATAGGACACTAAACTAGTATTACACAACCAGTGGGTTTCCAGGGCTAACCCACCACTCAATCCTCATCAAAAGGCTGCACACTGAATATCCATAAATGCAATTTATTAATAAAAAGTTCAAACATATATGACACACCACATAAAGTGCATGACATAAAAAACACATAATTAAAAAAACCAGGCGGGGAGGAACTCCAGGGCTAACCAATTTTACTCATAGATAATAATCTTTGCACCAGAATTAATTATTTGTAATATATAATAATACTAAGAATATAAAAACATATAATGGCCGACGTTATGAGATAAAGTGCCAAGTGCATGTGCAATACTATCTCATATAAAAACTAAGTGAGCTAATTTCACTTGCATTTATGGATATTCAGTGTGCAGCCTTTTGATGAGGATTGAGTGGTGGGTTAGCCCTGGAAACCCACTTGTTGTGTAATAGTAGTTGCAGGTTGTCCCTCAGGCTGGCACCGTTCACAGGGCGTTTAGGCAGTGCATTTCCAATTGGTTGGTGGTTAGTAGGACACTAAACTAGGTGACCCATTGGTCACTATTAACCATTTCTAACCCAAGCACTCCCTACCTCCCAGGCAGCACAACATCACCAGAGAGAGACAGGGAGTCAATTGAAAAGAAAAGCATGGGTTTCAAAGGGACTGAAAGTTGATGAGAAGCATAGAATTAGAATATTGGGTGCCAAAGACACTTCTCTAGTCATAACATTACTATCTCTTATGTTATCAACAAAGCTTGGAAGAACTAAGGTTAAAACTTGGGCCCTTGTGGTCGATCTAAAAAGGTATTGGCTGTGTCCCTGAGGGTTTTCGATTCTGTGGCTCATCTTCTTTCGAAGAGAAGCAAAGGCTCCCCTGGGCATTAGTGTGTGTGTGTGTATGTTGCTCTGTATATGAGCCAACTATTGCACAAGGAAGAAACTGCATACCTCCCAACTGTCCCTGATTTGGAGGGACTGTCCCTCTGTCCATGTCCCCATGTCCCTTGTTGTTCTTCTCTGTGCATCTTTGAGGTTTAATATGCAGGTCTGCATCAAAAAATGATTCATTTGCCTATTTAAAGTGTTTATATTGTTGTAACTGTTACACAGGATTTGGCTTAATTTAACAATTGTCCCCAATTTCCACCGTAAAAAGTTGGAAGGTATTTAAGATGGACCAGGGGGATCGGCCCGGGAATCTATAAGATTCCCAGGCCGATCAGATCCCTCCCCGCGGGGCATCCGAAATCGGGATGTCCCGTGGGGTGAAACCCCGCAGGAAACCCACAATCCTACCTTTTCCACGTTCCAGCAGCGCCGCCGCACGTCCCTCTAGCAGGGCGCGCTCTGCTTGTCTCTGCGGAAGACGCGCTCTGCTTGTCCGGCGCTGCCTCTTGCTTGTCCGCCGGCGGGGATTGGCTGCAGCGGTCACGTGGGAGCGGGGAGAGGTGAGTTTTCGGGGCTTTCTGGGGGGTTTCACACAGCGGGGCACCCCCGATCGGGGTGCCCCACCGAAGTGGACCAAAACCCAGGATAGTCAAAATCCTGGGTGTTGGTCCACTTTAAAAGGCGTTATGTATGAAATCCACCCCATCCTTTACCAGTCATCACAGCTGCTTGTGTGTTTGAGTTTCAGGCAGTAGTATACACCTTAGCAGCATGCTTAACCACCACGCAACCCATGCATCCCTATCAGGGGGGCACAGCTCTGCAGAACGCACATTAGAAGCAGCTGCATCTTATTGGTTGTACAAAAAAGGTCTTTGATTCAGGCCCCCAGACACAAGTTTGCATGGGGCCCCAACAATGATAAGCTGGTCCCTGGCAGCATGAGGACCCTGTTGCCCTTGCTGCATGCCGGTAGCATTAGGAGCTCAATGCCCTTGCTGCATCCCATCAGCTCAAGGATTCTGCTGCACTCAACCTAACCAGGTCTCAGATTACACACTGGAGTGATATTATTATGATGACCACCAGTCAATATCCAGAGTAACTGCTGTGTGCAGCATAAACAGCAGCTATCCAGAATGGAAGCCACTCAATAAAGGGTTTCTGCACCCTGACATATTCCCCAGCTGAGCCCTTCAGCCTATTGCCACAGCTCTGCACTTCAGCTTGTAAACGTAGCTGTAGCTACAGGCACCTACTTCCTGGGCAACCAGCGCCTCCCCAATCAGCTTGGCAGGCAGGCAGGATGGAACGGACTGATGTCGGGACAGAAGCTGCAGGCGTGGGCGCTTAGGAGTGGGCGCATGGATGCTTGGGAGTACATGCATGTGTGAATGTGGGATTGTGGCCATGTGTGTCTGGCGTGTTGGTCTTCTAGCAGAGGGAAGAAGCACAGCCAGGGTGTCTTATGCAAGTTCTGGGAATCTCATAGACCCCGCCCATTACGATGACTTTTACGCTGATTATTATGCAGCATCACAGATCCAAGGGTCACACCCACATTCTTCAGAATAAAAATCTGCTATGGGGCCCCATCACAGCTATGTATGTCCCTGACCTGGACAGTCACTTTAAAGCAGACATACACTTGCAACTATGTGCCAGTGTGCATCCTGGTTCACAGGGACACTCGTGGACACAACACACCTGTGCCGTGTGCGGTGTGTGTGAGGACCCTACCCACCAAAAAAAGACAACCTCCCTGTATCTTGTAGGTAGGTTATTTTAGGAAGGTAGGCAGGTGAGCAGGCAGGCATATAGCTGAGTGGGTAAGTAGGTAGGTGGCCATTTAGGTCAGTAGGCAGATAGATGGGTAGGTACTCAGATGGACAGGTAGGGGATAATCAGGTAGAGGAGTATGTGGGAATTTAGATAAGAATAAATAGGAATTCCTATTAAAGCGGTCCTTCACTCTGAAGGAAGTCTATCTTATATGTTTCCCACACCCTGTACATACAGATTGTCCACATTAAAAATCATCCTACCTGCATCTACTGCATGTTATGAGCCTTTAAACACCCAAGATGGCGGCTCAAGGAACATCAGGCAGCCTGCAAACAGGAAGTGCCATCTGACTGTGCTGCTCTGCATTCTGGGATTGCTGTCCTTTCCCTGACCCCAGCTCTGCTCTGTCTGTACAAAGCACAGCTATAACCCACCCCCTGTACTTTATCCCACTCTCCTCTCCTCAGTAAATGTGATGCTTCTGAGTTAAGATGGCGGCGCCCGTATCCTAAAGTCCTGAACAGAGTTGCAGCCCAGTGGGGAAAAGAATAAGTAAGTGACTAAAAACTTAAAATATGTTAACTTTAGATGCTGGGGAATCGTTTTTTTAAGGGTTTGGGCTTTTCAATAAATCATGGTGAAGGTTCGGTTTAAATTGGAATTTAGGATAAGTAGGCATGTAGATACATAGGTCAGTAGGTAGGTGGGTATGTAGGTAGGCAGGTATATAGTTGGGTAAGTAGGTAGGAAGGTGGGTGATTAGGCAGATAGGTGGGAGGGCAGGTAGGTAGGTGGGAGGGCAGGTAGGTAGGTGGGAGGGCAGGTAGCCAGGTTGGTGGGAGAGCAGGTGCTCCACGGTCTGATGATTCTGCCCTCCTGCACCAGGGCTGCCAGGTGCTGTTTTGGGTAGGGAGGCGAGTGGACAGGTATATCGGTAGGTGGGTGGGTCAGTAGGCAGTTGGATAGGTAGGTAGGTTGGTCAGCAGGCAGGTAGATAGGTAGGAGGGTGAGTGGCTAGGTTGGTAAATACGTGGGTGGGTCAGTAGGCAGATAGGTGACTGACATCACTGCTGATCTGGGCTGGAGAATCCTGTCCCCCACTTGTGTCCACTGGCTCCAGTTCTCCCCATCTCTCTGCGCTGTCCTTGGTGCCTCCAGTTGGTTGCTAGCCATCTAAGTCCGGAGAACCAGGGCTCCAAAGTGGGTCACATTAGAATGGATGCACTTCATCCAGGTGGGTCCATTTCTGAGCCACGGTTCTCCGGGACCATGGTGGCGGGGAAGCCCAAACTTACAAGGAATGTAGCTGAGATCTTCAGCTCCAGCACAAGCTCCTCCACTGAGCAACAGAACCGGGACTCTGCGATACCCCTGATTGGAACCACATGCCCTTGCAGAGGTGTATAACTGAAGCCTCCTCTTTCCAACAACACCTCCAGGGAGTCGTTAGCCCGCTTGGATCTGGAAAACTGAGGGTCCAAATCATCCTGGGAATCAATGCACCTCGCCCAGGAAAGTACACCTCCGAGCACCAGATCTCTGGACCTAGGGGGGCCATGACCCACTGGAGGTGTCGCTGGAAAGGGACACCCCTGCAAGGGCATGTGGATGGGGGGCAAATGGACCAAGTGGCGGAACCGGTAGTATTGCTTGAGAGTGCCAGGGTGGTACATTTCCGAATGCAGGATCTCTGGACCTAGGTTGGATGAACCACTGAAGGTGTCTTTGGAAAGGGGAGAACCTCGGGTATACGCCCCTATAAGGGGCATGTGGATCGGGACACAATGGACCAAGTGACGGCACGGCAAAGTCATGGTACCCCAACTATAGTCCCAAAAATGGTGGAGGACCAGTGGGGCATTCCCCCTGCACCTAGCCTTTAATCCAGCCCTGGATGGATGGAAAGGAGGAACAAGAGGTCTTCCCCCATCCCAATGGGATGGTTGTTCCACTTTAACAGTACATGCAAAAAACTTTGAATGCATATCACACCCAAAAAAGGGGGACAAATGAGAACAAGGGACAGGGGAACATGAACTACAAATAAGGGACAGTTTGGAGGTACCGATCAGAAGATATATGGGCAAAGTTGTGTAAAGCCAAAGCCTCGCTGATGGCCTAGCTTGGCATAACTCCCAACTTTTCATAGTAGGAAAGAGGGACAATTGTTAAATTAAGCCACGCCCCCTCATTGAGGACTGGATAGGAGATAGGATGTAGCAGTTACAATAGAAACACTTTGAATAGGCAAATGAATCATTTATTGCTGCAGATCTGCATGTTACACCTCAAAGAGGGGCACATGGGAACCACGAGGGACAGGGGGGCATGGACTCAAAAGAGGGACAGTCCCTCCAAATCAGGGACACTTGGGGGGTATGGGCATCATGTAGTGATTGGTGGCCCGTTACCCGCAGCCAGTGTGTCAGTCAGTCAGTCAGCCCCCCTCCCCCTCTCTCTCGGAGTCTCCGCCATGCTAGGGGGCAGTAGCGGCCTCGTTTGCCGGTGGCTCTTCCTGCGCTCACCCGGAAGTAGCAGCAGCAGTAGCGGCGGCAGTAGCAGCAGGGCCGGGCGGCCAGATGAGCGGCCGGTGAGCAGGAAGAGGAAGGAAGGGGGGAGTCCCGGCATCGTGTGTGTGGCAGCCGCTCTCCCGTCCCCAATGCCAGAGCAGGGTCCCAGGATGAACGGCTTCTCTCTGGGGGAGCTCTGCTGGCTCTTCTGCTGCCCGCCCTGCCCGAGCCGCATCGCCGCTAAGCTGGCCTTCCTGCCCCCGGAGCCCACCTACACTGTGCGGGAGGTGGAGGCCGCGGCGGCGGAGCCCCCGGAGCAGCAGCAGCAGCAGGGCGCGGGAGAGGGCGGCCCGGCTGCGGTATCGGCCCCGGTGCCATTGCCGTGTGTGCTGCACCTGAGTGAGCGGGCTGACTGGCAGTACTCGCAGCGGGAGCTGGACGCGGTGGAGGTTTTCCGCTGGAGGACGGAGCGCGGCAGCTGCCTGGGCTGTATGTTCGTACGCTGCGCCCCGGGCTGCCGCTACACGCTGCTCTTCTCACACGGTAACGCTGTGGACCTGGGCCAAATGTGCAGCTTCTACATCGGCCTCGGCTCCCGCATCAACTGCAACGTCTTCTCCTATGACTACTCCGGCTACGGCGTCAGCAGCGGCAAACCCAGCGAGAAGAACCTCTATGCCGACATCGAGGCCGCCTGGCACGCCCTCCGCACCCGGTATGTGCCTATGTGTGTCCCCCGGGGGATGCTGCTTGTTGCCCATAGCAACCGGCCTGAGAATGACACCGGGAATCCGCTTATATGGGCATGTGCACCCCCTCATCACCAGGGTACCGCCAGGCCCCTCTATACCAACTACATGTGCACCCCCTCATCACCAGGGTACCGCCAGACCCCTCTATACCAACTACATGTGCACCCCCTCATCACCAGGGTACCGCCAGACCCCTCTATACCAACTACATGTGCACCCCCTCATCACCAAGGTACCGCCAGACCCCTCTATACCAACTACATGTGCACCCCCTCATCACCAGGGTACCACCAGGCCCCTCTATACCAACTACATGTGCACCCCCTCATCACCAAGGTACCGCCAGGCCCCTCTATACCAACTACATGTGCACCCCCTCATCACCAGGGTACCGCCAGACCCCTCTATACCAACTACATGTGCACCCCCTCATCACCAGGGTACCGCCAGGCCCCTCTATACCAACTACATGTGCACCCCCTCATCACCAGGGTACCGCCAGGCCCCTCTATACCAACTACATGTGCACCCCCTCATCACCAAGGTACTGCCAGACCCCTCTATACCAACTACATGTGCACCCCCTCATCACCAGGGTACCGCCAGGCCCCTCTATACCAACTACATGTGCACCCCCTCATCACCAGGGTACCGCCAGGCCCCTCTATACCAACTACATGTGCACCCCCTCATCACCAGGGTACCGCCAGGCCCCTCTATACCAACTACATGTGCACCCCCTCATCACCAGGGTACCGCCAGGCCCCTCTATACCAACTACATGTGCACCCCCTCATCACCAGGGTACCGCCAGACCCCTCTATACCAACTACATGTGCACCCCCTCATCCGCTACATGTGCATCCCCTCATCACCCAGGTACCGCCAGACCCCTCTATACCAACTACATGTGCACCCCCTCATCACCAGGGTACCGCCAGGCCCCTCTATACCAACTACATGTGCACCCCCTCATCACCAAGGTACCGCCAGACCCCTCTATACCAACTACATGTGCATCCCCTCATCACCCAGGTACCGCCAGACCCCTCTATACCAACTACATGTGCACCCCCTCATCACCAGGGTACCGCCAGACCCCTCTATACCAACTACATGTGCACTCCCTCATCACCAGGGTACCGCCAGACCCCTCTATACCAACTACATGTGCACCCCCTCATCACCAGGGTACCGCCAGACCCCTCTATACCAACTACATGTGCACCCCCTCATCCGCTACATGTGCATCCCCTCATCACCAGGGTACCGCCAGACCCCTCTATACCAACTACATGTGCACCCCCTCATCACCAAGGTACCGCCAGGCCCCTCTATACCAACTACATGTGCACCCCCTCATCAGGGTACCGCCAGGCCCCTCTATACCAACTACATGTGCACCCCCTCATCACCAAGGTACCACTAGGCCCCTCTATGCCAACTACATGTGCACCCCCCTCATCACCAAGCTACTGCCAGGCCCTCTATGCCAACTACATCCGTATAGGGTTACTGCTATGTACCCCAGCCATAAGAGGGACTTAAACCCAACTGGGCCAGCCCTAGAATCTATAAGATTCCAAATCGCGATGTCCGGTTGCGTGATACCTCCCCCAGGGCATGGCAAAGCTCATCATCTTCTTGGTGGCTGCGTCCCCGGCATCGTTGGACTGTGCGCGTACTCCCACCCCCAGCCATTCAGATAGGGCTGGGGCCGGGAGTACGCTCATACTCTTGATTGCCATTAACGGAGCCATTTGCCGAGCATTACAGTAGGCCAAAACCCAGGATTTTGACTATCCTGTGTTTTGGTCCTTTCCCCTGGGGCCCCCCCAAATTGAGGTGGGGCCCCGCTGCGTGAAATCCCCCCAGATCGCCGAAGCCAGCTGACCTCTTCCCGGTTCTACGGCGCATGTGCAGCCGCTCGTCCAGTCAGATCGCTCTGAGCCACTGACGTCACGTCGTCTAAGCCTACCCTCTAACAAGGGGCGTACCCGCGCCGGCCACTCACAAATGCCTGGTGCGGACACGTGCCCTGCTAGAGGCATGCGCCATTGGACCGGAAAGGAAGGTAAGTGTTTGGGCGACCTGGGGGGGTTTCACAAAGTGGGCATCCCAATTTTGGATGCTCGGGGGAGGGAGTCGATCGGCCCGGGAATCTATCGGCGTGGGTTTTGGTCCACTTTAAATATGGCGAACAGTATTCCAAATCCAGAATTGGGAAGTCCCTTGGTTTGTTCTGCATTCTGCACATTGTCCCACACCCATTTTCTTCATAATGTGTGGGACAACATTGTAACAGTCTCAGGGGGCACATCCAGTTTGCTGGAGCCCCCCCAAATGTACAGACCCTTGCAATCCTTACCTGAACCTTGATCCCTGGCAAAATGTGGCTCTGCAGTTGGCCACCAGTGGCCGAGAGAGAGAGAGTATACTCCAATCACACGGCCACATTTTGACCAAGGATCACGATTACGGGTAAGGATTGTGGGGGTCATTGTGCAGGAGGGGCTTCAGCAATCGAGATCCTTCCCCCAGTATTATTTAGAAAAAGGCTGTGGTGCCGCTATAAAGAGGGGCGATGCTTGTCTGTAAGGCTACCTCTGCCCTGCTGTGTAAAATCTGAGCAGCGCCATGAAATGGGAAAAACAGGTACATTTACAGGTGTTCCTCTGAGGATGCGCAGTGGGGCATCCCAAAAAAGTAGGGCCCAACATGAATGCTTCTGTAACATGCCATAGGACCCATGAGCACTACATCAATTCAGATATTATCATTATTGTTTATATAGAGCCATCTTCTTCTATAGCGCTGTACAAAGTACAGTTACAGACATTATAACATTATAAACTACCGGTAGATGTTACAAAGTTCAAACCAAATGTGATGACAAGAGACGATAGGAAGGAGAGCCCTGTCCTTGCGAGTTTACAATCGAAAGGATAGGGTGGAGACAAAAAGGGGCAGGACCACAAGTGGTAGAACTTGAGTAACTAACCATAACCCAGCACTATGTATGGAAACAGGAGGCGTTCCTGTCTTATGGGCTTTAAGCTTCACTTGTGCAGTCACCTCCATTCAGCTCTGTGGGAAAGGACCAAAACTCAGGAAAGACAAAATCCTGGGTTTTTGTCCACTTTAATCACACGTGACCAGGAAACTGCTGCAGTATAGCATGCCTCCAGTCTACAGCATGTTTGGCCAACTGTTTCGATTCCCCCATCAATAAAGTTCAGCTACCAAAAGGCTGTAATCTCTCAAATACAGGACATCCTCATTTTGTGAAGAGAGTAGCTTAGGTCAGTTGACCGTCCCTGTGGCAGAGTTGCAAGGGAAGGGTTTAGGTCCACTTTAAATGGGATCTAAAGTAGTATGTAAGGCTAGTACATAGTATGTAAGGCTAAAAAAGGCTTTAATCCATCCAGTTCAGCCTGTGTATAGTAAGGAACCCCACCTATGCCTGGTGAAAGACAACCTCAACAACGCCCTACCCCCCCATTTCTGTTTTTGGGTTCTTCTGGAGGTCAAGCTGATGTCAGAAATGTTTGTTGGCCTGAGTAGGTTCGCAGACTAGGACTCGCCATAAAGTTTATGGTGCTTTTACCTTTTTTTTTTCTTTTTGCAATGTAGCACCACAGAAGTGTTGCAGGGGGCATATGTAGCTCCTATAGGAATGCAGCTTTTCTGAGTGCCGCACCAAGACCTGATGATAAACCCAACCTGCATCATTGGTGCACCTTGCATAGAGTCCTGTGATATTAGCTTGCTGCTGAGTAGGTCATAACCTGCCATAACCTGCTTTTCTGTGGGCTGCCAAGGTAATAGCAGGCTAAGGTGAGGCTGATGAGCCTGTTTCAGCCTGCATTCTGCCAGGGTTTTCAGTGACATCCCTATAGAACTCTGTGGGGCTGATCTCAGCACAGGGTGGTAGGAGGACCTCTGCAGCAATCTGGAATATGCTAAACTGCCACTTAGGTCTAGATTGCTGCTCCCATGTAGTCGCCCCCATAACTTGTGGTCATATTCCTCCATTGATGGTTTCCTATATAAGTCTTCACAATCCTTTATTCTATTTCTTTTACATGCCTCCATGATGTACTGAAGTGTAAAGAGTAACATCAGGCCTGATTCAGCACTGTGAGGACTTTTCTCATGATTTATTTCCTCTGTGCAATTCAGCGCCGTGTTTAGCTGTGCAAATGTAAAAACAAATTGCACAGCTAAGTATGTTGCTAAATTGCGCTGCGGAAAAAAAATGAGCAAAAACGTTTTCTCATGAAAAAAAAAAAACCAGGAGAAAATAATTTTCATGGTTTTGTAGTGTACTGTGTCTTGCTGCAGCACATTGCAATGTAGTGTCATGTTTGTATCAGCTCCATTGCTGATGGCTCAGATACCACAGCACTTTCTTATTAAATGAAAAGGGGCATCGCTAAATAGACAGTTTAAAGGCCCTGCCCAGAAAAATGCCAGTCTTCCATACAGCTGCTTTGCCAAGTTTTGTCTTTGTATAGATGGCCACACTTTTACATTTGCTAATACCTGTTTCTATACCTATTACATAGAATGAAAAGCAGTGTTCTTCGGTCACTGTTGTGGAGGCTTTGGCATTGCCCTGTATACCAAGGAATGCACCTGCACACTGCAGGATGAGATTCTGGGCTTTGTTGTGTATTAAACTGCTGAGGGAGAGAAGTTATAAAGACTCTCCAGAAATGTTAACAATAAGATTCAGCATCTTAACTCATCATATCTGCACTCTCCCTTCCTGTAACCTCGCAGCAGCACCTAGAAGCAGAAGCTTGGTACTAACCTCTGGCATTCCCCCTGATTCCTCTAGCAGTAGACCACCAATCATAGGGCTGGACTGGTGGTCTATAAAACTGCCCCCCATGGCTGCCTGTGTATTGCAGAATTGTGATCAGGCGTCAAAAGGGTTGATTCAGAGCCTTGGGAGATAACACTTTTTTAGGGGAGAAAACTGCCATTCACTTTCACTGTTTACCGGGTGTAAATTTCATCTCCTCAAAGTGCGTTTTCTCACAAAGCTTTTAATGAACCCCAAAGTATGCTGATATAAACACGCTGCTTGCTAGTGTACTCGAGAGTTTCCACGCCAACTTTGCTTTAATGCTTTGTGATTATATGGTTTCTGTAGTTGCCTGGACAATCCCTTTAAGTATCAGTTTGTTAAAGTGGACCAACACCCTCAAAAACGACATAACTCTATTCACTTTAATAGTAAAAGACACTTACTTTTTGATCACTGTTGGAGCCGTCTGTCCCTCGCTGCGCCTGGAATCTTCTGAATCCTCCGCCGGAAGTCCCGCTCTCCAGCTCTTGTCCGGTCATTAGCATATCTTGTCCGGTCATTAGCATTTCTTGTCCGTCGCTGAGATCTTCTTTCTTCTCGCGTTACTTCTGTCTGTGCTCCTCTTCTCATGATGTCATCCGGGGGCGTGGCCTCTCGCTGCTCTCCGGAGCGAGCGTAGTGCAGCGAGACCTGAGGCTGGGGTCGGTGGATCGGGTCACCGGGCGGGCCCTGACCATGACCGCTGGGAGACAGCAAAGGGCCCTGGCGGGGGAGGCGGCAGGTGAGGACGGTTGTGCGCGCCCGTACCCGCACCTATCTACCGCGCATGCGCGCGATTTTAACAGGAAGAGGTCAAAGGATCTCTTCCTGTTTGGGGGAAAATGAAGATGGTGGCCGGATTTTAAAATTATAGTGACGCGCAGCGGGAGCATAACAGGTAAGTTTTTTTTCCCTAACTATGCTAATCAGCTCTTTCTGCTTAATTTGTATATTTTAAAAATAGACATTAAAAAAAAAAAGGGGGCAGGGTGTTGGTCCACTTTAACAGTTGTTATCAGTTAAGTACCAGTCTGCGCAGATAGAGGCTTTAAAGTAAACCAGAAGACTGAAAAGACCCAGAAAAAGGCAAGTACATCGCCCAGTCTCTTTTTTTTTTTTTTTTGTATAGGTACACACTACAGGGCTTCTCAAATTGGGATGGGTGGACCAGAATTCTATATTCAGACTCTTGATCTACTTTAAAGGGAAAGACCAGGCAATGGAAGAATAAGGAAGCAAGGAGCACACCTGAAACCTAAGTGTGTCTTATAGGGTGAAAAATACCGTAATTGTCACCTGGCTACGCTCAAAGCAGAAGAGAAATGTTGTATTCTGGTTATGTTACTAATCTCACAAGGCAGTTGAAAAGTTTTTGTTTTTTACCAATCATTATTACAGTGTTGTCTTTTTACAGTCCACCATAATTCAGTATATATTCTCCTGACCACACTCTAATTCCCCTTGAATTTTTATTTTCTTTTGGGGGGGGATTATGTGACTCACTAGGCCGAACACGGGGCTGATGATTTTGATTTTAGTCAACATCTGAGCCCTAAATGTCTTAAACCGGACCTTCAGTGTGATTTAATGAAAAGCCCAAACTCTTAAAAAACGGTTCCCCAGCATCTAAAATAATATATTTTAAGTTTTTATTTGCTTACTTATTCTTTCCCCCACTGGGCTGCAACTCTGTTCAGGAATTTAGGATACGGGCGCCGCCATCTTGACTCAGAAGCATCACACTTACTGAGGAGAGGAGAGTGGGATAAGGTACAGGGCGGTGGGTTATAGCTGTGCTTTGCTCAGACAGAGCAGAGCTGGGGTCAGGTAAATGTCAGCAGTCCCAGAATGCAGAGCAGCACAGTCAGGAGGCACTTCCTGTTTGCAGGCTGCCTGATAAGATGGCGGCTTCCATAAGCCGCCATCTTGGATGTTTAAAGGCTCATAACATGCAGTAGATGCAGGTAGGATGATTTTTAATGTGAGCAATCTGTATGTACAGGGTGTGGGAAACATATAAGATATGCTCTTATTCAGAGTGAAGGTCCGCTTTAAGAGTAGATTTAAACAGGACATCAGAATATGTTATTATTTAATATGCTATGCTGTACTTAGATTCTGTAGTGTAGTAGTGTCTATAGAGGTGCCCCAATCGAGTCTGAGGCAGGATGGGAGGACATTAGTATAGGTCCAGTTTGAGGTTCCTTTATATATCCAAATGTAACAGTTTTTAAGTTGCTTGCTTAATCTGTATACACACATAATATTTATAATAATCTGATTAATACCTCTGATTTATTGGGTTTATGAGATTAAATGGCAGTCCTGACATTGTGGCCGAGTGACCCTGGGCTCTCTGGAATATATATATATATATATATATATATATATATATATAGCATCTCTTATACTGCGGGTGCAGAGCTTTTATTTTCTGACTGGCTAAAGTAGATGTGTATAGCGGGCATGTGAGCCATCTCGGTTTCTGATCCGGGGCTGCAGACACTGACTCGGGCTCATCCTTTTACTGATGCGGCAGATGTTCTTGGAATTAACAGCGCGCTTGCTTCAGGGACATATGAATCCATTGATTTCCGGTTGTCTATCTAAAATTAATGCTCTTATTTGATTTTTTTTTTTTGCTTGGATTCCTTTTCCAGTTTCAGTATGCTTTTGTATACTGCACATCTATATAAGAATGTAAAAAGACCTGACTTGGGTATATAATTCCCAAGCCTTTGTCTCCTATGTCCCATAGGTATGACTAATTGTTTTTCTGACGTTAATAGGATGTGTGAGTCTTTTCGTGGAAGGAAGCATGTTTATTCTTCTGCTTATTTATCTCCTCGTTATGAGTGAGCTGGGCATCCAAGCCCAGACCTCCTTGACTGCACAGAAACACCCCTCCTACATAGAGAAGGCATAATAATCTTCTCCTGTGACCTAAGCTGTGGGCCATTTCTGTTTACTGTAAATGATTTACAGCTCCCTGTACAGTTAAACATTTACCAGATTCAGATGCAGCATCGGACATACCGGTACATTACAAGGGGCTTTTATTCTTTACAACACATAGCTTAGTCTGCCTATTTTAACCTTTTCTCTACTTTATTGCAGTACAATTTTAATGCGGATCAACAGTCAAAAATGACTTAAACCAGACCAACACAACAAAACCGGTACCCCTCCCCAGGGCAATTTAGATTGCTGCACATAAAAATTCATCTACCTTTTTTCGATCTCCTGCTGAGGTCAGTTTTAAAAGCAAGATGGCAGCCCATGGACTTGCAGGCCACCTGCTAACAGGAAGTGCTGCTGGGTTTCTGGTTACTGTTCTGTCAGTTTGGAGAGGAAGCTCTAAAATGGCCGCTACCTTTCTTTTCCAACTATGCTAGTTTGTTGTTCTGGTCTAAGGGAAACTTTGTTAACCTAGTTTATCTGACACTGTCAGGGCCAGGTCCAGGTTGCCCCTTGAGCAACAGTCCCAGTGGGCCCCCTTGCGGTCTGTTGCTTCACATGCCATGTCCCAGCTTTAGTGCCACTGATGGGGACCACCATATGTCTTCTGGTACTCACAGCCTTCCTGCTATTGCTGTTTGTCCTCTGATCCTTGTTGCCTTCCCCACTGCTGCATTCACCCTCTAGTCCTTATGCTTGCTCCGCTGCTGCTGCCAGTCCTCGCTGCCACTAAGGAGTCCACCTTTTCTGCCTATCTCCCTTCCTTCTTCATTGTTGCCTCTCCAAACTACTCCTTTATTTGCATTGGCTAGGTGACTTCGGGTTCCTCCCAGGGAAGAGCTTTGAGCCCCAAGAGCAGTTCCCATGCGGGATCGGTTAAGGAAAGTCAACTTAAATTGATTATTTTTTTATTATTTTTTTTTTTTAATTCTTTATTTAGTTTTTCAATACAAAGCAGTCAGGTATTACAGAAGAAAGCGAAACAGTATAAGGTAAGTACAATAGGTACATGTGAACAGTAATAGGGCTGGATGTTACCCATAAGGTTATCCCCCGTGTCCGGATGTTTGGCGTTCTCTAAGGCGACCTTCTGCCTCAGTAGTGAGTCGGAGGGTCCAGGTTCCCCGAGGGGCGCCAGGGGCAGCTCCCCGGAGGACCCCGCCCCCCCGACTGATTTGTCTTCTGTTCGTGTAATGATGAGGCCAATGTGCCGGGTCTACATTTCAATTTGGAATATATCTATATATCATAAGCAACCTTCACCTAATGGAATGAAGTTGCTGAATTTCAGCTCCGAGAGCTCAATGTGTCAGGGGATAGTTGATCACGTGTCATTGATAATATCTAGCCCATTGAGGGGAAGAGTGTATGGGGGATAGAAAGAAGGGGGGAAGCAAGTAAGGTGCGGGTACAAGGAGGGGGCAAGGGGCAGGGAAAGTAAGGGGCCCTTCGCTCCCGCGTCCCCCCACGCCCGGGGAAGTTCTGGCAACGGTGGCGTCGGGGTCCCATGCCTATCAGGCCGAGTCACCGTTAGTCGACGGGCCCGTAGGGGCCGAGGGGGAGGCAGGGCGAGCGGGTCCTCTCTTCGTTGTCCTGGACTGTAGCCGTCAGCTCCTCCATTTCTCCTATTCTATCTACTTCTCGGGCCCAATCTTCTTCTGTTGGGACATATTCCGTCTTCCAGTATCTGGGGATTATCGTTTTAGCGGCATTCAGAAGATGTCTCGGCATCGATTTTTTTATTAAATTGATTTTTAAGTCTTAAGTACAGTAGAATGGCTGCCTAAATGGTTCTAATAATGACAGACTAAAAACTGATTTATAGTAATAGTTGGACAGCAGACTTAGTATCCTTGAAGGTGCTGAGCTTAGGACACACAGTTTTTACGTACCTGGGATCAGCATACTGTTTGTGCCAAGAAAGACATGTACTGAATGTTAATGCTCTCTGTGGAATTGTGGACTAACTTCACTACTATGCTTTGTGCTAGCATTGAGGCCAGAAACATGGGTGTAGTATACATGTAAAGTCAACCGAACAGTGAGCTTCAGACTTCCATATGGTCCACTGCAGAAACGGTCATAAAATAGCTTTTTGGGAGGGCACACCTATACAGTAAACTCAATAAAGTCCTACTGGATCTTATTTTATGTGCTTGCCACTTGTGCCTGGCATTTTTGCCCCATTTCTACAAAGCACTTTTCAGTATGCCCATCATTCTCTCCAAGAACTGATCATAGCATAACATTTTTCTGAATTCTCTAAACCAAATGATGTGTTTTGCCATGTAGATTAGGATGACACAAAAACAATTTTTGTAATGGTTTTTTGAGTGACTGGGTGGGAAGCTAATTTAACTGAAAAATAAGACTGGTGCCACTGACATATAATCCTTTTAATTTGTTTTTGGACACGGGTAACTTGGGTAAATCCTCCACCTGGATAGATTTATAGTTAAAGCTGCTTCCAGCTTGTATTTCTTGCCCCCTTCCCCAGTGTTCTCTATTGCTGTTTATCCTCTGATGCTTGCAGTCAAATCTAGCAGGCTGGAGTTACTATATCGCAGCATGGATGTCAAGAGGAACTTTACAGGTAAGTATACAGAAATGTCATTTTTGTGCTGACCCACACCTACGGATTTTCTGTTAAATGAATTTAGAGCTTCTTGGGCGATAGAAACTATTAATTTCTCACATTAAATAACCGCTGTCAGTAGAGAAAGTGGTGTGATTGGGGCAAAGTTGGGTATACGTTTTGTAAATAGAAGATAAATAGCCTTGTGGATATAATGCAGTTGCTACTCCTCCATGGTAAAAAGCTCCTTTCTTCACACTGGTGGTGTCGTCTATATCTTTCTTGTTTCTTAGCGGTATAAGAAACCAGCATGGTCTGTGGACAGCATAAAAAGCGCACACTCCCATGATATCCAGAAATGTCAAATCATTAAGCTTCCAAATATAAATCAAGAACAGGATCTGTTTTTGTTGCAAAAGGAGGTTATAAGCTATATCTGGCTACTTCCAGTCTGCCTGCTATTTTGTGTATGTAAATGTATTATTGGAGGACATTTCCTCACTTTGTGTTTCTGTACCTGCTTTAGTAGTGGGTGAATCCTGCGTGAATCCTGCTCTAACTTGTCTCGTGTTTTACTGACTGCCTATATATCTGTCCCAAACTCTTTAAATGCCACCAAATCCCCTTTCTTTCCATTTTGGAACTGATTAATATCTGCAGGGTGATCTAGCGTCACTGGTAGCACTGGGACTGGTGGTAAGTAGAAAATAATACGGTAATTGCACCACTCTGCACCCTTTGACCCCCGGGCTTCCTCTTTTATCACAGCCAGCAGGAACAGAGGCCCAGTCTTGCCAGTAGGAATACAATATTCACGTTTCTTTGTTTTACAAATTCTGTAGTTAAAGTTTGATCCCTTTTAACAGTCACCCCTGGGATATGCCAATTTGGGATGCCTCTACAGTTAAAGAACCATAGGATCTGTATGATGTGGGGCAGGTAACAGCTGCACACTGTAGTGAAAGGGGGGGCTCTCATCCCTTACATTTTGTACGGAAAATGTAGTGATTTCACTTTCCTTTCAGCTGTTTAGTGATTAGCTGCCAGTCACACTCGGTGCAGGAGCTTTCCCAGTGGTAGTCACTGGGAGCATAAATAATTTGGGTTACCAATAAAGCAGATGGAAACCCATTTCTGGGTCCACCGCTCATCCTTCGGGCCCCCCAAACCCCATTGATCATCCACCCCCCCAAGCAGCTGGACGCTGTTGTTGACTTGTTGGCGATCCCTATATCTTTTCCACCGCTGAAGCCACGCCCAGCAGCACTTTTGAGATTGATTGGCTGATCCCAAAGGTTCCACAGTGATGAGGAAGGGGGGTTTATTATGCTTAGTGGTGGCTTTACTAGCCCTAGAAATACTGGGGTGTAGACTACCCTTCCCCCAGCACTAATGCCCCCTCCCATTGCCCTCCGTGTGTTGAGGGGCTGGAAGTCACACACACCCTCTCCAGTAGGATTTGCCAACTCGTTCCCTGGAACATAGAGACCTGGTAGTGGAAGAGGTGTGTATGCATGTCTTGGCACCACACAAGTAGGAAGGTCTGCTTTAAGATTCTAATACAAACTGATCTATCATATTTAAAACATTTACTATAGCCCAAGACCCCAAAACCCAGTGACCTGGGCTATAAAGCTAAGCCAGATGAATATGAAGTAATGGGTTGGTCTCTTGATGTTGTATAGGTCACTTTGCTTCATGGAATTTGTGCTCTACTCATTTTAAGATCTGTACCTTACTCCAACCTCCTCTCAACCCAGCTCTATCAGTCCTTACTTGGATCCAGACTCTACTCTACTCCACCCCCTATATATTTCTTAACCAAAATCCCATCTCTGCCAACCAAGCTCTTCTTGTTTCTCAACAGACACTCTGCCAAGTGGCACCTGTGAATGGTAGGGAATACCCTTTATAGGAAGATCTCTCCCAACCCCCCTCCATTCTATACTTCTGTGTATACCCAAATCAGCCAAACACTGCTACAACTGGATCTCAGCCAGAAATGCCTTGAAATAGCTGCCTGGTATAGGAACATGTTTTCCCTACTCACTGCCTGTTGCACTTTCATTGTGAGTATGTAATGTATATACTGTACTTGGCAAATCATCTTGTGGCGCTTGCTCTTGGCTCCAGTCAGCATTGTGCTCTTAACATTGAATGAGTGGTGGTGGAGGCCCAGTGTAGGTATAGGCCCTGGTAGTGTCAGGGCTGGCTGTGTGTTGTACTAATACAGGGCAGGTAAGGTGAGAGGAGCAAATAAGGATCTCTGGGCTCATTTAAGTCTGTGTCCCAAGTAGCCTCCGTTAGGGTATGTGCTAATAATATGTCATAGCTTATTAGTTGCTTAGATAGCCTGAGGCACTGGCAAAATCCCACCGAGTGGCGAGGAAACACATTTTGATTTTACAAAAGCCTATCTTGGTCCAAGTGTTATGTTTGTGCAGTGGCACTAACAACCTGGTTTCTTCATCTGTCACATACCATTACCGGGGCTGCCTCACTTCCCTTTCCCTCGGCTCTGTTTTTCATTTAGGCTTTCCTACTATTAAAGTATTTTGTGTCCTAAGATGTTTCCCCTCTGCTGTGTTGTAAAAAATGGATGGAGTGCTTAGGAAGGATGGGGACACTTGAAACTATTGTGTCGGAGCATTGTTTTGTGTCTCTGTGCAGTCCTGGGTCCCTCCTCATTCTAAACATATGTAACGTGGTGGCAATTCTAGTTTGTGAGTCCCTAATGGCCCTGCTGGGGGCCTGCGTCCTTTAAACCTCTGCATGCTTCTGCTGTTAACCCCTTATAAAGCATTTAAAGTGGACCAACACCCGCGGGTGATCGGCCCGGGAATCTATAAGATTCCCGGGCCGATCACCCCCCACCCCGCGGGACATCCGAGATCGGGATGTCCCGCGGGGTGAAACCCCCCCCCAAACACCCCAACTCACCTACCTTATCTTCGGCGGCGGCCGGCCGCCGCCTCCCTCGCGCCCCTGTAGGCGGGCGCGCACCCGCGCCGGCCGTCTGCGAATGGCCGGCGCGGGCGCGCGCGCGCGTCAAAAGTGACGCGAGGGAGGCGGCGGCCGCCGCCGCCGCTTAGACGTTCCTTGTACGTTGGCGCTGGGAGCGGGGAGAGGTGAGTTATTCGGGGGGTTAGGGGGGGTTTCACACAGCGGGGCACCCCGATCGGGGGTGCCCCACCGAAGTGGACCAAGACCCAGGATAGTCAAAATCCTGGGTGTTGGTCCACTTTAAAGACTGCTCCATGTATAGCACTAGAGTGCTTTGTTTTGAAGCTTTTTTGTCACTGGTGACAATGCTCATTTCCTGGTTGTCATGATGAGCCATTGGTGTGTACAAAAGGACAGGAAGTTGGTAGTTTATTTAAACCCATGACTGCCAGACAACATCTAAACATCTAGGGTTACAACGATTTCTTCTGGATCAAAGGATGGACAGGTCATATAAGGGGAGGGGGGTATTATAGCAGACCAAAAGTAAAAAAAAAAGCCAGGTCATAAAATTGAACGCCTAAATCCCTTCTCTGGTAATCGGTGACATAAATTATTTGAGAGGGCTTAACCCCATGCAGATTTTATGGAATAGCAGGCAGATTCTATGCTGCATAATAACTGCATGGCTGCGGCCATCTTGCCACATACAAGTCACGTTTATATAAAAACCCAATCCCACAGTCAAAATTGCCTCACATATTAGTGCAATCCTCCTTTATATCTTATAGAAAGCCATGAGCTGTGATGACTCGTTGCTCTGCACAGCTGAACGAATTGTATCATTTTAGAAGATGCACTGTCTGAATGGTTTGCAGTAAATCCATAGTCGGCTGAGAACAGTGATAAGGAAACATTGTTGCAGGTTTCCCTTCACACACACTATCCCTCTAGCAGCTGGTTACTCAGTGTATGTGTGTTTATATAACATAATACACAAGCTGCCCGTGTTTCTGAGGCATTTATCTGTTTGGTGTGGGCTGCTCTCCCCTCTTGCGTGTGACAAGATGACTGCTGTTCTGCAGCAAAGAATAGAGGCCACTGGGGTTTGTTGGGTGGCCGCACTGTACTTGTCAAACCCCCCATCCTAGTTTGTGTAAGCCTGCCCCACAAACCCCCCTCGCAAACCTCTCTTTTGACTGCTGCTCTGCTTTAAACGCAGCGCTATGGTGAAAGCTGATGTAGGGACAGGCTTCCCTTATTTTATTTTATTTTTTTTTATGATGAGGGTATGGATCCACTTTAAATTCTCTTTAGAAATCCCTTACTTGTGTAAGCATGCAGTACTTTGGGAATGTGTTCTAAAGACAATGGATTTGTGGTGTTGCTAGGAATGTGGACAGCCCTGCGTGTCTCTTATGATCCAAAATGCTTCTTTTTTTATTTGTGTATTGAAAGCTGCCTTTCTTCATTGCTGAGCTTGTAATTGCTTGTGGAACCGAGTGCTAAAGTATATGCCTGCATTGTAATTGTCTTGCAGTGTTTGAGGTGTTATTCTTTACACTTTTGTGTTCTGCAGTTTGGGGGTGGGGGGTAATAAGTAATAGGTCATCATCACTCTTACAGCCATAGTAACAGATTACCCATACCAAGCCTGTCTGCATAGCTCCTCCACCCCGGTGGCTGCATTGTAATTGTCTTGCAGTGTTGGAGGTGTTATTCTTTAAACTCTTGTGTTCTGCAGTTTGGGGGTGGGGGCAATAAGTAATAGGTCATCATCACTCTTACAGCTATCATAGCAGAGAACCCATACCAAGCCTGTCTGCATAGCTCCTCCACCCCGGTGGCTGCATTGTAATTGTCTTGCAGTGTTGGAGGTGTTGTTCTTTACACTCTTGTGTTCTGCAGTTTGGGGGTGGGGGCAATAAGTAATAGGTCATCATCACTCTTACAGCTATCATAGCAGAGAACCCATACCAAGCCTGTCTGCATAGCTCCTCCACCCCGGTGGCTGCATTGTAATTGTCTTGCAGTGTTGGAGGTGTTATTCTTTACACTCTTGTATTCTGCAGTTTGGGGGTGGGGGGGCAATAAGTAATAGGTCATCATCACTCTTACAGCTATCATAGCAGAGAACCCATACCAAGCCTGTCTGCATAGCTCTTCCACCCCGGTGGCTGCATTGTAATTGTCTTGCAGTGTTGGAGGTGTTATTCTTTACACTCTTGTGTTCTGCAGTTTGGGGGTGGGGGCAATAAGTAATAGGTCATCATCACTCTTACAGCTATCATAGCAGAGAACCCATACCAAGCCTGTCTGCATAGCTCCTCCACCCCGGTGGCTGCATTGTAATTGTCTTGCAGTGTTGGAGGTGTTATTCTTTACACTCTTGTGTTCTGCAGTTTGGGGGTGGGGGCAATAAGTAATAGGTCATCATCACTCTTACAGTTATCATAGCAGAGAACCCATACCAAGCCTTCAGCGTTCTCTCCGTTACTGCTTCATACTCTTCGCCTGGTAAGATCTTATGGTACATAAAGCCCCTAATATCTTTCCAGGGGACATATATGTGAGTGTTTCCTGTTGCCGCATGACTAATTCCGAGTGACATCACCCTGTTGTAATGACATGTGCCTGCTTTAGTGTGCTGCAATTAGATATATTGATTGGGTACTGCAGCCACAAAGTGCATGGGCCATTGTGTGTCTTGCTCACTGAGGACTGTTCTAATTAGCTGACCATATGTTACTCTGGATATTTCGCTACCTGAATATGGCATTTGCCTTGGATCATCTTGCAACTTACTCAGGTAGCAGATCAGCCCTCTCTTGAGTTACTGCATGGTGTTTGCTGTCAAAATAGACAGAGCGTCTATGCGTGCTATTATTACATGGATTCCTGGCTGCCACTGGAAAGGAATAGGTTGAAGGATTCCCTTTTTGTGTATATCGCAATCTGACCAGCTTTACGAACAAGGCCCTAATGGAGTTTCTGCATGGTCCCTGTTGAAACATGTCACATCTGTTGCCTTTTACCAGATGGGCATCCCAGATCAGGGTCGATTGGGGAGGGGCTGCTGCTGCTTTGTAGGATTTAGGTCTGTTTTAGGGTAGTATACTCTAGACAGCTGCACACTAGTATATTCAGGTCTGTGGTTATGTTGAAAGTGACTGCATGTACCTTATCTGCATCAGGTGCACTCACTGTCTATGTGTATGTGTTAATATTGACAATGGATTGTTGCTGTCAAAAGTCAATATTGCCATTGTACTCATTGACATCAGATAAGCAGACTTGCTTCTGTTCCTGAAAAGTGAAAGCTTGTTACATTTGATTAAAGTGGGCCAAAACCCAGATGGATCTATAAGATTCCCAGGCCGATCCATTCCCTCCCCGTGGGGCATCCAAAATCGGTACTCATTGCTTGTAACCAAGGTCGAGTAAAAAATACTCCTCCAAGTGTTTTTGGGGAGTAATATTTGCTGATAGAGGAAAGATCTACAACTTTGGTGATAATACAAACAATACAAAGGCATAAGTACCAAAAGCCAGGCTTGACGGCCCTGGAATCTAGAAAGGGTCCAGGGCCGCTTGATCCCACCCTCGGGGGCATCCAGTCTCAGGATTCCCTGCTGTGTGAAACCCCCAGGTTGCCCAATAAACCAACCACCTCCCCCGATCCAACAGCGCATGTGTAAGCAGTGGCTGCTCCCTGCCATACTTTTTAGCAGGGCATGCACCTGCACCAGGCATTTGTCAATGGCCAGGGGATGCACCCACCGGCGTGCTGATTGGCCAGGAGGCCGCGCATGCACCATAGGACCAGGGAAATGTGAGTTTAGTGAGTGACCTGGGGGCTTTCACACATTGGGACACCCCAGGGGAACGACTAAACCTTGAAATAGTCATATCCTATGTTTTTTTGTCCACTTTAAAGAACCTTGCTACTTTTGCAAGGGAACATTCTTATAACTTGTAACAATTTGGTGAAATGAGAAAAATATATATACAAACATTAATATGATAATAAAAGTGAAAAATGAAATTGGCATGTCCCATTTGCTTTGAAGCCCCCAAAATGTTCTGGTGCAACCAGTTGCCTTCAGAAGTCACATGCTTAGTGAAATGACGTCCAACTGGGGTCACTAACTCGCATTTATTGGTGGCTTCCACAACGTTGCAATCCCGGCTAGCGCATCCTCCGGCAGTCCTGTAGCTGCGCATACTCCTGTGCCCAGCCATTCCAATAGGCTAGGAGTGTGAGTGCTCGAGAAGAGACCGAGGATGCGGCCATTCAGCCACCGAATGTCACCCTTGGGATCAGCCAGTTGGCTTTGGCAGTGGAAAACCCATTTTTATTTTTTTTAAACCAGGCCGAGCTGGCAGCATCTCACCGAGACACTCGACCAGGTGGGGGGCGAGCAGGGAGCTGGGGAAGGTTTTGTGCCACATAAAGGCCCCAGCGGCTGCAACACACTTAAATGGGGAGTATCTAATCACCCGAAGAACACAGTGAAGCATGGTGGTGGAAGCATCATGGTGTGGGGATGTCAGCAGTGACTGGGAAACTGGTGCGAGTCAAGGGGGAAGATGAATAAATATAGAAATTTGGCCAGTGATTTTAGACTGGGACAGTGGTTCTCCTCCCAACAGGACAATGACCCAAAGCGTAGTGGTTTAAGGGGAAACATGTAAATATATTGAAATAGCATAGTCAAAGCCCAGACACTAATCCAAATGAGAATCTGTGGTCTGACTTGAAGTTTGGAGTCACCCAGCACAATGAATTGTTTTTATTTTTCAGGCCGCTGGGAGAGGAGAACGGTGAGTACAGCCTTTAGTTTTCTCACCAGAGGCTCAAATGATGCTGAGAATTCACCCTACAGGGTCTTGATTTGTGGAGGCCAGGTTTGATGCCACTCATATGGCCTTTTTCCACCTCCTCAACTTGAGAGACGAGCAGCACAGCACCACCACTTCCACCTGCAACACTGCACCTACCTTAGTAACAAATAAAACCGTGACAATATGGCCATGTGCTTTTGCCCCATAATTTTTGCCTGCATAGCTTGTGGTCAGTCGCAAGGGTGTAAATATGCATGAGGTTCTTTCAGAAGAGTAACCTGGCTATTTAAAGGGTGTGTATTATATACCTAATAAGATGTGATTGAAACCTTTGGTCTATATGCTTAAAACATTGCAAATCGTTTCCTTGGTGCAAATAGCAACCCTACGCACGTGGTTGAAAGGTACAGTCGTTTAAATGAATACGAAATAGAGGTTCTCAGGTGTTGAGAGGGCTTTATCATAAAAGCCTGTAACCTAATGCAGTGTCTAGGCACAGGCCATATTGTTCCCGAACAGAAGCTATGCTGATAAACAGACCTAGTTACCAAGGCTGGACTACTCCTGCTCTTGTCGCCTACTGTAATGGCATCAAATGACCTCAGCATCATAAATAATAGGTTGTAAGGCCGTTCTGGAAGTGGTGATTAATTGTACAGCATGCCTATGTATGTGGGGGGGGGGTACATTGTGGATGACAGAAGTCTGTTGGAAGTTACCTAATTTGTCACACCTCTGACCTACAGTATGATAGAAATACAAATAGAATTTTACTTTGTGCAGCTCAAAAGTAACACCTGCTCGATAAGGTGCTGCTCAACATATGCTTTGGTTCCCATTTAGATTGTTCGCTAAGAGAGCAGGGCATAGTCCCCTGATGTATTTTGCAGCCACTTGTTTTTGTTGCACAATATATTTTTGGTCAGGATTGTGCTATTATTTGACACTGACTGCAGTCGTTATGTTGTAGCATGAAATATGATGGTGCTTTTAAAATGAATGATTAATAGAAGCTGCGGGATTTTTGTTCCCTTTGAATGGTAGGCATATCTGTATTTGAAAAGGGCAGAACATAACTGCTGCATACAATTTCTCCATCACTCCAACTCTATAGGGAATAGGGTAGAATGGTGACTGACCCACTCATTTTCCCAGCCACTGCAGAACGTTGTTGCCTGGGGCGCCAGGAAGGGTTGCCTGGGGCAGTGGTTCCCAACCCTGTCCTCAAGGCCCACCAACATGTCATGTTTTTTGGATCTCCAAATAGCCAGCTCTATTGCTCTGCAGCTGCACTAATGACTCCACCTGTGCATCTTTGTGGAGATCTGCAAAACCTGGCCTGTTGGTGTGCCTTGAGGACAGGGTTGGGAACCACTGGCCTGGGGCACCTAAAAGCTGCCACCTGTATTTAGTGACTACCAGGGGTGGCCTGCTTTGGGACCAACTTGGCTGACACCTCACCCAGATCCTAAGCTAGAATTCAGTCACCCTTTCCTCCCAATTCTCCCCCCCCCCATACCTGGTCCATTGACCCCATGATCCACATTTTGCCCCCTACAGTGCTCATAGGCCCAGCATTATGGCTCTGGGCGAGCCACTCCAAACACTGTATCTGTCGCTAAAATAGTAAAGGCTCAGTACTATCTCTTTCACATTTCCCCCTTCCCATGATCTACCCCTGTAGTGCTTTAGCCTCATCTGATGAATGTACGCATGTTATTGGCCCCATTCCGTCCCTGATGACGACTAGTGGTACCTTGCAGCAGAAAGGACATATCGTTTTCTATCCGATAAGGCCCACAAAGAGGATAACAACCAGAAGTTTTCACTATGGTTCTGTCTGCTCTTCCCTTCAGTCACCTGAGTTCTCTTGTCTGCCACTTGGAGCTGTTGGCTGTGGCAGTATGTCCAGTGACTTCCAATCCCCCATCATACTGAGGCTCAGCGATGTGTTCCATGGGTATGAAACTGGAGGTGGAGGGCTTTACTGCCACTTGGAGCTGTTGGCTGTGGCAGTATGTCCAGTGACTTCCAATCCCCCATCATACTGAGGCTCAGCGATGTGTTCCATGGGTATGAAACTGGAGGTGGAGGGCTTTACTTGTGGGTTGGCTTTAGGCGAGTGCCTGCCTTCCAGATCAAATTTTGAGTATTTTGATCAGTGGAAATGCCCACTGCTATCAAGTGATCAATGGAAATTTGTTTGGGCGAGGATCATGTCGTTTTGGTGGACATAATCCTGCGTTAACTTTGGAATTGGAATGCACAGCATGAGGGATTAGCTCGCTCAACGAACTGTTGCTTAATCGGTTTGTGGAATATGGGCTATTAGCTACAGGGAATATGTATCCGCTAATTGGGAAATGGGTTAAGGCTGTGGCCGTTTTTTGCATTTTTGGGTCATTTGGGGACACAGCTGTCTATTCTGGCTACATCCTGGCACAAAGTTGAAAAAGAGGACTATAAGTTAAAGCGAACCTACATTGTCCCTGGCAACTCCAGGAAGGGTCCTTATTCATAGGATTACTATCGGCAGAGGTATTCCTGCATGGACATGGAAGGATTGTTTCATGGCCCTGGAGGTGAAGCCTGTCCATTAGACACAGGCCTCACTAGAGGATGTGGGTCTGCTTTAATGCGGCAAACATAATATAACCTGACAGCTGTAAATATAAATCAGTGTTTAATGGCAGCACGTAATGTTTTAATGCTATGCAGTTAAACTTTGTACCCCAGGCACACACCGTATATAATTCCAGCAGACCGTTTTAAAGGAGTTGCAGCACTGTGGGGTAGAGTCAGCCCCTCTGGGCTGCGGGACTGGAGCACTGATGATGCAATGGGAGACATATGCTTATGGTTAAGCCCGTGATGTACATCAGCACAATGCTAACATGTGGCATCCACTACTTTCTCCATTTTCAGGGTTACTTTGTCAGTAGTTCTTGAGAGATCACCAGAGGAAGTAGGCCTTATATGTAGCCGCTGTTCCTGGAAATGGCTGCCACACAGCTTGGCTTTCTTAGAATGAAGAGGAGCTATAGGTCTACTACACTAGACAAGATGCAACAGTTTAATAATTCTTACATTTTCAATGGCCTCTATTATTTTCTAAACTTAAAGTGCACCTAATCTGTCCCTCACCTAGAGGGTGGCATCCCAAACTTTTTAAGGGGGCAGGAAGACACATTTCTGGCACCCTCTTAAAGTGGACCAAAAGTCTGTTTCTTTTTAAACTTTAAATAAAAATAAAAAGGTCATTATTAAGCATGCAAAACGCTCCATGCTTATTGATTACTCACCCTACCTGCCTTCCAGCTCTTGGACATCTCGTTCCTGCACCCCCACCTTTCTACACTCGGGAGCATAGGACATCTTGCTCCTGCACCTCTATCTTGCTACACCCAAGTGTATGTATCCCACAATCCTCCCGGGTGCAGCCTTTACCCTCCCGGTGAGCCGGCCCCTCGCAGAGAGCGTCCAGCTCTGGCGCAGGGAGCCACGGCGAGCGAGCTACGACATCGAACGGCACGATTTGCCGCTCAATTGGGTAAGAAGCGGCAGACGTTGGCTGGTGACTCGCATCACCGGCCAGTAGCCTGCAAGCTAACTGTTCGTTCATGAATTCTGCAGCTCCATGAACCCGGAAGTGGCTGCAGGGACATATGGACCAGCGCCCGAAAGGTAAGCTCTTTTTTTTTTTTTGGTTTATATTCTTGGTCCACAGTCATGTTCTCTCCTTGCCAGGTTCCCTTAAAATCTCTCGCGCTCCGTTCCACAGCTTTCTTTTTTTGTATTGATCTTTCTCTTTTCCACATTTCCTCTGCCCCCAACCCTTTTTTCTTAATATCCTCCTCCCTCTTTTTTTCCACATTCCCTTTTGTTTTTCGCTCCTTTCAACATTCCCTCCCTCTTTCTCTTTTCCACATTTCCAAATTTCGAATTCCATTCATCTCTCCATTTTTCTTCCATGTTTCTTGTCTTTTTCTTTCCTCTTTTGCTCCTCTCCACATTCCCTCCTCTGTCTCTTTAGCGTCATCTGTATTACATTATTTCCATTTCTCCTTCTCTTATCCTTCCCTCCATACTCTTTCTTTCTCTCCTGAATTCTTTCTTTCCAAAGGTCTGGCACAGTTGGAAAAGGTAGCAGACATTTTAGAGCTTCCTCTCCCAACTGACATAACTGACAATGCACAGTAACAGGATGCCCAACAGCACTTTCTTTTTGCAGGTGTCCTGCAAGACCACGAACCGCTATCTTAAGTTTACCTCAGCATTAGAAAATTGTAAATTGTTTTTTTATGTGCAGTAATCTAAATTGTTCTGGGGAAAGATGCATATGAGCACTGTTTGTTGTGTTGGCCTTGTTTTAAGTCATTTTTGACTGCTAGTCCACTTTAAAGTGGACCAACACCCAGGATTTTGACTATCCTGGGTTTTGGTCCACTTCGGTGGGGCACCCCGATCGGGGGTGCCCCGCTGTGTGAAACCCCAAAAAACTCCCCGCTCCCACGTGAACGCCGCAGCCAATCCCCGCCAACGTCCAGGCGGGGGACAGGAACGTACAAGCCGCTGCCGCCGCCTCCCGCGCGTCACTCTCGGCGCCCGCGCCGGCCATTCACAGAGGGCCGGCGCGGGCGCGCGCACACGTCTGGAGGGGCGCGCGGGTGGCGGGCGGATCAGGTAAGGTCTTTTTGGGGTTTCTGGGGGGAGATCGGGATGTCCCGCGGGGTGGGAGGTGATCGGCCCGGGAATCTTATAGATTTCCGGGCCGATCACCCCTGGGTGTTGGTCCACTTTAAGGGCAGCCCTGGCTGAGAGGTCCAAGCAACAGAGTTGGAGCACTTTTTTGCATGGTTCTGGAGGAATGGAATTGAAGGAAGAGAAAACTTGAAAGCCCTACTATGGTTTTTTCCCAGTACTGCAGTAAATGGTAGAGGGGCACATGGGATGGGCATGAGGTGTGCTTGTTGCTGGCTTATAATTGCTATTGCCTGAACTTTCCCTTTAAAGTGCTCCAAAATCTGGTATTTTTTTTTCATATGCCATGTTTTGCTGACCCGGGAATCCTGATTTGGCAGTTCTCTGCTAGCCTTACTGTGATCCCAAGGTGTATGCGAAGGTCTGGCAGGAATCCCCTGCTTGTGTGAGACCCACGTCTGAGCATGCTCTGTGGAAAAGGTAAGATTACCATCGCTGGGTTCACATAGAGCTTCTAGCGCCAGTATGCAGAGCCTATCCTTTGTTTTTTTTTCAGGGACCCTTATTTGATAGGGGGGGGGGGTGTCATTTTCAAGAGTCTTTGCAGTGACCAACTGACTTATTTTGGCTGACGCTGTAGAGTAAACCCAGATGGCCTACCCCATGAGTCAATCTGTTCTGGAGTGCTAGCTTATTGCTATTATATGTCTTCTGATGTGTAGATACTTCTACTCTTCTTGCATGCAGGATAGATATTAGAGTGGTTAATGCTACTGTTCCCCACGTTCTGCTCTAGGGGAAAGGCAGGCAGTTAGAGGTTAGCAGTTCATTGTTGCGCTCAAACTTGTTACCCCTGTTTTTTCTTCCACTAATGAAAAAAAGTTTTATTAGATTTTTTCATATGGGATAAATTAGTAACTCTTCATCTAGCTTGTTTATATAGATCCCTGGTCCCCAACCTGTGGCTCGTGGACCCTGTGTGGCATGCATACTCCCTGAGGTCAATGACTTGGGCATAAAGAGATGAGTGCCAGCTTACCTGTCTTTGCAGCTTCCATTGTCACACTTCTCATACTCCCTTAGAGTGTTGTGCTGGAAGCTGCAGGTAAACAGATAAGCTGACAAATTTCTGCCTGCCTGCTTCTTCTGCAATTTAAAGTGGGCTAAACCTTGCATTTTCATTCCTAGAGTCTTTTCGTCCACCATGGGGCATCCCAGTTTGTCATGCACTGGTTTGTTATTAGCCACAGCACCTGGGGGTTTAACAAGCACACTTGATCACTTATACCATTGCCACAGCCCACAACATCCTGGATATGTTGGCACTGGACCCACTCACCGTTAGCCAGAGGCCACGAGAGACTCATGCAGTGAGAGCAGGAGACAAGGTAAGAAATTGGGGATTCCAGTGGGGACTTCACAAAGCCAGGCATCCCAGCTTGAGATTCTTCTGGGTGGGAGAATGAATTTGCAATTCCAGGGGGTTTCACAAAGTGGAGGGGGGCACAGTTCTGAGTTGTGGTTCACTTCTTTACACATAGTGGATCTACTTCTGAAGGGGACAAAAGTCGGGCAGTTGCCAATGTGGGTCAAGGCCACCTCTCCATGCTGAATGTGGCTCTCAAGCTAAGGAATGTTGGCGATAATTATCAATTTACCAATAGTGCTTCTTTAAGCTTTAATCATTGTGATTGGTTTGCACAAAATAGTTTGCATACTATCCTGATGTATTCCAGTATCTCGGTGTAATATGGTTTTTAAATGTGCAGTTCTGTGCAGCTTTTGGATTGCTGAAGATGGTGTCTGCTGGCATGGTTTCAGGTCCTCACCATGTAACTTGATGGTGTTTATGTTGCCATCCTTCTTCCAAGCTGTCCAGTTTCCTCTATAGTCAGCAGCCAAAAATGGACTTGCACAGCTCAGACCTTCCTGTGTTTGGCCAACAGATGTTTGCCTTTTTCCTGTCAACTTCAGAAATCTGGAATAATGTGGTTTGGATGGAAAAGTTCCGTCATAGGTACTCTGGAAGACATCACACAGAGGCATAAGTAAGTGGCTGTCGGCCTGGTCTGTAGCTAACCAGCAGCAGTAGAAAAGAGGGCAGAAATCGTGCTGCAGGCCTAATGTGTGCATTAATGTGTACCCCTAGATAAATATTCTTCTCAGTAAAATCCCAGTGTTATTAAAATATGGCCGGTGCTCCAGACAGCTGATGCACGGTCAATACTACGTGAATGAAAAGTAATTCCTAGCCTTGTATTCACTTTCCTATGCTGTGGAGTCTGAAAGGAAGCGTCCATGACACATTTTTGGCAGCCGTCCTGAAGTACAGTTTTAGATATGTAGCTCATTTGTTTCATCTAAAGAAATGCTTCTTTTTTCTGTTATGTTTGTCTGTAAGGATTTGAAATCATGTTTATATTGTATCGTTGATTTTTATTTAATAATAATTAGTTTGCTGCATATCCTGACTTGGCTGAATACATTTATTTTAACTTCACCATAAGGAATATGCCTATGGACAGCTTCTTTTGTGTTACAGGATCTGCCGTATAGTGGCGTTTCCCTTTTACTGTACTGCTTGGGCTTGTCTACATACCTGTCTGCTTTATATGCTAATAATCCATAGAAGCTCATTAATCAATATATTGGTGCTAAAAAGCAATGCAACGTCCCCAGCACTAATCAAATTTCAGCTGCCATTTTCCAGGGCTGGTTTTGAATGTAATTGCTAGCCATGCGATTTCAACTGGTTTTTAGTGCTGACATAAATAGGGGCCTGGTGACCTGCCAACTTACGGTAATATAACACCTAAAGTGAGTTAGTATGCAAAACCCATATATTTCTATCAAAACCATGTCCGGCAGACATATTCTTGGTGTGCCACACACCCCGCTTCACTTTTAAATATTCATCCATTATTGGGTTAATCCACCGCAGGTGACGTAGTGCAGAGAGGAAGTCTTGTAACGAGCCCCCTTCCGGCCTATATATACCTGGTACCTCCCCTCAATCACCAGTATTTTTCTCTCTGCTTGCTGACAAGTCAGAAGATGGAAGTCTCCTGCTTACAGGTAGGCCGGGGTATTCTTACCCCGCCACCCCCCTTTTGGTCTATTTCTGCCCGGTTTGAGTTTGTATACCTTTATGGTGGATTGGAAGCCTCCCAGCCTAGGCTGCTCACTGGGCAATTGGTAGACGGCACTATAGGTGCCTAGGAGCTTATCTCCTCCGCTCGACCCCCTCTTTTGGGGGCAATGCGGCTATCCGGCATGGTGATCCGGAAATGGGATGCCCCTGTCCCGAGGGTCCCCTTAGCCCCTTACTCTCCCGTTACGGTCCCTTCTCCCTTCACTATGGGGGGGGGGTATAGAGGGTTGTGTATTATGTATAGTGTTTTCACTGTATTGCTGTCTTTTACATGTGTGTGTTCACTTTGTGCACATAAACAGACTGCGCAGCATGGTGCGCTTAGTCTGTTATGCTGGAGCGACGGGCAGATCCTCTAAGAGATTCAACAGTGGCCAGTGTGTTGGTCAGCTTTATTGGGGCGAGTGCAGCGGACCGCGCTCAGCAGTTGGGCTTGCTGCCTCAGTCTGCGGCCCCTCCCGCCTCCCCCCTTCCCCGCTGTCTCCGTGCGGCAGCCTGTGTGGCTGCGCTTATGCTTCTCCTCCCCCTCCTCCGCCGCCTGGCTGTGCGTGAACCAGCGCAGCTGGTGGCAATCCCTTAATGAATGGGCGCACATGAGGACGCTTCTGACCGGGTTGTAGGGGGCGGCTCCCGGTGACGCGGGGGGGCGTGGCGCCGGTGGTAGCGTCGCTCGGCGGCCCCGGCCTCACTTCCTTCCTGTCTCTGTTAAGAGAGGTCACGTGGGGGGGGCGCGCGCTGCAGCACATGTGTTTTGTTTATCTTGCTGCTGCTACATTGTCCCTCCGGTCCTGCGTTTGGCCTGTCAGGTAAGCGGCCCCGCTTTGGTGGGGCCGAGAGTGGGATTTCTTTTTGTCCTTATTCTCTTATTATGGGGGCAAGCTTTTAAGGAGGCACTCTTATCATCTATTATTGTTTTATATTATGATTGTGCATAAGACATGCTGCATGTGTTACTCATATGGGATCTGATGGTTTGTTTCTTTTCTTTCAGATCCTGGGATCCCTGATTATAGCGGCCCTCCGGCTCTATGTTGCCTGGCTAGTCTTTCTTTTTTAGAGAAAAGAAAAAGGGGGATATTTTTTATATATAAAGTTTACACATATATATATATATATATATATATATATATATATATATATATATATATATATATATATATATATATATATATATATATATATTTATTGAGATTATTAAGGGGGACCTTTTTTTTTTTTTTTTTTTTTTTTTTTAAGAAGAGTATTTATATAACAAAAACCCTCCCTTCCGGGACATTTTTTATAAGGGGGCATCCCGGGTTGGCTTATGCCTTAAAAATCCCAGTATTTGCGATACCATAAATCACCAATATGGAGGCTTCCGTTACTACCGGAAACGACTCGTCAGAGCCGTCCAGGGGGTGTGTAAAATGTGGGGCTGATGATGTCTTTATTTGCATTCCTTGTGCAAAGCAGAGTATTGCGCGTCAGTCTGTTGATCCGGCTGCTGGCCCGTCGCAGCTTCCATCATCTCCTGCCTCTCCCTCCCTGTTCCGGACCCCGCATGACACTGTCAAAAGTGGGGATTCGCAATCCGAGGTGGCGGCAAAGTTGGCCAGCCTTCGGAAAGTATTGCCCGTTAAAGCAGGGTTGAAGGCCCCTGCAAAACGGAAGCGCCTGACTCCGGTATCTTCGGCTCCACAGGACGAATTATGTGAGCCTGTGGAATGGTCCGATGGCTCCCCGGATGAGGAGGAATTCCTCTTGGAGTCAGATGAGCCGGCAGATCAGCTTGAGGCTGATGCGATTGGTCGGCGGGGGTTGCCCTTCACACCCCCTCCATTCTGGCTCAAATGTTTGAAATTTTGAATTTAGATCCGCCTGAGGCTGTCACCCTGCCAAGGGGCCAGTTGTTTAAAGAGCCTCAGCCGCGTTGGGTTTTTCCCAGACAGCACCACTTTGAGAGGGTGGTCCTTAAGGAATGGGAACATCCCACGCGGTTATCTGGAATCCCTTCCAGTTGGGAAAGGAGTTATCCCTTTCCGCCAGAATTGGTGAAGCTTTGGTCCATTCCTCCTGAAGTCGATACCCCTGTGCTAGGGCTCTCTAGCACCGCTATGGTACAGTCTGCTGAGACCACTGTTCCTAAGGATGGGGAGGATCGTCGGATTGACCAGTATGCTCGCCATGGTTTTATTTATGCTGGGTCAACAATGCGCCCGGTGTGCACTTCGGCCCTTCTTCTATTGGCGGTCAGATCTGTAATCCAGGGGCTATACGAGGATCTCAATCCCACTTGTAATGAGTTCGCTGCGCTTAAGCAGTGTGAATCTTTTGTGTCCTACGTTCTATCCGCTCAGGACGATGCGCTGGCTATGAGTAGCAAGACAGCGGCAATGCTGGTGGCCATTCGTCGGTCTGTATGGCTGCGACAGTGGTCGGCGGATTCAGCTTCTAAAAAGGTGCTCACAGCTCTCCCCTTTTTGGGGCTGCGTCTGTTTGGGGAGAGAATTGATTCTGTCGCGAAAGGTGGTAAGATGCCACAACGCAGGAGGCCTCGACGCCCCTTTAGGGGGGCAGGTTCTGGTAGGCCTTCCTTTCGAGGATACAGAGCGGGTAGGGGGGCTTCTTTCCCTCTACCAGTCGTACAGGTTGGACTCGGGGGAGGGGCCGTGGCCGTCCCGCCCAGTCCTGGGGCTCCAAGCCCAAACCTGCCGGTAAGCCCGCTCAGCAATGAGGGGCTGCCCTCACCCGTGCGGGTGGGGGGACGATTACGACACTTCTCCCAGGTTTGGAACCGGGAAGTTCCGGACAGATGGATTCAGGAGATAGTGTCGTCCGGTTACAAGCTGGAATTCGAGTCTCGCCCTCCTTCACGGTTCTTTCGGTCTCGGGTGCCCATCGATCCTTTCGCCGCACAGGGGCTCCTGGCGTCGGTAAAGAATCTACTAGAGATGGCGGTCATCCGGCCGGTACCGCGCTTAGAGATGGGCCTCGGTTTCTACTCCAATCTGTTCGCAGTCCCCAAGAAAGATGGGTCAGTTCGTCCTGTCTTGGACCTGAAGTTACTCAACAAGTTCATCCGGTTTCGGAAGTTTCGCATGGAAACCTTGCGTACTGCCGTCGGCTCTCTTCGGCAAGGGGACTTCATGACGTCCATAGACATCAAGGATGCTTACCTTCATGTTCCCATCTGCCACGCTCATCAACGTTTTCTTCGATTCGTGATGAAGGATCAGCATTATCAATTCGTGGCACTTCCGTTTGGCCTTACCTCAGCTCCAAGAGTGTTCACCAAGGAGCTGGCAGGGGTCATGGCCATTTTCAGATCTCGGGGCATTCGTGTCGTACCTTATTTGGACGACCTTCTCATCATGGCTCCGTCGCTCAATCAATCAGAGACAGACACCAGCATGGTGGTCTCCACGCTGGAAAGCTTTGGTTGGGTGATCAACTTCCCCAAGTCCTCCCTCGCTCCGGCCAGGGTAGTGTCCTTCCTGGGGATGCAGTTGGACTCTCATCAGCACAGAGTGTTTCTTCCCCAGTCCAAAATTCATCTGATTCAGGAGTTGGCTCGGGTCCTACTCTCCAATCCTCGGCCGTCCATCCGTCTGGGGATGAGGCTGGTAGGGTTGATGGTTGCCTCCTTCGAGGCAGTTCCTTTTGCTCAATTCCACACGAGGACGCTTCAGCTTTATCTGTTGGCGTCTTGGGACCGACGGCCTCGGTCGCTGGATCAGCCCTTCCAGTTGTCCTCCCGGGTCCGGCAGTCCCTCCAGTGGTGGTTGGTCTCGACCAATCTCGTAAAGGGCAGGTCTTTCCTGACCCCTCTTTGGGAAATTGTCACCACGGACGCCAGTCTGATGGGATGGGGTGGATTCTGGAAGGAGCTGCAGTTCCAGGGGCAATGGGGACCTCAGGAGGCCCACTTACCCATCAATATTCTGGAACTGAGAGCCATCCGTCAGGTGCTTGCTCTCCTGACTCAGCACGTTCTGGGCCTTCCGGTCCAGGTGCGTTCAGACAATCGAACAGCGGTTGCTTACATCAATCATCAGGGAGGGACTCGCAGCCTGAGTGCTCTCAGGGAGGTGTCCCTGATCCTGACCTGGGCAGAGGCCCATGTTCCTTGTCTCTCGGCGGTATACATTCCAGGAGTGGAGAACCAGTAAGCGGACCGGTTGATCAGGGGCTCTCCCCGTCTGGGAGAATGGGCTCTCCATCCTCGGGTGTTTCGCTCACTATGTCTCCGATGGGGGACACCGGAGGTGGACCTGTTTGCCTCTCGTCACAATCGCAGGCTCCCGAACTTCGTGTCGCTCTCCCAGGATCCTCTGGCTCTGGCAGTGGACGCCATGTCCCTGAGCTGGGGGGATCTGGGATTTCTATACCTGTTTCCTCCGATACCCATGCTAGGCAGGGTGCTTCGGAAGTTGGCTCTGGAAAGGGTGTCCGCCGTTCTCGTGGCCCCAAGGTGGCCAAGGCGAGTGTGGTTCGCAGACATCGTTCGGCTGGCAGTGGACCAAGTCGTTCTGCCTCTTCGGCCCGATCTGCTCACTCAGGGTCGATTGTGTTACCCCAATTTACCAGCGCTAGGTTTGACGGCCTGGCTGCTGAGACCTCCATCCTGAAGGAGAAGGGTCTTTCTGATTCAGTCGTTAAGACTCTGATCAGTGCTCGGAAGAGGTCTTCTTCTATCATCTACTATAGGACTTGGAAAGCCTATATCGCTTGGTGCCAGTTAAGATCTTTTCCTTGTAGGGTCTTTTCAGTCTCCAGGATTCTGGAGTTTTTACAATCAGGGCTGGACTCTGGTCTTCAGCTTAGTACGTTGAAAGGGCAAGTTTCTGCCTTATCTATCTTTTTTCAGAAGCGTGTTGCGCTTAAACCTTTGGTTAAAACCTTTTTCCAGGGGGTTACGCATGTGCGGCCTCCCAGGAAACCATTACTCCCGGTTTGGGATTTGATTTTGGTTCTTTGTGCTCTTCAGGCTCCTCCTTTTGAGCCTTTGCAAGATATTGCTTTGTCTACCCTGACTCAGAAGATTGTCTTCTTGGTAGCTATCACTTCGGTCCGGCGTGTCTCAGAGTTGGCGGCCTTAACTATCCAGGCGCCTTACTTTGAGAGGCATCAGGATAAAGTGGTCTTTCGGTTCAAGCCAGACTTTCTTCCCAAGGTTGCTTTTCATTTGAACCAAGACATTGTTCTTCCCTCCTTATGTCCTAATCCTAAGAATGACAAAGAGAGGGTGTTGCATTGCTTGGATGTAGTACGCTGTGTTAAGTACTACTTGATTATCACGTCTCCTTTTCGTAGGACGGATTCCTTTTTTGTTGTGCCCCATGGGCCTAAGAAGGGTTTGGCACCAGCCAAATCTGCCATTAGCAAGTGGATACGTCAGGCCGTTACTGCGGCCTATTCTGCGAAGGGGAAAGTTCCCCCTTTTCGTATCACTGCTCATTCTACTCGCGCCATTGGGGCGTCTTGGGCTTTTCAGCACCAAGCTTCTGTTGAACAAGTTTGTAAGGCCGCCACTTGGTCTTCTGTTCATACTTTTTCTAAGTTTTACAAAGTTGATGTGCGAGCCTCAGCGGATGCTGTTTTTGGCCGCAAGGCTCTGCAGACTGCAGTCATTTTAAGTTATGCTTCACCTGGCCTTTAGTTGCCCAGCCCTTGTGGACACTGCTTTTGGATGTCCCAATAATGGATGAATATTTAAAAGTGAAGCGGGGTGTGTGGCACACCAAGAATAATACCATTTTGTGAGTACTCACCTGAAAAATGGGTATTGTTGGTGTGCCACACACCCCGATTCACTCCCACCCTTTTCGGTAGTTCCGAAGCCTTTATATGGTGAAGCTTTTTATTTATATCAAATTTGATTTTGAGGTTACTGGTGGAATACTGGTACCTTGTCTTTCTGCTTTTTAAATATACTGGTGATTGAGGGGAGGTACCAGGTATATATAGGCCGGAAGGGGGCTCGTTACAAGACTTCCTCTCTGCACTACGTCACCTGCGGTGGATTAACCCAATAATGGATGAATATTTAAAAGTGAAGCGGGGTGTGTGGCACACCAACAATACCCATTTTTCAGGTGAGTACTCACAAAATGGTATTTTTTTCTTTATTGTAAATTAGGTTAGAACCATTGCAGTAAGTTTTTTGCCCCCCGTAGCATATGATTTCCAGTCCAGAATACTTCAAGAATTTCCACTCTGGGGCTCTGTGCACCTCCAATATCTGCAACTATAAAATGGACTTTCCCGACAGGCCTCAGATCAGGGGTGCCATAGGGGGCAGGAGGTGCCCCTGTTTATCTTCACTTGGTTTTGAGGTGGTGATCGATTTTCCCCAGCCACACTGTCTAAAGCCGAAAGCCGCACAAACCAACGAGTGGTCATGAGCTTTGTACGAGGTCAATCGAAGGCCGTCTTGTATTCTATATAGATGCCTCGGCCGACCTTGTGCATTGCAGTACATCTCTGGCCAGCTTAAACCAGAAAGTGAATATCTATTGTCCTTCAGTGCCCCCCCCCCCCAAATTAAAATGCTAACAACACTTTTCTTAAAGGAGGACTATCACAAAAAATGGGCCAGTGTTAAAATTCCATATAAATATGCTGAGTGGAAAGAGGAGGGCGTCACTTATACACCCAACATCAAAGAATATCCTGCCAGGCTTGTTTCTTTTAGTTGAATGAAGAGAAATCAGGGGTGACTGGTCTACACTCAGAAATCTGTCACCCCCAGATTATTCCTACCAGCAGAAGAAAACCACAAGCTTGGTTGTAATTGTATTTAGTTAAGGTGTATAAGTGACCCTCTAATAAACCAATGTGTTTTTAATGGATTTTTAATTTTTCATAATTTTGCGATACACGTTTTAATGGTGCCTGTGTTCTTAAACCAGACCTTCAGCCTTAGAAAAACTATTCCCCAGCATCTAAAATTAATATATATTACATTTTTTAATCACTTTTTATTCTCCCCCCACTGGGCTGCAACTCTTTTCAGGACTCTAGGATACAAGCGCCGCCATCTTGCCTCAGAAGCCTCACATACAGAGAAGATGATAGGGGTGAAAAGCACAGGGAGGATGAGTTATAGCTGTACATGTATAGCAAAAGGATAGCAATCCCAGTATGCAAAGCGGCACAGTCAGAAGACTCCATCGAACCAAATGTTGTGCATACAGAAGACATGAGGATTGAAGGCCCCTGCTAGTAGATCACTTATTTTCATGATCTTAGAGCAATGAAATTGAAAAAAGGAGCAAACCCTGTAGCTCTGTTATGGCTTCTACCTGGCACTGCAGGAAATGGAGGAGAGGCACATGGGACATTCATCAAGTTAAAGTGGACCAAAACCCAGGATTTTGACTATCCGTCGTTTCCCCGGGGGCACCCCGATCGGGGTTGCTCCGCTGTGTGAAACCCCCCCAGATCGCGACTGCCAACTCTGACCGCCGCATCCTCCGCCTCCCTCTAGCAGTGCGCCTGCCCGCACCAGGCATTTGTGAAGGCCCGGCGCGGGCACGCTCCCTGTTAGAGGGAGGCGGAGGATGCGGCCGTCAGTGCTACTGCTCTTAAACGCGCTGTGGGACCAAAAACAGGCGAGTCCGTTCGGGCATTCTGGGGGGTTTCACACAGCGGGGCACCCCTGATCGAGGTGCCCCCGGGAAAAGGACCAAAACCCAAGATAGTCAAACTTTTGACCATCCTGGGTTTTGGTCCACTTTAAGCTGCTTGCTGCCTTATTATTGCTGTTAGATCTACAGTGACATTGGGAAGATTTAGCCTGGCTTCTTGACTATATGGATAAACTAGTAATGTAAGCTTCAGTGCTTGGGTGGGGGGGGTTAAAAAAAAAAAAAGGGGGGGGGACAGGCAGAACTGGCCCTTTAATTTAGGGACAACATCAAAGGCACAATTACAGTTGGTTTTCATTTGTCCATGAGCCATATTTCAGGAAATAATTATCTGTAAGGTTTCCACTCAGAGGAATACATTTGAGTGCTACATAAATAAGGTTGTATGTCTTGGCTCCTGTCTGTGTAATTTTTACAAACTTCCTTTACGCCAAGTTGGTTCTAAAAATTGCATATTTATAAGGAAAAAAGTAAATTGATAAATATGGTGTTAAAGGCTCTGCTGGTGTTAGCAAGTAATCTGCAGACATGGCTAAGGGGGGGGGGCAATGTTTGTGTAGCTCATATGGCCCAGGCAGAGTCGGTGACTTCATATGTGGTGTTAAAGGAGTGTCAGCTCATATATATGTTACCCTCCAGGGGATGATTATGTGGCCTGGCAGCTGCTGTGGCTTGTGATGGATGGCACTTACACATTTGCACCCTGACGGCGCACTCTGTATGTATATGCTGTGCTACAGAGAAAAGTAATGAATGTGATGGCGGATATTTGATGATGGGAGGAAAGGTTTATGTTTGCACTTGAGCAGGAAAAGAAAATAGACTTTATTTTCTTTTTGGTAGTTGGTATAGAGATATGGGGCTTATCTGTAAGTATTGTAGTAAGCACACATGACTTGGGGTCACAGGGAGACCATTTGACTCTTGGGAAAACTTTACACCCTGTAGGAACAATAGTTCTGCCACAAGCCAACAAGATGGCTATAAAGAAAAAGTATATTTTAGTTTATTATGCTTTCTTCTAAAGCTTTTTTTCTATCTAGCAAATACATCACTTTATTGTACAAATGAGCACTCACACCCAGCCTTACATTTTGATTGTGGTGTATTGGTATTTAAGATGAAGCCTACATTTTGCAATTTGTTTGCACTGCCATTGTTTTCACATTGGCAATGCAGACAAAAACAGTGTTTCTGTGTGTGGTTACAGATTAGCTGAAGCAAATAAAAAATTGCCTTCATTGTAACAGACTTGAGATTCACACAATTTTCTACATTGAGATTTGCTGCAGGTTAGATATGCCTGGCCTGCAGTGACCCCAGCAGCCTCTTTATGCTTCATAGAATATGTTGGAGGGGGGGGTTCTAAAATTTACTAGATGAGGCTGAGTAGATATGGGCTGCCCCATATAGCTCTCCTTTGCCTCCTGGTTGCCCCGCCTTCAAAGCTGAAATGTCAGAAAAAATATTCTCCAGCCACTGCCACCTTGCTACATCCACATGGTAGGCTCAGTGATCTGTTACTCTGGTCTTGGTGTGCTTAGAACTTGATTGCTTCGATCTGCTTGGGATAGTGCTTAGGGATCCTCGAGGACCTTGCAGGAAAAATGGTAGAAAGGGGAGTACAGGAGCCTCCCATTATGGCAGCTATTACAGGACAATGGGCCCAGTATGGGGTCTGTTGTATCTGTCTGATTTTGGGGATGCTTGACAAATAGTGATAAACCATGGATTAGAAAAGTATTCTTTTTATTTACCAAGAAAGTGTATACATAAAGCTATGCTACCTAAGGGACAATGCTGGGAGGAAGAGGGGACAATGGAGGTAAGGGGAGAAAGAGAGCAGGGTGGAGGTGAGGTGGGATACTGTCTTCAAGTGCCTAATCTTTTTGTTATATCCATTTATATACATTCCCAGGGTACCACCCTGTCCCCATGGAAAATACATTACAATCCACCTGGTTGAATATACCAGGTCTATGCCTAGTGCTAATTGCCCCAGGGCAGATGTGTATTCCAAGAAGGCTGCATATAGTTACATAGTTAATACGGTTGAAAAAAGACATACCGTATGTCCATCAAGTTCAACCAAGGGTGTTTGGGTCGGGGAAGTAATTTTTTATTTTATAGGGGAAGCTATTTATTTTATTTTTTGTTTTATTTTTTTACTGCAGAAATGTAATCTCACAGGGTCATAAATCCGGAAGGAATCTGTGTTAAATATTGCATCACTTGGAGCATTCAGCACTTTTCATGAATAATAGAAAAAAAGGAGATCTGGCAGCAATTCATTCAGTCTATACAATCTGCTCATTTGTAATCAAACTATCCCAGTCATTACTAAGCTATGTCAATAAGAAAATGTGATCATTTATGAGCATCTCTGTTAATACAGGACAAGTAGGAAGATTAACCTTTGACACATGCATCAGCCTTTTTTTACCAGTACATACAAACTAGTTTGTATTGCCGATAAGCTCTATCTTCGCTGCCGGAATTTCAGAACTTGCATCCCAGTTTTAATTTTGCCAAGCCACACTTTGTGTAAAATACTGTTTAGCACGCCATTCAGGTGATTCAGCAGATAAACTGAAATTCATATGTTCTTCCTTTTACCTTGTTCTGCCATGTACATTTCTGTTGCTTGACAGTAGGTTGTCCAATTATAGAAGATTCCAATCAGAGAGCTCAGAGCCGCTGTGGTATGCACGTACAAGCGGTGTCCAACTACAGCGGCTCTGAGCGCTGGAGGCCGCGTCACGCCCTTCCTTCTAACGGAGCGTGCCCGCGCCGGCCATTCACAAACGGCGGGTGCGCACCCTGCTAGAGGGAAGAGCGAGACGTGGCCGGGGCCCGAGCATGCGCCGTTGGAACGGAGTTAAGGTAAGGTTTGTGGGCGTCCTGGGGGTTTCACCCCGCGGGACATCCCGATTTCAGATGCCCCGCGGGAAGGGATCTGATCGGCCCGGGAATCTTATAGATTCCCGGGCCGATCCCCCCTGGGTGTTGGTCCACTTTAAGCTCTCCCAGCATGCATAAGCCTGGCAGTTGCATCCACTTTGACTTGTCGGACTCTCACACAAAGAGAGCCGAGGGTCTGCCATGCAACTTGATTTAGGGGATGGTAATTGAAAACTGTAAAGGAGAGGAGTGGCTAACTTTGGAGACCTGCTACATCCTCTACAGCACCCTGCAGGAAATGGGGAGAGAGAGGCTCATGGGTCATACTTCAGGTCTAAACTTCATACTGCCCTATTATTGGCATTGCCCAGACTGTTCCTTTTAACTTTTTTTCCTAACTATTTATACAGTCTGTATAAAGAAGAACTCTGATCAATTTTCTGAAACCATATCAGATGAGCTTTGTGTGGTACATCTGTTCCTCACTGTACATGCCATGGATATCTCCTCCTTAGGGAAATAACCAATGTACATGTTGACTTATTGTAATGCATAGTGGAGACAATGCAGTTTAAATGACAGCTTTGCAGTATATTGTGGTAGCCCTGAATTCCATTTCCAAACAGTGTTGGCTTCAGAATGTGTCTGATAAATCTGCAGCTCTAATTCACCTTCCGTGGTGGTGATAAAACTCACTCTGGGGCAGGCAAAACCCCTTATTTTTAGTAGCTTTGCCTTCCTCTAAGCTCCTAAACCTACAAAGTCATGTGGTATTAACCACAGCTTCATAACAGATGAGGGTTTTTTTGGTTTTCATGGAATCTTGTGTTTTATTGCAGCCTTACTTCTAATTAAAAGTGCAAGTGTGAGCCATAAAAATAGTAACCATGTTTTTGGAACATGTCGTGTCCAATGTCATTTACTTTTCTTTTCTTCTGTAACTACCGTATATACTCGAGTATAAGCCGAGTTTTTCAGCCCACTTTTTGGGCTGAAAAAAGCCGCCTCGGCTTATACTCGAGTCAGTGAAATGGAGGAGACATGCTCATTCATTTCCCGCCCCCGTGCCGGCTCCCGCACTCACCCTCTGCCCTCTGTCACTTCCCGGGGCTTCTGCTGGTGCCTGCTGCCTGGGAAAGTGCAGGCGTGTACTAGCAGGGCGCCTCTCTCCCCCCCCCCCCCCCACGTGAGCCGCTGTCATTACCGGTATAACTGCAGAGCAGCGGCGATCCTTCGCCGCTCCTGCCACCTCCGTCGGCTGCACCGCTACTTCGGGCTCCCGCCCCTCTACTCCTCGACAGGTTGCTACATCGGAGATCGGGGCCCGGGGCTGTCAGTTCACCGCTTACCTCCTCCTGCGGCAGGTAACTCTCCGGCGGCTCCGCTTCTCTCCGCCTCCTTTCTCCACCGGCCCCCGCTGCCGCACGTGTCGCCGGCTTCTGCTTTACAGTCGCCATGTTGCTGCCTCTCCCTCCAGCGCTAGAAGGTCCCTCAGGGGGGAAGTAGTGGCGGATCTTGACACTCTGGGTGCTCCCCGCTGACACCCGGCTCTTCCTTCGTTTAGACATAGGGAAATCGGGCACCTATTGAGGCTAAAGATGGGTCTTTCCAGACACTTTGGGCGTGGTTTAATGACAAAAAATGTCCCTCTTTACTGTTTCCAAAAGTTGGGAGGTATGAGTCTGTGTCGTCTATTACGGCTAAGCATCAGTGGCTCAGAAGCATAAGGGTAGAGTTCTGTGCCCTAATGGTTGAGGAAGCGCGTTCATGACTGCAAGCAAAGGCACATGGTAAAGCAGACCAAATTCTGTATCAGCCCCGTTGATTCCTCAAATCAACTCCAATTCCAGTTGAAAAAAGCCACCTCGGCTTATACTTGAGTCAATAACTTTTCCAGTTTTTTGTGGTAAAATTAGGTGCCTCAGCTTATATTCGGGTCGACCTATACTCTAGTATATACAGTAAGTTAATTTGTGTTTGAAAATGTCATCCATCCTTATGTCTGGTTGGAGTTGATGCAGTTGCTCCTGAGTGTCTGCCCCTAAGGTTGCTCCATATGGATGCCCCCCCACCACAAATTAGCCTTTATTGGACCAAAACCCAGGTCCGATGGCCCTGGAATCATATAGCCCGATTCCCTTCTGGACAGATTCTGGACTTGGCTTCTCAGCGAATAGTTGCCTAGATGCCCAGTGTACTTGATGTTACTGACTTTTTGTTATCCTTGGAAATCCCTGCTCTAAACCTTGATAGTGTCCTTAAACCCCCTGTATCTGCCTACTGTTTTTATTTTGTGATATTTATGCACTTTCTTTCATATTCCAATCCAGGGTGTCACCAAATCAGATATGAATGGGTTAACCCTCGACCAAAGGGCGGGACTGCAAGATAAAATGGTGTGGTTCCTACCAGCCTTTATATACTGAAGGCTACCCTCCACAATCCAGTTTCATTCTTGCAGTTAGACTGGACTGCAACGGTTGTGCATGGATTTTCTTACCTTATTTTTCATTTATTTTTTCTTTTCAAGGGTTTTGTTCCGGAAGCACAGGGTTTTAACTCGTCTGAATCAACCAGTCTTGAGATCTTTAAAGTGGACCAACACCCACGGGTGATCGGCCCGGGAATCTATAAGATTCCCAGGCCGATCACCCCCCACCCCGCGGGACATCCGAGATCGGGATGTCCCGCGGGGTGAAACCCCCCCAAACGCCCCAAACTCCTTACCTTATCTTCGGCGGCGGCCGGCCGCCGCCGCCTCCCTCGCGCTCCTGTAGGCGTGCGCGTGCCCGCGCCGGCCGTCTGCGAATGGCCGGCGGGGGGCGCGCGCGCGCCGAAAGTGACGCGAGGGAGGCGGCGGCGGCGGCTGCCGCTTAGACGTTCTTGTACGTCGGCGCTGGGAGCGGGGAGAGGTGAGTTTTTCGGGGGGTTAGGGGGGGTTTCACACAGCGGGGCACCCCGATCGGGGGTGCCCCACCGAAGTGGACCAAGACCCAGGATAGTCAAAATCCTGGGTGTTGGTCCACTTTAAATGTGTCCAAAAAACTGGAACATTTAGTTCCCGTGGAGTCTTCTGCTTCTGAGGAAGAAGATATTTATGCTGCCATAGAATTTCAGGAAGATTCTTCGAAGGGGGAACTCTCATCCAGCATGGAAGCTCTGCCTTTTGGCCTGTCCTCTGCTCCAAGGGTTTTTACGAAGGTTCTTTCAGGCCTAATGGTTCTTCTAAGGAACCAAGGGGTACGAATTACCCCTTACTTAGACGACCACCTGATCAGGGCCCCATCTTTTCAGGCGGTCTTGAGAGAGACAGAGACTTTCTTATCAACTTTGGTAGGATAATCAACTATCCAATATTACATGTCATTTCCTCAAGAGTTATCTTCTTTCTGGGAATGACATACTATATAGGCCAAGGTCTTTCTCCCAGAGCAGAAGAGACTCTTGGTCCAAGACAGGGTAGAGGATCTCTTGGCATGTCCTCGTCCGAATCGTCAAGGAATGCATCTGTTGGGCTTGATGGTGTCTTGCTCCGAGGTACTGCCATTTGCACAAAACCCCTGTAATCTGACCCTTCCTTGGTCAACATTTGGGCTTCTGTATGAATTCCCTCCGCTACCACTCCTGTGTCGAGTACTAAAAAAGGTAGCTCGCAAGGGGATTCCATCCTGGTAGCGCCCCATTGGCCAAGTAGAGTTCAGACTTCAGACATAGTAAGGATGTCAGAAGGCGAGCCCTGGTGGCTGGCCGACTGTCCAGATCTGCTCACACAAGGGCTTCTGGGTCACCCCAAATTACGAGTTCTGGCTTTGACGGCCTGGCTGTTGAAACCACCATCGTGGCAGAAAGAGGCTTATCCGCCAGGGTCATCAGGACTATCATTCAGGCCCAAAAGCAGACATCCTCAAGAATTTAGCATAGGATCTGGTGGGTCTTTATAGCCTGGTGTGAGTCCAGGGGTTTCACTTGCAGGACTTTTTCTGTCTCCAGAATCTTAGATTTCTTGCAGAAAGGTCTCAATTAGGGTCTTCAGCTAAGTACCCTCAAGGGACGAATCTCCACCTTATCCATCTTCTTCCAGAAGCCCATTGCAGAGAATAGACTTTTAAGAACATTCATGCAAGGGGTCACCCATGTTCGACCACCTCAAAAGCCTCTCTTGCCTGTTTGGCACCTAAATCTAGTCTTCAGTCAGGTGGGTCTCTGAACTAGCAGCCTTATCGATCAAGCCTCCTTATTTGGTCCTACACAAGGACAAAGCAGTTCTTAATTTAAACAGGACTTTCTTCCTAAGGTGGTCTCTACCTCTCATTTAAATGAAGATGTGGTTTTACCCTCCTTGTGTCCCATTCCTACTAGCCATAAGGAGAGAGTTCTCCACTCCTTGGATGTAGTGAGAGCTCTTAAAAATTCACTCAGACCTTCCACAGGACTGACTCCTTGGTCATCATTGTTGATGGCTGTCTATCATCAGCCAAGACCAGTCTCCAAGGGAAAGGATCCTCCTTTTCGGGTTATGGCCCATTCTATCCGGACTATCAAAGCGTCCTGGGCTTTTCACCAGGCTCCAGTAGAACATGTGTGCAAAGCTGCTACCTGGTTTTCTGTTCATACACTTACCAAATTTTATAAGGTAAACCTAAGAGCCTTAGCGGACGCCGCTTTCGGTCGAAAGGTATTACGAGCAGTGGTGAGCTCTACTGTTGAGGTTTGATCTACTTTTGGCAAGGCTTGCTCCTCAGGAAAGGGAATAAGTTTGATACTCTGATTCCCACCCTGGAAGAAGAGCGCTGTTTTGGGATGTCCCATTCATATTTGATGATGCTATCGGTGACGCCCTGGAGTAGAATATGAGAGGATAGTGGAGATCATAGTGTAGCCTTGTATATATGTAGATAGTTTTGTGTGTTAGCATTAAGCATGGGGTCTCTTAAGGATTCCTTCTTTCCTCCGGGACGGTTGTTCACACTGATTTTCAATTACTGGATTGTGGAGGGAGGGACCACACCTTTTTTTAATCTTGCAGTCCCGCCCTTCGGTTGAAACTTAACCCATTGATATCAGATTTGGTGACGCCCTGGAGTGGAAGAAGAGAGAAATCCGTTCTACAGGTGAGAATCACAGAATTGTATTTTTCACAACCCCTTTCCCAATTTTTCTCTCTTTGGATCAAGTCCTCCTCCATGTGGTGTATGTGAATGGAACAGCTGCCTGGGTAGAATGCTTTTAGCCCAAGGGACCCACCTTTTCTTCTCTCCGCTTTAAGCTCTGGTTCCTTGCTGCTACTTTTTATCTTCTCTTCCTCAAATCTGGACCCCCTCCATTTGGCCCATTGGAATGGATGCCTGGGAACATCATTCCCCTAAACCATTTTTTCTGTACTCCTTTATTCTGCTTATGCTGGAATAGTTAAACTGTAACCCCCTACTCTATTGTACTGAGCTTCCTTGTCACAACGAATTCCTAGTATGAATGTAAATTATATACATGGAAAAATAAATCTGAAATAACTAAAGGGCCTAGAAATGTTGAAATCTGGGCAAATGCCAGCAGGTGTTAGATTCTTATGCTGTGGATATGATGCTTATTCAATTGTATGGACAACACCTTGTGCCATTGATGGTTCCATATATCCCACATTGTGCTTGTTAAACCATTCTAAAGCTGCTATGCATCAAAAACTTTTTTTTTGCTATTGGCATGAAAATGTGTCTGGGGGTGCAAGTAAATCCTATTATAAAACATGAGCTAGTCACACATGGGGCTCCCTGGGTATGTGTCAGACTTGGTGTAAAGATACTGAAATCTTCCATGAGTTTTTTTTTCTTTCCTGTAACAATCATGTGGTGACCACCTGCGAATAATCTGCTTCTTCATACGTTCTTTCCTGCTTTGAGCTCAGCAAGTGCCTTCTCATTAGTGAATCTCCCAACTACAAGTTAGAGAAATTGCTGTGAGAGCTCACACTTTAATGTCCTGTCTGTGAAATTCCTTCTTCCCAATTATAAAGATCAGCAGCTAACATGCTTTACTTTGTCTGGATTAGAGGAACCGGTCGTCTGCTTTAGGGCAAAAAAAAACTGCTAATTTCTAGTACATGAAAAGAAACTGCTGTGTGTTTGTCAAGTTAAAGGGACAGTCCAGCCAGACTCCCAGTAACTCCCTGCCCTGCCTCAGCCCTAGGGAAGGGGAGGTGCTTTCTAAACTGGCAGTCTGGCTGGACAGGCCCTTTAAATCCCTAAAGTTTTGTTCTAAATGATCTGTCAATAACTAATAGAAAGTATTTTTGTTTTTATCTATACAGGTATGCTGTCAGCCCTGAGAACGTTATCCTTTACGGTCAGAGTATCGGCACAGTTCCTACGGTAGACCTGGCCTCACGATATGAATGTGCCGCTGTCATCCTGCACTCCCCGCTCATGTCTGGACTGCGGGTGGCTTTTCCTGATACAAGGAAGACCTACTGTTTCGATGCCTTTCCCAGGTAGGAGCAACATGTTTTTTTGTTTTTTTTTTGCTTTTCTAGTTGTACCATGTAATTCAGTTTGTCCTTTTTCCTGAAAGTTGATCTGTCATTGCCATTCATAGAATAGCCCTTGTTGATGTTTTCGCATCAAGCCCGCTTGTGTTCAACATAATCGCATCCACCCCACTCAGTATTGTACCATGACTTAGGTGGCAAACTAAGACACTGGGGGGGGGGGCATGTGCTCTTGCATGCTGGCTGTCTCTGCCTCTGGTCAGTCCATGCACAGTATTGGCATAAAAATATATAAAAGAATGCTATAGGGTCACGTCGGAATTTTTTTTTTCTTTGCCACCCTTGCTCTGCCCTTTCTTTATCTCTCAGCTGTTTGTTACATACCATATTGGCCCAGTGTGGCAATGGAACCCCTTAGTATCAACAATGGATAAGAACAAAAAAAAGGGCAATGGGGATCAGGGCCTCCAAAATTCTCATGTAATGGATAAGAATTTTGTTTATAATCTAGTTTCCCACAATGCCCAGTGTTTAATTCTCCTATCAAGCTTAATAAGGCCTTTCGGGACTACTCATACAGACGGGCTAACTTAATTTTACTCCAAGAAACACATTTCATTTGGAGGAAATTTATACCCAGTAAATCCGTGCAGCTGGTGGCACCGAATACTATTAAAGGGCCACTCCATCCCCCTTCTTTTCACAAGAGGTGCTGCAGGCTAACATAATTGCAATCCCTAAAGCAGGTAAAGATCTATGATCTAAGATCCTTGATAAACCTGGATGTGAAGTTAATGACTAATATCTTGGCAACACGTCTTAATCTGTATTTTGGCGAAATTATCCATCCGGACCAGGTGGGGTTCGTACACCGGACCAGATTCGACGAATTTTCAACATTATTTCCTTAATAAAAATACAATTCTGTGAAACTCACCGGTAGAATTGTATTTGATTATATCCAGTCCAGGTCATCCCAGTGATGACATGTGGTATTCCGCCCCCAGGAGTCGCTCGACTGCAAGATCAAAAGATGTAGCTCCTCCCTTTCGGCCAAAAACAGCGTCAGCTGAGGCCCTAACATCCACCTTGTAAAACCATGAACTGAAGACCAATTGGCGGCCTTACAAAACTTGTTCAACCGATGCCTGGTGCTGAAAAGCCCAATAGGCACCAATAGCTCTGGTAGAATGAGCTGTGATCCGAAAAGGTTGTTCCTTCCCTTTGGCAGAATATGCTTGCACCACCACTGCCTGTCTGATCCACTTACTGAGAGTGGACTTGGCTGGTGGCAAACCCCTTCTAGAGCCCTCTGTTAGGACAGAGCAAATCCGATTTTCTGAAGGATTCAGTCGCAGCCAGGTAATACTTTATGGCTCTGACCACATCCAAGGCATGGAGGGTCCTTTCCTTGGAATTAGTCGGTGCTGAACACAAGAAAGGTAAGACAACTTCCTCATTAAGGTGAAAGGGAGAAACGACCTTAGGCAAAAAATCAGGTTTAAAACAAAAAACCACCTTATCCCTATGCCGTTCAAAATAGGGAGGTTTCATACAAAGCGCGGCCAGCTCTGATACACGACGCACCGAGGTGATCGCTACCAAAAAGACCAATTGCAGCATCGCACAATGGTTCGAAGGGAGGACCCTGAAGAGCAGATAGTACTAAATTCAAGTCCCACACCGGTAATACTGACTTACGCGGTGGGCGGACTTGGGTGACTCCCTGGAAAAAAGTCTTGATCAACCTATGGTTGGCAATGGATCTCTGGAAAAAGATGGCTAAGGCCGAGACCTGACCCTTGAGGGTGCTCAGCTGGAGACCCAAGTCTAAGCCGTGTTGCAAAAACTCCAGAATCCTAGAAATAGAAAAAGTGCGGCAAAAGAGACTCTTGGTCTCGCACCAAGCAATATAAGCATGCCAAACTCTGTAGTATATCATGGAAGAAGACTTCTTCCGTGCCTGAATCATGGTATGCACAACCGTGGCCGGCAGCCCCTTCTCTGTCAGGATTGAGGTTTCAATAGCCAGGGCAGAAATCCTGGCACTAAGCTGTACCCCATCGTCCATAGCAGAAGCAACAAAACCAATGAATTCCAAGCAGGCCTTGAGTTCTTTATACTCCTCCGCCCGCTTGCGAGCCTTAGCTCTATCCACAAGTTGTCTCACCTTCTTTCTGATGGCTAGAGAGACAATCGCTGCAGCACACACAGGGTGAAAGAGGGCACCAGCAAAGGTGAACGCATGGCAGACCAGCTGATCCATGCGCTTGTCAGCCAGGTCGCAAAAGGAAGCAGTATCAGGTGATGGCATAACAGTAGTGTTGGACAACCCCGACACAGGGGGATCCACTTCGGGAGGACGAGACCATAGCCGAACCAGCTCATCAGGGAAAGGATACCGCCTATCCCCTTCCTTGAAAATCATGTTAGAAAAATGGGCCTGCTCCGGAAAGACCTGCCTTTGTATTTCAGGCCTAAACAAATCACCCTGCTTCCTCTTAGCCGCTCTGGGAGGAACAATGTGCAGTGTCTCAAACACTGAGGTAAGCAATTTCTCCGTATCATCCGGGAGCCACGCATCCTCATCCAAGGAAGAACCAGACATACTGTCATCGCCAGCAGAATAATCCACAGTGGAGCGTGAATCCTCTTGCAACTCGCCTTCCTCCACAGAGCCCAGATCATCAAAAAGATCATCATTATCCGAGTAAATGGGTTTGAGGTGCAGTCTCTTACTCGTGGCCTTCTTAGGAGCCGTCCACGAGATAGGTCTCTCGAGATTGGCCAGCCTATGCGCCAAGTCCGCATGAGACCCCCTGCTGGCTCCCCCTCACTGGGGGCTGAGTGCAGCAGCGGAGGATCTGGAGAGGCTTCAAGCAGCTAGGGGCAGGGATGCCCGCCCAGTCATGGTCCAAAATAATGCCTCTGGCGCAAGTGGTGAATCTGCCCAGAGGATTCCTACTGCACAAGGGGCAGAGCTATTCTAAGTATACAGTACGTCCTGCTCCAGATATAATACTTACAATTGGGTTATCCTCCGCCAGAGGGCGCTGTGCACTGCAGACATGCAAAAAAGGCTCCTCCCGGCCCTTCATATACCCAGGGACCTCCCACAAATCCCCAGATTTCTCTGCAGTGCTGACTGCGAAGACATGAAGTATCACTCTCTCGCAGGTGAGCGGATCCGAGCACGCTGATTGGAATGAGAGGTCGTACATGCGCCATAGAACCGGGGAAAGATGAGTTAGTTGACCTGGGGGGTTTCACACAGCATGGGCCAAAACCCAGGACAGTCAAAATCCTGGGTTTTGGTCCATTTTAATAGTTCTTGCCTGCGGCCCTGTTGGACTATTCCCACCCGTCCTCCTTGTGATGTGCCTCCCAGCCTGGGCTGCGCTGGTCGGGTGAAGGTAGGCAGCACCAGGCGTGCTTAATGGAGCCATGCTCCACCGCAGTCCCCCACCAAAGGGTAGGCGGTTTAGGCTGATGGTGAGCCTCTAGTGGATGTCCCTCCCGCATTCTTGCCCCACGCCGCGTGTAGCGGTGGGCCCTGTGTAAAAGGTCGCCATCCTCCCTGGTTTTCCCCCGTATTCGGGGGAGAAGAAGGGGGGGGGTGTGTGTGGCGGTCTCAGTTTACTGTATTGTCACGCTTATGGCCGTAGTTTTGCCCTTGGCGGCAACCGGGTATCAGAGGCGCGCTGCTTGCTCTTTTTATTTGGCCGCCACCGTCTTGCCTTCTCACTTTTTCATTTAAAAAATTTACTGGCTGGGTGGCAGCGTCATCAGACTACCAGTATCCCCTAGCAGATACCTCGAACTGGCATATTCTATGCTTGCTTGTCAGGCTAACTCAGAGCTTCGCGCTCTTTGGGGGAGGCGTCACGCCCAGATTGAGCCCGCCCTTCGAGGTTCTGTTGGCGCCATTTTGCTGCTCTTCGCGCGTGTGCTTGCGGTCCTTCTCCTCCCCAGGTCGGGGAGTGCCCTCGCGGGCGTTTTCATAATTAGTATCTTTCCTGTTGCGCATGGCCCTGACACCCCTTATTCCCCTTCTGTCTTTCAGACGTCGAAGAGTCCGGTGGCTTCTCCCGGCCTAACATATATTGTAGCGGGCTTACAAAATTCTCCCACGCTCCTAGCGGGTCTTTGGGACATCCAGGGTTGCCTATTGCGTAAATCCCTACTGATATATATTACATTAATAATCACCATATGGAGGCATCTCAGAATTATGTGACCGGGGTCCCTCCGGGACAAGACCGGCTGTGTACTGCGTGTGGACTGCCCCATGCTGATGCAGACAGAGCACTGGTCTGCGGACCCTGTGCTGAACAAGTACTGGCCCTGCAGTCAGGGTTGCCAGTGGCTGCGCCTCGTTTCAATACACCTCTCTCCCCGTGCTTAAATCTCACTCCTGATGAGTCGCACTGGAGCGGGAATGAACAGCAAGTCGTGCCGCGCAGACGGCCTATGGCCGATCAGGTGATTTCGAGGTTGGCAGAGCGCTTGGGCCCTGGTAAGAAGTGGTCCCTGTCGCCTCCGGTTTCGCCCATTCCTTCTGAATCTGAAGAGTTCACTGCTGAGCAGGGTTTTGCTCTTTCTGAGGTCGGCTATTCTCTGACTCGGGCTCATCTGATGAGGGGCTGAGGAGTCATGATGATCCGGGCCCCGGTTCTTGGGGCCTGTGTGACACCGACGAATTACTGATAAAGATCTTCGAGGTCTTGTCTATCTCTATCCCTGGTGAGGCTTCCAGGCCTAGAAGGGAGAGTTTCCATACAGCGCCACCGCGTTTGGAATTTCTGGAGCAGGATCACTTCCAGGCTCTTGTACTCAAAGAATGGCAATGCCCTAGTAAACTTCCAGGGGACTGGGATTTGAAATACCCTTTTCCCCCTGATGTGGTTAACTGCTGGTCATCACCTCCCGTGGTGGATGCACCGATCATTGGGGTTCTTAACCCCCCCTTTATTGCGGCCCCTACTTATCGTACCCTTCGGGATGCTGAGGACCGGCGCATTGATAGGCTGACTTCCCACGCCTTTTCTTGTGCAGGGACGACTCTGCGCCCCGTCTGTGCCGCGGCCATCGCTGCAGTGGCCGCTAGGACCCTCATCAGGAAGTTGATTGATCATCAACCTGAGGATCTCCCCTGGGAGGTTTTTAATGCACTCTCCAGTTGTGATGTATTTGTAAGATTTATCCTTTTGGCACTGGATGACGCCATCAGCATGTGCGCAAGAACTTCCGCCCTTGCGGTAGCTATACACCGACTGGTCTGGCTGCGACAGTGGGGTGTTGACGATGCTACAAAAAAGATTCTTACTGGGCTTCCATTTAGACGGCGACGCCTATTCGGGGCCCGTCTGGACCTGTTTGGGGAAAAAAGGGCAAAACACCCCTTTACAGAAGGCGGTCTCGGCCTTCTCGGGGCAGGGGCACCCCTCCACCCCCCTATGTTAATGTCAAACCCGAACCAGGGGTGTCCTTCCAGCTTTTTGGTATAGATCCCTGCCCCAGGAGTGGCAGACAACGCCCTGATCCCTCCAGCAGGTCTAAGTCCAAACCTTTTACCAAAACCCCCCAAGCATGATGGGGCGCCCTCGTCCGCTTGGGCGAGGGGATGGCCGCAGCACCTTGCCCCTATCAGGAGGCGTCATGCCTCGTTCTGATGGAGTCAGGAGGAAGTTTCCTCTGGATGCAGGATAGTGTCTGCTGGGCGGCCCCTTCTCGAGATTTTCAGGTTGCTTCTGGTCCCTGCCTCTCTTCTGGTGTTGGCGCAGGCCACGCGCGGCCTGCGAGGTCTGGGGTCACCTGCTGGTTGCCCTTAACAGAGGCAGGGGCCTCTACACAACCTTTCCACATTCCTCCAAAAGGATGAGACACTCTGCCCATTATGGCCTTCCATAGGTGAGGCAATTTACATTCACAGGCATTTTTTTTTCTGCATGGTTCCTCTGAGTTGGGCCGCCAGTGCCCTGTGTCCAGGGACCTCTTGCCATCTGTGGGGACCTAAGACGCTTATTTCATTGCCATTGTGCCTTCCGGGCACCAAGAACCTTACAGGTTAGTGTTGGCGCTCCAACACTGCTGATTGTGGCCTTATCTGGCCTTGGTTCTGCTCCCTGAGTGATCGCCTAGGCGATGACGGGGGTGATATCTCTACTGAGACCTAGGGGGCGCCCACGCAAGGAACTGCCGGGTCGTCCCTCTTTGCTTCCCAATCCCTGCGTCAGACCGAGTTTGTTACTCGGTTGGTGGTGTCCTTTGGGAGTCTTTGGATGGGTGCTCAATCACCTCAATTCCTCTTTTTCCCCCTAGTGGTATCTCCATTTCTATGGTTGAACTTGGATTCGGTTCAGACGGGAACCTGCTTCCTTGACTATAATTGGACAATCTGCTTGCATGGGCTCGGTCCCTCTTGCTGTTCCCGTCTCTTCACCAGGCTGGATTGTAGCTGGTGGTTGTTCAAAGGTTGTCCCTTGTGCTCAGAGCCCTTGGGCTCTTCTGCTACTCTTATTGTAAATGCTGGACTGGGTTCCAGCTTCCCTGGAGCTGGGTCTGTGTACCCTTCCACCTTGGTACGGTGGTTTCCCCTGAGACGGTTGTACTAGGGGTACCAGTCAGGGGGCGCCCCCTTCCTTGCGTCTTCCTGCCGTTGGATACCAAATCTATCAGGTCAACGGAGGGGGGACTTTTTTCTCCTAAATTCCCCCGTGGTTCCGTGGGAGGTGGGACCTTTAGGGGTTCATCCACCTGTCTAATTTTGAAGCAGTAGGCCTTCAGGTTGGTTCTATATCGCTGGACTTCTCCCTTGCGGGATCAGGCTATTTGGGGGCCCCTTGGTCTGTCTGACGACAGTGGCCTGTATTACTTATCTGTGTGGACTCGGAAGCAGGATGATCCCCCAGGAAGGTATCTGATCCTGATCTGGGTGGAGGACAGCGTTCCCTGCATATCTGCCATATTCACTCCAGTGGATGTCCTTCTGCGACAGGATGTGCTTGTTCTTGTGTCTCCATGTGATCCGTCTAGTGTGGATCATTTCTGGGCCCGTCCCTACCATGGGTCCTAGGCCCTTGTTTCCCTGTCTCAGATTGTTCTGACCTTGGTCATGAGGCTTCGTAACTTTATGCTGGACATTCTGTTGTATATGTCTTACCTTCATTCACCCTGCTTGACAGGGTTCTGTGCAAGTTTGCTCTGGAAGGGGGAACCAGTGATACTGGCGGCCCTTGGGTGGCCTAGTGGAGTGTGGTTATGTGGACAGCGGACCTGTACGTCCTGTCAGGAGTGATGCCCTGCTCACTCAGGCCCCCCTTTTTCTATTTCACCCCTATCTACAGACTCTGGTCTGGATGGTCTGACGGTTGATTCATCCACCTTGTTCGAAATGGGTGTATCTTCTGGGTTTCTGTGACTTCTGGAAGCCTAGGAGTTGGCTTCTTCTGCCTCTTCTTACGTCTATTGTGGGGTATTGTTTACCCATATTGATTGGGGTGAGTTTTTGGTCTCTCCCCTGTGGGCGCGCTCTGTTCCCAGGGTTATATAGTTATTACAGCATAGGTTGGAGTTGGCTCTCCTACTCGGTTCCCTGGTGGTTCAGGCTCTGCCCTGTCCGTCTTCTGCAGAAGTCTTTACTCAGTTCCTTGCCTGGGTTGACTTTTCTTTCAGGGATTGCTCAGTAACATCCCCCACGTAGTTCTAGGGTCCCTGTTGGGATTGATTTCTATTCGGTTTGCCTTGCGGGGTGTTCCCCTTTGGCTCTATTCCAGATGCTGTCTGACTGTTCTTATCCATAAGGTTGCCCTTCTGGGGCTGGTACCTCAGTCGGCCGTGTGCCTGAGCGGGCGGATCTGTTTAGCTAGCCCTCGTTTCTTTCTGTATCTTCACCGAGATGAGGCGGTGTTCCGCCTTACGCCGGTTCTTCTGCCTAAGGTGCTGTCTTAGGCTCAGGTATTAAGACATTATCCTTCTTCTGGGATTTATTCCTTGTAATGCTGAGGCAAGGGAATCTATTTTCCCCTCAATAGGTGCTGGAATTTTTTTCCTGGATTGTCTCTTGTCCTTTAGACTGATGCTCCTTGGGGTTGTGGCCACCTACATCTGGATGTGCCTGATCTCGTCTGCCTCTAGGGGTTAGGCAGCCTTGGGCCTGGCCTTTACCTGTATAAGATGTCCCTTCTGGTCCTGGGGAAGGCTTGGCTTCTTCCTGGGCTACTTTTAGTTTTTGCTCTTGTTAGGCTTTTACTCAAGCCTATTCCTTAAGGGGAAGAACTCTTCTCACTTTATTCTGATTACGCTGGTGCTTTGGTATCTTTGGGCCTTTCAGCACCAGGTCTTGTTGAACAGGTTGCTTGAACGCTACTTGTTTTCTTGTTTGTACCCCTTCAAGGGTTGTTTTGATGTTGAAGTTAGAGCCTTTGCTCGTGTCGCTCTTGGTAGCGAGGTATTGCAGGTGACAGTGCTTTCAACTGTCTGCTGTTGCCTTTTTTGTTGGGGATCCCACCCTGTTCTATGGACACTGCTATTGGATGTCCCAATTGTAAGTATTATATCTGGAGCAGGACGTACTGTATACTTAGAATAATACAATTCTGTGAAATACTCACCTGTGGAATTGGTATTATACGTATACATTACGTCCTGCTCCACCCCACCCTGGTTTTTGCATTATTCTGGATCCCCTGTATGGTGATTGTTGTTATTGTTATCATTACCAGTTGTTTTTGGTGGTTGGATTCTCCTGGCTTCTGGTTCACTGCTTTTCAATGCTAGGGATTTGTGGGAGGTCCCTGGGTATATGAAGGGCCGGGAGGAGCCTGTTTTTGCATGTCTGCAGTGCACAGCGCCCTCTGGCGGAGGATTACCCAATTGTAAGTATTATATCTGGAGCAGGACGTACTGTATACGTATAATACCAATTCTACAGGTGAGTATTTCACAGAATTGTATTTTTCCTGCCCAAATGGGCCCCCCCGCTCACTATCCCCTGATGCCTCCATTATGTCGATTAAAAACGGTTAATCAGAAAGGTTACAAGACACTAATGGCCCAAACCTATAAGTGATCCCTCTTAATAAAAAGGGGGACCGGGAGGAACCACAAGCCCACAACCTATACAAGAGAGGGGGAGAAATGCCCATGATCAGGGACTCGCGACACCGACAGAGGGACAATGCAGCCTCCGATGACGAAAAAGGGATCCCCAGCAGCAGCAGTAGGAGGGACGCACCAGACTCCCAGCGTCAGCAGGCCGCAAGCAGCTGCAGAGCACAAGGGACAGAGCCTTCCAGAAACGCTCTTCGAGGGGCGGGCGGCGCCGTGATGACGCGGAACATGTCAGCGCCCGGATCCTCCGCCCCCGGTGGTGCGAGAGCAGGAGCGCCCGCCACCGTCCATGGCCCTTCATTGCTGCATGGCCAGAAAATGGGCGTGGGAACACCGCGGCCCACCGCGCCAGCAGCGCAGCGACTACAGCGCCCCCGTCACAGAGAGGGCCGCACCAGCGGCGAAGCAGAGGCCCGCAGGGTACGGCAACCCCTCAGGCAGGCGACGATGAGGGTGCAAGGAAGGTGAATATGTATCATGCTCCCTAAGGCCCAGCTGAGCCAGCGAGGAGCCAATATCACCACACAGTAAAACACAACACAAGTGCCATATCACCAATAAAGCCTGTTGGCAGGGAGGATATATACAGAAAAAAAGGTGTTCCCCCCCCCCCCCCCCCCCAGGCTCACCATAAGCCTGCGGCCGACTGCCCTTTAACATAGGGTCTGCGGCCCAGAGCCAAGCTCTGCCGAACGCCAACTGACCCCGGCGTTCACCCTACCGTCACGATCCCGTAGCAGCCAGAGGCTGGGAGGCAGGAGTGGGTCAAAAGGGATCCGTGGAACTAGAGCCCGCAGAGGCCGACGGGCTAGGTGGCCCCGCTTTGCTGCCATCAACTGAGAGAGTGTCCAAACGATCTTCTGCAGCCAAGACTGCAAGATGAACAACTGGAGAATGATAGAGGGACACCTGCCTTTATAGGGTGCCGGGAGGAGCTACATCTTTTGATCTTGCAGTCGAGTGCCCCCGGGGGGCGGAATACCACATGCCATCACTGGGATGACCTGAACTGGATATAGGGAAAAGATGACAAGAGGATATGCTCCTGTCAATTGATTTTAGGAAGGCATTTGATGCTGACTTGGGGATAACTTTTCAGGACTATGATTTATGGAATTTGGAGAGATTTTTTGTAATATAATTCAGAGTTTCTCCTCTTGGCCAAAAGCATCAATTTTAGTGGGGGCATAAGAACCAGGGAGACCTCGGTAGCCAGGGAACCAGACAGGGGTGCCCCTTGTCCCCAGAGCTGATCCTCCTGGCAATGGTGCCCCTGGCAGAATTATTGAGACTAACCGAAGTCTTTAAAGGAGTCTTGTGTGGGCAAAAGGAGCATAAATGTGCTCTATTTGCCAATGACGTGCTGTTTGTAATGCACCCCCAGGAATCTGTTTCATAAATTAGACTCCTGAAGCACTTTGAGGAGGGCTCAGGATAAAGGACAGCAAGTCATTGGCTCTTAACATAAATCTAGAGGAAGGAACAATTAGTACTCTGCAAATTAATTGCAGATGTCAATGGCTGGAGGCTTCTATCGAATATCTATGAATAAAGCTGGTAAGATTCGAGTACAAAATCAACTACCCCCCTCCCCTAATTAAACAGATCTCGGAGAATATCTCATTTTGGGGGACAAGACCTATCTGCTGGTTGGGTAGAGTGTCCGCTGTAAAAGTTGCTTTCAAAAATGTTATATTTGTTTCTTTCTCTACCGATTTAATATTGATATTAATGAGATTGCAAAACTAGAGAAGGCTATTCTGGGTTTTTTTATATGGCAGGGAGAGCAATCAAGATTTAGTGTTAGAACTCCTAATATGATCTATTATTATTCAGAAAGAATAGCACAACTAACAAATATTGTGAAGACAATTTAGATCAGCCATTATGGGTACCAATGGAACAGGAAGCTCTGCATAGATTTTGATTTTCATTCTTTCATCTTTCTTTCTTATCTCTTTTTTCGTACTCTAAACTGAGTAGGTATGCACTAGCTAACTGACATGTCTATCTATACTTTGCACCAGTGGAGAGAATGCGTGCTGCACACGTCATTCACGTAAGATTTAATAAATTAATATATCAAAACACTATGTAGTTCAAGCACTTGCTGTCATATAATAGGAGAAGGACTTTAATCAGGTTCCCGCTGCCTATCTGACTAGAATTGGAAGTTATTATATCTCTTTTGACCACCACCTGTATCTGTATTAATGTCTATTTTCTCTGAAGCCTGTACACTTGCTACCACCAGTGCATATGTTAGTGTCTGATTCTTATGTATATCTTATGTAAAACTCAATAAAATCTTTGTAAAAGAAATGACACTCTGGGCCCACACAAATTGATCCTACCAGTTCTTTGCCCGGCCCTGTTTGAATGTATAGTTTTGTGGACCTAATTAAATAGCATAGTCAAACTTAGATCCAAGTATGTCCTCCTTACCCTGATTCAGGGGAACCCCAAATTCCCACCAGGTCGGGGAGGAAACTTTGGCTGGTTGACTACGCAAAGCCTTACCCTTAATTCAAAATTTTTTCATTAAGGGTCAGTCATGTTTAAAGATCTTCAAGACCAGTACAAGAACTCTTTAGAGCAAGGCAAATCCTTCATTTTATACAAGCACATTATAGGGCAGCAGCTGGGACACAGGATATTTCAGCTTTTGAAGAGTACTGTATGAGAATTTTGAAACGCTGTTTAATCTCTAAAATTTACGATTTGTTTACCTTCCTTAAATGAAAGCTTTCATAATTGGGACAGGATATCGGAAGGGACTATTCTTCTGAGTAGTGGTAGCTGGATGGGCAGGGCAAGGTATTGGTATTGATGGTATTTGATGCCAGCTGACTACACAAGATAGACTATGTGATATGAAAGGAGCCATTTTAAATCTTTGGTGGTTTTGTCATTAGGGTACACTGCGATAGAATCTATGATCTCCTTAGAATTTTAGATCTGGAACTTAAATGTGAGCTAGAGGTAGCCTTGCTTGGGGCAACACCAATGAAAGATATCAAAAACCTGAAGAAATTAAACTTATGCTGTCAGCAGTTCAAATCTCAGTAGCTAAAGCATGGGGCTCTAATAAGGTTTCTATTAGAGAAGGTAAAAGGAGAATCGATTTGGATCGTGATAAAGAAGAAGCTGGGGAGTATTAAACAGAACAGATGCCAATACTTCGAAGATATTTGACGGTGGATATATTTTCGAACCAGACAGATCCTTTTTTTTGTTTTCTCTTTTTTTTATTCTCTATACATTTTTTAAATCACTTTATTTTCTGTCGATGTGACCCAGAGCAAAGGGAAAGATTTAAAAACATAACGGATATAATTAGAAGGATGTAAATTGTAATGGAAGTGTTGTTTATTGGTTTGTAGAATGACATTGTTATATAGATTGATACTGTTATGAAGACTTGTAAGAGCATGATGAATAGATGTTCGGAAGTCTGCGTATAAGCATTTTGAAAAAAATACAAATTTAAAACCAGATAGAGACGGGAGTGCACCTCTATCTGTTAAGTATTCATACGCACTAGCCGCTAGCACTACACATGTAAAGGATTGGTAAGACCAGAAGGGTACATGGAGTACTTTGTTGAAGCATCTGCCTTTACTTGGTTAGGAAGAAAGGGCATTAGTAAGGGAGAAAGCATCCTTTTTTCCCCAATGCATTCTTCCACATTCCCCACTTTCATTATCTGCAAAGTAGACGCACCCTATATTCCTAAAATAATTGCATGCAACATGTGTTTTTCACAGAAAGTGGAAAAACCTCTAAACGCGAAAAAAAAATGGAAGCATAAAAGCCTTACCTGTTGGTCCACTTTAAAGCTGGTTCCTAGTTTCCCTTTATAGTCACTCCCTGGGATTAATCCTCAACTTTAGACAGAGAGGTCAACTGAACTCCATCTCTTATACATTGGACTGTGTGTGTCACAATATTCCTTGGGGGGGGGGTATTGATTTTACCTCTGCTTGACCCGCCATTCTGTGAAAGGTTGATGCTGCTTAGTTGTTAAATCGTTTCAGACCTTTATGAAACAGTCTGTAGTTATTAGACACAGAGAACTGCAGGCATGGCTGTAGACCAGGAAACAAGAAATCATCAACACTTTTATGAGTGATCAGATTGGCTGGGATATAGGACTGTTATATTTTGATTTTATACTCTGCCATTAGAGATTATTTAATACATGTGTATGTGTTGCCTAAGTTGGATACCTTTCAAAATATACCAATAATGTTGCTTTTATTAGTTAGATGTATCATATTCACGTTAATAAAAATGACAAAACCTTTTAGAGTGACCCAAATGCTCCGTGCCCGGGTAGTTCTCCTGTGCATGCTCGCACCTGAAGCCCTTTACATCTGCATGCACCGTGGGAGTGAGGATTGAGGTGAGGAATCGGGATGCCCCATGGAATCTCGCAGGACAGCACAGGTTTGATGATGACATAGCATATGCATGGGATTATTTGGGGCAGGCAGGAGAGGAACGACTGCGCTGGAGCATATAAAAAGGTAAGCTACTGTTTATTTTTTTTATTTTTTTACTTTTGACTTGCCAATCACTTTAAATTTGTGGTTGTTTGCTTGCTAACTTGTGTTTTTTTGTTTTTATTTTTTGCAGCATCGACAAAATCTCCAAGGTTACCTCTCCAGTGCTGATAATCCACGGAACAGAGGATGAAGTGATTGATTTCTCCCATGGCCTGGCAATGTACGAACGCTGCCCACGGGCGGTAGAGCCACTCTGGGTGGAGGGAGCGGGGCACAATGACATAGAGCTGTATGCACAATATCTAGAAAGACTAAAGCAGTTCATTTCTCATGAGCTGCCCAACTCTTGAGCGCTTCCTCCAGTCTTACCTCAATTACTGTGAATGGCAGAAGCGATAAGTCTCAGAGGACATGTCCACATGGTGCTGGGCAATCTCTTAATGCTGCCCGAAACACACCCTGAATGGGGTTTGATTATGCTAATGGAGCATCCAGTGGCACTTATGTTTTAGTTTATTGTCCTTGTGCTATCAGCTGCTGTAACCTTAACTCTGCCTCTTAGAAGAGTCTGAGCCTGGATCTAAGAATCTCCTTTCTAGAGCACACTTTATATTCTGGAACCTGTTTACATGGTATCAACTTGAAGGAACGTTTTCCTGCCACTTTAACCCTGTCACAAGGGCTTGGGGTCAGCGGCCTACGTTCTGTATCTGATGTAAACGTTACAGACAATGTTTCTTTTCTAAGTGAATCCAGGGGAGTTCTGCTTATTGGGTAAATGTGGAATAATGACGGGGCATTCTCTTAATGATTTGTTACTCCCTATTAAGGGTTTTTCAGGAAAATATTTATCCACAGTAAATTATTTCAAGTAAATATTATCATGAATGAAGACAAAATGAATAGAATTCATAGTTCAATAATTTAATGATTATACTTTTTGAATGCCACTCTTGGGATGTTTGTGTAAGCAAAATGTAATATTAAAATAAAATGTAAATGTGAAAATGTATTTCTAGAAAAATTATCTAACATTTTTTTTCTTCGACTTTATTCCTTGATTCATTCCATGTTGAATTTTTCAGCCGTAGAATAATCTTTTTGTCTCGTTTTTGTGGTTTTCCTTTTGTCCTTAAATACAGAAATGACTGATCTTTTTTAACTACTTCAAGGATTTTCTTACGTTTTTATCCTTAAATTAAATTTTTTTGCTATTAAGCAATTTTTTTATAATTCTTTCTGGAAGAATAACCTTTCTGAAGACTATTCTTAACCGCTTTGTAGTATCTCTTCCCTTTTTGACACTGGAAAGGCACAAATATGATTAAAGGGCAACACTACATTCTTCGACCTTGAATTTGAGACTTTGCTGGGGGTAGAAAGGCTTAGACTGGCCTCAGAGGCGGAAGGGGCCACAAGGGAGCTTGTCTGCCTGTATAAAGCCTCCTACAAGGATTGGAGGCCTGGAATATACTGTGAGCCTAGGGTTTTGTTTTGTAATATGAATAGAGTAATGCTCTGATTTGTTTCTTGTTGCTTGAGGACAGTACTATGATTGTGTTGGAATAAAGAATGCATGGAACGGAACACTGTTTGCTGGTGTCTTTATTATCCACTATTATTATTAGCATGTTTCATTTTTTTTTGCTGCAAAGAAGCTTTGCCACAAGTATTCCCATTCCCTCACGCTGCACCTCCCTTCCAACTGACACTCGGAGTGCAGATCAAAGCAGCATGGGATTCTGGGACCAGGTGGGATTGGGGAGCATTCCATCCGAGATGCTCCCTGGAAGAGGGTTTCAGCTGGACATAGCATCTTTGATATACTACGTCAGGTTTTGGTCTATTTTATACAACCCCACCCCTGATTTGGGATGCCCCGTCATTTAAATGGAATCAAGGAAAATACTCTTACAGAGCAGCTGCCACACCTGTCCTGCATTGCCATGTCACTTGCAAGTCACACTCAATAGCATTTACCATGCAGACATGCCCACTGCATGGATGGGGTTGTGCATATACCTGTCCAGAGCTCCATTTGGTTTCAGTGGGATGTGGGAGAGCATACCCAGCAAGTTACTTTGCCCTTCTTTTTTTATCTTTACCCCAAATAGGAATGCCCCTCGGTCAGGCTATAGGCAAACCCTTAATTTAACAACTGTTATTTCTCTTCCATTTTACTTCAGGCCTTCAGATTTAATTCAGAGACGATTGGGTTAACCTCTCCCGAAAGGTGTGGTCTGCAAGAACAAAGGTGTGTCTCCACCTTCTGGGCCTATATCCACCTGGCTGACTTGATGCACTTCAGTTTTCTTTCTTGCAGTGTTCACTGCAAGGACTTATCTGAACTCCTCTCCCATTTACTTTTTATTTTAAAGGAATTATGCCTTGGAAGCGGGGGTAATGGAAACCTGACTGTTCCTAGGCCTTTATACTCCTTGGATCTAAATGGACCCACTTTGCCTCCGCAGCTAAGCTGCATTCGGATCAGGATGGTAAGGTAAGTGCCAGGGTCTTGGGGTGCTGTGGGGTCTCACCTTTTTGTTTTTTAAAAAAAGTAACACTACCTGGCTGAGAATTCCGCCACAGGAAAAAGCAGCCATAAGGCTTTTGTCTGGTAAGCCTGATTGAGGGGAACCAAGGGAATTCATTTCCCCTTTATTGCTCTTCCCATGTGTTTTTACTGGTTGAAAAATTAAAAATGTGTGCCCGCCGCTATGGAAACATTTTCTGCTTAGCATAGCAGCGAGCACCGGTGTGCGGCTCCTTTCTTACCCCGCTTGCGCTGGAAGATTTTCGGCCGGCTGAAACGGCAAGCACCGCTAACATCGTGGTTCTCCTCCGGCCACTGGCACTGCAACATTTTCGGCCGGGATTAAGCTGTAAGTACCGCTAACATCGCGGTTCTCCTCCGGCCGCTCGCACTGCAACATTTTTGGCCGGGATTAAGCTGCAAGTACCGCTAACATCGCGGTTCTCCTCCGGCCGACTTCAGTGAAAGATTTTCAGCCGGGACTAACCGGCAAGTACCGCTAACATCACGGTTCTCCTCCGGCCGCCTTCAATGGCAGATTTTCGGCTGGGGGGTAGCACAAAAATACCGTGCATGGCCACCCTCAAGCAGACCTAAATCTTTAGGTAGGGTATTTTTAAATTGTGTATTAATATCTTATTTATTCATATATACATATTAATTGTTCTTGTTTTTACGATAGATATATATAGATAGAGAGAGATATATATATATATATATATAGTTGTGGGATAAGACTGCCAATATATTGATGTGGTTCACCCTCTGAGCTCTCAGAATAGTCTTGCGACTATCAGGAACTGTTCACATACTAGGTTTTAGACCCCCTGGGAGGTAATCTAGTATTAATCACCATAACAGAGGCATTTGGGGTAATTGGATCTGGTCCTTTAGCAGATATTCAGCTCATGTCCAGTATGCAAACAGACACTGGACGAGGATAGCACGGTGTGCAGGGTTATGCTACTGTAGTAGTGGATATGGAAGACAATTGTCTCCTCCCTGCAAGGGCTCTGACCCTTGTTGCCGGTGCTCTCTGAGCTTAAAACCCCCCCTGGCAGCCTTCAAGCGGACCTAAAACCTTTTAAGTCATATGACCTACTAAGAAGGTTTTGGAAAAAAAAAATTCCTCGGAGTTTTGAAGAGGATATTGTGGCTGCCATAGCCTCCTTCTGAGTCTTTAAACTCTGTCGGCAGCCCTTAAGTGGTCCAAAACCTTTAGAGAGTCATTTAGAAGATTGGCTACTGAAAAGGTTTTTAAAGAAAAGATTTATCCTCTAACTTGAAGAGGATATTGTAGCTGCCATAATCTCCCAGGAAGTTATCCATCGGGAGGATTTATCCAGTAGGGAGATTTATCCAGTAGGGACTCTTATTCAGAAGTCCTCTACACAAGGGGATGCTCAGTTAAGATGGATGGGTGATTTTCTCAATTCCGGAGGATGTTGCAGAGCGTACGCATTATTCTAATCTGATCAGTAGGGAATGGCAGAAGTCAGGTTGTCTTCTGCCCATTCCTAAAGTACTAGATACTATGTATCCCTTTCCTCCACATCAGATTGAATTATGGTCTCACCCTCCTGTGGTAGATGCTTTGGGGCCAGGTCTTTAAGATTTTGGTTATGCCATCCTCGGATAGTGCTTCACCAAAGGATCCAGCGAGTAAGCGTGTGGATCAGGTGGCATGTCCTGCTTATTCTATTATGGGGTCGATCTTGCGGCCGGGCTGGGCTACATCCATAGCATTTCTGGGGAGCGGGAGGTTGTTAAAACAACTGGACTTGAATACTCATAGAGGTCATTCATGGAAGTCATGCTCCCAGGTGATCAAGACCAGTTGGCTACAACAGGTATATGATACGGGCTATGGAGGATTGAGCAGGTTAAGTGCCAGAGGCCTAGCTCTGGTGTTAGCCTTAAGGTGTGCTTTATGGCTTAAGCAATGGTCAGCTGACATAGCCTCCAAAAAAGAATGACAGGACTCCCCTTTAAGGTGGGGTGTCTGGGGAGTGCTTGGTTGACATGGACAAGACAAAGTTCCAAATTAAGGCAACAGGTGTCTGGCAGAATAAAGCCAGACCCCCTTCAAGGCCTGATCAGGCATGAAGGGATGCCCCCGCACTTGCAGGTGTGGGGGGACCGCTTCTGCATTTTGCTCATATTTGGAGGCTTCATGTAACAGATATTTGGATACAGGAAGTTGTACCCTCAGGTTACAAGATCAAATTAGGAGCCAGACCCCCTTGGAGATTCACCTTGGTCAGGGGTATCCCAAATTCCGCAGAAGCATTGAGATCTGCCATATCTCGCCTTTTTAGAGATTAGAGTTGTTGATCCACAGTGAAGTTACTCCAGCCGGGCAGTGTATATATAAGGATACATACCTACATTGCTGTAGGTGGCCTACATCTTCAGTTGTGGCATTACCCTTTGGTCTATCTTCAGCACCAAGGGTGTTTACCAAGGTGTTGGCAGGTCTCATGTTTTCTCTAAGACGTCAGGGTATACATATAATCCCTTACTTAGACCATCTGTTGATATGGGCCCCATCATGTCAGGGGGCCCAGAAGAATACAGACTGTCTGATCGACATTGGATAATTGACTATCCAGTCGAATTCTTAAGTCAAATATTATATCATAGCTTCAAGAGTTATTCTTTCTGGGACTCTCATTAGACACGTCTCAGGCAAAAGTGTTTTTTCCAACACAGAAGTGACTTATATTCCAGGCCAGGGTATAGGGTCTCTTGTCTTGCCCTCACCCGACGATTCATCAAGGAATATGTCTGTTGGGCCTGATGGTATCTTGCTTTGAGTCAGTACCTTTTGCACTGTTCACACCAGAACCCTGCAGATGGAATTGCTCACAATCTGTGATCACGACCCACACACTCTGGATCACTCTTTTTGCATGACACCGTCAACAAGGCAGTCTCTAGCCTGGTCCTCAGCCTCTTCAGACTGGCAAATCCTCCCTTCCAGTACAGTGGAAGATCATCACCATGGATGCCAGTCTATCGGGTTGGGAGAGTGTCATGGAGTCTGAAGGAGAGCAGATTTTTTTTAAATATCCTGGAACTGAGAGCGATTCTATTGTATCTGTTATTGGACATACCATCTGAAGGGGCATCCTGTCCGGATTCAAACAGACAGACAATCGGATGGCGGTGGTATATATCAACTACCATGGGGGCACCTGAATTAGTGAAGCCGTCATGGAAGTGAGCTGGTTTTTACTTTGGGCCCGAGAAACAGGTTTCATGCATTTCGGCTGTACACATACCTGGAGTGGACAACTTGCAGGCCGATCATCTCAGCAGAACGGTCCTGCATCAGAGGGAATGGTCTCTTAGTCAGAGGGTTTTTTCAATCCCTATGCATGCGCTGGGGGATTCCGGACATAGATCTCTTGTGCATCACGACACATTCGGAAGGTTACAAGGTTTGTGTCTCGGTCCAGGGATCCTCACTATAGCAACAGATGTCCTGACTCTTCAGGAGTCAGCATTCAAGCTTCTTTATGCATTTCCTCCGATTCAACTCCTGGGTCAAGTACGAAGAAAGGTTAGCTCACAAGGGAGTCCCAACCATTCTGGTGGCTCCTCGGTGGCCAAGAAGAAGCTGGCTCTCAGACATAGTAAGGATGTCCAAGGGCAACTAGTGGAGGTTACTCGACGATCCAGATCTTCTCACACAGGGGCCTCTAAGGCATCCCAATTCACATGTTCTGGCCTGGACGGCCTGGCTATTGAATCCTTTATCTTGGCAGAAAGGGGGTTCTTCTGTCATATTCATGCAGACTATGATTCAGGCCAGGAAGAAGCCTTCATCAATGATCTACTATAGAGTCTGGCAAGCATTATCGCTTGGTGCGAATCCAGAAGGTTCGCTGGTAGAATTTTTTCTGTTCCCAGAATATTTGATTTTTTGGCAGAAAGGTCTTGATGAAGGTTTTCAATTGAGTACTTTAAAGGGACAGATATCTGCTTTATCTTTTTATTCAGAAACCCATTGCTGTGAATAATTGTATCAACATTTTTTCTATAGGGAGTCTCTCATGTGCGGCCTCCTCGTAAGCTACTTCTGCCGGTTTGGGACCTGAACTTAGTTTTATCAGCTCTTTATCAGCGTCCTCCTTTTGAACTATTGGCAGATGCATCATTAAGTTTGACTCTTAAGGTTATCTTTTTTAGTGGCAATAACCTCAGTAAGGAAGGTTTCTGAATTAGCAGATTATCAGTTAAGTCTCCTTATTTAGTGTTGCATAAAGACAAGAATCCTAAGGTGGTTTCCCTCTTAATGAAGAGGTGGATTGCCTTTCTTATGTCCTACTCCAGTGTCCGATAAAGGATTCTTCATTTCTGGATGTAGTGAAAAGCACTAAGATACTATCTCCCTGCTACATAATCTTTCCGTAGGTTGGACTCCTTATTTTGTCATACCTGAGGGTCCACGAGAAGGTCTTCCACCATCTAAGTCTACATCAGCGATGGATTAGAACAGGCAGTGGTAAGAGCCTATATTCCCTAAGGGGAAAGATTCTTTTTTTAGGGCTTTTTAGCATCAAGCTTCAATAGAACAAGTATGCAAAGCCGCTACTTGGTTTTCAGCTCATACATTTACCAAATTCTATAAGGTACAGCCTTTGGTAGGAAGGAATTACAAACAGTGGTAATTAGATGGTTTTGGAGTGTCTTGTTCCTGAAAGGAATAAGGGTTTTTGGAGTGTCTTATTCCTGAAAGGAATAAAGGGTTTTTGGAATGTCTTATTCCTGAAAGGAATGAGTGTTTTTGGAATAAGGGTTTTTGAGATGTCTTATTCCTGAATGGAATGAGGGTTTTTGCGATGTCTTATTCCTGAATGGAATGAGGGTTTTTGAGATGTCTTATTCCTGAATGGAATGAGGGTTTTTGAGATGTCTTATTCCTGAATGGAATGAGGGTTTTTGAGATGTCTTATTCCTGAATGGAATGAGGGTTATTGAGATGTCTTATTCCTGAATGGAATGAGGGTTTTTGAGATGTCTTATTCCTGAATGGAATGAGGTTTGGGGATCCCACCCGGATTCAGGTACTGCTTTTGGAGGTCCCAATTGTCTCGGAATTAAATCTGATGGCCTGAAGTAAAATGGAAGAGAAAAGAGAATTCTGTGAGTACTCACCTCCAGCCTTTTGTTTCCAACAGGATAGGTATGCCTCCCGGGCGGCTGGTGCTACTGCTTTTTAATTAAACTGAAGTGCATCAAGTCAGCCAGGTGGATAAAGGCCCGGGAGGTGAAGACACACCTTTGCTCTTGCAGACCACACCCTTCGGGAGAATTAAATCTGATGTGCTGAAGTAATAATGGAAGAGAAATTAATTCTACAGGTGAGTACTCACAAGGTTTTCTTTTTCTGTGTGCTGTCTGTATGTAGCAAAACACAAGGGTTGGGGGTAATCTTTTTGGGTGTAGTGTGCATAGTTGTGGGTGAAGCCTATGCTTTTCGCTGGTAGTTTATGCAAATTGATTTTCTACCAGTTTTCTGCCATACACAAGTTTTGAATGGTGGCATCATTGCTTTTTTTGCTTTGCCAAAAATTCTCACACTTTTATACCACTTTTATTCACAGTTAAAGCTTTTTCTGAAGCTCATCCCAGCTGCCCTTTCGTTGATGCCATTTCATCAACTTACAATCACAAAAATACAATTCTGTGATTACTCACCTGTAGAATTGATTTTACTGGTATCAAGCACGGGTCGATTCCTCTTCGATTCTTCACTATTGGGTTAACCGCCACAAGGTGGCTCAGCTGACTATAACTTCACTCAAGGAATCACCAACCCAAGGCAAAAAAAGGATAACGGAACAAGGGTGGGATGAAGTGACCCGTGCTGGATACCAGTAAAATCAATTCTACAGGTGAGTAATCACAGAATTGTATTTTTCCTGGTATCCAGCATGGGTCACTTCATCTTCAATTCTTCACTATTGGGACATCCAAAAGCAGTGTCCAAGAAAAAAGGGTAGGATCCCCAGTGAGCAACAGCACGTAGTTCATGACACTACAGCCTGAAGCACCTTGTGACCAAAAACAGCATCAGCTGAGGCCCTAACGTCAACCTTGTAAAAAAAGTATGAACCAAAGACCACATAGCGGCCTTGCAAACTTGTTCAACTGAAGCCTGGTGCTGAAAAGCCCAAGAAGCACCAATAGCTCTAGTGGAATGAGCTGTAACACGGAGAGGGGGCTCCTTCCCCTTGGCAGAGTACGCTTGCACCACCGCCTGTCTGATCCACTTGCTGATAGTGGATTTGGCTGGAGGCAAGCCCTTCCTAGGTCTGTCAGGAAGGACAAACAGAGAATCCGATTTCCGAAAGGACTCCGTAGCAGCCAAATAGTACCTAAGCGCCCTGACCACATCCAGGGAATGGAGTGTCCTCTCCTTAGAGTTAGAAGGCGCAGGGCACAAGGAAGACAATGTCCTCATTGAGATGAAAGGCAGAGACAACTTTGGGCAAAAATTTCGGTTTAAGATGGGAAAACCACCTTATCCTGATGCTCAAAGTAAGGAGGCTTTATAGAAAGCGCCGCCAACTCAGAGACGTGATTCACCCAAGTGATGGCAACCAAAAAGACCACTTTCAGAGTCAAAATAGGCAAGGCAGAATCACACAAGGGCTCAAAAGGAGGACCCTGTAGAGCGGAAAGCACCAAGTTCAAGTCCGACACCGGAAGCAAGGGCTTACGTGGCGGACGTACATGGATAACTCCCTGGAAAAAAGTCTTTAAGTCTATGATTATCGAAGGATCTTTGGAAAAAAATAGCCAAGGCCAAAACCTGTCCCTTGAGGGTACTCAGTTGAAGGTCCGACTCCAGGCCATGTAGCAGAAACTCCAAAATCCTTTAAAGGGAAAAGGTGCGACAAGGAAACAACTTAGACTCACACCAGGCAATGTAAGCGTGTCAGACCCTGTAATAAATCATGGAAGAAGATTTCTTCCGAGCCTGAATCATGGTAGTCACGACTGAGGCTGGCAACCCCTTTGCCATCAAGATGGAGGTTCCAGCAGCCAAGCCGTCAAAGCCAGCGTTTGTAAATTGGGGTGGTGTAGCAGTCCCTGAGTGAGGAGCCCTGGATCGTCGGGCATGACGTACTGATCCACTGACATCTGGACTACGTCCGCGAACCAGGACCTTGTCGGCCAGCGAGGGGCCACCAGGATGGTGGGCACCCCTTCCTGGGCTATCTTGCACAGCACGCGACCCAGGAGAGGTAAGGGAGGAAATGCATAGAGAAGTCGGAACCCCGTTCAAGGAATTGCTAGGGCGTCCGTGGCGAAGGTCACAGGATCTCTTGACAGAGAGACGAACTTTGGAAGCTTGTGATTGTGACGGGACGCAAACAGGTCCACGTCTGGCTGACCCCAGTGGCGACACAGGGTGTGAATAATCTTGTCGCTGAGAGACCATTCCCCAGACGAGAAGTCCCCCTGCTCAGGGAGTCCGCCTCCTGGTTCGCCACCCCTGGGATGTAAACCGCCGAGATGCAGGGAACATTCTCCTCTGCCCAAGACAAGATCAGGGACACTTCCTTAAGGGCTCGTTTGCTCCAAGTCCCGCCCTGATGATTGATGTAGGCGACCGCTGTCTGATTGTCCGAGCGGACCTGGACCGCACGACCCGTAGGTGGGGAGTCAACTGGAAGAGAACCAACCCGATCGCTCTCAGCTCCAGGAGATTGATAGGCACATGGGCCTCCTGCGGCCCCCACTTGCCCTGGAACTTCAGTGATTGCCAAAAACCTCCCCAACCGGTCAGACTGGCGTCCGTGGTGACAATCTCCCAGCACGGAGGCAGAAAGGACCTGCCCACTAGAAGATTTCTTGAGTCCAACCACCACGAGAGGGACTGTCTGGCCAGAGGGGACAGAGCAAATTCCTGCTCCAGTGACTCCTGTGTCTGATCCCAAACAGACAAGAGATTCAACTGAAGAGGTCTCATGTGGAACTGGGCGAAGGGTACAACCTCGAAGCAAGACACCATGAGGCCCACCAACTGCATCCTCAGCTGGATGGAGGGGTGTGGGCAAGATAGCGGGGTCCGTGCCTGCGCCTGAAGACCCTCCACCTTCTGCTGAGGGAGGAACACCTTGACCTGAGAAGTGTTCAAAGTCATGCCCAGGAAGGACCTCACCAAAGACGGAGTGGTCGAAGACTTGGGATAATTGATCACCTAACCGAAACCCTCGAGAGTGTCGCTCTCGGCCTGTTGAAGAGATTGAGCAGCAAACAACAAGTCGTCCAGATAAGGAAGGATGAGAATGCTCTGGTTCCTCAAGAGGGCCATGACACCCGCCAACACCGTGGCAAACACCCGGCGGGGCGAAAAGATACCGAATGGCAGTGCCACAAACTGGTAGTGTTGATCCTCCAAGGCAAACCTCAGAAACTCCTGATGTCCCCGAAAATAGGAACGTGCAGATGGGCATCCTTGATGTCCACCGTGGTCATGAAGTCACCGGGCCGAAGGGAGCTCACTGCCGACCGTAAGGTCTCCATGCAGAAGTGTTTGAAACTGACAAATCTGTTGAGACACTTCAGTTCCAGGATGTCTCAGAGAGCCATCCTTCCTGGGCACCGTGAACAGATTGGAATAAAACCCCTGACCCCGTCCCTGAGGAGGCACAGGACAAATCACTCCGGACGACAGAAGTCGTTGGACAGCCAACCTCAGGCCCTGCGCCATCAAGGGGTTTTGGGAGATTTAGGACCGAAGGAATCTTGGGGGCGACCAAGCTGCCAGCTCTATCCTGTAGCCCGAGGACACCACCTCCTGAATCCACCGGTCCGAGACGTGCTGTCTCCAGACGTGAGCAAAAAGCAGAAGCCTTCACCCCACCGGGCAGGGTCAGGGCGCCTCCTCATGCCTGAGGGGGCTTGGGCCTCCAGGAGAGACCGGGGCGACCACGGGCGTCCCCAGGAGTTTCTGCGACCACCAGGGAAGGAAGAGCCTCGTCCCCCTCGGAAGGGAAGAAAAGCCCCGAATGGGCTGTGCTTGCTTCCGGCGCTGAGGGAGCCGGCCTTCCTTGCGCAAAAGATCAAGACGCTCCCCAAAAAGACCCATGAAGGGAATCCCGGTGAGGGATTTCTTGGCCGCAGCGTCGGCCGCCCACTGTCGCAACCAAATGGACTGACGGAGAGCAACCAGACAATGGCCACGGCGCATACCAGACACAGACCAGCCCCCACAAAGGTGAAGGCATGGCAAGCGAGTTGATCCATGTGCCGATCAGCATTATCACGTAAGGTAGTAGTGTCCGGAGATGGCATCACAGACGTATTGGAGAGCCCCAGGACAGGAGCGTCCACCTCCGGGGGACAAGACCAAAGATGGACCAACTCCTCCGAAAAAGGATACCGTCTGTCCAACCCCTTAGGCACAAAGGGCAGCTTATTAGGCCTCTCCCATTCCTTAAACACCATTTTGGAAAAAATGTCCCTGCTCCGGGAGCAACAGGCGTTGTCTATCAGGGCGGAATAGCTCCCCCTGCTTCTTTTTGGCCGCCTTAGGGGGAACAATGTGCAAGGTATCGAACACCGCAGACAAGAGCCTATCCGTGTCATCGGGGAGCCACGTGTTCTCGTCAGAGGAAGACCCGGGGTCACTAACAAAGTCGCCCGGGCGATCCCCGCAGGAGTCGGAATCATGGAGTCACGGCCACCAAAAGTCTCATAAGCATCCTCATCATCAGCAAAGGGAGAATAAGCCGGGTCCAAGTGCCGCTTCTTACTAGAGGCCTGCTGGCGGCCGGACGGGGCAACTGCCGTTCAAGGGTGGCCATGCGCAATGCCAGGTTCGAATGGGACTCTCTACTGGCATCCCCCTTTCTGGGGGCTAAATGCAGGCACGGGGGAGTTGGCAATGCCGTAGGTAGAATAGGACTGGGGAGCGAAGCGCCCGCCCCATCCTGTTCCCCAATAGTACTCTGGGCGCAGGGGACACAAACCGTGCTGCGACCGCTCAAAGGGGATGTACCACACATAAGGCACAGTGGAGCCTGCCCCGAAGGGCCCCCAAGCTCACTATCCCTAGAAGCCTCCATTATGGTGATTAATAGGCAATAATAAGGGGTTATGGACACTAAGAGCCCACCCCAGACAATCCCCAAAAAGTAGCCCCCAAGCCCAGAAGGGGAGGGGGGTAGAGGGGGGGTGAAACCGGGAGAAACCACAAAAAGCAATATGGGACCAGCCCGTAAGACATAAAAAGCAAAAATCCCCATAAGCATCCCACAGCACATGCACCGCAATATACAAGCACAGATTGAGCGGGAAGAGAACTCACGGACCACACAGCAGCGCCCAGGCAGAGGAGGGTGGACTCCGGGAGCACGGGAAGAAGGGGTCAGCAGCAGCAGACCCGGAGAGAGGCACAGCAGGCTCCCGCGCGGAGTGAAGATGGCGCCCGTGCGGGAAAATGGTGCCTGGAGAAGAAGCCAGGGAGGGACTTTCCCCCTCCCCCGTCCCTGCCACAGAGCGCGACCAGCGCTCGCAGCAGGCTGGGAGCGCGCCGGAGGACCGCCACCCTCCGTGAGAGGGCGCTCCCCCCGACGACGGAGCGCCGGAGAGGAGAGAGCAGGAGCGAGCAGAGGTGAGTAAATCGCAAAAATTATGTGGATCCTGTCAGGTTGACAGGAGCATACCAACTCTCATTTGGCTGTCCTGAAGGATTGGCAGTAAGTAAAGTAAGCGCCAACAAACAAAAAGACATACCTAATAGGCATAAGGGGATCCCAGTAGTTTCTCCCCCCCCCCCCCCCCCCATAGGCTCACCATAGCCTATGGCCGTCTACCCTTCGGGTACAGGGTCTGCGGCCCAAAGCAGTAGCTCTGTGGACACCCAACCCTAGGTGTTCCCCCTTCACCTGAACCGCAGCCAGGGCTGGGAGGCAGAATGGGTCTGGAACAGGTGGAAATAGGCCTGCAGGGCCGACGGGCTTGGGATGCCCCGCTCGCCTGCGAAAATCCAGAGAGAGCCAATCTTCTGTCTTCGCAGCCTAGACTGCAAGGAAACTCTGGGTATTATGGGTAATTACTGCCCTTTTTATGGGCCGTGAGGAGCCACAAGTCTTCTTGCAGTCAGCTGCGCCACCTTGTGGCGGTTAACCCAATAGTGAAGAATTGAAAATTAAGCGACCCGTGCTGGATACCAGGAAAAAAACCCTTATGGAAGGAACACCATCTTAGTTCTTTTACTTTCATGTTGTTCAGCCATCACTGCAGGTGTGGCAAATCAGGTTTCTTCCACACCTAGACACTTTTGTGTTGTGTGCCAAATATAATAAGAAATTCTGTTCCTGTTTCCCTATGCAGCCATGCAGACCTCTACTGGAGCATAATGCACTGTGCTTTACATGCATTGAGAATTTCATGTGCATCCACTTCTACTTGAGCAGACTATAATGCAAAAGGCCCATATTGCCCTAGGTTTCCTGATTTGGGAGGCCCATCCCCTAGAAACCCCTTTGGGAGCCCCAAATTCAGGCTGAATATGTGCTTTCCTATGCTAGTGTCTACCCAAGAAGGTACACTGAGCAGGCATGCACATGCTGTGTATCACTTGCCCCACAGATCCCAATAATCACTGGCACACATGCGGCTCGCATCTGTGTCAGACTGTGTATTCTTATGATTATTGTGATTCATAAGTTGATTCTTGAAAAAATGAATGTCTGGGGAATGAAGCATCTCCCCCTTGACTGAAGGTCCACTTTATGGCAAGTCATTATATCATACCATAGTTCTATTGAAGGGAAAAGACAAAAGAATGAGCAGAATATTCTTGCCCCTTTACTGTGCTTTCTTGCACATTCCAAATTGGAATTGGGGGGGGTGCAGCTGTTGGTCTAAGTCATTCTATCATATTATATAGTTCTATAGAAGGAAAAAGGTTCATTAATGAAGCGGTGATATTAATTATCGGAGTTGAATTATTTGCATGACAAAAAACACATGAACATATGATTTGAGTTAGAATCATATGAATACCATTTTGATTTTTCCCAAGTGAGTTTTAGTATTTAATAACAATAACAATAGGGCTGTAACCCTATTAATTGTAAAATACATAAACAAGCAGAAAAATGTATGCCGCCACATGTTTACATAGTGGAGACAATGGAAATTTGGCCTAACACATTTATAGAATTTTAAGCAGGGTTTCGGGTACATACACAAATGTATTACCCATCCCCGCAACTTGTTACAGGCTTTGGTACTTGTGGCACCCAGTAGGCGGCATAATAGATTCATCCCCCCCATGAGCGGTTTCCCAAAAGAATCCGGGCAGCATGTGTATCACAAATTACTGGTGCGTCCGTGTCAAAGTCTGCAAAACATGATCTATAGGTGGCCATGGAGGAGGGGGTTTGACACCTGTGCCCTAGATTGTTTTGCTGCTGCCCACCAGCATCATCCTGCTATAGAGCAACTACACACCAATGCCAGAGGGTGAGGGAAACATTCAGCAACAACCAGTCACAAGCATCCTTTACAGGATTTAAATGTTTGTGATTGCCAGTAGAGGTGGCAATCCCTGGCACCAGAAGGCTTCATTCTTCAAAAATACCTCTCCCACTACCGCTCAATAGGCCTATAGCATAAAATAAATGCTCACCTGCTTTGTGTATGAAGTCCCTTCTCCCACTGAAAGTCAGGTCCTGTTCATTTGGGTCTTTAGGCAACACCGACCAAGAGACAGACTCTGCAACAGACCCATCCCTTGACACACATCTAGGAATCGGGCAGGGTACACCTTTATAACTGTGTCTCATAAGAGAGAGACTTGCCGCTCATTCAGATTGCATGTGATCTTGTTATTCTTAGTATACAGTACGTCCTGCTCCAAATCGAATACTTACAGTTGGGATATACTCCGCCAGATGGCGCTGGACTGCAGAGACATCGAAAATAGGCTCCTCCCGGCCCCTCAAATACCCAGGGACCTCCCACAAATCCCCAGAATTTCTCTGCAGTCTGGATGCGAAGGACGAGAAATTGTCTCTCTACTCACAGGTGAGCGGGGTTATTAACCTGTGGCCCTGTAGGACTATTCCTACCCGTTCCACTAGTAATGTGCCTCCCAGCCTTGGCTGCGCTGGTCGGGTGAAGGTAGGCAGCACCGCTGTTGGTGCTTAGGAGCGCTGCTCCACCGCAATCCCCCACCAAAGGGTAGGCGGTTCAGGCTTATGGTGAGCCTCTATGGGATGCCCCTCCCGCACTATTGCCCCTGCCTATCGGTGGGCCCTATTTAAGTGGCCACCATCCTCCCTCATCCTCCTTGTAGTCTTCGGGGGAAAAGAGGGGGGGGTGTATGTGTATAGATATGTATGTTATGCAGTCTGTGCTTTCACTTTTCCCATGTCTTTATTCTTGTGTCGGCATTTCCTCAGGCGTGGGTGCGCCATCATTGGCTGTTGGCCTTCTGACTTCGCGCCCTTCGGGGGGGGGGCATCATTGGCGCGTTCCGCGTCATCGCTATTACTGGCCCGCCCCTCGAGGTATACCGACACCATCTTTTCTGACTTGGTTGGCCTATGTGCGACGGACTCCTACCGCGGTCTGTAAGTGCCCTCGCGGGCGGCTTGATCTGCTTCGCTTTTGTTACGATGTACTTAAGGTCTTGTCTGCTTATGTCTTTCAGGCGGTACGAACCCTTCTTGCTTCTCCCGGCCCTGTTTTTAGTATATTACTTGTAGGCCTTGTAAAAATTATACTCCCACGTCCCTAGCGGGTTATTGGGGCATCCAGGGTTGCTATATAGCGTTAGTCCCTATCGGCGTATAGCGCCGCTATAATCACCATATGGAGGCATCTCAGGATAATGTTACCGGGGTCCCCTTGGGACAAGACAGGCTGTGTGTAGCGTGTGGGCAGCCTGACAAGGCACGGGTCTGTGTACCCTGTGCTGAGCAGGTGCTTGCATTGCAATCTGGCCTGCCAGTGGCTGCACCTCGTTTCACTTCACCTACTCCCCCAAGCTTAAATCTCACTCCTGCTGAGTTGCATACTAATAGGGATTCTCAGCCTGATGTGTCTTCTAGACTGGCTACTGTTGAACAGATTATTGCGAAGTCTTTAGTGCGTAAGGCCCCTATAAGAAGCGGCACTTGACACCTAATGTTACTGTATTCTAAGCATACAGTACGTCCTGCTCCATATATATTACTTACACGTGGGCAATCCTCCGCCAGATGGCGCTGTTCACTGCAGACATGCAAAAACAGGCTCCTCCCGGCCCTTCATATACCCAGGGACCTCCCACAAATCCCCAGATTTCTCTGCAGTGCTGACTGCGAAGACATGAAGTATCACTCTCTCACAGGTGAGCGGGGCTATTACAGCCTGCGGCCCTGTGGGACTATTTCCACCCCTCCTCTGTGTGATATGCCTCCCAGCCTGGGCTGCGCTGGTCGGGTGAAGGTAGGCAGCACCATGTGTGCTTACGGAGCCACGCTCCACCGCAATCCCCCACCATAGGGTAGGCGGTCAAGGCTGATGGTGAGCCTTCAGGGGATGCCCCTCCCGCATCATTGCCCCACGCCCCATGTAGTGGTGGACCCTATGTAACGGGTCGCCTTCCTCCCTCGTTCCCCCCTTAGCCAGGGGGAAAAGAAAGGGGGGGGGAGGGGTTGTGTGTATGGCGGCCTCAGTGTATCCTTACACGCTTATGGCTTGGCTGTGCTTTACTGGGAACGGGGATCAGAGCCGCGCTCTTATCTTACTGTTAACCGCAGCGCCTTTAGTTTCTGTTTCTGCTCGCACCGCATGTACGGCGGCGACTTTGCGGACACCTCGGCGTCTTTTTCCTTCCTTCCCTTCTCCTTCTTAGCCTTAGTGGCTCTTCTTAGGTTGCGCTGGCTTAGTTTGTTATAGCGCCTGTCCAGTACAGTATCCCCGCCTGTCACGCGGGAGACCGGGGTTCAATTCCCCAACGGGGAGCCACAGGAGATCCCGAGTTCAGACCTCAGCCGTGCCTGTATAGGCTTCGAGCACCATTTACATCAGGCGTTATGATTTTACTGTCACTGATTGGCTAGACGCCTTCCGAGCTTCGCGCTCGCTGGGGAGGGGCGTGGTTCCGGCTTGGCGCGTTCCGCGTCGCGGTCGGCTCAGGCCTGCCCTCCTTCTTAGCCTTAGTGGCTCTTCTTAGGTTGCGCTGGCTTAGTTGGTTATAGCGCCTGTCCAGTACAGTATCCCCGCCTGTCACGCGGGAGACCGGGGTTCAATTCCCCAACGGGGAGCCACAGGAGATCCCGAGTTCAGACCTCAGCCGTGCCTGTATAGGCTTCGAGCACCATTTACATCAGGCGTTATGATTTTACTGTCACTGATTGGCTAGACGCCTTCCGAGCTTCGCGCTCGCTGGGGAGGGGCGTGGTTCCGGCTTGGCGCGTTCCGCGTCGCGGTCGGCTCAGGCCTGCCCTCCGAGGTTCACTTGGCGCCATTTCCTTCTCACGCGCGCCTGGTGAAGATCGTCCTTTCTTCTCCATCTGTAAGTGCCCTCATGGGCGACTCTTCTTTAGTTTCTATCTCCCATTGCGCATGGCTCTGACATTCTTGTTCCCTTTATGTCTTTCAGACCGCGGATTTCAGTGGCTTCTCCCGGCCCAGTGTAGCTCCCTGTCGTGACCATAAAAATTACTCCCACTTCCCCGCGGGTTATTGGGGCATCCAGGGTAGCTTACAGCGTCAATCCCTACTGGCATATTGTACCGATTAAATCAACATATGGAGGCATCTCAGGATATTGTGAACGGGTTCCTTCGGGACAAGCCCGGCTGTGTGTAGCTTGTGGGGTCCTACCTAGCAGCGGTGACAATGCACGGGTCTGTGTTCCTTGTGCACAGCAGGTGCTATCAGTGCTTCCCGTCTCCTCTGAGGCTGGGCCTGCACCTCGCCTCACTTCACCTACTCCCCCAAGCCTGAGTCTAACCCCCAATACCAGTGGGGATTCTCATCCTGATTTGGCCAGGAGGCTGGTTAGTGTTGAAAACTTGCTTGCTAATTCCTTAACGCGTAAAGCCACCGCCAAGAGGTGGCACTTGAACCCTGAATCGGCCCTCTTCCCTATAGAACCTGATGATTTGTTGCATTCCTATGCCCATATCCCCTCGGACGAAGGGGAACTGTTCTCTGACTCAGGGTCATATGACGCGTCCAGGGGTCAGGAAGAGTCTGGCTCCGAGCATTGGTCCTCGGATGATATTGATAGACTGCTGGTTCAGATCTTTGAGGTTCTGTCCCTCTCTCCCCCTGCCGCGGCTCCCCGGCAAAGGGGTGATCTTTTTCATACCGCTAAAGCTCGCTTGGAATTTCCCGAGCAGACCCATTTCAATAGCCTCGTGCTTAAAGAATGGGAACATCCCAGCAGACTTCACGGGGTCCCTAAGAGCGTGGATAGGAAATATCCCTTTCCTGCTGACTTGGTTAAGTGCTGGTCATCGCCACCTGAGGTCGATGCTCCTATTCTAGGGTTGTCCAACACCTCTATTATGCACTCTCCTGACACTACTACGCTACGGGACTCTGAGGACCAGCGTGTTGACCAACTGGCATGTCATGCCTTTGCATTTGGGGGAGCGACTCTGCGCCCGGTTTGCACCTTAGCCATTACGGCAGTAGCGCTCAGGGCCGTGGTTAGGAGTGCTCTCGATGGCACAGATGAGTTGCCTCCTGATACTGTCAATGCTCTGTCCAGCTGTGATGCGTTTGTGAACTTTATCCTGTCCGCATCGGACGATGCTATTAAGATGTGTGCCAGGTCATCTGCCCTGGTGGTTGCTATACGCCGCCCGGTCTGGTTGCGCCAGTGGGCCGCAGACAATGCCGCCAAGAAAGCCCTCATGGGGCTTCCATTTAAGGGGCTGCGCTTGTTTGGGGATCGATTAGACCTCTTTGCCAAGGGAGGCAAGTTACCCCAGCGCAGGAGGCAGACTCGGCCCTTTCGTGGCCAAGGCTCCCTATCAACCCCCTACCGTGGGGCCAAACAGGGTAGAGGGGCGTCCTTCGCTGGGGCCCGTGCAGATTCCTGGCACAGGAACAGAGGACGCCGTCCCGGTTCCTCCTGGGGGCCCAAGCCCAAGGCCCCTCCCAAGACCACTCAGGCATGAGGGGGCGCCCTCACCTGTCAGGGTGAGGGGACGTCTACAGCACTTCGAGCACGTCTGGCGGCGCCACGTCTCAGACCGGTGGATTCAGGAGGTAGTGTCCTCCGGTCCGGCTACAAGATAGAATTTGCTGTACGGCCCCCCACCAGATTCATTGGGTCTTGAATCCCTCAAGACCCTGCCTCATCTCAGGTCTTGTTGCTGGCTGTACAGGGTCTCATGGATCTAGGGGTCATTTGCAAGGTCCCCCTTGGAGACAGGGGCACGGGGTTCTACTCCAACCTTTTTACAGTACCCAAGAAGGATGGGTCAGTCAGGCCCATTCTGGATTTAAAAATCCTCAACAAATTTGTCAAGAACAGGCACTTTCGCTTGGAAACTCTGCGCTCGGCCATTGGCTCACTGCGCCCAGGGGACTTCATGACGTCAGTAGACATCAAGGATGCTTACCTTCACGTCCCAGTGTTCCCAGGACACCAAAGGTTTCTCAGATTTGCACTAAAAGATCAGCATTACCAATTTGTGGCCCTGCCATTCGGCCTAACGTCGGCTCCCAGGGTGTTCACCAAGGTACTGGCAGGCAGAGTTGGACACTCGGCTGGTAGTGTCCACCCTGGAGTCCTTCGGCTGGGTGATCAATTACCCCAAGTCCTCCCTGTCCCCCTCCTCTGTGACTCCGTTCCTGGGAATGATTCTGGATACGGTTCAGTCAAGGATATTCCTTCCTCAACAGAAGGTGGAAGCTCTGACAGCGCAGGCGAGGTTCCTGCTTTCGAGCCCACAGTTCTCCATCCGGCAGGGAATGCAGTTGGTGGGCCTGATGGTGGCGAGCTTCGAGGCGGTGCCCTTTGCCCAGTTCCATTTGAGACCTCTGCAGCTTCACCTTCTGTCAGTGTGGGACAAGAACCCAGCGTTCTTGGATGGAGTCTGTGTGCTTCCCCCCTCGGTCAGACAGTCCCTTGCATGGTGGCTGGACCACAGGAACTTGATAGGGGGCAGGTCTTTTCTGACCCCCTCCTGGGAGACGGTCACAACGGATGCCAGTCTGTCAGGTTGGGGGGGATTCTGGAAGTCCCTGCGCTTCCAGGGGATGTGGGGTCCTCAGAAGGCCCATTTACCCATCAACATTCTGGAATTACGGGCAGTCAGGTTGGTACTGGAGCGATTGACCCAACACCTGAGGGGTCTGTCGGTCCAGGTACGCTCAGACAACAGGACGACTGTTGCCTACATCAACCATCAGGGAGGGACCCGGAGCAAAGGTGCTCTCCAAGAGGTGTCTCAGATTCTGACATGGGCGGAGGCCAATGTCCAATGCATTTCGGCTGTCTGCATCCTGCTGGCGGATGCCCTGAGCAGGGGGGTGTCCCGTCAGGGGGTGTGGTCCCTCTGCAACAAGGTATTCCAGTCCCTGTGTCACCGTTGGGGACTACCGGATGTGGATCTGTTTGCTTCCTGTCACAATCACAAGCTCCCGGCCTTCGTCTCCCTGTCTCAGGATCCTCTGGCCATGACCACGGATGCCCTGTCCATGTCTTGGAGGGAGTTTCGACTCCTGTATGTGTTTCCACCGTTCCCCCTTCTGGGCAGGGTTCTGCGCAAGATTGCTCTGGAAGGGGTACCTGTGATTCTAGTGGCCCCCCAGGTGGCCAAGAAGAGTGTGGTTCGCAGACGTGGTTCAAATGGCGGTAGATCAGTACGATCTGCCAAGGGTACCAGATCTGCTAACTCAAGGGTCCTTACGCCATCCCAATTTACAAACTCTGGCTTTGACGGCCTGGCTGCTGAAACCTCCATCTTGATGGAGAAGGGTTTGTCTGCCTCTGTGGTGGCTACTATGGTGCAGGCCAGGAAGAAGACTTCTTCTGCTATCTATTATAGAGTATGGCGTTCCTACATTGACTGGTGTGAGTCCAGGTCTCTTCCCTGCCGGGAATTCTCCGTCCCTAGGGTTCTGGAGTTTTTACAGCATGGTCTGGACTTAGGTCTCAAACTTAGTACTCTGAAGGGTCAGGTTTCTGCCCTGTCTATCTTCTTTCAGAAGACCTTTGTTCAACATCACCTGATTAAGACCTTCTTTCAGGGGGTCACTCACGTGCGTCCCCCTCGAAAACCTATGGTCCCTGTCTGGGATTTAAACTTGGTTTTGTCTGCCTTGCAGGGTGCTCCCTTTGAGCCTATTCAAGATGCTGCTCTGGCTGTTCTCACTCTCAAGGTTGTCTTCTTGGTGGCTATTACTTTGGTTAGGCGTGTGTCTGAGCTGGCCGCTCTATCTATTCAGCCTCCATACTATGAGCGACACCAGGACAAGGTGGTGTTCCGCTTCAAACCGGATTTTCTGCCTAAAGTTGTGTCGGTTTTTCATTTGAACCAGGATATTGTTCTTCCTTCTCTGTGTCCCAGTCCTAGCAATGACAAGGAGCGGGTTTTGCATTCCTTGGACGTAGTCAGGTGCTTGAAATATTACCTGGTTGTCACTAAGGCCTTCAGGAAAACTGATGCTCTTTGTTGTGCCTTCCGGGCCTAGGAAAGGTTTGGCTCCCGCCAAGTCTACCATCAGTAAATGGATTCGTCAGGCTGTGATTCAGGCCTATTCTACTAAGGGGAGGACTCCCCCTTTCCGTCTTACGGCTCATTCCACTCGTGCTATTGGTGCCTCTTGGGCTTTTCAGCAACAGGCCTCTGTTGAACAAGTTTGCAAGGCTGCTACTTGGTCTTCTGTTCACACCTTTTCAAAGTTTTACAAGGTTGATGTTCAGGCCTCAGCCGATGCTGCTTTTGGCCGTAAGGTTTTTACAGGCGGTTGTAGTCTGAGCTACGTGCCGTTGCCTTTGTTGTTGGGGATCCCACCCTACTTTATGGACACTGCTATTGGATGTCCCACGTGTAAGTATTATATATGGAGCAGGACGTACTGTATGCTTAGAATAATACAATTCTGTGAAATACTCACCTGTAGAATTGGTATTATATGCATACAGTACGTCCTGCTCCACCCCACCCTGGTTTCACCTTGTTCTGGATCCCCTGTATGGTGATTGTTATCATTGTTATTATTACCAGTTTTGGTGGTTGGTTTCTCCCGGCTTCTTTTTCTCACTGCTTTTCAATGCTGGGGATTTGTGGGATGTCCCTGGGTATATGAAGGGCCGGGATGAGCCTGTTTTTGCATGTCTGCAGTGAACAGCGTCATCTGGCGGAGGATTACCCACGTGTAAGTATTATATATGGAGCAGGACGTACTGTATGCGTATAATACCAATTCTACAGGTGAGTATTTCACAGAATTGTATTTTTCCCTATGGGAACTGAGGAGTTAATGAATCTATGTGGCTATACCCCGTCTGATGAAGGGGAGCTCTTTTCTGATTCAGGCTCATCTGATGAGCGACCAAGGGGTCATGACGATTCTGGCTTTGACCCCTGGGCCCCGGATGACACTGACAGATTATTGGCCCAGATGATTTTTGAGGTTGAGGTTGATTTTTGAGGTTGAGGTTCTGTCTATCTCCCTGTTGAGGCTCCCAGGCAAAGAGGGGAGCTTTTCCATACAGCAAGATTACGTTTGGAATTTCCAGAGCAGGCACATTTCCATAACCTTGTGCTCAAGGAATGGGAGCGCCCCAGTAAACTTTCCGTGGTTCCAAAGAGTTGGGATAGGAAGTATCCCTTTCCTGTTGAGGTGGTTAAATGCTGGTCATCCCCCCCCCCGAGGTGGATGCCCCGATCCTAGGGCTAACACCTCTGTCATGCATTCCCCTGATTCTACTACCCTGCGGGATGCTGAAGACCAGCGTATTGATCAGCTGGCATCCCACGCCTTTGCATGTGCGGGGACGGCGCTGCGCCCGGTCTGTGCCTCTGCCATTACTGCTGTGGCCACAATTTTGTCCTATCAGCTTTGGATGACACCATCAGAATGTGTGCCGGAACTTCTGCCCTCGTGGTGGCTATACGCCGCGCTGACAACGCTGCTAAGAAGGCCCTCACTGGGTTTCCCTTTAAAGGACTGCGTCTGTTTGGAGACCGCATGGACCTTTTTGCTAAGGGAGGCAGGTTACCCCAGCGCAGGCGGCAACCTCTGCCCTTTCGGGGTCAGGGTTCCTTCTCCTCCCCTTACTGCGGTGCAAGACAGTGTCTTTCCCTGAGGCCCGGGAAGATTTCTGGGGTAGAGGCAGAGGACGTGGACGTCCTGGCTCCTCCTGGGGTCCCAAAGCAAAATCCTCTCCCAAGCGCCCTCACCCATCCGGGTGGGGGGACGGCTGCAGCACTTCGCTCACGTCTGGAGGCTTCATGTCTCAGACCGGTGGATTCAGGAGGTAGTGTCCTCCGATTACAAGTTGGAGTTTGCTGCCGATCCCCCTCCAAGATTCATCAGATCCCGGATTCCTCAGGGCCCTGTGTCAGCTCAGGAGCTAGTGCAAGCAGTGCAAGGCCTCCTGGAGCTGGGGGTCATCTGCCAGGTCCCCTTAAGAGAAAAAGGCAAGGGCTTTTATTCCAACCTATTCACAGTACCCAAAAAGGATGGTTCTGTCAGGCCCATCCTGGACTTAAAGATTCTCAACAAGTTTGTCAGGGGCAGGCGCTTTCGCATGGAGACTCTGCGCTCTGCCATCAGTTCCCTGCGCCAAGGGGATTTCATGACTTCTGTGGACATCAAAGATGCTTACCTTCATATTCCTGTGTTCCCAGGTCATCAAAGGTTCCTCAGGTTCGCTCTGATGGATCAACACTACCAATTTGTGGCCTTGCCCTTCGGCCTCACTTCAGCTCCCAGGGTGTTCACCAAGGTGCTGGCTGGCGTGATGTCTCTGCTCAGATGTCAGGGCGTCCGCGTGCTTCCCTATCTGGACGACATACTCATCACTTCCCAGTCTCTACATCAGGCAGAGTTGGATACTCAGCTGGTGGTGTCCACTCTGGAGTCATTTGGATGGGTGATCAACCACCCCAAGTCCTCACTGTCCCCTTCCTTGGTAACTCCATTCCTAGGAATGAATCTGGATACAGTTCAGGCAAGGATCTTCCTTCCTCAACAGAAGGTGGACAGTCTGATTGCACAGGCTCAGTCCCTCCTAGCTTGTCCCCATCCCTCCATCAGGCAGGGGATGCAGCTGGTGGGCCTGATGGTGGCGTGCTTCGAAGCGGTCCCTTATGCTCAGTTCCACTTGAGGCCTCTGCAACTTCACCTATTGTCTGTATGGGACAAGGACCCAGCGTCCCTGGACAGGGTCTGTGTGCTCTCCCCCCTGGTCACGAGGTCCCTCTTGTGGTGGATGGACTCAAGGAACCTGTTGGGGGGCAGATCCTTTCTTGCCCCTTCCTGGGAGACGGTCACCACGGATGCCAGTCTGTCAGGTTGGGGGAGGGTTTCTGGAAGTCACTGCGGTTCCAGGGGAGGTGGGGCCCTCAGGAGGCCCACACGCCTATCAATGTCTTGGAGCTGCGAGCGATCAGGTTAGTTCTGGCTCGCTTGACTACTCATCGTCAGGGCCTGCCTGTTCAGGTGTGCTCGGACAACCAGACGGCAGTTGCCTACATCAATCATCAGGGAGGGACCCGGAGCAAGGGGGCCCTCCAGGAAGCGTCTCTGATCCTGACTTGGGCGGAGGCCAATGTCCCCTGCATTTCAGCTGTGTACATCCCGGGGGTGGAAAATCACCTGGCGGACTCTCTGAGCAGGGGGACCTCTCGCCAGGGAGAATGGACCCTATGCAGCAGGGTGTTTCAATCTCTGTGTCACCGTTGGGGCCAACCAGATGTGGATCTGTTTGCATCCCGCCACAATCACATGCTTCCAGCTTTTGTCTCTCTGTCCAGGGATCCTCTGGCCCTGACCTCGGATGCGCTAGCAATGTCATGGAAGGACTTTCAGTTCCTGTATGTCTTCCCCCCCAATTCCCCTGCTGGGCAGGGTTCTGCGCAAGATTGCTCTGGAAGGGGTGCCAGCAATTCTGGTGGCCCCCAGGTGGCCAAGAAGAGTGTGGTTCGCAGATGTGGTACAGCTGGCAGTAGATCAGTACACTCTGCCCTTGGTGCCAGATCTGATCACTCAGGGCTCACTACGCCATCCCAATTTACAAACTCTGGCTTTGAAGGCTTGGCTGCTGAAACCACTGAAGGGGCTGTCTTCCTCAGTTGTGGATACTTTGATTAAAGCTAGGAAGTAGTCTTCCTCTTCCATTTATTACAGGGTTTGGCGTGCCTACATTGACTGGTGTGAGTCTAAGTCTCTTCCCTGTCGTGTCTTCTCTATTCCCAGGATTCTGGAGTTCCTGCAGCATGGGTTGGAGATGGGGCTCCAACTCAGTACTCTGAAGGGTCAGGTTTCTGCCCTGGCTATTTTTTTCCAGAAGTCCTTTGCTCAGCACCCTCTGATCAGGACTTTTTTCCAGGGGGTCACTCATGTGCGTCCCCCACATAAACCTATGGTGCCTGTTTGGGATTTGAACTTGGTTCTGTCAGCCTTGCAGGGTGCTCCTTTTGAACCTGTGCAGGATGCTGCCCTGGCCATTCTTACGCTCAAGGTTGTGTTTCTGGTGGCTATCACTTCTGTCAGGCGTGTGTCTGAGTTGGCGGCACTGTCTATTCAGCCACCCTACTATGAGAGGCACCAGGACAAGGTGGTGTTTCCTTTCAAACCTGATTTTCTGCCTAAGGTAGTGTCTGCCTTTCATTTGAATCAGGATATTGTTCTTCCTTCTTTGTGCCCTAATCCTAGTAATGCTAAGGAGAGAGTTTTGCACTCTTTGGATGTGGTTAGGTGTCTGAAGTACCATCTGGTGGCTACTGCACCTTTCAGGAATACTGATGCTCTTTTTGTGGTCCCTTCTGGTCCTAGGAAGAGTTTGGCTCCTGCCAAGTCTACTATCAGCAAGTGGATTCGTCAGGCTGTGATTCAGGCCTATTCTGCTAAGGGGAAGAATCCTCCCTTCTGCCTTACTGCTCATTCCACTCGTACTATTGGTGCCTCTTGGGCTTTTCAGCACCAGGCTTCTGTTGAACAAGTTTGCAAGGCTGCTACTTGGTCTTCTGTTCATACCTTTTCAAAGTTTTACAAGGTTGATGTTAGGGCCTCAGCTGATGCTGTTTTTAGCCGAAAGGTTCTGCAGGTGGAAGTGGTTTAAACTGCCTGCTGCTGATTTTTCTTGGGGATCCCACCCTACTTTATGGACACTGCTATCGGATGTCCCAACTGTGAGTATTAGATTTGGAGCAGGACGTACTGTATAGTAAGAATAATACAATTCTGTGATTACTCACCTGTAGAATTGGTATTATGAGTATACAGTACGTCCTGCTCCAACCCACCCTTGGTTTGCATTTTCTTGGATTCCCTGTATGGTGATTATCATTGTTATAGTTGATAGTTTGGATTGTTTAATTATCCCGGCTTCTCCTTAACTGCTTTTCAATGCTGGGGATTTGTGGGAGGTCCCTGGGTGTTTGAGGGGCCGGGAGGAGCCTATTTTCGATGTCTCTGCAGTCCAACGACATCTGGCGGAGTATATCCCAACTGTAAGTATTAGATTTGGAGCAGGACGTACTGTATACTCATAATACCAATTCTACAGGTGAGTAATAACAGAATTGTATTTTTTTTTCTGTTCTGTCATTCTTGTGTGACATTTTGGAAAGTCTTCGACCGACAGATCGTGCTTCGATAAGGAGTTTACTATCTGGAAAATGGCTGAGGTGTTGCATCTTGAAAGGATTTATTTCCAAAGACCACCAATGAAAATGGCAAGTGACCCCCCTATGGCTTTTGTTGCAGTCCCTTGCCTACTATATAGCATATTTGTGTCTTATTATTTTCATTCTCTAAAACTGGTAAAGCTACAAGGCACCAGTGTAAAGTGCATTTTGGGGAAGATATATGTTTATCAATGTAAAGTTGTGTAAAATGTACCAGTATATATCTTTCTATTGGTAATGCAGCAGTGATCCAAAAGCTGTCAAAGTAGCACGTTTAGCGCTCTTACTTCTAAGCCCATAAACCACCTTGTCTGGAATACAGATGCTCTGGCCTTTTATTTCAAGTTGCAACTCTATAGCCAATAAAGAGGCCTGAAAAGTCCAGAAACTGGGTGAAGTGCTGAAGTAAGCATACTGTAGCACTGAAGGAATTGTGGATGTATGCTGTACTGAATGTGAAGGGAGGGTAGCTAGGGACAGCTGCTGGTTTAGCAGTTTTAGGACAAGCACTTATCTTGTCAGCAGCTCCCCATGCTCATCCTCTGTATTGTGGAATTGCTGACAGGTGAGTGCAAATGTGGCATTCTGTATACCCAGGGGTCACACTAGATATTTTTAATAGCAAAACAAAACCTAGGACCTAAATAGTATTCCTGGCACAGGAAAAACATTTTGCGATGGTCACCATCTTTCAATCGTGACATACTTGAATGTTTTGCCTATGCTTGCCAACCAGTGAGCTGAGGCTGAATCTGCCCCATGGTGTGGCATATGAAGGAATAGAGAATTACCCTAATCCTTCCCTAATAATATTTTTTAGTTCAATAACTTTTTATTAAGATTTTACATCGTGTAATAGAATAGAACAAACAGAATATCAGTACATAAAAGGGATAGAAGGAAGAAAACATGTCATTCTCTGTATCCACAGGCATATATTTATTTTCAGCATATCAAAATCAATGAACTCACCCTGCCCGCCCCTCCATGCCCAACACCCAGCTGACCCCCATCGAAGGAGCGCCAGGTTATTTCTAAGATTGACCCGCTACTAGTCCTTTCAACATCCAGCTCGTGCTCTCTGCCCCCGCCCCCCCCAACCAGGCCCGCCAACCAGGAATGCTATTATAACTCGGGCCCATAGGGTCCGTTACCAGAAGGGCGCGGCCCAAGCGGGAGGTGACGAGGCCCACAACGGGCCTCTATCCGACAAGGGGACCGGGTGCCACCGGGAGCAGGAGGGGGGGGGGCAAGCCCGAGGGACACTGGACTCCAGAGTCATGCAGAGAAAGGAGGAAGGGATACAGGGGTAGGAATGCAAGAATATTGAGAGGAAAGCAGAGATATAATGGAATTAAGAACATGGGCACAAATAAGGACAAACAGGACAAAAAAGGACAAAGATGGGCCGGAGCGCGCCAACACATAGTATCTACTATGCCTCCATTGGCAGGCGAGTATCTCTATAGTCTATCCAGCTGGCCCACGTCATTATATACTTCTCCCGTGTACCCTCTGATTCTGAGAACAACTCCTCCATGTGGCGTATGGCCACGCCTCAGAATTATTGTCCTCGTCACTGTCAAAAAGTGACGCAGCACCCCTTTTTTGCCAAGGAAAATAGGACCGGGAAGTAAAGACAAGAGAGACACCTGTGGAGTGTTCTGTACCGATTCACCTGTAATGTTATTGTAAATAGATAGGACTTTCCCCCGAAGAGCCTTAATAGATGGACAGCTCCACCAGATATGTGTCATATTTCCATACCCCACTAGGCATCTCCAGCACCTATCGGAGCAAGTTACGTTAAACTTATTCAGATCTGCTGGGCATCTGTACCACCGTGATAGGACCTTGAAATTCCTCTCCTGAGCTACACTCGGGACCGCCATTTTGTGGGCAAGCAGGTATATCTTGGTAAGTTCCTCCCCAGAGACAGAAATTCCTAGCTCCTCTTCCCATTTTCGCACAATTCCCGGTGGGGAATCGTTCAGTGCACCCAATAGGGTTTAATACAGAGCAGCGACTGCGTGCGCACAGGAGGGTGCTTGCGTGAGGACATGCTCTACTTGTGTCAAGGGTTTTGTACCCTGCTCCACCAGGTTTTGGGTCGCAACAAATGCACTCAACTGTCTGTAAAGAAACTAAGAGATGTACTGCCCTGGGGCTCTTTCCCTTATTTCGTCAAGTGTGGGGAGCCCACCCGGTGTCAGTATGCTGCCTATTGTGACGAGGCTTCCCATGCCAAAAAAATACTAACCTGCACTCCTGGTGCAAAGAAGAAATTATCATAAAGAGGGGTTAGGGGGCCCGGTCTACTGGTAATGGCATGCTGTCTTGTCAGCCTATTCCATGGCAGCAGGAATTGCCCTGCCAAGAATGGGAGCGATTCCCTTATCCACCTAGGGAGCGCCCCCCCACGGCAGCGAGGTGAGATTCACTGGAGAAATTGCCCTCTCCACTCTAACCTATTGCCATCTCCTCTCTGAGTCCAATCTAGTATGCGAAGGGCTATGACCGCTGCGTGATAAGTCTTCCGACCCCACCATCTGACTTGGTTAGGGTACTAAATCTGATCCGGGGCTTTCCTGTACCCCACACAAATCTCAGAAAAGCAGTCCTCAACTTTCTAAAGAAACTATTGGGTAAATGAATAGGAATTGTTTGAAAGGTGTACAAAATCTTGGGAAGAATGTCCATTTTTAGCGCATTGATCCTCCCAAACCAGGAGAGGTGCCGCTTGTCGTAGGTGGTCAACTCAGTCATTGTCTTTAAAAGTAAGGGAGAATTGTTCAGTTCGTACAGGCACGAGAGGTACTCGATAAAGATACTTTATTGAGCGGGGCTGCCACTTAAACGCAAAGTTCACTTTAAGTTGCTCTACAGTCTGTCCAGGAAGAGATATATTAAGAGCCTCTGACTTAGGTGTAATTTATTTTAAAATTGCTTACACGACCAAATGTCTCAAGGGCCTCAGGGCCGCTGGGAAGGAGGTCAACAGTCCTAATAATATTTTTTATTGGAATACATGCCTATTTAATTTCCACACACGTGCCTGATCTCTGGCATCAGCTATTTCCGCCTTCTCGGGCTTCTGCCCACATTTGCTCCTTCTCGGCTGCTGGAGGCACAGAGCAGCCGCTTTCTTGCGGGGTCCTACCCACAAGTTAGGCCTCTGCCCGCACCTCCTTGGATTGCCAGCGGTACTAGCTGGTCGCTCGCATGCCTTAGGCCCTCTAGGGTTAATATACTGACTTGACCATGACTGAGGCATCTGGGCGTCAGGTTATAGTATGTTAGCAGAGAGTGTTGCCCCGTGTCCACTGTACCTGCAGGCCTCCAGAAAAGCAGGCCTTATCTGCACAGATTGCACTGCCGTAGTGTTACTTGCCAAATTAAGGAAGCAGCTCCCTCTCTGAGGTATTTTCCTCCATGGCAGCCTCAGGCCCCGCACCCTCAGAGCTTACCTTCCCTCTGGCAGCTCTGCCTCATTTGGATATGGCAGGTCTTCATTTCCAGCTGGAAATGGCGGAGAGATTGGCTACTTAGAAAGCCACTATTTTCCCTCGGACCTAACTAGGTTAGGTGGATGATCTAGTTTCAGGACTCTCCAAGAACACGTTTTTTCCTACTTCCAACAGTACTTCCATAGAGACCCGGTGGATAAGTGCCTAGCATGTGCCACGGTGGGAAAAAGGTTTTTAAGACCGTTGAGTTCTCAACTTCTGGCTCGTCACTCCCTTAGTTATGCTCTCAGTTGATAAGGTCCAGCTTGGAAATCTATAGGTATGTCATCTCTTCTATGATTGATATTGTTAAACTAAATGCCAAAGGTCTAGCCCTGCTGGTGGCTCAGATAAGTTCTTTTGGCTTAAAGGTTCCCTCCCCCCCGGGGCATCCAAAATCGGGACGCTCTGCTGTGTGAAACCCCCCTGGTTGCCCATACACTTACCTTCTTTCCTGGTCCAACGGCGCGTGCAGGAGCCGTGGCCGCATCCCTGCTATACGTCTAGCACAGCCCATGCCAGGAATTTGTGAATGGCCGGCGTGTTAGAGTGTAGCGGGGGATGTGGCCTTAGACAATGGCTTAGATGACGTGACTTCAGTGTCTCTTTGCATGCTTTGGACGAGCGGCTGCACATGCGCCATAGGACCGGGAAGAGGTCTGGGGGGGACCGGGAAGAGGTCTGGGGGGTTTCACACAGCAGGTCAAGGACCAAAACCCAGGATAGTTAAAATCCTTGGTTTTGATCCACCTTAAGCAATGGTCAGCCTACTCAACTTCCAAGAGGACTCTGACGGGACCTCCATTTCTGGGAGGCTGTCTGTCTGGAGCGATTTTTCATCTACTACAGTAATATTTAGCCATTTCGTGGTGGCAGAGGTTCCTTTTCCTCTAGATACCTATAGGAATTCTGGAATAAGCCTAAGACCCAGAACAAGACTAGATCCTTCTGCTGAAACAAGGTAAAAACCCCATCTAGGCCCTCCCAGGCATGAAGGGACACCCTCACCCTTGTGGGTAGGGGGACAGCTTCTGGGGGGGACCGGGAAGAGGTCTGGGGGGTTTCACACAGCAGGTCAAGGACCAAAACCCAGGATAGTTAAAATCCTTGGTTTTGGTCCACCTTAAGCAATGGTCAGCCAACTCAACTTCCAAGAGGACTCTGACGGGACCTCCATTTCTGGCAGATTGTCTGTATGGAGCGATTTTTCATCTACTACAACCCCTGGCAAAAATTATGGAATCACCAGTCTCTGAGGATGTTCCTTCAGTTGTTGAATTTTGTTGAAAAAAAGCAGATCACAGACATGACAAAAAACTAAAGGCATTTCAAATGGCAACTTTCTGGCTTTAAGAAATACTAAAAGAAATCCAGAAAAATAATTGTGGTAGCCAGTAAAAGTTACATTTTTAGAACAAGCACGTGGAATAAATTATGGAATCACTCAATTTTGAGGAAAAAAATATGGAATCATGAAAAACAAACAAACAAAATAACACTCCAACACATCACTAGTACTTTGTTGCACCACCTCTGGCTTTTATAACTGCTTGCAGTCTCTGAGGCATTGACTTAATCAGTGACAAACAGTACTCTTCACCAATCTGGCTCCAGCTTTCTCTGATTGCTGTTGCCAGATCAGCTTTGCAGGTTGGAGCCTTGTCATGGACCATTTTCTTTAACTTCCACCACAGATTTTCAATTGGATTGAGATCCGGACTGTTTGCAGGCCATAACATTGACCTTATGTGTCTTTCTTCAAGGAATGTTTTCACAGTTTTTGCTCTATGGCAAGATGCATTATCATCTTGAAAAATGATGTCATCATCCCCAAACATCCTTTTCGATAGATGGGATAAGAAAAGTGTCCAAAATGTCAATGTAAACCTGTGCATTTATTGAAGATGTAATGACAGCCATCTCCCCAGTGCTCTTACCTGACATGCAGCCCCATATCATCAATGACTGTGGAAATTTGCATGTTTTCTTCAGACAGTCGTCTGCATAAATCTGTCAGTCTCCTCGCCTTTCCTGCCCTTTAAGGCATCGTGAGCGCGCCATACCACAGACTGCATGCAGCAGCAGACATGCTCGGCTGCATGGTTTTAACAGAGCAGGCTCTTCTTCTGTCGCATGTTCCACAGTGACACCTGCTGTTCAGCCCATTGGAAGTGCACAAGGCCTAGAGTGTAAGCTCTTGGACTTGATTTCACTTCCTGGTGTCCTGAGTTTGAATGGACAGAAAGTGACTTCACCAGACTCTGGCACATCCCTCCCTGTGCTGATTGATAGCCCTATTTAAGAGGACAGCTGGCCTACAGCCAATCCTGTGTTATCAGCTTACTTCCTGGTCCTTGTTTCCCTGATTCCTGAATACCTGATTGAATACCTGGATTTATACACGGACGGATAACCTGATTTTTGACGCGGATTGCTTATGGACTTTGCCTATTTTCTGCCTGCCTCTGACCCCGGATTCACCCTTGGACTCTGCTCAGACTTTTCATTTGCTCTTTGGAGTTTTTTCTGCTTCACTTTGCCCCATACCTGGAGCTCAGCTCAGCTCTCCCCATGATTGTAGCCAGGAGGCTTGACAGTATAACACAGCCATAACATGAGCTTCGGTGGGGAACCCTGTCAATTTGATAATTTGATGCAGCAAGTCTTTTCCCTCTGTGCAGCCGTCCAGGGCTTACAGGGAGGCTTTACTCAGCTTGTGGATCGGCTAAATCAACTCACTCCCCCGACAGTATCTTCTGCTACAGCTGTTCCTACCACACAAGGGGCAGATTCCGGGGTCACCCCTGAACCCCAAGTTCCTTTCCCGGAATTTTTCTCAGGAAATCGCCAGAAGTTTCGTGCTTTTAGGAACAGTTGTCAGTTATTATTTTCTCTGCAACCACGAACCTATGCTGCTGAGGAAGTCCGGGTCAGAATTGTTATTTCCCTTCTGCAAGGGCCTCCCCAAACATGGGCCCATTGTCTTCTGGAGCAAAATCATCCTTGTCTGGCCTCTGTTGATCTTTTCTTTTCTGCTATGGCAGCCATCTATGATGATCCCGGACATGTTGCATCAGCAGAGACAGCTCTCTGTAATTTGCGACAGGGTCGCCGTCCAGTTGAGGAGTATGTTGCAGATTTTCATTGCTGGTGTTTTGACACCCAGTGGAATGAGCCAGCTTTAAAACATCAGTTTCGTTTAGGTCTTTCTGAACTGATTAAGGATGAACTGGCCCACTTGACACTCCTGAAACTTTAAATGAACTTATTCTTGCAGCCATTCAGGTGGATCGCCGGCTGCGGGAACGCCGTGAAGAGCGTTCAGCCCTAGCCCAATGGTTTGCTCCACGGTCCTTGCCTGCATCACCTGACTCTCTGCAGACCGATTCGGGGGTTATCAAGCCCATGCAACTGGGAACCATCCGGGCTGCTTTGTCCCAAGAGGAAAGACTGCGCCGGAGGCGGCTAAACCTTTGCATGTACTGCGGGAACCCCGGACACTTTCAGGTTAATTGTCCCACCAGACCCGCAGCTATGAAGAGATCAACACCTCTTGTTAAGAGCACACCACTTCCTGTGCCTGGTTCTGACCTCTCTGTGCTTCTTAGTTTACAACTTCCCGGAGGGAGGGTTGAGACCAGGGCCATGATTGACTCCGGGGCCTGCAGCTGTTTCATGGACTTAGAATTCGCACAGACTCACAATATTCCATGTGAAGTTCGGCCTACCCCTCTGCTTCTCACTTTGGCCGACGGAACTACCGTCAAGTCCGGACCGGTGTCCCATAGAACTAAATCGCTTGGCTGCTCTACTCCTGATGGACACTCAGAATTAATACACTTTGATTTAATGCACTCTCCTTTGTACCCTATTATTTTGGGTTTCCCGTGGCTCTCTATACATAACCCCGTCATCGACTGGTCTTCCGGTTCAGTTTCTTTGTTCTCTCCCTATTGCAACCAATTTTGCAGACAGCAGGAGAGTAACCTCTCTGTAGTAACCCTTAATCCACCGGATTCCCTTCCGCCTGCGTATCTAGAGTTCCAGGATGTGTTTGACAAAAAAGGTGCAGACCAGCTACCTTCTCACCGCTCTTATGACTGTCCAATAGACCTTCTACCTGGGTCGGCCATCCCTTTTGGACGTATTTATCCGTTGTCTGAAGCCGAGTTACAGACTCTCTGTGAATATATTGATGAAAACCTGGCTAAGGGTTTTATTAGACATTCCACTTCGCCTGCAGGAGCAGGGATATTCTTCGTGGAGAAGAAGGATGGGTCTCTGAGACCCTGTATAGATTACCGGGCCCTCAATCAAATTACAGTCAAGAACCGATACCCTTTGCACTTGATTTCTGAACTCTTCCAGCGTTTGGGGTCCGCTCGGTTCCGCAAGTCCAAGTTGGACTTGAGGGGAGCCTACAACTTAATTCGGATCCGTCAGGGTGACGAATGGAAGACGGCCTTCCGCACACGATATGGTCACTTTGAATACCTGGTCATGCCGTTCGGACTCTGTAATGCCCCTGCAACATTCCAGCACTTTGTAAATGACGTGTTCCGGGATTATCTTGATATTTTCGTTATCATCTACCTGGACCATATACTATACTATATCTTCTCTTCCTCCCTCTTGGAACATTGGGAACATGTCCGTCGCGTCCTTCTGCGTCTTCGAGAGCATCAATTATACGCCAAACTGGAGAAATGTCAGTTTGAACAACCTTCTATTCAGTTCCTGGGGTTACTTATCACCAGTACCGGCATTGTGATGGATCCTGAGAAGGTGGCTGCCGTCTTGGACTGGCCACAACCTATCAATCGCAAGGAAGTACAGCGTTTCATTGGCTTCGCCAACTTTTACAGACGTTTTATTAAAGATTTCTCACAGATAGTCCGCCCTATCACCGATCTCACCCGTAAGAATACTCCATTTGTCTGGTCTGAAGCTGCTGAGGAGGCCTTCTCTCATCTCAAGGAGCATTTCACTTCTGCCCCTATCTTGAGACATGCCGACCCCGAGCTCCCTTTTGTACTTGAAGTAGATGCCTCCGTCAATGCTGTAGGAGCAGTACTCTCTCAACGAGAATCGGAGCAAGGAGAACTCCATCCCGTAGCCTTCTTTTCCAGAAAACTGTCTTCAGCAGAGCAAAACTATGATGTTTGTGACCGAGAACTTCTTGCTATCAAACTTGCCCTGGAGGAATGGCGTTATCTATTGGAAGCTGCCAGACATCCAATTTTGATCCTCACGGACCACAAGAACCTGGAGTACCTTCGGTCTGCAAAAAGACTCCGGCCACGTCAGGCAAGGTGGTCACTATTCTTTTCCAGATTCTCCTTTCATATTTCTTACCATCCAGGAAACAAGAATACCAAACCTGATGCACTCTCCCGTCTTCATCCTTATGACCAAGGTCCTGAACCTGTGGAACCCACTATTTTGCAACTGAACCATTTTTTGTTACTTGAATCTGAACTCATTGCTGAGATTCGATGAGCATCCGATTCTATCCCAGAGAACCTACAATCTGAACTATCACGAGTAGATGGAATTTTTGTCCATCAAGAAAAGGTTTTTGTTCCTGAATCTTTACGTTCCAGGGTTCTGGCCGAATTCCATGATCACCCCTTGGCAGGCCATTTCGGGCTCAAGAAGACGCTACATCTGATTCAACGTCATTTCTGGTGGCCCACCTTAAAGTGGACCATCACCCTCCCGTGATCGGCCCGGGAATCTATAAGATTCCCGGGCCGATCACCTCCCTCCCCGCGGGACATCCGAGACCGGGATGTCCCGCGGGGTGAAACCCCCCAAATCCCCTTACCTTGTCTTTGCGCCCCTCTAGACGTGCGCGCACCCGCGCCGGCCGTCTGTGAATGGCCGGCGCGGGCGCGCGCGCGTCTAGAGTGACGCGCGGGAGGCGGCGGCGGAGGAGCCGCTTGTCCGTTGCTGTCAGATCGCTTGTCCGTCCGCGCTGGGAGCGGGGAGAGGTGAGTTTTCCGGGTGATAGGGGGGGTTTCACACAGCGGGGCACCCCGATCGGGGGTGCCCCACCGAAGTGGACCAAGACCCAGGATAGTCAAAATCCTGGGTGTTGGTCCACTTTAAGAGCAGACTGTATATCACATGTTCCTTCTTCTGGCCGAATTCCATGATCACCCCTTGGCAGGCCATTTCGGGCTCAAGAAGACGCTACATCTGATTCAACGTCATTTCTGGTGGCCCACCTTAAAGTGGACCATCACCCTCCCGTGATCGGCCCGGGAATCTATAAGATTCCCGGGCCGATCACCTCCCTCCCCGCCGGACATCCGAGATCGGGATGTCCCGCGGGGTGAAACCCCCCCCAAACGCACCAAATCCCCTTACCTTGTCTTCGCGCCCCTCTAGATGTGCGTGCGCCCGCGCCGGCCGTCTGTGAATGGCCGGCGCGGGTGCGCGCGCGTCTAGAGTGACGCGCGGGAGGCGGCGGCGGAGGAGCCGCTTGTCCGTTGCTGTCAGATCGCTTGTCCGTCCGCGCTGGGAGCGGGGAGACGTGAGTTTTCCGGGTGATCGGGGGGGTTTCACACAGCGGGGCACCCCGATCGGGGGTGCCCCACCGAAGTGGACCAAGACCCAGGATAGTCAAAATCCTGGGTGTTGGTCCACTTTAAGAGCAGACTGTATATCACATGTTCCTTCTTGTGGGACGTGTGCCCGGAATAAACACATAACCACCAAACCTGCAGGTCTTCTCATGCCTCTCCTAGTGCCAGAACGTCCCTGGGAACATATTTCTATGGACTTTATTGTAGAACTTCCACCTTTGGACAACAACAACACTATCTTGGTGGTTGTGGACTATTTAACCAAGTTTGCTCATTTTATAGCTCTCCCCAGCCTTCCTTTGGCCTCGAAGTTAGCACAAGTTTTTGTGAAAGAGATTGTTCGTTTACATGGCCTGCCGTCTAAGATTGAGTCTGACCGCGGTTCCCAATTTACTGCCCGGTTCTGGACAGCGCACTGTAGGAGTTTACGGATCACTTTGGCCCACTCATTGGCCTATCATCCCCAGACCAACGGACAAACTGAACGGGTGATTCATTCACTGGAGCAGTACATACAATGCTACTCCTCGGCCCTGCAGGACAATTGGACGCAGTTACTACCATTAGCTGAACTGGCTTATAATAACTGTCCATTCTTCGACCCGCCTCACTCCGTTTGCTGCAAATTATGGATTTGATGCCAAGACCTTGCCTGATACCTGCATCCCAGTGAATGTACCGGCAGCTGCAGATTTAGGAGCTCATCTAACTGCCACTCATCAGATGCTCCGAACAACCCTTCGAGCTGCCCAAGAACGTTACAAAAGGACAGCAGACACTAATCGGTCTTCAGCTTCCAATTTTGCAGTAGGAGATCAAGAATATGAGGTTGAACAGTTCCTGGATTCACGGAAGAGAGGTGCCTCCATTCGGTATCTTGTTCGTTGGAAAGGTTACGGCCCAGAGGAAGATTCCTGGGAGCCATCTAGTAATCTCAATGCTCCACAATTAATCAGAGCTTTTCAGCGAAGACTCTCTAGATCGGCTGCCCAGAGGTGTCCTTTAAGGGGGGGGCAATGTCAGTCTCCTCGCCTTTCCTGCCCTTTAAGGCATCGTGAGCGCGCCATACCACGGACTGCATGCAGCAGCAGACATGCTCGGCTGCATGGTTTTAACAGAGCAGGCTCTTCTTCTGTCGCATGCTCCACAGTGACACCTGCTGTTCAGCCCATTGGAAGTGCACAAGGCCTAGAGTGTAAGCTCTTCGACTTGATTTCACTTCCTGGTGTCCTGAGTTTGAATGGACAGGAAGTGACTTCACCAGACTCTGGCACATCCCTCCCTGTGCTGATTGATAGCCCTATTTTAGAGGACAGCTGGCCTACAGCCAATGCTGTGTTATCAGCTTACTTCCTGGACCTTGTTTCCCTGATTCCTGAATACCTGATTGAATACCTGGATTTATACACGGATGGATAACCTGATTTTTGATGCAGATTGCTTATGGACTTGCCTGTTTTCTGCCTCTGACCCCGGATTCACCCTTGGACTCTGCTCAGACTTTTTATTTGCTCTTTGGAGTTTTTTCTGCTTCACTTCGCCCCATACCTGGAGCTCAGCTCAGCTCTCCCCATGATTGTAGCCAGGAGGCTTGACAAAATCTCTTTGGAACGGCACCAAACAAAAGTTCCAGCATCATCACCTTGCCCAATGCAGATTTGAGATTCATCACTGAATATGACTTTCATCCATTCATCCACAGTCCACGATTGCTTTTCTTTAGCCCATTGTAACCTTGTTTTTTTTCTGTTTAGGTGTTAGTGATGGCTTCTTTTAGCTTTTCTGTATGCAAATCCCATTTCCTTTAGGCAGTTTCTTACAGTTTCTTACAGTTCGGTCACAGACGTTGACTCCAATTTCCTCCCATTTGTTCCTTATTTGTTTTGTTATACATTTTCTGTTTTCAAGGCATATTGCTTTGTTTTCTGTCTTGACGCTTTGATGTCTTCCTTGGTCTACCAATATGCTTGCCTTTAACCACCTTCCCATGTTGTTTGTACTTGGTCAAGGTTTTAGACACAGCTGACTAAACAACCAACATCTTGTGCAACACTGCGTGATGATTTACCCTCTTTAAGGAGTTTGATGATCCTCTCCTTTTTATCAAGTGACATCTCTGGTGTTGGAGCCATGATTCATGTCAGTCCTCTTGTTGCAGCAGCTCTCCAAGGTGTGATCACTCCTTTTTACCTTGACACTAGCGAGCAGATTTAATCTGATGCAGGTGTTATTGTTTGTAATGAATATTTGCAGGGTGATTCCATATTTTTTTCCTCAAAATTGAGTGATTCCATAATTTATTCCCTGTGCTTGTTCTAAAAATGTAACTGTTACTGGCTACCACAATTATTTTTCTTGATTTCTTTTAGTACTTCTTAAAGCCAGAAAGTTGCCGTTCGACATGCCTTTAGTTTTGTCTGTGATCTGCTTTTTTTCAACAAAATTCAATAACTGAAGGAACATCCTCAGAGACTGGTGATTCCATCATTTTTGCCAGGGATTGTAATATTTGGCCATTTTGTGGTGGCAGAGGTTCCTTTTCCTCTAGATACCTATAGGAATTCTGGAATAAGCCTAAGACCCAGAACAAGACTAGATCCTTCTGCTGAAACAAGGCAAAAACCCCATCTAGGCCCTCCCAGGCATGAAGGGACACCCTCACCCTTGTGGTTAGGGGGACAGCTTCTGCATTTTGCCCCCCTTTGGAGGCTCCATGTAACAGATGCATGAATCTAGGAGATGATTTCTTAAGGTTACAATATTGAATTGGGGACCAGACCTCCTCGGAGGTTCTTTCTGCCAAGGGTATCCCTGAATCCAGGAAAAGCAGAAGCATTGAGATCCGCTGTAGTTCACCTAGGTGTAATCCGTTTAATTCCCCTTTCAGAGAGAGATCACAGATTCTACTCCAATTTGTTTGTAATCCCCAAAAGGGACAGTCCTGTCCGCCGAATTTTGGACTTCAAGGGTCTCAACAGTTTCGTCCAACTTCAGAGATTTTGCATGGAATCCTTAAGATCCACAACAGCAGAACTTCAGCCAGGGGGATTTTATGACTACAGTAGATATAATGGATGAAATAAAAAATATGAATAGGTAATACCGCGCTGCTCAAAAGTGTGCTCAACGTGTGTAAAAGAGTCCTTCTTCTCAATATTAAACGGTCAATACACAGAAAACACAGAGCTACTGTCAATATTGTAACATTCCTGTGAATCGAGCAATCCCAAAGTGCATGCTTCTCCACACTCAATGAAATCCAACACCAATAATGTTTAGACACTTACCAAATAATTGGCAGAAAATACAGCGAAATAGCAGACGTTCCCAATGAATATTCAATTATTCCAATATCCAAATCTCAGAGTGCTACGTCAAAATCGCTATGGGACGAAACGCGTTGGAGGAGCTTGGTTACATATTTCTATCATCACCTTTGGATCTTTGACACTTATTGGCACATTACCTACTTATGAAAATTGGGATCCCTGGCGGTGAGAGCTGTTGGAAAATCTTTGGCTGGCATTTTACTCTGAGATTTGGATATTGGAATAATTGAATATTCGTTGAGAACGTCTGCTATTTTACATTTAAACATTATTGGTGGTGTATTTCAAGGAATGTGGAGAAGCATGCACTTTGGGATTGCTCTATTCCCGGGAAAGTTACAATATTGACAGTAGCTCTCTTTTTTTCTGTTTATTGACAGTTATAAGGGATGCTTAACTACATATCCCTATCGTCCCAGGCCATCAGAAATGTTTGTTTCACATTAGATGGCCTACACTCAGTTTGTGGCTCTGCCTTTAGGCCTATCTTCGGCTCCAAGGGTTTTTACCAAGGTACTGCCAGGCCTCATAGCACTTCTGAGAAATCAGGGAAGAAAAATCACCCCATACTTAAACAATCTCTTGATCAGAGCCCCTCTTTTCAGGATACTTTGAGAGATACAGAGACTCTAGAAAACTTTTGCTGGCTAATCAACTATCCAAAGTCGCATATCAGTTCCTCAAGAGTTCTCTTTTTGGGAATGACATTAAACACGGCTCAAGCAAAAAAACTCTTCCTGGCTCAAAAGAGACTCTCACTTCAGGCCAGGGTACAGGCTGTTGATTTGAGATTGAACCACTGAGACGCTGGATCACCCCTTTTGCATGGTACACTCAGCAAGATGGTCTCTAGCCCGGTGGTGGAAACGCCTCTTCAGGTGGGCAAATCCTTTCTGGCGGTACAGTGGAAAACTGTCACCATGAATGCCAGCCTAACAGGTTGGTGTGGTGCCATAGGGCCACAGTCGATCCAGGAACAGCGGGGCCCAGGGAAGAACAGACTTCCCATAAATATCCTTAAGCTGAGAGCATTTCTATTGTCTCTCACCGCCAATCTAAGGGGTCACCCCATCAGGGCTTAAGCAGACAACATGATGGCAGCGGCATATATCAACCACCAGGGCCAGAAACATGAGAGCTCTCAAGTAGGAGATCCTCATAACAGGAGTGGACAATGTGCAAGCTGATCATCTAAGCAGGCTTGGATCAGGGAGAATGGTCCCACCGACAGAGGATCTATCGAACCCTATTCATGCGCTGGGGGCTCCCAGACGTGTATCTCTTCGCATTCTGCCAGGCCGTTCCCGGTCCATGGACCCTCTGGCTATAGCAGTAGATGTCCTGACCCTTCCTTGGCCAGCATTCAGGCTTCTCTATGCATTCCCTCTATTTCACTCTTGGGTCAAGTAATAAACAGGATAGCTCGCAAGGGGATCCCAACCATCATGGTAGCACCCCATTGGCCAGGGAGAAATTGGTTTTTAGACAAAGTTAGAATGTTGGAAGGCGACCACTGGCAGCTACCCGATGATCCAGGTCTCCTCACACAGGGGCCTCTACATCACCCCAGTTACGAGTTCTGGTTTGACGACCTGGCTGTTGAAACCTCCATCCATGTGGCAGATACAGGCTTATCTGCCAGAGTTACCCGGACAATGATTCGAGCCCGAAAGAAGACTTCGTCAAAGATTTATCACAGAGTCTGACGGGTTTTTATCGCCTGGTGCAAATCCAAGGGTTTCGCTTGTTGCAGGTGGTCACCCTTATGCATTCTCCTCAAAAGCCGCTTCCAGTTTGAGACTTGAATTTAGTTTTATCGGCACTTTAGAGTCCCTCCTTTGGACCAATAACAAATGTTTTCACTAGGGTTGATGAGGTACCTCTGTAAGGCAGTTTTCTGAATTAGCAGCTTTATCTGTTAAACCTCCTAACATAGTTCTACACAAGGACAAGGCTGTCTTCTGTTCGAAACTGTCTTCTGTTCTGGCCTGCTCTGGTTAGCCATAAGGAGAGAGTCCTCCATACTCTGAATGTAGTGAGAGCTCTTAAATATTTTATATCTGCTACTCAGACTTTCCCCAAGACTGACTCCTTATTTTTCCTATTTCAGGGGCCACGCAAGGGTCTAGCGCCAGCTAGGTCTGCCATCAGCCGATGGATTAGATATGCAGTGATTAAGGCCTACATCTTCAAAGGTAGGAATCCTCCTTTTCGGGTTACGGCCCATCCAACCTGGGCTATCGAGGCGTCTTGGGCTTTTCAGCATCATACTTCAGTAGGGCAGGTCTGCAAGGCTGCTACCTGGTCTTCCGTGCATACATTTACCAAATTACCGAAAAAGGGAGGCGTTAGAGCCTCAGTGGATGCCGCCTTTGGTACAAAGGTATTGCAAGCAGTAGCATGCTCTTTAGCTAAAAGTTGATTTTTTGATCGGTTTATTGCTCAGATTAGAGGAAATAAGTCAACAACTGGGATCCCACCCTGAATCAAGGGTACTGCTTTTGGGGGTCCCATTCGTATCTGATTCGTGGACACCCTGGAGTGAAATATGAGAGAAAATATAATTCTGTGATTCTCAGCTGTAGAATTGTTTTCTCTCTACTTCCACTCCAGGGCCTCAGGCCCTCCCTATCTGCTAGGCTACTATAGCCATTCATTACAGGAGCACTATCGCAAAAAAATGGCCCAATAATATAAATCCATAAAAATATGCTGGATGGCGGGAGGAGGGGTCACTTACCCCCGGTATCAATGCATATCCTGCCAGACATTTTTTTATTTTATTTTAATGGAAGGAAGAGGAAATCAGGGGTGACAGATTTTGTCACCCTGATACACTAAACAGATCACCACTGGATTTTATTACTACCATTAGAGAATAAACCACAAGCTTGGTGGGAGTTTTATTCATTTTGGGTGTATAAGTGACCCCTCCTCTCATTAGCCAATGTGTTTTTATGGATATTTAATATTACACAATTTTGCGATAGTGCTCCTTGAAGATGACATAGTCCTAGTGAAGTGTTTACTTGTCAATATGTAAATAATTGGTTCAGCAAAAAAATGGGAGGTGTGGAGTCTTCTTGTCTATCCTTGTTGTTGCTAAATGTGGGATGTTTAGGATTCCTTCATCCTCCTAGGCAACTGTTTCTACTGCTTTTCAATTACTGGATTGCAGAGAGGAGCCACACCTTTTTTTATCTTGTAGTCCCACCCTTTGGTGTTAACCCATTCGTGTCTGTTTCACTGACGCCCTGGAGTGGAAGAAAAGCGAAAACCATTCTACAAGTGAGAATCACAGAATTGTATTATGTGGTCAGCATAGCCTGTCAGCAAACCTTAATATATTGTGATGAGAAGTAATAGAGGACAGAATATTGTTTGGCTCAATACTATTGCTGTTAAACATAAAAACACAAAAGACTATTCTGATATATAAACTTTTCTAACTCGTTATAGGCCAGAGGACATTTCTCTGGTTGACAAGTCACTGGTAGATTATACAGAGGTTGGAGGATTATAATGTATGTGTTATAGATTACGAGGTGGGGGACTGCTGATTAGCAAGTCAGATTATCAGTGGGGAGTATACTATCACTTATTGCTTTGTTGTGCCATGTCTGCCAGAGGGTGTTCTTGACTAAAGCGCACTAATGCAGCCGTGTCCTCGATTAACCTAATGTCCTTTACTGAACTAACAAACCTTGCCAACTTCTTTGCAGATTCTCTGAGTAGCCCTTAGGCCTTTTCAGAAAAGTGTCTCCCAGAGACCACAGCATGAAAGGGGATTATGAAGGTCCCCCCAGAGATCTTTCTCCATTTTTATTCAGATGCTTGTGGTGATCGCCTCTCGTAATGTTGCAAGGAGGAAAGCCTGTTCACAGCCTGAGCCTAGAATATTTAGCTTTTTGTTAATATAAGGAAATAACATCTGTTCAGGTAGAAGTAAATACTAATCAGTATTCTTTACTTAGAGTGAAATTTAGTGCCAGGCTACTAATTAAATGGCTGCTCAAGTCTTTTTTTTTTTGGCTTGGTGGTAAGGAAGTGCATTTGTATGCAGTAAAAAAAAAAAACTCATGGCCCTTTGCATTGCACTACCATCTTCACCTAGGGCCTGATTTATCAAGCACTTCTGCCAGACAATGCCATTTCCGTGCAAATTAGAGTAGTGCAAAATATGATTTATAAATTTTTCAGCATGTTTCTGCACTGCTAATGTTTTAGTAAATTTGCTTCTTGTAGTGCAGCAACATGCGTAAGTGTGAAAAAATAAATATTTTATTAAAATTTTTAATACTCTAATTTGCACCAATGTGGCACTGTCTGGTAGAAGTGCTTGATAAATCAGGACCTTAGACTATTTCGGCTCATTCCCTCCATTGACATACTCGTTCATTTGAGGGAGGAGTGTGCCCCCAAACTTACAAGGCGAAGGACATTTAGGTTTTTTTGATCTGGACATAATAGAGCCAGCAGGGGCACACATTTTGGACTTCAAGAGAAGAAGGCATAAGAACTAATACCAAACAAATTACTGGTGGCAATCTACACAGCAAACATTGAGTCCATTTTATGTGCCGTTTGCTCATGGTCTGGTAAAGGAATGCGACTAGTAATAAACTATGCCTTCAAAGAATTGCTAAGACTGCAGGCAAGATTATTGGTACCCCCCACTAAGAAATATGGCACGTAAAATCATTGGGGATCCCCGGCACCCTAGATGGATCTTTTTTGACCCTTTGCTATCCGGACACAGATACAAAGTTCCTCTGGCTGGAACTAATTGACTCAAAAACAGTTTCCTTCCCCTAGCCATACATCAATTGAACCATGGACTATAAAGGTAATTTTTGTTGTATGTTGGTTTTTTGAAGCATTGTATGTTGTCAGTCTGAATACTTATATCCATAACCCCTGTATCAGCCTCTCACTTGCATAAAATCCTTATGTATGACGTATGTACTTGGTGGAATAAACTGATTACTGATTAAGAATGCCACGTTAGGGGGTAGGTTCTAGCAGGATAATTTTCCGGGGGTAAAGCAATCAAAACATGGTCTTGTTTTGTCATTGTTGGACCACCTGGCGATCCTATTGGAGATATCTAGCCTCTGTTTTGGTTTGGTTCTAGGAACCTTACTTGACAGAAAATGCTTGGGTGACATCAGGACCACAAAGAGTGGACAGTACAAAATAAAGCTTTTCTATGGCAATAAAGCCAAATTTCATTTTTGCTTTCCGCAGAGAGTAAGTGAATCTTAACTTTCACACTTGGGTCGGAGACTGCAAAAGAACGTTAAAAAGTCTCTAACCCTACAGTTAAAGTGGCACAAAAGCCGCTAGCCTACCACCGGAGCATCTGAAATCATATCGCTGGTAATCCTACCTTTCTCAGTGATCCCCCACAATGCTGCCGATGACCAAATTTCTGGCTTCCCTGGAATGCACTCCCCAGACTACAGGGAAACCCGAGATGTGGACAGCTGGCTGGTAATCAGCTGGCAATCTCATAATTGAAAAGTCATGGCTGTGGCCTTGGCAGTCACCACAAAAAGGGGTCACCACTGACCACTTTCCCTGCACATTCCTGCCAGGCAAGCCTGGATACATTGCAGTTGATACTCCCTACTCTTGAGTTGTAAGGTAAACAGGTCATTGGCGGTCATGTGATTGGCAGCACTGTGGGGGAATGTCAAAGTGGCTACAGCTTGCTGGCCAGGAATGCTCAGCAGGGCAACCAAAATCAGGATGCAGACCTGCTGCAGAGATCAGAGGAAGTTATTTTTTTAACTTTACTTCCTCTTTAAGCATTAAAGGGACAGTCTAGTGCAAATAACTATTGTGGTCCATGGAAGCATACATGATGGGATTACTATGGCATGTCTCCATATTGTCTTCTATTGAGATAAGAAGGTAGAGGGGAGTGCTTTGTCTAATACATCTCAATAGAAGACTGCATCAGGTGCAGGTAATCCCAACATGGCTGCTCCCATGAACCAAAATAGTTATTTAGACTGGACTGTCTCTTTATTCCTAGTATGTCACTTCCCGATATTCATGACACTTGGGAACCCGGCCTGTAGAGGGCGATCTTGCAGAGATGACATGGAAAAAAGGAGCCCCTCCTGGTCCATAAGTACTGGGTTCCTCCCACTATTCCTCAGTCTTTTCGTCTCTGCAGTCGGCGAAGCATTCAGAAGATGACTCTCCTCCAAGCTGCAGGTAGCCGGGTTTGCTCCCGACCCATTTTTTCTCTATTTATTTCTGAAACTCTTTAAACCTGTTTGGTTATATTGTATGCCTCCCAGCCCTGGCTGTGTGGTTCAGGCAAAGGTAGATACATACACCTTCTGGTGTATACAGGAGTATTACTCCTTCGTGAGACCTAAATGTGGGTAGGCGGCTTCCGGGTTGGTGTTCCCTGCATGGGATGCCCCTGTCCATTTATAATCCCCTTGTGCCTTATGGGTGCCTTTCTATCCTCTCCCCTTAGCTCTCCTTTAACCCTGCTGGGTAAAAAGGAGGGGGGAAGGGGGGTGTTATCTGGGCTTATTTGTCACCATGCACACACAAAAAAAAAAAAAAGAGATATATAAAATAAGTCTTTATTTCTTATTTTTATTATGTATGTTTTACTATACTATTTAATAGGAAATGTTTTATTTAGATTTTCCTATCTCTGTCTAGGCAGCATTTTTTGCTTACCTATTAAAGCTCTTTGATGCTCAGATGTTCAGATTTGAATTTTCCCTCCATTTTTGGCCATGTGATCCTGGAAGTGGGCGAGGCTTAGGCATGCTTTTATTCAGAGAGCACCTGGTGTGCTCTGTTTGACTTCCTGTTCCCTGCTTCCCTGTGGCCTTACCTCATGATGTGAGCTTATTGCATGGGCTGTGAGTACCCTTCAGCTTGGCTGAAGGGAGTTTTTTTCTGTCATTTATTTATATTGTGTGCATTTGGTGACTGTTTTTTTGTTTTCTCTGTAGGTAGAAACTCCTTATTTAAAAAGGGGTTTCTCCTGGTCCTTATATAAAAAAAAGAAGCCCTTAAGCCTTATTTGGGGGTCCATTTGTGTTTCAATCCTCCCACTTGGGACTATTTAAAGGGGCATCCCGGGTAGCAATTGCGTAAATCCCATATATACTTGGCGACTATAATCAATTATAGTATAATACTAAACACCATATGGAGGCATCCCAGGATAACGGGCATGCAATTTCCTCTGCACAGACTCGGCAATGTTTTGGATGTGGGGCATCCCTTGTTGGGGATAACGCAATTCTTTGCGTCCTTTGTGCACAATTAACTATTATGCAGCAAACTGAGGCCCAGGCTTCAGGGCCTGTGGCTAATGCCTCATCTCCTACTCCGCCATGTCTTGTCCGTACCCCCAATGATATTTTCATGGGTGGTGAGTCGCATGCTGATTTATGTGCCAGATTGGCTCATCTTGAAAGATTAATGTCTACCTCTGTGCCTAAGAAGGCCTCAGCTAAAAGAAAGCACTTGACTCATGCAGCTCCGGCAAGTGAGTCAGACAATTGTAATTGCTTGATTAGTCTGATCCTTCTCAATTAGAAGGAGAATTATTATGAGGAATCAGATGTTTCTGATGAACAGCAATTTGTTGGTACTGAGATTGAGCAGGGTGAAGCAAGTGTTGTGGATACCCCAAAAGCTCTTGCTCAGTTATTTGAGGTTTTGGTTATTACTCCTCCTGAAGTAGTCCCTCCTCAAAAAGGGGAATTCTTTGGAGTCTCTAAACTTCGTTTAGAATTTCCAAATCAAAAGCATTTTGATGAAATTATTCTTAAAGAATGGCATTCCCTTGGGCTGGGACAAGAAATATCCCTTCCCAGCTGATACTGTTAAGCGTTGGTCATCACCACCTGTGCCCACCGCTCTGGGCATGTGTACACTCACTGCACGGATGGCTTAAATGCGGAGGACAAATTCCTATGTGTGCGCAAGCATACAATGGCCATCTATGCATTAATATTTAATTAATTTATAGAGAGACTGGATTTTTAAAAGATACTCTGCTCATGGGTGGATGCCCCTATGCTTAATTTATCCAATTCTTCTGTGTTGCATTCTCCTGACTCCACTACACTTAAAGATGGAGAGGATAAGCGTAATGATCAAATGGCGTGCCACGCTTTTTCCAGTGTGGGCTCGGCCTTGCTGCCTGTTGGTGCTTCGGCACTCATGACAGTGGCTATTAGGTCTGTTGTGAGAGACCTAATGAATTACTCAGGGCTTGATCCGGCCTCTGATGAGTACTCCGCTCTTAAGCGATGTGAGATGTTTGCATCTTTTGTACTTTCTGCCTTAGATGATACTCTGCTCATGTGCAGCAGAACCTCTGCCTTGTTAGTCGCCATCCGGAGGTCAGTATGGTTGCGGCAGTGGGCAGCTGATATTGTAGCTAAGAAATCGCTTACAGCGCTCCCTTTTGTGGGATTGCGCCTCTTTGGAGAAAGAATTGGATTCTGTCACTAAAGGAGGTAAATTACCTCAGCGTAAGAATCAACGTCGTTCCTTTCGTGGAATAGAGGAAAGGGAAGTGGCCGTCCAAGTCAGAATTGGGGGTCCAAAACCAAATCTGCCACTAAGCCTGCTCAACAATGAGGGGACGCCCTCACCCTTACGGGTGGGGGGACGGCTGCGGTTCTTCTTCCAGGTCTGGGTTCAGGAGATATCAGACAATTGGGTTCTGGAAGTAGTCTCGTCCGGTTACTAACTGGAATTCGAGTCCCGGCCTCCTCCCAGATTTTTCATGTCCCAGATGCCGTCAGATCCGGCAATTGCGCAGGGACTGCGGGCAGCAGTAGCGAATCTGTTAAACATGGCTGTTATCGGCCTAGTGCCTCCAGCGGAAAGGGGTTTGGGGTTTTACTCCAACCTATTCACGGTACCCAAAAAGGACGGCTCTGTTCGGCTTATCCTAGACCTAAGGATACTTAATCAATTTATCAGTTTCGGAAAATTCCGCATGGAGTCTCTGCGATCAACGATCGATGCTCTCCGCCAGGGGGACTTCATGACATCCATAGACATCAAGGATGCTTATTTGCACATTCCTATTTTCCGGGTCACCAGAGATTTCTCAGGTTCTCGATAGAAGACCAGCATTATCAATTTGTGGCCCTGCCATTCGGCCTTACCTCGGCCCCAAGAGTCTTTACCAAGATGCTGGCAGGAGTGATGGCTATATTCAGGGTCCATGGCATCCGCATTGTGCCTTTTCTGGACGATCTTCTTATCGTGGCCTCCTCCCTCGAACAATCAGAGTTGGACACCAGGATGGTGGTCTCTACGCTAGAAAGGTTCGGATGGGTAATAAGTTACCCCAAATCCTCTCTCTGTCCGTCCAGGGAAATTCCCTTCCTGGGCCTGATTCTGGAATGGTTCTGATTCAGGACTTGATTCGTCTATTCTTGTCCAACCCTCGTCAGTCTATCTGTCTAGGGATGAGACTAGTGGGATTGATGGTAGCTGCATTCGAGGCCGCCCCGTTTGCCCAGTTTCACATAAGGGTGCTTCAGCTCTTCCTCTTGGCAAAGTGGGACAGGTGCCCACTATCATTGAATCAGACTTGTCTATTGTCTCCCCACGTTTTGCAGTCCCTTCAGTGGTGGTTAATATCGCACAACATCCAGAAGGGCAAGTCATTTCTGACTCCACGTTGGGAACTGGTTACCACAGATGCCAGCCTGGTGGGCTGGGGGGGCTTCTGGAAGAAGCATCAGTTCCAAGGATTGTGGGGGCCTCAGGAGGCTCATTCTCCAATCAATGTATTAGAGCTTCGGGCCATACGTCTTGTTCTACTTCGACTGACCCATTTCTTACAGGGTCTGCCAATTCCGATTCGGTCAGACAACTGAACAGCTGTTGCATACATCAATCACTAGGGAGGGACTCACAGTTGGGGTGCCCTCCGGGAAGTGTCTCTGATCCTTCAGTGGGCAGAGATCAATGTTCCCTGCATATCAGCAGTTTACATTCCGGGGATAGAGAATGTGGAGGCAGACTCCCTGAGCAGAGGATGTTCTCGCCAGGGAGAATGGTCTCTCAATCCAAGGGTCTTTCAGTTCCTCTGTCACAAGCGGGGGACTCCACGGTTGGACCTGTTTGCTTCTCGTCAAAATCACAAGCTGCCAGCTTTTGTGTCTCTATCCCAGGATCCTCTGGAAGTGGCAGCGGATGCCATGTCTCTAGCCTGGAAGGATCTGGGGTTCCTATATCTGTTTCCCCCATTCTCCATGATCAGCAAGGTGGTGCGCAAGCTAGCACTGGAGGAGGTGCCAGCAATTCTGATGGCGCCAAGGTGGCCAAGACGTCTGTGGTACGCAGACGTCGTAAGGCTGGCAGTGGATCGTGTCCATCTGCCTCTTCTTCCAGATCTCATCACTCAGGGTCAACTTTGTTACTCCAATTTACAAATGCTGGCTTTGACGGCATGGCTGCTGAAGTCTCCATATTGAAAGAAGAAGGTCTTTCTGATGTGGTTATTCAGACTCTTATTAGAGCTAGGAAGAAGTCTTCCTCTGTCATTTATTACAGGACTTGGAGGTCCTATATTGATTGGTGTGAATCCAGGGCTTTGCCCTGTACAGTATTTTCTATTCCTAGAATTCTGGAATATCTGCAACGAGGTCTGGATATGGGATTACAGATTAGTACTTTGAAAGGTCAAGTCTCTGCCTTGGCAATTTTCTTTCAAAGATCGTTTGCTCTTCATCCTTTGGTTAAGACCTTTTTCCAAGGAGTCGCGCATATGCGGCCTCCCAGAAAGCCTTTACTTCCTGTTTGGGATCTTAATTTGGTGCTTTCGGCTATGCAAGCTGCTCCCTTTGAGCCTTTGCAGGATATTCCTCTTCCTATTCTTACTCAGAAGGTTGCCTTTTTGGTTGCTATTACTTCTGTCCGCCGAGTTTCTGAACTGGTGGCTTTGTCTATTCAAGCCCCTTATTTTGAGAGGCATCAAGATAAGGTTCTTTTCCGTTTTAAACTGGATTTCCTTCCTAAGGTGGTGTCTGCTTTCCACCTAAATCAGGATATAATTCTTCCTTCCTTGTGCCCTAAACCTAGTAACGACAAGGAAAGGGTCTTACATTCTTTGGATGTGGTTCGTTGTGTTAAGTATTATTTAGTTACTACCTCGGCCTTCCGCAAGACGGATGCCTTTTTTTTGTGCCTTCTGGGCCCAAGAAGGGTTTTGCTCCTGCCAAATCTTCCCTTAGTAAGTGGATACGTCAGGCTATCATTGGGGCCTATACGGCAAAGGGGAAGGTTCCCCCTTTTCGTGTCACCGCTCATTCTACTCGTGCTATTGGAGCCTCTTGGGCTTTTCAGCACCAAGCTTCTGTTGAACAAGTCTGCAAGGCTGCGACTTGGTCTTCTGTGCATACTTTTTCATTTTACATAAGTTTTACAAGGTTGATGTGCGGGCCTCAGCGGATGCTGTTTTTGGCCGCAAAGTTCTGCAAGCTGCAGTAATTTAAGTTATGCATTATTCCTTTGGGATCCCCACCCATTATAGACACTGCTATTGGATGTCCCAAGTGTCATGAATATCGGGAAGTGGGGGGTGTGACATACTAGGAATAATACCATTTTGTGAGATACTCACCTGTAAAATGGATATTACGAGTATGTCACACACCCCACTTCCCCCACTCTTTTTGGTTCGAGGGATCCTTTATAGGGTGATTATTATTATTATTTCAAATAATTTTACAATTATTGAATATAATTGGCTCTTTTTGCTCTAAGGGATCCTTTATTTGGTATTATAATTTCAAATAATTTTACAATTATTGAATATAATTGGCTCTTTTTGTTCTAAGGGATCCTTTATTTGGTATTATTATTCTCATATAATTTTACAATTATTGAATATAATTGGCTCTTCCTGGTTCTTCACTGCTGTTTCAAAAGACTGAGGAATAGTGGGAGGAACCCAGTACTTATGGACCAGGAGGGGCTCCTTTTTTCCATGTCATCTCTGCAAGATTGCCCTATACAGGCCGGGTTCCCAAGTGTCATGAATATCGGGAAGTGGGGGGTGTGACATACTCGTAATAACCATTTTACAGGTGAGTATCTCACAAAATTGTATTTTTGTGCTTATCTATGCCCATGCAAATAGTCAATGCAATATGCATCAGGAGAACTGCTCAATAGGTTCCTCCTCAATGGGACAAATTTCCCAGTTACGGAAAGGGATTAAATATGAGGGGCTTTGTTTGGCTCATTCGGAGACCCTTACCAATATCTGGTGAATAGTATCTCACATATACGAGTATGCAAAAAAGGAGTTCTTAAAAACTAAAATCAGAAAGGTAGCTAACATATATAGGAAGAAGCAAGGCAAAGAAAGAACGAAGAGGAAAATGTCTTGGGCCACCCGGTCCATGCTTCAGGATCACCTGTGCACCACACATTCCTATGAATTTGGTGTATATATAGGAGCTCTAATAAAAAATAGTCTATCCTTAAAGTGGACCAACACCCAGGATTTTGACTATCCTGGGTATTGGTCCACTTCCCTGGGGCACCCCGATCGGGGGTGCCCCGCTGCCTAAAACCCCCCCAAACACCCGAAAACTCACCTCTCCACGCTCCCACGTGACTGCGCTGTCCAATGCCCGCCGACGGACAAGTGACGTCCGTCGGCGGACAAGGGATCGCGCCCGCCGCCGCCTCCCGCGCGTCACTCTTGACGTGTGCGCGCCCGCGCCGGCCATTCAGAGACGGCCGGCGCAGGCGCGCGCACGTCTGGAGGAGCGCGAGTGAGGCGGCGGAAGCAGCGTCTGGAGAGGTAAGGTTTTTCGGGGGTTTTGGGGGGGTTACACCCCGCGGAACATCCCGATCTCGGATGTCCCGCGGTGTGTGAGGTGATCGGCCCGGGAATCTTATAGATTCCCGGGCCGATCACCCCTGGGTGTTGGCCCACTTTAAATCTGTATAAAATGCTGAATAACAAGAAGTGGTTACCTATTCATCCCTGTGAAAAAGATGGCACCAGGCTTGTGGTCTTCCTTTACTGGAGGAAAGGAAAGTCAGGGGTGACAGGTTTTTGAATGCACCATACCTCTTTTACAAGAGAGCATTTCTAACCTCTATCTGCCTTCCCCTGAGGCAGACTGTGAAAAAGAGTAGCATTGACGTTATTGACCACCCATAATAAAAAAACAAAACAAAAGGGCACTCCTTTTTTGTTCCCACAGCTGATCGGTCTGACACTGGTGATCAGCAACTCACCTGGATTGCACCCCGCGATGGCTGAACAGCAATCAGCTGTGTTTTAATGTCTGCCTCATACACCCTGACAGCACTACCATGCCCTCTCCATTCAGTACAATGGAGGGTGTGTGTCTGGCAAGTCCAACACGCAATCATTTCGGACACCCGTTTGGGCCTGAGGCGCTGGATGTGATCAGGTGAGTTGCTGATCGCTGGAGTCGGACAGATCAGCTGTGGGGGGGACAAAATATGTTTTTATAAATAGGTGGTCAATCCAGATTACGTAACCTCAAACCACCCGCACCTGCACTGCACTGCACATCCTTCACCCGCAGCACCAGTATGCAAAGCCAGGCCCTGGGTGGGTGTGGCCTCACTAAACAGCACTTCTATTAAGTTCAATGGGCACCTTTCTGGTCTGAAGTCTGCTGAACTGAGGCTTGATTAGCCATAGGGTCAGGTCCATCTACAAAAAGAGCCATGGAGGTCTCAATGACGCATAGGTGGGCTTTTATCACCTTTCCATCTAAATTACACCTACAGGGGTTCTAAGTTGATCTAAAAAATAAACTATTAAAATGACCCTGTTATGACCCTTCAGTCCCAATGGGAACAAGGCCATGGCTTGTGTCACAAAAAAACACAACTTAGCATTGCATGGCACTAATACTTCCACACTTAGACTCTTTTCACACCTCTCTGTTGAGTTAAAGTGGACCAGAACCCAGGATTTTGACTATCTTGGGTTTTGGACCTTTTCCCCGTGCTCATCCAATCAGCCACTGACGTCACGCCGCCTAAGCCAGCGTCTAAGGCCAGCGGCTCCATCCCCACTTCCCTCTAACAGGGAGCTTGCCTGCGCCGGCCATTGACAAATGCCTGGAGCAGGCATGCGCCCTGCTAGAGGGATAGCGGGGATGCGGCTGCGGCTCGTGCATGCGCCATTGGACCGGAAAACAAGGTAGGTGTACGGGGCGACCTGGGGGGTTTCACACATGGGGGGAGGGAATCGATCAGCCCTGGAATCTTATAGATTTCCAGGCCGATCAGCGTGGGTTTTGGTCCACTTTAAGAGCAAGCGTTTTGTAAATATGCCAGAGGCACATTGTATCAAAACAAGCACTGCACTTTTGATGTGTTAGAAATGTGTTTCTGTTGCCTTTTTTTTAAAGGAAAAACATTTTTACATAATAAGTAAATGGTAAAGTCTATGGCAATGTGCACTGTGTTATACCTGCGTTTCAATAGACTTCTATTGACCTGCGCTGTTACAATGTTGTACTGAAAAGGTGTCTGCTACGCTTTTTGAATGCGTTGCGTAATGCAGAACAGATACCTGAACTATCCTATCTAGATTTATATACAATGTTACCACTGCGTTGCAACGCAGCGCAACAATGCAAAGGTATGAATAAAGCCTTAATCAAAAACTAAATAAAAATGCATCTGGAGTTGTGCTTTAAACTCCTCTTAAAATGAAGGACACTGTCTAGGCACGCCGCATGTGCAGCACAGGGAAAGAGTTTAATGGCTTTAGCAGAACGCAGGGGTCCATACATTGCACATCTTTGGCTTATTTGGAACAGCTGTTTCTTCTTAAGAGTCTCTATTGGTGTGCATAAAAAGCCTTCCAAGTGGGGCACAATGGCTTATTCCAGAGAAGTGTCAGGCACTCTGCACACAACAGTCACCCCCTGCGTCTTAAAGTGGATGCACTTCAGCAAACGTGGAATGCATATACCGAGGTAAGTGTTTATTAGTGTACTTGATATCTCAAAGAGGTATGGTTTGTCTATCACACTACTTTAGCTATCTTATTATTCCCCCCTCTGCTACTGGGACAGAGCTCACGTTTACAAAGCAGAGCAAAGGAGGCTCGGGGCTGTCACAAGGACTAAGGACTGCAAGCTGTCAGATGAAGGTGTGCGCTTTGTAGTTTGTATGTGTACTAGGGTCACATCATTAATTGTTTTTAGAACTGGCATTACTCTGGCCACACAGCATGCACTTTGAGAGTACAATGGCCACACAATCTTACCAAACCCCTGTAGCATAGGTGCCTTTCCTAATCAGACTTGTGATGAGATACAGAGTGTTAGGGTTACAATAATTTAACTAACTATTCAGTTATTTAAATAAGCAATCTATCCATATACAAATCAGTCAAAATTCCTATATTACAATGGATTGTATAAAGATCTTTACAGAATGTGTCAGCATTATGATTTATATCCTTGTGCTGGAATTGATATTGGGAGTAGAGTCATTTCAGGTCACATAAAAAAAATTAGGAAAAGGATAAATGAAATGGAGCTTATGCAAGACATACATGTGTATATATATATATATATATATATATATATATATATATATATTATATAAATATGTATTATGCCTGTAAGTCACTGGGGATCTGCAAAATATTCTGACATACATATTTTCTGGTTTTACATATTGCACACATTTCTACTATACACATATACTTCATATACTTTGAAGTTCACTCTGTCCACATATACTCCCCCCTCCAGCCTTCCATTTGCAGTCATCAATCGCCCCCCTGGCCCCACTGCATTGTTTCTTGACCACTTCTCAACCTGGCTCCTTCACTTTCTCTGCACTGACATACCTGCAATAATCATAGGAGATTTCAACATACCTAATGACACTGGCAGTCCTGCTGCTACCACACTACGCACTTCCACCTTTGGCTTCATACAGTGGTCCTCCTCTCCCACCCATAAAGATGGCAATACCTTAGACCTCCTTATTCTTAGTATACAGTACATCCTGCTCCAGATATAATACTTACACTTGGGTTATCCTCCGCCAGATGGCGCTGCACTGCAGAGACATGGAAAAACAGGCTCCTCCCGGCCCTTCAAATACCCAGGGACCTCCCACGAATCCCCAGATTTTTCTGCAGTGCTGACTGCGAAGACCTGATGTGCCACTCTCTCGCAGGTGAGCGGGGCTATTAAAGCCTGCGGCCCTGTTGGACTACTCCCACCCGTCCTCCCTGTGATGTGCCTCCCAGCCTGGGCTGCGCTGGTCGGGTGAAGGTAGGCAGCATCATGCGTGCTTATGGAGCCATGCTCCACCGCAGTCCCCCACCAAGGGGTAGGCGGTTTAGGCTAATGGTGAGCCTCTTGTGGATGCCCCTCCCGCGCTATTGCCCCATACCCCGTGTTCAAAGGGTCGCCATTCTCCCTCGTTCCCCCCATAGTTCGGGGGGAAAGAAAAGGGGGGGGGGGTGTGTGGTGGTCTGGTGTATTCAGTACACGTTATGGCCTTAGTATTGTCCTTGACTTATACACCTGGTGTCAGAGCCGCGCTGTTGTTCTTCAATGGTCTATCGGCCGCCGCCGGCGATTATCTTCCCTTACTGACCGACGCTGCGGCGTCTTTATTGTTATTTGTTGTCGGGCGCATTGGGAAGTAATCCCCGTTTTTGGCTTCTATAGTGTGTCATTCACTCTACTGTCTGCGCTGACTACTGTTTTCAGAGCTTCGCGCTCTTCGGGGGGGCGGAGACCTGGCTTTGCGCGCTCCGCGTCAAGACCCGCTCTGGCCCGCCCTTCAAGGTCCGCTTGGCGCCATTTCGATGCTCATCGCGCGCATGGTAGCGCTCCTCCTCCTCCCTTGATCTGTAAGTGCCCTCGCGGGCGATTTTCATTTGTCTTACTTACTGCGCATGGCTCTGACATCCCTATTCCCATTATGTCTTTCAGACGGTCGAATCCAGTGGCTTCTCACGGCCCGGTGTATTTCCCAGTTGGACCTAGTATAATTACTCACACTTCCCTGCGGGTCTTTGGGGCATCCAGGGTAGCTTACAGCGTCAATCCCTACTGGCCTATTATGCCCATTAATCACCATATGGAGGCATCCCAGGATATTGTTAACGGGGTTCCCTCAGGACAGGCCCGGCTGTGTGTAGCTTGTGGGGTCTCATCTATCAACGGTGACAATGCTCGGGTCTGCGTCCCTTGTGCACAGCAGGTGTTACTGGTACTTCCCGCCCCTTCTGGGGCTGAGTCTGCACCTCGCCTCACTTCACCTACCCCACCAAGCCTGAGTCTAACCCCCAATACAAGCGGGGATTCTCATCCTGATGTGGCTACTAGACTGGCCAGTGTTGAAAAATTGCTTGCTAGCACTCTAGCGCGCAAGGCTACCGCAAAAAAGCGGCACATTGTCCCTGACTCTGCTCCATTCCCTACAGAGTCTGATGAGTTTACTCATCTATATGACCATACCCTTTCGGACGAGGGGGAGCTGATCTCTGACTCAGAGTCATCTTATGAGAAGTCTAGGGTCATGACGATTCTGGTTCTGATCACTGGACCCTGGATGATACTGATAAGCTATTGCTTCAGATTTTTGAGGTTTTGTCCATCTCCCCCCCGTTGCAGCTCCCAGTGATCTATTCCATACTGCTAAGGCTCGATTGGAATTTCCTGAGCAAACCCATTTTAATAACCTTGTGCTTAAGGAGTGGGAACATCCCAGTAGACTTCCCGGGATCCCTAAGAGTCTGGACAAGAAGTATCCATTTCCTGCTGACATGGTCAAGTGTTGGTCATCGCCCCCCGAGGTCGATGCTCCTATTCTAGGGCTGTCTAACACCTCTATTATGCACTCTCCCGACACTACTACACTGCGGGATTCTGAGGACCGGCGCATTGATCAATTGGCGTGCCATGCCTTTGCGTTTGGAGGGGCGGCACTGCGCCCGGTCTGCGCTCTGGCCATTACTGCCGTGGCGCTCAGGGCCATGGTCAGGAATGCACTTGACGCCCCAGACGAGTTGCCTGCTGATACTATTAATGCACTGTCTAACTGCGATGTATTTGTGAACTTTATCCTGTCTGCATCGGACGATGCTGTTAGGCTGTGTGCCAGATCTTCCGCCTTGGCGGTGGCTATACGACCATTCGCAACCAGGGCCCCCTTTCAGCCCCCTACAGAGGCGTTAAGCAGGGAAAAGGGGTGTCCTTCGCGGGGGCTCGCACAGACTCCTGGCATAGGAGCAGGGGGCGACGCCCTGGCTCCTCCTGGGGGACCAATTCCAAACCCCCTCCCAAGACCCCTCAAGCATGATGGTGCGCCCTCGCCGCCAGAGTGGGGGGACGACTACAGCACTTTGCGCACGTCTGGAGGCGTCAAGTCTCAGACCGATGGATTCAGGAGGTAGTTACCTCCGGCTACAAGATAGAGTTTGCTGTGCAGCCCCCCTCAAGATTTGTCAGGTCCCGGATACCCCAGGACCCAGTGCCAGCTCAGGTCCTGATGCATACAGTACAAGGACTTCTGGAGCTGGGAGTTATTTGCAAAGTTCCCTTGAGAGAATTGGGAGAAGGTTTTTACTCCAACCTTTTCACAGTACTCAAAAGAGATGGGTCAGTCAGGCCCATTCTGGATTTAAAGATCCTCAACAAATTTGTCAAGAGCAAGCGCTTTCGCATGGAAACCCTGTGCTCCGCCGTTGGCTCTCTGCGACCTGGGGATTTTATGACGTCTGTGGACATCAAAGATGCTTACCTTCACATCCCTGTGTTCCCCGGGCATCAAAGGTTTCTCAGGTTCGAGTTGAAAGATCAACACTACCAATTTGTGGCTCTTCCCTTTGGCCTCACTTCAGCTCCCAGAGTGTTCACCAAGGTATTGGCGGGTGTGATGTCCTTGCTAAGGTCAGGGGACATTCGAGTGCTGCCCTTCCTGGACGACATTCTCATCGCCTCATGGCCTCTACAGCAGGCAATGCTGGACACTCAGCTGGTGGTGTCCACCTTGGGAGTCCTTCGGCTGGGTGATCAATCATCCCAAGTCCTCCCTGTCCCCTTCACCGGTGACCCCATTCCTGGGGATGATTCTGGATACGGTTCAGTCACGAATATTCCTTCCCCAACAGAAGGTGGAAGATCTGACTGCGCAGGTGCAGTCCCTGCTCTCGTGCCCCCAGCTCTCCCTCAGACAGGGAATGCGGCTGGTGGGCCTGATGGTGGCGAGCTTCGAGGCGGTGCCCTTTGCTCAGTTCCATTCGAGGCCTCTGCAGCTTCACCTCCTATCAGTATGGGACAAGGACCGCGTGTCCTTGGACGGGGTTTGTGTGCTTCCCCCATTGGTCAGAAGGTTCCTCTCGTGGTGGCTGGACCACAAAAACTTGCTAAAGGGCAGGTCCTTTCTAGCCCCCTCCTGGGAGACGGTCACCACGGATGCTAGTCTGTTCTGTCAGGCTGGGGGGGGGGATTCTGGAAATCCCTGAGGTTCCAGGGGAGGTGGGGCCCTCAGGAGGCCCATTTACCCATCAACATTCTGGAACTACGGGCGGCAGGTTGGTTTTGGAACAGTTGACCGATCACCTGCAGGGTCTGTCTGTGCAGGTGCGCTCAGACAACAGGACAGCGGTTGCCTACATCAACCATCAGGGAGGGACCCGGAGCAAGGGTGCCCTCCAGGAAGTGTCGCGGATTCTGACATGGGCAGAGGCCAATGTTCAATGCATCTCGGTTGTTTATATCCCGGGGGTAGAGAATCTTCTAGCAGACTCTCTGAGCAGGGGGACTTCCCGTCAAGGGGAGTGGTCCCTCTGCAACAGGGTATTCCAGTCCCTGTGTTACCGGTGGGGCCTACCGGATGTGGATCTGTTTGCATCCCGTCACAATCACAAGCTCCCGGCCTTTGTCTCCCTGTCGCAGGATCCTCTGGCCTTGGCCACGGATACTCTGTCACTGTCTTGGAAGAAATTCCAGCTTCTGTATGCCTTCCCCCTGTTTCCCCTGCTGGGCAGGGTTCTGCGCAAGATTGCCCTGGAAAGGGTGCCAGTGATTCTGGTGGCCCCGAGGTGGACAAGAAGAGTGTGGTTCGCAGACGTGGTACAAATGGCAGTAGACCAGTACGTCCTGCCGGAGGAGCCAGATCTACTCACTCAGGGCTCCCTACGCCATCCCAGTTTACAAACTCTGGCTTTGACGGCTTGGCTGCTGAAACCTCCATCTTGATGGAGAAAGGCTTGTCTGCCTCAGTGGTGGATACCATGGTACAGGCTAGGAAGAAAACTTCTGCCATCTATTATAGGGTATGGCGTTCCTACATTGACTGGTGTGAGTCTAGGTCTCTCCCCTGCAGGGAATTCTTAATCCCTAGAATTCTGGAGTTTTTACAACATGGATTGGAGTTGGGTTTAAAACTCAGTACTCTGAAGGGTCAGGTTTCTGCCCTGTCTGTCTTCTTTCAGAGGTCTTTTGCACAGCATTCCTTGGTTAAGACCTTCTTTCAGGGGGTCACTCACGTGCGTCCCCCACGTCAGCCTACGGTCCCTGTTTGGGACTTGAACCTGGTTTTGTCTGCCTTGCAGGGTGCTCCCTTTGAGCCTATTCAGGATGCTGCTCTGGCTCTACTTGCCCTCAAAGTTGTTTTTCTGGTGGCTATTACTTCGGTCAGGCGCGTGTCTGAGCTGGCGGCTCTGTCTATTCAGCCCCCATACTACGAGAGACACCAGGACAAGGTGGTGTTCCGCTTTAAGCCAGATTTTCTGCCAAAGGTGGTGTCTGCCTTTCATTTGAATCAGGATATTGGGCCTGATGCAGAGCCTCCTCTGAACTGCCCTTAAAACCCTCCGATTGTCCGGGGCTCCCGTTTGAATCGTGGCTCAAATGTGATGCAGAGCCTCCGTCGGAATGGCTCCCTAACTGATCCGTCAATTTCACTTTACTCGGAAAGCTTTTTTTGCTCTCTCGGGTGCCTTCAATTTGATCGGGGCTCCCGTTCACGTTCACACGGGCAGGCCGTTTTTCCCGGCTTTTTGAACGTACCTGCTTGGTTTCCGTCGTATTTGACCTTCCATTTTGGTGGTTTGAGCAAGTATACTTACATCTCCATGGCTCTTCAGTTGCCAATCTGGCTACACGCAAGCGCACATCCCTAAACCTCCATTTGAATATGCATATGGCACCAACTGCCAATTTGACACATGTCCTGTTAAATTTTTGTTGTTCCTTTTTTCTTGCCATTAATGCATACCTTAATTCTTTCTGATTGGTTTTGATTTATTGTCCCATATCTAAACCTTTTGTGTCATGTAAATGTGTGATGATGTTGTATGATTGTACATTTGCAGGAAAGACAACACACCAAATCTTTTTATTTGTTTTTAATTCAAACGTTGTTTTTTTTGTGGGGGGATTTGGATTTTTCATATTTTTTTATTTTTTGCCAAAACTAAAAAACAATTAAAATTTTAATGCAAAATAAAAAACATTAGGCCTCGGGGTCTTGTGCCTGTGGTTTTCTAGTATCTGTGAATGATAAACAACATTAGTTTAGCATTGTTTTTATGGTTTGGTTGGGCGTGTTTTTTTTTGGGCACTTTTTAAACCGGACCTTCAGCGTGATTTAATGAAAAGCCCAAACTCTTAAAAAACGATTCCGCAGCATCATCTGTTATAAAAAGATACAAGGACCCACCATTAATCCACCAAATACATTAACAAGTTTCCTGGCCTAACTAAAGTCACTTTATTAACCTTTTTCTGCCTCACATTGCCCTAGTTCTTCTATCTGCATGTAGCCTAGTTTGTAGCTGCGTACATGGGTTAAACTAAGGTGGGCTGGTATGTAACGTGACAAACTAAGTTGTTTCAGACTATTCTTGCACTTTGTTTTTTTTTTTATTATAAGGAATGTGTGCGCGCACATAAACGCACGCTCGCATACACACATCCATTATGATGTCGTCCTGCTCCTGTGTAAAGATGGCATAGCTCCTGGTATAGCTCTGACGTTTCCCCGCAGTGACGTGCAGGACATCCCAAATTGGAATGCCCCAGAGACATGATGCCTGTAACCCAGCCCTGGATTCCTTCACACTCCAAAGGGCTGGGTTACATGGGTTTTGGCCTGCTTTAAAACATCATGACCAAATCAGGTTAGGATGGAATAACCCACCTCCTTTACATTATTATTAAAGTAACACAGGTTCCCTCACATAAAGCAGAACAAAACCCAGAGCGGCCACTGGTCTTCCCCCTGGAAATCCCAGATCGGGATGCCCCACTGTGTGAAACCCTTTTTACTCAGACTTTACTCAGAAATGGCAGACTCCCTCTCTTAAAGCGGAACAAGCCATGATTAGTTTAATGACCTTTGCAGCCGTATATTGTAGTGCCCCCCCAGTCTGATCAAGACAACGGAACCTCATCTTCAAGAGACCAAAGGCTCGCTCCACCACAGAGCGAGTCCTCCTGGGGGCAGTATTGTAGGGCTCCTCTGCCTGTGAAGATGGGTGCAGGATTGGGGTCAGCAGCCAGGGGAGCAAAGGATAGCCAGAGTCTCCCCCCCCCCCCCCCCAAAAACAAAAAAAAAAAAAACAAAATAAAAATAAAAAAAAGGTGTGCATTGCAACAATAGAAAAGAGGGACAAATAGGTGAGCGGGGTAGGGTTGGAGTAAAGGACATTTGTAATGAGCCTACATGCACATCCAACCTGTACACTCATTAAAAAAGTCTGGGGAATACTACTTACATAAGAGGGCAAGAACATGACGCAATAGGGTTCGATCACTTAACCCATTTAATTTAACGTTAAAAAATTAGGCTAAAAATATACTAACAAAAAAATTAACAAATAGTGTGTTAAGGGAAAAAAAAATAAAAGACAGGGTGGGCAACCAATACAAGTTTCATACACATACCCAGTAAGGCGGGTGAGCTCAAATAGGTGCAGCCTGGTTTCTGCCATACTCAGCAGGACAAGACCGCGGAGCTGGCGCCGCTGATGTGCTCCAACAGGACTGCATATTATTGCCCGAGTGCAAATACGGCTGCTCTGACTTGCCGTAAGTGAAGGCTCGGCGGCCCCGTTTCATTAGGGTGATTTCAATCGGAAAACAAGGCTCTGCATCACTGAAAAAAACGGACCAATGAACGAGGCGTCCGTTTTCCCGGGAAACAGCCTCGTGCGAGCCGACAATCGGAAAGGCGGCTGAGCGCACACCTGAGCGCATAAAAGCACACTAAAATCAACGTAGCACCCTTTCCTGACCCGATCAAAGCCCAAAACCAACGGGAAAACGCACGGGAGAAGTGAACGGGGAGGCTCTGCATCAAGCCAATTGTCCTTCCTTCATTGTGTGCTAATCCTAGCAACGCTAAGGAAAGGGCTTTGCATTCATTGGATGTGGTAAGGTGTCTGAAGTACTACCTGGCAGTCACTGCGGCCTTCAGGAAGACTGATGCTCTTTTTGTGGTCCCTTCTGGTCCTAGGAAGGGCTTGGCTCCTGCCAAGTCTACTATTAGCAAATGGATTTGTCAGGCTGTGATTCAGGCCTATTCTGCTAAGGGGAAGAATCCTCCCTTCCGCCTTACTGCTCATTCCACTCGTGCTATTGGTGCCTCTTGGGCCTTCCAGCACCAGGCTTCTGTTGAACAAGTTTGCAAAGCTGCTACTTGGTCTTCTGTTCATACCTTTTCAAAGTTTTACAAGGTTGATGTTAGGGCCTCAGCTGATGCTGTTTTTGGCCGCAAGGTTTTGCAAGCGGCAGCAGTTTAAACTGCCTGTTGTCACCTTTTGTTGGGGGATCCCACCCTACTTTATGGACACTGCTATTGAATGTCCCAAGTGTAAGTATTATATCTGGAGCAGGACATACTGTATACTAAGAATAATACAATTCTGTGAAGTACTCACCTGTAGAATTGATATTATTTGTATACAGTACGTCCTGCTCCACCCCACCCTGTTGTTGCATTATTCTGGATCCCCTGTATGGTGATTGTTACCATTGTTATCATTACCAGTTGTTCTGGGTGGTTAAATTCTCCCGGCTTCTTGTTCACTGCTTTTCAATACTGGGGATTCGTGGGAGGTCCCTGGGTATTTGAAGGGCCGGGAGGAGCCTGTTTTTCCATGTCTCTGCAGTGCATCGCCATCTGGCGGAGGATAACCCAAGTATTATATCTGGAGCAGGACGTACTGTATACAAATAATATCAATTCTACAGGTGAGTACTTCACAGAATTGTATTTTTACTAACCTCTGCTCAGCATCAAACTCCCTTTAATCCCCTCTGCCACTCTTTGACCACAATCTGCTAACTCTGACCCTCTCTTCTACTCCCTCTACTTCTGCTACCCACACACAGACAACCTTGCACCAAACATACACTCGCTTGACCTTCATTCACTCACTGACTCTTTGAAACATCTGCATGCTCTCTCCTCATTCACTAACACAGACTCTGCAGCCTTGTACTACCACAACACCTTAACTTCAGCCCTGGACTCTGTTGCTCCCTTCACTCACAGCCACCCTCAATGTAATAATATGAACATCACTAAACTGAAACGGCATTCCAGAGTTACTGAACGGCGCAGGACAAAATTGAAATCCAATGAGGCTTTCCTTCTATATAAACAAGCCCTTCAGGAACTCCAGACTGCTCTTTCATCCGCCAAGCAAGCGTACGTTACCTCTCTCATATCTACACAGGCCCGTAATCCCAAACAAATGTTTAAAACTTTTAACTCTCTGCTCCACCCACTACCTTCTCCTCCCACCTCCTAAATAACAGCTGAACAGCTTGCCACATTCTTTACTAACAAAATTGACAGCCTTCATGCTGGCTTAAAGAGGAACTTCAGTTCTTTTCTGCGTCCGGACATGTGAAACCGGAGGGGGGCAGGGGATCCGAGCAATCCAGGTTTGGGGAGTTTTTATTAACTCTACAATACCTGCAATGTTTCTCTTTAAATCCTCTATCTACCTCACCCCACATGACACCCCATTTAAAGTGGACCAACACCCAGGATTTTGGCTATCCTGGGTCTTGGTCCACTTCGGTGGGGCACCCCCGATCGGGGTGCCCCGCTGTGTGAAACCCCCCCGATCACCCGGAAAACTCACCTCTCCCCGCTCCCAGCGCCGACGGACAAGCAGTTTGACAGCTGCGGACAAGTGGCTCCTCCGCCACCGCCTCCCGCGCGTCAGTCTAGACGTGCGCGCGCGCGCGCGCCGGCCATTCACAGATGGCCGGCGCGGGCGCACGCACGTCTAGAGGGCAAGGTAAGGGGATTTGGGGTGTTTGGGGGGGTTTCACCCCACGGGACATCCCGATCTCGGATGTCCCGCGGGGAGGGAGGTGATCGGCCCGGGAATCTTATAGATTCCCGGGCCGATCACCGGAGGGTGATGGTCCACTTTAATGACTTCTCTAACCCATTTCACTCTGCTATCAGAGCAAAGACTGTCCTCCCTTATATCTAAGGCCCAACTCACTACTAGCCCTCCCATTCCATCGCATCTTATTGCACAACTGACCTCATCCCAGCCAGCTGAGCTTATCACACCAGCTCTTACATCACTATTTAACCTCTCTCATTCATCCAGCATCTTGCCTTCACTATTCAAACATGCCGTTATAACTCTAATACTCAAAAAATCCTCTCTGGACCTGTCGGCCCTCACAAGGTACCGACCTATTTTGCTGCTTCCTTTTTCATCCAAACTTCTGGAACAGCACGTTCACTCCGAATTTAACTACTTACTGGATCCTCTTCAATCTGGCTTCCTCTGACCACTCTACTTGCCCTCAACAAAGTAAGTAACGAGCTATTAACAAAATCTAAAGGCCACTACTCTATCTCTATCCTCCTTGACCTATGCTCTGCTTTCAACACTGTTCACCATCCTCTTCTACTACAAATTCTGACATCTCTGGGAATTCAAGACTGTGCACTTTCATGGCTGGTCACTTTCAATCCTTTCGGATCACACTCAAAGGTTTTTTCTCTCCTTCTGTCTGTATACTACAAGGTTCTGTTCTGTTCTTCTCTTCTCAGTCTATCCCCATGGTCTTGGACAACTCATTTGTCTTCCAATACCACTTCTATGCAGATGACACTCAAATTCACCTCTCTGACCCAGATCTCTCTTCTCTCCTGTCTGACAGCCATCTCATCATACATGTCATCTCGCTCCCTCAAACATGGACAAGACTGAGTTTGTTGTTTTCCCATCATTAAACTCTCCTACTGCCTCTACACCAACTATATCTGTCACTATCCTCACAAATACTACAACTTCCCAAGCACAATGCCTTGGTATTATATTGTACACCTCTCATTCACACCTCACATTCAATCACTTGCCACCTCCTGCCATCTCCATCTCAAAAACATCTCCAGCATCTGCCCCTTCCTCTTACTTGATACCACCAAAATCCTAGTGCATGCCCTGATCATCTCAAGCCTAGATTACTGCAACACTCTTCTTTGTGGTCTACCAACAAACAGACTGGCACCACTCCAATCTATTCTGCTGCTCGACGCATTCATCTCTCCTTACGCTTCTCTGGTGCTGCTTCTCTGTCAGTCCCTCCACTGGCTGCTAGTATCTGAGAGAATTCAATTTAAATACTAACCTTAACATACAAAGATTTCTACAATCAATTCCTACATTTCATCGCTTATCATCAAATACCAACTTAGACACAATCTCTGCTCTGCCCAGGACCTTCTTCTGTCCTCAACCCTAATCACCTCCTCCCACTCTCGCATCCAGGACTTCACATGTGCCGCGCCATTACTCTGGAATTACTTCTCGTATACAATTCGCCACTACCCAAGCCTTCAAGCCTTAAAGTGCCCTGAAAACCCATCTAGTCAGATGAGTATATCACTTGGCCTAAATAAAAGACAGCCTGAGCCACTTCAGATCACTTGCCATCATACTAAGTATATACTACTTGTGACCTACCTTTTTTTTCCACCCTTATCTTTTAGATTGTAAGCCCACATGGGAAGGTCCATCTACCCTAGTGTATTTCAGTATAACTATGTATTTGTGCTTTTCTGTCATGTATTGTAAGTTAATTGTTTGCCCTGTTTGTAATTTCACATTGTACAGTGCCATAGAAGATGATGGCGCTTTATAAATAAACTTTAATATTAATATACAGTATTGTTTACATATCACTGGAGACCAAATAAATAATGCACACACAATATTGTTAGCCAATTATCACCCGGGACCAGCAGTGGTGTAACTAAATGTGATGGGGCCCTGGTGTGAATTTTAAATGGACCCTGTCAAGGCTCATACAGTAAACTTTTTCTGTATTTTGCCTCAATTGGATGCAGCTAGACAACTAAAGACTGAATCAACAGAGACAAGTTATGTTTCCTTTCCTTTCTCTAAATGATGGCATGTGATCACATATATAAATAATGTAAAGGAGCAACAATGATGGGGCCCCCTTACCTTTTGGGCCCTGGTGCAATTGCAGGCTTCTGGGGACCAGAACAGGTAAAACCTGCACATGGTAAAACCAAACCCCAGGTAATATGTGACCAATTTATATCCCATGTACGAGTTTTATCTGGTCCACTGTGATATGTGGCCAATATATATATATATATATTTCATGCACAAATTTTACCCAGTCCCTGTTGGTATGTGGCCAAAATATGTTCCCAGGTAAATATGGAACATATATTGGCCACAAATCACCAGGGAACAGGTAAAACCTACACATGGCATATATATTGGACATGTATCTACAGGGAACAGGTAAAACCTGCACATGGAACATATATTGGCCACAAATCACCAGGTAACAGGTAAAACCTGCACATGGGATATATGTTGGTCACAAATCACCAGGTAAAACCTGCACTTGGGATATATATTGTTCACATACCACCAGGGAACAGGTAAAACCTGCACATGGCATATATGTTGGCCACATATCACCAGGATACAGGTAAAACCTGCAGATGGGATATATATTGGCCACATATCACCAGGGAACAAGTAAAACCTGCAAATGGGATATATATTGGCCACGTATCTCCAGGGAACAGGTAAAACCTGCACATGGGATATATATTGTTCACGTATCTCCAGGGAACAGGTAAAACATGCACATGGGATATATATTGGCCATGTATCTCCAGGGAACAGGTAAAACCTGCACATGGAACATATGTTGGCCACAAATCACCAGGGAACAGGTAAAACCTGCACATGGGATATATATTGTTCACATAGCAGGGGACCACTACATATTGGATATATATTAGTCATGTAACACCAGGGACCTGGTGCCTGGAGTTTTATTACTATTAAAGGTAGCTGTGAAGCAGAGCAGGCATCCCTGTTAGGTCTACAGGTGAAGGTCCACTCTAAACAAGACTTGTCACATGGTCACTGGACTAATCTTACAAGGTTAAAGTGCTACAGCAGGCAAAGGTAATTGTTACACCATTGCATCGGGCTACATTTGGCACTGTCCTAAACTGTTTTACATTTTTTTTTAAAAAGAAATGGCCTAGATATCGAGATTTACAGTTTCAGCTTATGACTTCTCTTCTGAAAAAAATGAGGGCATGGCCCTTGGATCTGTAATGTTTCATAATAATTTGACAGCAAAGTGATTAATCTGGAGGAGGAGGAGGGGGCAGGAGGAAGGAGGAACCAGCAATCCTGTCCCACTCTACTGACCAATTGGGGGATGGCATGAAAAAGAGAATGTCCTTGTTTGAACCTGTAAACCTCAATATCTCGGCCATTTCTGCTTCAATTTAAAAACAGAAAACAGTTTAGGACAGTGCCAAATGTAGACACAATAGTGTGACAATTACCTTTGCCTGCTGTATAAATTTAATCTTTTGAGTTGTGTGTTTGTCAGATTGGATTTTTTGTATTTTTCTTTCCCAGTTTAAAAGCAGATCAGGAATTTTGGAATTAGAGATTTATTTTAAACTTTTCCTGACACCTTACCATTCCATCACAGTCCCCTGAACAGGAGTAAGGTTTCCTAAAACCTGAAAACTAGGAGCCTTTTAACAGATCCGACATTCATAAAGGCCACCTCACACTGGCAACTTTGTCACCTAACATATTGCTAGAGAGGATGACATGACCACTGACAAGGCAGCAATGATTTGTCACCAGTAATCTGAGTGCAAATTAATGTGGACCAACACCCAGCTATAACCCACAGCGGCCTTCCAGCCACAGCTTACACTACTAATACTGCCCTAAGAGCTCTTTAGTAATGAGTCTTGTATTGGCATCATGCTGCTCCTCTATAGGGGCCTCTGCGACTGCTTCATAGGGTTGAATGACAGAAGCCATGTTTAAAGCTACTGTGCTTCACTTGCAAAATACTCAATTCCCAACTTTAAAGAACTTATTGGTGCGCGAGCTGCGACTGCTTTGAGTTTGTAGGGTTCCAGTGGATTGACTGGCTGCCACTTAACAAGTTGATGCTCATATTCAGAGGCTTAAAGGGATACAGCAGGCAAAAGTGCCGCGGGGTGTGGCTTCAATGTTTTTTTTTAATCTGCCCTGCAGTGAGTGATGAGAATACCTCTTACAGCCACTGCGATGGGTGCTCTGAATCCCTGGTCTCCAATGGTGAAAGTCCAGTCTGGAGGAGATGAGAATTGCTTAGGAATGCGGACCTCGGCGCCAGATTTCCAGATGCCTGCCCTGACAGCCCTGCATTTAGTTGCTTCTGTGTTGCTGTGCTCAGCACTGCCCCCTTTTACTTGATCGGCGATGTAGTGCTTAGTCTCCCTGCCAGTGTCATGACTCTGCTCCCAGGCACCTAGCATTGCAATATGAAGGCCAGTCTCTCTGCTCCATCCATTCCTGTCCTCCTAGTTTTGCCCATCCAATCCCTGCCCCCTCAGCTCTGCCCCATTCAGTCCTGTCCCTTCAGCCCTACCCATCCAGCCCAGTCTCTCTGCTCCATCCATTCCTGTCCTCCCAATTTTTTCTCATTCTTGGGGTGCCTCCCCAGTGTGCTGATTTTTAACTATCCATCCCCCTGCGACAGACTCCTGTCCGGACCTTCACCTCACACCAGATGTCTGTAAATGGACCTTTGCAAGAATTGGGTTGAGTACCCCTGGCTTAGGGGGTGGTTGGAGGGGTATATATCCACTTTCAAGGCGTGATCTGTCAGCATTAAAGGCTTTGCCTGGGTAAAGACTATACTCACCTGACTTCCAGTAGGCTTCATACTGTTCTTCCACTGTCAGTCCCAGAGCTGACAGTGCGCCACAGCAAGCTTTGAGCATCCACTGCTAAAATATGGATGGTCAATAAGGAATCCTACTGGACATTAGACAAGTATACACTTTTATCTGTAAGTTACCCCCCCCCCCCCCCCTAAAATATATGGTGCTATATTACAATGAGCCTTCAATGGCACCTCTCATGTACTCAGCTGTGTTCACAAATTTTAGAAATGGCCTGTATAGGAAGACAGCTGCTATATAGAAGCAGTCACAGACATAGACTATAGACATAGTGCCTGGCATCATAAGGCCTCTCAAATAACAGCTGCCAGCAAGGCTAAAGCATAACTCCAGTCAAAAAAGACAAAGTGAATCCTCCATTAGAAAGGCTCAGGATGATAGTTGGAGGCTTCATGGAATGACAAAGCAGGGTGGCTCCTATTGGAATCAAAAGACTAGTTGGTACATTTATGTGAATTTACGGGGGGGGGGGTGAAGCCTTAATTTAAAATAACAGATAAATGCATTAGAAGATTTATGTTCGTGTTGTTTTTCCAGAGGGTCTGATTTAGTGACAAGGATCCACTCATACATCCTAGGAAGCCCACAACTCACCTCTCCACACCCCTGGGCTTCAGCTGCTCTAACCCAAGTATCCCCTTCTTGATGATCAAATGGGTTTGCCGGATAACTGTTCATGGCACTACGTATAACTGCCTGCCAATCCCCACTGACTGCCAGTGATCAAATCTGCGCTTCTAGGGATCAATAATTAAGCAGCCTTCCTAGGGATGCTCTGCAGTGCAATAATATAACAAAAGCCACAGAATAGCCTACAATACCACTTCCACTTCCTTTCATCGCTGCAGAGAATAACATCCCGTACTTTATATGATGGGCTATAGAAAAATAAATGTTAAAAAAGTGCATGTCTGCACTTTTTCCCCAAATGAAGTGTGAAAAAGGTGATGGGTCTGCAGAAAGTAATATATATCAGAAAGTGACAGGCCACAACAGCCCAATGGGGGGGAGGGAGCAACATGTGTCTGCTCACAAATCTTGCAAGTACAGTGCTGTGTCTTCAGACACACAAATCACAAGCCCTGCCCCATCATTTGGTGCCTGTCATTTCCTAAACACCTGTCATGGCTAAGATTATGTATCAGGAAATGTCAGGCAAACAACTAAAACTTGTGGGGCAGGACATGTAATTTGTGTGCCTTAAGTTACCTTGGGTACCCCAGAGGCAATCTCAAGTGCCACCAGAGATACTAGTATCATTAGTTGGGAAACCCTGCTTTAAAAAAGAATACTTCTTGAGTGCCTAACCCTTTCCCCAAATCGGAATGCCCCACTGTGTGAAATCCTCCAAATCGCTATATATAAACCCATGGCACATGTGCGGGCTGTGGTCACATCCCCAGCTTCCCTCTGGCTGCTGCTGATGCAAGGCAGGTTCAGCACACCATGCCTCATCATGCCCCCTCCAATTTAATGAATGTAAGGTGTTTGGGGGTGTGAGGTGCGCTGGATGCCAGGAATTTCTGCTTCTTCGTTATTAGTAAGATGGAGGCTCTGCACAGGGGATCAGCAGGGGACAAAATGTAAGTATATACCTTTTTTTCTTTATGCCTGAACAAGGACTTTACAATTATTTACTGTTCCTCTTAAAAGCAATGGTACTGAAGTTGTATTACTGTAGGGACTGGATACTGTGGCAGGGAATTTATATGCCTGACCAGTCCATTAGCTGCTGAGCTCTTAGGATGCTTCTGAGTAATTAAACAAGGGTGTAGCATGGGGTCAGGTCTGGGGAGAAGGTTTGGGAGAGACATTGAAGGAGTGCTTGGAGAAGTTTAAGCAAACTACTGGATGCGGTTCCATCCCTGTCAGCCCTAAAGTATTGCAGCCCACTAGGAACTCTCCCTGTGCTCCCTATGACCAGTCCACCTTTGGGCATGACCCCCTTACAGCCATGATGTTAAGGTTTTAGCATTGCTGGTGTGTCTGGGGTGGGGGTGTCATGGTGGGGCCAGGTATACGGAGAGGGGTTTGGAAGACGGAGTGAAGAGCAATCAGTGAATAATGGCACAGGCTCTGGGTAAGGTGGGCTATGTGTTTGGGCTAAGCTACTCCTAGAAGAAGACTAGGCTAAATGTGGGGCTAGCACAAACGGCTAACACTAAAGTTGCCACTCAAAACACAGCTTTATTGCACATAATACTTATACCATGGCACATAGTCATAATAGGCTTGTTCCATATCAAAAAATATAAATGTACACGGGGGGTTTTAACTCACCTTTGTATGTTTTGAATATTTTTTTTTATATGGAACAAGCTTATTATGACTATGTGCCACGGTATAAGTATTATGTGCAATAAATGGCAACTTTAGTGTTAGCTGTTTGTGCCAGCCCCGCATTTAGCCTAGTCTTGTGTGTATTTCTATGAGGTCATGTGTTTGGCTAGTGGGACGCCACGAAGTAGGTGGCAGCGCACAGGTTTCCAATAGAGGATCTCCCGGTCTTTTTATAATGTGTATGGTTTAAGCTACTCCTAGCCCCAAACAGTGAGACTTATCGGGAATTTCTCCTGTGTTCCCTATGGCCAGTCCACCCCTGGTCCACCTCAATGTGCACATGAGAGGCGTAGCTTGAAAGCTCTTGGCGCTGTCTTAATGGTCTTGCTTTAGTAACTATAGGGAATGATGTTGCAGCTTATGTGGTCTGCCTTGAATCAGACACATTCCTAAAAAAGAACCATGGACATAATAAGGTGCAACCACAGCGGGGCCCAGAAAGTCAGGGGCCCCATCATCCTTTATCTAATTTATCACATGGACTCACTTGCATCATTTAGGTAAAGTAACAATTTGTCATTAGTTAACTAGCTGCATCCACTTGAGGTAAAAGACAGAAAAAGGTTTACTGTATGAGCCTCCACAGGGCCCCATTTATTGTCTGCACCAGGGCCCGGTCACATTTAGTTATGCCACTGAAAAGAACAATGAAAAGTCTGCACAGCTTCACTTTACCTCATGATTTCATGAAACGAATGAGTTATTTCTGCACATGAAAGAGCCCGAGAAGTGATCCCTCCATCCCTATACTGAGCTGAGGGGGTCCATGGCTGTATCCCGGCAAGGAGCACTATATGGAGGGAGGAGGGGGCCGTGTAAATGGAGCCCAGGTCAGCAGAGCTCATCACCGGGGGGAAGGAGGAGGGGGCAGCCGGCTCGCACACACTGTACATGTGTGAGGAGGAGAATGGAGGGGCTGCCCAGCCGGACCCGGAGCGCCTGACTCTCCAGCAAGCCGCCCGCCACCTCAGGTGAGGAGCCTCCGTGCACCCTGCCCCGGGGGGGCAATACTTCTCACAGCTCCCTCCTGACCCCCTGCACAGCTTCCCGCCCCTGCCCCGGGGGCAATACTTTTCCTCACTGCTCCCTCCAGCCCCCCTGCACAGCTTCCTGCCCCGGGGGGCAATACTTCTCCTCACAGCTCCCTCCTGACCCCCTGCAGCTCATTTCCCAGAGCTGACACTGGATAATGGCTAGCACTTCCATTCATATGTCCCTGCAAGTGGCCCTGACTAACTGTACTAATGCTGGCCCTCTTCTGTCTGTCTGACCACCTATTACTCACTTTACCTGTGTGTCTGTCTGTCTGTCCACCTCATAGTCACTGCCCAGTTGTCAGTGACAGTCCATCTGTCTGTCTACCTATGTGGCTGTCTGTCTGCATCTCAGTTTTTCCATCTTCCTCTCAGTCTGCCTGGCTTCATTTTGTAGGTCTGTTTATTTACCTGTTTCTTAGTCTAGTCTGTCTATATATCAGTCTGTCTGTCTGTTAGCCCAGCTGCCTCTATGTATCACTCTATTATATATATATATCACTCTGTCTGTCTGTCTGTCTGTCTGTTAGCCAAGCTGCCTCTATGTATCAGTCTATTATATATATCAGTCTGTCTGCCTCTATTTAGGTGCAGATCACACACAAGCAACTTCTTTTAGGATTTCTTCACAGATTGGTGAGTGTCCTGCAGTGTTGCCGGCAGCCATGCTGCTCCGCGTCTTATCGCTGTGTTGCTTGGCGACAAAGAGAATGTGAGCGTCTTGGGCTGCGAGAATCGCTCGGCATTTCTTTATATGGCTGCCAGACAATTGCTAAAAAAAAAGTGTAACACCACTTCCTCTGCCCCATCTAAGTTTCTGGTTGGGTGACTAGAATTAGCGATTTGTCACAGCGACAGCCTCACATGCCTGTGTGACATGGCCCCATACCCTGTCCTGCTGTCATGTCTGTCTGCTGTCAGCATGTCTGTCCACTTATCTGTGTACTTGTAAGTCTGTCCAGTTGTATGTCTATCTACCTGTCGGTGTATCAGTGTGACTGTCAGCATATTATTTTGTCCATCTCCCTGTCAGTATATCAGTGTGACTGTCAGCATATTATTTTGTCCATCTACCTGTTAGTATATCTGTCAGCATATCATTCTGTCCATCAACCTGTCAGTTTCTCATTCTGGTCATCTACCTGTCATTATATCAGTCTGTCAGCATATCAGTCTGTCCATCTATCTGTCAGTATATATGTCTCTCTGTCTGTCTGTCAGCATATCAGTCTGTCCATCTACCTGTCATTATATCAATGTGTCTGTCAGCAAATCAGTCTTTCCATCTACCTGTCAGTATATCTGTCTAGCAGCATATCAGCGTGTCCATCTATCTGTCATTATATCTGTCTAGCAGCATATCAGTCTGTCCATCTACCTGTCATTATATCAGTCTGTCTGTCAGCATATCAGTCTGTCCATCTACCTGTCAGGATATCAGTCTGTCTGTCAGCACATCTTACTGCCCATCTACCTGTCAGTGTCCTCTTATTCTGGGTACATAAAAGGTAAAGAACATCTGTGTGAAGGCCAATCAGACTCCCCAGCTACCTCTCAGTCTGTCTGTCTATGTGTCATCTACCTGTCAGTCTGTCTCTATGGCATGTATTGTATCTATCTTTCTAGGACCAGCTGGGCATGGGTGCCAAGGCTATCGTGTATGTGTGTTACCCTAGGTATCCTGTTTTCCACAGATGGGTCAGGGCCAATGTTGGTGACTGGCTATACATAGCCCCCTCATCCCCACATATAGGGTTCAGTCAAGAAGAAAGGATACTGACATGGGGATACAGACACTGGACTGGATGATAGATAGCAAACTATAAGGGCAACTATAGGGGCTTGTTGTGCAAGCCCACCTTTCACACGTCACTGGCTGACGACAGTCATGTGGGCCGGCAAGCCTGTCCTGGAAAGTGGAAGTAGCTACGTGCTGCTGCTCAGTAATGGGCTTCCAATGGCAGTACTGATGTCTGGACATCTCTCATTGCAATGCCATCTGCTGTCTTGTTGATTGACACTCCAGTCATTTTTGAATGGAGGGTTGCTTTAGGAATTAGACAGGTGGTAAAACATGTTGGTCTACCAGTCTCTGCAGCTTCCAGCACCACACTTGTTTTCCCAACTTTCAAGAATGAGACACAGACAGCATGGTGCTGGAAGCTGCAAAACAACTTGCTCCACACAGTAGGGACATGCCAGCCACATGTGGCTCCTAAGCAACTGGTTAGGGGCCCTGATATAGACCATAGACTGAGAAGAGCAGTGGTCCTAGCAGGGGTGTAACTACAGGATATGCAGAGGCTCACAAGGTCAGGGGGCCTGCCATTGCTAATCCCCAACCTATATATCAGATTAATGCTCAAACACCAGAATGTATAGTAAAGGAAACCGCATCAGTCTTTAGTAGACTAGCTGTATCAAATTTAGTCAAAATGACCATGAGGAAAGGTGCTTTCTCCACCGACATAGGAGGGGTTTCTTCTCTGTAAGAGCAGTGAGACTATGGAACTCGCTGCCAGAGGAGGTAGTAATGATGGATACAGTAAAAACGTTCAGAAGTGGCCTTGATGCCTTCCTGGCATGTAATAACATTTCCAGCTATGGCTACTAGACCACTGGAAGGAATTAAACAGGCTGAACGGGATGGACTAAAGTCTTTATTCAGCCTTACATACTATGTTACTATGTTACTATGACAGGAAAAGGGTCAATGTATTGGCCATAAATGGGGCCATTTATCGTCTGCACTAGGGCCCAGTCACATTTAGTTACGCCACTGTACATCTGCCCATCTACCTGTCAGCTGCACAGTCTGTACATGACTGTACATGTGCTAACCCCCCCCCCCTTATTCCCCCTGGGAATAGTGTAAAATTAGTCTTTTCGGATTAAAATTTCAGGCCTCAGAACAACCCCGTCATTGCAATGAATAGAGGGGGCATGGCAGTGCCCCTATGACTGATGGCGTGAGCCCGACACGGATTCACTGCCCTCTCCCCTTGGGGGCCCCAGGCAGTACGCGATCAGATAAGTTCCTGACTGATAGACTTTGGCCGATCAGTTGCGGGGAACAAGAGGTGAGTACCCTTTTATTTTGTTGTATGGGTAGTTAATCTCTTTAAGTCATACTGTGGAAATTCTGACACCTTTTCACTCTGGCAGCATCACAGAAAGCTGGGTATGATGCTATATAAACCTATAGCTTCTCGGGACAACAGCCCTATTTTCTGACAAATTTTTATAATCCTGCATATGGTGTCCAAAATGCACCCAAATTGCTAGCAGCTGTATTACAGCTATTTTCTTTGCACAATTTAGCAAAATATGGATGGTTGCTATAGACTGCACACACGTAGCGCACCTCAGAAGCTGATCAGTGTGGGTGTCTTGAAGACCTGGAAGATCAACTGCTTTTCGGTAGTATAGCAGAGCTGACTGAGGCTACCTCACCTTGGCCGGCTCAGCTTTTTTATAGGTGGTGTCATGCATGCATTATACAGCCCCATAGGAAAGCACTGACAAGTGTCAGCTTGTGGTAGGATAGAAATTGTGAATAGGACAGGGCTATTCAGCTTATTAAACACGTGTCACAGAGTTGTCAAATGCAAAATCTAGGGTCCAGCCATATGGTTAACCAGCCAAAATGTTAACCAACCAAACATTTAGCCAGAAACCAGCCAATATACCAGCCCTGCCTCTTCATTCCAGCCTACTGAGCTTTCCTACAGGGCTCAGCCCTCGCAGGGACTGTGTGCCCATATGACTGTGGAGAGAAGAATGTCGTTTCAGTGCACCATTTGCAATCCAGACAAATTTTTTTAGGTAACTGAGAAGAGAAGGGACATAGTAAAAGAGGAAATAAATGACTGCATGGACCGTGTCTGTGCCATTAAAGGTACTGCCCAGACAAAAATAAAAAATATATCATATACTCTACTTAGGTTTTCTCCCTTGCTGCAGCTTCCTGTGTGTCCAGCATTCAAAAACATATTCATTTCTGAGATCTGGTCCCATGCCATGCACTCACACAGCAGTTCTGATGGAGGCTGCCCACTGCTTGCAGTCAGACAGGTGTTTGACACTGCACCCCTGCTGAAGACTCCTAAATGGGCTGATAGGCAGTGGTCCTGTCAGCATGGGAGGGCTGGAAGGGGGAGCTAATACCAGCTTGGGAAGAATAGTAAAAGAACATCTTACTTCATTGTCGCAATCCACCCCTGATCAGGCCAGTCTGCTTCTTGCTTTCATACAGAGCTGTGTGACATGTCAGCCAATTCCTGCACAACAGCTCCTCTGCTGAGGGGTAAAAGGTTAGAGATCCTCTATAAAGTGGACCATAACTTATATAAATGGTCTGGCCGTCTTAAAGCGGACCTTCACTCTGAATAAGAGTCTATCTTATATGTTTCCCACACCCTGTACATACAGATTGCTCACATTAAAAATCATCCTACCTGCATCTACTGCATGCTATGAGCCTTTAAACATCCAATATGGCGGCTTATGGAAGCCGCCATCTTATCAGGCAGCCTGCAAACAGGAAGTGCCTCCTGACTGTGCTGCTCTGCATTCTGGGACTGCTGACCTTTACCTGACTCTGTCTGAGCAAAGCACAGCTATAACCTGCAACCCTGTATCTTATCCCACTCTCCTCTTCTCAGTAAGTGTGATGCTTCTGAGTCAAGATGGCGGCGCCCGTATCCTGAATTCCTGAACAGAGTTGCAGCCCAGTGGGGGAAAGAATAATAAGTAAAGGACTAAAAACGTAAAATATATTAATTTTAGATGCTGGGGAATCGTTTTTTAAGAGTTTGGGCTTTTCATTAAATCACGCTGAAGGTCCGGTTTAATGAGATTGGAAATGTCACCCAACGTGAAACCACACAGATTTCCCTATAAACACATTGCAATCCTTGATCCCCTTGGCTGCGGATAAGCATAGGTGAGAATAAAGGGAAACCAGGGAGTGTATATAAATATATATATATATTCTGACTCCAGACCTGGGTTTGCAGATCTCCACACAGCTGTACAGTTGAAGTAATTAATTTATCAGCAGAGCTATAGCGACAGCTATGTGAAGATTCACAAACTAGGACCTGCTGGTGGACCTTGTAGGAAAGGTTTGGGGACCACTGCCCTACACAATGCCATTCTTTGGATTTCTTCGCTCAAGCTCCAGTTTGGTCACACCCCAGCTGGCTTAAAGCAGACCAACACCTGTGCAGGTATGAGTGTTGGTCCCGCCGCAATAAGACAGGCTGGGGGGGGGGGGGGGGATCCAGAATGATGGAGCCCCCCTGAACATAACCCCCCAGAAACTCCCCAAATTCTTACCTTAGCCTCAATCCTCACCAGGAATCCAGCACTGTGTTTGCCCGCCTCCCTCACATGGGAGTGGCTTTCCGGGGGCCCGAATAATGGACGCACCCACTACCAACGTGAGTGCTGGGCGACCAAGCCCCCCCCCCCCCCAGCCTGTCTTATTGTGGCGGGACCAACACCCACACATGCATGGATGTTTGTCCCCTTTACGGTAATTCAGTAGCCAATAAACAAACAAAAGGGTCATTACCACCACAGCCGCTGCATCCCACACTCTTCGGGGCCAATACATGGGGGTGGGTTGGATAGCGGGTTCGCAACCTGCCATCACTCACGGAGCACTGCCACCCCCTCTCCTTTCATTGCAATGGAGGAAGTGTACCAGTCCTGACATGCCCCTCCATTGTATTCAATCAACTAGCGCTGATCAGCTGGGCGGGGCAAAAGGTAAGTACCCTTTTGTGTTTTTCTTTGCCTGTTAAATGACCAGAGTGCTCCCCTCTCTCCAGTTAGCATTAGCGGCTGGCCCCTTTTGGCTGAAAGAAAAGGCATACCCCAAACCTAATGAAAGTGGACACAGGGACAGCAGCGTGTAAGGAGTTGGGCTGCACCGGATTCCCCCCCCCCCCAGGTGGTAAGGTGAGTATTTTTTTTTTTTTAACTGGTTTTAGCCATTCTCTGCTCTATCCAACACTGAAAATATTTCTGGAGCTTGAAAATTATTTCATGTATATACAGCTATACATACCTACCAACTTTTCAGGGTGGAAAAGAGGGCCATTTGTTAAATTAGGCCACGCCTAATGGAGGGTGTAACAGTGACAACAATATTAACACTTGGAATAGGCAAATGGATCATTTAATGATGCAGTTCTGCATGTTACACTTCAAAGAAGGACAAATGAGAACAATGAGCGACAGGGGGACATGGACTTAAAAGAGGGACAGTCCTTCCAAATCAGGGACACTTGGAAGCTATGGATATATAATCCTAATTGTTATAAGAAAATGTAGAAATTAGCATTGCATTTATAGATGTGAGTTGCACTGCTGAGACCATAGCATAGACGTCTGATATCCATTCCATATGGCTGGAATGACTCATATTTTCTGTGTCTTTTTGCTCACACAAGTGAGCTTATATTTTGAACATGCTACTATAAGGGATATGGAAGGGCACCCATCTGTCTTCTATCATACACTAAATATAGTCTTTGTGGTTGTCATTTACAGACCAACTGGGCGCTTGGCCTCGACACGTCCATATGTTGCAGGCTTAGACTTGCTGTGGAGCCTCACTATGAGATGCCGCACATACGGACTATACAACAAGCTCCCCGCAACAGCTGATGAGTGTCTGCAGCTCCAAACTAGCACAGGGCGGCATGATGACCCTCAGGCTACATATCCTGACTTGTGCATGGATGCCTCTTGTCATCTAGGCAGTGGCTGGACCAGTGATGATGATGTGGCCGCCTCCCTCCGCTGGAAACATCTACCTTTGCCGGGACATTTCAGAAAAGGAAGAATGATAAGGATCCTCCAATCACTGCAGCGCTCATCTCTGGCTCTCCTGCTCTTTGTGATGCTCTTGTCCTGGAAATCCTGTGAAGCACAAGATCCACACTGTTAGTAAGCAGAAGATGAGTCTGAGTAAACTTTGGGGAATATATCAGGAGATGCATCTGGTTTTGTTTTAGTGTGAAGAAGAATAGTGCAGATCAGATAACAGAGTCTTGGCTGGCGTAATGTGATCTTTGGAGGTGGGGGGGGGGTCTGCTGAACCTACTGTATAAGTCTTTTCAACAGAATGATGTCATGAGTCAGCAAAAACCTAGCCATGTGTCATGACCATGCCGATTATTGCTACACATAGCGTAATACCTTGTGGAATGATGTGTTCTGCCTTGCTTGACTAGGAGTATTGACCAGAGGCCAATTTTCACAGCGTACAAACAGTTCTGTTTTATCTATTATTTTCTTTTTCTTCCCTTTCTGGGTTATAATATGTAGGAAAGTATATTTGCCCATGCATGTCCCTCAGGAGCTCGCAATCTAACATGAGAGCGATGTCACTTCCATTCACTAGAAATGAGGTGGTAAAATGAGAAAGCCCAATAAGCTGTGGATGCTGTATATAGTAAGGGGAATTGATTTAAAGCAGACCAAACCCCCCCCCAAAACAACTCAATCTTCCCCACCCTAGGCACATTACAGTTCGGATGTTTTCTGTCCTCAATGCTGCTTGGTATTCGTGTTATAGTGATTTTAATTGTCCTAGTTTTCCCCAGGTATGCCATTAGTTTGACAAGATTACATTGTTCCAAACTAGCTGTTTAAGCTCCTCTCCTTGTAATCTCAAGCTGGGAGCAATTAGTGGCTATTGAAAATAATGCAAGGCCAAAAAAGGTTTAATTTTCCCCCAATTTTTCCTTTGAAGCCAAAATCCTTTGCGAGTATTTTCATGCAATTCATTACCAGGACACTAAGGGGAGTTGATACATGTTTTTTTTATTTAACCATCCATAGGACAAGGTTGGTCTGCTTTTATAAGGAACAACACCCAGGATTTTAACTTTCCAGTGCTGTTCCTCTCTAGCAGGGCATCAGATGCCCTACAATGTGAGATTCCCCCGGAAAGCACTAAAGACTTGAAGATAACGCTCAGCAGCATTGATAATGACGATAATGATTATTATTATAATAAGTGTGAAGTTAAGGAGAATATATATATATATATATATATATATATATATATATATATATATCTGTGCAAAAGTTTTAGCAGGAGTGGAAAAATCAAATAACTTAATATTCAGTTGTACCAAGTAGGTGATAAATGGACTTTCAGTCAAAGATTACTGGGGGATTGATCAACTAGGCAGCGATAAGGAATACCCCACCAAACATACTGCAGCTGTAAGCCAATATCAGGCGGTAAGACGGGGAGGCCGATTCAGTAATAGCGCCAGGTAGCGACAGATGAGCGCCAGTAGCGTGATTTTCACAGCGCCCGCTAGTATTCGCTGTGCTTGGCCGTTGTTCGGTTGTTGACAGCGGCTCATGTTGAATACGGGGTTAGGAGTCGCTGTTTGACAGGTTCCGCGCTGTATGGGAGCGCCTGACAACGAATGGTCATAGCGAACGGCTCCCAGCATATTCATTAACAAATCACGCTCAAAAAATTCTCGCGCTGTGAAAAGCTTGTTTAAACCCCAGAGCGCTGGCGGCGATGGCTTAAAAGTAGTTTTTAACCCCCAAACATGCATATTTTTTGATTAAAAAATTAAACAAGTTTTTCTAAACATTTTGTAATATGAATACATTAATATCAGACCTGTAATATCAATTCTGCACAAATTTTCTTTTTAATTTTTTTACCTTAAAAAAAAATCTAACATTGCCAAAGTGGTCACAGAATTTTTGACATTTAAAAAAAAGAAAAAAAAACATTAATAACAATTAAATATGAAGATTTAAAGATTGCTCCATTGAAATGCATTGGAGAGCGGCAGGTAGCGAGAGGTCATACCTGGCGCTGTGATGGGATTAGCAGCGGCGCTGTTCGTTGCAGTCGGCTACATGATGAATCCCGCGCTAGCTGACGCTCTCGCCGGCGCTAGCCTCATTTAGCGTGATAAATGCGTGATTGTGTCCGCCGCCTGGCGTTCTGGAGGCGGCAGCCGCCGATACCTGGCGCTAGTGAGACACTACCTGGCGCTATCCCTTGATAAATAAGGCCCTTAGCTACTACTGCATTCTCAGGATCATGGACTCCAATGTGAACCCCATTGGTTGCCGGCAGACATGTGGGAATGCAGAAGTAGATGAGCACCTCTGCCCATTTTTGGTATGCCCAGTTAATTGAACTTTATTCAACTAAATATTGGAGGTCAGCCAGTTTATTAATCTTAGATGTGCTTTTTAAAGAACCACAAAAAAGGGGAATGCTAGTGGTCAGCCAAGGAAACCGAGTGCTGCAGATTACTTACTTGCTTGCTTTCCTTTGAAGGCGGAAGCTTTTTTTCGTCCAAGAACTGCAGCCCAAACCCCATTCCTTCCATGTGGAAACAAGGCCAAGTGACTCAAAAAATAGTAACTGGGATGCAGAAAAATGGCTGCAGGTTCAGGTTGAAATGTGGCTGTAATAGACAGGTGATCTGTACAGTATTGAGCGTCAGCAAGCAACAGGGACACATGGTGGAGGTTCCTTGCAAGTTTGGGGCTGAATTTCAGCAAATGGAGTTGGAGCGTTCAGGATTAATGGTTTCCTCAATGCTGAGAAATACAGGCAGATACCGTATATACTCGAGTATAGGTCGACCCGAATATAAGCCGAGGCACCTAATTTTACCACAAAAAACTGGAAAAGTTATTGACTCGAGTATAAGCCTAGGGTGGGAAATGCAGCAGCTACCGGTAAACAGGGGAACATGGACTCAAAAGAGGGACAGTCCCCCCAAATCAGGAAAACTTGGGAGGTATGCAATAACAGTACACAGAGCTGTGGCAGCGCTATCACTAAAGAAGCTTTACCTGCTGCCATTTTAACATAAAAATCCCGCCCTCGCCTGTAGGGGCAGAGGAGCACACAGCCAGCATTGGTGTGCATCCTTCTCCCCTTTTCTGTCTCCCATTCGTTGCGTCCCTGGGCGTTCCAACCTCTTTGCTGAGTGAAGGTTGGGGACAAAAAGCGCAGACGCGCAGCCAAGCAGCTTCCAGGGAACGCTGCTCACCACCCGGGTAATGCTAAGAGCAGACTTGCTCTTAGTGGACGACTTCCCTGCCCCCTGCTCTCGGATTGACAGCAGCGATGTCGGCTGCCTTCACTCCTGCACGCCAGCTGTAAGTTTTTTCATCCCTCCCCCCGCACGCCAGGAAGTCTCTTTGCGCCTGCAGGCACCGGGAACTATTAATTCAGAAGACACCAGCACACACACCTACCTGATGAGGGGGACACAAGAGGGGGACCACATGCCCGCACTGCTCCAGCATCTTCACTGCCGACGGCGACCTGGGCTGCGCGGGGGGGCAGGCGTGGGTGCGCGGCTGCGCGCGCGCGCACCTTTTCTCCTCCATTTCACTGACTCGAGTATAAGCCGAAGGCGGCTTTTTTCAGCCCAAAAAGTGGGCTGAAAAACTCGGCTTATACTCGAGTATATACGGTACTTATCCTTCATGCAGCACTATCGGGGGAACCTGACTGACTCCAAATGCTCTCTACAGCAGGAAAACAACCCCAAACAGCCAATGTCATAGATATCTTCAGCATATATATATTAAAATTACTGATGTGTCATTTTAAATAGACTGATAGAAATAGAGGTTTGTATGTAACCATAGATTCATCAGCGAGGCTGTTCAACTGTCCTTAGCTTATCTTCATGGCATAGCTCTTTGACAATTAGCATAAAAAGTTCAGACGTGGATGATTATTTTGGGCCCTACCAGCATTTTTTATACCTGAGTTTATAGTAGACTGTTCCATGGTGCTCTTTAGGAAGAATGGTGGTGTTGTCCTTTGCAGGGCCTAGCTGGTTGGATTGGGTTATGTGAAATGATATCAAATTACATAAAATAATATACCATAATAAAAATCACCAAACCCATTTCATTTTTCACGTTTAGTGTGGTCAAACGACAGTTATGATGACGCCACTTTTATTATAAGACGCATGGATTTTAATGTGGGCAAAAGGACCATACGGGAAGCTCCAAGTGACCTCCGGGAGCAAGAAGAAAATGCAACGAATTATGGAGGCCACCATATGAACTTGCAATGGAAGGGAAAGACCTGGCCCTGTTCTGTTCTCCTCAAACTGTCTCGACACGTTTTAGTACTGGCTTTGGGGCCTAACCTGGCTTGGAGTATTTTTCCCTATGATAGCTGTGACCAGGATCTAAAGCCCACAGAGGCCCTCATTAGTCCCCTGAAACTGTTACAAGTCAGCGTGAAACCACTACTGCTTCACAGAGTCTTAAGATTCTTGGGAGATTTGGGATTTCTAGTGGAGTCCCAAAGGAAAAAAGCGTTCTCTCTGCTAAAGAAGCGAATATACAAAACTGGAAAACCAGTGAAGAAGGCCGACATACATTCTACAGGTAGGTGAGATTTTTGGTCAGTGCATGCTGGCTTGCATCTCCTCCTGTTCTGTTCTCCGCTGTGCTGCATGTTGCCTTTCCCACCTTGTTTGTGTACTCAAATGAACTCACCTCAGGTAGAGAATGGGGCATTTATTTTTATTTTTTTTTATTTTTTTTATCTGATGCCCCATGCTGGCTTTAAAAAGATTCTATATAAATCTTCCTATATAAATAGGGTCTTTGGGGTGATAAACACTTGGGATAAAATGTGCTCATTCTGACCATATAGAGCAGCGATACTCAACTGGCGGACCAGGGTCCAAATGCGGACCTCGGCACCAGATTTCCGGACCCCTGCCCTGACCTCAATTTGTAATACTGTGGGGCAAAAAAAAAAAACTCCTGTTTTTTTCCCAGTGTCTGTAGGGTTTTGGGGATGGGGGCAAGCATTTTTTTTTAGTTTTGCCTGGGGAATCTATAGGCCCTCCCCCAGTGTGATAATTTCTAACTATCCACCACTCCCCCTCCGCGACAGCCCTCCATCCGGACCTTCACCTCTCAACGGATGCCTTTAAATGGACCTTTACAAGAAGTGGTTGAGTACCCCTGATATAGAGACAACCCTTAGAAAAGTATTGGCATCATGTCATGGATGCAATTCAAACAAACTTGTAGCAAATTTTACATGGGTCAGGTATAATATTTTAGCGGTCTGCTATAGCATTGGTCATTTTGGTAGTTTTTTTTTTTATTCAGTGAAGAAGACTGTGTATTGAACAGCCGCACATCTATGAATATGTACGACAGATGACAGCTGTTCATGTGGAAAATATAAAAGATTTATAGGCATACCTTGTTCCCTCACTTTAAAGTGGAGCTAAACTGGACCTAGCGGTAGCAGTATGCGGATTCCCCCCATTACAGATAGTGTGCAGAACCCCCCTCTCCCATTACAGGCAACATGCAGAATCCCCCATTAAAGGCAGCACGCAGACCCACCATTATAGGCGACGCACAGAATCCCTGTTAAAAGCAGCATGTGGAATCTCCCGATTACAGGCAGTGTGCAAAATCACCCAATACAGACAGTGTGTCAGAATACCCCCAATTACCCATTACAGGCAGTGTGGAAACCCCCCCCTTCCCCCATTACAGGCAGTGTGGCAGAAACCCCCCCCCCCCATTACAGGCAGTGTGGCAAAATTAACCCCTCCCCTCCAATACAGGCAGTGTAGCAAAAGTAACCCACCCAATACAGGCAGTGTCGCAGAATTCAACCCCCAATATGGGCTGTGTGGCGGAATTCTACCACCCAATACAGGCAGTGTGGCAGAATTCTACCACCCAATACAGGCAGTGTGGCAGAATTTCCTATCAAACCCCCCCCCCCCCCCCCGAACATTGGTGTAGCTGTCACACACATGCACACACAACTGTGGATATATAAAATAAATAGCATAATTTTCCAACCGCATCCCTTGCTTCAGTATTTACCCACTCAAAACATCCAGTCCCATTTTTTCTGCCGTTTAAAATCTGCCCATTGCCATGCACATACTACCTTTGTAAGAGGCCCTGTGGTCGCTCCCTGGGACCCTGTTGGCACACAAAGCTGAGCCATGTAAGCCTGGATGTGGAGCTATGGAGGATATAGTGTAAGTATACTTTAATAGTCAGTAAGAAAACAGCTCCTAACAATGACTTTACCAGCCATCTAACCAATGCTATGTTGAGGGGTCTTCATATTACTGTCTTAATGCTGTCAAAGACTTGCATTATCTTTTTATTATTAGAAAAGCACATTTAGAAAGAGAAACGGCCCCAAAAATCTGGGTGTCCACTGATACTAAATTTGTACTGTATACATAATTCATTACCTAATACAGCCATAGATAAATGTATCACTTGTGCTTGGCAGGTGGAACACAGCAGCTTCTGTTCATCATTATAGCTGAACAGAGCTGTCATTCATACTACTCACGTTCAAACACAGTAAAGAACATTGGAGGTCAGCAAATGTCCAGGAAGCTGTTAAATTGCCCTCAATTCCTATTCTTGAGCCTACATTATATCTGAATCACACCTCTATGCATTTTTAAATCATTACAATGCCCCTCTCCCACCCCCAGCTTGACTATACACTTGTGGCCTGACGCCAAGTATCTACCTCTAGTTAGGACACTCTCCTATGGTATATTCACTCTCTGAAGTTGTGGCATTAAAGTCTATATGAGAGCCGCATTCAGCTCTGTAACATGGTTGGGTGCCACATTTAACACGACTAGATGGAAGTCAATCTCTAATCAAATCTTATAGAATACTACTCGAAATTGTTCCAAACATCAGTGCAGTGAAGCCCTTAAAACGCCAAGCCGGTTGCATTGCCCTAGGTACACTGTAGGGGGGGGGGGGGGGTGGAGGGCACAGGGAGAGGGTTTTTTCGACTTCTGTGGAAGTAAGTGAGGACCAAATCCAACCCTAGTTTGGATAGATTATAGAATAGATTCTATAAGAATCTATTGCCAGTCGATTCCATGTCCAGTCTGTCAAACTGGTTCTTACCTCTCCAAGATCCCCTGCTTCCCTCTAGCAGTTGTGCACACCTGCACCAGGCATATCTGAATGGCTGGCACAGGCACACACAGCTAGATGGGAAGTGGCCAGTAACCATTTACTCTGCTCATTAATATGCAACACTGGAGGAGAGCCTACACATGAGTGCCGGTGAGGTAAGTATATGGACCATCAAAGAGGGGCGTTTCAAATCAGGGTGCACTGGGTGGCACAGACCAAAGCCCTGGATAGTAATATGAAGAGTTATGCAGATCCCCCTGCACCCTAAAAAACTAAATAAGCAGGGTGCACATGTGCAAGAGGTTTCAGTGCCCACAGATGTCCCTTGATATGTGCGGCCTCAGCACATACTACAGATCAGAACCATACCTCTGTTGTTGCTTGGCCAGCCGAGAGGTAAATAGGTGCTAAACAGGAAAAGAGGTGCTTTCCTAGAAAGCACCCAACACATGGAATAATAGAATTAACGAGAAAAAGGAGGAAAGATTTTGAGAAAAAAGGAGGAAAGATTACGAGAATTAAATCTGCTTAGTCTTGAGAAAAGACGACTGAGGGGGGACATGATTAACTTGTACAAAAAATATGGGGAAACCCCATTTCAGGTAAAATCCTCCCTAAAGTCAAGGGGACACTCCCTTTAACTGGAAAAAAGAAATTCAGTCTCCGGAGGCGACAACCATTCTTTCCCATAAAAACTATAAAATCTGTGGAATAGCCTCCCACAGAAGCTTGTTACAGCACCAACCGCTGACAGCTTCAAAAAAGGATTAAATGCTTATTTAGAAAAGAATAACATTAACAGTTACTATTAGCTGTTATCAGTAAAAAAATTACTTCCCCTACCCCAACACCCTTGGATGAACTTGGTTGGACATATGTCTTATTTCAACCATATTAACTATGTAAATGTAACTCATCACTTCTTCCAGTGGGTGTAAATCATGTCTTTACATCTCAGGGCCACTGAAAGCCACTATGCATTGCCAATGATTAGCTTAAATTTTACACAGCCAAACACCTTCCAGCTGTGGACACGTTTCGAATGTTTGGTTCACATCAGCACAGGGTCGGAAGTATTTGGCTGTATGGGGTGTGAAATTTGCCAGTATGTGGAGAGACTCATGTTAGGCTTAATATAGAGGGACTACAGAGATCAAAAGACCCTCTACTCAAAGATGAAGGAATGGCAAGTATTTACATAGCACCCAAAAGAAGAAGCCTAGAGCACATTAGCCCAACAAGGGGCACTCCACATGGTGGCTTGGGATTGTGTTGGGGGCTGTGTAAATACTTTCCATTCTAGGGAAGCACCCATTTCCCTCACCTTTGAGTACTTAAAGAAGAAAATCAGAGGCCGCCCAAGTTCCACTCCTTGGTTCATCCTGAATTGGGATGCCCTGCTATGTGAAACCCCCCTGATCGCCAGTTTCACTCACCTTCTCCTGGAGCCCTCGATGTGTCTGTGTGCTCAGCCGCATCCCCGCTCACCTCTAGCCATGCCCGCGCCCGGCCTTTTCTGAATGTCAGTGGAGACGAGTGACAACGAGCGCGCTGATTGGCTGAACGGACAAATCGGCCAGTGGGAGGGAGTGGAAGGAAGGTGAGTGAAACGGGGCAACCTGGAGAGGTACACACAGCCGGGCATCCCAATTTAGCCTAGAGGAACAACACGGGAAAGTGAAATTCCTGTGTGTTGTTCCTCTGTAAGTGTAACATGGGTCTCTCCAGGTGGTGGCTTGCGACTTGTATAAGAATCCTCATGCAACTTGGGTGGTAGGCCATATCAAATCACACAGCCATATCTTCATTCCTGTACAACTGCCTATAGCTCATATGAACCTGGGATCGCCATAATTACCAAGTGTAAATGTGACCTTAGGGCTGTTGATTCTAGTCTAAACTGGCTGCTTTAAGCTAGATGAGACACAGTCCTATATCTGTCGGTCATTAGTAGATGCTGCTGGCCATGGCCTGTCAGAGTGATGATCAGTCAGGCAAGTATGCATGGCGCTTGCTGTAAGCTGCTTCTTAAGGCACAATTGGCACCTTCCCATAAAATACACTGAATGACCCAGACTAACTGTATAGCACATACTGCACACCATCCATCAAGCAAATACAAGTAAGCTTCCCATGCAGGAGACCAAGGGGGTTATTTAAGAAGGGATAGCGTCAGGTAGTGCCTTGTTAATGAGAGGTAGCGACAGGTGAACGCCGGACACGGCACGCAATTACACATTTATCAAGCAGAATCTGTTGAGCGACTGGGTAACGTCATGTAGTGTCCGATTCATCATTATCCCAGCCTCAGTGAACAGCGCCGGCGTTCAGCCTTGTAGAGCGCCAGGTATTACCTCTCGCTACCTGTCGCTCTCCCATACATTTCAATGGACGTTCCTTTTCTTCTCTTTAAACTGGGTTTTGTTTTTTTAAAATCTCAAATAATGTTGTGACCTCTTCTGGCATTTGAAAATGCTGTTTTTTTCAAAAAATGTTCATGTTTTATATATTATTGCAGAAATGATATTACAGGTCTGGCATTAAAGTGTTCATGTTACAATGTTGTTACAATGTAATTCCATATGTTTTCGCTTTGTTACCAGTGGATACATGCTGAAAAACAGACTTTAAACACACCGCCTCCTGCGCTCTGGGCTTCAGAGGAGCATTTTTCAGCGCCGGAGTTGTGTGAGGCTGTTTTTTAATGAATATGTTGTGAGTCGGTCGCACTGACCAGTCGCTAACATGCGCTCCCATACAGCGCTGTACTGGTCAAATAGCAACTCCTCACAGTGTATTCATCATTGCTGCACAGCAGAACTAGCAACCCACGGCCGAGCACAGTGATTACTAGCGGGCGCTCTGAAAATGCCTGCTACAGACGCTCATCTGTCGCTACCTGGCGTTAGTGATAAATCAGCCTGCCAGTGTCTATGCAATATATATATTTATTATACAGCGCTATGGAAGATGATTGTGCTTCATAAAGAAATGACAATAATAATGCAGTCAGTGATATATGTACTGCTTATACTATTCTATTATATCATTAGAAAAAACATGTACTTTATTTTTTTCTGCGTCTTGGTACACAACACTAAAATATATGTTAGGGCGTTTTTTAATGTATGCAATGCAAAGGCACAAACCATCTTGGCACCAATTGGCTTGGCACAAATGCTTTCAGCTTTGGTACAGGACATTGTGTCTTGTATCATGCATGCCATGTCATTGATAAGTGATAGTTCTAAGGGTTAAAGCGAAGCAACAGTCAAAACACAACAAACAGTGCTCACTTACCTTTTTCAAACTCCTGTTGTGGTAAAATTTAAAAACAATATGGCGGCTCATGCATCTGCAGGCTGCCTGTAAACAGGAAGTGCTGCTGGACTTCCTGTTACTGTGCATTGTCATTTATGTCAGTTGAATCCAGGCAGCAGCATGGCTGAGATGCTGGAGAGTAATCGCTAAACTGCCGCTACCTTTCTTTTCCAACTGTGTCAGGCTGATGGTCGCGTTTACGGTAACTCCATGCACAGGTTCTGGATTAACAGGCCGATTCTTTGTTGCAGAACTGCATGGGAGCGGCCATCTTGTCACACACATAAGCATGAGGGGAGAACTGTGCCAGAAGCAGCCCACACCAAATGCCTCAGAAACACGAGCAGCTTGTGTATTATGTTACATAAACACATACACTGAATAACCAGCTGCTATATGGAGTGTGTGTGCCCGTGAGCGGAGAGTTGCAACAATGTATCTTTATCACTGTTCACTGTGGACTCTGAATTTAAACGAACAAAGGGGGGTGGGAGCAGCTCAATCACTATTTATACAAAATTATCAACATTATTATTCAGGGCCTGGGAACTAATTTACTGCCCAGTTTAACCCTCTCATCAACTAAATATCAAGCAACAAACATGTCTAGCTGTGTGGAAAGACAGAGATTTGGTTGCACATATCTGCAGATACATGTGGAAGCCACACTGCCCCGGCAAGGCACTCTGTATTTAGTGTGGTCCCTACTCTTAATTCTGAGTCCCCAAAGTTGGGACATGCAATGCAGACAAATATCTGTGAGCTACTCACCTGGGAAGCCGCCAGCCTCCCTTTAGAACACTTCACAGGGAGAAATCCATATTACCTGAATTCCTCCCTGCTTGTGCTCATGGCAATTCAAATGAACAAAGGGGGGTGGGAGCAGCTCAATCACTATTTATAGCTAGACATGTTTGTTGCTTGATATTTAGTTGATGAGAGGGTTAAACTGGGCGGTAAATTAGTTCCCAGGCCCTGAATAATAATGTTGATAATTTTGTGATTGAGATTGAGTTGCTCCCACCCCCCTTTGTTCATTTGAATTGCCATGAGCACAAGCAGGGAGGAACTCAGCTAATATGGATTCCTCCCTGTGAAGTGTTCTAAAGGGAGGCTGGCTGCTTCCCAGGTGAGTAGCTCTCAGATATTTGTCTGCATTGCATGTCCCAACTTTGGGGACTCAGAATTAAGAGTAGGGAGCACACTAAACACAGAGTGCCTTGCCGGGGCAGTGTGGCTTCCACATGTATCTGCAGATATATGCAACCAAATCTCTGTCTTTCCACATAGCTAGACATGTTTGTTGCTTGATATTTAGTTGATGAGAGGGTTAAACTGGGCGGTAAATTAGTTCCCAGGCCCTGAATAATAATGTTGATAATTTTGTATAAATAGTGATTGAGCTGCTCCCACCCCCCTTTGTTGACTCTGAATTTACCCCACCCCCATTCAGTCAATGTAAACAATATGTATCTTAAACATTTTTCATGAGTCATCACGGCTGATGGCTTTCTACTAGAAATAGAGAATTGCACTGATATGTGAGGCATTTTTTACTGTAGGAATGGGTTTTTCAGAAGCTGGATTAATGTATGTGGCAAGATGGCCACTGCCATGCAGTTATGCAGCATAGAATCTGCCTGCTATTCCATGACATCTGCATGGAGTTAGGCCTTCTCAAATAGTTTAGGCTACTGACTGCCAAAGTGGGACATTAGGGGTGCAATTTACTGAACTTGTTTTTTAACATTTGACCTACTTTAAAGAGGAACTAAACATAGAATTTTCACTAACCCAGGTTTTGTTCCTTCTACCTGGGATATGCTCTGATGTGTAAAATCCCTCAGATCGCCTTTTAACGCACCTTTCTGGCAATTCCAAGGTGCATGCACAGTGTCAGGGTCTGGGGCCAATGGCAAGGACTCTGAAGACAGTTCTTAGTCAAATAACAAGCAATTTATTGAAAACAAAGTCCAACAGGCAAAATCTCTTAACTTCAGAGTATAATGCAGGAACAATGCAATACAGCAAGCGGGTACCTCACCAACTTTAGCAATGTCCAGTGTGTGATAATTACAGCGTATTGTAATTCCTGGATATCACAGGTCCTCTTTTGGGGCATACAAGTCCAGGCTGTTAATTCACAGGTTCCAATAACAGATAACACATAAAGTCCTTCAGCTGCAATTCAGCACTGTCAGTATTGGGAGCAGCAAGGCCCGGGCTCCTCATCCTAGCCCCTCCATCTCCACACTGGAAGCCTCAGCGGCTCCTTTTATTAGGCTTCCTTTGCAATTAGCCTCATCACCCGTGTAAGACCCGGGAGTAGGGGAAAAACCAGTAGAGGACTGGGAATGTGGACTGGGGTCCTGTAAACTCGGCATGGATCGTGCCTGATTGAGAAAACCAAGGGAGAAATAGACACCATCCAGCACTTTTCCATACACTTCACCACAGCAGGCTGACAGCCAATCAGCAGCTTACACTTCCTTTCATTTTTCTTTTACAAAGGTTTTATTAAGGTTTTCAAGTACAAAAGACAGCATATCAAAAATCACATGCTATGACATTGTCTAACAGATGTGTCTTAAACTGTTGTCAACTGAAATAAAGCTTATAGTCTCTCTGCTGACTATTATGGATCTCGTTGTCTGATTTTGTGCGCTAATGTCCTGGATTTGACGGATAAAAGGATATAAAAGAATATTTAACTGAAATTTAGTTGAACTGGTTGCTGATTAAACCTTCGAAGGTAAACCTTGATCTTAATCTTTGCTTTGGTCCAAAGTGCTGTCTTTGCTGATATCAAACATTATAGACATAGATTTTAAGAATAACACAAACAAATTTAGAGTTGGAAGAAATAGGTTTGGAGCGGGTGGGGGGGGGGGGGGGGGGGAGGTGGGGAAGTGGGTTGAGTAAGATTACCAGGGATGGTGTATTGGTGTTCTTCAGGATAGTCCAGAGGGGGGGATTTATTACACCGGGAAGACCGGGTCAACCCGGGAGTTCTGCAGGCCTATATATTCCACCCATGGGTCCCACACTTTCCTGAACTTATCCTAGGAATCATTTACTATTGCCGTTATTTTTTCATTGCAAAGGGTGTCAGATATCTCTGACCAAGGGATGGAGGGCGTTTTCCAACACCTGGCTATCGTGGCTTTCACTGCTGCGAAAATATGGAGGGCTAAATGCCATCCTGCTTTGGAGAATGTGCCCATTTTCAGAGACAGAAGGGCTTCCCAGGGGTCTTTGTTCAATGGTGTATGGAGGACTTCTGATATAACTTTATAGGCCCTATCCCATATGTCTCTAGTTACTGGGCAGTCCCAGACATGCATCATGTCACCTCTGACGTTACAGCCTCTGAAGCAGCAAGGGGGTTCTGAAGGGGAGAATTTATTGATCCGATCAGGGGTGTAGTACCATCTGAACATCACTTTGTATGCATTTTCCAGCACTAGAGCGTTACTGGATACCGTATATACTCGAGTATAAGCCGAGTTTTTCAGCCCACTTTTTGGGCTGAAAAAGCCGCCTCGGCTTATACTCGAGTCCAGGGGCGGATTCCTCTATCTAAACTGTAAAGCCGCCATCTCCTTACCTCGCTGCTGATTGAGGAAAGGGAAAGCCTATGTCGTCATCACGCATTTATAGTGCCGGCGACGCAGGCTCCAGTGCCACCTACAGGAGACACACGCACAGCGCAGCCATGATCAATCGAAGCCCGCTAATGGGATTCGCTAGTGGATGAGAACGCTGACCTCAGACCCGATCAATCGACTGCCGAGAAAACCGATCGGGTCACTGGTCCAAGTGTGTGAGAACAGCGGCGGCTGGCGGCTGCAAGGTGGAGCTGAATGGAGCGACCGGCGGCAGGAGGAGGAGGAGGGGAGGGGGACCCCGCTGCCCCTCTGCAGGGTAACCTCGGCCAAACCCTGACCCCCGACACCTGCGCGTCTGTGTGTGTGTCTCTTTCTGTGTGTGTCCTTTTCTGTGTGTGTGTGTGTGTGTGTGTGTGTGTGTGTGTGTCTCTTCTGTGTGTCAACTCCAATTCCAATTGAAAAAAGCCGCCTCGGCTTATACTCGAGTCAATAACTTGTTCCATTTTTTCGTGGTAAAATTAGGTGCCTCGGCTTATATTCGGGTCGGCCTATACTCGAGTATATACGGTACTTTCTTAGTTTGGCCCCAAATGCTTTGCCAAGCTTCTGGGGGCTTTGTATCTCCCAATTCTGACTCCCATCTTGCCATATAGGCGTGCCTGATCGGGTTTGGTGTGGTGGCCAGAACTGAGTATATACCAGAGATGAGTCCGCCACTGAAATGATCGCATATGCATCTAAGTTCAAAGTCTGTTCTCCTATAAGGAGGGGAGGATTGTTTTAGTAAGCATTTAATAAAGTGTTGTATTTGAAATAGTCTGAACATCTCATGTGGCGGGAATGGATCTCTGGGTGACAGCTCTTGCATAGATTTCATTCTTGTCCACTATCATAAGATTTTTCTGTGTCCACCAGTTAAAGCTGGTTGGATGTGTGATTCCCGGAGGAAACATAGGGTTGCCTAACAACGGAGCGGCTGGTGTGTCACTTCCTTTCATTTTTACTATGTGGTCCTGAGCTCAGAGTGGCAAGAAAAGCAGAATGGTATATAGAAATGGCGCTTCTTAGCTAAAGGTGAGCAGGGATGCAGCTGCCGCCCGTGCATGTGCCATAGGATTGCTGGCAAGGTGACTTTATTGGCGATCAAAGGGATCTTACACATTGCGGCATTCCCAAATCACAATCCCCAACAAAGAGGGAGACCACCGTCCCCAGAGTTTTACATATTCATACTTCCAATCCAGTGGCTGCTCCTCTTTAAGTCAAGATGATTCTCGGCTTCATTTCCGAGCTGCGTATTATTTAGTGTTTTTGACCTGAACAAACTGAACTGACAGAAGAGCAGAAATCCCTTTGTGGCCGTTCGGATAGTAATTTATACTTCATTTGATATGCTCTGATGTCTCTGTGGCCAAAGATACCTGGATGTTTTTGCAATTATGGCTGGGGAAATGGAAAATCTGATGCTAGTCTTGCACATCATTTTCAAGGTTAACAAATTAAACAATCAAGAAGATTCATCTGATGCTACAGATGTCTTTGTTTTTTTTGCTTTAAAGTTATGATCAAAATGACCAATGGGATATATAAATGATTGATTGTGTTTAATGAATGAATCATGAATTTTACGTGATCATATTTTGGCCATTTTAAAACGTTTCCCATCAAAGAGAGTTCACATTTAGTCCTCATTGTTCCTCTTTGCTTATACCTGAGGAGAGCAGGCTGCGGCTGTGGGTGTGCGGCTGTCTTGGAGAGTAAGCTTTCTCTGTCAGTCACCCACTTCTGTGGACTTTTCCTTTAAAGTGGACCAAAATCCAGGATTTTGACTATCCTGGGCTTTGGTCCTTTCCCCTGTGGCACCCCGATCGGGTGTGCCCTGCTGTGTGAAACCCCCCAGATCGCTGAAGCCAACTCACCTCTTCCGCGCGGCCACTCATCCAATCAGCACACTCAAAGCTGCAGACGTCACGTCATCTAAGGCTTCATCTAAGACCAGCTGCTCCGAGTGCACTGGCGGCCGCATCCCCCTCTACCCTCTAACAGGGAGCGTGCCCGCGCTGGCCATACACAAATGCCTGGCATGGACACGCGCCCTGCTAGAGGGATAGCTGAGATGCCGCCGCGGCTCATTGGACTGGGAAACACAGTAAGTGTATGGGACGACCTGGGGGGGTTTCACACAGCGGGGCATCACAATTTTGGATGCCCCGGGGGGAGGGAATCGATCGTCCCGGGAATCTTACAGATTCTCGGCAATACACAAATGCCTGGCAGGGACACGCGCTCGGCTAGAGGGATAGCTGAGATGCCGCCGCGGCTCGCGTATGCGTCATTGGACTGGGAAACACAGTAAGTGTATGGGACGACCTGGGGGGGGTTTCGCACAGCGGGGCATCACGATTTTGGATGCCCCGGGGGGAGGGAATCGATCGTCGATCGTGGTGGGTTTTGGTCTACTTTAAGCTTCAAATTCAGGGACGAGTTAAATTCAGGCCAAATTTTTGCAGTTCAGTTTGGTTCGGCCAAGATAGATGTTAGGTCAAAATATCATTTTCTCTTTTAACAATAAAAAAAAAGCTTTTTATCACCATTAATCTATAGATAATAGTGAGTTTAATGTTTGGCCACCTGGAACTAGGAAGAAGAACATAGAAGAAACCCACTTTAACTATAGTAAACCTCAATGCTAGAGGTCCCCGTTAAAAGAATAATGTATTTTTACAGTGAAAGAATAGTCCCACTTTAAAGTGAATTTGCAATCGCCGTGTAATAATAAACAGGAAACATCTCCTGGAATTTACCCCAAGGTGTCACAGTCTACTTCTGGAATATGTGAGAAGCAATTGCATGTAGGATAATTTGCCCTGGATCTTGCCAGTATCTGTGATGGGGCAAACCAGAGTGAATCGGCAAGATCCGGGGGGGAGGGCGAAACCAGACCAAAAGCCCATTACTAATTATCCTATTACTAATAATCCTATGATAATTATCACTTATCATAGGATAAATAACTTGCTTTTTGTGAGCAAGGGAAATTATATCTATGCTTGGCTTTTCAAAATCATTTATATTTTGCTTTAAAATAAATTACTTATATTTTAGATTACAGAGCAAAATGATACATGATGTAGCTTTATAATGTATCCTGTGCATATCTCCTTTGTCACAGTGTTAGGCTGTGCAGCTATGGTAACACTGTACCATTGGAGGGGCAATGCTGCCCCCTGTGGAGGAGCCTGGAAGTGTCATCAGAGAAGCTCAGATTGAGTTTTATTATCCTTTGAAGCAGCTACTGTCTGTGGTTTGCATTACTCTTATGATTCTCACTGAAATCAAGTTATCTTAGGCTGGACACTTATCTTAGCTGAGAGAAACACAGGAAACCCCGACCGGATTTCAGCGCTGAAGATGTTAGGCCGCGGTCTGTTTTATATGATTGAATTGCAGGCATGACACATTCATTGTGCCTAGCGGGAAGCTTCCCATCTCACACCCACTGATTGGGTAGAGGTGAGGAAAGATGGGTGATAACTGCCCAGTCACCAGGATGCAGATGCAGCAATGGGAGGGTAGCCTACAGGAAACAAGTCCACAGGGAGCAGAACTGCAGGGCTGGCCCAGATACATGTGTGTGAAACTGCGCCGCTTCTCATGTCAGATAAGTCTACAGGAGAGGTGACTTCACATTGCCAGCTCTTTTATGCCACTATTTATTATTAGCAGATTTTTCTAACATATACGATTTTCATAATCTTTAATTTACGTTTTTCATAATCTTCCCTATTCTAGCAAACCCATAATCTGTTTTATATAAAAGGTGCTGATATATATATATATATATATATATATATCTGAGCTTTCTTTTTACTCGATGATGTAATAAAAATGCTCTTGCTCTATATATTACACAAGAAGCCCGATTTCTCACATCACTTTAATTTGGTCGCACAACGCTGCCTGTCTCTAGCCATTTCAGAACTGCCTTATTGGTCTTGCAAAGGAGCTTTCACACAAACTGGCGTAGCAGTGTGATGTACACTGCCATCATGTTGCTGTATGCAGCGTTTCGGAAGCATTGAGACACAACAGTTTCCACAAACATTAACAGCATGAAACAAGCACATACATGTGTAGCTAACTAAAAAACATGTTTGGGATCAAAAATGATATGTTGTTAAATAAAAATACTGTACTTCAGACAGGACACATACCAGGCATAGCCTTGAAGGCCAACTTCCAGCCATGCCCGGGCCTCTATGCCCTTCGATGACTGCTCCTTGGGTGAACACCAGACATGTGCTGATGGGCACCAGACTCTTCGGTCTACCCTGGCTACTAGGGGTATGGGTAAAGAAGTGGGGGTAACAGTAAGTCACTCGCTGCAATGCAGCCAGGTAAATTGTTGCCCCTACAAGCATAGGATCCCTTGGACCCATTACCAATTCACAGTAAGGAAAAAAAAGCCACACAAAATGAATTGATTGATCTAACTTTAAACTCCACTAAGCTCTGCTGTCTTCATCCAGCATTGGGTGGTGGCCTCCCACTAGTGGGCGTCTCTGGGGTCCACCATCAGCTCATCTGCTGCTGGCAGAAATAACCTCTCTGTCGATGATTGGAAGGAAGGAGGACAAGGGTCGCCCTTCCAGGCTGGCTCTAAGCGCTCCCGGATGAAGGGAAGTATATATATCCCATTGCTTGCACTGGGAATCTCCTACTGACCCCTAGCTGTAAAATGATGCTAGGGGAATCCCAGGGAAGCCATCCGCTGGGGTATAAATACCCCTCCCTTTGGTTGGAAGCACCAAGGGACCCCTATACTGGTTCAAAGGTTAGGGGAGCAGCAAATTACCTGCCAGCATGGCCGGGGAGGTAAGGAAGAGCCCAGTACCCATTGGAGTAGCACCAGACCTGTGCCAAAGGGCATGGGGCAGGTGTTTTGTCATGGCCAGAGGCTGGCTGTTCAGCCTCAAATCTATGGGGACCACAGCCTTTATACCTGGCGTGCCGGCTGGGAACTTCGGGGAGGGGGACCCAATGTCATTTCTTTTAAAAAATGAAAGACGCACAATGCAACTTCAAATTCATGTAAAATCTGGGTTTCTACATGTACTTGCGTTGCGCACAGTAGACTTTTCTGGGACTGGCTCTGCGGCATGCAGCAAGTCTTTTTGCCCTGAGACGCATGTCGGGGGTGTAATTTGGGGCACTAATGGAATTTCTTTGGCACTCTAGCTTTATAAATCAGGCCCTAGGTATCTTTCCTGTTATTATTACTCTGCACCCTAATATACCCCACACCTGCCCTTATGCTTTATCACACTTAGGGGGTTATTTAAGAACGGATAGCGCCAGGTAGTGCTTTGTAGTGGCAGGTAGCGTCTGGTGAACGCTGGGTGCTGTGCGCAAAACCACATTTAAGAAAGCGATTCTGGTGAGCGACTCGAACAGCGCCAGGTAGCGTCACATGTATTATTACAGGCAGCTCAGCGTATAGGCTCAGGAGCGCCATGTAGTACCTGTCGCTCTGTAGCGCTCTCCCATACATTTCAATAGGCTTTTATTAGTTGTGTATAAATAGCGTGTTTGGCAATTAAATAGTTTTTTTTTGCTCAAATCATTGTGTGACCTGGCTGCAAACAAACACTTATATAAATTTTTGGGACTTTTTATATTTTTATGCAGAATTCTATTTACAGGTCTGGCACTAAAGTGTTATTTTCCAGTGTTAAAACAATATAATTCCATGTGTTTTTGCTTTGTTACTGGTGTATATGTGTTCAAAAACAGACTTTAATCACACAGCGTCTGGCGCTCTATGCTACAGTGCCCAGCTTTAGAGAGCCAGTGCTGTGTGTGTAGTTTTTTGTTAAATATGGTGTGGAGCACCGAGTGCCGGACGCACTGAGCTGCCGCTACCTGTCGCTCGCTGCAGCGCTGTAATGTTGTTACAGCACCCAACACACATCACATTCATCAATGCCGGCCAGGTTGCTACAGCGACCGCAACTCCAGGTTACAGATCCCGATACCCACTTACAGCATCTACTAGTGCCGCTATACAGGAGCTCATCTGGCAATACCAGGCGCTAGTAGTGAATCAGTCTCCACAACAGAGGTAAATGGTTGTTGGACAGCGATTCACGTGCTGTAAATGAAATCACCCAGTGAGGTATATATGTGAACTTTCCCATTAAAAATAATGGGCAGCATTTTTCTTTGCTTTGTGACTGCGTTGCCGAACACAACCCAAGAGGAGTGGTGTGAATAGAGCCTTATACATTTTGCCTGGTCTAACTGAAGGACTTTTAATGGTGTTGAGCTTTTGTTTGAGAGATTTTATCTAGAACTGCAACGAGCAATGCACACCACACTGATAAACACACCGACCAACACACATCACATTCATCAATGCTGGCCAGGTCACTACAGCGACCGCGACTCTAGGTTACAGCGCCGATACCCGCTTACAGCGTCTACTAGCCGTCGCTCTAACTCTAAGCGCTGCTATACAGACTCTCATCTGGCAATACCTGGTGCTAGTGGTGAATCAGCCTCCACATTAAAAGTCCAAGCAGCCATCTGGGAAATCTCCTCCCACTTTCTCTGACACATCAGCTACTGTCCTAAACTCTCAGACTTTTTTATAGCGTGACAAACATCATTTTAAGTAACAGTGATACTTGAAGACACTACATGATGTCACCAGCTCTTGGTGTATCCTGTACAGCAATATATAGGAAACAGGAAAGTCAACCCTCTTGGTCACTAGAGTAGCACACGTAAGGGGAAATCCTTCCTGCTGGGTCACAGCACGCAATAAAGACCACTAATACAACATTATGACTGTAGGGAGTTGCTGTAATCTTATGCCCCTTGGTAAAGTCCAGAGCCTAGGTAAGCTTTATATCTATGGCCTCCTACCAATGCCATTTCAAAAGGATCTCTTTCTACTTGAGCAATCTTTTATTTTAGCTTCAAATCATTTGGAAAATTAAAAATCTCTTTTATGTTTTATAATAGGTGTGTTGCAGACTGGATGCAAATATTCTAATAGGAATTCTTAGCAGTTGGAGTGCCTGAAAAATATATAAAAAGAGCCAAATTAGCATGTTGCTCTAATCAACCAGCTAAATCCCAAAAAAGAACATATATTGGTTGCTCTTAAACGGGTCCAAAACCCTGGTGACCTGCTCCAGTGACTGCTCATTGCTGTGCCGCTGTAGCCCTAATTCTAGCAGTCACTCAGGGGAACCCAGAATTTCTATTTTTTCTGGGGGGGGGCATGAGCACCAATAAGGAGGGATGTGCTGTGGAGGGGTGAGATGGGGGTGAGTGGCTGAGTAGGGTCCTGGTTACAGGAGTGACACTTTAAAATGATTGTCCATGCTAAGTATAAAATCAAAGTATTCATTCCTTACCCCAAGAAGATAATTTATCCTACTTTGCTGCTGATTAAAAGGGCTAAAGCTGAGATCTAACCCCTTCTCTGCAGCCATCTTTTTCCTGCTTGATCTTTTTGTCAACGCTGAAAGGTAGCTGGAACTGCAGTCCTCCTGCATCACATTATGTTGGACATCATCCACATGTCTGTACAGGAAATAAGAAATCATTACCAGCACGCTATCGCTAGACTAGGCACCTATGCTTTATTTTCATACATTGCACCTGGTTGGCTTTTGGAGTTGAGACAATCCCCAAGTAAGAGGAAGAAGCTCTCTCCTATTTAGTTAAACTGATTGTCCAGGCACACTCAAAAGTATCCCTATCTTTAAAGTGGACTAACACCCATCTATAAGATTCCCGGGCTGATCAGATCCCTCCCCGCGGAGCATCCGAAATCGAGATGCCCCGCTGTGTGAAACCCCCTAGGACGCCCCATTCACCTTACCTTACTCCCGTTCCAACGGCGCATGCGCGGGCCGCATCTCGCGCTTCTCTCTAGCATGGCCGGCGCGGGCGCGCTCCCTGTTAGAGGGAAGCGCAAGATGCGGCTGCCAGCGTGCTCGGAGCCGCTGTGGTTGTCCGTCCCTTGTACGTGCATACCACAGCGGATCTGAGCGCGCTGATTGGACGAGGCCCGCGCATGCGCCGTAGGAACGGGGTGAGGTGAGTTTTTTCTGCCATACTGGGGGGTTTCACGCAGCGGGGCACCCCGGATCGCCCCGTGGAAGTGGACCAAAACCCAGGATAGTGAAAATCCTGGGTGTTGTCCACTTTAAGAGCTACACATGCCAATGCTCTCATTGTACTTTTTTTCATTTTTAAATATGAACCTATATTGCCAGATAAATTTTAAATGTAAGTTGTACCTTATGTTCCTCATGTCCTCAGTGATGGGAGTGGCAGGGCTATACCTGTGTGCATTTCAGTGGAGTGAGCTGAGCTGTGACTGAGAGAGCTCCATTTTTAGTCTATCACTAACAGAGGGAGTGTCAACCTGACACGAGTCTCAGGATGAAATTGGTGGTCCTGATCAGGGGGGGGGAGGCGTTTTTAGATGAAAGTACAGTTAGCAGACAGAACTGCAATAAAGCTTCTTTATTTTGAATTTTATTTTCCTTAGCATAAGCATGAAACCTTCAGAATAGTCTCATTTTATGTCCATACGAACATTTATTTATTTTGCTATGCAGTAAAATGAACATTTCAGCAACCTGCCTTGAATTATTTCCCACCATTCAGAAGTGTTACTATAAATATTTAGTCCCCATACCATCTCAATTATAGGGCACACAAGCTTGCCGTCTCTAGATTAAAAGGGAACTGTGCTTGGTAGTCCCTATGACACTATCCTAAGCAAATGCCATACATATGTTCTTGCTTATCAATCAGAGGCAGCAGAGCTATATACAGTATATATATATATATATATATATATATATATATATATATACTGAATAGACATTTTATTTACAATTTCCTGGCTCCTGCCAAGTAAAATCACTTTCAGCCTGCATAATAAAAGGCCCTGTGACCCCCATAGCAGCACATGGACTGCTTTGTTAAAGTGAACCAAAACCCAGGACTTTGAATATCCTGGGTTTTGGTCCCCAATCAGGGGTGCCCCGCTGTGTGAAACCCCCCAGGTTGCCGAGCCCAACTTACCTTTAAACGGTCCTATGGCGCATGCGTGGCCGCTTGTCCAATCAGCACGCTCGGAGCTGCTGACGTCACGTCGTCTAAGGCTTCAGCTAAGCCAGCGCATCCCCCCTTCCCTCTAACAGGGAGCATGCCCGCGCCGGGCATTCACAAATGGGGATATGAGGGATAGCGGGGATGCGGCGCAGCTCGTACATGCGCCATTGGACTGGGAAGCAAGGTAAGTGTATAGGGCGACCTGGGGGGTTTCACACAGCAGGGCATCTCAATTTTGGATGCCCGGGGGGGGAGGGAATCAATTCTATACGATTCCCGGGCAGATTGCGCTGGGTTTTGGTCCACTTTAAACACATGCCTTCCATGTTTAGGACATGCATCTGATGATTGTTCTCTGTGTAGCCATAAAGCATTGGTCTTCTGGTTTTGCGGCTAATGCAAATGCCACCTTGCAGCCACCTAGGAATACTGTCTGCTGGGAGTGCAGGGGCCAGAGCTGTAGGTTCTGCAGGGTGGAACTAAGATGCCAGTGCATTGTTTACTTGGTGCTTTGAGTGTAAAGCCCTTGGGGAATCCAGCTGAAATCTTAGTTCCACCCTGCAGAACCTTCAACTTTGGTTCCTTCTAAGAGAACACAGCATTGCGGGGTAGCGCCTTGGGATAAGCTGAACCACAGTGGGCCCCCTTTCCTATTACCTAGAGCTCCCACATTGCGTCAAAGCACTGTGGACGGAGAGTCTTTTTTTAGTGGGGCACACTATCAGTTTTGCTTGGGGCCCTGTGAAACCTCTGTACACCCCTGGCAAATGCTATACCTAAATGGACACACTGAGGTTAGTTACAATACTGTTCTGATGAAGATGGTTGGGAAACCTTTGACTGTATAATCAAAATTAAAAAGATCCTGTAGTGAGAGAAATATGGGAGGATGCCAGCAGTTTTCATGCTGCTCCAACACCTGATATACATAGTACATGTTTCGCTGGCCCTACAGCTATGCTTGCACTTTACGTGTGTTTTTCATTTGTTTTTAATCAAAAAATGCAGTAGATACAAAAAACAAATTACATTACAAAATGCATGCAAGCTAACTCGTTTAGACTTTAACTAAACATTTGAGTTGAACAAATATCTGTAGGCATATAAAACATGGGTGACAATTTTGGAATATGCATTACACTAATGATATTCAACTGGCGGCTCGGGGGTCTGAATGCAGCGTCTGATTTCCGGACTCCTGCCCTGACAGTCCTGCACTCAGGTGCTTCTGTGTTGCCATACTCAGAGCTGCCCCCTTGATCGGATATGTAGTGCTTAGTCTTCTTGCCAGGGTAATGGTACCTAGCATTGCAATATGAAGTACTGCACACGCAGGAGGTGGCATTGCAAGGTACACACAAACTGGTTTCTCGGTTACTTTGCCCCATCCAAACCTTTCCCTCTGCCCCAGCACAGCCCCATCTATACCTGTCCCATCATTTTGTCCCCACAGCTCAGTCCCATCTATTCCTGTCCCCCCAGTTCTGCCCCATCCATATATATAATTCTGCCCGCCCAGCTTTGCACCATCCATATCTATTCATGTCTCCTCAGCTTTGCCCCATCCATCCCTGTTCCCTCAGCTCTGCCCCTTTCATTCCTGTCCTCCCATTTTAGCCCATCCAATCCCTGTCCCCTCCATCCAGCCCAGTCTCTCTGCCCCATCCATTCTTGTCCTCCCAGTTTTACCCATCCAATCCCCGGCCTCCCAGCTTTGCCAATCCATTACTCTTTATTCCAGCTCTGGCCATCTACCCCCCCCCCCCAACTCTGCCCATTCATTGCTGTCCTTCTAGTTCTGCCCATCCTTCCCTTATCCCAGCTCCTTCTCCATGCCCTTCCTGTTCTGTCTATCCATCCCTCTTCCTTCTCTCCCATTCATACCTCTCCCCAGAGCCCTATCTATCCATCCTTCTTACCAGCCCTTATTGCTAGTGGGCCCTAGTCCACCCCTGCACAGGGCCTGCACAGAATGCAAGGGGTGGTTAAAGCAGTGTGCTGTGGGCCAGACCTGTAGTTCTGTGTGGCCCAAAAAAAAAATTTCTGTATCTTCCCAGTGCCAATAGGATTTTTGGAGCAGCCTTTTTTGGTTTGCCTGAGGAATCTATAGTCCCTCCTCCAGTTTGCTGATTTCTAACTATCCACCCCCCCGCAACAGCCCTCTGTCGTCCGGACCGTCACCGTTCACCGGATGTCCTTACATGGAAGAAGTGGCTGAATATCTCTGCACTACACGATTTAAAGTTGCATATAAATAATGTGAAGATTTAAGGGGGGACAGCAAAAGGGTTAAAGTGATTCAGCAGCCAAATAAAAAAACAAAAGGGTACTTACCCTCTGTTCCGCGCAGCTGATCGGTATTAGTCCATCAATCAGTAACTCACCTGATCGCTGCCGAGGTCCGAACAAAGAGGTGGGGCCAGGTTTGCGACCTGCCATCAGTTGCAGGGTACCCTCGCTATTCATTTCAGTGAAGGTAGTGTCCCGAGGCCTGACACGTCTCCCTTCCATTGAGTTAATAGAGGCCATGGCTGCGCTCCTGTGACTGATAGCTGGGGGAGGGGGGGCAGGACCCGACCCGCACGAACCAATCAAAAAAGTTTAGGCCCCGGGGAATCTGGGAAGTTAGGGATGCAGTGCTAGCTCAGATTCAGGGTTCAGCTGCATGGGACAAATCGTAATTACGCTTTTGGGTTTTTTTTTGTATGGCTGTTGAATGATTTAAAAGTGTAAAAATAATGTAGGGATTAAAAAAGTTGAAATCAAAGATAGTTACATCCAGTGGCATAACTATATGTGACCAGCCCTGGTGCAACCATGAAATCATGGCTCATAGGCTGAAACAGCAGTAACATGTGGTGCTTCTTTTTCCTGTATATATTGCCATGGCAGAACAAATCAAAAAAAGGTGAAGGAGCCACAATGATGGGGCCCCTGACATTAAACCGGACCTTCAGCATGATTCAGCATGAAAAGCCCAGACCCTTAAAAAACGATTCCCCAGCATCTAAAATTAACATATTTCAAGTTTTTAGTCACTTATTATTCTTTCCCCCACCAGGCTGCAACTCTGTTCACGACTTTAGGATACGGGCACTGCCATCTTGCCTCAGTATCACACATACTGAGGAGAGGAGAGGGGGATAAAGTATAGGGGGGGCGGGTAAAGCTGTACTTTGCTCAGACAGAGCAGAGCTGGGGTCAGGGAAAGGACAACAATCCCAGAATGCAGAGTGGCACAGTCAGAAGACACTTCCTGCTTGCAGGCTGCCTGATGCTCCATGAGCTGCCATCTTGGATGTTTAAAGGCTCATAACATGCTGTAGATGCAGGTAGGATGATTTTTAATGTGAGCAATCTGTATGTACTCATTATTGCCTCAGCACCTGGGGGTTTCACAAAGCATGGCATGCCAAATTGGGATGCCCCTAGGGGGTCAAAAAAACTCTATAAATTATAATACAGTGTTTGGTCCACTTTAAATGCCAGAAACGCAGGTAGGAAGAGAATTGTGTTGGCTTACCTGCTGCTTTCAGCACAATACTTAATGGCAGTGTGAGAAGCTGCAAATACATTGCCCCCGAGCAGTCTTCACGCCACGCAGCATGGCATCCGAGCTACAGGTTGGGGACTAATGTCTTAGCATATAAGTGCCAGGTTCATTCAGCCTCGTGGTATCCACTGACATCTGAAGAGGTTTTTGGGTGGAGTGATCCTTTAGTGTCTGTAATCTGATAGAAATTATTTGTGGAAATGGAGGTCGCTTCATTTTGCAGTGGCACAATGACCCATACCACCATTCTAGGGAGTACTGCACCACAATCCTCTTGTGGATCATCCAGATGAGACAGCACTTGATTGCTATGGTGTTATAGCCATACACGCTCAGAGATGAGACCTGTTAACTTTGAGTAGGCTGCCTAGCCATCTTATACTGTGTCATGCCATTATCAGGGGGAGACTGGCACCTTCTAGACTGGAAGGTAGAAGTGGCCTGCTTAGAATAGGGTTAGTCATGTGGGCCTCACCTGCTTGACATTGGTCACCTATCAACCCCAATGCTGCATCAGTCCCAAGTGGAACTCTGTATCCACCTTTCTGCACATCAGTGATGGCCCCATTTCTGTGCTCCTTCTGCCCTCTCCAGTCCTTCCTGTGTCTCTGTGGCTCTTTATTTACTGTTCACGGTTACAAGTCTCTGGTTGTTTCTTTAGCTCTCTACAGCCCCTCAATGGTTCTGTATTGTATGCCAAATTCTTAGGAAATTAGCTCTGGTAAATGAAGTAGGAACCCCCATTACTTATGGACAACTTGTCTCATTCAAACAGTGTGTTTTTTTCTGATTCTGCTTTTATTGAGGTTTACTGATATCACTTGGCAAGATCTGCTGAGAGGTTTGGTTTGCTCCAAGTTCAGGGTTAGCTTATTGACAGGCTTATTTATCTGTTAGCAGTATGGGGTAAGGGCAAACAAGTACGTCAGAGGAGCCCGGCATAGCTGGCATGTGACTAATGCCCATTATACACACACGGATTTTACAGGGTTTCATTCTACTTCCAGCTAACATCTTAATTTGATTAGAATGTTGCAATAAGGTATAATTCAAGGGAATGTTTGTGTGGGACTGTAGACATGCTTTCATTGTGTCACTTCTAATTGGTAGCAGGCTAGTGATACTGATACTGGAATAGATATATGCAAGCCACAAAGCTTCCAATCTGATTTGTACAATCTTTGTACAAAAAGTGTAGTATAAGAATAATGCATATCTCATCTGTTATTCTGTCATCCTCTGCAGTATAAGAGTGCCATTGCTGGTCACATACCCTACAAAGCTACCTGTACAATCTCTATACAATCCTACCCAAACTCTGCAGTATAAGAGTGCCATTGCTGGTCACATACCCTACAAAGCTACCTGTACAATCTCTATACAATCCTACCCAAACTCTGCAGTATAAGAGTGCCATTGCTGGTCACATACCCTACAAAGCTACCTGTACAATCTCTATACAATCCTACCCAAACTCTGCAGTATAAGAGTGCCATTGCTGGTCACATACCATACAAAGCTACCTGTACAATCTCTATACAATCCTACCCATCCTCTGCAGTATAAGAGTGCCATTGCTGGTCACATACCATACAAAGCTACCTGTACAATCTCTATACAATCCTACCCATCCTCTGCAGTATAAGAGTGCCATTGCTGGTCACATACCTTACAAAGCTACCTGTACAATCTCTATACAATCCTACAAACACTCTGCAGTATAAGTGTGCCATTGCTGGTCACATACCCTACAAAGCTACCTGTACAATCTCTATACAATCCTACCCTAACTCTGCAGTATAAGAGTGCCATTGCTGGTCACATACCATACAAAGCTACCTGTACAATCTCTATACAATCCTACCCAAACTCTGCAGTATAAGAGTGCCATTGCCGGTCACATACCCTACAAAGCTACCTGTACAATCTCTATACAATCCTACCCAAACTCTGCAGTATAAGAGTGCCATTGCCGGTCACATACCCTACAAAGCTACCTGTACAATCTCTATACAATCCTACCCTAACTCTGCAGTATAAGAGTGCCATTGCTGGTCACATACCTTACAAAGCTACCTGTACAATCTCTATACAATCCTACCCAAACTCTGCAGTATAAGAGTGCCATTGCCGGTCACATACCCTACAAAGCTACCTGTACAATCTCTATACAATCCTACCCAAACTCTGCAGTATAAGAGTGCCATTGCCGGTCACATACCCTACAAAGCTACCTGTACAATCTCTATACAATCCTACCCTAACTCTGCAGTATAAGAGTGCCATTGCTGGTCACATACCTTACAAAGCTACCTGTACAATCTCTATACAATCCTACCCAAACTCTGCAGTATAAGAGTGCCATTGCTGGTCACATACCATACAAAGCTACCTGTACAATCTCTATACAATCCTACCCAAACTCTGCAGTATAAGAGTGCCATTGCTGGTCACATACCCTACAAAGCTACCTGTACAATCTCTATACAATCCTACCCTAACTCTGCAGTATAAGAGTGCCATTGCTGGTCACATACCATACAAAGCTACCTGTACAATCTCTATACAATCCTACCCTAACTCTGCAGTATAAGAGTGCCATTGCTGGTCACATACCATACAAAGCTACCTGTACAATCTCTATACAATCCTACAAACACTCTGCAGTATAAGTGTGCCATTGCTGGTCACATACCCTACAAAGCTACCTGTACAATCTCTATACAATCCTACCCATCCTCTGCAGTATAAGAGTGCCATTGCTGGTCGCATACCCTACAAAGCTACCTGTACAATCTCTATACAATCCTACCCAAACTCTGCAGTATAAGAGTGCCATTGCTGGTCACATACCCTACAAAGCTACCTGTACAATCTCTATACAATCCTACCCATCCTCTGCAGTATAAGAGTGCCATTGCTGGTCGCATACCCTACAAAGCTACCTGTACAATCTCTATACAATCCTACCCAAACTCTGCAGTATAAGAGTGCCATTGCTGGTCACATACCTTACAAAGCTACCTGTACAATCTCTATACAATCCTACCCAAACTCTGCAGTATAAGTGTGCCATTGCTGGTCGCATACCCTACAAAGCTACCTGTACAATCTCTATACAATCCTACCCTAACTCTGCAGTATAAGTGTGCCATTGCTGGTCGCATACCCTACAAAGCTACCTGTACAATCTCTATACAATCCTACCCAAACTCTGCAGTATAAGAGTGCCATTGCTGGTCGCATACCCTACAAAGCTACCTGTACAATCTCTATACAATCCTACCCTAACTCTGCAGTATAACAGTGCCATTGCTGGTCACATACCCTACAAAGCTACCTGTACAATCTCTATACAATCCTACCCAAACTCTGCAGTATAAGAGTGCCATTGCTGGTCACATACCCTACAAAGCTACCTGTACAATCTCTATACAATCCTACCCAAACTCTGCAGTATAAGAGTGCCATTGCTGGTCACATACCATACAAAGCTACCTGTACAATCTCTATACAATCCTACCCAAACTCTGCAGTATAAGAGTGCCATTGCTGGTCACATACCCTACAAAGCTACCTGTACAATCTCTATACAATCCTACCCTAACTCTGCAGTATAAGAGTGCCATTGCTGGTCACATACCATACAAAGCTACCTGTACAATCTCTATACAATCCTACCCTAACTCTGCAGTATAAGAGTGCCATTGCTGGTCACATACCATACAAAGCTACCTGTACAATCTCTATACAATCCTACCCTAACTCTGCAGTATAAGAGTGCCATTGCTGGTCACATACCATACAAAGCTACCTGTACAATCTCTATACAATCCTACCCATCCTCTGCAGTATAAGAGTGCCATTGCTGGTCACATACCATACAAAGCTACCTGTACAATCTCTATACAATCCTACCCATCCTCTGCAGTATAAGAGTGCCATTGCTGGTCACATACCATACAAAGCTACCTGTACAATCTCTATACAATCCTACCCAAACTCTGCAGTATAAGAGTGCCATTGCTGGTCACATACCCTACAAAGCTACCTGTACAATCTCTATACAATCCTACCCAAACTCTGCAGTATAAGAGTGCCATTGCTGGTCACATACCATACAAAGCTACCTGTACAATCTCTATACAATCCTACCCAAACTCTGCAGTATAAGAGTGCCATTGCTGGTCACATACCATACAAAGCTACCTGTACAATCTCTATACAATCCTACAAACACTCTGCAGTATAAGTGTGCCATTGCTGGTCACATACCCTACAAAGCTACCTGTACAATCTCTATACAATCCTACCCATCCTCTGCAGTATAAGAGTGCCATTGCTGGTCGCATACCCTACAAAGCTACCTGTACAATCTCTATACAATCCTACCCAAACTCTGCAGTATAAGAGTGCCATTGCTGGTCACATACCCTACAAAGCTACCTGTACAATCTCTATACAATCCTACCCAAACTCTGCAGTATAAGAGTGTTATTGCTGGTCGCATACCATACAAAGCTACCTGTACAATCTCTATACAATCCTACCCTAACTCTGCAGTATAAGAGTGCCATTGCTGGTCACATACCATACAAAGCTACCTGTACAATCTCTATACAATCCTACCCTAACTCTGCAGTATAAGAGTGCCATTGCTGGTCACATACCATACAAAGCTACCTGTACAATCTCTATACAATCCTACCCAAACTCTGCAGTATAACAGTGCCATTGCTGGTCACATACCATACAAAGCTACCTGTACAATCTCTATACAATCCTACCCATCCTCTGCAGTATAAGAGTGCCATTGCTGGTCACATACCATACAAAGCTACCTGTACAATCTCTATACAATCCTACCCAAACTCTGCAGTATAAGAGTGCCATTGCTGGTCACATACCCTACAAAGCTACCTGTACAATCTCTATACAATCCTACCCAAACTCTGCAGTATAAGAGTGCCATTGCTGGTCACATACCATACAAAGCTACCTGTACAATCTCTATAAAATCCTACCCAAACTCTGCAGTATAAGAGTGCCATTGCTGGTCACATACCATACAAAGCTACCTGTACAATCTCTATAAAATCCTACCCAAACTCTGCAGTATAAGAGTGCCATTGCTGGTCACATACCCTACAAAGCTACCTGTACAATCTCTATAAAATCCTACCCAAACTCTGCAGTATAAGAGTGCCATTGCTGGTCACATACCATACAAAGCTACCTGTACAATCTCTATACAATCCTACCCAAACTCTGCAGTATAAGAGTGCTATTGCTGGTCACATACCATACAAAGCTACCTGTACAATCTCTATACAATCCTACCCAAACTCTGCGGTATAAGAGTGCTATTGCTGGTCACATACCATACAAAGCTACCTGTACAATCTCTATACAATCCTACCCAAACTCTGCAGTATAAGAGTGCCATTGCTGGTCACATACCCTACAAAGCTACCTGTACAATCTCTATACAATCCTACCCAAACTCTGCAGTATAAGAGTGCCATTGCTGGTCACATACCCTACAAAGCTACCTGTACAATCTCTATAAAATCCTACCCAAACTCTGCAGTATAAGAGTGCCATTGCTGGTCACATACCATACAAAGCTACCTGTACAATCTCTATACAATCCTACCCAAACTCTGCAGTATAAGAGTGCCATTGCTGGTCACATACCCTACAAAGCTACCTGTACAATCTCTATACAATCCTACCCAAACTCTGCAGTATAAGAGTGCCATTGCTGGTCACATACCCTACAAAGCTACCTGTATAATCTCTATACAATCCTACCCAAACTCTGCAGTATAAGAGTGCTATTGCTGGTCACATACCCTACAAAGCTACCTGTATAATCTCTATACAATCCTACCCAAACTCTGCAGTATAAGAGTGCTATTGCTGGTCACATACCCCACAAACCTGTACAATACAATTTAGCCAAACTTTGCAGTTTAAGGGTGCATACACCCCTACCCTAGAATTTTATCTATACAACCTATATACAATTAAAATCAAACTTTATAGCAAAATAAAAAACGCAATTCACTTTCATTGTCTACATTGGGGGTGATTCAGCAGCTAGATGTACATTTTTACCTGTTGCTGAATCAGCCCCAAGGTTTAATAAAATTGAACGGCAGTTTTCTCTCGTTCTAAAAAGTAGTTGAGATTTCTCACCTGGTGCAGAATTGACCCTTATGTATCAAACAAGCCCTATTGTTGGCCATACAACCTACAATCCTATTTGTAAAATCTCTATACACTCCTATCCAATTTTTGCTGGCCACACAATTATCTTACCCAAACTTTGTAGTAAAAAAATCTCTCCAAACCCTACAATGAATTACATTTGTACGATTTCTACCAGTCAGGCAGGAGAGTTCTCCTAAATGAACTCTCGGCCAGGGGAGCAGATTGTTTGGCCAGAGCAAAGACACAGGACAAAGGAAATGCACTAAAGATGGTTTTATTAATAATACCATTTTGTGAATACTCACCTTGTAAAATGGTTATTATGAGTATGTCACACACCCCGCTTCAAGAATCCATAACATGTGGGTAATATCGTCCTGAAGAGGCGTTCCTGCAGAGATGATAGCAAAAGAAAGCCCCTCCCTGATCCATAAATACCTGGGACCTCCCACTCATCACCCAGTATACAGAAGCAGTAAGATAAGGGACCAGGAAGAGGCAAATATAAACAACAACCACGCAAAGTTCGCAATATAGAGGATCCTGAATACAAAAGGGCGGGTTGAAGCGGGGTGTGTGACATACTCATAATACCCATTTTACAGGTGAGTATTCACAAAATGGTATTATTCTTAGTATGTCACACACCCCGCTTCAAGAATCCATAACATGTGGGACATCCAACAGCAGTGTCCATAACAAAGGCGGGGATCCAAACTAGGCAACAATATAAAACTTAAACCACAACAGCTTGCAGAACTTTGCGGCCAAAAACAGCATCCGCTGAAGCCCGAACATCAACCTTGTAAAACTTGGAAAAAGTGTGAACAGAAGACCAAGTAGCGGCCTTACAAACTTGCTCAACAGAAGCCTGGTGCTGGAAGGCCCAGGACGCCCCAACTGCACGAGTAGAATGAGCAGTAACACGAAAAGGGGGACTCCTCCCCTTGGCAGAATAGGCCCCAAGAATGGCCTGACGAATCCATTTACTAATGGAAGATTTGGCAGGAGCCAAACCTTTCCTAGGCCCGCAGGGCACCACAAAGAAAGCATCAGTCTTACGAAAGGAAGACGTAACCTCCAGATAATGTTCCACAACGCGAACTACATCCAAGGAATGCAAAGCCCTTTCCCTATCGTCACTGGGATTTGGGCATAAAGAAGGCAAAACAATGTCCTGATTCAGATGAAACTCCGAGACCACTTTAGGAAGAAAATCCTGCTTGAAACGAAAGACAACCTTGTCCTGATGTTTCTCAAAGTACGGAGCTGTAATGGATAAAGCTGCCAACTCAGAAACACGCCTAACCGAAGTGATCGCCACCAAAAAGGCCACCTTTTGCGTAAGAGAAGACAAATCTACCTCATTCAAGGGCTCAAACGGAGGGCCCTGGAGAGCAGAAAGAACCAGGTTCAAATCCCAAACTGGAACAAAAGGCTTCCTAGGAGGCCGAACATGCGTAACACCCTGGAAAAAGGTCTTGACTAAAGGATGAAGTGCAAAGGACCTTTGGAAGAACACCACCAGGGCAGAAACCTGCCCTTTCAATGTACTAAGCTGGAGCCCCAGATCTAGACCATGTTGAAGAAACTCCAAAATTCTAGGTATGGAGAACTCTCGACAAGAGAGAGACCTACTTTCACACCAATCAATATAGGCCCTCCAAGTCCTGTAGTAAATAGAAGAGGAAGAGCGCTTCCTGGCACAGATAAGAGTCTGAATCACCGCGTCAGAAAAACCTTCTTCCTTCAAGATGGCGGTTTCAGCAGCCATGCCGTCAAAGCCAGCGATAGTAAATTGGGATAGCATAGCTGACCCAGTGTGAGCAGGTCCGGCAGCAGAGGCAGAGCAAACTGATCCTCTGCCAGTCTTACAAGATCTGCGAACCAAACTCGCCTTGGCCACCTTGGGGCCACTAGAATTGCCGACGCGCCTTCCAAGGCCAGTTTGCGGACCACTCTGGCTAGCATTGGGAACGGGGGAAACAGGTAAAGGAACCCCAGATCCCTCCAATTTAGAGACATGGCATCCACTGCCAGAGCCAGAGGATCCTGCGAGAGAGACACAAAAGCTGGGAGCTTGTGATTGTGACGAGAGGCAAAGAGGTCCACCGCTGGGACCCCCCACCTGAGACATATTGAACGAAACACCTTGGGACTGAGAGACCACTCCCCCTGACGAGAGGATGCCCTGCTCAGCAAGTCCGCTTCCGTGTTCTCCACCCCCGGAATGTAAACTGCTGAGATACACGGGACGTGGGTCTCTGCCCAGTCCAGAATCAAGGACACTTCCCTGAGGGCACTCCTGCTGCGAGTCCCTCCTTGGTGATTGATGTAAGCCACCGCCGTCCTGTTGTCCGACCGGACCTGCACCGGCAGGCCTCTCAACTGATGAGTCAAGTGAAACAGAACCAGCCTGATGGCTCTCAACTCCAGAACATTGATGGGTTCGTGAGCTTCCTGCGGGCCCCACAGACCATGGAACTGGAGGTCCTTCCGAACACCCCCCCAACCTGACAGACTGGCATCCGTGGTGACTGTTTCCCAACACGGAGCCAGAAAAGACCTGCCCTTCGACAGATTGACAGATCGCAACCACCATCGCAGGGACTGACGAACCCGGGGGGTCATCAGGAAGGATTGATCCAACGATCGTGGAGACTTGTCCCAAACCCTCAACAGATGAAGCTGAAGCGTCCTTGTGTGAAACTGCGCAAAGGGAACTGCCTCGAACGAGGCCACCATGAGCCCCACCAGCCTCATCCCCAGTCGAATGGTCGGATGAGGGGCCGACAAGAGAAGCCGAACTAACTCCTGTATCAGAAGAACCTTGGCCTGAGGCAGAAAGACCTTGGCCTGCGAGGTGTCCAGAGACATCCCCAGAAAGGTCAGAACTCTGGACGGAGACAGAGTCGACTTGGGGTAGTTGATCACCCAACCGAACCTCTCCAACGTGGACACCACCAATCCGGTGTCCGACTCCGCTTGGCTGAATGAGGAGGCCATGATCATGAGATCGTCCAAATAGGGCACAACACGGATACCCTGAACTCTGAGCAGAGCCATCACCCCTGCTAGCACCTTGGTGAAGACCCGAGGAGCCGAGGTGAGACCGAAAGGCAGAGCCACAAACTGAAAATGCCGATCCTCCACCACAAACCTGAGAAACCTCTGGTGCGCTGGAAAAATTGGAACATGCAGGTAAGCGTCCTGGATGTCTATGGACGTGAGAAAGTCTCCCTGGCGAAGGGAGTGGATAGCCGAGCGCAGCGTTTCCATCCGGAACTTCCGCGGCCGGATGAACCTGTTGAGAAACTTCAGATCCAAGATGGGTCGGACCGATCCGTCCTTCTTGGGCACCGTGAACAGATTGGAATAAACCCCCCCCCCCGTTCCGAGGGGGGCACTGGGCAAATGACGGCCAAATTCAGAAGATTCTCTACTGCCAACAGGAGCCCCTGCACAGCCAGAGGCTCCGAAGGCATCCGAGACCTGAGAAACCTGGAGGGGGGGCGGAGCTCGAACTCTAGCTTGTAGCCGGAAGACACCACTTCCCGTATCCACCTGTCCGAGACCTCCTGCTCCCAGAGCTGGGAGAAGTGTCGCAGCCGTCCCCCCACCCGCATGGGTGAGGGCGCCCCCTCATTGTTGGGCCGGCTTAGCCGCCGGTTTGGGCTTAGAGCCCCAGCTGTATCCAGAGCGGCCACGTCCCCTGCCCCTGCCCCCAGAATCTCCTCTGGGAGAAGGGAAGGCAGAACCCCTGCCAGCTCTGGCCCCACGAAAGGAGGGGGTAAAAGCAGGCGCCCCCCGAAAGGGACGACGTTGCTTCTTGCGCTGAGGTAACTTACCACCCTTGGTAACGGAGTCCAACGTCTCCCCAAAGAGCCGAAGACCGACAAAAGGTAAAACCGTCAGAGACTTTTTGGACAAAAAATCAGCCGCCCACTGGCGCAGCCACACCGACCGCCGGATAGACACCAGTAGGGCCGACGTCCTTCCGCACATCATCAAGGTATCGTCTAAGGCTGTAAGCACAAAGGACAAAAACAACTCACACCGTTTTAGGCTAATGAATTCGTTACTCCCCGGCCGAAGCCCGGAAGAAGTCAAAAGGTCCCTGACCACAGACCTGGCAGCCAAGACCATAAGTTCAGAAGCACACACAGGCCGCATGGCTGACCCGACGCTAGTGAAACCATGGCAAGCCATCTGGTCAATGCGTTTATCCTCACCATCTTTGAGGGTGGAACAATCGGGCCTATTTAAAACCGAGGAATTGGACAACCCCAAAACCGGTGCATCGACCTCGGGGGGGGAAGCCCAGCGCTTAACTACCTCCGAAGGGAAGGGATATTTTCTATCCCACCCTTGAGGGATACCAGGGAGCCGAGCCGGCCTGTCCCATTCCTTATCAATGATCTTGTCAAAATGCCGTTGTGTAGGGAACTCCAAGCGCGGCCTGGATTCCTCAAACAACTCGTCCTTCTGCTGTGACACTTCCTCAGGAGGAGAAATATTTAAGACCTCCAACATAAGAGCCAGAGCGTGCGGAGTATCCACAGATTTCCTCAGCTCAGCAGACTCGGCCTCAGCAGCAAAGGACAGCTCATCGTCCGAAGCATCTGACGCCTCATAAACCTCCCCTTCCTCTAGCGGGGAATAATCAGACCAATCTAGATTATCAACATCATCAAGGTCATCCTCCAACGGAACCAGTGACAAATGCTTTCTCTTAGTCGGAGCCTTACGGGCGACCGAGCCGGAAACCATTTTCTCAAGGTTAGCCAATCTGGCGCACATCTCAGATTGTAGATCCCTGCCCATGACTACGTCACACGGGGTACGAGTCAAGGTGGGAGGAGGAGATGAGGCGACCGGCCGTACTGACCCCGACGTACGGGGTTCGGACTGCCGCGCAATAGTTTGCCGTGCACATGGAATACACAGTAAAACATCGTCCCCAGTAATAGACACACCGCACAAAATACACTTTTTGGGATGCCCCGAAGGGGTCCCAGTCCCAGTATCTGGGGATGCCTCCATTAGGTGAATTTTAGGTGGTCGCTAAGACCCAGGGAATTACGCTAGTAAGCAACCCGGGATGCCCCTTTAATGTCCCGAGTGGGAGGATTTATAGGAATGGAACCCAGGGATCTAGGACAGGGAGAAACCCTCTAATCACAGGTGAAGGAAATCCCAAGAAGACTTTCGCCTGAAAAAAGGACCCATGGGAATGAAAATGAAGTAATGAAAGAAGTGCCATAAGATATATAAAGAATTATATATATATATGGCCCACAGGGCCACTCACAGTCTGCTGGAGCGGGAAAACGACCCTCTGAGGAGAGCGCAGGAAAGAGGAGCAGGGCGTGGCCAGCAAGGAGCGCGAGACGCGCCACCACGCCCCCCCCCCCCACGTCACAAAAGAGCTGAGACGCTCCGCAGCGCAGAAGCGCATAGAAGGCCCTCACAGTGAAGGGAGGGGGGCGGAACCGCGGCGACGCGCCGCGAGCCGGCCCCGCCCCCCTCCTCCGACGAAGATGCCGCTCTAATGTACCAAGCTAGGCGGGTGCAGCCGCACAGTCACCGGCGGAGCACCCGCCGGCAAAATGCACACACAGTAGGAGGGAGGCCGGCCGCGGCAGCGCGCCGCGGTCCGGCCCCGCCCCCGAGACAGGCGTGAGGTAACTACCTCACGCCATAAAGAGCACACCGCGCCCCCGCCGAATGGCGGCCGCAGCGCCAGTAAAAACACACAACATACAGTAAAACACACACACACAGAGGATAGGGAAGGAGGAGAAGAACCCCAAATCCCCAACCCCACTAAGAACTAGAAAGGGCCATAACGGGACCCCTCCCCCCCCCCCCCCAGGGGCAATACCAGGGACGGGGCATCCCAAGCCGGGATCACCAAACCGGCGCCGCCGCCTACCTTCTTTAACAGGGTCTCACGGGGGGGAGCGCAGCTCCTCAGCACCTGAGGTGCCTGCATACCCTCGCTCAAGCCCGCAGCCAAAACTGAGGAGGCATGTAATTCCTTTCCAAACTGACACCCTTAGAGAAAAGGAAGGCCGAGCGGAAATATACAACTAAAAGGGGCCGGGAGTTACCCCGGCTACCTGAACTCCCCCTGAGCAAGGAGGAGACATCATCTTCTGACTTGCTCGCCGTCTTGCAGAGATGGAAAACTGGGTGATGAGTGGGAGGTCCCAGGTATTTATGGATCAGGGAGGGGCTTTCTTTTGCTATCATCTCTGCAGGAACGCCTCTTCAGGACGATATTACCCACATGTTATGGATTCTTGAAGCGGGGTGTGTGACATACTAAGAATAAATGCAAAATGAAACAAAAGATCTTGGATTCAGATACACTGTGCAAGGCAAGGAAGAAACAAGGCTAACTTACAAGATAAATTATGAGGAAAACAAAGGAAACCCTAAGGTGCTGGTGCACTCACCCAAGAGCCTAGGACAGGGGCCAGCAGCCTCCAGAAGCCGATAGGAGGCCTGCTACATGGAGGGCAAGTATAGCAAATGACCAAGCAGCCTCTGGGAAACCAGGGAGAGGCCTGCTTGCCACTAGACTCCAACAGAGGTTCAGGATCAGATCAGATCAGATCACCAAAATACACAGCCACAAACAGATTGCAAACAAAATCCTGCTGCACCAGGTGAAGGGTGGAACCACTTAAATAGGCCTCACACCAGGTGCAGCAGTAGAGGGGGAGAGAGAGCAGCCAGGGTTCCGCTGACGCCCGGTGGTGGCTGATGGAACTGCAGGCAGGGTAATAAACGACGCTAGCCACCAGCCGGGCATCAGCCGAACCAGGGGATCTTACACTACCCAGACTTTGTAGGATTACATTTTGAATATATTGTTGAGTCTGTGTTATTATATTACAAATGTTTGCTTTGTTTATATAGGGAATGTATAGATCAGATTCAAGTGTGACCAGCATAAGAAAATCTTACCCAGCAGACATCATCCATGGCTTGATACTGTCAGGACAGGCAGTATTGATATTAGGCAAGATCTATTTCCCAAGATACAAACATAAAGAAAACCAAGTCCCAAGTATTCCCTGGCTCATGTCTCCTCTAATTGGGGTCTTAAAATATGGATCCCCCAAAATGCATACACTCCATAGAAGGGGAAACCCCAGCCCTGAGTGTTGTCTTGCTTCAAGCTGTTCTAAGTGGGTAGAGGAATCCAGCAACTATGGGGTTTATTTACGAAGCGCTAGTGCCACTAATACCAGATGAGCGTCAGGTGATTGTCAGATCCCAGTGCAAAAGGTGTAGATCAAGTCAAAACTCCAGGGCTCCTGTGATAGTGCCAGGTAGTGTCCCATCTATCATCAGCGCCAGCGATGGGATGAGTGGTGGCGTTGAGTTCCCTACCGTGCCAGATAAGACCATGTGCTCAGCCTGCACTGTGTGGCCTTATCCCATAGCTTTCAAAGGACATTTTTTGAATTTTTGTGTTGCGCTGCAAACGTGATTTGGGCCATGCAAAACCTGTGTCATGTCTTTCAAGTGTCCCCAGTGCAATTCCCTTTTTATATTGTGCTGCCATCACCCCAAAAAATAACTGGGATTGCAACAGGCACTGAACGTCTGGGATCTCCTTTTGACAGCGCCCATATGGGTGCTGTGTTTTTTATTGATGAATCGACTTTTAACAGTCCTGAGCTTGTGCCAGCTGCTGGCTGGAAGCAAGTGAACGCAGAGCACTGCTTGTCTCCAGGCGGCTCTGCAGTGCGGCGCAGAGAGTGTCTTGCAAGAGGCGCTCATCTAGCGCCTGCAGAAAAAAATTAAAAATGAGGCTCCCAGTCCTATTTCTGGCTGCATACGTTATACAGACCCTGTCATTCTGCCCCAATTAAGAACTTGGATTGGAACGGTTGGAGAACAGTGTCCAATGTTATGTTGCATTGGCAGGTGTCTATGGCCTTATTCATCTGGCTCCATCTTAAACTCATGTGTGAAGTATCAAAAGCTTATTCTTGTGTCCTCACCAGACCTTGCATCTACTTTTGGCTTTTATGTGTGTATAAGCTTAAAGCAGAACAAAACCCTGGAATTTGACTTTCCTGGGGTTTGTTCCATGTCCCGCTGTGTGAAACAAACCCCAAAAAACTCACCTCGCCATGCTCTAATGGCTGTGGTCTAATGAGAGCCGTCTGCTGTGACAATGTCATTCTGCAGGTGGCTCTCATTCAAATCAATGGAGAGCGTGCGCTGCTGTATCCCCGGCCGTGCACGCTGTCCCAGACTATCTGAATGGCTGGATCTCATGTGATGCCAGGGATGCAGGGGATGCTGCAGCACATGCTTCCCATTACCCACTATGAGAGACGCCTGCCGAATGAGGTCACAGCAGACGACTCTCATTGGAAGAAAGCCCGTCCATGTGCTGTTGAAGAGTGGCAGCTGATGCGGGAATGCCGCAGAGAAAATCCAGCGACTAGCCCTGGAATATTTAAAGCGGAACAAAACCCAGCCCAGAATTCTAAAAGATTCCAAGGCCGGCAGTTGTCCTTCCCCCGGGGCATCCCAAATCAGGATTCCCCGCTGTGTGAAACCCCCTAATGCACCTGTAACAGCTTACCTTTTTCTGGTCCAACAGCGCATGCACAGGCTCTCATCCAATCAGAGACGTTTGCCATGCCTAAGTCAATAGTCAAACATCGCTGATGTTCTGCAATGGGGGGCGCATCCCCAGCAGCTTGTGCACTCCAGAGATGCGGGAGAGGCTGCGTTCAATCCCCATTGCAGGTAAGTTTTACTGGGCAAACTGAGGGCTCCCACACTAATCTGAATGCCCCCGAGGCATGGAACAAATAGTCCAAATCCTGGGTTTTGTTCCATTTTAAAGGCAAAATCCTCTAATATCAAATATTCATATTAACACTGTGATACTATTACACCCCGAATAAAAAAAACACCAAATGTGTGGTTTACTACACACGTAAGAAGAATTGTCTCAAGGGACAAGGTTTGTCATCACTGATTCTCCTTCCTGCCAGTAAAACAAAGAAACAGGCTTGGATTTTTTTGCTTTTTCCTCTTTCTATTTAGTATGTTTATCTGCAAATGTGGAAGAACGGGTGGCCAGTAAGTATAAACTGACCAATGTCTCACTTTTAGTGGCACAGTCCCAATTTGAAGCATTCTGTCTTAGTGTCCCCCTAAAAAGACCTAAATGTCCCACTTTGCTGACATGAGTGGACTGGATTGTGTCAAGACTGTCCCCCCAAATCCGGGACATGTGGTCAACTTACAATGTATAGACTGGCTGAGAGGTCAATCACCAACATAACCAGAGATATTCAAGTTGTGCTTTAAGCGTATGTCTAGGGTACACCTACTGTACTTACAAAAGCTTGGCTTGGAATTCTGGGAATATTTGTTCCTCACAAGCCTGCAGATAAGCCACCTCCAACCACACCCACATAATGTCCCCAAAACCACACTCATTTAAGTGGAAGTCCGATTTGGGATGCCCCTTCAAAGGGGAACGAATCCCCCTTCAACAAATTCCTCTTTAAATGGTGTTTAGAACCTCAAATCTAGAAAATGTTGGCCATATTTTTTTGAACCTGACAGATGCCTATTTGAGCAACTCCAGCTTGCTATGGGCCAAACACTCCACCCATAATGCATTGCTGGGGAAATGTCTGCACCGTATTTTGTTACATTTCTGAGGATTTTAATATTGTTTGCTTAAGAGAGGGATTTATACCCCGAAACGTCGTATCTAGAGCGTTCACGTCTTGTTCTTACATTGCCTTACCACTATATATCATTATCTTCTTGTACATATACACTTTTGGAGGCATTTTTATAAATAACGTTATCTACTGTTACATTAATTTACTCATGTTTATGCCATTCTTATGGCTTTTACCCGCCTGGTGCACTGACACTCAGCTATGCTTGTCATATGTGCTGCATAGCTTACCCCAAATGGGGCCTGAATATATGCAAACTATTTGCTGGACGTCTTGTAAGGATTGGATTGATGACAACAAGACTTAACCACTATTTATATACATGTGACATATCGGGCATTATGAGGCAATAACGTGGACCTAAATTCTTAGCACTCCTTTACTTTATGGTGACTATATTGTTGGTTATTCCTTTTCATTCATGTTTTTTGTGGCTTGTTAATAATAATAAGTACATACCTTAAGTGTTTTACATTTTGGATACTTTTTTATAATAATTTTAAATAATATACTACTATTGCAAACCCAATCTTATCAGTGTGGTGTGCATTGCTCGCTGCAGTTCTAGGTAAAATCTCTCAAACAAAAGCTCAACGCCATATAAAGTCCTTCAGTTAGACCAGGCAAAATGTATAAGGCTCTATTCACACCTCTCCTCTTGGGTCGTGTTGGGCAACGCAGTCACAAAGCAAAGAAAAATGCTGCCCATTATTTTTATATTTACAGCACAGTCAGTGAATCGCTGTGCAACAACCATGTTGTGGAGGCTGATTCACTACTAGCACCAGGTATTGCCAGATGAGCATATAGCGGCGTTTAGAGCGACCACTAGTAGACGCTGTAAGCAGGTATCAGGCGCTGTAACAACCTGGCTAGCATTGATGAATGTGATGTGTGTAGGGCGCTGTAAAACCATTACAACGCTGCAGCAAATGACAGGTAGCGCCAGCTCAGTGCGTCCAGCACTCGGCCCTCCACACCATATTTAACAAAAAACTACACACACAGCATCGGGGCTCTAAAGCTGGGGGCTGTAGCACAGAGCGCCAGACGCTGTGTGATCCAAGTCTGTTTTTGAACACATATACACCTACAACAAAGCGAAAACACATGGAATGACATTGTTTTAACACTGTGACAATGACACTTCAGTGCCAGACCTGTAATGACAAATCAGCATAAAAATATAAAAATTAATACATTAATAAAAGTGTTTGTTTACAGCCAGGAGAGGTCACACAATGATTTGAGCAAAAAAAAAATGTAATTGCCAAACACGCTATTTAAACACATACAAAAGAAAGCCAATTGAAAGGTAATACTTGGCGCTCTTGAACCTAGACACAAGCTGTCTCTGGTAATATATGTGACGCTACATGGCGCTGTCAGAGGCGCTCACCAGATTCGCTTTCTTAAATGTGGTTTTGCCTACAGCGCCCAGCTTTCACCAGACGCTACCTGCCGTTACGAACACTACCTGGCGCTATCCGTTCTTAAATAACTCCCTTTGTGTGAAATAAGTGTCGGTCCGCTTAGCCACAAGCTTAATACATACACCAGTTGCAAACAATGGCAATGCTGTGCGGATTGTATCTGCACAATTGTAACGGCTATTATAAAAAAGAAATTAGATATAAATCTATATGGTTAAAAGTTGTGTTTTGGGTGCAGTTTGGTGGAAGCTAGTGGACAGGAAATTGCTGCACTGTTTCCATCTATCACAGAACATTCTACCACAATGAGGATATTTGGTGAAGCCAGTGTGACTTGCAGTGTGAATTGTGGTGTGGAGCTTTTTAGAGTCCAGACACAAAAAAAGTGCAAAAAATGGTTTGTTCTCCCTTTTCCCCCCAAAAATGACCCGTTCGCTAAAAAGCTCACTGGGACGCAGATTGTAATCCACACTGGAAATTACACTGGCTTCACCACATATTTTGCATGACTCCCGGTGTCTCGGAGCTTTATTTATCTAATTTTTATGCGGGCACTAGATGAGGGGCTCACACAAGCCACTATCTGTGCCCGCACTTGTCAGCGGTAGGGAGCGAGGCACGATGAGGCCTCGATCCCTAGCGCCGCCTGGGAGCGCTGCAAAGAAAAAAACACAACGCCCGAGTGAGTGCTGTCAGAAGGCGATTCCAGGCGTCTGTAGAAAACCCTGTTTTTATTTTTTGGGGGGCTGGGGACCAAAAAAATATTAAGAAACACTGGGAAATGCATTGGGGACACATGAAAGACAGGAAACATAATTTGCACTGCCCAAATCACAAGTTTGTAGCACAAACGTTCAAAACAATCCATACAAAAACAATTCCAAACAGCCCAATGGCCAAAATAATTGTAACCATTACAGCCCATTGAAATGTATGGTATAAGGCCACAAAGTGCAGGGTGAGTGCTTGGTCTTATGTGGCACTGTAGGGAACTCTCATCCCATTGTGGGCGCTGAGGTTGATTGGACACTACCTGCCACTATTACAGGAATTTTGATTTGATAAATACTGCACTGGGACCTGACCTTCACCTGACAGTCATCTGGCACTACGTGGCCTTAGCGTTTCCAAAATAAATCCCTAAACGTTTCCTGAGCTCGCCTGTCTTAGGTAGGTGGCCTGTGATTGGCTGACAAGAGCACCACATAGAGCCTTAGCTGTTGCTGCTTATTTTGAGTAGAAGAGGGCTTATTGAGAGGCCATGCTGCTAGTAGGTGCGCTGCAAGGACTGTTGTGTGGTAATTGTAAATGGAGGCTGTTGGGTGGTAATTGTAAATGGAGGCTGTTGGGTGGTAATTGTAAATGGAGGCTGTTGTGAGGTAATTGTAAATGGAGGCTGTTGGGTGGTAATTGTAAATGGAGGCTGTAAATGAGCTGAGGGTGCTGTGTTGTGTGAGACATATTTCCCTATATATAGCTGTGAGGAAACTCCTTTGAGTACCAATGTCCAGGGCCGCCCTGAGGTAAATGTAGAAAGATTTCAGTAAAACACACATATACACACTTAGAGGCCGATTCATTAATAGCGGCAGGTAGCGACAGTTGAGCGACTGTAGCAGTATTTTCACAGCGCCCGCTAGTAGTCGCTGTGCTTGGCCGTTGTTCGGTTGTTGACAGCGACTCGGTTTGCAGTAATGTTGAATATTGGGTGAGGAGTCGCTATTTGACAGGTTCCGTGCTGTATGGGAGCGCATGAGAGCGTCTGGCCATAGCGACCGGCTCCCACCATATTCATTAACAAATCACGCTCAAAAAATTATTGCGCTGTGAAATGCATGTTTAAACCCCAGAGCACTGGCGGCGATGGGTTAAAAAAACAACCATATTTTTGCAAACCAAAAAAAACAAGTTTTTAAAATCATTTTGAAATATGAATACATTAATATCAGACCTGTAATATCAATTCTGCACAAATTTTTTTTTTTTACCTTAAAAAAATATCTAACATGGCAGAAGTCGTCACAGAATTTTTCACATTTAAAAAAAAAACATTAATAACAATTAATTATGAATATTTAAAGATTGTTCCATTGAAATGCATTGGAGAGCGCCAGGTAGCGAGAGGTCATACCTGTCGCTGTTCAAGGTCGGACGCTGGCGCTGTGGGCTGAGGCTGGAATAATGATGAATGAGTCGCTATATGGCGCTATCTCAGTCGCTAAGCAGGATTGCCTTGATAAATGTGTGATTGTGGTGGGGAGCCGGTGTTCTCGTGGCGGGGCCCGTCATTACCGGCCGCTCACCAGTCGCCGCTACCTGTCGCTATCCCTTCATAAATAAGGGCCTTAGCAACAGAGAATGTGATTGAGGGAATGCAGAAAACTAGAGAGACACAGGAAATGACAAATAAGTATTGGGAAAAAAAGATAGTAATAAGGGAAAGGAAGAGAGGGGGAAGGTGGAAAAAGAAAGCCATAGATAATGTGTAAAGAGAGGGAGATGGAAGGCAGGTCACAAGTAAAAGAGATAAGGGATTAGATAAAGAGAGATGGGACAAGGGTGTAATAGAGAGGAAGAAATGGAGAAAGGGGTAGAAGGGGTAAATGTGAAAAAGAGAGGGAGTAAAAAAGAGATGAGAATAGAGTCAGCTGAAAGCTTTCTCTCTGAAGGGGTGTCTGGAAAAGGTATTTTGCCCCCCCCCATCTGCAAACAAATACCCACAGTGTTCTATGCCACTCTTCTGTGTGTAAGTGTACCCCCTCCCCACAGACAAATACCAAAACCGTGGATTTTACTAATCTGGGTTTTGGCTCTTGCCCCAGGGGCATCCCAATTTGGGATAAAGCCCCCCAAGTTGACCCAGAAACTCACCTTTTCCCAGTCCCACAGCTTATGCGCAGACACTTATCCAACCAGCGCTGTATGCCGTGGATATGCCGTGACTGTTTAGAAAAAGCACCAGTGTAAATATCCTGAAGTGCCCGCATGGGCATGAGAGCACACCTCAGCTACAGGGGTGTTGGTGATGCGCGGTGGCTGGCAAGAGCGATGTGCGAACCCCAAAAAGGTGAGTGATTCACGGCAAACATGGAGGGCTCGCGCAGTGGGGTATCCCAAATTGGGTGGGCATGGAGTTTTTCAGACTCCCTGGCAGGCACAAATGGTTGGCCCACTTTAAAGTACAACTTAGATATCTCTGGCCCCGTAAAGGATATTAGTCATTGGCCTGATACTCCAATCCATTCAGTGAGCCACTATCAATGGGTTGTACATTGGTTGTTCCCTCGTGGTCTGCACCTAGTCATTTATAGGCTGTGCATAGTTATTCGTGGTGTATAGCCACTATCAATGGGTTGTACATTGGTTGTCCCTCGTGGTCTGCACCTAGTCATTTATAGGCTGTGCATAGTTATTCGTGGTGTGTAGCCACTATCAATGAGCTAGAGAAGGGTCCAGCTGTAGAAGTGACCAGACTTCTTGGATTTGATGTGACAGTCTTCCCACTAATGTCAGCAAAGAGGGATATTTAGGTTTTGGGGGCTGTGATGTGCCACCAGAAGTGGGGCATCTTGTCAGTTTAGATATAGATGACATTTGGAAAATAGGTGGCAAGGTGGAAAAAATGAATGAGGACAGTGGAGTAACTAAATGTGACTGGGCTCTGGTGTGAACATAAAAAGGAACAAAACCCAGAGTGGCCTGCCCTGGTTTCTAAAAGATTCCAAGGGTGGCCACTGGCCTTCCCCTGAGGCATCTTGAACTGGGATGCCCTACTGTGTGACCCCCCCCTCCGTGGTTGCCACACCTTTTCCAGTGGTTCCCTCGCAGATGTAAATATTAGTGGCCCCATTCTCAGCATCTCTGGGCTTAAAGTGGACCAACACCCAGGATTTTCACTATCCTGGCTGTTGGTCCACTTCCGCAGGGCACCCAAACCCCCCAGAAAGCCCCAAAAACTCACCTGACCCGGCTCCCACGAAGACTCGCTCACCAATCACCGCAGACGGACCTCCGTCGCCAGACAAGGTGAGAGCGCCCGCCGCCGCCTCTCGCGCGTCCCTCTTACAGGGAGCGCGCTTGCACCGGCCATTCACAAACGGCTGGCGCGGGTGCGCGCGGCCCGCGCATTCGCCGTTGGAACAGGGATAAGGTAGGATTTGCGGGTGTCCTGGGGGGTTTCACACAGCGGGGCACCAGCTGTGCTGTGGGTGTTGGTCCACTTTAAGTGCGTTCCCGGAAGTGTGCCCGTGTCTAGAGGGAACTGAGGATGTGCTGGTCTAAACAGAGCCATATTGCCAAGCGTTAATGAAAACAGAACACACCTCAGATTTGACGAGAGCCCAAGCATGCGGCATGGGACTGGGGAAAGGTACGTTTCAACTGGAGATCCAGGGGGGTTTACACACTGTGGCATCTGAAATTGGGATGCCCCCTTCGTCAAGGAACAAAACCCAGGGTGGCCGGCCCTGGAATCTAAATGACCTTCCCCCAGGGCACCCTTGGGTGGGATTCCCCACTGTGTGAACCCCCCATACCAACAGTATCACTCACCTCTCCCCGGTCCAAAGTTGCATGCACTGGCTCTCTTCCAATGAGAGCCATTTGCTGTGCCTATGTAATTTGGCAATCAACTCTGATGTTTTCTATGGGAAGCGAGAGTGGCAGCATCCCCGGCATCCTTGGGCTGTGCGCGCCATCCCGTCCCACTCATTTAGATAGGCTGCGATGGAAGCACACACGCTGCTGGGGTTGCGCCCACTTGCGCTCCCGCTTGAAGTCTATCAGAGCTGTTTGCTAAATAACATAGGCACAGCAAACGGCTCAGACTAGACGAGAGCCCTTGCATTTTTCAATAGACCGGGAAGAGGTGAGTTTTTCTGGGCATTTTGGGCGGTTTTCACATGGTCAGTGCACACAATATAACCCGGGATAGTCAGAATTCCAGGTTTTGTTCTGCCTTGATTAGATACAAATAAGACTACAGAAGACTGACACAGCCAATACAAATGGTGCTTCTCTGATGCACATGATGTCATTTGCAACTAATCCAAAAATGATGGTAGAGGAGCAGCAATAGTGGGTGCTCCCCTGATCTCATGGGCTACCCCTGCACCCCCTGTATTTTTGCCCCTGAATGAACATTTGGAGAATAGAGAAGGAAGAGGGAATGTGGAATACAGAGGGAAAAAAGAAAAAAAGAGATAGGTAAAGAACAAGTTAAAAAAGAAAACGCCAGAGAGATGAAAAAGGGGATGGAGGAAATGTGGAGTGAGACACCTGTTGATCCAGATAAAGAGCTTTCTCTCTAAAGGGGTGTCAGAAGGTCTCAGAGGTCAGGGTGCTGCCATGAATGCCAGGTTTAGATCTGACCCTCAAATATGGATGTATGTCTCTGCATTTAGGGAAATTGTGTAAGTGGGATTCAGCTCCTTGTCCCTGGTTCTGAAGAAACAGTCGCTAAAATTGTAGAAGTCCTCAGAACTGAGAAGAACTGGAGCAAATAAGTTCTACAGTCTCTTAATATTGGTTAGACACGTTAATAGTATTACAGAGATTGCTGTTTATTAGATTGTATGCAAACACGTTATATATCGGGAACATGATCTGAATCCCACCTCTGCTATAAGTGCTTCATTTCAGTGAGACCGGTAATAGAATGATGGGTGAGGGGGCGCCATTGGGGAGCCACTGACCTGGAACAGACAGGAGACTGCGCCCCATGCCCGATCTTCACAGCAGATCTAGGTCGGGGGGACAGGTCACCGGCAGCCACTACTGTATGTCTGTCTGTGCCCAGGCAGCTTCCATTCCAGCGCTGACAAGCAAGCATTACATCGCTCTGGTCTGGAAAGGGAAAGACAGCGTGTGATCGGGCGCCCACAGGCAGGCTGGGATTTGTAGTGCAGCGACCAGCAGCGCGGATCGTACCTGGCGCCCCGGGGCAGAGGCTCCGGCAAGTGTCCAGCCTAATAGCGTGACGTCATGTGCAGGGGGCGGGGCCAGCTCGCATGTGTCAAGCCGGCCGGGGAGACCGGAACGTAGAGTGGAGGAGGATGGGAGGGGGACCGGGGAGATGGAGGGCGAGAATGGAGAAGGAGGCAGAGATGTAACAATAAGTGAGAAAGGGAGGGAGGGAGGAGAAGGAGGAGGTAGATGAAAGGTGGTATCACCCGAGGCAGGCGGGGGGAGGAGTGCGCTGCCACTATATAAGAAGACTTTACCCGCCGACCCATCACAGAACAGAGCTCGCCGTGCTGGACCGGTGACAGCTGGAGCATCCATTTATCCATCCATCGCTGCTGGCAGATCCCGAGACCGGAGAGCAGGTGAGGGCAAGACACTGCCGGCTCCCGAGAGCTGGCCCCGACACCTGTCATGTTCTATAGATTGCCAGAAACTTGTGCCAGGTACTATGGAGGGCATGTGCTGGGGTAGGCATGGGGCAGGTGCTCTTACTAGCAGGTGCAGACCTATACCAGTGGCTCTGGAATGTCAATATCGCTCGATCATTCTCTGTGTTTCTATGTGTACCTCTCTCATCTCATTTGGTTTGCTAAGGATCTCCCCAGAAGAATAGCTCCCAATTCCAGGGATGGAAGCCCAAAGCAACAGGTGGGTGACACTCTCCTTCTGGCTCATCCCTCTCTACTGCCTCCTCCTCAGCTTTGTGCTTCCCTCTGGCCAGGACTGCTTTGCTGCTGCCTATGTCCGATGCCCATAGACATGAGATTTCTTAGACTTGTCTTGTTCTCTGCATATTAGTCTATTGTCATTTCACACTCAGCTTTGCATTTCATTATTTCCTGGCTATCCTTGGCTTGTACAGTTAGATCAGTTTTGATTGTATCTATTTGTTTGATGAAGCATAGGATATTTACATTAGTTTACATTGCATTCATCTGTTCAATAAAATTGTATGGCCGGACAGTTCACATGGCATTGATCTAATCATAGAAATAAACCAATTGATAGATCAGTTCACATAGCATTAATCGAATCAAATAAATAGAATGATCGATTGGATCATTTCACATTGCAGGGATCTGTTTGGTGGAATAGAAAGCTTGGGTTTAATCTAATCCTAGAAATAGAGCAAATGGACTGATCAGTGCACACTGAAATGGTATGTTTGAAATAGAAAGATACGACAGTTCAGTTGACACTGCATTAATCGAATCGGAGAAATAGAAAGGTTGGACAGATCGATCAGTTCAGATTGCATTAAGCTAATCAGAGAAATAGAAAAGTGGGAGAGATAGATCAGTTCAGATTGCATGAATCTAATCTGACAAATAAAATGATTGGACAGTTAGATCAGGTCAGATTTCATTAATCTAATCTGACAAATAGAATGATTGGACAGTTAGATTGGGTCAGATTGCGTTAATCTAATCAGATAAATAGAGCGATTGGACAGTTAGATCAGTGCAGATTGCAGTGATCCGTGCAATGTAATAGAAAGGCTAGACTGGTTAGATACATTCAGATTGGAGTTACCATTAACTATTAATTATACATTTATAGTTACGTCCAAGAAGGCCAGCTGACATTTAAGTATAAAACTTCACTTTTAATCCAAATCGGTAAAAATTAGGCTCCAAGCAATCCTCCATAAAACATAAAACTTTTGAATCTTTGTGTATAAAGGTTGAGAGGGAATTAATGCGGATCATCAGATAAACAAGAATAAATAAATAGAAATGTGTGACAAGCATAATACTGGCCACACATCATGCAATTTATGTACAATTTCCATACAACCGAAAAACTATAAAAGACACTAACCTAATCTAAGATTGTCTGGAGATTTTACAGTCAGAATATGAGATGTGTAGCATTAGACCATCTTTTAAATGACTTGTTCACATTAAGTATAAAATCAAAGCATTGTTTCCTTACCTCTCATGCAACTGATTCATCGTGCTGTGCTGCTGAATGAAGCTGAGATCTAGCCTGCATTTCTGTAGCCAAACCCCTATTCCCTTGTCTGCACTACTGTTTATTTTATTCCACTGCCAGCAAAAAAAAAAAAAAAAATGAATCCTGTTGCACACCTGTTACTTTTGCTGGCTGCATGCTGAGCAGAAACTGAAAAAAGTCAGAAAGAGAGACAGGAGCGTTCGTTCTTACAGACATTATAATGTTTCTGGCTGTGGCTCACACAGGCTGGAGAGAAAACTGCAAGCAAAGCTTACAACAGGTGGCCATTCAACAACAAAAATCCTTCTGCCACAACAGCTTATCTTGGGGGTAAGACATGTATGCTTTCATTTTAAACCTACACTGGACAGGTTCTTTAAGTAAATCTGTTTTAATAAGAAGTCCAATGTCTCTGTTTGAGACCTGGAAGGATTAGATTCTATCTTAGTGTAAGTTCATATAGGCAGTGATTTAAAACATCTTCATAGTCTATCGTCTGTGTTTCTATTGGGTGGTGTGTAGTTTACATAATCTCAAGGTGATTGCATTCATATCACATCTCTAGACCCTCTCACCTCTGCTGAGCTTGCTTTTTCTCTGCTACTCCTCCATGCTGTCAGTCAGTGTACCATTGATGTATCGTTGATGTGTGTGCAGTGAGACAAATGAGTCTGTATTGCAGACAGATGCCCAGATAAGAAGTCCCATCTCATCCCATGGAACCCTGGACATGATGGAAGGAGGTCAGCTGTCATTGGAAGTGGTGTTGCCCTCAGGCTAGAGTCTTCAGCCACTTTTCACTCTTTGCTCATTCAGGATGGAGGTAAGTCTGCTTGTTCTGGCGGTGGCTATGGCTTGTGATCCTTACTATAGTCTTACACTGTGAGCGTAGTGTTTATTGCCCCTATGGCAATAGCAGTGAGTGACTGACTCTATCATCTCTGTTATTGTGGAGCCATATATGTGCTGCTGGTAATCAGGAACTGATATTATAATGCTTGACTCCAGATGAAAATGTTTTACCAGCTTGGCTCTGTCTTCTACTGTAGGTAAAGCATTAGTTGTGTTGCTGCCAGAAATGCACATTAGCCAGGCTTAATCTCTCGTGATAGAGAGTCTGCAAACACTAAAGCAAATTGATTCAAGTTAAATGATTCTGTTTGAAGAGAAACTAATATTTAGGTCCAGCTGAAAGGAAACCAGCAAGATGAGAATGTAGAAGCTAGTGGTGGGTGCTGAACTCAGAGAAGTGCTGTCTATCCACCTGTATTTGTTTTTTTTACTTTATAAACAGCTTCTTGTTTTGGGCCAGTGGCTTGGTAAGTAGTGCAGCTAGATGGTCAGCATGACTTGCTGTTCTTACTCCATTTCCAAGTACTTGAAGTATATAGATTGGTTTCTTCCTGATTTTAGGAAGGAATGGAAACGAATCTGTCTTATGATAATCTATATATATGACTACATCATTACAATTACATTTTCCATCTTAATTCACATTGTTATTCCTAATACACATACTTTACAGGTAGGTGGCTCAGTAAAGCGGGCCAACCCCTTCCACAGTAAAAGTGTTGGTAGCCGCCGGCGCTGCTGCTATCTGATAGTCTGGGGTCATCCAGAATGCTGGAGCCTCCCACACACATAACCCCCAGGACGCTTGTAAACCTTACCTTAACCTTGCTTCCCTGGCAGGAATCTAGTGCCATGAGTGGCTGCCATGTGAGCATCGGGCAGCCAATCACAGGGCTGGATTCCCCACGGGGGAGTGAGATTAAGGTAAGGTTTACAGGCGTCCTGGGGGTTATGAGAGTTTTTGGGACTTTTGGGTTTGCTTTTAAAGGAAGATGCTGTATTGGGTGTTTCTAACCTCTCACAAGTTTCCTACTTCTCTATCATCAAGTTAAACCGGACCAACACCCATTTTTTGGGGGGACATCCAGAATGTTGGAGCCCCTCCACACATACCCCCCCAGGGTGACATTTTGGTATTACATATCATGGTTTTATCATACACTGACTATTCAGCAGATGATTAAAACTTATGTTTCTGTTTCAGGCTCTTTAGTTTTTGCAGATGACCAAACACCAGTAACATTACGGGCTCAGTACATCTTAATTAAAAATGGAGGCTCGCTTCATATTGGCTCACCACAATGTCCCTACAACTCCACTGCCACAATATCTTTATATGGAAAGTCCACTGAAGGGGATGACGTAGAAGACTATGGCAAGAAGTTCATAGGAGTGGATAGAGGTGGCATACTGGAACTACATGGGAGAAGACCATTGTCTTGGACTTTATTAGATGCCACCCTATATCCTGGAGGGCTCCCTTATGGATCCTACAAATGGGAGAAGCACTGGGGCAGCCGGGGCATTAATATAAGGATCATTGACCCAGAGACAGGGCAGGTTAAGGCTTCTGAGCGGTTCGATACGCATATGTTTCTGGAAGAGGGTAAGCGCCTTGAAGAATTCTTGTCCAAGCAGAGTCCAGGAAATGTGGTGGCTGCAGCAGTAGGTGACTCAGCAGCGAAGAGTTTAACCCCAGATGTCAGAAAATACCTGAGAGAAACATTAAACAGCAGATTCATCTATCATTTGGGTTACAGGTAACCGTCTATGCCTAACCCTATATGATGTCAGTGCACTTGACATTTCTATTAATCCACACCTTAATACTTGTTGACTTGTGCTCAACAGCGAATGCTAACATAGCTATTGTCTGCATGATGTGTAGCAACTGCTTGTCCTTATATGACCCTACATTCCTGAATTCCTAACCGTAAGATATATATGTTTGTGTGTGCGTGTGTGTGTATGTGTGTGTGTATTTGTGCATTTTATCTATAGAGAGAGATACATATGTATGAAATAACATAGAAATATAACTATTTTTAGTGCACGATAGATAGATAGATAGAACTACATGTAAAGAGAACTATTTTAGAGTCTCTGTTGCCAGCAGACCACAGCATTAAGCACCCTGGCAACATAGAGTTTCATTGCCCAATTTTGCCTAATTTAAGATCACGCATTACAAATCAGGATGGGCTGCAGTAGGATTTTGGACCATGTTAAAGATATTAAAGCTGTGTGAAACCCCTGAGGCCCCGCAAAATTAACCTTTTCTAGCGGTTCCCTCTGTGCTGTCTGGAGAGAGAATGTCCACATCCCCAGCATTTCTGGTCTCAGGCGCTCTCCCTCGCCCAGCCATTCAGAAATAGCTTGGGGTAGGAAAGTACCTGCATCTGGGAATGTACCCGCATCTTGCTCCTAATTGCGGAGCTCAGATTGGTTTATCAAACATTAACCTCCCTGGCGGTGTTCCCGAGCGTGACTCGGGGTTAATTTTCTCTGCAAGTAGCGGTAACCCCGAGTCACTCTCGGGGTAGATTAGGCAGAGGAGCAGAGTCTGGCAGCGGAGTCTCCTTACCTTTTTCTTGCGATCCAGCAATGTCCCCGCTGTGATCGCCGGTGAGAGCCCCGGCAGATGCGTCCCTCTGACTTCCTGGTTCCGTCTCTGTGAGCCGCAGAGGCTCATGGGGGCGGAACTGGGCGGCAGATTCAAATGTAAAAGTGAAACACACACACACACAAAGTCAAGTGATACAGTGAAATCCTGTGAGATTACACTGTATCACCTCAGATTTGACACTGTAACACCTCATATTTGCTCTTTGATCATCCTACACTGCCCTGCCTGCACTTTTTCTGCCCATAAAATACATTTTTTACCATTTCTTACCATTCGAACTTTATCACATCTGAGAGGTCTACTAGAGTCTTCTATGGTCAGGTTTAAGTAAGGAATTACTAAGAATTGCCGGCCTACAATACATAACACCAAATTTCCATACAAAAAAATGGTAACGCTTTTGGTACAAAATTCCAGACATAATCATAACGCCAGGGAGGTTAACATGTGCCATAGGTCCAGGGAAAGGTGAGTTTGTAATGGGGCGATCTGGGGGGTTTCACACAGCGGGGTATGCCATATCAGGATGCCCTGGGGGCAAGGAACAAAACCCGGGATAGTAGCAATCCAGCTTTAAATAATTAATATATGTATGACTGAGGCTTAGCAGTAGTAGAACCTTTTAAAAGGAAGAATCCTTCTAAAAGTTGAAAACCAGGCTAAGAATGGAAACTGTATGGTGTAAGCAGCTATACTAGCTTCAAAAAACACCTCCTAGTGCTGTGGGATGCAGCAGCCTACGTTTGGTGCTACTACCAGCTCCCAGCTCAAATAAGAGTGTCCACTGCAGAATGCATACAATATGTGGATGCTCACATGATGTACCTTCTGCTGCCAATCAATGAAGGGGCTACTGACCTGGCATTCAGCTACTGTGGCTGAAGCCTTCATGACTTTGTGCTATAAGGGCAGTGCAACAGGACTCCTGTATGGGGCCCAGCCATGGAGGGGGCCTAGGAACTCTGTTACCTCATCAGCTCAATCATGCAGCTTGCCTGCACCACTCACCCACTCCTCTTCAAGCTCCACTCAGCTCTACTCATCCACCCCCTCCCGGCTACACTTATCCACCACTCTTTAAGCCACCAACAAGGTCCTCTGCCAAAGGGCCCCCAGAAATGTACTCTCTTTGGGGCCCCAAAAATTCTGAAGACGCTCTGTCTACAGCAATAGGACTGGGGCAGCAGAAGTAATTAGCTTTAACTGTGGTATCTGTACTTTATCACAGCTGTCATTTTGACAGCTAAAATGTTATTCAAGTATGCTTTATCAAGGCTATCTGACAGGCCCTGTCTCTCCAATCCTATACACCTTCCACCTCAATTTAAGCCATCCCCATCATGTTCCCTGAATGGTGACAGGTTATTTGTTCTAACAGCAAAGTATACTGTCAGGTAAGGGAATATTTTCCAACACACCACTGACACCCTTTCTAGCAATGTCATAAAAACCTAAATACCACCCATTAGATTTAAGCCTCCTATAGCTTAAGCTGACAGCTGGCTTAGAACATGCTGTACAACAAAATGCCACAAATGCCGAATCTATCCCACTCTGTGCAGGTATGCAAATTGCTGCCATGCAAACTTGTAGCGCTTATATTAACATTTTTGGCATAGTTTACAGGTCCTATAAACCTAATCTGCCTTAAAACTGTTTTTTATTTGTCAAATACCTTTACCTGTAACCATAAAATGAAGTTATGTAGATCAAATTAGTTTGCTATGACAACTTTAAGTTTAGGGGTAAGCTCCTGGATTTGTCCTTTTCTGTTATTAGTTTGCATAACGCGTTTGTGCAGGTTTTGTGTTTTTAGTGACTGTTAAATGGACATGTCTAGACATAGGTATATTCGCACTAATGAGCTGCAGACCCCTCGGTAGAAGCCATTAGGAGTAAGTCTAGCGCAGGCCTACCATGGACAGCTCCTGGGGCTGCTGATAAGATATCGGGACCAGATAGAAGTGCTGAATACTCAGCTACCTGGGCATCATCTTTGCAGGCTAAAATATGACGGCAATGTCAGGAATGCAACCACAAGAGAGGCGGCATGCTCATCAGTCTACAATCATACACGCGGAAGGTCTATTCAGGCTGCCATGGCTAGCAACCCCCCTTTTTCTGATCAGACAATTTCACACTAATGTAAATTGGAATAAATATTTACTTAGTGTTAGATGAATATCAGGGTTGAATGGATCTGAAACACGCAGAGAATTTTATTATAGTTCAGCTTTGCTTGGAATCATTTGAGGTTTTGACAGGCTAATCCTATGAGGCTTTTCTTGTGTAATTATCCATCTGTAAGCTATAGAAAAAAAAATGTTGGTATGATAAAGTACTTGATTGCCCCAGAGCTGGAATGTTATAAAATAAAGTAATATCCTGGGTAGGGTGGCGGGGACTGCCCCGAGGCCTGACTTATAACAAATTGGTGCTGGCACAGATCTTAAAGGGCAACCTTTGGAATGTACTTTTTAAAAATATAATGTGTCTAAACTTTTTGTAGCTGCAATATTTTAGGGCATCCCCCACCCTTGCCACCACATCATATGCTTTGTACATGTACAATCTCAGAGTATCCATTTTCCCATCTAAACATGCAGTATATTGGTAGTGTTACGAATACAGTTATGAGTAATAAAAATATTGTAATGTCACAAGATTTAATGCAATATTTTAAATACAATTTTATAAATAGGCACTATAGGCCCATTTCTTTAGGTGTCATTACTAAAGGGCAAGCTAATCTAGCCCCCACTAAAGTCTGCTTAAAAAGAAAACTATTCTAATAGGTAGCTAAGAGGTCAGGGGGCCCAGCAATGTTGCCTATCCACCTTATTTATCCAGTTTGTGCCCACATGGCATTGTGTACAAACAGAATGCCCCTTTTTTGCATTTTTAGTGTTTGGAAGTAAAATTGTATCTAATTTAGTTAAAAATGGCATCCTAGGAGCTGAATGTGAAAGGAAAAAAGTTAATGTAGCTCTATGGTCCCTATTTAATATATAATTTCATACTTATGGAGGACTTCATTCCCCTGCTACTGCCTACTGTGATTTTAACATAGACAGACTGTAAATAAACATTTTTCATTTTTGACCTCTAGGCAACCTTGGGCTTTAGTTTGCATACTCGGAGAAGGCCCATTAAAAGTAAATGAGGATAAAAAACTGTATGAAAACAATGGAACCACTGGGCTGGCAATGGCAACAAGAGAATTTCAGACATATGGAGGACTTCATTACACTGTTACTGCTTACAGCGGCTGGGTTAAAGGTAATATATATGCAAAGATATACACTTTAATTAAACTACAAGTCTAGCAATGGAGAAATGTTGTAGGTATTCTGAGTATGGAATGCATAGCAACACATATTTGGATCAGTATAGATAGCTCTTAGTATACTCAGGACTTCATGCTGACTTACCATGGATTACACGGATTGCAAGAAAATGCTTGGACACGCTGCTGTATTTATCCACTAACATGCAGAAATGCTACCTTGCTGTCACCCAGTTCTCTGGAAAAGCATTAACACCTCTGTTTTGATCCATCAGGTGTTCCAAGGAATGGATTTCGGATAGCGGTGTCCAGGGGCATCATTGTGACATTAGTCGACGAGGTTACCAGCTGGTTGCCTGGTAACCGAATAGTTGTCGCCAGTACTGATTACTCAATGCACCAAGCTGAAGAATTCGCTCTGCTTTCCTGCCCTGAATGCAAAAGCAATCAGGTTAAAATTGATGGTAAGGGAATGAGCAGTCACCTCTGCCCAATCGCTGTGTAATATATTTAAAGTATACCTGTCATCGAGTCTGAACCTTTGAACAAACAGAACATATACAGTAAATTATATTGTATAGTTAATAATATAGTCCATACTTTATATTTCTTTTGTATGCATAAAAAAGTGAGACCTGCCTGTTGATTCCAATAGAAACCTACCTTGCTATATACACAGGAGCTTGATGACAGAGCTACTTCAAAGGAATATTCTGGTTCATATAAAAGAAAAAAAACATATACTCTGCAGCAGCAATCCTTCAGATACCGACTGAGCCGACTGTACCCCAGTCCCGCAGTATGCACTCATTAACATGTCAGTTCTTCTGGAGAACCCAACCCGCCCCCCCCCCCCCTTTACATTTTGTTTTTGCCTTTTGGGGCACCTCCGTTGTGTCTTTATGAGTTCTGTTATTAAATACCTATGGGTTATACTATTCTTTCATTGAGGTTATAACATCATCATATGTAATGTATTGAACTCTGGGGCAAACATTTTAAACATTAGCAGAAGACATGGTAAATTCTACTTGTCATAATGACTATCACCAGTGTATATACAGGAGCAAATAGCTGAAAATCAGTTTCCCAGAGCATCCCTGATTATTTATTGGGAAACTCACTACCCTAAGTAGTGGCTTGAGGCTGCTGCTCCAGTTTTCCATTGGACTTACTAGGGTGTCAAGCTCCTTTATATGGCATAGGCCACCTTTGAGATTCTGCCCCTTCGCTTTAATGCTAATGTCCAAATTCCATATTAATATAAGTCTAGCCCCTGCTTTGCTTCTGTTTTTGTTTCCTTGATAAATCAGCCTTATAGACTGGTGTATGAAGCTCCCTAGTGCATCAGTCTGCAGGAGTTGCATCAAGTAGGGAATGAGGATGAAAAATGGAATGTTCTCCCACAGTGGCTGATTCAATTCCAACACATAAATAAGTGAACCTGATTTTTATTTATTTTGATGGCACTCAACCAAGCTCTATTTATGTTTAGCACTTAACAGATGCAACAGAAATAATAATGAAATAACTGTAAGGCAATAACATAAATACTGATCACAGTAAAATGATACTCTTCAAAAAACAAAGCCCTGTTTTTTTTATCTCCAGGAAGTCCTCTCTACATGCACATTGGTGAGGTGCTTGATGGGATAGATATGAGAGCAGAGGTTGGACTTCTGACCAGAAATATCCTTGTCACAGGGGAAATGGAAGACACTTGCTATGGACAGAATCACTGCCAGTTTTTCAATTATGACACATTTGGTGGTCAAATTCAGGTAAGTGCCCTACTGCTATATTGATCGATCTATCTAAAAGACAAAAAAAAATCTCCTGATATATTGATCGATCTCTCTAAAAAATAAAAAATAATTGACTTTAAAATATGGCAGCTTCAACCTTGAGCAGCAAATCTACAACGTAAATAAGGATGCAATCACATTGCTGGTAGCTCGAGTTGGTTGATTTGATGTAAATAGTCTTGACTTAGGGTACAATGCCTGGAGGAAAAACAATTTTCCGGATTCATGTGATACCATGTTTGTGTTGCTTCTTTTCTGATCTAAAATTATGGCAAGACCGACCTATGTACTTTGTATGTTGAAGCTACATTTGTATCAAAAAAACTCAAATAAAAAGAATTAAAAAAAAAAAAAAAAATATGGCAGCTTCAGAGTAATTAATGTAACATTTTATGAATACTTTTTCTTTTCAAACAGATCCAGCGGCATTTTGCTTCTGTGCATTTGTCAGGGGTGGAGCTCATGAACATGGGGCAGCAGCTTCTGGGCAGTTACCCTATACATTTCCATATGACTGGAGCAGTGGATGAAGAAGGCGGGTACAACCCACCAACGTACATCGACAATGTTGCCATCCACCACTGCTTTTCCAGATGTGTCGCCATTCATGGAACACATGGTCTTCTGGTAAGAGGCCTGTACATTCCTGTTTGTCATCTTTCTCTTCTGTAAACAATTGCTTTTAATATTTTTGTGAATGTTTAGTGCACAATCTGGCCTGTCAGTTACTAAAGTGTCTGTTATCTGTTACCTGCCAGTCATTACCATCAATATTAGGTTTACCTCTTAGTCAGTGTATATTAGTAGTATGTAAATCTCTGTTTATACTTTTTGTACTTCCAGGTGAAAGATACAATTGGTTATGACACTCTTGGTCACTGTTTTTTCCTTGAGGATGGAGTAGAGCAGAGAAATACCTTTTATCACAATCTTGGACTGCTGACAAAGGCAGGGACCATTCTGCCTACAGATCGCAATGAAGCCATGTGCCTAGCAATACGGGAGCATGTGTATGGAGACTATGTACCTGTGCCCAGCACGGACTGTATGTGAGTTAATACTCTGCAATACATTCATATTTTTTAAGAAGATTACTGAATTTGAATATAACACAATAGAACATATCCAAGCATGGCATTTTTTATCTTGTCTAGTGCAATGGGCACATTTAACATCTAATTTTCCCATAGGGCTGTCAGCACATTCTGGATTTCAAACCCTAATAATAATTTAATTGGGAATTCTGCAGGAGGAGCACAGGTCAGTAGGAGGAGATGGTTTTATTGTTTCTAGAATATAAAGCGAGAAATCTGTCAGTTAACATGTTTTTGGAGATCTAACACTAGAAACCTTTTTTTATATTTAAAGAGCCCCAATAATATCATTAAAAAAGTAGTCTTATGTGTGCAGAAGTTAAGAACAATTGTGATCATTGTGATCATTTACACCTTTATAAACAAATCAAGTAATGCAATAACTGTAATACAAAGTGCAGTAACCCATAGCCATCAATAAGCTTTCAGTTTAGAGTGCAGTTAGGAAATTCGGACCGGTTGCTATGCACCACTGTTAGTCATCAATGCTGTTTGCACTCCCTTTTCAATTTTAAATAAACCATGTTATATTATGAAATGAAATGCAGTCAGTATGTCTGAATTTACATTTACACATTCTTGTACTTTGTTAGGACGTTGGCATCTGGTATATATTTCATCGAGTGCCTTCAGGTCTTTCAGAGGGGGAGTACCCAGAGGGCGAGTCAGAATTCACCCCTCTGGGAATATTTCACAACAATAGAGTGCATTCCAATTTTAAGGTATAGTAAGTAAGCTTGTTTATGTACTTTGGCTGATTTTTATTTTACTTTTGATTTTAAAATTCTTGTCCTTTTTTAGGCTGGGTTGTTTATTGGAAAAGGGGTAAAGACAACAAAAGCCAGTGCAGAAAACCCCAGAGAATATTTAACAGTTGACAATGCACGGTGAGTACATAGTATCTGGTGACATGCATGTACAGTAGCAAAGTAATGTATTTAAAGCTATAGAGTTCTTGCTTCTGAGGTGTGTCAGATTCCTTTATCAAGAACCCGCAGAGATATAGGCCCTTATTTAACAAGGGATAGCGCCAGGTAGCGAATGGTGAGCGAACGGTAATGACGGTCACCGCCACGAGAACGTCGGCTCCCCTCCGCAATCACACATTTATCAAGCCGATCCTGCTTAGCGACTGACAGAGCGCCAGATAGCGAATCATTCATCATTATTCCAGCCTCACCCCACAGCGCCAGCAAGCGACCTTGAACAGCGACAGGTATGACCTCTCGCTACCTGCCGCTCTCCAATGCATTTCAATGGAGCAATTTTTAAATATTCTTAATTAATTGCTATTAATGTTTTGTTTTTTTTTTTTTAAATGTCAAAAATTCTGTGACCACTTCTGCAATGTTAGATATTTTTTTTAAGGTAAAAAAAAAAAAAAAAAAATTTGTGCAGAATTGATATTACAGGTCTGATATTAATGTATTCATATTACAAAATGTTTTTATCCAAAAATATGGTTGTTTGGGGGTTAAAAAACTACTTTTAACCCATCGCCGCCAACACTCTGGGGTTTAAACAAGCATTTCACTGCGCGATAATTTTTTGAGCGTGATTTGTTAATGAATATGCTGGGAGCCGTTCGCTATGGCCATTCGCTGTCATGCGCTCCCATACAGCGCGGAACCTGTCAAATAGCGACTCCTCACCCAATATTCAACATTACGGCAAACCAACTGAGTCGCTATCAACTACAGAACAACGGCCAAGCACAGCGACTACTAGTGGGCGCTCTGAAAATGCCGCTACTGTCGCTCATCTGTCGCTACCTGGCGCTATTAATGAATCGGCCTCCCCGTCTCCTTTAACAGGTACAGACGGGATTACCTTTGTACAGTCATGCTTTTAGGATTCTTAGGGGCTGGTGCTCAAATCGAAGAAAGGGGCCATTGACTCTTCTTTGAAACTCACTTTTTTTGTCACATTCCCTATGATATATTCACATTAACAAAATCTTTTATATACTCTGAAAATGTAAATATTAAGAATACATACATATATATTATTACAAGTTTATGAATAATTTTAATAGACAAGGTAATACAATTATTTAAGTACCTTAGTGTGTAACTTTTCTGTAGCTGCAGAACTGCATGTGTAGTACATGAGAGAAGCACTATAAATAAACAATATGACTAAACAATATGTCTATTATAGTCACTACCCCAATTTACCTAATTTTTGGGAAGGTAACCTTATATATTTTTTTACTGTTAAGGTTCCGTCCTCACCAGGATTCAGATCCAGCTAAACCTCGAGTACCTGCTCTTATTGATGGGCTCCTAGCCTTCAAGAACAATGACCATGGTGCATGGGCTAGGGGTGGTGACATCATCTTCCGCAACTCAGGGTGAGTTGATCACATGTACAACTGTCTAAAACTAAACTCCAGCCCAGAATGTTTTAAGTTTTGCATAGAGTGAGGATTGGTTAGACTTTCTTTAATGTTCTTTTTGCATCTGCTAATGCACTGAATAGATGTAGCCCCACTTTCTGTCTGCAGCGAGCAAATAAAATGTTAATTTAACAGAATAGTTTTATCTGTCAAAACTATTGGATGCCTAACAGTGTAGGGAAGGGTTATGCCAGACCTAGAGTCTTATGTGTTGATCCACTCTAAGCTGGTAGATGCAGAGAAGACCAGAGATGTGTTTCTCCAAAAGCAGCTTTTCAGTTTGCGTTCAAGCTGTTGCAAGCTGTTGCGACCTTCTTGTCTGTTACAATGTATGTAACAAATGATTGTTATAAAGCAGATACGGTGAAGCTAACCAGGCACATCCAGAGCTGTATCTCTCAGAGCATGAAGGGGAGAACAAGAGGCTATATTCAAAATACACAGAGGGCCTATTCACATTAGTGCGCTGATAGTGGAAAATAAAGTGCATGGGGGGGTTGTCTTTGAATTAAATTCATTATTCATGAGCATATTTACATCTTTGCACTTTCTGTTTGTGCAATTTTGCACATTGCCAAAAAGTTCTGTTTGCATCACTTTTTTCGCTCAGTACACAGAATGCGCTTCTTCAATGTGTAAGTGCTTTAAATATGCACTTTACAATTCAAGTGTCAAAAGACAAACGTTAGTGCGTAAACAGAACCTGCTATAAAAGTCCGCCAAAGCATGATGACCCTGTAAATGTATAATGTGCATATATGACCAGTGAATGCTTGCACAGGAATTAATGCTCCGCATTTCACCCATCTGTGCACACTACAGACCAGTGAACCCTCCAGTGAAATGCACCAGTAAACCCCTGGGGGTAGTCGGGGAACACATGCCCAGAGCGTTGGGGGAATTTGGAGGGTTAGGTGCCTTGCTAAATGCTGTGTAACCAGCATTTAAGTTAAACTTTAAACTCGAATAGGACCAACTTTGCGAAAAATGGCTGTTGGTTCGGGAGGAGGAGGCACAGGAGGGGTAGCCTGACTGATTAGGGTCCTTGTGCATACCCCAGTGCGACAAGCCTGGTCTTGGGCACCTCCTTCCTGCTTCCCACATCCCAGCTGCCCAGCCAATCACGTTTGCTGGTTGGAGGGGCGAATTGTGATGTGCAAGCCCCTCTGCCAAATAGGAATGGCCACCGGACAGTTCCCGAGCCAGGAACAGGTAGACAGGCAGATCTATGAAGTTCTTTCAGACAGCCAGGAACAGGTAGGTATGGACTGCCCATTATCAGGCTTGCAAGGGAGTATACGGACTCTCCTGATTTGGGGTGGCCCTGCACTGCGGTCCACTGCTGCACAGAAAGTAACATTCAAATTATGAACTGAACAAAATGTAGTTCTAGTAACTATTTTTCTGTAAAAGCCATAATGAAGGTGCTAATATTTGTTTTACCAACATTTTGACTTTCAGATTTTCAGACAACGGAATTGGACTAACACTGGCCAGGTAAGAAAACATTCTGAAAAAATTCCCTGAATCCTTCAGCTATTAGTTATGGCAGAAAACATTTCTGACGTTCTGACGTGTCCACATCCCCATACATATTAGATTTAGACCTTATTTTAAAGTTTTGTCTGTTCTGTCATGCCGTGTTTGCAGAGCGTGGCAGTGTTTACCTTAGGAAAGGCCCACTTCACTCTTTACATCCCCAAATTGCTGGGCTCTCATTCCATCACTTCACCACATCTGCAGGACGCAGGCTGCTTCCCGCTCCAGCAATAGCAGGCGCTGAGCATACATCTGAGCCCAGTGTGCTCCAGCCTATGAATCACTGAGAATGTATGTACAACTTGTACTGGGATTTTCCTGTAGCTTAGCCTTTACTTCATGCTAATAGCTGGCAATAAACCAGTTGTTTTCACAGCTCATAATGAAATTCCTAGAAATGTTTTGTTTGGGAGGGTGGCACGCTTTGCATGCCATAGGGAGTATAGCAGTTTCAGTAATCATTTTATAGTAGGCAGTGGGTTTTGCTACTAAATGCAGATAAAAACTTCCTAAAGTAAATACTGGAATCTCTGTACTGTACTGCCCATGCTCGTGTATGATTAACAGTAATCTGGTGTTTAAAGCAAAACGTACATGGGATTTATATTCTGTTAGGGAGATGATGGATCTTATAATTACCAGTATAATTTTCCAAGTATACAGTATGTCCTGTTTCACCAAATTCTTTACGCTTGGGATATCCGCCACAAGGTGGCGCAGTGGACTGCAGAAGATACTTGTGGCGTCTCCCGGCCCCATAAAAGGACAGGAACCTCCCACAAATTTCCAGTTTCCTTCTGCAGTCTGGACTGCGAAGATAGAAGATGGCTCTCTATATTACGCAGGCGAGCGGGGCTTATCAGCCTGCGGCCCTGCAGGACTATTTCCACCCGTTCTGGACCCACTGCCTCCCAGCCTCGGCTGCCTGGTTCGGGTGAAGGTAGGACAGCGCCAGGGTCAGGTGCTGGAGGAGCGCTGCTCCAACCGCAATCCCTGTACCTACAAGGGTAGGCGGTTCAGGCTTATGGTGAGCCCTGTAGGATGCCCCTTCCTGCCTTATTGTGGGCCTTCCCCTGCCCCCCCCCCCCCTAGCTCAGCATGCCTTGGATGCGCCTACCGTTGCTCTTCCCCGCCTTGCTCTCTCCCTGAGGAGCTCTCCGGGGGGGGGGGGGGGGGGGGGGGTTTGGCAGTGTTGTTTCAGGCGCCTCCTTCTACATCACCTACCCCCCCACACCTGCATTTGACCCCTAGTGAGGGACATGCTAGTGGGGAATCACATTATGACTTGGCCTTGCGGGTGGCCAGCCTGGAAAGGCATATAGTTGGGTTGGTCCCCCGTAAGGCTTCTGGCAAGAAGCGGCATTTAACTCCCGCTGTTTCCCTTTTTCCTGAGGAGGATGAGGGACAGTTCTCTTTCTCTGGTCTGTACCCCCTAGAAGAGGGGGAACTTTTCTCTGATTCTGATTCCTCTGAGGAGCAGCAGGAGATTTATGGTGGTGCTGGGTCTCCTTTTGGAGAAGACCCATGGTCTCCTGAGGATACTGACAGGCTGTTGGCTCACATTTTTGAAGTACTGTGTATTACACCACCTGTCCCGGCTAAAAGGCAGCAGGGTGAGCTTTTTCACTCGGTTAAACAACGCTTGGAGTTCCCTGAGCAGATCCACTTCAATAATTTGGTGCTCAAGGAGTGGGACCGTCCTAGCAGATTGCCCGTGGTGCCTAAGAGTTGGGACAGGAGGTATCCATTTCCTGCTGATGTGGTTAAGCGCTGGTCGTGTCCCCCCGAGGTGGATGCTCCCGTGCTTGGGTTGTCCAATACCTCGGTCATGCATTCCCCTGACACTTCTACTCTGAGGGATGGTGAGGACCGGCGTGTTGATCAGCTGGCCTGTCACGCATTTGCTTGTGCAGGGACTGCGCTGCATCCTGTGTGCGCTTCTGCCATCACGGCTCTTGCTATTAAAGGGCTACTCAAGTGCCTTCTGGATAATGCCTCGGATGCCAATAGAGGGGAGGAGTATAGATCCCTCCTGCTTTGCTATGAATTTGTGGCATTTATTCTTTCTGCTATGGATGATGCGGTCAGGATGTGTGGTAGGACTTCTGCCCTTTTGTGGCTATACGCCGCTCTGTTTGGCTGCGTCAGTGGGCGGCTGATAATGCTGCTAAGAAGGCTCTCACTGGCTTACCCTTTACTGGGCTACGGCTCTTTGGGGAGCGTCTGGATCTGTTTGCCAAGGATGGTAGGCTGCCTTAATGCAGGAGGCAGCCGCGGCCCTTTCGGGGGCTGGTTCTTCCCTCCCCTCCTTCCGTGCTCCCAGTTCCGGTCGGGGTGCACCATTTGCGGTGGCACGTAGAGACCCTTGGGGCCGGGGTAGAGGCCGTGGTCGCCCCGGTGGATTCAGGAGGTGGTGTCCTCCTGGTACAAGATAGAGTTTGCAGCCTGGCCGCCCCCAAGATTCATCAGATCCCGGATGGTTCAAAGCCCACTCTCCGCTCAGGGCTTGCGGCTTGCAATCCAAAGCCTTTGGGATTTGGGAGTCATCTGTTCTGTGCCTTCCCAGGAAAGGGGCAGAGGCTTCTACTCCAATCTGTTCACGGTTCCTAAAAAGGATGGGTCCCTGAGGCCCATCCTGGATTTGAAGCGCCTCAACAAATTTGTCAGGTTCACGCATTTTCGCATGGAGACGCTGCGCTCGGCGGTCAGTACCTTGCGCCCGGGCGATTTCATGACTTCTGTGGACATCAAAGATGCTTACCTTCATGTTCCAATCTTTCCAGGTCATCAGAGATTTCTCAGGTTCACTCTGGAGGATCAGCACTACCAATTTGTGGCCCTACCGTTTGGTCTTACCTCGGCTCCTCGGGTTATTCACCAAGGTGCTGGCGGGGGTCATGGCTCTGTTGAGATCTCAGGGCATTCGCATTCTTCCTTATCTGGACAACATTCTGATTGCGTCTCAGTCCTTCTATCAAGCCGAGCTGGATACCCAGATGGTGGTTTCCACACTCGAGTCCTTCAGTTGGGTGATCAACTATCCCAAGTTTTCTCTGTCTCCGTCCTTGGTGAGGTCCTTTCTAGGCATGACTCTGGATACATCTCAGGTCAAGGTTTTTCTGCCTCAGCAGAAGGTGGAGAGCCTGCAGATGCTGGCACGGTCTCTACTTTCTTGCCCTCACCCCTTCATTCGGCAGGGGATGCAGCTGGTGGGCCTGATGGTGTCCTGCTTCGAGGCAGTCCTCTTTGCTCAGTTTCACATGAGACCACTTCAGTTGCACCTCTTGTCAGTTTGGGATCGGGATCCTGTGTCCCTGGATCAGAGATTTGTTCTGTCCCCTCTGGTCAGTCAGTCCTCTCATGGTGGCTGGACTCAAGGAATCTCCTAGTGCGCAGGACCTTTCTGCCTCCATGCTGGGAGACTGTCACCACAGATGTCAGTCTGACAGGTTGGGGGGGCTTTTGGAAGTCTCTGAAGTTCCAGGGTCAGTGGGGCCCTCAGGAGACCCATGCTCCCATCAACATTCTGGAACTGCGGGCGATAAGGTTGGTTCTTTTCCAGTTGACTCCGCACCTTCGGGGTCGGGCTGTTCAGATCCGCTCAGACAATCGGACGGAGGTTGCCTACATCAATCATCAGGGAGGGACTCGGAGCAAGCGAGCCTTCAAGGAAGTGTTCCCGATACTGTCCTGGGTGGAGGAGAATGTTCCCTGCATTTCGGCAGTTTACATCCCAGGAGTGGAGAACCTGGAGCTGACTCTTTGAGCAGGGGGATGTCTCGGCTGGGGGAGTGGTCCCTCAGCGTAAGGGTGTTTCACTCTCTGTGCCACCGCTGGGGTCTGCGGGATGTGGACCTGTTTGTTTCACGTCACAATCACAAACTTCCATTCTTTGTCTCTCTGTCACAGGATCCTCTGGCCTTTGCCACGGATGCGCTGGCAATGCCTTGGAAGGGGTTTCGGTTCCTCTATGTGTTCCCTCCGTTTCCTCTGTTGGGCAGGGTGCTGCGCAAGGTAGCCCAGGAAGGGGTGCCAACCATTCTGGTGGCCCCCTGTTGGCCAAGAAGCGTGTGGTTTGCAGACATCGTGCAGCTGGCAGTAGATCAGTACGTCCTGCCCAAGGATCCAGATCTTCTCACTCAGGGGCAGCTGTGCCATCCCAATTTACAAACGCTGGCTTTGACGGATTCGCTGCTGAAACCTCCATCTTGATGGAAAAGGGTTTGCCTGCCTCTGTTGTTGATACCATGATTAGGGCTCGGAAGAAATCCTCGTCCTTTATCTACTACAGGATCTGGCATGCTTACATTGCCTGGTGTGAGTCCAAATCTCTTTCCTGTCGGGAAACATGGTTTGTCGGGAAACATGGTTTGGATTTGGATTTGGGCCTTCAACTTAGTACCCTCAAAGGTCATGTTTCAGCTTTGGCAATTTTTTTCCAAAGATCTTTTGCCAGTCACCGTTTGGTTAAGACTTTTTTCCAGGGGGTTTCTCATGTGCGTCCGCCACGTAAACCTATGTTACCAGTTTGGGATTTGAATCTGGTGTTATCTTCTCTGCAGGTCTCCGTGAGGCCGCTTTGCCCATCAAACCTCAGCGGCGCTTTCCATCAAACCTCCTTATTTTGAGCGACACCAGGACAAGGTGGTGTTTTGCTTTAAGCCAGATTTCTTGCCTAAGGTTGTGTCTGCTTTTCATCTCAATCAGGACATTGTCTTGCCTTCCTTGTGTCCTAATCCTGCTAATTTCAAGGAGAGGACTCTGCATTCTTTAGATGTGGTCAGGGTTCTGAAGTTTTACTTGGTAGCTACTGAATCTTTCAGGAAGACTGATGCTCTTTTTGTTCTTTCTTCCGGTTCTAGGAAGGGTTTGCCTCCGGCTAAGTCCACTATCAGCAAGTGGATTCGTCAGGCGGTGGTGCAAGCCTATTCTGCTAAGGGGAAGGAACCTCCCTTCCGCCTTACTGCTCATTGCACTCGTGCTATTGGTGCCTCTTGGACCTTTCAGCACCAGGCTTCTGTTGAACAAGTTTGTAAGGCCGCAACTTGGTCTTCTGTTCATACTTTTTCCAAGTTTTACAAGGTTGATGTTAGGGCCTCAGCTGATGCTGCTTTTGGCCGCAAAGTTCTTCAGGCGGCAGTGGTTTAATCTGCCCGCCGTTGTTCTTTGGGGATCCCACCCTACTTTACGGACACTGCTTTTGGAGCGTAAAGAATTTGGTGAAACAGGACCTGCTGTATACTTGGAAAAATACAATTCTGTGAGTACTCACCTGTAGAATTGATTTTGTAGCATACAGCACGTCCTGTTTCACCCCTCCCTTGTTATCATTATTCTTGGTTACCTCTGTATGGTGATTTGTTCAGATGTTTGGTTGGGGTTTCCTTCATTATTGTTCTTCCAGCTTCTTGTCTAACTGCTTTGTAACACTGGGAATTTGTGGGAGGTTCCTGTCCTTTTATGGGGTCGGGAGATGCCACAAGTCTCTTCTGCAGTCCACTGCGCCATCTTGTGGCGGATATCCCAAGCGTAAAGAATTTGGTGAAACAGGATGTGCTGTATACTACAAAATCAATTCTACAGGTGAGTACTCACAGAATTGTATTTTTTAGGTGATGTACTGTGCATATACCGTACATAGACTATATTGGGCTAGGAATATAATGGACAGAATCTAAGGTGATGTACTGCACACGGAAAAGGCTATTTATAGTATTTTTGTCATTTGTGGTATACAGCCTTCACTTCCGGCTGCCGAGGGCCACTAGCCCAAAACACAGGCCACTAAGTATGTTGTGATTGCAGTGCAAATATTAGAAGATGTGCTCAAACCTTACATGACTGGCCTGCTCTTTCTGGGAGCTTGAGATGACAAAAAGGCAAAAAGAGTTTTATGGCGTACTTCTGAAAATCATGGTTAAATCCTAATATTCTTGATCTGTATGCCATTTAAATACTTTCGGTCTTAGCATTCTTTACCTTATATCCTTGAATAGGAGGATTTCTGGTCTCTTTAAAAGTACTTTATTAAGCCTAATATGGATTTATCCATAAGTGGCTTGTCCCCCACTGGCATGAATAAGGATAGCAAGCCAGTTTAGGGAGACCCAGACAGGCTTTGGATGTGGTCCCAAAAAACACCATGTTACCGTCCAAAACTCCCAAGACAGTGGGCACAAGCATCATCTATCACAGTTCTTTTCAGTTGGCACATCCAATGCCAAGGTCAGAGACACATTTACTAAACCCATCGTTGTACAACGCTGTATGCCGGCAAGTGAGGCCCTGCTTCCCTAGGACATAATGAGCAAGTTACACAAGCATCGCATTTTATTGTTTCTTTTATTTATTTACTTAAATTGTGTCCATGGTTTTGGGAACATGTCAAGGGTTTTTTTCTATTTTAAAGTGTAAGGAGACCCGGGACTTTCCTAGGTTTTTGTTCTGTGCCCCCGCTGTGTGAAATCCCCCGGAAAGTCCATTAAAACTCACTTTTCCCTGCTCCAACAGTGCATGTGTGGACTCCTGTCCAATCAGAGCCCTTTGCTGTGTTTACTTGCTTTCGGGCCAAAGGCTCTGAAATCAATGAGGAGAGCGTACTGCTGCATCCCCCGTATCCTCGGCTCATGTCGCTGGGGATGTGGCAGCGCTTGTTCCCCATTCAAAACATTGGACAAGAGCCGACACATGCGCAGTGGGAAAGATATGTTTTTTACATTCACGCTGCCTGGGGGGTTTCACACAGTGGGGCATCCCGAGTTGGGATCCAGAGTCCAGCTCTGGAATCATTTAGATCCCAGGTCATCCGCAGGTGGCTTTTGTTCCGCATTAAAATGTTTATTTTATTAAATATTATTTATTATTTTATTTTTATAATGTGAATGGTTGTTGGGGGTGTTTAGCTTTTTTGTCTGCATGCTTAATAAGCTTTGCACTTACTAAGATAAATACCAGATTTCTGTTGTATGCTTTCAGTGATGGAACATTTCCAACTGATGAAGGTTCGAGTCTGGAAGTCTCTGATTCCATCTTTGTAGGAGAAAGCGAGAATGTGGGCTCACAAGGTGGGCAGAACAGCTACTGGGGACGTGGAGGGTCAGGAGAACACAGGTCACTGCCAAGAAACAAGTATGCTTTTTTTTTAATTTAATATCTATTAGCTGGTTAAAGAATGTTTAGTAACACTGGTCTAATTGGTAACTGTTTCATCATATTGCATGGTATTTAGCCCACTTAAAATAACTCGCTGATTAAAATATAGAGCAGATATAAAGAGCCAGAACCAAAACCACCCTGATCACTCAATCCAATAAAACAACAACCTTTGGAGAGAGGGGGCGGTCCCTCTGACTGGCGGGATCTGGGTGCCTACCTGGTGGGGCTTTTCAGAGTTAACACTAAAGCAATATATAGGTACAACTCCAGGCTGTGAGTCCAGGGATTGTGGAAAGACTATAGGCGATCTGGTTATGTCTTCATTTGTGATAGTTGTAATTCATAACACCACATGCCGTTGATGTAACAACCTTTTATTATGTTCTTTTCATTCTGTACATACACTGCATTTGAAATTCAATAAAAATATTGAAACTGAAAATAACTTGCTGATTCAAATTTTTGTTTTACCTGGGATTTATAACACTTTATTTAGCTATAGGAAATACAGGAATGAAGCAGTTGACATGTGGTCACTTGAGGTGTGGTTTATTAAAATGTGGCGACTCTTGGCTTATATGGTAAACTTGCCATCACAGTTAAACAGTATTCAGTAAAGTTTGGCAAGACCTACACCACAGCACACAGTAAAGTGCAAAAGACTATATTGCTGTAAAATGCAAAAATAAATACAATTCCATGTCTGAAGTGGTATTACTTCTCTATGTGGGGCACAGAGGCTATTCTGCTTATGAGAAGGCCACATATGGGGCGAGCCTCCTCACGTGAGGTGAAAAAATCCATACATTTTAGTGGATTACCACCAAAGGTACAGTCAATATTGTGGTGTCTTACCACACTGTAATAATTACAAGTAAACAAGGGTTAACAAATTCTTTAAAATGATTAGTAATAGTAAACAAAATAATATAATCGCTGTTTCTCTACTTGTCTAGGACTTTCCCAATTCGTGGATTTCAGATATACGATGGACCAGTCAGGCTACTCCGCTGTACTTTTAAGAAATTTCTTCCCACGGCAGAAAGACCTACCAGTGCAATCGGGTTTTCATTGAAGAACTCTTGGCAGATTACACCGCAGAACAACGTGTCACTGGTCAAAATGGAGAGAAGCGTAAGTGAAATAGGTTAGCGCCACTGGACATGATTTATGTTATGATTAACAGTGCTAGGTCTTGTATATGTTTCCGTGACCTGATATTGACATTTCCCCACCACAGTTGAGCATAAAGAAAGGGTTAAATCTTCAATCCTTGGCACAGCACAGTCTTATTGTTTCCATTAGATACACAGGGTTTATGTAGGCTGAGACCAGTCTTTAGGCAGGGAGGGAACATGCTGGGGAGCTGGGATTTACCGCTGAGCTCCGACCTGATGGATTGTTTGTGTTGGCAATTTGCTTCATTCTAAGTTTGTAAAGAAAAGCATTAGGTAGCTGCATGCATCTTGCAGGTTGCCCTGATCTTTTCCAGAGCTTGCATTTAGTTGAGCTGATCTACCTTTCATCATCCATAAATCAGAGGTATTGTCTGAACTAGTTATGGGGATACACCCTAAAATGCCTAACCCACTGAGACTTGCAGGAGGGAGACATTAAGTGGAGCTTTGATTAACCAAGTAGTGCTAGTCGAGAAGCAGGTCAAGAATCCACCACCATGTGCTGTGCCAGGAGAAACATTATTGGTTTTGTTCTTAGAGAGTTAATGTTCATAACCCTAAGCAAACATAAATCTTCGGAAAATTGTTCAAACAAAGTTTATGTGTGTCTGTGCCGAGAGAAGGCTATGTCCACAATACCCCACCTTAACTAAATGACCCGAATCCTTTTTTATGTTGATGACGTAGGCTTAGATTCCCCACTTAGACAACTCACAAATCTCTTACTGTAAGTATTGAAGGACAATTAACGTTAATAGATGAACCAAAAGATAATACTCCACTGATGCTTGCCAGAAACTCAGGACAAAACATGTTGCCTTTCTTTTTTTATGAATCCTAAACCTTCTGTCCTCTGTATATAAATTCTTTGAGAAAGAAATAAAACCGCAGCTTACAGAGATGGAAGATTATGATGGGTTCAGATTGGGGCTGTGAAAATGCCAGTCATGTTCTTTCACACAGTTTCTTTATAAACCTCACTTTCTGCACAAGGGGTACTATGATGCTAAATAATTCACAGCCCCACCTTCAACTGTTGCTATGTTGGACGTACAGAGTTCTCTGGAATACCGTTCTAGGCTGTAAGCTTTTTCTTTACTGTAATTAAAAGCCTTGACAAAACCTTATTAAATGGATTGACCAATCAAAACTGTGTAGTGACATTTTGTCCCCGGCAGCTGATCAGTCTCACTCTGGCAATCAGCAACTCATGTGATTGCTGGTTTGAGTGCTGCGCCACCCAGGCCCAATCTCCACTTTGCACGTCTGTGTTAGCTCACGCCCCCCACCATCAGTCACAAGGGCGTTACACATACATTTGCAATGAATGGAGAGTCTGTGGCTGAAGAAGCGGACACAGAAGCACTATAGACGGACCGATCGGTCGTGGGGTGGTGAGCGCCCATTTTTTTTGTTTTTTTGGCTGGTAAATCTCTTTTTAATATGACCACATATTATTATTATTATTTCTCCAGCACAATTTCAAATTACTGGCATATATATAGAATCCCCTATCTGTTCACCTAACCCATATTGATGCACCACACTGACAACTGGTGAACTATGATTCATCGCCCCAGAGAAAATGTGCTCAGTGCTCCAATGGCAGCATGCTTTACACCAGTGGTCCCCAACCCTGTCCTCAAGGCCCACCAACAGGCCAGGTTTTGCAGATCTCCACAAAGATGCACAGGTGGAGTAATTAGTGCAGCTGCAGAGCAATAGAGCTGGCTATTTGGAGATCCAAAAAACATGACATGTTGGTGGGCCTTGAGGACAGGGTTGAGGACCACTGCTTTACACTACTCCAGAGTCAAATGGCAACGTGCCCCACTGGACTCCAGATAATAGTCACCCTGGTACACTGTAATCCTAGGCGTGTGCAGCTGCGTGGCCACACAAAATAAAATGTATAAAGTTTTGGATTCCTTTTGGAATCCTTAAGCTGATCTGACTTTTTTTCAGAAATAGCTGAGATATGTGCTGCATTTTCCTTTCACCAGGAATGTCTATGTACATGAAAGTGGACTTTCCCTTTAAATTCACTATTCAGACTAAAATAATACTCCCCTTATGTCCTCTGCAGCAGCTTACTCTTACGTCGCCAGAGGAAACGTGCTTGGGCAGTAACTGCCTTCTCAGTTGCAGTGACTGGAGTCACAAATGTGCCATACACTGTGACACCTATTTGCTTGCAAATGGTGGACTAGCCCCAGTGAACTGCCAGGGTGAAGGTATTATATGAGACTTGAGCTTGAGAATAAGTACGATTTGATGCTTTGGAAAAGAATGAAGCTGCTGCAGGGAACAAAAGAAGAGCATCCGCAGTTTGTTGGCTTAGTTTGGACAACCCCTTCATATGCTGTGCTTAAACCGGACCTTCACCATGATTTATTGAAAAGCCCAAACCCTTAAAAAACTATTCCCCAGCATCTAAAATTAATATATTTCAAGTTTTTAGTCTCTTATTATTCTTTCCCCCACTGGGCTGCAACTCTGTTCAGGACTCTAGGATACGGGCGCCGCCATCTTGCCTCAGAAGCATCACATGCTGAGGAGAGGAAGGGGGGTGGGCAAGTGCAGGGGGCGGGTTACAGCTGTGCTTCTCACAGACAGAGAATAGCTGGGGTCAGGAAAAGGTCAGCAATCCCAGAATGCAGAGTGGCATGTCCAGAAGACTCTTCCTGTCTGCAGGCAGCCTGAAACTCCACGGGCCACCATATTGCATGTTAAAAGGTGCAGGCAGGATGGTTTTTAATGTGGGCAATTTGTATGTACAGGGTGGGGGAGACATACAAGATAGACTCTTATTAAAGTGGACCAACACCCAGGGGGGATCGGCCCGGAAAAGCGTCTCGCGCTTCCCTCTAGCAGGGCGCGCACCCGCGCCGGCCGTTTGTGAATGGCTGGTGCAGGCGCGCTCCCTGTTAGAGGGAAGCGCGAGACGCGGCCTCCAGCGCTCAGAGCCAGCTGAGCTGGTATGCGAGTCCAGGCGGCCTTGGACGCGCATACCACAGCGGCTTTGAGCGCTGTGATTGGCTGGCGCGGTCACGTGGGAGCGGGGAGAGGTGAGTTTTTTGGGGCTTTCTGGGGGGTTTCAGACAGCGGGGCACTCCCGATCGGTGATGATTTCATGTAACTATGTTTGTTGATGAGAGAGATCAAAGATGGACTCTGGACTCCCATCAGACTTTCCCTGATAGGGCGTAGGTCTGCTTTCAGATGGCTTGTTTGAATAAGATGTTTTCTAACTTATCAGAATATTTAGGGGTTGTTTTCCTCTCTGCTTTTGTAGGTAGATATACAAACAGGGAGCATCTCAATATTGCAACCAGGACCAGGAGGCTGTCTTAAGTATTCTTGTAGATATTAGGACTGGATTACCACAAATTGCATCATCCATGTATGTGATTGACACCTGAAATGTGGATAATTATTATGGGGAGCCCATCATTAGTCCCCTGTATAAAACCTTTGTGATGAGATTCATTTATTTCTAGGGATAATGTTCTTTAATCTCTGAAAGCCAGCCAGAAGTTGCTCTGATTAATCCAATAAGCTCTTTCATGTCTCCCGGTAAACAGAGGAATATTGGTGACTTGGTGGTTGGGCAGCAGGCCAGGGCAGCATCTTCCTCACTCTGAACAGCATGTACAATTCCATAAATAGATGATTTTGTCAGTGTTGTTGTTGTCTGTTTTGTTACTTATTATTTCCCAATTATTTGGGACATCTAATAAACAAGGTGATTAAGCATTACCTAGACTGAGAGTTGGAGATTGCGTAATAGCATCAGTGTTTGTAGCTTGTTGATCATGCGCATACCACTCTGAATGCCTGCTGTGCAGTATTACGAAATCTTTCTATCAGCCTTTACATTTAAAGTACCATCTTTACCAAGCAGCATATCATAAAAGAAAAAGTTACCCCTTGTCTTGTATCAACGTTACCCAAAATAAAGTCATTTACTTTGGGCGTGATGCGTAATAGAAGATTTTGCTGTCTGTTAGAGTTATGCTCATCAATCTCTGTTCACATTTCAGAATGACTTTTATTATCTTAGCTGCAGGGAAGCTAGCACACTTGACTTTACTGGAATATGCTGGTTTGGACCAGGCAACCCTGCAGACAATCCAGATGTAGAAATAAAGTCTCACTTTTTCGGTTAGCTTCATTGTTTACAAGTGTCTATGAGTTGTGCAATGAGAAGTATAAAAGTTCCTTATTAAGTAATCTGCTGCAAGTCTCTGTTATGCGGTTTGTATAATTATTCAAAACACAATCTAAAATTGTAGTAATAATAAGGATGGAGGGAGGCAACGTGCTGAACCCAAAATGTTAATTAACCACAGAATCTTTCGGGCCAAGTATTTTATGGTGCTTTGGCTTCAAGAGTGGAGATCTAACCACATCTGTAAAATGGTAATTTTGGCTATTTCCCTATTTGCCGCAAATGGAGTTGTGTTGTGCTGCTGACTACTTGACTGAACATTTCAAATCCAGATATTAACCACAGCACTAGAAAGCAGTCTGCAGTTCTGAGTATTACCAAAGAGATGATACTTTCCGGAATGACTATTGTGTAATCATGTATTTGATTCTATTTCCAGGTTGAGCTCAAAGCATTTTTTGGTCGTTCTGGTCAGTGGTTTGGCTCCAATGACTACGATGGCGATAAGGTTTCGATCTTCCATGATGTTGATGGCTCTTTCACAGGTTACCCTGATACATTTATTGGGCGAGCAGACAATTATCTCCTACGTCATCCAGGATGCCTTACCGTGCCACGGTGGAATGGGGTCATATGTACAGGAAGATATGCACAGGTAGGTGGCAAGAAACCAAATGTTACTACTCCCTGCAGGTGATAATTTCTGATTTTAGGGATCCAGATACAGCTACCCATTACTGCATATGTAACCCAAAATCTCTTACTGATAATTGATGTAATAGAGCACAAATGCAAGTTGTGGAATAACCTCTCGCCGGGCCTCATATCATATATCATATTTTGCTCTTCTCTAATTTTCAATGAAATGGCGTTATCTGGGTGAAGTGCTTCATAAATTAGGCCCTAAATCTAGCATCATGGATGTCCACACTGACTGGCAGCTGACAGAACAAGTGTGTTATCACTCCACCTCTTTTACGGCAGGAAAGCTATACTATTAAAATGGAAGGACAACAGACCCCCCCCCACAATATCCTTCTTGAGAAAACGACGCCCTCCCATTATATAAATCCACCTATGAAACAAGAGGTAGTCATGGAAAATTTGATTTGATATAGGGTAATTGGACTGACTCCAATGCTACAGTCTCTGTGGACATACCATCTATAGTATAAACAAGGGACCTAATTCATTATGCACAGGAAATACTTACGTGTGTGACTTTTAGTGTGCTCCTGTCTAACATGTATTTACAAAAACGTACTCTTCCCTGTGCCTTTTTTAATCTCTATGTTGTGTATGTGTTGTATATGTACAGCTAGCGGTTATTTGAAAATGCAAATAAAAATATTTTACAAAAAAACAAAAAACAAATGTGCAACAGTAACATCACGTTAGTCAGTCTAATGTGTAATGTCCTTGTGCTGTTGATTCTTGGTGTAAGTAATAGGTCACGGATTCTCCAGCAGTCATGGTGTTTGACCAGGCTAGCCAGCCTTGTCAATAAACAATGTACATAACTGCTTGAATAGTATGAAATACATACCTAGGGGCAAAAAGACTCTAGGTCTGGCTAAAACCCTTCTCTGGGTGGAATTCTAAATTAGGATATCCCCCTCCCCCCCGGGATCCCATAGTGGCCATATTCAGGAATTGTCAGAGCTCTGCGTGCTCTGTAACGTACAACCAACAGACCTGGTAGATCTGGGTTTGGATACTGTGGCAAAGCATAGCATCACTGCTGATTTGCCAAATTGGAATGTCATGAATCCTGGGACTATTTGAGTTTCACACATTTGGGATTCGCCTTTTGCTTTGTGAAACCCTCCGGGTGCCAGCAATGACTCACCTTTCTCCAGTCCAACAGCCTATGCGAGGGCTCCCGTCCAATCATAGCCAATTGCCTTTGGGAAAATGGTTCTGATTGTTTACAATGTGGAGCAATAGCGGCTGCATCCCCTGGCCATTTAGATTGGCTCAGACGGGAGAGCTCTAATTGGACAAGAGCCATTGGATTAGGGACAGGTGAGTTTTACTGGGCAAACTTTATACAGTGGGGCATCACAAATCAGGATTTTAGGCATGGAACAAAACCCGGGAAAGTCAAATTCCTGATTTTTGTTCCGCTTTAAATGTTCCAAGCTGATTAGAAAGGATTAGTCAGATGGGTTGGGTCAGGAGATCTTTACATTTATTTTTCTAAAAGGCAACAATATATTCTATTTTATCTCGTTTTCACAATCTCTATTTCTGTCACTTGAAAATTCCCATCATTCATCATCTTTTTCGTTAAGATCTGCGCATATTCCCACACTAATAACTCAGTCTGGCTCATTGGTTTCATTCGTATGCCAGACTAGTTTGCCAGACAAGTGCCTTAAACATATTTCAGCTAAAGAACATATTATTTCCTTTAAAGGGAAAAGTCTATTTTTTTATTTATTTGATCTTGGTACATGATGGTCTTTGGCACTTCTCATCACTCTTTATATACACACCTAAATTTGCAAATGTAACTGTGATGTGACTGTTCCTTAGCTGCTGGCAGATGGAGGGGGAGACTGTGCTGTTGTCTACAGGGTATATATATATATATATGCAAAGTATTCAGAATATTTTCAGTGCTGAAACATTGTTTAAACAGGAAGACATTTCACTTATATATTCAGAACTGAGGTTCTGTCTGTTGTGCTGAAAATCTAGCATACATGTTGCAGATTGAGGGTCAGTGTCTCCCTTGTGCTGGACTCTGATCTGTACTTCCTGACTGATCACTGGAATTGCTTGGTCAAGGCATCTGATTTGACAAACCTCAGGGACCATTTATTTTCCCATCTATTATACATAATTGGCTACTTTAAAGTAGAGTAAACGTGATGGATATGTGCCAAGGGGCACTCCCCTTCTTTGCAGAGAATGGAGGGGGCATACAGGTTCACTGTGACTGATGTGAGGGCCATTGGGGGTGTGAAAGGCCCCCAGAAGCCCCAGTCTGAAAAAACGCAAGGTTTCTAAGCATCATAGCAGCTGGAATTCTTATTACTACTATTACTGGAAGCTGCTGCAGGGGAGAAAAGGTGAATAGCATTCCCCTTTCTTTGGGTTTACAGATCATTTAATGTGAATAGCTGGAGGGCAAAAATTATGAAAAATGCATCTCAACAGACTTCTCACAATGCCTTGAACTGCATTGTGCCTATTGTGCTCTAGCTGAATAGGAAATAATGCATTTATGGATGTCCCAGGAATTTGTTGTATTTGAAACATAAGCAGCATAAATGGATTCTAACCAGGGGTGTACATATTATAGAGGCAGTGCCCCCAGGCCTGTGAAACAAGGGGGCCTGGCGCAAGCCACCGCCACGTCTCTGTTATTTGTACTACCTGCTCATACTTACCCAGCGATCATCCCCTTACTCCATGCCGGGCTTCTCCTTCTCTTATCCACTTACTGCATGCATCTGAGCTGGACCCGGCAAGTGAGTGTGGGTCTCGGGGGGGGGGGGGGGGGGTGTACTGATGGGGACAGTGATACAGGCCTATGTACGCGCCTGATCCTGTCTGTTAGAAAGATTAGCATGCTCTGCAATGTAGAAAGAAAGGAATTCTCTTAACCAGTTGTTTGTGTGATAAGATTTCTGAACCATTAAAAAATGACTTTAATTTCACATTTTGTAAACTGTGGAAGAAAAATCATTAACCTAAAATAAAATAAAATGTTCTTCCCTTCAAGAATGTAATGGGCTTCCAGGCAGTCTCCTAATAGCACATTGATGTGAATGGGAAGCCATGGTAGTTTGGCAAATGGCAGTGCTGTTCCATTGGCTCAGGCCTGCTGGCAACACAGCTCAGAAGAGCAGATCCAGAGCGCTGTGTTGGCAGCACATGGAGAGTCTTGTGCAAAGGCAGAACAAACTTCAGAAAACTCTAAATTATTTGCAAAAAGGGAGCATTTTTTATTTCAAATGCCATAACTTCTCACGCAATAATATTAGATATCTGTGGCTTTAATCTTCATTCTAAATATTTTATATTGGGGCCTTGATTTAGTAAACCTTCTCTAAAATATCTCTTCAAGAGAATTGGCTTCAAGTCCCGATCAGTAATACCTAGATTCACATTTAGAGCATAACTATACCTAAACAGGTTCGGGGACGATTTATTGGCCCCAATAGTATCCCTATGGGGCCGCGTCAAGGCTCAGTTCTCCCTTAGAGCAGCTACCGAGCCCATCACCCTTTTCAATGTGTAGTCATTTACAGAACTGATCGCAGAATAGTATTGTTACATGAGAAGGGGCTTAGTTTTGATGTCTGTATTATGTTTAGGTATTCGATGTAACCCCCCTTTTTTACTCCTTTTTTTTTCCCTTTGCTTGTTGTATTGTATGCCCCTCCTTGTATTTTCTGAAAATCAATAAAACTTGATTATACTAAAATATCTCTTCAAAATGATGACTGCTTCTTGATTTATTTTAAAATAAGGTAAAAGTTAAAATAAGGTGTGATTCAGTAAAGGGAGGGCGTTAGAGCACATTTTGCACCTGCAACCTTCACAATGTGCTATGTTGCAGCTTATTTATTTTGCCTTGTATGGTGAAAGTTCAGTTAATGTTCGGTTTCAGGGCCAGTGGATCTTTTTGAGGTTGCCTTCTGTAATCTTCTCTCTTTGAATAACACCTTATTTTATCTCATGCCTTATTGTGAGATAAAACATGAAATGGCCCTTTTTTCAAGAGATAATTTAAACCAGACCAGCACCCTTAGAAGACACAGCGCTCATATGCATCCCTCCCCGGGTGACTCCCACTGTAATTGATTTTACCCTCAAAACGGCATCTTATGGAGCTGCAGACTGGAGCAAGTGTTGCTGGTTTTCGCTGTGCATTGTGGGTTATGTGATTTAAACCCAGACAGCAGCACAACTGGGAAGCTGGGGCAGCAAGTCTCAGGGGTGCTTCAAGATGGCCGCTACCAGGAGAAAATCGGTGAAGTGGCTTTGAGTGAGTGAGTGCAGAAGCAAATGTAAGTGCTGACAATGCTTCAGTATCATGCATGCAGATGGGGGAACGGGAGTTTTCTTTTTCAAGTGTGCCAGGCTGTTTGGTTTAAGCAATGTTCGTTGATTTAAGGTTGCTATGTATTGATGTACATCTAATTTTTTCCTATTGCATGGCTTCAAGAAGTCCTTACGTATGGGATATTCCACCACAAGGTGGCGCAGTGTACTGCAGAAGAGTTGTAGCTCCTCCCAGCACCATATAAAAGCAAAATCACCAATAGACCTCCCCAGTTTTTCCTCTGCAGTGATACTGCAAAGATAGAAGATGGCTCTCTATGTTGCGCAGGTGAGCGGGGCAACCAAGCCTGCGGCCCTGCATGTCTATTTCCACCCGTTTCCAGACCCTCTGTGCCTCCCAGCCTTGGTTGACAGATCAGGTGAGGGTAGAGGAGCACTAGGGTCAAGTGCTCAAGGAGCGCTGCTCCAAGCCGCAGACTCTGCACCACAAAGGGTAGCTGGCCATAGGCTTTATGGTGAGCCTACTGAGGGATGCGGAGTTCCTGTCCTAGCTTCTGAAGGGGTGAGTGTTTTGGGGACTGTGTTCTGGATACCCCTTGTTTGCCTTGTCTGGTTCTGGGGTCCCCCCCCCTACCCTGGCCCGGCTCCTGCCCGGTGGGGGGCGGGTGGCAGCGGCGAGGTGTTTTTTAAGTGAAATTGTGTTTTTAACGTTGTTTTGCCGCCGTCGCGGCTTTGTACTTCGCTCCGCGGCGGACGGCGCTATGTCGATGAGCCGTTTTTTGTGTGTGATGGTGCCGGCGCGTCACGTGAGCGCCGCTTTCGTGCTCTTCGGGGGGCGGGGCCGGGGGATGACGCGTATCTCGTCGTCCCCCCGCGGCCCGCCCTTCGAGGTTCTTCTGCCGGCGCCATTTCGAGCGTGCTACGCGTCAAAGGCCCGTCGTCCTTCCTGAGCTGCGGCGGTCACGGTTTACTGTGTCGCTTCCTCCCGTGGTCTGGCGGCTTGGTGCTCCTTCGGTCTCCTTGGTCTGTGAGTCCCCTTTGGGGGTTTTGTTTCATTGGGGAATGGTCTGCGGGATGCTTATGTGCTTTTTACTTATGTCTTTCAGGCGGGACAACTGTGGGTTGTGGTTTCTCCCGGTCCTGCTCCTTACCCCCCCCCCATTATCTCCCCCTTACTGGCTCTTCTGGGGGCATCCCTTGGGGGGGGCATCCTGGGTGGCTTTTATTAGCCCTTACCCTGTGCTGGCCTATTGCGCCTGTACTAATCACCATATGGAGGCTTCTGGGGATAGCGTGGGGCAATCCCGGCTGTGTGCCATGTGCGGGGCATCCCCTTTGAGTGATAGTGCCGGTGTGTGTGTGCCGTGCGCCCAAGGTATCATTGCAGCCCAGGCTGGGTTGCCCACTTACCTTCCCAGTTCTGCGCCCCCTTCGGCATCGCCTACCCTCCCGCGCCTGCATTTAGCCCCCAGTGAGGGGGATACTAGCAGGGGGTCACAATCTGATCTGGCACTTTGTGTGGCCAGCATTGAAAGGCAGCTTGCCAGGCCTGTTCCAGGTAAGGCCTCTGGCAAGAAGCGGCACCTGGCTCCCACGCCCTCCCTCTTTGCTGAGGAGGATGAGGGAATTGATGCCCTAGGTGGCCGTTACTCCCTAGAGGAGGGAGAGCTTTTCCAGGACTCTGACTCCTCTGGGGACCAGCAGGAGGGGTATGACAGGGTCTGCGTCCAGGGAGGATTCATGGCTCACCGATGACACTGATAGACTGCTGTCTGACATTTTTGAAACCTTGCACATTGCCCCCCCTGGAAGCAGGGTGAGCTCTTTCGTCCTGATAAACAATGTCTGGAGTTCCCTGAGCAGGCCATTTCTCTAATATGGTGCTCAAGGAGTGGGAACATCCTAATAGATTGCCAGCGGTGCCCAAAGGGTTGGATAAGAGGTATCCCTTTCCTGCTGACCTGGTCAAGCGATGGTCGTGTCCCCCTGAGGTGGATGCTCCCATTCTGGGGCTCAGTCATGCCTTCTCCTGACTCTACTACACTGCGGGACAGTGCGGACCGGCGTATGGATCAGCTGGCCTTCCATGCTTTTACATTTGTGGGGGATGGGCTGCGTCCGGTTTGCGCCGCTGCCATTACAGCTATTGCCCTTAAGAAAAAGCTCAAGCGTCTCACTGATGGCGCTATGGCTGGTAGGAGGAGGGAGGATTATAGGGCCCTCTTGCTTTGCTCTGATTTTGTTGCCTTTTGTTGCCTTTGTCCTTACTGTCATGGATGATGCGGTCTGGCCTCTGCCCTCTTGGTGGCTATGCGCCGCTCTGTTTGGTTGCGTCAGTGGGCAGTTGACACTGCAGCCAAGAAGGCTCTCACTGGGCTCCCTTTTGCCGTGCTACGGCTCTTTGGGGAGCGTCTGGATGTTCCAGCCAAGGATGGTAGGTTACCTCAGCGTAGGAAGCAGACTTGGCCCTTTCGGGGGCCCTCTGCTTCCTTCCCCTCCTTTCGTGCTTCCAGAGGAGGTCGTGGATCCCTCTTCTCAAGGTAGCCGCAGAGATTCTTGGGCCCGTGGCAGATCCCGTGGACGTCCCGGTCTCTTCTGGAGTTCCAAGCCCAAACCCCCTCCTAAGGCCTCTCAGGCATGAGGAGGCGCCCTCGCCCATCCGGGTGGGGGGACGGCTTCGGCTCTTTGCTCACGTCTGGAGGCTTCGCGTCTCAGACCGGTGGATTCAGGAGGTGGTGTCCTCCGGTTACAAGATAGAGTTTGCAGCCTGGCCTCCCCCAAGATTCCTCAGGTCCCGGTTGTCTAAAAACCCTCTGTCAGCTCAGGGTTTGCGCCTTGCAGCTCAACGCTTGTTGGAGTCAGGAGTCATTTGTCTGGTGCCTTCCCAGGAACAGGGTCAGGGGTACTACTCCAATCTTTTCACGGTCCCCAAAAAGGACGGGTCTTTGAGGCCCATCCTGGACCTGAAGGGTCTCAACAAGTTTGTCAGGTTCAAGCACTTTTGCAAGGAGACGATACGCTCGGCTGTCAGTACCCTTCGCCCGGGCGACTTCATGACCACCGTGGACATCAAGGATGCCTATCTTCATGTGCCAATCTTTCCAGGTCATCAGAGATTCCTTAGATTTGCTCTAGAGGATCAGCATTACCAGTTTGTGGCTTTACCGTTCGGTATCACCTCGGCACCTTGGGTGTTCACCAAGGTGCTGGCGGGTGTGATGGCTCTGTTGCGAAACCAGGGCATTCGCATCCTTCCTTACCTTGACGACATTCTGATTGCGGCTCAGTCTCTTCATCAGGCCGAGAAGGATACTCAGGTGGTGACCTCCACTCTCGAGTCCTTCGGCTGGGTGATCAACTTTCCCAAGTCTTCACTCTCTGTCTTTGGTGAGGTCCTTTCTGGGCATGATTCTGGATACCTCTCAGGTCAAGGTATTCTTGCTTCAGCAGAAAGTGGAGGGCCTTCAGAAGCAGGCACGGACTCTGCTCTTGTGTCCCCTTCCCTCCATCCGGCAAGGGATGCAGTTTGTGGGCCTGATGGTGCCCTGCTTCGAGGCGGTCCGCTTTGCTCAGTTTCACATGAGACCTCTTCAGTTGCACCTCTTGTCAGTTTGGGATCGGGACCCTGTGTCCCTGGATCAGGATTTTGCTCTGTCCCCCCCTGGCCAGACAGTCACTCTCGTGGTGGCTGGACTCAAGGAACCTTCTAGTGGGCAGGACCTTTCTGCCTCCGTACTGGGAAACTGTCACCACAGATGCCAGTCTGACCGGTTGGGGGGGCTTTTGGAAGTCTCTGAAGTTCAGGGTCGGTGGGGCCCCCAGGAGGCCCATGCTTCCATCAATGTCCTGGAACTGAGGGCGATCAGGTTGGTTCTTTCTCAGCTGACCACGCACCTTCGGGGTCGGGCTGTTCAGATCCGCTCGGACAACCAGACGGCGGTTGCCTACATCAATCATCAGGGAGGAACTCGGAGCAATCGAGCCCTCAAGGAGGTGTCCCTGATACTGTCTTGGGCGGAAGAGAATGTCCCTTGCATCTCGGCGGTCTACATTTCGGGGGTGGAGAACCAGGAGGCAGACTCCCTGAGCAGGGGGACGTCTCGGCTGGGGGAATGGTCCCTAAGCAACAAGGTATTTCACTTCCTGTGTCACCGCTGGGGTCAGCCGGATGTGGACCTGTTTGCGTCCCGTCACAATCACAAGCTTCCAAGATTTTCTCACTGTCGCAGGATCCTCTGGCCTTCGCCACGGATGCGCTAGCGATTCCTTGGACGGAGTTTCGGTGTTCCCTCCCTTTCCTCCGCTGGGCAGGGTGCTGCGCAAGGTAGCCCAGGAAGGGTTACCAGCCATTCTGGTGGCCCCCCTGTTGGTCAAGGAGGGTGTAGTTCGCAGACGTCATGCAGTTGGCAGTAGATCGGTACGTTTTGCCCAAGGATCCAGATCTTCTCACTCAGGGACAGCTGCGCCATCCCAATTTACAAAGCTGGCTTTGACAGCTTGACTGCTGAGACCTCCATCTTGATGGATAAGGGTTTGCTGGCCTCTGTTGTTGGTACTATGATTCGGGCTAGGAAGAAGTCCTCGTCCTTTATCTACTTCAGTGTCTGGCATGCTTACATTGCCTGGTGTGAGCCCAAGTCTCTTCCTTGTCGGGTGTCCGGTGTTTTCTATCTATTCGGGCCTTCAGCTCATTACCCTCAACAGGTGACAGGTGTCAACTCTGGCAATTTTTTTCTAAAGATCCTTTGCCAATCACCGGCTGGTTAAGACTTTTTTCCAGGGAGTTACTCATGTGCGTCCGCCACGTAAACCTATGCTACCGGTTTGGGACTTGAATCTGATGTTGTCTGCTCTACAGGGTCCTCATTTTGAGCCTATCAATGGGGCGGTGTTACCCATTCTGACTCTTAAGGTGGCCTTTTTGGTGGCTATCACTTCAGTCAGGTGAGTCTCTGAGCTGGTGGCGCTTTCTATTAAACCTCCTTATTTTTAGCGGCATCAGGATAAGGTGGTATTTAGGCTTAAGCCGGATTTCTTGCCCAAGGTTGTGTCTGCTTTTCATCTCAATCAGGACATTGTATTACCTTCTTTGTGTCCTAACCCTGCTAATTCCAAGGAACGGGCCCTGCATTCTCTGGATGTTGTCAGGGCTCTGAAATTTTACTTGGTTGCTACTGAGTCTTTCAGGAAATCTGATGCCCTTTTTGTTCTTCCTGCGGGACCTAGGAAGGGCTTGCCTCCGGCTAAATCTACTATCAGCAAGTGGATTCGCCATGCGGTGGTTCAGGCCTATTCTGCTAAAGGGAAGGTTCCTCCTTTTTGGATTACTGCTCATTCCACTCGTGCTATTGGTGCTTCTTGGGCTTTACAGCACCAAGCTTCTGTTGAACAAGTTTGTAAGGCCGCGACTTGGTCTTCTGTTCATACCTTTTCCAAGTTTTACAAAGTTGATGTTAAGGAGTCAGCTGATGCTGCTTTTGGCCGCAAGGTACTTCAGGTGGTAGTGGTTTGAACTGCCTGCTGCTACTTTTTGGGGATCCCACCCTACCTTATGGACACTGCTATTGGATGTCCCATACGTAAGGACTTCTTGAAGCAGGCCGTGCCATGCAATAGGAAAAAGACAATTCTGTGAGTACTCACCTGTAGAATTGTTTTTACTATGCATGGCACGGCCTGCTTCACCCCACCCTTGTTATCGTTATTATTGGTTGCCTCTTTATGGTGATTGTTCCAAGTTAGTTGGGGTTGTTACCTTTTTTACCTTTATTATCTCCCGGCTACAAGTATAACTGCTTGTCAACACTGGGGAGGTCAATTGGTGATCCTGTTTTTATATGGTGCCGGGAGGAGCCACAACTCTTCTGCAGTACACTGCGCCACCTTGTGGCGGAATATCCCATACGTAAGGACTTCTTGAAGCAGGTCGTGCCATGCATAGTAAAAACAATTCTACAGGTGAGTACTCACAGAATTGTCTTTTAACCATGATCTGTCAATTCCCTCATCTTTCTATGAGAATCCATGAAGACTTTGCAGATACTTTTTTGTGTTTCCACGACTACTACAAATATGGGTCATTTTCTTGCCCATATTTTGCCCATAGCTAATTAATTGTGAACTCCAAGGAGATTCACCTTGTCTGTAATTACACCTTGTACATCAATACAGAATAAGATGGTGCTAAATCAATAAACAATATTAATAATAGACACAATAGACCTTTACATTTCTTTTTGTGGCTGGAATCCCAGAAGAGGACTCCAGGCCACTTGACCACTGGCAACCAATTATAGGGCATACTTTTACTGTGGGAAGTGGAACAGGTCTGGGTATATTGCCCAGACCAACGCTTGTTTTGTCTGGAATAGCTATATCGTATTGTAATGGCTGCTAATGTGCCAGTATAGCGTGACATTTGTTTTGTAGTATCTAATAGCCCAGTATTCATCGCCTAGACTAATTCCTGAATCCATGTGTCATGTACACGGAGGTTGTATGTCACGCACTTGTGTTACACGTGACTGGGATTATGGTGTTGTCTTAAACATTGGTATACTGTTGTCCACATTGTAATGCTTCACTAAGCCCAGAGCCGCAGGGCTGAACAATGACGGCTATAATTAACACCAATGAAGGATCCAATTTCAGCTCTCAGCTAGGTACGTATAAAAGATTTCATGTACCAAGAATCTGTCTTCTGGGCAGCCCAGCGCATTACAGGTGAAAGTCAGGGAGGAATTCTCACTACTTTGTCACGGAACATTAAACACATACGCGTCTTTCTCTAGCTGTAAATTGTACATTGGTTTTGTTCTGTTCCTCCAATAACAGGTTACATTCCTGGATGGGGTGTAGATTATGTGTTTTTCCATACCTCGGCCTCCTAGACTTGTTTCTACCTTTAGCATTTGCTTGGTATGGGAATACTCTCTGTTGTACCTAGTGCAATTATAATTTGTCTGCCAGGCCTTTCCATGAATTCATAAGATAAGCTCAGTTCAAAGGAAAGCTGTAGACTCTTCTCCTTGTATTAAAGAGACTCTGTGGGCAAAGTGCATAAACTGTCATTCAGCAGCTCCCCTCATCATGGCTGCCGTATCCCTTCCTGTCAGATCCCAGCTGCTTCTGAAAGTAGAAACAAGGCAAAGAGTAGTGCCATGCCCCCTGAATTCCTTTGCTATAGACCACCAACAATAAGGCTAAGCTGGTGGTCTAAATCTCCACATCATTAGACCGTGGACACTGGGAGAGAAGGAGAGCAGCCAAGGCAATAAAAATGTCTGTTTTACAAATCCCACCCATTATGCTGATTATTATGCACACACAAGTGCCACGTCCACATCCTTCAGAAGGGAAATCTTAGGGTGAAACTGTAAACCTCAGCCATTTCTTCTTCAATTTACAGCTTAGGTCAGTGAAAAATGTAGCCCGATGCAATGGTGTAACAATTGCTTTTGCCTTCTGTATCTCTTTAAAAAAAAAAAAAAAAAAAAAAAATATATATATATATATATATATATATATATATATATATATATATGAAATAATAAATATTACAACAATATAAACAATTAAAAATATATATATACTAATATGCAGGGTATTAGGATTCAGATAACCCAAAGGAAACAAAGACACATAGATAACTATACTATAGTAGTAAGTCCTCTCCAGCTAAGTGGTTGGGTTACAGGTAGTAGGTACTAATCATTGCAACCTAATAACAGGATCAAAGGTGCAAACTGTCAACGTCAGCACATGCTTTGTGAGGTTCTAAGAATAGGACCAGAGTTTAAGAGGATAAGCTAATTGTTTAAAGTGGACCAAAAGCGTCCTTGGAGTCTATAAGACTCCAGGGTCACCTGATTCCCTTCCCCTGGGTATCCAGATTTGGGATGTCCCTCTGTTTAAAACCCCCCAGATCACTCTGTAAACTTTCTTTCTCCCTGATCCAACGACGCCTGTGCGAGATCCATAGCCATATATCTTTATCAGGGCACGCGCACTTGCACCAGGCATTTGTGACTGGCCAATCCGGGTGTGCACCCTGTTAAACTGTTAAAGGTAAAGGGTAGCGGGGATGCAGCCGTCGGCTCGCATGGCTTTTTTTGGCTAGATTGGGCCTCAGCCAAGTCTAGTTGCTTTGACACGAGCGCAGCTGAGTGCGCTGATTGGACGAGATGCCACGCATGCACCACAGGACCGTGGAAAGGTGAGTTTCCTGGGTGACCTAGGGGGGTTTCACACAGTGGGGCATCCCAAATCCGTGTGCCCCCAGGGGCAAGGACTTAAACCTTGGATAGTCAAAATCCTGGGTTTTGATCCACTTTAAGCCAGATAATTTGCTTGTCTCAATAGGTAACATTTGAGGAAGGGTTGGGGAGTGGCACATTGTGTGAGGGAGTGCATTCCGGAGGAGTGAAATAGTATGTGTGAAGTCCTGTAGCTGAGAGTGGAAGAAGATGATTAGGGTGGAGGACAGGGGAAGGTCATAAACTGAACGATGTATTAGGATTTGAGTGGAAAAAAGGTCATTCTTAGGGGATCCCATTTTGGCAGATGTGATATCTCCATTGGTATTGCTTCTTATCTAAAATGTAGCCAATCCAAGGAGTCCTGAAACATTGTATTCCCATTAATTAAAGTGAGCTTACATTTAAAATACTGTGTAGTTTTTCTGTATAAAATGTTTGCTTATTCAGCTCTATGCCCGTGTCATAACCCTGTCTGCTGTTGCAAAAAAAAAAATACAATCTAAAGGAGTGGAAACAAATCTCTGTTATAAACACGTTCTTGCACTTGCCCCCTCGTTTTTTTTTTTCTTCAAAGCAGCTAAGAATAATCAAATGATTTTTATGATTGTGCTTCATTATTTAGGTTGGCACAGGCTCGCTGTCTTTGCTCAGGCATTGAACTTTTCTTAAGGGAAAAATATTAGAGGGGAATATTTATACAAAGCACATGTTTGGGATTGCTTGGCTTTTATTCTTCATGTTATTTTATCCTTTCCTTACAGCTGTATATCCAGGCCAGACGCCCAGAGAACCTCACTATACTGGTGGCCAGAGCAGCTTACCCTTCTCATCCACTAAGGCTGGTGGGAGTAAATAAAGGGGCACCATATCAACAGTACCAGCCAGTGGTGATGCTACAGCAGCCATACACTATCCGGTGGGAAGGCCAAGCTCCAAGGGAAGTCATCCTGTATCCAGTCAACTTTAACAGGTATCCTAGCCATTGCATCGTTTCGCCAACAATCCCTATTTTACCTGCAGACATGCTTATATATGTTATATAACACTGGAATTGTTGGTGCATCATTTAAGATTTCACTTCATTAAGATTTCATCTTATTTTTAAGTAATCTGAGACCATGCTAACCGTACACTAGGCAATGCCACCCCATACACATAACGTTCATTGATAAATACATTTTATAGGGCCTACATATACCTAGGCTGTGATGGTTTGGTCAATGGTTGGTTTATGATGTGATCACTGTTGTCAATCTGATTCACTAATTTACAAATAGAAGCTTTCAGTGGCTTCTATGGACTTAGCATAAGTGCTTAGAGCAGCCATGACACCAGAAGGCCATACCTTTCTGAACTGGTATGACTGGCAGGGGGCTTTTAAGCTGTCCATAGCTCACTAAACTCACTAACAGGAAATACAGAACAGTGCCCCATTTAGGACATTTTACAAACCTGTACATGTGCTGCCTGACTATGCAATGTATTGCCTGTAGCATCCACCATGATGACCATGATGAGCTATAGTGTGTTAAAGGTAAATACTTATTGGGAAAAATACAGTCAGGGGCGGACTGGCCATAGGTCACACACGGTGATTTGGGGGGATACTCTGCTGCCCTGCTTGCTATGAGGTGATTTGGGGGGATGATCTGCAGCACTGCTTCTCATGGGATGATATGGGGGGGTGCTCTGCTGCCCTGCTTGTTATAGGGTGATTTGGGGGGATTCTCTGCTTTGCTTGCCATGGGTTCAAATGCGGGGATGCTCTGCTGCATTGCTTGTTATGGGGTGATTTGGGGGGATGCTCTGCCGCACTGCTTGTTATGGGGTGATTTGGGTGATGCTCTGCTGCACGGCTTGTTATGGGGTGATTTGGGGGATGTTCTGCTGCACGGCTTGTTATGGGGTGATTTGGGGGATGCTCTGCCGCACTGCTTGTTATGGGGTGATTTGGGTGATGCTCTGCTGCACGGCTTGTTATGGGGTGATTTGGGGGATGCTCTGCTGCACGGCTTGTTATGGGGTGATTTGGGGGATGCTCTGCTGCACGGCTTGTTATGGGGTGATTTGGGGGATGCTCTGCCGCACTGCTTGTTATGGGGTGATTTGGGTGATGCTCTGCTGCACGGCTTGTTATGGGGTGATTTGGGGGATGCTCTGCTGCACGGCTTGTTATGGGGTGATTTGGGTGATGCTCTGCCGCACTGCTTGTTATGAGGTGATTTGGGGGATGCTCTGCCGCACTGCTTGTTATGGGGTGATTTGGGTGATGCTCTGCTGCACGGCTTGTTATGAGGTGATTTGGGGGATGCTCTGCTGCACGGCTTGTTATGGGGTGATTTGGGGGATGCTCTGCCGCACTGCTTGTTATGGGGTGATTTGGGGGGATGCTCTGCCGCACTGCTTGTTATGGGGTGATTTGGGTGATGCTCTGCTGCACGGCTTGTTATGGGGTGATTTGGGGGATGCTCTGCTGCACGGCTTGTTATGGGGTGATTTGGGGGATGCTCTGCCGCACTGCTTGTTATGGGGTGATTTGGGGGGATGCTCTGCCGCACTGCTTGTTATGGGGTGATTTGGGTGATGCTCTGCTGCACGGCTTGTTATGGGGTGATTTGGGGGATGTTCTGCTGCACGGCTTGTTATGGGGTGATTTGGGGGATGCTCTGCCGCACTGCTTGTTATGGGGTGATTTGGGTGATGCTCTGCTGCACGGCTTGTTATGGGGTGATTTGGGGGATGCTCTGCTGCACGGCTTGTTATGGGGTGATTTGGGGGATGCTCTGCTGCACGGCTTGTTATGGGGTGATTTGGGGGATGCTCTGCCGCACTGCTTGTTATGGGGTGATTTGGGTGATGCTCTGCTGCACGGCTTGTTATGGGGTGATTTGGGGAATGCTCTGCTGCACGGCTTGTTATGGGGTGATTTGGGTGATGCTCTGCCGCACTGCTTGTTATGAGGTGATTTGGGGGATGCTCTGCCGCACTGCTTGTTATGGGGTGATTTGGGTGATGCTCTGCTGCACGGCTTGTTATGAGGTGATTTGGGGGATGCTCTGCCGCACTGCTTGTTATGGGGTGATTTGGGTGATGCTCTGCTGCACGGCTTGTTATGGGGTGATTTGGGGGATGCTCTGCTGCACGGCTTGTTATGGGGTGATTTGGGGGATGCTCTGCCGCACTGCTTGTTATGGGGTGATTTGGGTGATGCTCTGCTGCACGGCTTGTTATGGGGTGATTTGGGGGGATTCTCTGCTTTGCTTGCCATGGGTTCAAATGGGGGGATGCTCTGCTGCCCTGCTTGTTATAGGGTGATTTGGGGGGATTCTCTGCTTTGCTTGCCATGGGTTCAAATGGGGGGATGCTCTGCTGCATTGCTTGTTATAGGGTGATTTGGGGGGATTCTCTGCTTTGCTTGCCATGGGTTCAAATGGGGGGATGCTCTGTTGCCCTGCTTGTTATAGGGTGATTTGGGGGGATTCTCTGCTTTGCTTGCCATGGGTTCAAATGGGGGGATGCTCTGCTGCATTGCTTGTTATGGGGTGATTTGGGTGATGCTCTGCTGCACGGCTTGTTATGGTGTGATTTTGGGTGATACTCTGCCCACTGCCTGTTATGGGGTGATTTTGGGGATGCTCTGCTGCAATGCTTGTTATGGAGTGATTCAGTGAATTCTGCACACTGCCCATAATTGGGGGGGGGGGGGGTATTATATGGGGCTGGACACACTGCAGAAGGGCAGTTTTTTTACTCCAGTCCACCTCTGAATACAGTTGTGGTCAAACAATGATTTTAAATTGTTTGCACTTCAGTAATGCTCCTTGTCAATAATTTACACTTACCACCAGAGCTGGATTTTGGTCTGTAGGCACCAGTACCTGGTGATCTGCTTTCTACTAGCAGGATCGATCACCCTGTGCACCAAGGCCTTTGGGGCACCTTTATCTAGGCCATCCTTTTTTTTTTTCTTCAGATGGGTCTTAGTAGTGCCAAGCCTATATTAGGTTTAGTCATCGCAAATTGGGAGAGCTCTCCCATATTTGATCAACGGCCCCCAGAGTAATCGCAGCAAAATAATTTAGGAGTCACCCCCTCTTCTCTCTCCTCGCATAAGCAACTGCCAGTGACTGGAACCTGAGCACTATAAAATGTAGTTGCCACTCTATAAAAATGCTGAACCCACTCTTTTCTTTACTGAATACATGACAATTGACGGGTGTTTTTTTTCTGTTTCTTGAGTTTAATTCTACTTGACAATTCTGGTTTTCACAGTGCTCATCATAGTATGGTTAACCCGATTGAGTAAAAAAAAATATTCAAATTATTTTTCATATAAAACACATGGTGTGTTAACCCTACGATTGCCTTTTGTGTTTTAATACGGCTGGTTTTGCATGGGGGCAATCTGATATGATAGCGTTAGTGCTATGGCATTCGCAAGCATCAATGTCTATGGCTACTATGGCCAGCGTTTCACCGGTGATCACAAATGGCCTGCAATCAAAACAAAATGCCACAGTGTGAAATGGACCTAGGTGTAAAGTGTGATGATTGGTGGTTGCTGTTAAGGGTTAAGGGTCATAAAATGTATGGCAGCTAATAATGCCACATACACAGCACTGCAGGAGTCTAGCTCCTTGGATTCCTTGATGAAAGACGTGTGGCTTTGGCACTATGGGACAGTCACTGGTGACACGTGACAGAAGATGTCTCCGCTTTGCCTTGACAAATAATTAGATGTGTTGTGTGGGTTTCAATCAGGGCTGTCAGCACGTCTGTGTGTCTGACTCTTTTCCAAGCCATGATTCTTTGTTCTCTGTCAATTCTGATAACTACCAGAACTCTGCGCACTTGCAGGCCATACGCTGATGCTCAGGCTGCCAAGACCTTCCACAAAACATTCTTATTTTCAAACAGAAGCGTATGGTCGATCCTCGGCAGCAGCTTAGTAACAGATGCAGAGAGAGATGTAGATGGGTTAACCAGTTGGCTTGTCTTTAGTGCACTAGACTTTGTACACTGGGATGATGGTATTTGCCTTTTGTCTCCAATGCCATGTTAGTGTGTTATTCTGTTTATTTGTGTGCAGGAACATCGCTGCTTCGCAGGCAGCATCTCCTACTGGATTTTATTGCAAAGTAAACAACCTTTCAAGCTAAGTGATTTTGTTGGTTTTAAATAGAATCTTGATAGTTTCCTTATGGTTGACGTTTTGGTGATAAGGGCGTGACCTTGTGTAGTTGTTTGCCATCAAATGGAAACTATCAAATAAACCCTAGAACTTGCTACCTAGCCATGAGCATCCTATAGATTTGACATGTTTTACTACCAAACTCTATAGACAACAAGTAGTCACGTGAATTGTGCTTCTAATAAGGACCATTTATAGGAACAGCTGTATGATGAATAAGAAAGGCATATACTTATAAATCCACAGACTTGTAATATTGAAAACTAATATTCTTTTGAAAGCTAAAATACATCCCAATGAACCTCTCCTGCTTATAGCAAAAATAATGTATTTCCCTTTAAGTATACCAGTACCTAACTGCTTATGTTTAAAGCAAAGAAAAAAAAGATATGGACATCAGAATGTTAAGTACTCATCTTAGGAGTCTGATAACTGTGAATGAACACAATAGTCACTATGTGTTGTTTTAAAATAGAAATCTATTCAACCTCCTTCTTGTCGGGTAAATCTAGCACCACACACTGCAACTGCTCTGAGATAGCCGAAAGAAAATAATCTGAAGCAGTTTTTTGCACCAAGTGCTTTAAATATTAAGGTTTGTTCTGGCATTTTTGGTAAAAGTGTGCACAACAGACCGTATTTGGTTGGTAATATTATAAAAAAAAGCTACTTTGTACAGGATGACTTTAACATAGGTAAGAATGTGTATGTAGTTCTGTGTTGCCGTCTATTAGCTTTACCTTATGTGCTTAGACCTGGTCAGTCTGGATGTGCTCCAAACACCATCTATATGCATCATTCAGCCATACAGGTCTATTAGTACGTCAGAACATTATTATTAAGGTAGAATAACAAAAGACTTCTAATGTTCAAACAATTCATCTGCATGCATTTTCTGTTCATTGGAAGTGTCAGTGTATCTCTCTGTCTCTGACCCAAATCATGGAACATAGTTTGTGGGCTAAGCCAGTGACTCATTTGTTTCTCTTCAGTAGAGGCGTATAGGAAAATGGTGTAATTCTTTGGTGAGAACTCTAATACGATCCTTATTTGTATTATTAAATAAGTAGCAAGATGTAGCTTGTTTGTTCCTCTTTAATCACATGGTTATATTGGTTGTTTAAATGGCATGTAAGCAGTGGCAGACTGGGGCCAAAAATAAGCCCTGCCCGAGACATCCCTGCTGAGGCCCGCAACCACAATGCCGGGACTATAGAATTGGGGGCTGGGGTTCCTTGGCTTGTGGGTACAGTGGGGCTGGGTAGAGGGGGCTAAAAGGGAGACTAAGGAGGGCATGGATTTAATGTGGGTGTTAAAAGCAGCAGCCCAACTGCCCCCAAAGCAGTGGAGCCCACCGTCCCGGCAATGTCCCGGTTCTCCTTATGGCCAGTCCGCCCTTGCATGTAAAGTTGACAGAAAATGTATGCTGCAACTTTGTCCTCAAGGTATCCCTATTGAATTTGCGTGAACGCTGACTGAAGCAGCAACCATTTCATGCTTTATTTACAATAAGGCATGAGGTAAAATATGGGGAAATTTAGAAGAGAAAACATATGAGTTTATAAGGGCTCGAATGTGCACAGCTGTTAATTGCTAAGACCTAAAACAGGAAATGATGTCTCTTTACCGAAGTGAAAGTTTTAAGTGCAAACATTGCTCTAACCCCCTCCTGTTGTCTTATTTTAACTCATTTGTTTAATTGAAGCATGTAGCAATCTTTATTTCCATTAGATATTTTTAGGCAAGTTTACTGAATCAAGGCCCTATTGGTTTTTAGTTGGCAAGGAACTTGTTTGATGTCCATTAGTAACAGAAAACAATAGGTAGGTAGGTACATTGCCTTGCTGGATGTTTTGGACCGCTGAAGATGTGGATCTTAATGTTCTGTAAATCAACCAAAACTTGACCTAAAGTCAAAAATGCCTTTGAGAAATTTCACCGGACCATCCTGATTTGGGAGTTGGAAGTAGTAGTCCACTTTACTATTCACTTGTCCCTTGATTCTGTGCAGCTTTGAGCCATGTTAGAAATTGAATTTGCTCTACTCAGAAGAAGCTCTGTCATGTGAGTGTGATCTGGGTGCCACCTAAGCAGATAAATAAGATGTGAAGTGGGCGGGGCATTTGTGACATATGAACACATTTGAAGTAGGAAGCACAATGAGGGAAGAAAATGAGAGTATTAATAGAGATATGAAGATTTAAAGGAACCATCCAAACATTCCAAAAATATAGACATTCTCCCATTGTGCTCCCCTGAAGCAGTGTCTGGTGCTCTGAAACGTTCTAGTTTCTGAGATTTTGGGTCCTGTGGCATCCTGCTGCACTCCCGCCATCTCCTACAGAGAGGATGTGACAAAGCAGTTGCCGGACATTTCCTGTCTGTCACACAGCAAATCGTGTTTACCAGTAGCAGCTGAGACACATATGGGGGTGAGAGCCATGTCCACTATTTCAATGAGAATGGGGAACCCACGGGTACATTTCTAAACACTGGACCCAGATGGATCAGTTGCAGGGTGAGAAGGTGAGGGTTGTTTTTTTTGTTGGCCTGGGCTCTCCCTTCAGGTGCTTTGTTGTGTGTAAACCAATAGACCTACCTAAAATGGCACAGTAGCGCCGCTTAGGTAAAGTGAAGCACCGTTTGCATCGGGAGCGAGCGGAGCTTCACTTTACCTAACGCTGCGCTACTGCGCATGCACAAGATTTACAAGAGGAAGAGGTCAAACAATCTCTTCCTCTTAGATGAAAATCAAAGATAGCGGCGCGAAACAGAAAAAGACGTGACGCCGCGCAGGATCATCGAAGGTTAGTTTTTTTTTTTTTATCATTATGGTTAACGGGTCCTGGGGCATGGCATGGATTATTACTTGAAGGAAAAAAAAAAAAACGTCACACTGTTGGTCCACTTTAAGAATGAGAGGGTTTATTTGGAAGCCCTGTTTCCAATTATTTATAATTAGTGCATGGTGGTTACTGTTCATTCCAAGCATGCAATTACAAAATTAATTTCCTTCAAAAGATAACGTTTGGCTTCAGTTCAGATATCGTTATGTGCAGCATTTCAGAGTAAATGACCCCTTTTGCCTTGTCTGGGGTAAGATGCGGTGGCCTATCCAGGAGGTACCCGCTAATTATACAAAGCTCAGGGGAAAAGTATATCCTATTCATGTGCTGTTACCGCCAAATGAGGAATGCATGTTAATGGGACCCCCCTGAGACAGAGTTTTTAACACTTACAACTTTACAATTGTAATAGAATAAATCCCTACTAAACTGAAATACATATTAATAATTAAATGACGGCTAGAGAATGACCAGCGCTTAAGGTCTGGCTACTTTTCAGCTATGGAATGTCTTCCAGATTTCCGAATTTTATTTGGCTGGGTTAGAGCTGATTGTTATCCTGGATTGCTCCCGAGTCCTGAGCTTTTACTACTGCAGTAATGTAAGCCCTGGGCAGCTCTTTGGAGGAAATGTCCCAAATTCAGAGTGCTTGCATCCTCTTAGCTGTCACCTGGATGAATGTTCAGCATCATGCTGATGTATTGCAAATTAAACGTGTCTGCATAGAGTTTTCCCCTGACAATACAAGCAAGATTTAGGCAGATAATCTGCATAGGGCATTAGTAACAGGATGTAACATGGATTCACTTACACGTTCGTAGACACTTGTTGGGTTATTGGTGTTCGTGATATTACATAGTGTGCGTGGAAGTTTGGAAGAGACTAATGCCTGATTACACCTTTAGGGTCATCTCCCACCTCTGGGCATTCTGAATTTGGAGTTGATGTAAGTAGAAATGCATGAAATTGGGCCACAATACTCACCTCTTGACATTGGCACTCCTGCCGTCCTTGTGACTTTTAGCAACCAACTTGCAGCCGGTGAACCTGTTGTTTTCTGTAGTGACTGTGCGACCACCACACTGACCAGAGGCCATGGGAGTGTGAAATGGTAGGTAAACTGCCTGATTCCAGGTATTTCTTCTTATCCCAATTCAACATACCCACGTGAGGGAATGCAGCCCTGAAGTGTATAGGTTTACTTTAAGTAGATCAAAACATGTTAATTCAATGTAAACCCAACCTGGCTGTACATACCTTTGGCTAACTGTGTATAATATTCAGTGTAAAGGGATCCCTTTGCCACATGTTTGATGTCCATGTTGTGTCTTACTGCATATACATATATGTAAGTTGCTATTGCCAATTTGTTTGCTACTTTGTGAGGGAGTTAATTGGGGACCTCTGATTGTGAATATCACTTCATCCCCTTCAAGTGACTCAAACCTTTTTCCACTTAAAGCTAGTATTAGCTCAAGGACAGCTGACAGCAGTATTTAGGGAGAAGCACGTCTACATAACTACAGTTATTCGAACACATTGGAGCACGTTGTAAGGTGCAATAACTGACACTTAAATATCTTATACAACTTTCTCAGTTTTTTTCTAAGGTTGACCTGTTATTGGCAGGGTCCAAAGTGACAGTGATGGGTTTCTGTGCATACATCTTCAGTTAAAGTGATCCTATACCCAGAAAGGAAGTATATGTCTTCTATCCAGTGCTCCAAAACATCTTGTGTTTCTTTTTTTACTAAAGCCTTTGGCCAATATTCATAAAAATACAAACTGGATGGTCGCCCATATTTTCCTTGGTGTTTTTCAGCACTGATACGTTCTGTGAAAGTGGACCAACACCTTCCATGGCGAGGGTGTTGGGGTCCACCGGCGCCACCACTATATGACGGCCCAGGGGGGTCATACAGAATGCTGGAGCCCCCCCCCCGCACATAAGATTTAGGACATCTGTAATCCTTACCTTAACCTCGCTTCGCCACCAGGAAACCAGTGCAGCGATTGGCTGCCTGGCGCCCATGTGGACAGTGACATTCCGGCCTCTGAATTTCCAGCCAGCCAGTTGCAGCACTGAATTCCCAGCGGGGGAGCGGGGATAAGGTAAAGATGATGGGTGTTCTGGGGGTTTATGTGCAGGAGGGGGCTCCAGCATTCTGCCCCCACAGACTTACTTAGCAGAGGCAGCAGCCACCAACACCCTCGCAGCAGAGGATGTTGGTTAGCTTTAAGCTCAGCATTGGGGGTCTACCTTATCAGTTATAATAACTGCCATTATGTGGTACTTGAAACTGAATGAATTTGCATATGTCTGCCATTCAACATCATACTGCTTTCAGTGTATTCTAAGTATACAGTACGTCCTGCTCCAGATATAATACTTACACTTGGGTTATCCTCCGCCAGAGGGCGCTGTGCACTGCAGACATGCAAAAACAGGCTCCTCCCGGCCCTTCATATACCCAGGGACCTCCCACAAATCCCCAGATTTCTCTGCAGTGCTGACTGCGAAGACATGAAGTATCACTCTCTCGCAGGTGAGCGGGGCTATTACAGCTTGCAGCCCTGTGGGACTATTACCACCCATCCTCCTTGTGATGTGCCTCCCAGCCTGGGCTGCGCTGGTCGGGTGAAGGTAGGCTGCACCTTGCGTGCTTGACGGAGCCATGCTCCACCGCAGTCCCCCACCATAGGTTAGGTGGTTTAGGCTGATGGTGAGCCTTTGGGGATGCCCCTCCCGCTTAATTGTCCCACGCCCCGTTTAGTGGTGGACCCTGTGTACAGGGTCGCCATCCTCCCTCGTTCCCCCCCTAGCCAGGGGGGAAAGAAAGGGGGGGGTTGTGAGTATGGCGGCCTCAGTGTACCCTATTACACGCTTATGGCCTCTGTGTCGTGTTTGACTGGGAATGGATGTCAGAGCCGCGTTATGTACTTTTACTTTATTGGTAGCCGCCAGGCCCTTTCTATATTGCACGGACGGCGGTGGTTTTGTTGATGCTGCGGCGTCTTTTTTTCTTAATCCATAGTGGCTCCGCTGCGGTAACACAGATCATCCTTCAGGGGCTTGTCTTGAATTCGTCACTGCCCTGTTCCCTTCTTCTCTATTTGCATCGCACTTTCGGAGCTGACTGATGCGCCCCGCGTCACGATTTGGCGCGCTCCGCGTCACCTTCAGCTCTGGCCCGCCCTTCGAGGTTCGTTTGGCAGGCGGTTGTAGTTTAAGCTACGTGCCGTTGCCTTTTTTGTTGGGGATCCCACCCTACTGTTATGGACACTGCTATTGGATGTCCCAAGTGTAAGTATTATATCTGGAGCAGGACGTACTGTATACTTAGAATAATACAATTCTGTGAAGTACTCACCTGTAGAATTGGTATTATACGTATACAGTACGTCCTGCTCCACCCCACCCTGGTTTTTGCATTATTCTGGATCCCCTGTATGGTGATTGTTATTGTTATCATTACCAGTTGTTTTGGTGGTTGGTTTCTCCCGGCTTCTGGTTCACTGCTTTTCAATGCTGGGGATTTGTGGGGGGTCCCTGGGTATATGAAGGGCCGGGAGGAGACTGTTTTTGCATGTCTGCAGTGCACAGCAGCCTCTGGCAAGTGTAAGTATTATATCTGGAGCAGGATGTACTGTATACGTATAATACCAATTCTACAGGTGAGTACTTCACAGAATTGTATTTTTTATGAATATTGGGCAAAGGCTTTAGTAAAAAGGAATGTTTTGGGGCACTGGGCTGGAGACAGAAGGTGACAACATAAACTTCCTATCTGGGTATAGGTGCACTTTAAACCTCTTTGCTAGTAATAATTTGCTGGTCAATTTCAATAAGAGTGATAAACTATTATGCAGTTTAATGGATCTTCTGCTGTTTCACTGGGTCATATCTTCGTGACAAATTTGCTTTCATTTATACACTGATGAGCCAACAAGCCCCCCGACTGTTCCTTTGTTAAAATGAAATTGTGAAATGGCACTGTGGTTATATTACATAGCAGAAAGTGGAACACAGCTTATCCTTGTCAGACATAACTATTTGTCTAACAGTTTTCCCGTCCATATGTGGTAACAAAGTTCTTTAGTTGGAGGTCACATGACCAGCTGAGCCAGCTTCCATGCCACGATCCCTTTTAACACTGCCTTTGACAAAATGCTGAGCTCTATTAAGCTACTTGAAGCCTGATGCTTTGAAACTAGGCACTAACACGCCAAGAACCTCTCTGAAATGATGATGACATTTCCAAGCCCTTGTTTCTAAGCAGCTGATTCGTTCCCATGTATTATTGGATTATAAGGTTAAAATATTCATCTTAATTGGGTTATGGAAATACGCCAGTCGGCTTCACATCTCTCTCACCTGGCACTGCCCAAGCTTGTTGCAGCTTTTTCAGCCTCCGCCCTAACACATATTATTTTTAGTAGTTTTGAATTTGTTATTTGTATGTGCTGCTCATATTCGTTTCATTTTTACATATTTGTAGGTACAAAAAAGAAATTATTGTTTAATTTTACTTTCAATAGACATTTGTCCCCATAAGCGAATTGCTGTGGGTGTCCACCTCTACCCATGTGTTTTTGATTTGTATTAGAACAGTAAGTAAAAGCTACCAGCACTCAAATACATTACAACTCTTTTGTAAAGCTTAATACGTTCCTGTTAGGTAAGATTGCACAAGGACAAAGCCCCAGAGGAAATCATTGGACTCTCTCAAGCTGATTTGATTGAATGGTTCAGCTAGTTAACCTGGAGATAACAGAGTGTAAAACAGACTACTATGAGATCTACTTAGGTTACATGGTGCCCTATAGAAGAAGGTTTCACTCACTTGTCTCACCTTGTCAATTGTAGTCATGGAACCTCCCATATAGATGCATAGGGAGGGCCAAATTACTTCCAATGAAAGTAGACTATTAAAGGTTCAGAGATTCTGCATCTTGACTGGGAGCTTCTCCACTTCAGCCAGCCTGTATTTTATAAAGTTTGGCGTAGTTTATTCAACTCAATACAGAGGTTCAGATAAAAAATGACTTAACCCCTATTTCAATCCCTTGCACTTGGAGTTTGGGGTTTGAAGTGGAGACGCTCTACAGGGAACTGCAGACTTTTTTAAATAAGGGGTAAATGATGCTCTAGAGCTGGTAGAATATAATAAAGTGTTGTGAGTTGAAGAAGTCCCCAAAGTAAATAGGCACTTTACTTCAAATGATTTCACCACCCACTATGGGGATGCAGAAGTGTCAGAGCTCATAGTTTTTGGGTGGAATAAAGAATATAGTAAGAAGGGGAGTTTACACTGAACTAGGGTTTAAACAACATCCATAGACATCTAAAATAATGAATACTTTTTAACTCCCTACACTTGATCACTCCCTTGCAAAACAACATTATTATATTTTTATTATGGACATGTGTGGTTCGATCTCCCCCAATTCATCCTTATGGTGCAATGTAACTAAATGGCAGCGGTCATGTGAGATAAGTCATTCAGACTTGTAATGAAGAATTTCTTGTCTAGCCCTTCTCATTAAAGCCAATGTGAAAGATTTGAGGTCATTACAAAGTTCTGTCCCACAATCCGGTTATGAACCAGAGTGTAACCATAACACAATGGCAGGTTAGAGGAAAGGTACTCCCTCCACCGACATAGGATCACTCTCTGCCAGAGGAGGTAGTTATGAAGTATAAACTAAAGTTCTAAAGTGGCCTGGATGCCTTCCTTGTATGTAATAACATTACCAGCTATGGCTACTAGACCACTGGAAGGAGAATTTCTTTTATATACAGGTTGAAGTGGATGGACTAACATTTTTATTCAACCTTACATACTATGTTATTATGTGATTAAAGAAGAACAAAACCCAGCAGCTGGCTTTAACCTGTGTGAACCCCCCCTGTGCACCCATAAAATCTGACCTTTCCACACTCCAATGGTGCATCTGCGGGCTCTCGTCCAATGAGAACCGCCTGCTGTGACTACAGCATTTGGCAGGAAGCTCTCATTGTTCACACGCGCTCCCGCTTCAGCCATTCAAGTCAATGAGAGCCGTGAAATGACAGTCAACTGTAGGCAGCTCTAATTGGACAAGAGCCTGCGCATATGCCGTTGGAGCCTGAAAAGGTGAATTTTTTGAGCGAACTGGGGGGGTTTCACACAGCAGGGTATCCCAATTCTGGAATTTGATTTTCCCAGATTTTGTTCCGCCTTTAAAAAAGAGATTTATCAGTTAGTTGATTTAAACTCCAAGTATGACCCTAGACTTAGTTCTTTAACCTAACACCAGCATGCGTGGCTATAAATAACGTATTTCCTTCTTTACATTCCACAGGGGAGACTGGTTGCAGATTGCGCTCTGTTATCCCAGAAGCACAATTTTCCAGGTGACTGCTGATATTTATGAACGCAATTCTGGAAGGGTACACAGTGTTCGCCACTATTCCATGACCCCCTCTATACATCAGGCCCTGAATAAGTCCAGCGTTAGACTGTATCACTTCAGTCAGGATTCTGGGTAAGCGTTCTTTTACAGTCTAGTCTAATCTACCACCACCCGTCTTGACCGCATTCTCTAATGGCTGTTTATATTTGTCTGTACATATTTAACTATTTTCCAGTTAGGAGTGGATGCTTTGCTAAAACATCCGTGCAAACCTCTATTTAATGTTTCCAGCTACCTGCATGTTGTACATTGCTGGAACATGTCATGCAGAGAATTGACTCCCTGTAGGAGTGATGTTATCAGACGCTCCCAGACATGGAGGTCACGATGCACTTTAAATGGCACACCTGCAGCACTTCGTCACTGCAATGGCTGAATGACCGAGTTCATGTTCCATACTGCAGAGAGGTGCATGTGTGCGTGGCAGCTCTTATGCTTCTGCTCTACAGATGCAATCTCCCTGTTGACAGAATTTACTACATGACAAAACTGGCTGTATCTTGTCATCAGATGTCTTGTTTTATCTCACTGATGGTTATTCCAAATCCAGAAGACTAAGCTGTAGTTTCACTATTGAGGGTGAATTAGAGTCCTCATAATAATACATTTAGGATTGCCAGAGATGGGAAGTTTTAGCTGAAATGAAATGGGTGACATTGTTACTAAAAAGGGTGGGGGTTCTTCTCCCAGGGACTACTGCCTACAATCATCATTGTATGAGCTCTATAAAACATAAATATTTACACCCCTCAGCTAATTCTACCTACTACTGTTCCCTGACATTACATCAGTATTTGACCTTATTTGTGTCAGCAGTCACATTTAATTTAAAGTCCCTGTCTAGGCTAAAAAAGGATAGTAGATATTCTCTTTCTATCCCCCACAGCAGCTTCCTCCTGCTACAGTGTAAAAAAGAATTCCAAAAGAATCCCTTTGTGCATGTATGTCACGGCAGCTGTAGAAAAAGGTATTAGCCCGGAGAGTCCCTTTAATCTTTAATACGGCCCTACACTCTCCCTTGCAGCTATCTGCCAGGGTGGGCCCTGGTTCACAGGGATATTAAACTAACTTAACCTACCACTCACACATCAGTGAGCCATGCATTAGTGAGATCCTGACTTATACCTAGCAAAGCTGTGTCCTTTGGGAAAGTTAGTAGCTACACACATGTGCGGAATCCGCAGCTCTTTCAGTAGGAGGCATGCTTCACTTAAGTGTAAGGCTACTTCCTGCTCCCCCCCCCCATTATAAAGTACATTTTCACCCCCCCCCCCCCCCCCCAAAAAAAAAGCTATACTCAAGACCGTCGCTCCTAGTCCGGGACTGCAGAGCTCACCTGAAACGCTGGATACAGCGCTGCTCTCTTAATGCAAGTCTCTTCCTGTCTCACTTCGAAGTGGTGATGCCCCCTCACGGTGAGTTGCCATGCCCCCTCTGTTCATTGCAATGATCACCATGACTGATGGTGGGGGCAGCATCACGTCGGAGCAACAGGGCACATGGAAAATGCCCATGAGGGAACCTACGTATGTACACTAAGTTTCTTAGAAATAACATTATAATATGTGATATCATCTATACTGAGGATGGGAGATGCCATTTACTCTCCATTGAGTCCCTTTTAGTTTTTCCAGGCCCCATGCGTCATGTTGATGATAGAAAGAGAAAGGCTTTTATTTTTTCTTCCACTCATAACTTTGCCCATCTAAATCATTGAGTGTCCACTCAATGATTTGAAAAAGCCTGTAGAAACATGATGGTGTGAAAATAAACCTTAAAGGAAAAGATCAGTCCTCTTTGTATACTTTATGTTTCATTTCTGGCAAGATACATTTTGTTATTTACTTCTCTTTCTTGTTTTTTTTTTTACTAGTTACCTTTTTCTTCAGCTGCAAGCCCATGAGACTAGGAATGGCCACAGCTACTGTTCCCAGCAGGGCTGTGAGCGTGTTAAGATCACTGCTCACTTTCACCCAGATGACTACAGCAGGTGCACACCTAAAGCATTTCCTCCTGGTGGAGCCGGTGACATCAAGCATCCTAAGCTCTTTTTATCTCAGAGACTTTCCCTGCCTTGTAGCCAGTGCGGGGCCCCACAGGTATTGTGTAACAAGTGTTTGTAATCCAGCTGACTCTAGAAGCCAGTGACATAGAGAGATACGTCATTTCACAGCTTTACAGGTTGTTTGTAAGGTCCCTCCTGGAAGATGCTGCTCAATTTTAGCTTCAGGCAGATAAAGTAAATAAATGAGTAACAGTCCTGAACAAGCTCATTTATGACGGGAATAAAAGGATGAATTCAATAACATTTAACACATGCTAATTAAGGTGGACAATGATCACTTTAAATAAAAATATCCACAGTTGTGTGGTACATATGAAGAGAACTACCTACTCTGCGTAAGACATGGGGACATGTGCACTTGGAAGAAAGAAGGTTTCAGCTCCACTGACCAGTGGTCACGTGTTCTGCCATCACTGGAATGTGGAAATACTGAATATTGGCATGCCCACTTACTGGATAGGGAGATAGAGCAGCATGTATCATCTTTAGACTTTACTTCCTCTTTAGAACAGGGGAACAATATTCCACCACCCCAATAGTGATGTTATATCCGTGGCCCAACTTTCTATGGTCAGTTGATAAAAAATGTTGGTAGTTATTTATTTTGCGCTCTTTAAGGAAAACACTCAGTCCTGCTTACATGTATTTACTGTATCAGTTTCCTCACCATCACAGTAAAGAATCTTTTTCTCAACTGGGGCATAAACATTTTTTCTTACTGTACAGTAGTGCCGATCAAGATCCTGGTGAGAAACTCATTTTTTAGGAGAGAAAACTGCCATTCACTATTTTTGTCTACTCTGGGTCTGATTTATAGCCAGGTGAAAATTTACAACCGGTAGACAACAAAAGTGAATGTTAGTTTTCTCTCCCAAAAAAGGAGTGAGAATTCTCACTTGGCTCTGAATCGACCCCAGTGTGTCCCTATGTCTTCTGTAGGTAGGTTTTCTTCACACTGGGAGTGTGCAGCACATATCAAAGGAAGTCAAGACTTTTTACTTTACTTCCCCTTATTGTTGTTTTTTAAAGTGCTACTGCAGGCAAAGGTGATTGTTACACCATTGCGTTGGGCTACATTGGGCACTGTCCTAAACTGTTTTCCATTTTTAAATTGAAGAAGAAATGGCCGAGATATCAAGATTTACTGTCAAACCGCCTTCTTTGTGAGTTTACAACAACCCCCAATCTCCACAGCTAGCTTGACCTTTAGCCAAGCCCCTGTTTGCCGGGACGCTCTAAACGCCTCACCAGACATGTTTGCCCCCAGGACTTATTAGCTCAAAGGATGTAAACTCACGGGGAAGGCGGGGGTGAAGACAGGGTAGCAGGGACAGATTACGTTTCGGAGGAGAATACAGACAAGGTCAAGGTCACGCCAAGGGTCAAACCAGGAGATCAGAGAGCTTCGTGGCACCAGGGATAGGACAGGTTCGTAGTCATAATTCAGGCTGAGGTCGGTACAGGGGGCAGTCAGGATAGTCATGCTAGCAAGGTCGGCAACAGGTAATCCACACAGGAATCTCAGGATAAAGCACACCCAGCTTAACGCTATCACAGGCAGTGACAGACTGGGGAGGTAAAACCTTTATAGGGCTGACCTTAACGGGATTTGACCAAGGGGAATGTATGTGATTGGTGTTTACAACTTTTTAGGGTGTTTCGACCCAGAAAAACATTTGGGCTCATTGGCGCTGACTGCAGCGCCGCCGGAAGGCATAAGAGAGACGTACAGAGGAGCAGGGCAGACAGCGGTGAGAGGAGGAGGTGGCCACAAGCTGACGCTGCTCGAGCCGGCACCTGGCGTGGACCCTGATATCTCGGTCATTTCTGCTTCAATTTAGAAACGGAAACCAATTTAGGACAGTGCCAAACGTAGCCCAACGCAATGGTGTAACAATCGCCTGCAGTAGCATTTTAAATACATGTATTAAACAGTGCCAATGTTTTTGGTTTTCCCCTATACTTTAAAATCTGATGGATTTATTGTAACTAAATAACTACCAGTATATACAGTTTGTAGCTGTGATACATATTCTCCAGTGGTCAGTGTTTTTTGACAGGGCCCTTTGATTAGGGATGCTAAACCAAAATGCTCTGTATACTAATGCGAAATAAAAAAGGGGTTTATAGGTTTAAATATACAAATAAGAGTAGCTAGTAGCACAAAAGCATCAAGTAATCACTTAATGGGGCTATGCAATAGCCTTTTAGTTGGTATAACTGTTTTTGCATTAGTAGATATTAGTAGATATTGCTGATATGTCAGTCCTAGTGATGTACATTACACAGGGAATGCAATTTGTGGATCGCAGAGACTGTCTACATACTCTGCCTCATTTGTCAACATGAGAACATGAGAACTGTTTGCACTGCCCAAAGCCACATTCATATTGAAGATTATATTGTGAAAGACTTTGATTGATGGATCTGAACACCATCACTTCTTATTTGGCACAAGATGATAAATGAGAATGATGGTGATTTTGTTTATATGATTTTTATGCCCCCCTAAACCTTATTCGGAAATTTGTTATGCTAGATTGGCTTTTTTTAGAATTCTTAATTATATAGAATTTACTGTATTGGATCTTTTTGTCATTTATTACTTTTTTCTCAAGTAATAATAATAATAATAATTGTATTTTCATTTCTTTTCACCTTTGTGACTTGATGTACAGTTTTCATATTTACAATATACATTGCAGTTTTCATTGGATGGTATGTTATATAGCATCGGCCTACCATCTGGGTAAATCTATATGTTACAAGTATCTTTAGAAGTGGAGTGTAGCGAACCTACAGCAGAAAAAGTTACACTTTGATTAATTGCTGTAAATAAGTAATCCTTGGTGGTTGATAGGGCAGTACATTGGGCATTTACATAACTGGTATCAATATCTTGGCAGATTGCAATAACCAGCACCCCATCTGTCAAATATACAAAGATACAAGTTCAGTCCCTGCGCAGAGAAGATGTTTTCACTAGGACAAAATCTGCTTTCATCAAGGTAACTTTTATGAGAAAGCGTGTTGGCTTGTGTATTTCATGTCACAAATCATTTCTAAAAACACACACATTAAGGAACAATTAGTTTATTATTTAAAAAGAGTGAAAGCCTGCTCTCAATTATTGACTGTTAAAACAACAGCTGGATTTAATAAATGATGTTGGAAATACCCAGCGGCCCCATATTTACATTTTCTGGTCGTGTGTGACGCCTCTAACTATTTGAGTGCGGAGATCTACTTCATCTTCATAGTCGAACAACTTCTAGTGCTGGAGTAGAGTGGAGAAATATCTCTTTTCTGTTGACAGACCAGATGATAAGGTGACCACTTTTCCTGGTGAGAAACTTTTAGGGGGTTATTTAAGAAACGCTAAGGCCACATAGTGCCAGGTAGTGCCAGATAAATGTCAGGTCCCAGTAAAAACGGTGTATTTATCAAGTCAAAAATCCAGAGCGCCTGTGATGGTGACAGGTCGTGTCCCATCTATCAACAGTGCCAACGCTGGGATGAGTTCTGTGCTACAAACTTGAGATTTGGGCCATGAGAAAGCTTTGTCATGTTTTTCTAGTGTCCCTAATGTAAACCCCATTTTTATTAAAAAAATTGGGATTTCAACAGGTGCTGTGTGCTTGAAATCCCATTTTTTGTGCCTCTGGGAGTACTATGTACTTTTTAAATAAATATATTCAGCTTGCAGCGCTCCCGGACTGCGCTAGTGCATAGGTATATAAAAGCCATGCCTTGCCAACATGGCCCAGGAGTGCTACAACTGACAGTGCCCCCAGCCTGAAGCCGACGTTGCAATGAGGCAATTTAATAATAAATGAGTCCCCCAGTCTTTGGCAGCAGAGATGTCACCACCAGCCAGGCCACTGCACCATTCTGGAATGAGGAACAGATCAATAAATAATATATGTTTAATCCAGAGTCAGTTGATGTTAAGGAGGAAGGAACCTAAAACAATTTTGTAGAGTCCCTTTCTATTTTAGAAATGTAGGAACTACAATATGTGTTCCCTGTTAGCGACCAGCACAAAACCCCTGTGATATAATTGCATTGGTTGGTACACAGCCCGGCCCTTGTTCATAAGCACACCTTAACCCAGGGCTAGGTCCCCTTGGGATTCTCTGGGCTCAAGGCTATAACCACACCTATTAGTTCTTTAGAAAATGTATATCATTTTATTAAATACATTTAAAACAATTTATGTATTGCAATAACATTATTTACATTCATGTGCTTAATCACATCTCAAAGATATCAAGTCTGTGTTTGTTACAAAACCTTAGATGAATCAATATTTCAATATCTCATCAAATTCTCAAAGGGGCAGACATGTATCATGTTTCGCCTGGTTCGGCTTCTTCAATGCCCTATACATGTAACAAGCAGATAAGCATTTCTCATCGTTAGTAGGTTAGTATATTCATCTTATCTTATGTATTTTTATAATAAAATGGTAGGAAATATTGAGAGACATTGGAATACCTTGTTTGATAATTTCTCATATGTAGTTAATAATTCATATACAGCTTGCAAGTTCCCCAAAAAGAATTGGTGGTGTGCACATTTTCCTGTTTGTCAAAGCAGGAATTAGATATCTTTGAGATGTGATTAAGCACATGAATGTAAATAATGTTATTGCAATACATACATTGTTTTAAATGTATTTAATAAAATGATATACATTTTCTAAAGAACTAATAGGTGTGGTTATAGCCTTGAGTCCCAAGGGGACCTAGCCCTGGGTTAAGTTGTGCTTAGAAACAGAATATCAACTTGAATTCACACTTTTTTATGTTTCAGTATTGATTGTGAAATGGGGAATTTGCAATGGATCAACAGTACAGTATAGATTATGGCTTTAGGCTTGTTAACACAATGATGACAAACATTAAAGTCCCAAATAAATGTCAGCATAGTACTGTCTTCATGAATTTGTCTGATAAATGTTTAATAAATTTACCCTATTGATTCAGCATTTAATGCTTCTAGTGTTCCTGAAGGAAACATACTGTTGATACATGAATGCAAATCTTCCTTATCATTCTTATATATAAAACCCAAACATGCACAATAAAGTGTATCCTAAAAAACGACACAAGTTATTTACAGTGCTCCAACAGTTATAATTGTGAAATAAAGGAAACGCTTCCCTCCTGACCATCTCCAGCGTGCGTTCTATTTTTTAACTCGTGACCCCTATATGGGCCATAATTCACAATTTTTTTAAATCCTTTTATGTGACCAAAGACTTCACAGTCATTTATGTATATGTAGTAAATGTTGGCACACATACCTATTTTAGTGACTCTACAACGTATTTGCTTACAATTTGAATTTCCTTTTTCTTCTCAGGTCAATGGAGAGCTCTTTCTATTTAAAAGAAGAGGTCTGTTTTTCCTGGTGCTGGATGCCTGTTCAGGAACTGTTGTGAGCAAGAGGCATTTTGAAATGATCGATGAGATAAGCACAACAAAAGCAATGTCCCTATACATTCACGCGTCACTGAAGCAGAGGTGTGTACAAATAATAAACACGCACCTCTCATAACACATGCATAGAGGCCGATTCATTAAAGTGGACCAACACCCTCCAAAACAACTTAGCTTTATTATATATAAAATAAAAGGACACTTACCTTTTGACGACTGTTGGAGTCATCTGTCCCTCGCAGCGCCTGAAATATTAATATTTCTAAACAGGAAGTCCCACCCTCCAGGTCTTGTCCGCTGTCAATCACGCTTTTCCGCTCATTAGCATATTTTGTCCGTGGAGATCAGGTCTTCTGTTGTCTCGCGTTGTTAGCAGGTGGCTTGTCCTCTCTCTGGCCTCGGGCGCGTGCACGTCTGCCTCCCAGCTATACTAGCAGTCAGTCTGGTTATCTGATTGGTTGAGCTGTGCTCAGCCATGATTGGCTGGAGGCACCTGAGCCTCTGCCTCCCCTCCTCTCACTCCCCTCCCTCCTCCTTCCATTCAGCGTCTGCTCTCCTCTCGTCTCATCTCGTGCTGGATGCGCAGGACAGGTAAGTTTATTTTTGTTTCATAAATGTCTTGGTCAAATGTGTTTGTTTACTGTTTAATTCACTGTAATGTACTGCGCCACTGTGAATCTTATGGGGGGACTCGGCCACTGTGAATCTTATGGGGGGACTCGGCCACTGTGAATCTTATGGGGGGACTCGGCCACTGAGAATGTTATGGGGGGACTCGGCCACTGTGAATCTTATGGGGGGACTCGGCCACTGTGAATCTTATGGGGGGACTCTGCCACTGAAAATGTTATGGGGGGATTCTACCTGCTGAAAATGTTATGGGGTGATTCTGCCTGCTGAACATGTTATGGGGGGATTCTACCTGCTGAAAATGTTATGGGGGGATTCTGCCTGCTGAAAATGTTATGGGGGGATTCTACCTGCTGAAAATGTTATGGGGTGATTCTGCCTGCTGAAAATGTTATGGGGTGATTCTACCTGCTGAAAATGTTATGGGGTGATTCTGCCTGCTGAAAATGTTATGGGGTGATTCTGCCTGCTGAAAATGTTATGGGGTGATTCTACCTGCTGAAAATGTTATGGGGTGATTCTACCTGCTGAAAATGTTATGGGGTGATTCTGCCTGCTGAACATGTTATGGGGGGATTCTACCTGCTGAAAATGTTATGGGGGGATTCTGCCTGCTGGACATGTTATGGGGGGATTCTGCCTGTTGAAAATGTTATGGGGGGATTCTACCTGCTGAAAATGTTATGGGGGGATTCTGCCTGATGGACATGTTATGGGGGGATTCTACCTGCTGAGCCAACCCCTACAGTTCCCATTTATGTTCCCCCACCTAGTTATCCTGAATTGGGATGCTTCATATCTATGGACCAGCTGGAGCATAGGGATTTAAAGCAGACCTCATTCCAAAACTTTCACTGCGTTCTCAACTTGTCTCCCTCATCCCCTTTGATGACCAATTGGACCACTCACCCACCCACCCGGTCAGCCCTTTTGTCAGTTAGCAGCATGGAGTGGCATGTCATGGGGGGGCACTTTGCCTCAGGCTGTGGCAGAAAGGCTATGTTCTCCCCTGATTCAGGGTGAGGGCACATAGCCAATCCTCTGAACAGGGAGAGAGTTGGCTGGTCCTTATACTGAGGGCAGGACTGGCAGCTTTCTGCAGGTTCGGGCTTAGGGAACTTGGCCGATCCTTCGCCGCACAATAAGAGCTGGCCAACCATTATACTAATATCTATTAGGAGGGATAGGGGAAAAGAGTGAGACTAAAGCTGCACATATCCCAGTGATCTTTGATGGTGTCTTCTTGATCACATGACTGGCCTGAAATAACTAATGTAGTTACTTCATAATCAGGTGCCATTGGTGGTGGCGGGGGGGGGGGGGGGTCATTTATTCCGGAGCAACTCATTCATGCTGTGATCAGGTCACAGTGAGTAAAGTTAATGTGCTCTTCAGAGGGCAAGTATAGTATATTGTAGTCCTGTGAGTTGGGCAAATATAGTATATTGTAATCCCGTGAGCTGGCAATCATCTCAGTCATGGGACCGAACATCATCTCCCTCACAGGGCAGATCCATCCAAAATGTTACATTATCTGTACGCCCATTGTGTCAGGCCGGGAAAACGAGTGGCCAAAGGAGTAAGGGGCAGGCAAGGAGGGACCCGAGCAGCTGCTGGAGGTGAGCAGGAAGCGCGACTGTTGGCAGGAGGCTGTGAAGGGCGGCTTTCAGGTCCATCACACAAGCAGGCTGCGGGGGGACGGTCCTTGCGCGCCACCAACCGCCTTCCTCTTCAGCAGCAGCGCTCGCCGCTATGCCCCGCTGCGCGGTGCAGCCTGGGAGATAGAGTCCTGCCCCCGACAGCAGCCGGTAGCCGCTTCACCGCCGCGCACTTCGTCTCCCGGCATCCCCTGCGAGCCGTCTCCTTTCTGGAGCTCGCCGAGGAGTTTTACAGGGAAAGGCAGGGGGAGACTCGCGCATGCGCACTAGTGTCAGGTGAAGCGCCGCTCGCTCCCGATGCAAGCGGCGCTTCACCTAACCACTGCGCATGCGCGAGATTGAACTAGCTGGAGGTCAAACGATCTCTTCCTCCACAGCATGAAATCCAAGATGGCGGCCGGACCGAAAACGGTTAGCGACGCGGCGAGGGAGGGTCACAGGTAAGTTTAATTAACATTAATTTATTAATCGGGTCATGCTGCTTTGGATGTATATTTTTTAAAGGGGGAAAAAAAAAAAAAAAGGGCTGGGTGTTGGTCCACTTTAATAGCGCCAGGTAGCGACAGATGAGCGACTGTAGCAGTATTTTCACAGCGGCCGCTAGTAGTCGCTGTGCTTGGCCGTTGTTCGGCTGTTGAGAGCGACTCAGTCGGTGTGCAGTAATGTTGAATACGGGGTTAGGAGTCGCTGTTTGACAGGTTCCGCGCTGTATGGGAGCGCATGACAGCGAATGGCCATAGCGAACGGCTCCCACCATATTCATTAACAAATCACGCTCCAAAAATTCTCGCGCTGTGAAATGCTTGTTTAAACCCCAGAGCGCTGGCGGCGATGGGTTAAAAGTAGTTTTTTAACCCCCAAACAACCAAATTTTTAGAAAAAAAAAAAAAAAACATGTTTTTCAAAACATTTTGTAATATGAATACATTAATATCAGACCTGTAATATCAATTCTGCACAAATTTATTTTTATTTTTTTTTACCTTAAAAAAAATCTAACATTGCAGAAGTGGTCACAGAATGTTTGCCATTTAAAAAAAAAAAAAAAAAAAAACATTAATAGCATTTAATTATGAATATTTAAAGATTGCTCCATTGAAATGCATTAGAGAGCGCCAGGTAGCGAGAGGTCATACCTGTCGCTGTTCAAGGTCGCTCGCTGGCGCTGTGGGGTGAGGCTGGAATAATGATGAATGAGTGGCTATCTGGCGCTCTGTCAGTCGCTAAGCAGGATCGGCTTGATAAATGTGTGATTGCGGAGGGGAGCCGGCGTTCTCGTGGCGGTGAGCGTCATTACCGTTCGCTCACCATTCGCTACCTGGCGCTATCCCTTGTTAAATAAGGGCCATAGTATGGTCTGCAGATCCACGCCTGCCTTTTCAAATGTATTTTAACTTCTTTTGGACAGGTGATATGTTTTTCAAGGATGTAGTTAACTCAATCATGTTAGCTGTGGCACATATTCTGTACATAATACATAGTATTCTGCTAAGAGAATCAATGAGGAGCAATTGTCTCTCTGAATATACATCTATTTATATATACACAAATACATCTGTATATGTATATAGATTTATATCTCAATTATACCACAAGCACTACTAAACAGCTGCCCAAGTGCTGCTTTTAACCTTTGAGATTTTAAGGCTCATTGGGATTTTCCTAGCTGAATAGCTTTACATTTTCCACTGACAAAAAGGAAATTTGAAAAGACCAATGGGGAAATCCATGGGGGACTGAGTATGCAGCACACATAAATGTATACCAGCTTTTGATTTTTTAGGATAATCTCACATTTGCCTTTGTAAAGCCAGCTTTAGCTTCCATCTGCTCTGGTAGAGGTAAAGGCCATCAATCAGGGCAATAAAAACGTTTTTTTTCCTATTTCATAGGTCTGTGGTTCTCATTTGCTCCAGAGATATTGTAAACCCTCCTTCTCCTACTGAAATGTCTGCATTTCTTAAACTTGGATCTGCAAAGCCGATCGCCCTCCATACAAAAGGTATTGTTAAGTCACTTCATATTTTGGTATGTGCATGCATATGCGGACATTTAGCCACAGTGCCTCACTTTTTCAGCAGCTAAGCTGTATTTCCTATTAGGCACTTAAGGGCCTGTTCCTAGAGCAGGGGAGTATCAACCCTCAAGATAAAAATCTCAACTATGGCTCCTTTTTAATTTTTGGGGATCTTGATCTTATTCAACTTTTGCAAGAAAATCCAATTAATTAAAATGTTTAGCTGTTTATGTGGCAACTGATCGATCCATTGTAAACCCTTTACATTTAAAATGGACCAAAACCCAGGATTTTGACTATCCTGGGTTTTGGTCCCTGCCCCCAGGGACACCCTGATTGGGGGTGCCCTGCTGTGTGAAACCCCCCAGGTCGCCCGAATTCACCCTCACTCGTCTTGGTTCTATGACGCATGCTTGGCCGCTCATCCAATCAGTGCGCTCGGATCCGCTCAAGCCCCTGCGTCCAGGAGCTCGCTTAATGTGAGCGGATCTGAGCGGACTGATGGCCTCATCCCCCGCTTCCCTCTAACAGGAAGTGTGCCCACGCCGCCAATTCACAAATGCCTGGCGCGGGCACGTGCCATGCTAGTGGGATAGTGAGGATGCGGCCGCTGCTGACACATGCGCCGTTAGACCGGGACAGAAGGTGAGTTTATGGGCAACTTGGGGGGTTTCACACAGTGGGGCATCCCACTGTGGATGCCCTGGGGGGAGGGAATCAATCGGCCCAGGATTCTTATAGATTTCTAGGCCTGGATTTCATATGAAAGTGTGATTAAGGGGTCCCTAGGGTGGTGTGAACCCTTAAAGCTGCAGTCCAGTGAAATTTTTACCAACTCATCTGTTTGCATGACCTCACAATGGCTTCTGCTGAACTCCCCACTGCTGCCGCTGGTAAACTTGCCCTGGACCGCCTCAGTGACTGATATTCACCCAACCACTATAAAGCAGAAGCACCACTCAGTAAACTCAAGCCCTGGGAACCCAGAAGGGCTGATACACATTGCTGTGTCCTGGTGGGGGAATGGGTGCCCAGTGCCCCGAGAGGGGGGGTGTCCTTTTTATGTTTACTGTGCAAGTGGGCAGACTGCCACTTTAATACAGCCTTGATGAGCAGAGATTGTATTTTAGGTGCATGTCTAACACAGTGTTGCCCTCTCTTTCAGGTAGTTTTGCAATGGTGGGGTATAAAGGATTGACTACACCATCCTGGATTAAAATAAATAATAACAACTCTGAGAAAAGATCTGCGTCGATACATCTTTACCTGCCACTGATGTTGACCGAATACAGATGTCCAGCCCCAAAACTGTAGTACTAAATAACGCCTTGTTTTTAAATCATTTGGCAAAAAAAACAAACTTATCTATCTTTCCACTGCCAGAGAAATGTGACATTATGGCATCACCATAATTTTACGCTGAGCCAAAAAAATGTGATGATCCAAAAAATTGACGTAATCCTTTTTTTTACTGTCTTGTATATGTTTGTATAGTTAATAAATGTTTTCTTTTTGTGTAAGTTAAATGTGTTTGACGTTAGTCAAAAGGTTGTATTATTGTCTGAGGTCTGCACCTGCTATGTAACTGCCATCTGCCACTGGCTGATCCATAACGTAGGGGAAAGTATTAGTCTAATACATGACAATGGTTCCATGCACCTGCCTGTTTGCTCGGGGATGCTTGCTCTTATACGTGTATATATGACGTCTTTACATTTCAACTAACTTGCTGAGTGATTATCAAATACAATTTGACTAAGGTAAGATGCCTTATTTACATATTCATTGTGTGGGCTAAAACTATTTTTTTGTTTTTGCATTTACAATAATTGACATATACAGCTAGTTAAGTAGGTGTTTCTCAAAAAATATATTGTGTGTAGGCAGGGGCAAAACTAAACTACAGCCCCCCCCAGCGAGTCCCCAACAAATCCCTGCTAAGCCTTGCCTCCAATCCATTGAATTGAACGTTCTCCATAGCAGTGACGGCCCAAAAGCAGGGGTGGATATAACCACTCCTAAAGGGATGGGACTGCTTTAGTATTATAGGGGCAGATAGTGTGGCAGAGGTGAGTATGCCTCCCCAGATCGCAGAATATACGCTGGGGTGCTTGGGGGGTTAATGTGAGACATGGGGGTTAGGTGGAGACTTCAGAGGCAGGGAAAGAGGAGGGTGTTAGAATTCTAGCACAGACTCACAGTCAGGTGGGCTGGGTGCTGAATGCAATTCCCAAAGCTGTGTGGCCCACCAGGAGTTCTCATTGTTCTTCCTATGGCAAATCCACCCCTATGTGTAGTGGTGAGTAGGACAGGGGAATACCATCTTGTGCTTGGCCTACTCACCTTCCCCACTATAGAATTTAGGTGAAGACATGTTTACAGCTCCTATGTTGAGACACATTCCAGTGGTATTGGGGTTGAGGCAGCCAATAGTGATGCAGCACATGCCCCCAGCCTTATATTACAGGTTACAGTTATCCTTTGGAGTTTAGCTACTAGCGTGTGCTCATAACAAGTAAACGAAACCCTTTTTGTTGACAGTACCCCAAAATAATTGTCAGCTAAAGTCCTCAACTCTGCTTGGATCCTCGTGATCCCTTTCTCCATGCTTCTACTATAATAAAAATGAAGTTGTTATATTTTGGTTGTTGCAAACATCTTGGGATCCTATTTATAACACAGCAAATGTAATTATTTGGGTCTTTCTAATCTCATGTTTGCTGGCTTGCCTTTTACACTATTTATAAAGCTCCTCGGTTGCTAATAATGTTTCTACATATAAAAAATAGAATGTACTGCATGGAAAATGTATTTTTTTATACTGGAAACAACCCCAACTAGAGTGGTCTCAAGATGCCCTATGGTTCTTTTTTTAAAGAGATATTCATCCAGCTAATGCAAATTGGATAATATCAGTATGTGAAGCTGCCAAGTTTTGCCCATCCTATGACAAGTGTTACCTAGATTTTAGTGTTAGTTATATAAAATGTTGGAAAGGTATTTGTTGTGTACATTCTCTTGTTGGAATTAGCTGTCTCCAAGCTGTTTTCTACATGTTCCTACAGATGTATAATAGCCAGTGAGCGTTAGTTGTATTTTATATCATATTTCATCTTGGAGTTGATCTGCATACTTGAAGTATTTATACAGTATGACGCATTTTAAACATGGCAAGGTGCTTTTGGCAGATGATGAGTTTGGAGACTGTTACCTGTGAATCCGTGCTAGGGATAAGGGAGGATGCATGAGGAGCTGCTGTCACATAGGCGGTTACAGTAATTACAGACTAGGAAAAGCTGTCTGCAGAAATGTTGTATAGTTAGAACAAAGCAGTCAGTGCAGTCACATATGGGAGTTTGAAAGACTGTAAAACCTTGTAATAAAAAATCCTGAGTAAAAGGATTGTAGGAACCGCGTGAGACCACTGTGATCGTAACCAGGTGGGCTGATGGTGGATTTTGCTCCTGAGCATCCATGTAAGGCAGAACATTGAACAGGTATGTAGATTGTTTATGTCCTAGTTTGCTGTGTTTTGTTCACTTATCTCTTCAGCATATACAGAAAGCAACTAAGGCTGTTTATTTTATTGCATTCCTAACATTTACTGAACCTTATCAGTGTCTGAATTAAGCTCCAACAAGTTTAATGTTGATTTGATTAATGGATTTTACATTCATAGCGAAAACTTGTGACATTTCACCTGCATCATCGGTTTTAGCAGTTGTTTTTTTTTTTAAACATGGAGGTTTGATGAAATATCTTTTAATGGTTTAGGACATGTGTGATTTACATTGAGGTAGAGAAACCCATTAATTACATTGCACTCCTCTCAAAGCTATATAAATAAGCCATCAATAGGCTAAACAACCTGTAATGTGCTAGCTGGGAGGTTCGTGGGGTTTAATAATGTATTTGTTGTTGCACATTTGCATCCTTTAATTAATATATTTGGGTAAACATAGACAGTTTGTTAGTTTTTCACTACACATTGGTTAGCTGAAGCATCTATGCCATTTATAGGAATAAATAGAGTTCTTTATTACTGAAAGCGCATTATATTTTTAGGATAACATTATTCAATATTTTGTGCTTAGAACTATTGTATAGGTGGCTGAAGGCACCTCTCTGCCTAATCCTTATTGTTTTGGCAAGTGTTACACTGTAGCTGTACTGTGCCCACATCTGCCCGTAGATCAACAAATGACTATATAGCTGTATTGTGCCACTGCCATAACTAATGATGCGAAAGCGGGGCTTGGGAACCCAGAACTTTATGGGTGCATCTTACCTCTCTATAGATTCCTATTGATATTAGTTTGAATGACTAGTATTTGCTCTAAGCTGGCTATCTGAAAGGGCTGCTCCTGATCAATGAGACCCTCAGCCTTGTTTTCCTTTCCCCTTATAGTACCCTCAGCATGCTTAGGTTGGCTGCTGAGCTGCTGACATGACTAGTGGTTGGCCTAAAAATTGTAACTCACCTGATTTCATTTGGCATTCATATACAACTCACAGCACCTTTGTTGGGGCCCCATCCACAGGAGGATTGTCAGCATCAGGCAATGTATGCTCCTGTGAATGGCTAACACAATGCAGAGGGATTTCTGTACAGTTAAAATTTAACTGTCATGCCAATATCAGGCATGGAGTTCTATATGACAGTAGAGTACAGGAAATAAATGCATCCTGCAATGAAGCATTCTATCTCTGAGGTGGGGGAGGTACAGCTGCCACACATGTGTGCAGTTTTTCCGGCCTGGCATCAGACGAAGCTCCACTAGGAAGAGTGTCCGGGCAACTGCAATAATAAAGTAGCGAGTAGCTCACCCGAAGTTTGTCCCATGTACCTCTCCTCCATTTCCTGCAGCATTTCCGGGTAGAAGCTGTAGCAGGGCTTCAAACTTTTCCCTCCTTTCAATGTAATTTCTCCAGGACCATGCAAAAAAAACAGCCACTCTTTCTATTGGAGCTTTCAGCGCAAATGAGCCTGGAAAGCTCAGGACTCATAAAGCTGCGCCATGACATGCTCTTCCCACCTCATATATTCCAAACCTTTGAGATGCTATCAAAGGGCTTATTTAATACTGATCCCAAGAAAGAAGCTAGCGTTTGCCTGGACAGGGACTTTAATAGTGGAATGATGGATAGGTTAGATTAGGTTGAAGTCACTGTGCCAGGGAGGTTTTAGGTCTGCTTTAAGAATGTGCGTTTAGTGAAATGATGGCACTAATTTACCAACTGCATCCTGTGCCGGTTTTGTATTAAAATGTAGAAACGCTAAGAAGTTAATCTACATATTGTATATATGTACTTTTCTTTATCCCTGCGATTTATGTAGCACCATTGATGCCTGTACATCACAGGAGCTCAATTTCAAAATACTCACCCATACTATGGACATTCTAGTCTGTCAACTTTTAACCAATGTGTTTTTGAGTTGTGGGATAGAGCTCAAGCATAGAAGAAAACATACAACTTGCAGATATTAGATTTAGATAGGATCTAAAAGACAGGACCCTGATGCTGCAAGGCAAGCGTGCAAACCAATTAGCCAATATCTACTGTATTTACAATGTAATACAAGATGGTTTCTGCTGAAAATAACCCACATAGTGTTAGACTGGATTCTTTACCAGTTGTGGTCATAAAGTGTTTTGTTGCAACCACATGCTTCATTGTTGGTAGATTCAGTGCGAGATAAAATTCTATTAGTACCACATGATCATAGGCCAAAGGCCAACTGTGCAGCACCTTGCCAGTGGTCTTTCTTTGTTTTCCAGTGAAGGGATAGAGTTGAGGAGGCATATTTTCTTAAATGTCTGTTTATTTATCAAAAGAGAAATAGGAGAAACTGAGAGAATAACAAATAACTAGAGATGGGCAAACTTGGAACCACAAAATTCGGGTTTGTATCAAACTTTAAGCATTTGGGTTCCCAAACCTTAACACAGACTTCAACCAGAAGTTTGTGTTCGAGTTCAGGGTCCAGCCTGAACATGGAAAAGCTGGTTGATGGGCTGCTCAGCAGTCCATCAGCCAGCTTTACCTAAGGTTGCAGCAGTAACTTACCTGACACTCGATCCTCTCCTGTTAGTCATGGCGGCAGCAGCAGCAGTGTTCCAAACTGGCCCCAGCCGGGGCTACAAAAAGATGTCCACCAACTTCCATGAGTGAGGACACTCTTACGGGAGCTTGCAGCCATCTCTTTGTAGCCCCCACTGGGGCCAGTTTGGAATGCCGCAGCTGCCACCGCTAACAGGGAGGGATCGGGGTTCAGGTTAGTTACAGCAGTGCTTCTGCTGCACACTCTGTACCCCCACAGTTCGCCCAAACTTACCGAACCCGAACTTAGGGGGTTTCGCCCATCTCTACATATAACCACAATTTCAAATGCGTCCAGCATTTGCATCTTGCTGCCCTTTGCAAAAGTACACTTGTAAGGTCACTACTGCTCCACATTTAATATCCACCAGTGGGACTGCAACATTTTTGTATTGACCAATGCAAAAAAAAGCTGCACAAATTAGGGTAACTTGATGAACACGAATGATAAAATAGTTTCCAGAAAAAAAATCAATTGTGGGTTTTAAAAAAAAAATTAAAATATCATTCATCTTTATTAATTGGGGAGGGCACTAACCTATAGTAATCTGCAGTGACTGTGCCTGTCATGCTACCCCTGAGCCTTGCAGGGAGCAGAAGCACCACTATTTTGTGCCGGAATACAGTCTCGCTGATGAGTCTTTGCTATGTTACAGATGGAAATAATTTGACAGCACTGGCTTTGCCAGGAATCTGGATATATATCCAGGGGTTGCTGCCAGACGTCTTTCCAAGGCGGACTGAATAAAGCATCCTACCCAACAGGGAATACACAGATGGATTTAGTAAATGCTTTTGCAGGACTCGTCAGCAATATACTGACCCAGCTGGCATTCTAGTTTACTAACCTGGTGATACAAAGCTGGTGATGCATTACCCTTAGACTGGTTAAAGATTGAGTGCTGGGTCTAATCCATGGAGAAAATGATTACTGGCCGGCATAGATATTTTGCTCAGATATATTATGTGACTGAAGAAAACGATATTTGGAAACCATAACAGTCAAAATTCCTCAAAGTGTAAATTTAGCAAACAGATATCCAACTGAGGGGGTCACAGGCAGCAAAGGATTGCAAGAGCCTATAAAGCGTGTGCTGAAACTTAGGTAGAGGTCTAACAGCTAAAGTTCCCTGGACTTATATTTCATTCAAACTCATAACAAAACCAAATGCCTTAGGGCTCCATTCCAGCTATTTCACTGTAGTAACTGTGCATAAATTGTTCTGCATACATTTGTGTTTATATTAGCAGAAAAAAACGAAATAAACCATAAACAAAGTATGGCACCAAATGAGGATTGTCATGCATGACTGAGACACCTCTATTAAAGTGTGGGTTCTCCAAACCTACACTTGCCTTGTTTAAGAGCACTTCACTGAAGCCTGGAGCTCCAGTGAAGTGAAGAGCCTTAAACCACCCTGTCACAGGAAAGTTAACCACTAGGCCATGACTGCCTCTAGGCTATTACTGCCCCTCGGTCTTTAAAGTTCCTGTCCAGATATTTAATAAAAAGTCTATACATTTGTGTTGTCCCCCCACAGCTCCTCCATGTGTTGTCCCCCCCACACCTCCTCCATGCGATTCCATCCTCCAGCGCAGAGGTGTCCATCCCCCCTAACACGCCTACCCCACTCATTGCAATGAATAGAAAAGGTATGTGGGAGCAGAAACAAGACCGCCAGAATGCTGTCAAGAGAGCCCTCCTTGCTGCAAGGTGAAATCACTTGATCACCACCCTTGTTAACCAAACAAATGCTGGCGCTGTGTGGAGGAGCTGCGGGGGTCAATAGCTTTAAAGTGGACCAACACCCAGGATTTTGACTATCCTGGTCCACTTCGGTGGGGCACCCCCGATCGGGTGCCTCCGCCGCCGCCTCCTGCGCGTCCCTCTTGACGCGCGCGTGCCCGTGCCGGCCATTCACAGACAGCCGAAGGTAGCGAGTTTGGGGTGTTTGGGGGGGTTTCACCCCGCGGGACATCCCGATCTCTCGGGCCCGGGCCGATCACCCCCCACCCCGCGGGACATCCGAGATCGGGATGTCCCGCGGGGTGAAACCCCCCCCAAACACCCCAAACTCCTTACCTCATCTTCGGCGGCGGCCGGCCGCCGCCGCCTCCCTCGCGCTCCTGTAGGCGTGCGCGTGCCCGCGCCGGCCGTCTGCGAATGGCCGGCGGGGGCGCGCGCGTGCCGAAAGTGACGCGAGGGAGGCGGCGGCTGCCGCTTAGACGTTCCTGATCCTCACTTGTACGTCGGCGCTGGGAGCGGGGAGAGGTGAGTTTTTCGGGGGGTTAGGGGGGGTTTCACACAGCGGGGCACCCCGATCGGGGGTGCCCCACCGAAGTGGACCAAGACCCAGGATAGTCAAAATCCTGGGTGTTGGTCCACTTTAAGTATCTTACAGTTATATCTGTTTCCTAGTCAAAGAGTCCATGTAATTATAATTTTATTTCACTAAAGCAAATATTCACATCACATCAAGAGAAAATCACCATGTAAGCCCTTCATCAACTACAAAAAAGCTTCAGTTTTAGGTTTTAATCGTTGTGTGTGTGTGGTAAAGTGCAGTCTCTATGCCCTCCCCTTAAGCTCAGGCAGGACGGGAAGGTTACAAATAATACGCCTTACTTCATTGTTTCTGCCAGAATTTAGGGTCCTGGTGCAGCCATCTTGGAGAGAGTGGCAGGTCTGTCAACCAATCCCGTGCAGCAGTGTGACTGTACTGGCCATTCACTCAAGCCCAACTGTCAGTCAAGTCTACTGTTTCCACTCAGAGATCCCCCCCCCCCCCACTATCACCAGAATCAGGGGAGGATTGCAGTATCAGTTGAGTTGTTTTTTTATTTGAACACCCAAATTGGGCTTAATGAAGGTGGAGCATGGGTGGCCATGGGGTTCCAAAGATTTAGAAGTTCTTCCTTAAGCTAAAAAGGTTTTAACTAAATATTGATATGTAGATTTGGTTAAAAAAAATATGAATGAGCAATGTATGTCATTCTCTATTCTAGTTATGTCAATTGCCGGAAGCCAGAGTTGCTTTAATAAGCATGCCAGGTGGGGTATAAGCCAGGGTAAGCCTATTTGGCAGCATCCTCTTACTGTCGTATGAGGACACTGACATTATAGTAGAAGCATGGAGGCAAATTGTATACTGCCCTGGACTGTACAGCTGACTGATAGCAACCTTAAAAAGGTTTAGACCAGAGCCAGTTTACTAGGTAAAATTATATTACTGACTACAGTATAAAAAATGTGCTTAACGTATTATTTTGTGTGTTTCAGGAAAATTGAAAGGCACCCCCGTTCTGATACATGAACTCCTAGCCTGAAAAGCATGGAACTAACCTTGGTTCTTCTTTTGTGCACTGTGTTTTTTACACCTGGCCATTCAGGTGAGTTCAGATTTTAATAATTGGGTCAAATGTTTATCCACTGGATATAAATGATCTTATAGAATGTGATTCCTTTGATCTAGTGCTTTTAGACTGCATTTAACCTCTCTAACCTTCCCTCCACGTACATTAGACAGCTTGGCAGGAGGCCAAACCTCCATCATGATTTGCAGCAATACAAAATGTTCCAGTCCTCTACAAAGTTTTGCACTGACCTATATGGGCTTATCTGTTCTCTTTCATGACAGTTATGAGCTTACAATGCACAGAGTACAAATAGAAGTACTAACTTGACACATGTAGATTAACCAGTCAAATCTCTTTTAACTGACTTGAAATTTGTTGAATGTAATTGCTGCTAATAGGCAATAGTCTAAAGCGTATTTTATATTTTCATGTTTCAGACCTGACACTTCAGTTTCCACAATTTCAAACAATGTTAACTGGGTACAGTAAGGGCAACTGTCTTGGCTAAATTAAATTACTCCCCTTTTTCCTCCGCAACAGATTCCTCTTACTATGGCTGTTTAAAGCTTAGCCCTTTGATAGATCGACCCCACAACATGCACGTGTATCCAGCTGCCACCACAGTAAATGGAGTGCACCACATCTCCGCATGTTGTGAGACCTGTTCTCAGCACCCAGTATGTTTTCAGGTGCCACAGTAGGAGGTGCTGCGTGGACAGAAGGTTTTCAAAGGGACGAAAAAGGGGACATTTTGTTATGTATGCATATAGCTTACCTGAGGGCCCTAGCCAAAAGTACTCAAACCAGCCCTGACTCTACATTAGTCTGGCTATCAGCCTTTTATAGGTATAACTAAAGTATAACTAAATTATGAAGTCATTTTTTTAACCTGTAGTCAATGCCTAAAAACAGATATTTGGCAACAGTTATGCAGCTAAATTTTCCCTCTGTGGAAATTGAATGACTACCAGTGTGTTGAATTAGGTGCTAAATCTTTATTGGATCTGTTTGAAAAACACTATTTTTAGTGGATTTGATCATACTAAACTAATTTTCCTTTGGCCCATTGACCAAGACAGGTATTTTTTAAACGTTCACAACAGCGAATTGCAAAAACTACTAATCTACCAAGAATAGTCATGATAGTTCTGGATTTTGTTTATGATAATGATTTTAAATTTCTACCCAAAGCTAAATAGTTTCAAAAATTGAAATGCACATATTATTAAGGCCACTATGAAAACGCCTACTAGACTTTCAATGGGAGACTGGCTGGTAAAATACCACCTCCCCTCTCTTTGTTTACATAAATTATTATTTATTAACGTATGCATGTTTCAAACATCATTTAATTTGTCCTTTTCATGAATAAGTAACTCATGCTGGCAGTCCAGTATGTTTTCTCCATTCACAGCAGTGTGTGCCAGGCAATACCTCTACATGCGCCCTCTATTACTGTAAATGGAATTGGATGTGCTCCAGTCACTGTGACTGAGGCAGATACAGAGCCACAGCTAATGTATTGCTTAAAGGAGCAGTATCGCGAAATTTGCATTAAAAAAGATAAATAATTAAATAGCCACACAATAGCTTCTAACATGTGTATAAATAATCTGGCGATAGAAAAAGGAAAAAATATATGCCTTTCATTTAAATTGTATAATTACAATGGCTCAGTCCATTTGCTGAATAGGGGGATCTGCTGGGTTGTATTTAGTGAGCTGCTTCATTTAGCCCACTGGTCTCCTAGCAACACTTTACCTCAGAGGCTGACACTGTAATCAGTGGTAACGGCTGTGTGTGTGTGAGGTGCTGCTTTTGTTATGAGACCAGGTGACTCAAATGTGTAAAATCTATACAAAATAAACTAAACTGACTGAAAACGACTGAAATTCTTCTTTGAATAACTGTGCAGGAAAATCTAAAGGTATTAAAGTGGAACAAAACCCTGAGTTGCCGACCCGGCCATTTACCTTGCCCCTTGGGCATTCTAAATCAGGATGCCCACTGTGTGAAACGACCCCTGGATAACCACAGATCCCCCCATTTTTCTGGCGCGCTCACGCAGATAGTCATTTAGACAGGCTGGGCGACCAGGAAGGTTACTGCTCAGGCTCCCCATCTGCGTGCAAACATAGCTGATTGGATGAGAGCCCGCGCATGCGCTGTGGGACAGGGAAAGGTACGTTTTCACAGGCGAACTTGGGGATTTCACATATCAGGGCATCCCGAGTCGGGATGCCCCTAGGGGCATAAAACAAAACTCCAGATAGTGAAAATCCTGGGTTGGGCTTTGCTCAAAACACACAAAGCTGAAAGAAAGATCATATGGAAAAATGAAAAATAAGAATATGAAAGAGAAAATGGTAAACTGAAAGATTCTGCAGCAGAGCCAACATGAAGGGAAAACTGTCAAACTGTCAGCTAAATGACTTCTAGAGCTTTTCTCTCTGTTTTAGATATATAAGTTCTGGCCAGGCAATGTTGTTATCTTATGCTGGACGGCTGCCAGCACTGAACAGCTGATACTTTGATACATTGTTTCACCCCTCTCCTCAGCATGGAACAGGCCAGAGTGTCGGGCTCCGACACTCAGAAGACATAAGCATGAACTATTAGTCTCCAGCTGCTCAACACAGACATAATTTTTTTCTAAATTTGTAATTCTTACTCCAACACTTACCTACATTCAAAGTACCATTTAAATATAAGTCACCAAGAAAAATTCGCGATACTGCTCCTTTAAGGAAGTTAGTCGGACACTCAAGGAATTTTGTGCATGCTAAGGGGGTGCATTCAACAAAACTGCAACATTTCTGACTGTTGTACCAGAAGAAAGCTATTGTGGGGCAGAAAAAGGAGGTATCAGAGTTTTTAATGGATTTTAGTGTATAATAATAGAAATAGTACAAATAGTGGCCATTGTGTGACATATTTTATATGAACTTACCAGTGTATAAACCCTACTCAATAAACAGCAGTATAATATGTATATTTTTTCTATTTTAGCCATTTGTCCACATGAAGAGCCTGCCTTGGAGCCCTGGAGTCCAGGGCATGATGAAACGAACCGCGTTACCATTCAAGGAAGTGAAAAGCTCCTTCTGATGTCCTCTGTAACGGTACACTCCATGCATATCACTAATGGCGGTAAGTTAGCTATTCCTGATACACATTACACTGAAGGAAAGCATTCCAAACGGCATAGATTTCAGTGCAAACACGTAAATGTATTCCTATGTTTATTTAAACAAATCACATCGTTGATCAGCTGGAGCAGATTTTTTTGGCAGGCAGTAAATTAATACGCAGATTCCCTAACTGCCGCGCCAAATCACATTCAGCTGTTCATGGAGGGATATGCTTGCTGATGCTTGAACTTATTTGGGAAAATGAATTTTCCCCTATGCCTCAATTAGTTATCCATTGGTAGCCATCCTTATACAGATATTCTGCTCCACTAACAAACTTCTCTGGGAGCATCCCAAATCAGAAAGATTGTCAGTGGTGCAAAGATCTGTTATAATTTTTTTCTCCACTTTAAAGTGGACCAACACCCAGGATTTTGACTATCCTGGGTGTTGGTCCACTTAGGTGGGGCACCCCGATCGGGGGTGCCCCGCTGTCTGAAACCCCCCCGATCGCCGCAAAAACTCACCTCTCCCCGCTCCCACGTGACCTCGTCCGGCCAATGACAGCGCTCAGAGCAGCTCTGGTATGCGCGTCCAAAGCTGCTTGGACGCGCATACCAGAGCGCTGTCATTGGCTGCGTCTCTCGCTTCCCTCTAACAGGGAGCGCGCCTGCGCCAGCCATTCACAAAACGGCCGGCGCGGGAGTGCGCCCTGCTAGAGGGAAGCGAGAGACGCGGCCGCGTCTCGCGCATGCGCCGTTGGATCGCCGGTAAGGTGAGGATTGTGGGCCTCCTGGGGGGTTCCTCCCCGCGGGACATCCCGATTTTGGATGCCCCGCTGGGAGGGATCTGATCGGTCCGGGAATCTTATAGATTTCCGGGCCGATCCCCCCTGGGTGTTGGTCCACTTTAAGGCTTATACAGTAATTGTGTATAAGTTGTTTTGAGTTTTTAAGAACCATATAAGACCTAGAGTAACTGATGTGGGTTTGTGTTCCATGTTAAAATCATAACTGCTACTTTTACATTGCTCAATGCAGAATACATAACTTGGGCTTAGATAGAAAACATAAAACTAAAGAATAGCGCCTCCGTTTGACACAACAGCCGCTAAATTTGCCTTTGTAAACCTTAAACCTCATATCTGACCTCATATCTGACCAGCTTCCAGCAGGGTAAAGGACACCTTTTGCTGTATTTGCATGTGCTGTATTTTTCAGGTCTGACCATAAGAAGCAATTAGGATTTATAGGAGAGAAATAAGAAAAAAGTTGCGGTTCGACATGCAGGTTGGGAGGTGAGCACTTAGAAACCAGGTCCCAGTGGGTCCCCAAGGGACAAAAGCTGTCATTTAAGATGAGGAGCGGCAAGCAGCACTGGAACCCTGTTTGTAAGTGTAACAACTTCCAACCTGCCGGTCCGGCGATCCCCTGTTGTTCGATGCTCCCTCCTCACGCATTCAGAACCCGGTGAGAAAACTCATTTCTTTTTTAGGAGAAAACTTCCATTAACCTTCATTGTCTACTGGGTGTAAATTTTCACCTGACGTTGAACCAGCCCCAAGGTAGACAATAAAAGTGAATGGCAATTCATATCCTAAAGAAGGAGCGCGTTTTCTCGCCAGGCTCGGAATTGACCCCATTGTGGATATTACTTACGCACTGTATGCAGACAGCATTAGGAACAGTAAACATACATCCAGTACAAGAGGAAAATGATTACTGTTGTAAACATATCTACACTTATATTACAGGAAAACTCGTCATAAAGCCCAGTGAAGAGGCCATTATCATCCGTACTAGACACATACTAATCGACAACGGGGCAGAGCTGCACATAGGCAGTGAGAAGTGTCCCTACCAAGGAAACCTTACCATCATCCTGTATGGAAGGTAAGCTTATTATCCATGGCCTGATTGACAGCATGTGCTGGATTGTTTCATTTCTCCACCATATCTGTGGTCAGCTCAGGCTTTCATTTCACACTGGATGTGGCAATATAAACAGACGGAGGAGACAAGCAAGGGTTGCAAAATGAGAAACTATTTCAAAGACAAGAAAGAAATGTATGAGTCAGGAAACACAATGCTATGTAAATAAATTCCTTTTCAATATTTTTTATTGCAAATGTAATGGGCAACACTAAGTGGTAAGTTCAGAACAAGCTGTTTCACTAAAATCTTCAATTACATTAACAGCACTGACTAGATGTTTAGAAATACTAAAGAATCACTATATATATATACAGAGAACCCAACATTGCTAAAATGTAAAGAGAATTGTCAATCAATATAACTATTTAAAGTCAATGCCGACAAGAGCAAAACATATAGTTTTCCAAATGAAGAAATAGAAATGTTCATGTCTGTAAAATTAAATTAAATTAAATATCCTCATTTGAAACACCCTGCCCATTTCCTGTATAAAGGCCCTATCACAGGAGTACTCAACCTCTGCTTGTAAAGTTCCATTTACAGACATCTGGTGAGAGGTGAAGGTTCGGGCAGCGGGTTGTCGCTGGGGGGTGGATATTTAGAAATCAGCACACTGGAGGGAGGGGGCTATAGATTCCAAAGGCAAAACTAAGAAATGCTGCTTGTCCCCCCCACCCCCACCCCACCGAAAGAATTGGTAAAAAAAAAACATTTTTTTGACTCCACAGAACTTACAGCTGTGCAGGCCGTGTATAGGGTGGACTAGGGCCCGAAATGTTACTGGCAATACGGTTGGTAACAATGATGAATAGATAGGGCTCAGAGGAGAGGGATGAATGGGAGAGGAGCTGTAAGGAAGAGGGATGAATAGACAGAAAAGGAAGGGCAGGGAGGGATGGAGAGAGCTGGGAGAAGGGATGGATGGGGCAAAGCTTAGGGGACAGGAATGGATGGGGCAAAGCTTGGGGAGACGGGGATGGATGGGGCAGAAATAGGGGGATGGGTATGGATGGGGCAGAAATAGGGGGATGGGGATGGATGGGGCAGAAATAGGGGGATGGGGATGGATGGGGCAGAGCTGGCGGGACAGGGATGGATGGGGCTGAGCTGGGGGGGGCAGGAATGGATGGGGCAAACCTTGGGGATACGGGGATGGATGGGGCAGAAATAGGGGGATGGGGATGGATGGGGCAAAGCTGGTGGGACAGGGATGGATGGGGCTGAGCTGGGGGGGCAGGATTGGATGGGGCAAACAGGCCAAGAAACAAAGTTTGTGTGTATCTCACAATTCAACTTCCCACCTGTGCAGTACTTCATATTGCAACACTAGGTGCCAGGGAGTAGAGTCATGACACTGGCAGGGAGACTAAGCACTAAATTGCCGATGAAGTAAAGGGGTAGTGCTGAGCACAGCAACACAGAAGCATCTGAGTGCAGGACTGTCAGTTTTTGATGCCTCAACTACTTGAGATTGAAGGTGGAGCTGAACCTCACAGGCTGATTACAGAGAGATGGTGGGGAAAAGCCATCCATACAGACTACATAACGAAACAGCTAGCAATATAAAAATCAATGTAAAGCACAGGTCCAGGGAAATGACATACTGTAGCTGCTGAAGCCGTCTTTGCTGGTGAAATAGACCTCTGCCATTGCGCCGTTGTAATTGCAGGTCTGATGATGCTGAGCTTCCTCATGATTACTTTGGTTACAAATACATTGGAGTCGGTAAAGGTGGAACCCTCGAAATCCATGGAGAGAAAAAGCTGTCTTGGACTTTCTTAAGCAAGACCCTGCACCCTGGTGGCATGAGTGAGGGTGGCTACTTTTTTGAGAAGAGCTGGGGGCACAGAGGCATAATTGTTCATGCTATTGATCCCAAAACTGGAGAGCTTATTCATGCAGACAGGTGAGTTTATAATATGGCAATTGACTTACCTTACCATAAATTTCTGTTATTTTATACAAATTATACTTCCCAAATTACATACAGTAATTTGTTTTTTTGGGAAACACTTTTTAATTAATTAAAAGAATTTTAACATATGAGTGTGGAATATGCATTTCCCAACTCAGGAACCACCATGCTACTCTAGGCAAGTATGCTCAGCCCATCACTGTACATACCCTCCTCTTCTTCCTAAACCCCCCTTTTTATCTAGATAGTTCTTTTTTTCCTTTACTCCACCCTCCTCATTAAGCACCACAAACTTACTCAACTACCTGCTAAAAAGGACCCCCTCTTCCACTAGAGTTCATTAAGGGTAGATCATTAGTCTTCCCCTCCCTCCCCTTACCCCCTATTTTCCCTGACTCCCACTTGCAAAAATATCATAAAAAGGGTATTGCATTGTAAGATTGAGTTGTTTTACTTTATTTCACATATTGTTATAACGATAATTGCCATTCAGTGTCTTTTACAACATTGTTAAATTGTTTATTGCAATATAAATCTGTACATTTTTTGCAACAAAACAAATAGTAATAGAGTGAAAGAGAAAAATATTAGACATTCGTGCACATATGAAAACATAAAAAACAAAATTATACATAACACAATATTTAGGTCTCCTCATGTGATTAAATAAATAAAGGGTGCCCCATCCACATTCATCAAATCAATATATAGAACCCAGTAAATGTATAAAGCTAATTTATATAACTGTGAAGTCACATACAGTTCTCAAAATCATAATCAGATGGAAACATCCAGTCATTTTTTGTCATATGCACAGGAAACCATGCACGAAAAACAAGTTATCAAAAAAGCAGCGTACCTACAGCAAAATAAACCTATACTGCCCTTAAAGCAGACCTACGCTCTACCTTCAAAAATATGTGCCAGGGCCGTTAAGGTTCACAGAGACACTAACCTAACCTACACTCCTACACCATCAGTGAGCCCTGTATACTGACTTTCTGAGATAGACTTTTATCCAGCTGTGTCTGTTGGGGACAGTTAATAGCTAGACGCAAAATATGCAGCTCATCCAATCAGAAATTTGCTTCACTGAGGTGTGCAGCTGCTTCCTGTCCCCTCATCATAATGGGCTTAATATCCAGTTTTGACTTCCTAAGGATCTTTGACTGCTGAGTTATCCCAAACTCGGATGCTCCAGGGTAGAGTGTTAAAAGCGACTTGAAACATTTGTAACTCGATCTATGCAGGAGAAAGTCAGTGGTCCATTTCCCCACATATATCATGCTCCTAGCATTACAACTTCCTCAAGGGAAAAAGTCTTTTGATTGGTTAGTAACCCACCAGTAGTTTTATACTGATTTTCCAACAATAGACAGTTGAGTTTTCTTTACAGTTTTAGAATCCAGTTATTTCTGATTGTGTATAATAAAGGGTAAATTATGTCTGATATACAGTACACTTGTTTGGGTATGGCTCTCGTTTCAAGGCTGGGATTTCACTAAAACCCTTTATTGCTCCTTTTATTTGCACTGTTGAAATTTGTGCAATATAGAAATCTGCGATAATATGAATTTTAATGTAATTGCTCATTTTTGTTTCTTTCTATAACATATGTTGTGCCTTTTTTTGCTGGCAGATTTGATACCTATAAATCTAAAAATGAAAGCTTCCGCATGGCTCACTATATTAAGTCAGTCCCAGATGGTACCATATTGTCCGTGGCTGTCAATGATGAGGGGTCTCGCAACCTAGACGAAAGTGCTAAAAAAGTGATGACCAAACTTGGCAGCAGGCACTTCCTGCATCTGGGATTCCGGTAAGTATGGCTGACAGTATAGTATATACTATTATATATAGTAGGTTAATAGCTGACATCAATTGTAAAGAAACATTGTTGAAGCAAATCATCTTGTTCTCTTTTGTGCCTATCATTGTCTCTAAGTACTATACGTATGTGCTTGCAGTATCTTGGTTTTTGGTTAAAAAGCGCTGCTGCCCACTCTACCTCTGCTTCCTCCCCACATCTCTACCTTACCAACTTACTGCATCTTTTAGTTATTCCCTAACTAGCCCGATAGTTTGCCACATGCTTTAAACAGCTGTTATTGGGTAATTGGTCCATATTATCCCCAGTAGATAAGTCCTGTGCCCTAACACTAATGGAGTTGTCCTTTCCATTAAAGGGCCACTCCAGCCCCGGTCTACCAACTATAAAATACTCCCATCCTGCCACCCTTCCCATAGTGCTAAAGCTTGGCTAAAAAGGTAAATAAGAAAAGACACTCACATGCACCTACAATCTTGCTGTGAAGTCAGGTGATGCTGCAGATTCTGCCCGATCTTCCGCCGGGAACACCCTTCCTTTCGGGCGGGAGCACCCTACCCCCAGCAGCCTGCCTGAACTTCAATAAGATGGCGGCGGAAGATCGGGCGGAATCTGCGGAATCGCCCAACTTTGGGCAGGGTGCAGGGGAAAGTATTTTTTTTATTTTACTTACCTTTCCTTAACAGATCAGATTCCAATAGGAATACAAGTTGTGAGGGCCCAGTGCAGGACATAAAGGAGGACTATTGCAAAAAAAATGGCCCAATGAGAAAAATCCATATAAATATGCTGAATGGTGGAAGGATGAGTCACTTATACACCAGGCATCAAGAAATATCCAGTCTGGTTTCTTTTTTTCTTTCTTTCAATGGAAGGAAGACGAATCAGGGGTGACAGGCCGTGATACACTCAGAAACCGGTCACCTCTGGATTTTATTCCTACCAGAAGAAAACCACGAGCTTGGTGGGAGTTTTTATCAGTTTGGTTGTCTAAGTGACCCCTCCTCTTATTAGCCGACATGCTTATATGGATTTTAAATATCACACAATTTGCAATACAGCTCCTTGAATTACTACAGTTGTGCTCTACAGCTCATGCTATAAGAAGGCTTACTATATAATTCTACATACTGGCCGCAAAAAAAAAAAAATGACTGCCTATTACCAAAGTAAGGCAGGTTTTGTCTTTTTAAAGACAACCTAGGGACAGTAAGGTTTTTTTTAATCTCCAATTTGGGATGTCCTCCTCGCTAAGAATCCCTAAAAAGCCAACCGGTCCTGTTCCTGGGGCTGCAATAACCATATCCATGCATCTCTTTCTCCTATGCTAACCAAACCCCATTAGTTTCTGCCATTCACACAAAACTGACCTGGGAGCGCGGACTGGGTAAGTAACCCTTTCTTATTTTGGCCTTTCTTTTTTTTTATTAGAGGTGAGTTATAATGTATGTCAAACAATTTAATGACATTTTATTAACTAAACTGTGTGTTTTCATTTTTTTATACTATATAATGTCTATATTTCACACTCCTTTTTGCTTTACTTAAATAAAGCATTTAATTTACAAAATGCCAGGTACAGTAATCTAGAAGAGTCGACTCTTTTAATTAGAGAAGCTCCCTAAGCTGCATCATATCACTGCATCTGCTGCACAGACAGGCCCTCTGTGTGTTTGCTCCGTGCGGCTGCTGCTTACAGAGCCTCAGTATATGAAGTGACTTGTTCCTATGCCTAAAATACAGGTTATGTTTTATTCCAGGCACCCCTGGAGTTTTATCACTGTGAAAGGTGATCCATCCAGTTCTGTGGAAGACCACGTGGAGTACCAAGGTACAACTTGATGTTTACTTTTTGATGTGGAGAATTCCCCAGTCTTGCCTGGGTTCTGAAATGTTTTCTAAGCTAATGTGACTAGCTTCTCCTCATATTTAGAAGAATCACTATATGTAACATAAAGTATATAGAGCAGAGCTTGCAAACCTTTTAATCTTCTCTGTCACACACAGATATTTATCTCAGACTTGTGCTAATAAGCTTTTGACATTTAAGATTTAACTTTTAAGAATCCCTAATCAGTAGTTTATTAGCTTTGTTTTAGTCCTAAGCCTAAATACAACTTTTTCACACTGTAAAATAAGCAGTTTTGTTCTAATTTTAAATTAATTTTAATGCTTGAAGTTTTGTATCTTATTCTGGAAATCCCTTGAACCATGTACAGGCAATAATGTACAAGCATGGATGAGTTTAAACCCTGATTTCAGTAGGGGGAAGGGGCCGTTTCCATTTCAGTACATTCTTTATTGAATACATCACTAGTTAGCCAAAGGTTCTTCAGAATCAACTTCAGTGCTCAAATTGTACTGAAATTGTTATCCTAAATGCTTTAAATATATTTTAAACTAGATCAAAACATAAGACATAAGACGTTCAATATGGCAACCAGTGCTGTCCATATTTAGGAAACACTGCGAGAGAGAGCCAGTATGGCTTTAAAATTCAGCATTTTACACAGCAGCGGCATACCTGCTTCTCTCCATCTGTGCAGATTTGCAGGGGTCGGAACTGGACCTCTGCTCACTTGTCTATCCAACATGTTAGTTTCCTAGACCTGAAATCATCTGTGGGACCACCTAGATTGCCATGTTTGATCCACAGTATAGTTTCTCTACCGTGCAGCTTCTAGCAGCTTTGGGATGAACTACAGTCATTATGGCTCCAAATACTTGTGACAACCTAGCAGGGCTTTACTGAGTCACTCCAAGCCCATCTAGTGGCGTTTATCATGCAGTACCGCATGTGTTTTGCAGCACCATAGATTTTAATGGGATTTAATAGACAGGAAGGCAGGTCATAGAACCTGGAAACAGAGTTTTTTTTATAACACAGGCACGAACGCAAGCACAAAATGGAATTCATACTGCAGACATTGCCGCAAAACACATGCTGCAAATGCGGTCAGGCAGGTGTGAACATTGCCTTACTCTGGAGATGGAGCTGGCTGTCATAATAATGCTACTCAAATGCATATTTTAGGAAAATATTTTTTTTTTCTTGTGCACATTCGATTTAGATGTGGTGTTGAATTGTCCTCTTAGGATCTGATGGGACAATATATATATATATATATATATATATATATATATATATATTTTGCTTTCGCCGCAGTTTTAACTCAAGTCCTATGCAACTGCGTAATCACTGGTTTACTATGACCACCTCCTACATGTAATTGTTGTGTTCTATGTCTCTATATAGATCTGTATATATATATAGAGATACTGACACATGCCATGATTTTTAAGATATTTTGGATGAGGATTTCCTGTCTTCTCTAGGCAGATTTCTGTATGATTTCTTCTGTACAGTTACTTGCTGTAGTCTATTTACTTAACCCGCTTCCTGAATTATTTTCCTCTGTTTGACAGGAAGCAGAGGTTCTGCAGTGGCTCAAGTACATAAACTTTTCCAAGCTGAAAATGGCGAATACTTTAATGTTTCTTCATCCAGCGAATGGGTTCAAGGTAAGTGAAATTCAGAGGCTTCCAATACTGTCACTGTGCATAAAAACGTCTATAGAATTCCCTGCAGCCAGATGAACATTCATTTATAACAATGTGAAATTTCTTTCCAGCTGACAAATCTGCTGTTGTATGTTCAAGGACATTGAAACCACAATCTGTTATAAATTTCTCAGATTTGCTTTTCCTCATGTTATATTGGATCATTACTGTGGAGGTTAGCCCGGTGCTGCTTGGAACACATAGATCATTTATTTGGGATCTGTGGCCCTGCAGAAATGGCAGGCAGCTCAGCATATCTCACAGCCTGGCCTGCACATGAAAAATGTATGAGCTTCTAGTTGTCAGGCACAGACGCTTCTTTTGATTCACTCAGTTGTTTGCTGATCTTGGCTGGCTGAAGTCTCTGGTTTTGGCCTTAGCTGGACTACAACAGCAAATGCACTGTCCTAATTTCATTTTGCACCAATTTATTGCTCAACCTGAAAATGTCAGTTGCTATTTTTAATTACAAGAAAAACAAAATCTGTTTTCACTGGCTTCAGGATTTCTTTTCTAATTAATGTCTCTGCACGACATTTATGGGGATAAAGAGAAAGCCTTACATAATCTGTCTACTGCGCTTCTGATTTTGGAACTTGTAACCTATTACACTATACTCCTTAGACCTCTTATGTCTGGCTCTGGAAAGCCATAAAATTTTGACCTCAAAAAAGTCTAAGTAAAAAAGACAATGAGAGCAATGAGGACTATGCTATATTAAATGAAAACGTTATCATAATTTATATCATCATTAAATTTTATTTAGTATAGTATAAATGATTATGAGCTCCCATTTAGAAGGCTGTCCCTCCTCAAAACACCCAACAAAAATAGAGGAATTTAAAAGAATAGAAAGAATAATGTTTCATTCATATATGGCTGAATGTTTAAAATGAGATAACACTCTGAGACCTATCTGTGTATGAAATAAGGCCCTAAGAATAATTATTTCCACTTATCAGACTCATAGAGAAAAAAATATACTTTGAATTATGAAGTTTGAAGCTAATTGGTATGAGATTGAGCCACTGCACTGGCTCTAATGAAGACCAACTTTAAAATTCAAAACTGTGTTTCAAAGGTCGAAACTCATGTTTCGAGTTTAGGATCTAAGTACATGAATGCCTTGCCTATCTTAAAGTGTATAGTCAGAAGCTACTTATGTTTGTTTCCGATGATGCAGAACTATAGAACTCCAGCAAGTCTAACAATATCATAACTTATGGTAAGAAGTAAATTAAACCGAAAAAGATGATGCAGGGATGGTGCTAGAATTAGGCTGAAGCCTAGTTCTTGATGAGACTACAAAATCAAATTCAAATTGGCCGTCTATGCAAAACTTTTTGGCATGATCTCATGGAAGTGCAAGCAGTTTCCAGCAAGACACATATAATCCAGTTTTGTCGTATAGTTGGAAATCAGCATGGAAGTCTCTTGTGTTTCCGGCTATAATTTCTTCTTCGCTACTTGCATGAAAGCTACTTCTGGCAGGCTTGTTATTTGAATCCGGTCATTTCTGTCTTTCAGATTTGGAGTGGACAGAGTGGTTTGACAAGTATGAAAACACTCGCTACAGAGACTGGGAGAAACTGTCTGAATTCCGGGCCAGGTATCCCGGAAAAATCTGCACCCATCCTGTTGATATCAAGGTACTCAAAATTATTGGAGCTGTGTGCCGCCAGGCGACTAAGCAGGCTTGTTGTGGGGAGTGACTATACAAAAATATATATTGGGTGGAAGTAAGTGCATCCATCTATTGATATCACGATACGTTCAATTATTCTGCCAGAATTTAGCCAGGTCACCGTATAGTCTTCTTGTGAAGAATAACAATATATTTAAAAAATGTTGGGTGAAAATAGTGGCTGGCCCACTGACGAAGGGCTCCCACATTTACTTCTATCTTCTTAACTAGGATTTCTACTTAACACTTGGATCTCCCCTTTACACATTTTAATACATGTTACAGTGGAGCCATATGTAAAAAGAAATTGCTATTTAAAAATTCTTCCTGAACTAAGCTTGATAATAAACTGGACTGTCTTAGAAAACACTATTAACAGAGGGTCTGGTGAGACAGACATACCATGGGGTTATTGTTATGCTGCCTGTCTCATAGTTAATAAAACATCAGGTTACACACCCAGGAACAGCAGTTTCCCACTGCTAGCCATAAATAAGACTGCATGCTGCATATCCGATTCCCTCCTTTTTTGTGGTCTCAATAGGCATCTTAAGCACTTTTGGAATGATGGAGTTTGTTATCAATGTCATTCTCAAGACTAGAGTGCAGACAGGTTTGCAGAAGGAGCAGGAGCCCCTCTTTTCACATCTCACTAGGTAGGGAATTAGGCGGAGTACCATCAAACGACCTCACAGTGAGCATTTAAAGATGATGTTTGGTTTAGCAGTAGGGAATCAAAATTATTAGACAAAGGCTTTATTATACCACAGTGGAACAGCACATAAACTCTATAGTTTTCCCAAATAACATTCTGAATCATTCAGGAACAAAGTAAGTCAATACTTGACTAACCAAGCAAGCAGTAAAGGGTTCTAATAGCTTTAAATATGTGGTGTTGTTAAATGTTTTTCTTGCTTTCCAGTTGCTGGTAATAACAGACAAAATGTGAAGGTATTATGGCTATTATAAAATATTTAATATACAAAATTATTTGTATTATGCCTTCTAGGTTACTTCATTTAATGGATCCAGTATACCAACACAGGTCTATTATAAAGGTGGTTATGACTACAGGTTTGAATGCCGGCAGAATGAACAGGCCCATTCGCCATGTCCAAATTATAGAGTTCAGTTCCTTTGTGGTAAATCAAGTAAGTTGACCTTCAGAAATGTTTTTCTTGTTGGTGTGTTGGTGGGGTAATTGTTACAAGTTGTGGTGGTAAAATATGAGCACACTTTTTTTTATTTGAGCAGTAGCGTAAATTGTATCCTGGATATTTAAGGAGCTTTTCCAGGAAGCTGAAAATGATGAAAGCAGGGCAAGTGCCTTTCAGTGCCAGCTGGTAGAGATAGGGCAGCTCTAGGTTGTAAGTTGGAGGGGGTAACCCTTGACCCAGTGCCCCTATCTGACAAATCAGAGATTTGTAGTAGAATAACCCCACCGGTCTTCCTGTCTCAATATTACCAAAAGCAAAGAGACCCTACACTACTGACTTTAGTCATCAACATCTGTCTTCCTTTGTGGTTCTGTGTTCATCTTCATTAGCATCATGGGACTTTTTAATTCTACCCCCACCCCCACAAATATGTATTAAAGGCCAAGGAGCCTCTGCTTTTTCTCGAAATGTAACAGCAATTGAGCTATTTCAACTGCAATGGAAGAGTCTGTGGGGCACTGTAGGGAGAACCAGAGGCAAATATGTAGCTGGAAATGAGGCAAATTGGGAAGCAAAGTAGGCACATTTGTATTTGCAGTGCACACATGAAGAAATGAGGATGAGGCCCTCTTATGAATCTAGGACCAATAACTTCAAACTCATCACCCACACTAATTTCATTTAAAACATCCCAGAGGGATACCTGTAGGGCATTCTTAAAAGTTGCATTAGTTCAAAGGAATTGAACACCCAAATAAAAAAGGGTAATCGCCTTTTTTCCCCACGCTGGGATCAATAACTCACCTATCGCATACCTTGCCTGCCATGTCAAAACATCCATGTCAGGATTGCACCCCTTTGAAGTCAGTCACATGGGTGCAGCCATGGCATCTTCATCCACTGCAATGGAGGGGGTGTGCTGTGGCCGGATTTGGATGGTCAATGCCTTTAAATGTTTCATCTTATTTTATGTTTGTAACAGTTAGTTGTGTAGATGGCAAGCATCGCAGTGGCTGCTAATTGTTCTGCAAAGGGTCACAATGATGAAAGAAAGACATCTCTCTCATGGATTATTGATCACTCTGCTCTGTCAAAAGTCTGGGAAATTAAACCGCAGGCTCAGATAAAAATGTTCCCTG